>CM069930.1:39757328-41198995 GCA_036172225.1 Cryptocoryne crispatula var. balansae
TTGATTCTTCAGCTATCTGTAATGGCTTTTCTTGATGATCAGATTTTGTGGCCTGCACATTTACTGTTCTTCTAGTTGCTGTTTTCTTCTTTCTTTATGTCTTTCCTTTCTTTCCAATGATGGGGTCATGTTTTCTTGTATATGATAATTGTAGGTGGCTTAGAAACCTCAAAGGGATGGATATATATGTTGAGCCACGAGTGAAGTCAGAGCTTCTTGCAGAGGCATCTGAATTTAATTTTGTTCAAACATGGAAACATGGTTGGTAATTATCTTTGTTTATCCATCTTAAAATGCCTAATTAGAGCATCAAGCATATTCTTACATGTTAGTAACTTTGGATCATGGACAAGTCTCCTTATGTGTTGCTTAATATTTCCATTGCTGATTTCACTTCGCTGAGATAAAAGATCCGGGCATGTTAGTTCAATTTATTGAACCACTATTTTGTGGTTACCTTGAGTATTACGGACAAACTCATTACGTGGTATGAATTGTTTCCTCTGAACAAAAGCTGAGTGATAAAATAAGAATTATATTTTCTTATAATTTCCTATGTATAGGACTATTGGCTCTGCAATGTCTTATTCCATTTAAGAATTCTTGTAGGGGATAGAACACTATTAGCCACATCAGTATTTGACTTTTTGTGCAGAATATACATTTTAAAGTTTATTTTGTGATTTTACTAATTTATTGACAACGTGTGTTTTAGATGAGGAAATTTCACACCTACACGCAAAGGTTGACCTCGTTGTGACCCTTGGTGGTGATGGAACTGTTCTTTGGGTAACTACTTATCTTTCCTACTCTACTACATGATCACATGGTGTATCATCACTTTTCATACATATACTCTCAATGACTTCGAAACAGAGAAAGCAGAATCCCAAATCTATTAGTCGCTTATTTTGAATTTAATGTGGAAATAACTTGCAGAAACCCTACAACTTGCTTATATTGATTGTTCGGCATTGCATTGTCGCTATTGTGTTCCATGCATTATCATTTACCAAATCAGCAAGAGTCTGTAAACAGTTATTTACTGGCTCTTTCCATGTCTAACAAAAACAAAAACTCGCTGCTGACTTGTAAAACATGTCTTTGGTTTCATCCTTGGCATAATGGAAAGGAGGAACCTATTCTACTAGAAATATACATTTAATTTAATCTTGGGTTTGTCTTGATCTTATGATTAGTTTGGTAGGCTACTTGTGTGATTAATCGACAAATTTTGTATACTGTTTATTTTGTAACTTAGTATGTACAAGTTAAGCATTTCTTTTCTCTCGCAGGCTGCATCACTGTTCAAAGGGCCAGTGCCTCCTCTGGTTCCATTTTCACTTGGATCTTTAGGTTTTATGACTCCATTTCGTATCCTTCTATTAGATTATTTTTTGTGAATGCCTAGCTCAACCAAATTCCTTTCCAGAGATTCCTAACATTCAATGACTGTTTATTTTCCACCTGTTGATCCACCATCGGTATGGCATTTTTTTTTATTTAGTGAATTTGTCTTAACTATCATTAGATAGTGAAAATTACAAGGAATACCTGGACACAATTTTGAAGGGACCCATAAGCATCACCTTGCGTCATCGACTGCAGTGTCATGTCATTCGTGAAGCAGCAAAAGATGAACTGGAAACTGAGGGACCTATATTGGTTCTCAATGAAGTCACCATTGACCGTGGTATATCATCATACCTGACATATCTTGAATGTTATTGTGACAACTCCTTTGTGACATGCGTACAAGGAGATGGCTTGATCTTGTCAACAACATCTGGAAGCACCGCATATTCTCTCGCAGCTGGAGGATCAATGGTCCATCCTCAGGCAAGTCATTATTTTTGATTAACCATCAATAAGGCTGGTGAGAAGCTACTTATTTGATTAGATTTCCATTATCTTTTCTCCTTTTCTTAATAAGTCGACTTTATGCAAGAAATCACAGTGCAATTTTTTGTTCATATTTCTGTGTTATAATAAAGAGATCTAACCGAATTTGCATATATTTTAAAACTTTATTGGCTAAGTGAATATATTTAATTCAGCTATCCATACTATAGAAGATAGTCTACTTCATAGCAAGCTTCCCTTCTATTCCGTCTGTTTCTGTCTGGCTGCCCTGAAAAAGGCGTTTGTGTTCTATTTAACCTTGATGCCCAAGCTGATGGCAGTCCCAATTATCTACAATTTTCTGTTCTTTTTATGTATTGTGCTCTCGCAACAAGCACTTTTTAGACAAGTATTCATTGAAGTCCTGAATTTGTATGGAAAAAGTTACTACCATTTTCATGTCATAATCCATGTTTTGAAATGTTGTTCTTAATTCAGGCTATTTTCGCCATGAATTGTTATTCAACCGAGTTACGTGGTTATGTGATGACCACTTTACTCAAAACAATGTTCGGGCTGAACAGCTCAACTTAGTTGAGGCTAGTGGCTGATACGATGTGCTAGGTTTTTTTCTCGAGCTTATATTATAGACCAGGTATCAGATGTATCATATTCTATTAATTGAGCAATTCAACCATTGTTCAATCTTAGAAGTGCCAATTCCTTTTCTGTCCTACCTATTGCATGTCACAGATGTCTGGAATCCAAGCACATAGGAAAAGGTTTATCGGACCAAAAATGAAGGCAAGAACAACCAAAGTAGCAGATTGGATCATTCGAAGAGGAAAAGAGAGGTGTTAAGAACATCGCCCTTCCTTTTTTACCCAACTCAGAAGAGAGAGAACTCTGAAATATGACCTGTTATTGTCATTATGTCCAGGGTAATTGTGGATTACATTAACGTTGGCGCACGGTACCTATAAATGTACGTGTTCAGGTTAGAAACTTACAATAAATACGGAGATAACTCCCGTTAGCAGATTCATCATAGTTTCTTGTTTAGGATCACAGCATATCCTCTCACCTAAGAACTGAAATGACTCAGAAAACTGTAAAATTTAAACTTCTATGTGTCTTCTAATCTCTGCTATTAAAGGCAGTCGACGCCACTGTCCAGACTGCCTAGGCAATGTCACCTCCCGCCTCCAGTGTGTCTGCAGCGCCCCGGCGGCCCGGCCCACGCATGGTTTGGGCATGGGAGACAAACCATTCAGGATCCCGCAACCAATATGGCCGACCCAATAAGGGGAGATCTGCAACTTTAACAGCAGCCCACCCCGTCTTTTTTTTTGTACACGCACTGGCCTAAATGGGGCGACGGGGGATCGAGCCCCCGCTGGCTCGGTCCCCACTTGGAACCGCCCCCGGGGAAGGGCCAGGCGCCAATGGCCACTCTCGAACCCCGCCCTCCCGCTAAAAACCGCGGGAGGGATGCCAACCGAGCTATGCTCGGCCAGTGGCTCACCTCCTGTCTGACTGGCGGTTCAGTACACCGGGCGGTCTGCCTTGGCCAGTCTGCTTGAAGGTGATTGAGTATCTGAAATCGGACCCACAGGCCCTTTCTTCTCCGCCCAAAGGCCCCAAACCCCTCTACCCCTCTCTTCTTTGCCACTGCGGCAGTCAAGTGTTGATCACATCCATCGTCAGATGCAATGGGGCGAGAGAGACAAAGGGTCTATCACCTCAACCTCAACCACCCCACTCCTTTTAACTACATCTAGCTTCGAATGTTTTGTACAATGTTTCCTTATTAGTAGATATTATTTAACAAGATTATGGATCCAAGATACAGAGAGTATTTACCGCCTCTCTGAACGCAGGTTCCGGGCATCCTTTTCACTCCAATCTGCCCACATTCCCTATCATTTAGGCCTCTGATCTTACCGGAGTACGTTACCCTGAGGGTGCAAGTGCCTTTCAACAGCCGAGGCCATGCGTGGGCATCGTTCGACGGCAAGGACAGGCGAGAGCTGGCCGCGGGGGATGCGCTCATATGCAGCATGGCAACCTGGCCCGTCCCCACGGCTTGCCTGGGGGATTCCACCAACGATTTTCTGCGCAGCATCCACGAAGGCCTGCACTGGAATCTCAGGAAGAGCCAGTCTTTTGATGGTCCGCGCTAGCCATGGTCGAGAACAGGTCTCTACGAAGGTCTGTGGCAGGTGGCAACCAGGGTTAAGACCAGAAACACCTCATTCATGAGCTTTTAGGCTCAACGGTAAATCCTGTTGTAGAAAAATTTACGGTCTTTAAAGGTAAACTGGAAGATATATATATATATATATGGCTTTGCTGATGAACGTTAGTGATGGTGATGGTGAGGATAAAAAGTGTTCGGATCACCTCAGTTCTCAAGTGGGGGGAGTACCCTCAGTCTCCAATGAAAAAAAATGTCACGATACGAGTCAGTTAAGTGATGAGTAATGAGTTAGTAAGATATCGGTAGTAGTTCAACTCCGTCGATAGCGGGTTAATGAGTCAGTGAATCGTTACCGATATCTTACAAACTCACTACCGACTTTAATACAATTCGTTACTGATGGATAATGAGTTAGTAAGATGTCGGTAGTAGTTCAGTCTTTTTCGGTAGTGGTTCATTAATTTTTTTATTAGAATTGTCACTTAAGTGGCATGGGATTGTGACCGATTTTTATTGGAAACTGAGAATATTCTCTCCACCGGAGCTTGAGGTGATCCGAACTCGGATAAAAAGGGTTATATTATATGTTCGATTTGCCATGAGGCAGGGCTCAAGGGGCCTGAGCAGCAGAGGTGGAATTTAGATTATATTTACCAGCTGTTTGCGGGTATTGTGGTGGAAAATAGTAGGTTCTTCTACGTGTCTGTTGTTCACTAAAATGTTTATTTCAGTTCAAGCTGAAAATTTGGGTCATTAAATGCAATCTTCTATTTTTCTCTTAAAAGAGGATTTTGAAAGTAGAGATTCAATAATGTCTTATGATAGAAGTTTTTTTTTATAAAAAATGCTTTTAATGTGAAACTAAATTTAGATCGAAAAACTCACCAAAGGGAGTTGCTTGCACGGCTGCACTTGTTTATTACATCATTAAGCGAGAGGAAGTGGAATTGATAGGGCAGGCTGACTGACCGTCCACGGTTTCGCTTTCAGCAGTCGGTTCTGCTCTCGCGCCCTGCACTTGTCTATTTGGTTCTAATATATATATATATATATAAATTGAGCCAAAACCAACGTAGATTCAGTTCCATTTAAGGACCCCACTTGTTTTCAATTTAATTTTGACAATAAATTAATCAGAATGAGGGGAGAAATTTGACGCACCCTCAAATACCATACGAGTGATGACTCTCACAACCGCGAGTGGACACTGTGTGTCCTCTTACAAGTGCAGATGAGTCAAGCCAAGTCACATGTTGTGCAAATTCATCTCATTTATCTTTACCCGACTCCTTGAATAATAGTTCGTCTCCAAAAATATCTATATACTCAGTTGTAAAATTCTAATTTTAAATATATATATAATCATTAATATTTATAATTTAATTGTTTGATAAAATATTTAATTAAGAACTTAATCCAGTTAGTAGTGAATTTATCGAAGTTGATTCCGATTCACATCGAGTTTTTTTTTATAAAAAGTAGTCAATTTATTGAATGTGATTAATGTATAAGATTGGATCACCTCAGATCCTAGATAGAGGGAACAGGAGTTCGGATCGTCTCAGACATCAGAAGGAGAGAAGTCTCTCAGTCTCTAATCTCTAACAGGAGACAACTATAATTCTCCGTGACTTAAGTGACAGCTCAGAGATGTATCGACATGAACTATTACTGAGCCAAATTTCGTAACTAGTTATACAATACTTGGTAATATTTGTAATAGGTCAAATCATACTACAATTCTTAATAATAAGCTACGCTGCAGTTGCAAATAGGAAGGGAATCATCATGAACTGCAACGTAATTCGTCGTGAAATTCAATTCAGTAACACATCGTGTCGATTCACGCCTCAACCGTCACTCTAAGTGACCGGGGTCGTAACTGTCTCCAAAGATTGATGAGAGACGCGATCCGAACTCGGGGAACAGAGGTTGTTCCCTGCACCGGGAAATGAGGTGATCCTTAAAACCCCTACATGTGCATGGCGCCCGTCTTGCTCCCCGCCCTCCGGCCTGGAGTGCCTCCCCCATGAGCGGATGGCTCTCCTTCCTGCGGAGCTCCACCACCTCTCTTCCGCAGGTGAAGCAGCTGCACGCCCAGCTTCTCGTCCACGGCCACCCCCACGCCCACACCCACCTCCTCTCCAGGCTCGCCGACCTCCGCTCTCTGGACTACGCCGTCTCCTTGTTCGGCCACCTCCCTTCCCCCGACGCCTTCTCCTACACCTGCTTGATCAGAGCCTACGCCGCCGCCGGCCGCCCCCGCCGCTCTCTCCTCCTGTACTCGGACCTTCTCGGTAACGGCCTTGCCCCGAGTAACCTCACCCACCCCCCTGTCCTCAAGGCTTGCTCGTCGCTCTCCGATGTCTGCGCCGGCCGGCAGGTCCACGGGCACGTCCAGAAGATGGGTTTCGCCGCCGATTTGTTCGTCGGCAACTCGCTGGTCGACATGTACGGCAAGTGCTCCCATCCCGGGGACGCACGGAGGACGTTCGACGAAATGCCCGTCAGAGACGACGTCTCCTGGAATTCGATCCTCGCGGGCTATGTTTTCTGCGGGCAGGTGAGGCGTGCCCTGGAGTTGTTCGACGAAATGCCCGTCAGAAGGAACGTCGTGTGTTGGACCGCCCTGGTTAACGGGCTGGGGAGAGCAGGCAGGGTGGCGGACATGGTGTCGTTGTTCCGGCGGATGCTCGTGTCGGCCGACGACGTTCGACCCAACACCGCCACCATGGTTTCCCTGCTGTCCGCTTGCGCCGCCGCCTCGGACGAACAGGCCGGCAGGTGGGTTTCAACCTTCGTGGCCGTGAACGCCATGCCCTCGGACGTGATGCTGACCACCGCTCTCGTCGACATGCTCTCCAAGTGCGGCGAGCCGGAGGCGGCCCGGCGGCATTTCGACGAGGCCCCCGAGAAGAACCTGGCATCCTGGAACGCCATGATTACCGGGTATGTTCACGCCGGCCTCCCCGAAGCGGCAGTCCGGCTCTTCTCCGACATGAACGGGTCTTCTTCCTTGGTCCCTAATCAGATAACTCTGGTGAGCCTGCTGTCCGCCCTTGCCAGCATGGGCGCCCTGGCTCTCGGGACCCAAACCCACGTCCAAATGGCACGGAATGGCACGGAAATCAACATTTTTCTCGCCACCTCCCTCGTGAACATGTATTCGAAATGTGGGGCAATAGACTACGCCCGCCTCGTCTTTGTCAAGACGGGCAGCAAGGACCTGGGCTTGTGGAACGCCATGGCGGCAGGCCTTGCGGCTCATGGCTACGGGAGCGACGTGCTGGCTCTGCTCGCACGGATGGAGAGGACCGGCGTGAGACCCAACGAGATCACCTTCGTGGCTGTTCTGTGGGCGTGCAGCCACGCGGGCTTGGTCGAGGCGGGGAGGGAGAACTTCTTCAGGATGAGCCAGGTGTACGGGCTTGGCGCGCAGCTCGAGCACTACGCCTGCATGGTGGACATCCTCGGGCGAGCCGGGCACCTGGACGAGGCTCTCGCTCTCGTTCAGAGCATGGATGTGTCGCCCGATTGGGGCATCTGGGGTTCCCTGCTCAATGCCTGCAGAATTCACCAGGACATCAGGGTGGCCGATGAGATTGGCCGGGTGGTGTTGTCGTCCGAGGAGACCAGCCTGGGCTGTTCTCTGTTGCTGTCCAATATCTTCGCCGGTGCCGATATGTGGACGGATGCGGAGAGGGTGAGGAAGATGGTGAAGGGAGCAGGAGGGAGGAAGCCATCCGGGTGCAGCTGGGTTGAAATAGAAGGGATTGTTCACAGGTTCCTTGTGGACGATGCCATGCACCAGGAGTCCCCGGAGGTGCACAATATGCTCTCAGGGCTGATGGGGATGGTGAGGATGAAGGGTGTGGAGCCAGATTTTGGGCATTATGTTACAGATGCCCATGTGGTGTAGAACCCTTTTCTTTTTTTTGGTTATTGTTTTAAAGGAAAAATGGAATCTGTCAAAACCATGTATAATATTCTTTGTTTGAAGGAAATTATTGGTGCAGGCCCCTCATATCATTGTACCCTTTATCTTCTCACCTGTTCTAGCGTTCTATCTCTTTCATGCTGTACTTCTATTCTATACATGGTGTATTAATCTCAATTTTTTAAACCAACCACAAATATATATATATTCATATGATCAATGTATTTGAATAATCTAGTGGTTGATTGCAAGGAAGGTGGGGTCGGGAGTCGGGACCGGGTCGGTTTGGCCCCAAACCGACCCGGGTCGGGACGGGGTCGCCCCGTGTCGCGAAAAATAATAATAAAAAATAAAAAATGGGGTCGGGGTCTTGGGGTCGCGACCGGGTCGGTCGGCCCCAAAACTGACCTGGTCGGGTCCGGGTCCCGACCCGGCGAATCATGGTTGATTGGTCCTGGAAAAGGGAGGGGGGGGGATTTTAAACCAAGTTTTGAGATTGTGGCGGATGAATATTTTGTCGTCCTTAAACCAGTCATGAACCTTTTTTTTTCATTTTTTTTTGGTAAGAGGAAAAGATTTTCTTTAAGACCCATTAAAGTTGAGATTGCCTGGAGGCCGAACTGACAATCAAGCCTGAGTGAAGCTGATCGTGAGAATCCCAAAATGTAGTCTTTTATCATGCGGGAGAAGTGGTTTCGTATCAGATGAAGAAAATTTTCTCTGATTTAAACGCACACACAGAGATCCTTTTGCATCTGTTTTGCTAAAATATATTTATTACATTTATGTTGCCTAGTGATTTATGAGTTATCATCTTCCTTGACAATCTGTGGAAATGAGTTCAGTTTGTCTCTCTCCGGTGGTACTCATCTCTACATATATCAAGATATAAACAAAATGTGTAAAACTGATGCTTCAAGCTTAAATAGCTGAAACCAACGGAAAATCCTACTCCATTTTAGAATAAGTAAAATATGCATGTCCAACCGAAAATCCTCAACGCCCTTGTGACATAGGTTGCATAAAGAAAGATTTATAGCAATGAGGGTTGTGCATTCAACTCCGCACCTTTTTGTTTGATTACGGTATGCAAAATGATATTGTTTTAATTTTGATATTGATATTTCTAGAAGGGTAAGAGTGTCAATGTCAAAATTGATACAACACGGCATTTGTATTACATATCATATCTTATTTGTATTGTAAATTTCAAATTGTGTATTCATTGTTAAACATCTCTTGATTTTCTACATTAATATTAAATTTAAAATTAATAGTGATACAAACGTTTAATTTTATTATCAAATAGGGTGTTGAAAACAAGAAATTTGAAGACATACGATTTATCTTTACTTACATCATAGGAAAAAGATTTTTTGGTGATGAGATAATGGTGACGGCTTTTTAAAACAGTCATCGACAGAGATATTGTTGACAATGCTGCACAAAATCCGTCATAATCAAACAAGAACTGGTGACGGCTTCTAAAGTTGTCACAACTTTTGAAAACTGTCGTTAATGCTTGCGTAACAGCGACAGTTGGAGGGAAGTTGTCGCCATAAAATATGTTATGGGGTGTTTGGTTGCATGATAATTTTTTGTACATTTTCATGATAAAATATTGTATTAAAATAAAAAATGAACCAACTCATGACATAAAATTATCATGTTTGGAGGGATGTAATAACAAAATAGAGTAACTATCATACATGATCAAACAAAGTGGGGGACCACAAGAAAAAAGAAAGAGGTGAGACCCTCTTTTTTGTTTAAGAAGAAAATCACTTTCAAAATATAAAATTGTCATGGTTACCAAACACCTCTTTTAACAAATTTTCTTACAATTTTTAAAAATTAAAACAAAAAACTTTCATTATCATGCAACCAAACACCCCATTAGTATAACTTTTGCCGAAACTTATCTCGGCAGATTCTGCAGAAGAAGTGACGACGGCTTGTAAACTGTGACTAATATAATTTCTCTTAGGTGTAGCTTGTTTTGACTTGTTGATATCGACCTCTAAGACATTGATATTAATTTACTATAGATATAAGTATTTTATAGATTATCTATACAGGCCCTCGTGACTTCAAGAGAGTCTGTGCCGGTCGACTGGTATCGATCTCCGCTCACGAGAGCGGAGGCTGGGTTCGAGGGGCCATAGAGCCCGCCACCTGGGGGGGTGGTCACCGGTGAGGATCGAGTTAGGGCTCGATCTCTCTCGCTGCACGCATGAGCAGTGCATCTTCGGATCATCTGGACCAGCGTGAACAAGAAAAAAGACTTTAAAGAGTCTGTAAATGTAACTTATATTTTTGGCTTTAATTTTTTTTTGACATATTCTCTTTACTCGAGAATAAGACCGAGCAATGAGTATGAATGTCGTGAATCTCACTAAATTTTTTTTAAGTTCATCAGAAAACAGGCAACTTAAACATGTTAACCGTAACGTGACGCAATTATATTATTTCTTTTAAAGGCTGTGCGTATCTTTATTTCTTCTGAATAGCAACAAAATATAATATCCAACCTATCTATCTTTTCCGACATCTATCAATCGTTTGGATATGGAAGATCTAGAGAATCTGGCTATAATCAAGATCAGATATCACGTTCGGTAAGAACCTTAATAGGGTGTTTGGTTACGTGATAATTTTTTGTATATTTTCATAATAAAAAATTATATTAAAATAAAAAATGAACCAACTCATGACATAAAATTATCATGTTTGGAGGGATGTGATTACAAAAAAAAGTAACCACCGCACATGACCAAATAAAGTGGGGGACCACAAGAAAAAAGAAAGAGGTGAGACCCTCTTTCTTTGTTTAAGAAGAAAATCACTTTCAAAATATAAAATTGTCATGGTTGCCAAACACCTCTTTTAACAAGTTTTCTTATAATTTTTAAAAATAAAAATCTCCATTGTCGTGCAACCAAACACCCCATGATCAACGGTCACAGTGGCCTTACCGCCGGTTACATTAAACACAGAAATCCTATTCTTTTTCTTGGTCGGAAAGGAATGTTATTAATAGAATATTCTTACACACTTTAAAATCACGGTGTTAATTAAGATAGAAAAGCTTAAGCACAATGTCTAATCTTAAATAGTCAATATTTAATTATCTCTATAATTTTAACATTCTTCTTCACCGTTAAAATGAACAACGAAAATAAGAGATAAGATAATCAAATATTAAAAATAGAAAAATATCCGTTATGATATCGTCTTACATATTTCAAAATTATAATGTTGAAGGAGAAGATCTCGAAATATATAAGTACAATATCGAATTTCAAATAATTAATATAAAATTATTCTCATAGTTCTAACAAACAATAGTTAATGATATTAATTATTTTTATTTTTGAAAGAAAACATAGTAGTAAAAAAAATGGTCTTTAAAATGAGGTCTGACCAACTGACCGGACAGTGACGCTGCCTTGCTTGCTCGGACAACCTACCTTGCTCGGACCTTTTCAAGGTATTCGGATTCGGATTCAGATCGAATACAGACCCGAGCCGCGGTGCCCGTCAAAGAAGGCCGGAACCGGCAAGGCGATCCGGTTCCTCTGCGCCAGCTGGGCCGGCTACCTGGAATAGGGTCGCTCACGGGTTCGGTCGGGGTCGATTTTTTTAAACCGAAATTTAAATCAAATCTTTTTTATTTTCTTAAAGAAAATTTTAAATCAAATCGAAACGACCTAACTCCGTTAAGCGACAGATCGACATGTCCGGTTCAGCTCTTCGATTTAATGTGTATTTTTTATTTGTAAAAAATAAACTCAAAATATAGCAGCTAATCAGGGTCAATATTAAGTTTGATACTTTAATGTTATACGAAAGAAATATTTTTGCTGTTGTTTGATACGGATTCATAATTAATAAAATATATGAATGAATTAAATCAGCGAGGACAGCTGATGCTTCGATTCAATTTGGAATATTAGAGAACAGCCGAAACGAACTAACGAGGTGTATAAAATTATATTTTCATGACTAAACTTGTTAGATAAGATGTTTGGCAACCAGTATTTTTTTTAAGAAAGATTTAAAAAATCGAAATTTTTTCTTTTCTTTTTCTTGTGATCCTTCATTTTTCTAAGTTATGCGTGGTCTTTATTTCTTTTGTTACAGTATCCCTTCAAATATTACAATCTTTTGTATTGGTTTAATTTTATTTTAACATAAAATCTTGGCTTAAAATTATGTCAAACTTTATTATATAAATAAATCAATAAAAATAATAATTTCATTCGTAAATATTTAAATCCTGGTAAATTGAACGTTTCTGTTTGATTCCGATTCCGCTCGGCGGCGTCCGAGTCAGCGCCCGCCAGCCCGATTCCACCGGCCGTCGCCGCGTCAGCCGGTCTTACTCATCCACCGCGCCGCCAACCGGCTGGCGCCGCCGCCGCCGCCGCCAGCTGGCGGAGACGCCACGCGCGACAGAGCAGCGTGTTCTCGTAGAACGCAAGGCGGTCGTATCCGCGACGCTACCCTCTCCCCTTCCGAAAACACGGTTTCGTGAGAGAGAGAAAAGAGACAGCTTTGGCCCCTTTATAAGGAGAGAGCAGCGGAGGGGGGACTCTTCGTCTTCGTCTTCGTCTCCGTCTGGCCGGAGCCGGAGAAGAGAGATCGCGACGTTTAAAGCCGCCCCCGGCCGTCCACGGGATCCATTCGAGGGGGAGAAGAAAGAGAGATGGTGCAGCAGCACCGGCCGTACCACCAGCAGCAGCTCCGGAAGGGGGATGAGGAGGAGCAGCGGCAGGGCGTGGGCCACCGGAGCCCCCGCGCCTGCTGCAACTCCGCCTCCGCCGCCGTGAAGAAGTTGAGACCCGGCCTGCTCCGCCTCCTGTCGGCGTTCCTCCTCGTCTCCTGCGGTCTTCTCCTCGGCCCTCGCCTGCTCTTCGGCCCCGATTACTCGCCCTTTTCGTTCTCCCTCCGAAATCGGGGGGGTTCCGCCCCGCCGGCGAGCGGCGGCGGCGGCGGCGGCGACCTCAATAGCAGGGTTCCCTGCTCCTCCGTGCCGGACAACTCCATCTGCTGCGACCGCTCGTCCAGCGACCGCACCGACGTCTGCGTACTCCGCGGCGATGTTCGTACCCGCCCTTCCGCCGCCTCCATTTTCCTCTACTCCGCCGCCGCCGCCGCCGCGGGCGGCGCCACCAGGAGAACCGGCAAGAAGAAGACAAACGACTCCTTTTCTTCCTCCATCCCGGTGGAGAAGATCCGCCCCTACACCCGGAAATGGGAGAGGAGCGTCATGGACACCATCGACGAGCTCTCCCTGGTCGCCCGCGCCGACCCGGCGAACGCCACCCACCAGTGCGATGTCGTCCACGGCGTCCCGGCCGTCGTCTTCTCCACTGGCGGCTACACCGGCAACGTCTACCACGAGTTCAACGACGGCATCATCCCCCTTTTCATCACCTCCCACCACCTCCGCCGGCGAGTCGTCTTCGTCATGCTCGACTATCACCCGTGGTGGGTCACCAAGTACGGCGACATCCTCTCCCGCCTCTCCGCCTACCCTCCGGTCGACTTCGCCGGCGACAACCGCACGCACTGCTTCCCGGAGGTCACCGTCGGCCTGCGCATCCACGACGAGCTCGCCGTCGATTCCGCCCTCATGCGCGGCAACACCACCGTCCTCGACTTTCGTCGGCTTCTCGACGACGCCTATCGCCCCCGCATCCGGTCCCTGGAGGAGGAGGAGCGGAAGCCGGCGGAGGTTGAGGCCGGGAAGGAGCTTCTACAGGTGCCCGGCGCCGCCGCCGCCGCCGCCGCAGAACAGAGGATCCCCAATCTGGTGATCGTCTCCAGGAACGGGTCGAGAGGGATCGAGAACGAGGGCGAGCTGGTGGCGCTGTGCGAGGAGATCGGCTTCCGGGTGACCGTGCTGCGGCCGGACCGCACCACGGAGCTGGCCAAGATATACCGGGAGCTCAACGGCAGCGACGCCATGATCGGCGTGCACGGCGCCGCCATGACCCACCTCCTGTTCATGCGGCCGGGGTCGGTGTTCATCCAGGTGGTGCCGCTGGGCACCGACTGGGCGGCGCAGACCTACTACGGCGAGCCGGCGCGGCGCCTGGGCCTCAGATACACCGCCTACAAGGTCCTGCCGGAGGAGAGCTCGCTCTACCGCCGGTACCCCAAGGACGATCCCGTGCTCAGGGACCCGGAGAGCGTCAACGCCGGCGGATGGCCGGTGACGAAGAAGGTGTACCTCGACGGCCAGACGGTGAAGCTCGACCTGAACAGGTTCCTCAAGCGGCTCACCCGCGCGTACCAGTACATAGTCGCCAGGAAGATGGCGGATGCCAGCCTGAGCTGGAACGAGAACTGGCTGCCCAGACAGCAGCGGGAGCGGCGGCGGCGGCGGGCGGCGAGGTGATGACGGACTGCTCTGATCCCAAAACTCCCGCGGCTCGAAGATTGAAAGCAGAGGGCAGCTTCATATGCATCAAAACCCAACCTTTTGTATGTTCTTGTGAATGGTGACTAACTGATTCTTTTGGGTAAATTCTCGCAATCTGATACGTTCTTTGTAGAAAAAAAATCCGAATTTCTACTTACTTTCTCTGTAATCGAAGAAATAGAGGGCTACTTTCTCTGTTTCTTGAGATTCATGGCAAGCAGCCCAGTCAAAATTCATGCCGGCGTGGATAAACGATAAAGTTCTTGCAAGTTATTTATATTATATCAACGGTCACTTTGAATTAGTGGCGACGACGTATGAAGTCGTCGTCACTTTTTTGAGAAAAAAATTCGCACGGGTCGTTTTCTGGGTATTGCGACGGTCGAACCGTCGTAATACCAAAAATTTGCGACGGCTATATTTAGCCGTCGCTATTTACCAATTATTAGCGACGACGTTAATTTAGCCGTCGCTTTTAACATTATTGGCGACGACTTTAAAAAGCCGTCGCCAATAACCCGTCGCCAATGACCCAATTTCATGTAGTGAGTCTTGCTGGGATCTAAAAAAACCTGAACATAATGCACTCACAATGCAGAGCTTGGTGTATCGTAATTAATTGATATTAAAATCCAGCCAAAGTACATCGGGTGTTTGGTTGTAGAATAATTAATTATACATTTTTTACGATAAAATTTTATATCAAAAAAAATATTAGATGGTTAACTAAGACAAAATTCTCGTGTTTGATGAGAAACGATGATAAAAAAGTAAGGACCATGAATAATTACAACGGATGGGGGGCCACAACCAAAAAAAAAGAAAAGTCACGCCTCTTTTTTCGTCCAAGACGAAACCTTCCAGAAAAAAAATATAATCGGTGTGATGATTCCTAAATACATTTTAACACCTATTGTTATAAAAATATATTTTTCGGATAAAAATTAAATGTGTCATGCAAATAAATAACCCATTAGTTTAAAACATGATGTTGTCGATTCAATCTTTTTTTTATCATGCTATTAAAAACCTTTGTCTTTAACTAGGTTTTTGGTTGCGCCACAAATCAAGTTTTTACGACAAATTTCATAAAAAAAGAGTGTTCGACAATTATTATAAATATTTTCTTCCTAGAGAATTCCATTTTGGTCTTCCTTACGATCTCTCACCTTCTTCGGTTATATCTTCTCCACCATCGTTATCCTCTCTCGTCAAACAGGATAATTAATTTTTCTTCAGCCATCTTAAATCTCTATTTGATATAAAATTTTGTCAAGAAAATGAATAAAAATCTATATGTTATGCAACCGAACACCCTATATATAAAGCACATAAATACTCTCATGACAGACATGCATGACACTCTTATTATATCTGGCCAGACATGATATATTTTTTTCTTTAACCGTCTTGCATCTTATCTTGATACAACATGTTATCGACCGCATAAAAAAATTACTCTTCCAACCAAACATCCTATATATAAAACACAGACAAACAGGCATAAAAAAATTACTCTTCGAACCAAATTAATTCAGTTTGGTTTGGTTTAGTTCGGTTCAAACCATATTTTACTAAGGTATAGTAGATATATCAATGTATATCAATCTATTTATTTTAAATCATATTATATTAAAATCTTGTGTATATGATTATAAATTACATTAATTTTGCCTTAAAAACTCTTCGAACAAATTTAGTTTTATAAGAAAAGATGCGTAAATACTATCTTATATATAACTCAAACTAAAATATCTATTCTAATTCGAGTTATTCGGTTTACTGGTTTAGTTTGGTTCGAAGGATCCTAAGAACCAAACTAACTTGATCGGCAGTTCAAATCAAATCAAATCGAATCGAAGTACCGATTTGGTTTGATTTTTCGGGTTGAACGAAACAGTGAACAATCCTAATTCACCGTATGTATTATCATTATTCCAGCAGCTGCTTGATATAATATGATATGATATGTAATTCGACACAGCATGTAAATATATATACGTATGAATAATCTTTAAAAATTAATTATACGTGTCCACACACACACACACCCTTTCACAGCTTGTTCTTCTTGGCGAGATAGACGACCGTGGCGGAGGTGACGGCGGGGACGAAGAACTCGTCGGGTATGGCGGCCGAGGCCGACCCCAGGAGGAGCCTCTTGGCGAACAAGGCGACCACCGGGAAGCCGAAGGTGTACAGGGCGATGTCCTTGAACTCCTGGCCGAGGTAGACGTTCTCGAATCCCACCAGCTTGTCGATGATCCTCCGGAACTCCTCCTTCGTCAGATTCTGCCTCTCGTCCGGGTGCATTTGCTGAAAAGAAGAGAGATGTTGTCGACCATCACACTGCAATATTATGTAATATATACATATATATATGTATAGGGTATGTATTTCAGTGAGATAATGGCCATGGGTAAATTAATTAAGATGCAAATTGGACTATGATATTTTGAAATTTCGATTTGTTTCCGATAAAAACTAACCTATGCATTCCCCCCCCAAAGTTACCGGGAAATGGGTTGTTTCGTTCCTGTTTGTCTTATCTCGATACAAGAATAAGTGTACATAAATAAAATTAATACATAAATCGATAAGACGATAAAAATAAGATTTTAAAAAGACCGTGCCGAATTTTCGGCGAGAATGCGTGAATCATTAACTCTTTTTTAATGAGAATCAATGTATAATATATATTTTAAAATTTATCTCGTTCGGAATACGAAACCGAATCGGTGCACAATCATTTCGAAATTATCGGAATCGGAATAACTCGAGCGCCGTCGGATTCGAGATCTTTCGAAACCGGATACCAGTGATTCCCATGCCGAATCCATTTCAATTGCGGCATAAGATTTTCAATGATTTGATCTAAAAAAACAGATTTCGTTGTGCACATATATAGGACTTGTGGTTAGGTATTGGTATTTTTATATACACACACATATATATATATATGTTTATTCATAATAATAATAATTAACTGCTATTGCATTCTACAACACACATCTTGGTATTTGTTTTCAAACTTCAATAATAATGCCTACTTTCATTATCGCACTGGTCAAGAAATATAGCAGCCAGAAGGCAAGACTTTCTGACGGTCGCTTAATTATGTGTTATTTCATATTTTTTAAGAAAAAAATATGATTTATAACAAAAGTTGTTTGAAATGCTTTTCAGTCATTGTGAAAATATATTTTTATAGAGAATTTGCTATTGAATTAAAAGAAGAGATGAGAGCTCTTCAGTGACCCTGCCTACCTCACCAACATGGTATATATAAATATATATATATATAAGTTCGTACTCTTTTCTGGTTATCTTAGTTTTTTATTTTAATATATAATTTTATCTTAAAATGCGTAAGATATTCTTATATATGCAACCAAAACACCTCGTACCTTGAAGATGTTGTGAAACTCGTCAAACTTTGGAAGCTTGTATTGCATCGCCCCGATTTTTGCGTTGATCTCTCTGTGGCAACAAAACCAGGTACTCACACGAATTACAAAATAATAATAATAAATGATAATGCCGAAAAAGTGTAATGAATGATCCGTTAAAAGAAAAGAGATGATGTCAAAATAAGAGTCTAATATTTATCTCATAAGTTGGTCTAAATAAATACAAGATATTGATATTATCTCTAAAGAGTCTATATAAATAATTATATATATATCCACAATTTTGATCAATTCAAATGTTAAACAGAATAGATCATCCAAATTTAAAACTTCAAGACCATGTGTAAAATATAAATGAGCAATTTTTATTCATATTTTTTTCAATACTCAATATAAGATTAATTATTCTAACCCTCCCTTTGTGTGTAACCCGATATGATCTTTCTGATCATGCAATCCAACCAAATTAGAAATATAAGCACACGTACACAAGGCCCAAATTATTATGATGTCGAACAAATGGATCATCCAACTCAAAGCGATGATATCATAAACGGGGTAGACATATTTCTTACATGTTCACCCACTTTTTTTTCATCACCCAATAATAACGAGATTTTCCTAACGTCAAAGATTAAAATACAAAGTAGAGAAGAATATTGATCTCTCTCCTGTGGAAAACTCTCGAGAACAAGAAAAAAAATAACATATATGACCTAGACGGCAAGTCTTAAATTATTATCATTATTATTATTTAACACCGGATGTGTTGGAGATGCGATACAACTCAACGTACCCGATGGTTTCGTAGATAAAATGGAAGAACATGTTCTCTTTCTGCGATTCGGAGAAGGTTTTCATCGCAGCCTGAAATTTTTCGTAGTTCTGATTGACGTAGGTCGTTATGATGTCGCACAACTCCTCTTTCTGCTTCGTTGCTGGGTCTGCCTTCTCTGCAGGTAGTCAAGAAGATCAATGCATCCACAGACGGAACTCAAATGCGTGCAGTCTAGGCAAAAAGGTGGGTTTTAATTTATCAGGAAAACGTATTCCTGTAACTAAAGATGATGTTTATAATCAATAGCTAGCTACATATAATGAAATGCATTTTTGCAAAGTATTCTTTCTTGGACAGGGAAAAAAATGTAATCAATTGGGGTCAACAATCATACTACTTATCGGGAGGTCACCCATCTTCCATGGATGACATGTTTAATTTCGAAGTTCTTTTAACTCAACCTCTAAAAAATAGTTAGTCGGTGTTGTTGACAGTCCACTAATTTAATCTCTTAACATAACTATATAGATCGGGATGTTACAATCTATCTCCCCAAAAGACTTGACGTTCTCGTCAAGATCACATGTATCACATATCACATACACAAGTGAGTCACATGGACCTTTCGACTGGGTCATACTCTGATACCACATATATATAACCATTGACGTACTAAATCAGTTGACTGGCCCAACAACCGTGCTATTTCCAAAGAGGTCACCCATCCTCCACGGATAACACGCTTAAATTTGGAGTTCATTCAACTCAAAATTCGAAAAATAGTTAACCGATGTTGTTGGTAGTTCATTGATTTAATCTCGTAATGAATCCATAAACTGGGGTGTTACCAAAGAGATGGGAATGTTTTCATTTATTTATTTTTTTACCAGCGGGAGGTCCCCCATCTTCAGAGATATTTTACCCTTGTTTGTTACCTTATCTCAATCAAACATGATATTTTTGGGTCTTTAAAAGTAGAAATGTCTCACGACTCAAAATCGTAATTAACCAAATGTTATTGATCATTTGCATTGACTTAAAAGTAGAAAGTAGATATTGACTATTCGAGAGAGATGGATGGACACCGAATATTTGAAGCGCTCAATACAATTTTACCAAAATAAACAGGTGCAATATGGTCAAGGCTAGAGAGGACCGAACCCAAATCAAACCGAAACCTTTATTTTTAGAACGGCTTGATTTCAATCGAAAAAATTTAAGATTTGATATCTATCCTTCCATGAAAACCTATGAAGGTCTCTTCCCGAAAATGGGATTTCCAACCAGTGGATATGTTCCATATTTTTATCGATTTTTCTTTCAACTATCACCACGAGAAAATGTGTCGATCGTCATTAACGACAGCTTCCAAAATTTTGTCCACAATAAATAGATCAAACAAATTCTTGAGAAAAGGTGATGCATGTAATCAATCTCGGGTTATATGGGCACCTACTGCGGTACCGAGATCAGAATGAGCCAGGAGAAACCTAAGAAATCTCCGGAAAAACATTGTTGTTAGGAGGCCGTAAATCGGAAGTCTAGATGATCTTGTTGATTTATCTATGCATATCTATACGTATATAAATATACACGATACGTACTTTGGAGGAGCTTCTGCAAGGCCTGCCCCATGTATATATGTATGTATATATGTCTCGCCGGCTACGTACTTCCGGAGACCCAAGTCTCCGCCTGATCTCTCTGCAGGTCGGTCGGCGGCGCCGGAGCTGCTCGATGTTGCCGGTCGGACGACGAGGATCAGGAGCTGCCGGCGGCCGGGGACCGTAGAGACGTGCATGACTGCATGGGTGGGTGTATATATATATATATATAAATGCGTGATAGCGCCGGCAAGATCAAGAGGGAGGATTGCTTTGCGACGGAAGCAACAAGGAGGGAGACGTACGCAGGAGAGCCGATACGCGACGAGGATTGATTCCACAGAACACCAGCTTCCTTAGCTCGGAGAAAGCAACGAATGGCTGTTTCTTGCCAGAGAGAGAGAGAGAGAAGCAAGGAATGGTCGGGGTGTGAGGAGGTCGGTCTATCTTAACGTGATTTTTCAAGAATTACAAGAAGAAGGCACCAGAAATTTTATTCGTAAAAATAATATAATTTGATTGAATTTGAAACACCTGTTTTACTTACCACGAAAAAGTTGAAATCCAAAAAGTCCACTGACTTGTACGGACTGCGACATAAAATTATTAATTGACGTCGAAATATTAAATGTTAATAGATATCGATAAATTCGGCGACACTCGGAATCGAATTCGAACGATCCGTTCGGTTCAATAAGTTCGGATCATTTGAAACGACAGGATCGTACTTCTAGATATCCAAATTTTAAGATCAAAAAAATAATAATTTGGATCAACCTCGGCCCTCTAATATAAAAAACTACCCCTTCCGAACAGTTTAGAAGTTCGATCTTATAATTCAAAGCACTCCGAATTCACCGGTTTAACCGGATTCGACAAATTCAAAGTCGATAAACCACAATTTAGGAATCTCTACTTATCATTTAATGGGCTGCCAAATATTTTATTTATTTAAATATTTATTTAAATTGTTAAATAGTTTAATTAATAAATAAATTAAAATAGAGAAAAATTTATCTGATTATTTAAGTTTTAATTAATTAAATATATTATTTATTTTTATTTAATTATTCTAAATAATTATTTAAACAATTTATAAATTTATTCATTTAATTAAATATTTATTTATTTACTTAAAATATTTAATTAAATATTTAATTAAATATTTAAATAAATAAACAAATAATCTTTGAAAGTGCATTAAATGATTTGTAAAGATTATTATATTGTGGATTATCGTCTTTCAATTTGTTCGATCCACTTGGACCAGTGAATTTGGAGTGCTTGACACTGTATGATTGAACTTTTAAACATCTCAAAAAGAGTATTTCTTTATATTGGATCACCCAGGTTGTTTCGAATTATTAATTCTTTGGAGTCGAAATTTGGATATCTAAAAGTATGGTCCTACAATTTTCAACGTTCCGAACTCATTGAACCGAACGGATCGTTCAAATTCAATCCCAAAAGTCTCCAATTTACTAATATTTATTAGAATCTAATGCTCTAGTGTTAAAAAATTAATTAATAATCTTGTGTTAATGTCTGACTGTGCATATACGACTTGGTTGTTCTGTTTTTTGTCTGACTTTAAATCAAGATTAAATTTTTGGATTTCGACTTTCATTTTTCGTCGTAAGATTGATGTTTCAAATCCCGAGTTTACTTTTACAAAAAAACTTTTGGCACATTATTCTTATAATTAAAAAAAACTACTTTTTTTAAAAAAAAATTCTTATCTTAACTCGACCTAGATCGTTCAGCGGTCGGTGACTAGATCAATACAATTACTTTGTGCTCGTGTTTGGTTAGAGTTACCGAAAATGAAGTTATTTTAATTTTGACATTCATAATCTTGGAGGTAAGAAAACATCCAGATCAATATTGATGTAAGTTGAACACTTGTATTATACGTGTAACATACTTTGTTTGTACCGTAAATTTTAACACTGACACTATATATTAGCCGAACACGTTTTAATGATTGTTGTCGATATTAATTTTAGAATTGATGTTGATAAAGAAATCGAATAATCTCTCGATAAACAATGCCTGATCAGTGATGTTTTCGGTTACTAGATAAATTGAGTTTTTATGATGCCATCTCTTTTTTTATCTAACGGTTGATTCCCACCTCTTTTGATTATATATTGTTCACACCCTTTTTTGTTATTGTTTAAAAATAATATTAATTTTAAATTTTATCTGGATTTTATATAATAAAAGTGAAATAATAGACTTGAACTAAATGATCAGTAACATGTTTAATTAAATATATATATATATGAGAATATCGGACCTGGTCCGACATTTCATAGATACCACCCCCAAACTGAAGAAATTTGTACTTTTATTAAATTAACCATTCTTTTATATTTCTTGCACACCCACTCATACACAAATTCTACATGTTTCATCTCACTCTCTCTGTATGCATGATAGTAAGCTTCTCTAGATCTCATGTCACTTGAAAGAAATATCATACATATTTGATGAAGGGTCAATAATAAACCACTATAATTTTTTTATTATTCAGATTCGGATCAAATCTTCTCTAGATTTCACCCTGATATTAAAAATAAGTTTCTCCGAGATCCCACTCTGATATTTGATGAAGTATTCGGTTGCATACTAATTTTGTACATTTTATCATGAAAATTTACATTAAAAGAAAATCTAAGATGACTTAAGAAATAGAACTTTCGTATGTGACGAGAAATTACAACATATATAAATATAAAAAGTGAAAAGTTACATGAAAAAAAACAAAATATCGTTTGTTTTTATATCCATGGAAGAATGTCGTATAAAAAATATATATATTCGCAACAATTGCCAAACACGTCTAACGAAATTTATTATAACACCGACCGACCTTTGGTCGGTTGGTACTGCCTGCCCGTCGGGGAGCAGGCCTCCCGGGTTCGAGCCTGTGTTCGAACTGAGCTCCGGCGTTGAAGCTTTCTGCCCCTGGGGGCAAGCCACCGGTGATGCCCGAGCTGGGGCTCGAACATCCAGCCGCGTCCTGTGCTGGACGCACAGTTGGCCACTGTGCCAGTCGACCAAAAAAAAAGAATTTATTATAACAATATTTTATACCAAAAACTCGAATTACCACACAACTAAACATAAATATTTATCCGGAACCCGAATACCGGAATAGTGTAATCACGATCATGACGGGCGCCCGTTTCGGGGATCCGATACCTGTAATACCACGATTCCGGTTTCGGAGATCCGACCTTTATCTTCCGCCGCTGCCGCGTAGCCGCAGCCCGCAAACGACGGTCCACTTTGCAGGCGGCGCCCGCCTCACGCCGAAGACACCTGCGCAATTATTGCTGACGTGGCCAAAAGGAGAACCTACGACATTTTGCAGATAAACCTTCGGAAACTTCGACTGTTGGCGGGACCTCCTTGCTCAATTAAATTGAAGTAAATCGGCCAATTATAAAGCCAAGAAAAGAGAGAGCAGCGCACATCCAGCGCCATTATACAAAGCCCGAAGGCGGGGACCTCTCCTCCGTGCTCGCCTTTCTGATCTGACCGGGCGATCGCCGCCGGAGCATTCACGTCCGGATGAACGGCGAGCGCGCCGCCGTCCCCGCCGCTCGCTTCTTCGCCTTTTGCCGGTCACATCACTCCGCACTCCATCTTTCTTCCCAACCAGTTGTTTCAATGCGGAGAATCCTTCTCTTCTGAGTTCTGACCAGTATTATATATAAACCAATCTCCTGGGAGAAGAGAAAGGAGGAGAAGGCGACGCGGGAGGGGAATTCTACTCCGCCTTCTCCTCCAGCTTGCCGCGCATGGCGTCGAACTGTGGCCGACCGACGGTCCCCGTCGATTCCCCTCTGCTCCCGCCGCGGATCGCCTGCCGAAATGCCGCCGCCTCTTCACCTCTTTACTCAGATCTGCGCTTCGTCGGCCGCGGCGACGGGATCTTGCGATTGCGCCGCCACAGCGCGAGGTGGAGCGGCGGGAGGGGAGTCATGCTCTCGCCCCCTTTTCGCGGTGCCACGGGCAGCATCTGGCCAGTCGTGGACGGTCGGCGGCGGCGGCTGGTGAAAGGAGGAGCCGGAATGGTGGCGTGCCTGGGTGCGCTGGGTGAGAGGCGGATCGCGGGGGCGGAGGGGGAGGGGGAGGGGGAGGTAGAGGCGCCATGGCAGCGGAGCGAGAGGGCAAGCAGGGCGGAAGTGCTAGCGGCGGCAGCGGTGACGGTGGTGCTGGCTACGGGGAACAGGGTGCTGTACAAGCTGGCGTTGGTGCCGCTCAAGGAGTACCCCTTCTTCCTCGCGCAGCTGGCCACGTTCGGGTGCGCGGCTCGACACGATCTTACTGATTTCCTCTTCTTATCGGTTTCGTTTAACGGATGGCTTATCGGTAGTGTTCCATCACGCGCCTTCGCGCCCTTCTTATCGGTTTCATTCAACGGATAGCTTATCGTCGGGTGTTTCATGTTTGCTTTCCCGCTTGTTGTTGGTGTGGGCCGTGTGGCTACACTAAAGCCCCCGCATGCTGCCTAGTTTATAATTTTGATTTGTCTTTTTATAATTAATAAAACGTCACCGATCTCAGTCTTTTCAGTCTGTGCGTGGAGATAAATATCTGCTCGAGTATTTTGGGTTTCAAGCTTGATTGTTGGATTTTTCATTTATTTTATCCGGTCGATTTATGAAGTTGAATTTAGTTCGAGTTTGTGTGAGAAACATGAGTTTCAGATCATTTTAAGTTCGAGTTAATTTTGATTCAATCATTTTCATTGATGTTCTGTAATTAATCAAAGAGAATATTTGTGTAGTTATACGTATTTACAGTATATATATCGTTGATATATTCATATATGCTCATATATAACTCGCAGTTTAGATTTGTTATCGTAAAATGTGGCTATATCAGTTGGATTCCAAAACCATGAAAATTTAAATCAACTTTACCCGGCGGATCTTTTGTTGTTGATGGGAGCCGGTAAATTAGTATAATATTTATTCCTCGGATGGAAATTCCCGGCGGCGTGGAGGTCTAACGCAGACCCTTCGTGGGTGGGGTCGGTGGCGCCGGCGGGATGCAGGGGGGCACGTTGGGAGGGGATTGGAGAGCAGGATTTATGCACAGTAGTGAGCCGTAAGCGTCTGTCGTGTGATATCGTCGCTGGCAGCACGCGAAGGGTTTTACTGGTCCGAGTGAGAAAGACGCTTGATCCCTAACATGTAACTTAGCTATTGCGGCTGTGTTTTAGCTATCATCCAGCTTCGTAGTATCCGGTTAGTCCCATTGTAGTCTTGATCGGGTCATTTTCAGTACTGAAGGGCATGCTGATGCATTGTGGCACGGCATTTGAGCGTAATACATTTCAGTAAGACGAGGAGAAATGTAGTTATGCCCCAGGCAGATTTCCAGCACTAGTTTTCCGGTCATTATCTAGTTTGCTTCTGTTGTCAGTACGGGAGAAATATCTGAGCTGCTCCATATTAGAATTCTTCCAAGCTGTTCAATGATGTACTCCAGGAAGTATCTTGACAAATTGGTGTCTAAGCCCCCTCAGACAATTGCTGCTTGCTCAATATTTTGAATTTTGAGTATTTTGATTATCCTAAGTTTCTCATGGATGTTGTTTCACGAGTACATGTATCCTTATCTTGGTGCATTATCGTATCAGTGAAGTCAGCAACTGTACGTATTAATGAGTTTCCTCCTCTTGAAATGTGCCCACTAATTACCCTATTGTTCTCTGTTTCCAGATATGTGGTGGTATATTTCTCCATTCTATATTTTCGATATCATGCTGGCATTGTTACTGACAAAATGCTCTCCTTACCGAAGAGGCCATATATTGCTGTAGGATTTTTAGAAGCTCTTGGTGCTGTCTCAGGCATGGCAGCTGGAGGTAGAATGTCTTACATGATGCAAAGTACAGTTTAGACCATCCTTTTTGGTTTCATTGCTAATATACGACAACTGATTTATTTAATCATTAATCATGATCTTCTCCATATTTCTATTTTGATTATGGAAGCTGGAATTTCACCCATTAGTTTTTTTTTTCCTTGTACACAATGTTCTGAGTTGTAGCTGGATAATTACTAGTCTGCTGAACATGGATGTCAAGGTCAAGCTGATGAATGTGTGTGATTTATGGGGTAAGGTACTTTAGTTTGAATACTCTGTTAACGGATATCAATATTAGTTTGACCTGTCGCTTTGAGGTAGCTACATCTAGAGGTGTCAAAAATTGAGACCTTTGGAGAGTGGTTTTTTTTTTCTATGTTATGTTTTTACAATAACCTCAAGCCAGTTGGATAATCTATTTTTGCATAATCAGGGACCGTACTTCCAGAAGAGGCAGAGGATATCGTGGCCATGTCTGGTCCAATTTGATGGAAGAGCAGCACATTAGGATAGTATTAGTTCTTCTTGAGTTTATCCATGTATTTTCTACTTCACTAGAGATGACATTAACTCTGCTAGATTAGTTTTATAGCACAATAAAAATCGATTAAGGTTAATTCTACAAATTGGAAAGAATATAGGTAGTTTTTGCATTGGAGAGAGATGTTGGATGAAGGAAAGAGAGGATAGTTGAGAACTTTATGTTTCTCATTTCATTTAGTTCTTCAACGGCCCATCATATGTCAAGAGCCTCTACCGCCAAACTATTTTCAAACTAATTAAATGATAAATATATTTTAATTTTGTATTTCTAATAAGGAGTAAAATACAATAATGAACTCAATAAGACTAGCACTTAGCATCCTGCTGATCCTCCTGTCAGTATGCACGTGTGCCGGAGTTCCTTAGACTTCACTGATCTTTTTCAACAAATAGATATAAAATTGAATCCGGGTGGATACATTATGCTAGTAGAAACATGGTGTTTCTTATCTTCTCTCAAATCCTTGGAACGATGATGATTAGCTTGAAGTTTGAGTATCCGTTTATTATGATAGATTTGTTTTGACGAGAAAGAATGTTTAACACTCTTTTTGTTTTCAAGCTTAATGATTGACATATGTATTTGAGAGGAGAGCTCTTTTGAGGATTGGTATGAAGTAGATACTTAAATTCTTTCATGCATATTTTTCTAAATATGTTTTGTTGTCATGGATAACCTGGTAGATTTTTACATCTTTATTTTGTCTATACAACTAGTACATGTTTCTGAGTAACCTCTACCTCAATATTTACATCAGTACTTGGGATAAAAGATGGGGCAATTTTTATGCTGTATATTTCCATGGATTTTGCTCCAATTATTTTTTCATCTTCCTTGAACCAGCTGTTATATTTCTATAGATTTTGCTCTAATTATTTTTTTCATCTTCCTTGAAGCAGATTTTATATTTCTATGGATTTTTTTCTAATTATTCTTTTCATCTTCCTTGAAGCAGCTGTTCTTTCTGGTGCATCAATCCCTATATTATCCCAGGTAATTGGGATTGTCCATCAGTTAAACTTTCGGTGCTGACTGGATGACTAAATGTTTGTTTACCTTGACAAGTTTCAATATGAAGCCACTTCTTATCCACTTTGTGTCTTGCATTATTCTGGGCAGACATTTCTTGTATGGCAGCTTATATTGTCCTTTCTCTTCCTTGGGAGGCGATATCAAATTAATCAAGTACTTGGATGCTTTCTTGTGTCTGTTGGTGTCACAATAACCATCTTAAGGTAAGTTGTCTAATATGGCTACTGAAATATGAAAGCTTCTCTCTTTAACTGGAGTTTCTCAGGTACATCAGAATGAAAAATATCAAGAAAATGGAGCATTAGTCAGAGTTTCTCTTTGATAACTAAGGGGGATGAAGAACTTGGATAACTAAGTAGAACTAAGTTATTGACTTTGATAGCAAGAATGAGTTATTGGGAATTAAGATGCCAATCACCCATTGATACCAATGTAACTAATTTGACCCAAGATGTGTGGAATGAGCATTTGTACAATTCCGATACATGTCACTGAAGTGTAAATTTCTTGGTATTTCCACAGTGCTAACTAAATATTGGCGAGGCCCAAAGTGTGGTTAGACCATCACTGTAGGAAAGCTTTCAACCCCCTTCCTTTCTCGCTTTGTTTCTATTCAAATTAATCTTTTCAGACCTGTTTCATACAAGCTTAATTTGGGCATAAACTAGGTTAATCCACAAATTAATCTTGTACTAAATAAGCCCTTAGGATTTTAAGGTTGAAATCTAGTTTCATTTTTTTGCTTCTTTTTCGGCTTTTGTGTGGTTTGCACTAGGTGTCCTCTATCCACCACTCTGCTCCAGCCACCGCCACCTATCATGTCAGAGCTTCCCGTGGATGCACTCTTCCATGAAGTCATGTGCGGTTCGGGACTCCAGCATTTACATGTGTAAGCGCATGCACTTTTCCTCCTTTCTCCCTCTGAACCCTAGTGACTCACTCCAACCAGCTGCTGCACCTGTCATCATCCAGGCTTGGGTTCTGCAACTGCCGCATTTGGCTATGCAGCATCAGCACTGTCTTCATGCGACACCCAACAGGCTCTTAGCTCATCAACACCCACCTTCCACAGATCCAGCAGCCTGGTGCATGCTCTCCTGCTGCAGTTGTCTTCCAAGCATCCTCTGTTTCTATCTGGGTTCCCTTCAGCAAGGCCTACCAGCTGTCTTCTTCACCAGGCCAGGCAGATTTATGTTTCCCTCTTCAGCAGCCTGGATGCTGAGAAATGGGCCGTATGATAATGAGTTTCTAGTAGCCAAGTGTGTAACCAGATGTCCATTTAGCTCACAGTAATCAGCAACCCATTTAGATCACTGTATGGGTCAACAATTAAACTCCCACTGATCGGATCTAAGTTACATGACAGCATAAAGTGGATTGCAGTTTTGTGATGTTTTAACTTTTTGTGAAGACTTTTATGGTTGGTAGTTTCTAGCACGGGTGCCAAAGTATGTTAAGGTTATCAGTTTGCTCATTCAAAAATTACCTAGACAAAATTATTTTAGTTGTTTTTGATGGCTGGATTGGTTAAAGATTCATGTCCGGCATATTTTTCCTCTCCATCTCACATCAAAAAAATTTCTAGATAATGTTCAGAAGGGGACTCTGGAACACCCAAGTGCAAAGTCTTACATGCATTTTTTTATCATAAATCTGGCATTGAAGACGAATACCACACAATTAGACCTTTTTTTAAGGTTGTATTTGGCTTCTTACATGTCATTTAATGGGTCAACCAGATGTATGATCTTCTTTTCTCTTAGGTTTCTTCTGAAAGGTGGTTAGAAAGAGGTTGAGGTGCTGTTATTATGTCAGCATTCTATTTCTTCTGAAAGGTGGTTAGAAAGGTGATGTACAATATCAGCCATTTCATTCTAGAAAAGAGATAGGACAGGCAGCTTGTAATGTGTAATGTGTTGTGGACACAGCATACATCAGCAATAGCCCAGACCCTTCTTTTGTCAGGTTGGGGGATGATTCCTATGTTTTCATTTTGTTCCCTAAACCCTTGGGATCAGATGATAGCGCAGTAAGATCCGGTAGTCTTTGGAACCTCTCAGTAACAGAATCTCTTCTCCTATGGAATTGTTTGGGATGGTCGACAGCAGCACTGACATGAACCAGTCCCAGGTCTACTGGCTTGGTAATTTGTCAGCTGCGCTCACTGGTCTGATTGTGCTATGCAATGTGAAGTTAAAATTTCCAGTCACTGTTCATCTTCCTCATTCATGCTCTAGTTCTGTGGTGCCCATGGTAGGGCTCCTAATCAGCTAAACAGTAACCTTGACCACAGCCACCTTAGCTTGCCAGTTTTGAAGTAAAACCCCTTGGGAGGGTCTGTCCAAGTGCAAATCCACACTTCACCTTCCATGGAAAGCCCTCCATCCAATTAAAATGTAGCCCAATACCTTTTCATCTTTCACTCCATTCCCTCTGCCATTGCCCTGAAACTTTCTTCTTTAAAGAACACTAGAGGAACCCCCCTGAGTAAAGTACTACAGAGCTTTAAATAAGTGAGAAAGAACCACTTCTCTCCTCCCAACTGCTGGTGCGGCATCTGGCACCTGCGATCTCCATCATTGATAGTCCGATCCATGTTTCCGCAGCCTTTGTATCTGGGCAGACAACCAGGAAGGTGCCAGTGCTAACCTGGTGCACCTTCTAACCAGGATCTGAACCTTCTCTTCAGATAAAAGCACCTAACCTGAGCCTCTTCCAGCTTTCCCTGCAGCATGTCCACCTGTAAACACCAGGGATGCCAAGCATTTGTTACCATCTCCAACCCCCTGAAAGGTATAATGACATCAGCATGCTGGCTATTCTCGCCTCAGGAGTTCTCATCCACCTCGCCCGGATCTAGTGAAGGGTGTTGGACGAGAGATGCTATGGGGAGTTCAGAATGTGTGCCATCTTACTCCTGCCCACTCTAATGTGTCTAGTTATTGAAAAGTAATTGAGGTCCCACCTTGTGGGTTAGATGAGGTAGCTATCACAATGCGAATGTGAGGAAAAAGTTGCTTAAGTTCATAATGTGAATGGAAAAAGCTTCTACTATATATGTCAGGCTCTGCATGGCTTAGGGAATTTTGAATTGGTTGTTTGATAAACACCGTTAAGAATGCAAACGTAAAGCATCTAAAACACATGGCCAAGATTTGGAGAAGTTAGTAAATACATGAAGAACATTGACATCTAAATTAGATCTACAGAACATGAAGCAAAGAAGAACGGCCCTTTAGAATGTGAATTTAGAATAAGAATGGTCAGTCATGCTTCTGATCATTTTAACATGTCCTTCTCACAATCTGAAGATTGTCTTTTTATTTGTCCTTTGTTACATATAACAAAGCCACATATTTAGGTTTCTACTTTTGGCTTGTCCTTAAATTACTATTTCAATTTTTTTTTGGCTCATGTAGTGGATCAGTTGCTAGTATCTCACTGCGAAATGATGGAAGTTTTTGGACACTCTTGATGATAACTTCTTTTTTGTTCCAAGCCGCTGACACAGTATTAAAGGTAGTTCACGTATTAAACTTGTTTTTGTTTCTGAATTGTTGAAAAAGGTGTCCTTTAATGTTTTGACTTCTATTTTATAACGTTCAGGAGATAATATTTCGTGATGCTGCTAAGAAGTTGAAGGTATGTATATGGTTCACTATTCATCTATATTTCAAGAACAATTTTCTTCAGTTTCAAGTGAACTTTGTTGGTCATCATGTTCTTAAAACGCTACAATAATGCAGGTCTTCTGTGCAACATGTTCCAAGTAACTCATTTTTTTCGTTATTTGCAGGGCTGTTCAGTTGATCTCTTTGTGGTGAATTCTTTTGGGTCTGCTTTTCAAGTAAGTCCTCTCAGAAAACTTTTCAGTAGATCTCTATCATTTGTGTAGCTTCTTTTGCATTTTCTGCATTCGCAAAACAGCATAAATTTTTATTCTCTCTTTCAGGCCCTCTTTATTTGCCTTCTACTCCCTCTATTGACAAGGTTTTGGGGCATTCCGCTTCATCAACTTCCCACATATCTTAAAGATGGAGCAGCCTGTTTCTTGAATATGGGATCAATTTCACATGGTATGCCGCAATACCATGTGGCTTATAAACTTCGTTTCAAACTTCAAGTGCATTAGTATCTGGTCAATTCTAGTAACTTCACCTGGGAATTACATTCACCGATTCCATTACAGCCTTCTTCTCTTGAAAATGAAAAACAATGGAATATCTGTGATGCAGAATAACAGATTGTTAGCACTTTTTTTTGGCTTGTGGTAGAGACATCCTTGGTGATGAATAATGTGATCCTTCAGGCATAAAATGTTAATTAGAAGATTTAATATATTTTCATGGTTTAATAAGTGATGGTTTTCATATTTGCTGGTTCCCAACTGTCTTCGGATAATGACTTTCTTGCTTAGGATTTAGGAGTATGACAAATGCCTACATTACCTTTTTTTAATCATCCAGAAGCAGTGTACAATTAAGTTCTCGTATTTCCTTAACCAGTCGTCAGCTCATAAGCATTGGAAAGTCTAAACTGGCATGAATTATAACTACAAGAACCTGCTAATTTAATTGTGTTTCTTCCTAACGGGTGAAAGGTTTATTTGCAGCAAAATACATGACCCTCATTGGATGAGCTTATGTCTGGGAATTTCAAGAAGAGACCATTTAGTCCACATCAATAAGATACTTTATAGTTGAGCTGTTGGATTGACATTGTTTTGAGATTTCAAACAACTAAGGAGTTAAGGACCGGATAATGCCCCTGATCAGCCAGTGCTTATCTAGACTGGAATCAACTGGGATTAGTTGGAATATACCTGAGATCATCTAGACCTGCCAGTACATGGGGTCCCACTCGTGACTCAGATCACCTGATCCTGTGTCCTGTCATCCATGCAAATGACAAGCTTATTTCTTTAGTCAAATTTTGTAACTAAAATGCGAGAATTTTTTACAGTAAAGCTAGAAATTGGTGATCTGTTTTGCAGCTTATTTGGATATAGAATGACAGTGGGCTGAGATTTTGACTGTGCAAATTTACTTTTTTTCTGGCAGTTTCAGGGTTTGGGGTTTCCTTTTTGCACTCCTTTTTCTCTTACTTTTTTAGGGGTTTTTGTTGTTCTGCTTCCAAACATTTACCTGTAGGCTATTTTTCCTTTAATGGAATGTGTGAGACCAGCCAGTTCAAAGTATCAGTTGCTATTCATAATTCATATGGTCAATATTTCTTCTGTTTTTAATAAAAGTAATACAAATTGTTGTTTCCTTCTTGCTAAAAGTAAACCTCATAAGGGCAGGTCATAGGTCAGGCTTGCAAAATAGGGAAAAAAGGGCGATTGTACAGAGGGAAAAAAATCCTCTTCCAAGATGGTAAAAACATAAGATAAAGATCCTCTGAATCACAAAAAATCTCCACTGATATGGCTCACATTATTTTGCTCGTTTCTGGTCATATATATAGAATAAACTTTGGGATTGAGCACATTACAAAAGATCTTTCAGAAGATCATATCTCACCATGGGTTAATTAGGACCTGGGCATAGAGGTCTTTATGAATGTTGACTCTTTGGGTAATAAAAGAATCAGGCTGATGGCAGCTTGAGCAATAAAAACTCTGAATGGACAACACAATTGTTGAAATTGATGGGAACATTTATGAATTTGTTTCAGAAGGTTCTATTGTTTCTCTTCCCAGTTGCACAAAGTAAGGAGCTATTATATATGTCCTTTACTTGTTGTGTGAACCTCTTTTTTCTGCGTCTGTTCTTTAGAAAGAAAGACATCTCCGGACTTTTCTAGGAAAATATGTGGTATCCTAAAAATATTAGGTAGTCCGGTGATAGTTTAAAAATATTAGAACCGAGGTTCGGGTTCTTTGAAAATTTCATTTTTGACCCTTCTCCGCCGGATGGTGCGAGTATCCGGCGTTAACTTACATCGAGCAACGGCTCGAATGCCTTTGATTAACCGTCGCGGCAACCTGTGTTTGGAGACATGCACATCCACAAAATAAAGTAAAGAACTCAAAAGGGCAGCGGCCTTTTGGGTCCGATGAGATGCAAACCGATTTGCTCGGGTTTGTTTTATTTGTCATTTTTTGGATGACTTTGATTCTTTCTGATTTCTAAGTTTCATCTGTTTCGAACTCGATCAAAATCTGATTTTTTTTTATTTGAGGACTGATTTAGGATTTCACCGAGCCACAAAGGGACTGGAGTGAATGGGTTATGATGGGCCGAAATGAGCCAGAGTGGGGTCTGAAATGGGACCGCTTCTGAGGTCTAGGCATAGGCTGAACAAGGGCAGTCTGTTGACCTGTTTAAGGATTTCTGTTCAGGGGAAAAATGGGCCTGCACAAGGGACTTTTCGTGGGCTGGTTAGGGTGCTGGACAGGAGGGCCCGATTGGGGTCTGATCGGACGATCAGACAAGGCTTGTTCTTGGGCCTGTTTGGGATGTCCTCGAAGGGCTGAAAACCGGGTCGCAAAGGGACTGGTTTTAGGCTATGAGCATGGGCCTGCAGATGGGCCGGTATGGGCTACAAATTGGGCCTGTTCAGGAGGTCCTTGATGGACTGAAACTGGGTCACAAGGGGACTGTTTTTAGGCTCTGGGCATGGGCCTGCCGATGGGCCGGTATGGGCCAGACAGAAGGGGCTGATCGCAAGCTAGATTTGGGCTAGATTTGTGCCTGGCGCATGGGTTCAAATTGGGCCTGAAGAAGGGGCAGCAGGTGGGCCGGACAGGGGGCTGTCCATGGGCCTGGATTGAGGTCTACGCAGGTGGTTTCAGGTGGGCAGCCATAGGCTTAGGCAGGGCTCGAAATAAGGTTGTGATCGAGACCTGCTGGTGGTTAGGAAATGTGGCAGTGAAATCCCATTTCAGAACCTGCATTGCTTTATTTGTTTTTGATTGTTTGAAAACAGTTTGTTTACTTAGTTTTGGTGGCTTGCATCTGATCGGGCACATTGGGCTGCCAATCGGTGCCCACTTTCATACATTGACATGCCATCGAATCTTCATTTCATTAAATGGTGAGGTGAAGTACATCGGTGTACAATAAGTGATGACCCTTCCCCCAATTTAGGTTCTTCACCACCTTAGAAAAATTTCGACATTACAACGGCATACCGACAAGTTTCTAATTTGGTGAAGTTTACCCATCCAATAAGACTAGTCAATGACTTAGCCAAAATTGGGGGAAGGATCATCGGCTACGGGAGCGTGCCCGCGCCGACGTCCGGGTCGTAAGCTACGGGATGCATGCCCGCGCCTCCGCCCAAGGTGGAGTTCCCCCGCTAGGGGTGAAGTCCTTAATTTAATGTAGCTTTTGCATTTCTGAATTTTTATTTATTTATTTTTGAAGGCCAGTTCGGGCCGGTCCATTCCATCGGCGTTCAAAGCCGGGCTTCGATTTGCTTGAGTTGGACGGACAGCTTCTTGGAAGCCAAGCCGGACCCGTGAAAGGGCCGTTGAGGCCCTCTCCTTCTTTGATGTGGTGAGGGAGAACCGGACCCGTGAAAGGGCCGTTAGGGTTCATCCCTCACTTTGCCGGTACATGCCCCAAGGGGGCTGCTGCAACCTCTGCTTCTGTTTTCTGCTGCAAGGGAGCTGCTGTAGGGGTTCTTGGGAAGCGGATTGGACCCGTGAAAGGGCCACTAGGTTGAGCCGCAAAGGGCTGGCGCCCGGCTGCATGGGAGCCGAGGTTGAACCTGTTTTCTGGCTGCAAAAGGAGCCGCAATTGAACCTGTTTTGGGCCTGAATTGGGTGCCGAACATGGGCTGGAAATGGACCGGTTTGGGGTCTGTTTAGAGTGCCTCTGGATGGGCTGAACAGGTCCTGAATTGGACTGGGCAAGGGCCAGATCTTGGGCCTGATATGTGGGCTCGGACTGAGCCTGTAGAAGGGCCAGTAGGTGGGCCGGGCAGGGGCTATCCGCGGGCCTGAATTGAGGGTACCTGCAGGTGGTCTAAGCCAGGTCAGGAGGGGACCGAATATGGGCTTATAACCTGGACCTACAGGTAGGCGGTTATAGGCTATCCATGGGCCTGATAATAGGTCTGGAAATGGGCCGAAATTGGGCTCTGGTTGGGCCTGCATAGGGGTCTATTGGACGGACTGCAGGTGGCCTATGCAGGGGGTCGCACAAGGCTGGCATTGGGCCTGCAAATGGCCTGTTTAGGGGCTGAACATGGGCCTGTTTAAGGCTGATGCAGGTGGGCCGACAGGGGGCCTGGACATGGGCACTTTTGGGGGCCTGATATGGGCTTGCGCCAGGACCTGTTTGGGGTATACTTTGACTGAGCAAAGTCCAGCCGAGGAGGACCCTCCAGGGGCTGCCTTGAGTTGACCAGGCTATTAAGGTAGATTGAGTAGAGGGAGAAAGAGGAAGGGATGAGAGGAGAAGCCCTTAGAGGGCTACATATCCATAATATTCACCCACCTGTTCTCCTTTCTTCTCCTTCTCTTCTGGTCTCGGGTGATAGCTGCAGGTGCAGCAGGTGCAGAAGCAGGCGCAGCAGCAGGCAACAGAAGGTGCAGCCTCTTGGTGCAGTAGGCAGGTGGCAGAGGGTGCAGCTTCTTGGTGCGCCAAGCTTCCTCCTCCTCTTTTTCTTCTTCTTCCTTGGTCGCAGGCAGCAGCAGCAGGTGGCAGAGCAGCAGCCTGTCGGCGTCCCCCAGCCAGCCCCTGATATGTGCGCACCCCTCCTCCTTTTATAGAGAGGGAAGAGGGCAGATGAACAGTCAGGAGGTGTTGTACGCTGGTGACTCTTGGCCTCCCCATGGGAGTTACTCCATTTAATCATATTGATTGAATGGCTGTCTCTTGGCTTTCCCTCTCTTTCAACTGACGGTTGGGAGGCTGAGGTGGCAGGTGTGTGCGCAAGATGGAGGTGAACTGGCAGGCGCTGATGTGGCAGGTGCTGACATGGCAGTGCTGACATGGCAGGTGTTGGCATGGCAGATGCTGATGTGGCAGGTGCTGACCTGGCAAATGCTGATGTGGCAGTGCTGACATGGCAGGTGTTGGCATGGCAGGTGCTGATGTGGCAGGTGCTGACCTGGCAAATGCTGATGTGGCAGTGCTGACATGGCAGGTGTTGGCATGGCAGGTGCTGACGTGGCAGATGCTGATGTGGCAGTGCTGACATGGCAGGTGCAGCATGCTGGTGTCAGCACTGCCACATCAGCATTTGCCAGGTCAGCACCTGCCACATCAGCACCTGCCATGCCAACACCTGCCATGTCAGCACTGCCACATCAGCATTTGCCAGGTCAGCACCTGCCACATCAGCATCTGCCATGCCAACACCTGCCATGTCAGCACTGCCATGTCAGCACCTGCCACATCAGCGCCTGCCAGTTCACCTCCATCTTGCGCACACACCTGCTCAGCCTCCCAACCGTCAGTTGAAAGAGAGGGAAAGCCAAGAGACAGCCATTCAATCAATATGATTAAATGGAGTAACTCCCATGGGGAGGCCAAGAGTCACCAGCGTACAGCACCTCCTGACTGTTCATCTGCCCTCTTCCCTCTCTATAAAAGGAGGAGGGGTGCGCACATATCAGGGGCTGGCTGGGGGACGCCGACAGGCTGCTGCTCTGCCACCTGCTGCTGCTGCCTGCGACCAAGGAAGAAGAAGAAAAAGAGGAGGAGGAAGCTTGGCGCACCAAGAAGCTGCACCCTCTGCCACCTGCCTACTGCACCTTCTGTTGCCTGCTGCTGCGCCTGCTTCTGCACCTGCTGCACCTGCAGCTATCACCCGAGACCAGAAGAGAAGGAGAAGAAGGAGAACAGGTGGGTGAATATTATGGATATGTAGCCCTCTAAGGGCTTCTCCTCTCATCCCTTCCTCTTTCTCCCTCTACTCAATCTCCCTTAATAGCCTGGTCAACTCAAGGCAGCCCCTGGAGGGTCCTCCTCGGCTGGACTTAGCTCAGTCAAAGTATACCCCAAACAGGTCCTGGCGCAAGCCCATATCAGGCCCCCAAAAGTGCCCATGTCCAGGCCCCCTGTCGGCCCACCTGCATCAGCCTTAAACAGGCCCATGTTCAGCCCCCTAAACAGGCCATTTGCAGGCCCAATGCCAGCCTTGTGCGACCCCCTGCATAGGCCACCTGCAGTCCGTCCAATAGACCCCTATGCAGGCCCAACCAGAGCCCAATTTCGGCCCATTTCCAGACCTATTATCAGGCCCATGGATAGCCTATAACCGCCTACCTGTAGGTCCAGGTTATAAGCCCATATTCGGTCCCCTCCTGACCTGGCTTAGACCACCTGCAGGTACCCTCAATTCAGGCCCGCGGATAGCCCTTGCCCGGCCCACCTACTGGCCCTTCTACAGGCTCAGTCCGAGCCCACATATCAGGCCCAAGATCTGGCCCTTGCCCAGTCCAATTCAGGACCTGTTCAGCCCATCCAGAGGCACTCTAAACAGACCCCAAACCGGTCCATTTCCAGCCCATGTTCGGCACCCAATTCAGGCCCAAAACAGGTTCAATTGCGGCTCCTTTGCAGCCAGAAAACAGGTTCAACCTCGGCTCCCATGCAGCCGGGCGCCAGCCCCTTTGCGGCTCAACCTAGTGGCCCTTTCACGGGTCCAATGCGGTTTCCAGGAAGCACTACAGCAGCTCTCTTGCAGCAGAAAACAGAAGGAGGGGTTGCAGCAGCCCACCCTTGGGGCATGTACCGGCAAAGTGAGGGATGAACCTCAACGGCCCTTTCACGGGTCCGGTTCTCCCCTCAACACATCAAAGAAGGAGAGAGCCTCAACGGCCCTTTCACGGGTCCGGCAACTTCCAAGAAGCTGTCCGTCCAACTCAAGCAAATCGAAGCCCGGCTTTGAACGCCGATGGAATGGACCGGCCCGAACTGGCCTTCAAAAATAAATAAATAAAAATTCAGAAATGCGAAAGCTACATTAAATTAAGGACTTCACCCCTAGCGGGGGAACTCCACCTTGGGCGGAGGCGCGGGCATGCATCCCGTAGCTTACGACCCGGACGTCGGCGCGGGCACGCTCCCGTAGCCGATGATCCTTCCCCCAATTTTGGCTAAGTCATTGACTAGCCTTATTGGATGGGTAAACTTCACCAAATTAGAAACTTGTCGGTATGCCGTTGTAATGTCGAAATTTTTCTAAGGTGGTGAAGAACTAATTGGGGAAGGGTCATCACTTATTGTACACCGATGTACTTCACCTCACCATTTAATGAAATGAAGATTCGATGGCATGTCAATGTATGAAAGTGGGCACCGATTGGCAGCCCAATGTGCCCGATCAGATGCAAGCCACCAAAACTAAGTAAACAAACTGTTTTCAAACAATCAAAAAAAACAAATAAAGCAATGCAGGTTCTGAAATGGGATTTCACTGCCACATTTCCTAACCACCAGCAGGTCTCGATCACAACCTTATTTCGAGCCCTGCCTAAGCCTATGGCTGCCCACCTGAAACCACCTGCGTAGACCTCAATCCAGGCCCATGGACAGCCCCCTGTCCGGCCCACCTGCTGCCCCTTCTTCAGGCCCAATTTGAACCCATGCGCCAGGCACAAATCTAGCCCAAATCTAGCTTGCGATCAGCCCACTTCTGTCTGGCCCATACCGGCCCATCGGCAGGCCCATGCCCAGAGCCTAAAAACAGTCCCCTTGTGACCCAGTTTCAGTCCATCAAGGACCTCCTGAACAGGCCCAATTTGTAGCCCATACCGGCCATCTGCAGGCCCATGCTCATAGCCTAAAACCAGTCCCTTTGCGACCCGGTTTTCAGCCCTTCGAGGACATCCCAAACAGGCCCAGAACAAGCCTTGTCTGATCGTCCGATCAGACCCCAATCGGGCCCTCCTGTCCAGCACTAACCAGCCCACGAAAAGTCCCTTGTGCAGGCCCATTTTTCCCCTGAACAGAAATCCTTAAACAGGTCAACAGACTGCCCTTGTTCAGCCTATGCCTAGACCTCAGAAGCGGTCCCATTTCAGACCCCACTCTGGCTCATTTCGGCCCATCATAACCCATTCACTCCAGTCCCTTTGTGGCTCGGTGAAATCCTAAATCAGTCCTCAAATAAAAAAAAAATCAGATTTTGATCGAGTTCGAAACAGATGAAACTTAGAAATCAGAAAGAATCAAAGTCATCCAAAAAATGACAAATAAAACAAACCGAGCAAATCGGTGCATCTCATCGGACCCGCCGCTACTGAGTTCTTTACTTTATTTTGTGGATGTGCATGTCTCCCGAGCACGGGTTGCGACGGTTAATCAAAGGCATTCGAGCCGTTGCTCGATGTAAGTTAACGCCGGATACTCGCACCATCCGGTGGAGAAGGGTCAAAAATGAAATTTTCAAAGAACCCGAACCTCGGTTCTAATATTTTTAAACTATCACCGGACTACCTAATATTTTTAGGATACCACATATTTTCTAGAAAAGTCCGGAGATGTCTTTCTTTCAGAAACAGAGACGCGAGAAAAAGAGGTTCGCACAAATCTTCGCCGGTGGGACCCTTCTTTCCTTTCATCTCTCCGTCGTGGCAACCTGGAGATATGCGCATCAGTATCTTCAATTCAATAAATAAAAAAAAATCTACGCATTTGATCGAGCCGATCTTGTTGTCTACGGGACTTATGGAGCTCGACAACGGTGTCGCCCATTACGAGGCATACGTCGAACGACGTGACATCGGTGCGGTCACTCCCGGCATCGCCTTCGGCAACTTCCGAGGGTCGTTTTGCTCCCCGACCGGCCAGGGGCAATCTTTGAAACTCCGATCGCCAACGAAGAGAAGATATATCCTTGGTGCTCCGAGGGCAACCTTCGGGGCACCTGTGCGCCTACGAACATCACGGCGGGGGCGTACCAGGCGGCTCCCCCCGCGGGGTCACTTCGGTGGACCGAAGCCATCGACAACTCCGGGCCTGCGCCCGCACCACAACAATGGACCATCGAAGCTCGAAATCGAGCACAATTCCCGCCGAACCCTCGAAAGTCGGGGGACACCCCGTGCACTGGGGGTGAGGCACGCCTCCAACCCTGGATGAAACATCCATTCCGCTCGTGAAGGACAAACGCCGCCAACCACGGCTCGGCGCCTTACCGTACACAACCGATTCTCCATCTAGATCGGTTGAAAGGAATCAGCAGGGGACATAATAATACCCGCGGCGGTCGCACATGAACACTCGGGGAAGGGGTAAGCCCTACATTCGCTCCAAGACCGGCCGACCGGCGGCGGCCGACAAAGCGAGGAAAGGGGACAGCACCCTTTCATATGAAGAACCAAGGCTCGAAGCCGGCCATCAACTCGAAAGGAAAAACGCCGCCGGGGCAAGGGACCAGCCCTTGGTCCCTATTCTCTCGACGGGCCGACCCGGCGGTCCGAATCAAGGAAAATCGACGAGGGCGGTCGCACCGCCATTCGAGAAAACTCCATCGAGCGGTCGGTCCGCCGACCAATCTTATCGGCACCTTATCTTGCCAAATGATAGGAAATTCCTCGGCAAGACTCTACACCGGGTCAACAACTCGGCGGATGTCCTGCCGGGCGGGGGCAAGCTCCCCCGACAAGCCCGCTCCACGGCGGGGGCTAATATATCGAAACAATGCTCGTGCCAACCGGGGGCGAGGTCCCCAGCCTACGCCGAGCTCGAACAAGTATGGCTTCCGAAGCCGATGTTCCCCAAGACGGGACCATCCCCTCCAAAGGCGGTCACCCGCGATGCTCCGTTATGGGCCATTGCGGGTCGAAATCCGAACTCACCCCCGACCCCGAGCCAGCTTCTGACTCGAGGGACGGGGGCAAGATGCGAGGTTTTCACCACTGCACTACTTCCCCGAAATTGATTGTCCGGGCGATACCCCGCAAGATCCAGGGACCAAAGTCCATCATGAACCAATGACATGTAGCCAGGACAGTCAACCACCGGCTGCTGTCAAATCAACACAACATAGTAACAATGCAAATGTCGCTCAGCACGATGAACGCGAGGACATACCTCCCAACCTGACAATGGAGGACCTCTGGCGAGAAAATCGACGGCTCGAAAGCTCTCTTGGCTAGTGCGGCCTACTTCGAAGCCCGATTGGCACAAAAATTCAGCGCGCGAAATTTCTAATGAGCCTCGTGTCGCTCTAAATGGGCCACCCCTTGTGGTGTTGCCTCGACGCCATCCATCGACGGCCCGGCTCCCGAGGTTACGATCGGACGACGAGGTGTTTGTGGCACCCCGATATCTGCCACCTCCTCTTCTACCTCGACGATATATGGAGCCCTCTCGTAGAGCGATGATCGAACGGGTCGATCGACCGAAGTTGGCTCGACGTGAAGAAGACACAACGTGGTGGCGCCTGCCGTGGCACCCACCCTCGATGCAGCTCCGCGTCACCGGTGGCAACACCACTCGGGACAATAGTCCGGCGATGGCGGCGCCCGAAATCGAGACCGGTCGAGGCAGCGACGGCCAACGGTCTCGGGCGTAAACCCCATCGACGTCCCCTCTTCTTCGAAGCGAAAATGGGGGCAAGAATGCCCATGGCTCCCTCTCGCAAGGCATTTGCTAATCCCGTGCCAGACGCCAACTTGGGAGGAGCGTGCAACGAAACCATACTCATCGCGGGAATTCACGCCAAAAATTGTTCGACACTTTTTGCATGGAAAATGGGCTAATTTGCCTACCGAAAGCGACGCCCGGAAGACGCCGCCCGAGAGTCGGGAGTCAAACACGCCGGCCACCGCGGTGGTGGGGCACGAAGAGGCTGCTATCGGTTTAAAGATTTGGGCGAAGCCCTAATCCGTGACGGGGTTCTCGTATTGGGGGAACATTTGGTGCACCCGCCACGGCCAGCTGCGAGCCCCGACGACGAAACGAACTTCATCGTCGACACGGCATCGGTCTCGGCGGCCCGTTGTCTGGGGAATACACCCGAAAAGAACAAGCGACGCGGGGGCGAGAAAACAAGGTACGTATTTTGCTGTCGTGTTATTTCGACGAAGCAAGCCATCGTGACGACGACCGGAGGCCTCCGAACCGCGGCCCGACCGGGGCCCGCAACACGCGGCCATTCGGCACGGCCGGCGCCGAGCTGCGGTTGCCGAGTCCTCTCGGCACGGTATTAACAATGAGGACACACCCTCCACCCTCGCGGCTAGAGGATCTGCGAGAGAAAATCGGCAATTGAAGGCTCTTATTGCCGGTCTTGGGTCTACTTCGACCTCGGTCGAGAGTCGAATTCGAGGGCGGACGAAGGCGCGGCGACCCCTGCGTCGCCCGAGGTCGAGCCGCTACCTCCTCCGCCACAACCTCGGGTTCACCGGCCGCCGACACGGGGATGCTTGGGGATGACAACGTGCGGGTAATGTACCGTTACCGGCCGCCTCCTCCGCGAAATTTCATGGAGCCCGCTCGACGGGATATGATTGAGCGACTCGTTGCCACTGAGGCAGCACAGCATAACGAAGGCCACATCATGATGGACGATATCCAAGTTCCCTATCCTTTGCATCACGCAATACGTGAGGGCGCCCCGAAATTTCTAAAGTTCGAAAATGTTCCAAATTTGACGGGCACGGGTCCCCGAGGGAACATCGGCTCTGTTCACTCGTATGGGAGAGTCGGCATACAACGAGTCATACCTACTCGAAATACTTCGCCACCGCTCTCACCGGCACGGCGTTTGAGTGGTATTGGCTCGGAGCCGAACTCGATAGTCGGCGGGCGGACGTACGACGAAAATTCATTGAGAGATTCAATTTCTCGGAAACGGCCGTACACTTTGGTCGAACTAACCACCGTGTTTCGAGACGAACGAAACGGCGGTCGATTACATACGCCGGCGGAGGGGATGCTTGCGTGAAATGTGCCAATCCGCCGTTAAATGAAGAGGCGGTGGCGCTTTGCGGGGCCTACGGCCCGAATTGAAAGGTCTTGGGAACCGAGAATCCCGGACCTTCGATGACACTAAACATCACGGTGGCGAGAAATTGAACGCTTACACTTCAATAGTCCACCAACGGCAACGACGGTCGGAATCTTACAGACGAAACGATCCCGACCGACGTCCAATACGATCGATGTTTTCTCCCGCTTCAAGAAACGAGAACAACGATGGGGGCGGGAAAAATGCCACGACATCTTCCTCTATAATGGAAACTCCCGACAACACGAGGACAAGGATCTCGTTGGAGGAACGTCGGTCTAAGCCATATTCGTTAAAGACGAATACACGAAGGTTGTTCGATGCTGGTATGGAGAGCAACCTAATCAACCTTCCACCAAATCAAGCGCCCCAGGCCGGAAGGATTGATGAGCCCAACTTGTCCCTACCACGGAATGTTGGGGCACTGTGATTGAGGGCGCTTTTATTTGAACTTGGCAGAAGCTATGATCCGCGACAAGGTCATCAACGTAGAACAGCTGGTATACCCTCCTCGAGGTTCACCCGAAGCAAACAGCCCCACACCGTAAACATGATACATCATCGGTGTCTGCGGGCTAGTCAATAAAACATCGTCCGGCCATCGTGTCCTCGCGACATAGAGTCGCTTGATGCATCATGGGCCATTGTCGCCGAAAAAACAAACACGAAAAACAAAAAAATAGCCAGACTTGGTTAGCCAGGCATAAACGACTAACCGAGGGCAAAAGTGTCGCAAAAAAAAAATCCGGTCGAGGTGAGAAACACAGGCGCCTCGGGCGAAATCGGATAACCCCGTGTGAAAATCCCACAAAAGGACGCACATCTAAAATACAAAGGGGGTCGACCTGAGTGAAAACTCCGCAAATGAGCAGTCAGGTCGATAAAAAAATCAAAAACAAAAAAAAACAAAAAAAAACACAATCAGCAACCTGGTCGAGCCCCCCCCACCTAACAGAATCGATGAGTTCTTCTCCTTAATCTACCTTGCAAGGAAGCGAGAGGGCAAACTCGAAATCCTCGCCATCCCGACTATTCCGGTCTTGATGGTGCACGAAAAAATCAAACAAAACTCCTCCGAAGGACCGAGCGGATACACGGAAACTCACTCGCGTACTCCTTAGGACCCTCGAACCCTTGTTGGGTCATTTAAAAACCCGCTATCGACTATTCCGGTCTCGATGGTCCGCAAAATCCTCATCGACTTCTCAGAAGGACCGAGTGGTCACAAAACCCCACTCCCCGTGTTCATGGGCCTTTTCAAATAAAATTCCCACCATCTTGACTACTCCGAGTCTTGATGGTCTAACGAAATTCTCATCGTCGACATTCTCGAAGGATGAGTGGACACGAGCCCACTCCCGTGTTCCTTAGAACTTTTTTTTTCAAACAAAAATTCTCACCATCACGGCTATTCCAGTCTTGATGGTACTGCCGACAAAAAAACTTCCTCGGGGACCGAGTGGATATACAAACTCACTCGCATGCTCCTTATGACCCTACGAACCCTTGTTAGGTCATTTCGAAAATCCGCCATCCGACTATTCCGATCTCGATGGTCCGCGAAAAATTCTTATCAACTTCTCCGAAGGACCGAGTGAGTCACAAAACCCCACTCCCATGTTCCTTAGGGCCTTTTTGAAAAAAATTCTCACCATCACGACTACTCCGGTCTTGATGGTCTCTTAAAGATTCCGCGTCGCTCGACCCTTCGAGTCTCGACGATCATTAAAAATTTTCCGAAGGACCGAGGTAGTCACAAAACCCCACTCCCGTGTTCATAGGGCCTTTTCGAAACAAAATTCTCACCATCGACTACTCCGTCTTGATGGTCTACTAAAAGATTCACGTCGCTCAGGCCCTTCGTCTCGACGATCGTTAAAAATTTTCCGAAGGACCGAGTGGTCGCAAGCCCCGCTCCCGTGTTCCTTAAGGCCTTTTTTCGAACAAAAATTCTCGCCCGTCTGACTACTCCGTCTTGATGGTCTCTTGGAATTCCACGTCGCTCGACCCTTCGAGTCTCGACGATCATTAAAAATTTTCGGAGGACCCGAGTGGACACAAACCCACCCACATTCCTTAGGATCTTTTCGAAAAAAAATCTCGCCATCTGGTACACTCCGTCTTGATGGTCTACAAAAATTCTCTTTGTCGAAACTTTTCCGAAGGACCGAGTGGACACGTAAATCCACTCACGTGTTCCTTAGGACCTTTTTTCGAATAAAAATTCCCACCATCTGGCTGTTCCGGCCTTGATGGTCCACCGAAATTCTCATCGTCGAAAATTTTCCGAAGGACCGGTGGACACGTAAATCCCACTGCGTGTTCCTTAGGACTCTTCCAACAAAATTCCCACCATCACAGCTATTCCGGCCTTGATGGTCCATCGAAAATTCTCATCGTAAATTCTCAGGAAGGACCAGGGTGGATACGCGAAACTCACTCGCATGTTCCTTAGGACTCTTTCGAAACAAAATTCTCACCATCCTGGCCACTCTCGGCCTCGATGGTCTACCGAATCCCATCGTCAAAATTTTCGAAGGACAGTGGGTACATATCCCCCGCTCGCGTACTCACTGGGATCTTTTCACTCTTGCTTCGCGAGGTGGAATCCGGACTCGACGCGAGATCCCCCCCGATTCATAGGTCGAGGTTGAAATCCATACTTGACCCAAAATCTTTTCCGAAGGACCGAGCGGACACATAGCCCCGCTCGCGTGTTCCTTGGGATTCGAGCCTCATTCGAAGGACCGAGTGGACACGCGGCCCCGCTCGCATGTTCGAAGGATCTAAAGCCTTTTCGAAGGGACCGAGTAGAACACGTAGCCACCGCTCGCGTGTTCCTTAGGATTCGAACTTCCTCCGAAGGACCGAGCGGACACATGGCCCCGCTCGCGTGTTCCGAAGGATCCCGACCTCTTCCGAAGGGCCGAGTGGACACACGGCCCGCTCGCGTATGTTCCGAAGGATCTAAACCTCTTCCGAAGGACCGAGTGAACACGTAGCCTGCTCGCGTGTTCCGTGGGATCCAAAGTTTCTTCCGAAGGACCGAGTGGACACATAGCCACCGCTCACGTGTTTCTTAGGATTCAAACCTTTTGAGGCCGAGTAGACACATAACCGCTCGCGTGTTCCTTGACATCGAAAATTCTCCGAAGGACCGAGTGGGCGCATATCCCCCACTCGCATGTTCTAGGATCTTTCAAACTCTTGTTCCATGAGGTGAAATCCAAACTCGGCAAGGGATCCCCACGATGCATAGGTCAGGTTGAAATCCATACTTGACCCAAATTTTCTCCAAATGACCTAGCGGACACATAGCCCCGCTCACATGTTCCTTAGGATCAAACCAACTTCCCAGGACCGAGTGGACACATAACCGCTCATGGGTTCCTCGAAATCAAGTACCGATCCGGTGGACCTCGATGCTCACCCGTAGGACTTCCGAACATCCAAAGTCAAGTCAAGAACTCACTCCTGACTTAATCCATCCAAAATCTTCGCATACGGCTTGAGGGAAGCCTTAATTCCCTGCAAAAAAAAAAGAAAAGGAAAGGAAAAAAAAGAAAAAAAATGATGAAAAAAAAATGGATGAAAAAAAGAGAGGAGCAAACACAACTGCATACCGTCTTAACCATTCCGGTAAAGATGGTTCACAAACCTTACACTATCTTGATCATCCCGGTCTTGATGGCACCACCAAAAACTTCATATCGTCATGATTCCTCCAATCCTGACGATTCCAAAAAATGACAAATAAAACAAACCCGAGCAAATCGGTTTGCATCTCATCGGACCCAAAAGGCCGCTGCCCTTTTGAGTTCTTTACTTTATTTTGTGGATGTGCATGTCTCCAAACACAGGTTGCCGCGACGGTTAATCAAAGGCATTCGAGCCGTTGCTCGATGTAAGTTAACGCCGGATACTCGCACCATCCGGCGGAGAAGGGTCAAAAATGAAATTTTCAAAGAACCCGAACCTCGGTTCTAATATTTTTAAACTATCACCGGACTACCTAATATTTTTAGGATACCACATATTTTCCTAGAAAAGTCCGGAGATGTCTTTCTTTCTAAAGAACAGACGCAGAAAAAAGAGGTTCACACACTTGTCCACAGGATTACTTTCTTTCGGACTCAGCAACACTTATATGATGCTTACCCATGATGCTTACCCATTGTCAATTAGGTGAAAGGAGACTTTTTAATGCTGCATTAGTAACACTAGTACCGTACAGTTCTGCATTTGTATAAGTTTCAACAACATATGCATCTTCCTGTTGCTTTCAACCCATCTTAGATTTACTGCAGTATCATCAGTCCTAGCATGGTCTCCACAAATGTTGTAACTTATGGATATCTGTTTGAAATAAACTCATAAAATTCTCAGCTCTCCAAATCTCAATATTTTGACACAAGGCTTGGCCAAAATTCTGTACTTCTCATCTAACATCTTGGCTTAGCTTAGGGAATGTCTTGAAGCAGAGAGCTCTCAGTTAGTTCATGATATCTTCTGGGTAGAAGATGTGGACTGTGTATTCTAGTTATCACATCTCTGACCACCCCTCAATTTCAATATTATTAGGATGTAATGGTGCGTGATTGCTGCCAGATTTGTTTGTTTTAAGATAGTCCCCATCGTGTCAAAAATGCGGCTTCTTTAATCCTTTCCAGAAGTTCTTTATGATTTTTAATAGAATGACTCTTATTTAAAACCTGTGACAGGATGTGAAGGTGCGCCATTGTTGCCAGTTATGTTTGTTCTGGTTAACATGGCTTTCAATGTATCATTGCTGCATCTGCTAAAGATTTCTTCAGCTGTTGCTTCTTGCCTTGCTTCTACTTTCTCAGGTTTGTCTTTCAACCTTGCATCGAGAACATACTTAACCTCTAATTCATACTTTAAGCCATAGAGACATCCAGTTAACTTTATTGTTTGTGTTCCTGCTCACATGCCACAAATGGATATTGATGTTGACAACTTAAATGTTCATAAAGAGAGTTGCGGTATTTTGTTTCTGCTACCATTTTGACTTCCCATCGTGGTACAGATATGGGCCTTCTTTTAAAACCCTTTTTCTCCCTTCCCTACTGTGAGATTGGCGGATACAATTCAGGCATGAAGGGATTGGACAGTTGGATGGTTAATCTATTTTCACTAGAAAAAATTGCTCTAATAGGTGTTTTCACCATGATGATTCTACTCATGGAATGCGAGGTCGGGACTTGAGTACATTTCAGGCATGAAGGGATTTGACAGTTAAATGGTTAATCTATTTTCACTAGAAAAAATTGCTCTAATAAGTGTTTTCGCCATGATGATTCTGCTCATGGAATGTGAGGTCGGGACTTGGGTCCTAACACAAGCCCGACCTAGTCGGTTTTTGAGCCGACTGACCTGATCCCAACCTTGCAACCCCGACCCCATAGATGTTTTTAAATTATTTTTTTATTATTTTGTATTCCGATTCCAGCTGACGTAAGTCCTGACCTGGGTCCCGACCCCAGCCGACCCGGGTCGGTCTGGTCCCAACCAACCAGCTCCTGACCCCAGACCGCCTACCTTGACTTTGTTTCTTTCTGTTTTGGTTGTCGGAAGGACCTGCAAGTTGTCCATGAAAAACAAAACATAATGAGGCACTAACTACTAAGTTCAGACAATTACCATATTGTCAGTTGATCGCTTTCTTTTTCATCACCCAAGTATTAAGATTTTCCTTGCATCCCGAGGATTACAGTGAATGTTTTCAAGATAACTGATCCAACTATTCCATTTACGGCACAAGTAATGTCTTTATCGATTAATTTGCTTCAAGGTGGTATATTATCATGCAAGCTTTCGAGAAATGCATCATGCTCCTGATCGATATAGGAAAAAATTCCAGTATTTTGTCTTTAAGCCATCATCGCTCAGAAAATTTAACTTGGATGATGTAAATTTGGGCTTTGAGATTTGGAGAATCTCAACTTTATTTTTCTGCTTGTTTGCAGCTTTGTCAGTTTCTTGCGATGTGATTCATGTGAAGATGACTTATCAACACAATTTTAGGCTTGAATTCAGAACCATAGGCCAGGTTAGTTAGAATTGATGGGAAATTTCACAAATTTCCTATACCTTATTTTTGTTGCCGATTGAGAGGGACTGGATCCTTTGTGCACCTCGGTGTGCACCTCAATGCACACCACTTCTTAAATTCATCTAATTATGTGATCAAAGTAGTTATTTTAATCATTTTTAAGACCGTGAATATACATATATAATATGTGATGTTATATTTTATGAAAATTAACATTAAATATATTTTATACATATTTATTTAAATTAAAAATATAATTAATTTACAAAATAGTATAAATTGAAAAATTATTAATATTATTTCTTTTTTATCAATACATAATATATATTTATATTCACAGTCTTAAAAATGATTAAAATAATTAATTTGATCACATAATTAGATGAATTTAAGAAGTGGTGTGCATTGAGGTGCACACCGAGGTGCACAGAGGATCTGGTCCCCGATTGAGATACCTCACTAAATTTTTTATTAGGGCGACAATCAGGGAAAGGAATGATAGGGGATCAGGTTGTGTTCGTCAGCCGACACCGATGCGTTCGGATCGGTCGGGACTAGCTCCGATTGAAAAAATAATTTTATTATTTAAAAATTATTAAAATATCAAGAAATGTTGAATTTTTATTGTAAGTAAAAATTATCAGTTTAATAGTTTCAATATATTTCTATAAGTAACATAGATTATAAAATACTAAAAATAATAATAAATAAATAAATTTGAAATGCCGTCGCGTGAAGGCTTGTCATCTGTGCGAGTAGAAGACTTTCCCCCGCTGAAAGTCTGAAACAGCTTAAGTAGCTAGCTGGGTTGCTGGCCAAAAAAAAAAAAAAAAAAGCTAGCTGGGTCAGATCCGACCCGCTGCTGGGATCAAAGCCGGGATAGGGCTGATCGGATCCTGATCCGATGCTCTCTTCCTCCTTGTCCGTGTTGCAAGGGTGCCTGAACCTTGTACGGTAGTCTTCCTCCAATTTTGTCTGGTAGATAAACGAACCGACTGCTCCACGGGCCAAGCAGGTGTGAGCGAGAACCCTCGAACACAGCTTGCCCGATCTGCGTTCGCTTGGCCCAGGTCGGCTGTTGAGTTCATCCCAGTCTTCTTCTGTTCCCTTTCCTCGGTTGGTTCTGCTCGTTGTTTGTCGTTGTTCGTTTCTGACTCACTCTGGGATGCTAAGAGAATTCGTAATGATCGTGGATGATCTTCGTTTCCTTTTGCTTTGCTTACAAGTGAAATGTTACTCATGTACATGCTTTTCCTGCTCTCTTATCCGGCCCAGTTCCTCTCTCCATCTACGCGTTCACCCTCCCTCTGCCGTACGTCGGCGCGCCGTCGCGGCTCCCGGCGGGCTTCATGGCGGGGGCGGCCGTCCTGGTCACCGGCCTCCTGATGTACTCCTGGACGCCGTCAGCGTCCAACCACTCTACGGCGACAACACCGTCGGCGGCGGCGACCCACTCAACCGTTCCCCAAGCCGGCGGCCAAGACGGGTAGCTATAGCCAGTAACTAGTGACGACTTTCCAGTTCTGCTTCTCTTTCTTTTCCTTTCCTAGGACCTCACACCCTTCATCCTTGTTCTTTTTCGCTCTTCTTCGGCTCCTCCCTAATCTCCAGTAGAACACAAGTTCTCTGGTCCCCATGTCACCACGCCGTGCGCCCGTTCATTTTGTAATAAATGCTTCGTGTGATCTCATACGAACCTTATGGGGTGTTTGGTTGCATGATAATTTTTTGTACATTTTCGTGATAAAAAATTATATTAAAATAAAAAGTAAATCAACTCATGACATAAAATTATCATGTTTGAAGGGATGTGATTATAAAAAAGAATAACTACCACACATGACCAAACAAAGTGGGGGACCACAAGAAAAAGAAAAGAGGTGAGACCCTCTTTTTTTGTTTAAGAAGAAAATCACTTTTAAAATATAAAATTAGCATGGTTATTAAACACCTCTTTTACAAGTTTTCTTACAATTTTTAGAAATTAAAACAAAAATCTTCATTATCATGCAACCAAACGCCCCATTAGCAACATAAAACGAACGAGCGCCAAAAAAAGAGGAGGGAATTTTTTGGATGCAAGATACATGCATGCATGTTCAGACGCACAGGAACAGTCGGAGAAAGAAACCGTCTCGCTGGCCAAGATCACCGGGGAAGAACGAACCGTCCAGAGCGGTCCTGCCGCTTAGCGTGGGCGGGCCGCTGCCTCCAGCCGGTGAGAGCTCAGACGGCGCCCGTGGCGACGTCGCCGGGCACGCCGGTGGGAATTATGAAGGCCAGGTAGACGAGCAGGAGCAGCATGGCGACGGGCAGGAGGAGCAGGCACGGCGGAGGCGGCGGGGGGAGGGCGCCCGGGCAGCATCGGCGGCAGCAGGATCAGGGAGGCCGCCAGCGCCGCCAGAGAAGCCCGGCGGTTGAGCATCGGGCTCCCCCCGGCTCTCGCTCTTCCGCCATGCGCGTGCCCTCCCTCCCTCGTTGTTGTTGGGCGTCGCCCGTCGCTTCTTCCGGCGCGCAGCTGGCAAGACCGTGTCCCGTATATTAGTTCTCCGCGATGCATGCGCCCCGGGGGTTCGACACGTATCGACTGGTGATTGGGTGGGTGATGGGGATGCATGACGTAACGGCGGAAACGGTATAAACTAAAAAGTGTGCGGATCATTCCTCTCGACGAGGGAACTTCAGCCGTCACATCAACCGGAAGCAGTCACGGTGCTCCCCAACTTAACATGTTAATGTGCAGCGATTTTTGTTTTTTTTTTATATAGTCACGCAGTGGTCCGTGGCCGCGAGACTCTTGCCCCGCGAGTAACGAAGGTTCGAGTCTCGTCCAAATTTCACAGTTCTTCTCCTCGAGGAGCCCAGCTCTGCTGTAGGCCGGAATAGGGGTGTTCAAGTAAAATCGGTAAATTGGTAAATCGAATCGGTTCGGTTTGACGGGTTAGCCATTCGGTTTCTTGAACCGAACCGATAATTTATTATCGGTTTGGTTCAGTTCGGCACCTCCTCAAACCGAACCGAACCGGTAAATCGGTTGACCCGATTTGACAAAGTTTGACCCACTCTATTTACATATTATATTACATTTAAATATATACTGTATCAATTTTAAATATATATTAATATAAATTTAAGTTAATTAGTATAAAAATATAATTATATATTATAAATAAAGTAGTAGTCTTCATATTAATCTTAAATAATTATTATAATGTATATTTTATTTTATTTTTATTTTTATTTATTTAAATATACATTAAACCGTTGAACCGAACCGAACTGAACCACAATCGGTTCAGGCTTCACTGAACCGGTTCGGTTCGGTTCGGTTCCTCTTATCGGTTCGGTTTCGGTTTGGAAAAAAAACGCCCAAACCGAACCGAACCGAACCGTTTACACCCCTAGCCAGGAAGCAAAGTCTCGACCCTGCACCTCCAGGCGCAGGGCTGGTGCCAACCGAACTAAGCTCGGTCGGCAGCGATATTTGTTACTATATTTTGACAGTTCATTACTGTGCAGTAACATGTTACATACTAAGTGGGAGTAACGATCGTGATGACTACGAGTTGATGTTTGCTGAAGTTCTTTCTACCGAGAAATTAAGGTGATTCGCTCTCGTTAAGCTAACGAGAGATAATCAGTACTAAACTTTTTTAAATTAAAAGTTACAGGTTGTCCTCTTAGATCTACCACTGTCCTAATTCATAAATGTCGTGTTAGTTCCACTCACTCTTGCGTCATGAAACATATAACTTGCTCCTCGCCCAGGTGAACCAGAAAAAATATCCATTTACCCCGGTAGCATAAATGGGAGCGGATGTCTAAGTATGGATATTATACTATTGTTAACTGGAGCCTGACACACGTACTGCTCCGCTCCGTTTAAGATCCCTTCTTAGTCCGTCTTTTTTATAATTATGTACATAATATATGTAATTATTCGTTTAAATGTGTGGTTCAATATCTTCTGATGTACACCTGTCACCAGCGTACTTAGTTGACATTAATAAATGTATGATAAATTTTATATTTTAAACTTTATTTCTAGATATTTATATATCATTAAATATATCAATCTAATAGATTTTAGTTAAAATTTCGAACAAAATATCATCCATATTCATTACGAATCCAGAATATATCTGATGTTAATTTTCATTCCGTATCCATATCCAGCTCCAATCGAGCAGGGACCATCTGTTTGGCTAATTATGGGAGCAGAGTAGAGACGAAAAATATGATACCGGTGTCGGGTCTGTTTAACACCGTGCAGAGAGCTCACCCACCCACCTCCTGAACAGCATTGGTCAGGGGTAGGGCTGTTCACTATTTGGTTCAACCCAAAAAATCAAACCAGGAGTTTGATTCGGTTTGGTTTGGACTACCAATCGGTTTGGTTTGGTTCATAAAGTTCTTCAAATCAAACTAAATGGCTAAACCGAATAACCCGAATTAGATTAAATATCTTATTTTAAGTTATATATAATAAAATATTTATGTGTCTTTTATTATAAAAATAAATTTTTTTGAAGAGTTTTTAAGACAAATTAATGAAATATATAAAAAATACATTAAATTTAATAGAATGTGATTTAAAATAAATAAAATAAAATTATATATTGACATATTTATTCTATCTTAATAAAATATAATTTGAATCGGATCAAAAATCGAATTGAATTGATTTGATTTAATTTAATTTGGAAGATAATTTGGTTTAGTTTGATTTAATAAAAAATACTTAAAAATCAAATCAACTCGGACCATGAACACTCCCGGTGAGGGGCGTTCATGATGTTGCTACAAAGATCTGTCCTGGCTGCTCTCGGTCTGCGTGCTGGGCCATGGCGAGGTCCGGTGCGCGTACTGAACACGTATGAAGGAGCACTTTTTAGCGGCTTCTTTCTTAATCACTCTTTGCTCAACTGACTTTTTTTTCTCTAAATTGACTCGATAGATTCACGTACATTAATGTCTGTTCTTACCTGCTTGTTTGAATAAAAAAAAGTAAAGATAACTGCGCCATTAACGACACCGACAAAAGTGTGTATATAAATCCTTACGGGGTGTTTGGTTACGTGATAATGGCTATTTTCTTTTTAATTTTTGAAAATTATAATGAAAGTGTTCTGAAAAGTTCGTTTGGTTTCAGTTTTCGTTTTTTATTTTAAAAATGTTGTTCAACGAATGGGCAACGTAAAAAAAAAAAGTGGTTGAGGCCACTTTTTTTTTTGAAAGCGAAACAGTCTCGCGAGCGAACCCTCGCGACCTCCCGGCGGCACTCTCTCCTCCTCCCGGCGCTTCCTTCCCAGCGGCGCTCTCGGGACTTCTCTCTTCCGCGCGCGCGCGCCTGCTCGACCATCGCCCAGCCCTCCTCTGCGCAGCCGTCGCGCTAGTCTCTCCCTCGCTCCCCCCTCTCTCTTCCCCTCGATCGTCCAGCAGCCACCTTCGGACGCCGCCGCCCATCTCTCCGCCACCCAGCCAAGCAACCTCGCCGCACTGTGCGCGGCTGTTGGTGCCGTCCCCCTCGCGCGTAGCTACCTCACCCTAACTATGAAGCTCAACAAGAGAGGAACAGCGGCTGATCGTGTGGGGGATCTCCTCCAAGTCGTTCGTTTCCACGATCAGCTTCTTCAGATTGATCAGATTCCCCAGTCCGTCGGCCGGGATCGAAGACAATCGGTTGGAACTCAGATCTATTTCCGCAAGGTTCCCTAACTTGCCCAATGTCGACGGCAGCGATGTCAACTGGTTTCCTCTCAGATCGAGATACACGAGGCCGAAGAGATCCCCGATGGATTCTGGAAGCTCGGTGATTCGATTCGAATGAAGATCCAACCTCGTTAAAGAAGAAAGTGTTCCGACGGTCTTCGGAAGTGCTTCAAGGCAGGATCAGAGCAACAAAATTCGACCAGAAATCCCAACTCACCGGAAGATGCTTTACTTGAATTCACAGAAATTCCCTCATCGTGCATTGCGGATTTCGCCTTCTTGATATAGCCGTCATCTCTGGTGCGAAGCTCGGTGCTGTTCACCCTGATCTCCATCCCGGAGTGAAAGGCGTGTGGCGCTTCGCTCGTGGACGAATTAGAGCCCGTCGTCGAGGCCGTCGCGGCGTAGTTTCCGGCGGAGGAGCTCGCACCATCGGAGCTGGACGGCAGGCATCTCCAGGCCCTCTGGACCAACTCGTCGAACAGAGCGTGGGCGTGCTCGAGGTCGAGCAGCCTCGCCGCATCCTTCTTCTGATCCTTGGACCGGAAGAACACGAGGTTCTTCTCCATCTCCTGAAGCACGAAGAAGAGCTCCTGGGGGACATCGAGGCCCTTCTGCGTCTGAATGGCACCCAGCCGGGACCGTTCCTCCTCGTCGGCGTTGCTCACCAAGGCCGACGCAGCTTCGACCTCCTCAACGCCCGGCCGCTCCGGAAGGGACCTGTGGATCCTGGTGATCTCCTGGACGACCTCGTCGACGGATTTGAATAGATGGCCCATCCTCGAAATATGCCCGGCAAAAATGGGGCCGAGAGGCAAGATGTCCTCCTCTGGGTCTGGTTGCGGAGAAGGGAGCTGAAGAACTTTTGTCATTTTTAAAAAACTCAAATACCTCATTAGTACTTGCATACCAAACACCTCATTATCATTTTTAAAAATTAAAATGTTTTTGCCAAACACATTCATTGTCACGTTTTCACTTTAAAAAATTATCTTGTTTGACATTATATTTTAATTTTTTATCATGAAACCTTTTTAAAAATTAAAATGCAACCAAACACCCCATTAGACATTTATAGCTGAGGATATATCACCCCCTATATATATATATATATCCTTAGACTCTCTACTTCTGCCTAGCGACCTTATAGACATCTTATTGTGCTGGCTGTTTCATGACGATATTTTAATATGTCGAAGATAACTTTCTACAGAAATTTGGTAATCTTCAATGTAAGAGTATGTCTTTTTATTGTCTTTTCTACTAGTGTCTTTGTAATCTCATCTATGTACTTCTGGTTTCAATGAAAGTAAGTTGCTTTGTTAAAAAAAAGAAAAAAACGAAGTTCATCTTGTCATATTTCGTCCCATCTTGGATTAGAAGATCAAAATTCATTCAAAAGATAGGAAGCCACGTTATCAAGGCGGAGTTTATGCACGATCCATCTATTTTTCGGACCCGTATACATGTTTGATAGAGTAGGCTTTAAATCAACACAGTGAGATTACTATTTTAGGACACAAAAATCTTCTTAGTAATTCATTTCTGAAATCAGAAACATAGAATGAATGATGTTTTCAAGAGATCAGCTCTTCTCTTATCTTACTTAGCAGTTGCGTAGAACACTGCGGCTGCAATTTCTTCCGCCGTATATATACACAGCTAAACATGGTCGGTCGGCGACGACCTACGTCGCCGGAAGTCTGGCCGGAGAACCACCCCATGCAGAAGAAAGCAACCCGCCGAGAAGAAGGAAGCAGAAGACCACATCAATGGCAGCACACGATAAAATATAATCAAGCAACCTAGCTAGCAAAGCTGGAGACCGTCGACGGAGGCCATGGCGTAAGCCTGGTTGTTCGGAAGGAAGGCGAGGTAGACGAGCAGCAGCACGATGACCGCGGGCACCAGGAGCAGCGGCGGCGGCGGCGGCGGCAGGCCGGGCGGGAGCGCCAGGGGGAGCAGGAGCAGCGCGGCGGCCGCGGCCAGCAGCAGCAGCAGAGGCCCCCAGTGGCCGCCGTCGCCCATCGGCCCTTTCTGTCCGGATCGCCCGATCTTGTCACGCAGGACGAGCGGCCGGTGCGCGGCGGCGGATCGGCGGCCGGCGACGGATTCGCCGCTACCCTTGCGGCGGCGCTTCTTCCCCGAGCCCGGCCGGCCGCAGTGAGTGTCGCTATATATTTGTTCTGGTCTCGTTCGCCTGTGAAGCTGCGACACGGAGCGGCACGTTTCGACTCTTGATTGGTCGCCGGAGCGAAAGAGAACAGTACCGGTGGTCATTTTTTTTTTCGATAAGCTGTTGGAACAGTGATTATAATTATCAGAAAATTATTTTAAAATTTCTGAGCCGTTCAACACACTGTAACTTTGATATTCGATTTGGCTCGATGATATTACTTGACATCTCCATGTCAACTTATATCAATTTTGACATCGATAGTTTAACGAATAAAAATAATAATATCGATATTAATATAACATCATGTTTGATATTTTAATATCGATATTAATATGACATCGATAGTCACTATTATGACTAATCTTCGATTATCTTCGGCTTTGTTTGGTAATTATGTTAAACATCTTTATCACTGTTAAATTCTAAAACGAACGACTACCCCGAATCATGAATAGGTGTTAGATATTAATATTTATATTGAAACTTTCTAGACGAGAACAAGGTATGTAACGTAACACACAAGTATCCACTTATATTAATTTTAAGATTGATATCTTACACTCTGTTTGGTAGCATTATTAAGTACCTTTATCACTATCAATTTTAAAATTGATATTGATAAGAACCATTAAGAGGTGTTTAGTTAATTGTATCAATTTTAAAATTTTTAGTACAAACAAGACATATTATGTAATACAAATATCAACTTGTATTACTTTTGATATTGATACTCCAACATTTGAAAATATTAATATCAATATTGATATAGTACCAAAAATGAAACTCTAACCAAACAGGGCATTATATTTTACAAATATTAATATCAAAATTGATATAATATCACTTTTGATATCATAACCCAGGCACAGACATCAGCTCTTATTCTCAATGCTCACCATGACTAGGGGAGTGTCGTAAAAGAGTGGATGTTGTGTTCCACGTCCGTGATGAATGAGGAGGCCCATTGCTTAAAATTTTTGGGCATTTCAACTGCTTAAACAAACCAATATAATATATATTTATTTACAAATATATATATATATATATATATATATTTCGCAGCACATTAAAATTTACACGCAGCTAATATATTATGGAACCTATTTTATCTTGACTTTGGCTTTAAGGGGGAGGGAGATCCCTTCAGTATCTGGTAAAGGGGATACATACTCTTTTAGCAATAAGAAGGATTGGGACCATACGTACTGTTTTGCAGCACGGACGAATGAAGAGAGACCAGAAAATTACATTTAATGCTAAAGCTTCACAACAATGGGGTAAATTATAATTTTTATCAAGAAAACTCACATGATGAACATATATAACAGAAATCGACTGGTGAACATATATATCCCTGTAATGAACATTGTGGCCATTTTGGCTCCATTTGTAGGGGCTTAACTGATGTTTGCACTCATTTAGATCATTGAGTAAAAATTCCGAATATAATAGTGATTCCTTGAAAGATGACTTGATTTTGAGTGGTTCGTGAATGATTAAGATTCTACGCTGAACGGAGAAGTCAAAATGAAATTAAGATTTTATACATTTTATTATGTCAAATCAAATGTCACTCTAATCACATGTCATATCACTTGTCCTTGTAGTTTTTTCTTTCTCTTCTTTGAGAATGAGTTGTCACCTCGGCTATTTGCCTGTTTCGTTAGAATTTCATTTTTGATACTATATCAATATTGATATTAATATTTTCAAATGTTAAAATATCAATATCAAAACTAATACAAGTTGATACTTGTATTATGTAATATGTTTTATTTGCACTACAAATTTTAAAATTGATACAATTAACCAAACACCTCTTAGTAGCTCTTATCAATATCAATTTTAAAATTTATAGTGACAGAGGTACCTAATAGTGTTACCAAGTAGGACATTAGTTTCGATAGAAAGATTCTCTCTCTCTATCTCTCTCTCTCTTCTCTCAAATCTTATTTAACATCTTAGTCTACCACTTACATCTTAAAATTAACATCTCTTAAAATTTAAACCACTATCATTAGCTTTATTTTTCAAACGTATCACCCTATATATATATATGACGAAATTAAATTGAGGCATACACATGTAACAGTTTTAAATACAAATTACATTAACAGTCATACATATGTCTTAATGAAAACATGTTATTTTTTGACATAACACAAATGAATAAAAATCAAATTAACAGTTCAAATTTTAAATGTGCTTTAAGATGTTATTTTGATTGCTCTTGACTCACCTCTGACCTCTGATTCGGCTAAAAAGATTGGTGGATTCAGATGGTTTGATTTCATATCTTAATAAACCTATAATCTCATCTCTTACATTTTGATAAATCTCTTTAAAATAAATTGTATAATTTATTTTTTAGTTTTGGAATATAATCCCTTCATAAGAGAGATAGTACAGCTAGCGTGATAAAATTTAAAAGTAAACACCAAATTGGTTAAAATGTAAACAGAATAATCAAATTAAATTCTTATTTTATCACAGGTCAAGAGATTTGATACGAAATTAATAAGATGTTTGCCGAATATTTTTCTAACAAATTCTGTTATCAAAACATAAAATTGTAACAACAATCTAATTTATCATGCAGCCAAACATCCCATGAAACTTCAAAATTTTAAATTAAAACATGATATCGCAGATATATACATACACACTTCAGGAAAGGTGAAGGGCCGGAGGCAAAAAGCGCGACCCGATTTCCGGTGGTCGGAGACCCGGCGGGGGGGGACGAGTCGGCCCGGAGAGATGACCCGTCACAACAGACAGCCGAGCTAGATGCGTCACTGCGTGCGTGGCGCGCCAGCTGTGCCTTGCTGACTAGATCTTCGTACCACCGTCTCTGTTCCCGGGCCCCCCGGTGTCCTGGATACGGCGACGGAGGAGGCGTGCTCGCTCGGCACACCGTGTCGAAGATAGCGACGTGACGTGTCGGTCAGATTCGGTGCGTTGCACCGCCGCGCGTCCTTATCCTCCCCCACGCTGCCGCGTCTCTCCCTCGGAGGTTCGTACGTGTAGAAAGGAACGGATGGAGGGGGTCTCTATTTTTATCAAACGAGAGCGGATCACTTCAGGTGGGCTCCTGAGGAAGCTTTCTCAGGTCCACTCATAAAAATGCATTGAATGCATGATGTGATGGGTCTTAAATGCATTGACATGATGGACATTCAATGCATTTTTGTGAGTGACCTGAGGGGACTCCCTCAGGAGCCCACCTAAGGTGATCCGCTCTCTTATCAAACACATTGGCGTCATTTTAAAATTTTTACAGTGTTTGGTTTCCGCAAAAAAAAAAAAAACAAATTACCGTCGAAGTATGGTTTTCAGAAAGTTGTTTGGTTGGCATGATCAATATATGTTTTATAGCTAGAGAATTTCATGTAAAAAAAGTAGGGGAAAGTTGACCATCAATATTCTCTCTCTCTCTCTCTCTCTCTCTCTCTCTCTCTCTCTCTCTCTCTCTCTCTCTCTCTCTCTGCATAGAAAGAAAGAGCTGTCCATATATGAAAAGAGAGAAATACAGTAAGTAACAATGTCCTATCGATTAATTATAACATCAAAAATGTCACGACCCGGAATTTAAATAACATATCCACAAATACGCAGCGGAAATACACAATGTCGTGACAGTGGGATGAAACCCAACACTTATATTCCACATCCCAAACTTAAACAATTAATTTCCTAAGATCCATCAAAACAAGAGAATAGAATCATACTTCTAAGTCTATCCACACTCTTGTTCAAAAACAACCAAGATCATCTACCTAAGTAGAGAATACCAAGAATCTCCAATGTGCAAATGACTCGATTCCTTTTGGTTCCACTCTGATCCTCATCTTCAAGCTCTTAAATCTTCAAAACCTACTGCGAAAAATTTAACCCACAATCTGGGTGAGTCCTAGGACTCGTAGGATTTGCACCCTTCACCCATCAATCGGTAATTAACATATAATCAAGCATTGGTATGTAACATATCTAAATTGAGATGTAATACAAAAGTATAGAATGTCTTCTATATTAATCTCACAACTCCATATCCGAACATAATTATCTTCAAAGAAAAGATTATGCCAAAGCCAATTAATTCTAGACCAATGCACACAAGACCATACAAGCTAGACAAATATCATCTAAATGACCTCAAGACTTAACTTAACATGACCAAATTAAAATGTACAAATCTGATTTTTCTAACATGACATGGTTTAACATCCATACATGACACACAAGTAACATATTTCATATCCTTTCCAGAACACATAGCGAAGAAAGCAAGGAATTGGTCGTCTTGCTTCACGTACAAAATGCATTCACTCAAACTCTAATATATATATAAGTAACATATATATGGCCAGCCCAAGTGCGCGCAAGTGATGACACTAAGGGAAAAACCGCATGGTAATCCGGGATCTCATGTGGGAGGGCCGGATTCATCTAAGTTACCCGTCGCCCACGGGCGATTGTCTAACATAGGCTGGTGAAGCCTTCATAGCACGACATATCAAGAGTTCATAACATAATTTCACATCATGACATACCTGACCATACCATGCATACATGACATAAACATCTAATTTCATAGCCTTTCATACAAGATATAACATTCATAACAAACTTGACAAGACATATGATAACCCGACATAATTGAACTGGTTCTCAATGACAACTCATACTAATCATGATCAAATTGACATGACTAACTATGCATAGCATAGCCCATTGATCCGAAAACCAAATTAAACATATTTTGCCAAAACTAGACAAGACTTGTACTAATCGACTCGATTGACATATTCGAATCAAACATATACCATACCTAACCATATGAACATAATCATATCATGCATGACATAATACATAATTTGAAATCATACTAATCAAAATTTACATGATCCTCACACATGCAATGACAAACCGAACTAGACATACTAAAACATATGTACAAGACACTTAACCTAAGTCATGCTTGGCATAAACTAAACAAATTAAGATCTCATGTAATCAATCATAATCCGATCAAAACAGGTTCTAAAAGGTATAATTTGATGACCTAAGAGTTTTTAAAGTCTACACATAATTAACCTTCAATTCTTGTTCCAAACTAGCATATAATCACTTACATGGTTTTCATAAGATCAAATTTGATAGAAAATGCTTCTACCCAAGCATAATCAAGCTAAACATGTTCCATAATATACAAAATACTACTTTCAAGTTTTCGATTTCGAAGATTTTGTGAAGATCAATAATTACAAGTCCAAAGTCTAAGACTAGTCAACTTATGATCCATAAGTTAAATCATGCATATTTTCTTATCCAAACAAGGTCAAATACATAGACAAGCTTCGAGAAACCTACCTGGAAGCTTCTGTGAATTTTTACGATTTTTCAGAATTTTCCCGCTATTTTTCTGGCCTCAAATCTAATTTCCGGATTAATTAATTCCGAAAATCAGAAAAATCCTGAACCGGCGTCGAACCGGGCGGTTCGACCGGCTGAACCGGCGGCTGACTGGCCGAAGCTGGACCGGGTGGAGATGGATCCGGGCGGCTGCGGCCGGTTCGCCCGGCGGCTTGCAACGGCGGCACGGCGGTGCTCGCGGCGGCGATGGCCCGGCGGCGCTCGCGGCGGCGGCGACGACGGGCGGAACTCGCGTCGAGGAGGCTGCCGGCGGCGCCGACGGCGCTGGCCCGGCGACGGCGATGGCAAGAGGAGGGCTGGCCCCGGTGGTGACAACGAGAGGGCGGCTCGCGGCGGTTCCGGCCGGAATAGGGGAGGTCCGGCGACGGTGAAGGGGATGGGTGCCGGACGTGGACGGCGGCGGATGGAGAGGGAAGCGCCGGGCGGGGCTCCATGCAAGCGGGCAAAGCCGGGGTGGCGGGGCCGGCGGATGGTGGCGGCGGCCCGCGGCAAGGCGGTGGTCCGAGGGCGGCGTCCCGGGCGGGTGGCTGCTCGCGGGCGATGCGCGCCGACGGGCGGACGGGCGACGGCGGCTTCGCGGGCGTCCAAGGTGGCGGGGGGCGCCGGGCCGTGGCCGCGGGCTGGCGATGACGGCGGCTGCCGGGCGGGCGGAAGGCAGCCAAGTGCTGGGTGCGCGGGGCGGACGGGCGGCGGCGGCTGCCGGCGGGCGGAGAGGCAGCCAGGTGCGGCTGCCGATGACGGCGGCTGCGAGCAACCCGGCATCCCGGGGGGAGGGGCGAGAGAATGAGAGAGATAGAGATCGGGAGGGGGGTGCGTAACCGGCTAGAGAGAGAGAGGGCGGGGCGGGCGGGTGTAACCGACGAGAGAGAGAGAGAGAGCGGGCGGGGTGGGGTGGGTGACCGGCGGGAGGGAGAGAGAGGGCAGGGCGGGCGGGCGGTTACTTTTTTTTTTTTTTTAATCGCCAGATATTACAAAAAACTTTTATCGTAATTGTTTTTTGGATTAATTCCAATATAAAGGCATCACAACGTGCATATTTTGACATCGATATCAATTTTAAAACTCGTTACGTAGCTAGGTGTAAACGAGTCTCGAATTATGATAGAAGCTAGTGTCCGTGTGTTTCAATCTTTGTTCTTGATGTTTTATCGTATGAGAGTATAAATACCAAGTGTTGATGGGAATACATATATATCCTTGTAGAGACCAACTTAACTCCTCAATTATATATATATGCACAGTTCAGTGCCTGTCTTTAAATACACAGCACGATGTAAAAGTAGGAGGGAGGAGCTCGTATACGTAACTAGAAACAAACATATGAAATTAATCTATGTGTATATATATATATATCACATCATTTCGTATATATATATATATATGAATATACAGCCAGCTATATCGTTTAATGTCGAGTTGTTTCTTGCCGTTTGACCAAACTTCTGCCATTGCGCCTTTATACCGTGTGATTCTTAATTAATTTGCTCCACTGTCTCTCGTCTGGTGCTACACACATGGTAATTGCATACATGCGTGGTAATAACATTAAGACTACTTTCCTTTTTCTTTGGATCCAGCATATATCCATCACAATAAGAAACTACGTACTCCCTTTTAATTTCATACTATACTATATTGTGGGTACGTGTGTGTGTATATATATATATCTCTCTCTGCAGAGCGGGGCTGATCGAATTAGTGAAAATGATTATTATGGCCTTCCTTCCCAAAAAAATAAATCGAACAAGCAAGTATATCTTGGTAAGATTTAGATTTAGATTCCGCCGAACACTCCTCTCGTACAAAGAAGATATATAAGTGAAGGTATGTACTGGAGAAGGACTATATACCCTCGTATCCTGATATCTGACCTCCTAGTCCTAACTACTCTCTCTCTCTCTCTCTCTCTCTCTCTATATATATATACTTAGCAAGAACCACACGACGCACGTATATATATATCGGGGTCCTGGAGAGCTCTTATTAGATCTCCTTGTACGGTACCTACCTTCTTCTACCGCCCCCCCCCCCTCTCGCCATGGAGTCCAAGAAAGGCGTCATCGCCGCCGCTGCAGCCTGCTGTTTCATGCTGCTAATAATGGCATTGTTCTCTTCGGTTGCAGGTAAATTACCGATTTATTTATTTATGTTTGTTGCGCAACCTGGTCGATATGTGCCGGTGCTGCAAAGAGGTTGGATTCCGTAGGGGTTAGATTCCGGTTCTCACGAGAGTTGAGATATTTTGACTTCGATTTCGATAATTTTAAAATAACTGTGTTTTGGTCTAGATTCAATTTTGATCTCGTCGTTGAAATCAAGACCGGACCTTATAATTAACTTTCGAAACATATATTAAATATTAATTTCTATTTAAAAATAATTTAATAATTCAATTGATTACCAATTTTTTACGTGATCTTCGAGGCTTCCCTTTCATCATCTTATCGATGCACACCGTATTTTACGATTTATTTAATTTTATCTTCGTTGATCTTGCGTGTGGATATACTTAATTATGCGTCACCTGCAGGATTAGAGAGAAATCGAAACGGAGAATCAGCCCGACTCTAATTTCAATCCCAGTCGTTCAAAATTCCAATTATAAGATATTATTATTTTTTTTAATTACGTCGATCGAGTGATCACACACAAGCATGTGATGCTGTGCACGACCGGGGATCGAACTCTCTCGCGAACTCGATCCCTCCCGAAGGGAAATTAAGACGGGCTCAGGCAGGTCTCGAATCCCACCGCTGTTCCCCTGAACAGCGGTTCACGCCCATCAAGGGCGGCCTGCTATATAAGATCTCATTGCTGTTCTTCGTCGTCGGAAATGAATTCGAAATATCCTAGTATAAAAATTCTTATTTACACCCGGTCACGGTCGCTAACTGCGTATATGTACGTGCTCTCGGAAGCGACGAGAACGGGCGTCACCGACGGCACGGCGGCGGCGGCGTGCTCCGGCAGCCCCCGCGACTGCGACGACCTGTGCGTACGGCGGGGATACGACTGCGGCGTCTGCGAGGGAGGCTCCTGCCGCTGCAAGATGGCCCTGTCCTGCCACCGCCGCGTGCCGCCTTCCTCTTCCTCTTCTCCCTAGAAAGCTCGCTAGCCAGCTCCGTGTGAGATGTTTCTCGTGGCTTCGACCCCTCCGGTGAGCCTTCTCTTTTCAACGAAAATGCATGTTTGACGGTGGGTCTCAAAGAAGACAGGGGTTGCTCGTTGTTTAGTTTGACCTGAAAATTAAAATAAGTCGGTACGTGATCTGATCTGATCTGATCTGAACCGTCGATTCGATTTAGTTTTTAAAATTATTACGTCAAATCGATAAAATAAATAATCCGAGTTAGATTAAATATCTTATTTCAAATGTGCTCAATACTGTATCCTTTTTTTAGAAATAAATTTGTTTCGAGAATTTTTTTTTTAGATACGCTACGTACGTCTTAATGGAATACGATTTAAAAAAGATAAAATAAAATTATATATTGACGTGTCTACTATGTATGGACGAGATATAGTTTGAACTGGATGGATTAATTTGATTCGATTTAGTTTAATCCGGAAAATTACTTGATTCGAAAATAAAAATACTCAATTATCAAACCCACCTGAATCATGAACACCACGCTCACAGGTACCTTTGGTATTCGCTCTCGTGATTAAGATGTGCGGATACATTTCTCTCTTTTTTCAAATTTTTATTTTAAAATAAAAAAATAAATAAAGTGGGCCCGCATCCCGACATTTTGAAGACTCGATTGCCCTGGAACAGAACCGTAAAGGGGACAGATAATCCGATGGCACCGGGTTCAAATATTGGGCTTCTTTCGCCCGGGAAGTGAAATGGGCTTCTTCAACCAGAAAGAGAAAACGTTTGCTTCTTATTTCTTGTATCGAAAACGTAACCGTTGAAATTTTTTTCAGTATTCAAAGGTTGCACAGCAAACAATAAACTAAAAATTAATGAAGTGTTTGATTACATGATAATTTTTCGTACATTTTCATGATAAAAATTATATTAAAATAAAAAGTAAACTAACTCATTACATAAAATTATCATGTTTGGAGGGATGTGATGACAAAAAAGAGTAACTATCGTACATGACCAAACAAAGTGGGGGGGCCACAAGAAAAAAGAAAAAGGTGAGATCCTCTTTTTTTGTTTAAGAAGAAGATTACTTTCAAAATACAAAATTGTCATGATTGTCAACATCTCTTTTAACAAATTTCTTTTACAATTTTTAAAATTTAAAATAAAAACTTCCATTATCATGCAACCAAATCTCGTAAATGTTTACCGCGAAAGTATGGTTTCCAGAAAGTTGTTTGGTTGGCACGATCAGACTGGATTTCATGTAAACCCCCCCCTCACTATTTTGGTTCTTACATTTACTGTTGTATACGATACCACTAGCTCACTCACGTTGTTGAAGGACATAAAAAAATGCTTTTAGTTATCTTATGTGGTGTTTGGTTGCATGATAATTGAGGTTTTTATTTTAATTTTTAAAAATTGTAAGAAAACTTGTTAAAAGAGGTGTTTGACAACCATGACAATTTTATGTTTTGAAAGTGATTTTCTTCTTAGACAAAAAAAGAGGGTCTCACCTCTTTCTTTTCTCTTGTGGTCCCCCACTTTATTTGGTCATGTGCGGTGGTTACTCTTTTTTGTAATCACATCCCTCCAAACATGATAATTTTATGTCATGAGTTGGTTTACTTTTTATTTTAATACAATTTTTTATCATGAAAGTGTACAAAAAATTATCATGCAACCAAACACCCCATTATACTTTATTTTAAAATGCAATTTTATCGCAGAGTGTGTATAAGATTTCGAGAGCTGGACAAGGCGGGGAAAATCAAGCGGGTGCATTTAAACGGATAAATTTAAAAAATAAGAGAGTACTGAGAATACTTTATAATTTTCGCACGAACACATAGTTGCTCAAATATTCAACATCGTCGTGGGACATATATATTTATATATACGGGATCAAATACGTGAGAGAAGCAAGAACATAACAAATAGTTTGGTTGTTTGATAATTTTTTGTACATTTTCATGATAAAAATTTATATTTAAATAAAAAGTGAATCAACTCTTGACAAAAAATTATCATGTTTAGAGTGATGTGATAATAAAAAAAAAAGAGTAACTACCATTTATGATCAAACAAAGTGGGAGATCACGGGAAAAAAGAAAGAGGTGAAATCTTTTTTTTGTTGTTTAAGAAGAAAATCACTTTCAAAATATAAAATTGTCGACGTTGTCGGAGACTTCTTTTGAAAAATTTTCTTACTATTTTTAAAAATTAAATTTAAAATCTTTATTATCACACAGCGAAACACCCCATAAGTTATTATGTTAGCCATGTATTTTTCTAATTCGTCAATTATTACCGGTGGGCGTGAGGGCGGCGGTACCCCCACAATGGTGTGGTGTGTGTTGAATGAAAAGATAAATGGTACGTACACGTACCCAGCGGCATTAAATAACCATTAATTATTATGTGGTCGTACTTTATTAGACGTGTATGCATGGTGATTTTACGTTGCCACATATATCTCACCACTTATCTTACCATGCTTTTCATTAGAAAATGTATGATAACGATATTAGACATATTCGCCGCTGTTAATTTTAAAATTGACATTGGTACCAACTTTTCAGAGATGTTTGATCAATATCATCAAATTTAAATTTTACGATACAGACGGCACATATCATGTGAAATTGAATCAATCTCGATATTATCACTTTAAAGCCCGTTGACCAAACACGTCTATATAATTATTATCATCGATATCATTTATGTCAACGATAGAGGTATTTGCTAGTGTTTTCAAATATAGTTTGATGACCCGTTTGGTTAGAGTATAAAAAATATTATTATATTATTATTGATATTTCTAAAAGTTTGAGTATCGTTTACGCAACAATTTTTTTGTTTGTCCTGAGAATTTCAAAACTAATATTATCAGTCGGATATTTTTGAGTTTCACCGACAATATCAATTTTAAAATTGGTAGCGACAGAGATGTTCAGAAATATCACCGGAGGGGGCATCGACCCCGAAAATATCGATGTTATCATCTGATATAGTATTGCTTACAGTTTAACCCAAACAGGGCATTAGATCTTACTTCGATAAAAAATTTATCAAGAAAATGTGTAAAAGTTTATAGAAAAGTGCGACCACGACTCTTTGGTTGGAGTGTTAATTAAATCAAATCCTGCAGATATTCCCAGTAAACATACCAGCATAAGATTTAAGTCTTATATCGATTATTTGAGATTTAACATAGTACTTATTTTTAAAAAATTACATATTAATAAATACATCGTGACAAGTAAATTCACTGGATAGGTTCGAATAAAAGATAATATTAATCTAAGGTGTGGAACATGATCAATGGACAGCTCAAAAGGCATGGGCCACCGGAATGATGGGAGGGGAGGATGAGGACAGAGAGAGGCAGCCCCGTTCGCACGTGAAGGCTGCCCGGGCTCACGTGCGGTGCGGTGAGCTCTGCCAGCGGCCCGTGAGGCAGAAAGGTCCATTCGGATGGGTAGGCGTGCAGGAGAGAACAGTGAAAAATACCGAGAGCTTCTTCCTTCGAAGACAAGGGGACAAAAAAAGAAAATAAAATAGTGAGAGGCCACAAAAATGTAAAAAGGACGTCTCTGTTCAAATGAGAGTTACAAAAATAAAAAATGTATTTTTATCATGAATGTGACATATTCTCAAATGTTGGTATAAAATACATTTTAAAGGTATGTCATGTGACCGGACACCTGGTATCCTCTGCCATGGGGGGAGAAGAGAAGACAACCAACTCAATTGCATTGGAGAGGTGAATGGGCACACCACAAACACAAGCCAACAAATGAGAGTAAAGAGGGATAAATATATAGATGGATAGATATAGAGAGACAGAGATAGATGGGATGAAATTCCAAATTTACCAGTCCCCTATTCTTGTTTTCAAGATATAATATATAAATCAAACTTTGTGGGGGTGTTTGGTTGTACCAAAATTCGAGCTTTTGCTATAAACTTTTTTATTGACATAACTTGCTAAATCATGAGCTGGGCAACACATTTTTTGGAAAAAAATTTGATATTATTTTTCCCCCTTTGGTGCCTTGCAATTTTTTTTAATCAAACACGGCTTCCACTCTTTTTTATCACATCTCATCAAACATAAAAATGTTATGTATTTATGTTTTTTAAAAAAAATTGATATAAAATATACCATTAAAAACATGAAAGTTTACCGTGCAACGTCCAAGCACTCTATAATTAATATCGCGATACACCATTTTGTGGGTTTTGTCTACCACACAAGCGTTGCCTTGGGTAATAGTTCATGGCATCCTCAATCATATATATACATAAGACATCCTCAATCACATATATATATATGACAAATTAAATTAAACGGTGGCAATATGGCAGTAGCATTCTAGCAACAGTTTACTTGCAAAAAATAAATAAATGACTTTTTTTTACCTAGGACTAAACTACAACAAAAATATAGTTACATGCTTGGGCGTGAGCTATATGAAATGCTTTAAAGTAAGTTATTAGAGTTGAATTTTTTCCCCTTTTGAAGACGTCCACGTCGTATTCTAAACTAGAGAGATAAGTTAAAATATTTTCCTCACGAAATTTGCATTTAAACCCAGAAACGTGGCACTACTTTTTTTTTTTTGAAAACATAACCCAAACTAAAACATAGTATCGCACGAAGGTGCGGAACCCTTCATTTAATAAACATTAACAAACATCCGGACGGGTACCTACCTCCTTCATTTAATCTTTTTAAGTCTGGCTAGACAAATCTACCGCATTTAATGAATATTCTACCGCCTATGACTATGAGCCCGAAACCATCCGTCGACACATTTTTACCTTACATTTACCTAAAATTGTGGACATGTACGAGACCGGATCGGCCTGGTGACCATCTTGGTCTTGCACGAGATAAGAACAAACTATAAGATAGAGACGATGTTTGGTCTCGTGCGACGAGAAGAGAGATATTTTTTATTTTAATTTTTGTATAGAAAACATGTATAAATTGAGAATCGTGATAAAATACAGTTTTTTAGACGCCTTTTGATTGATTAAAAAAGTTAAATCCCTGGTAGCTTTATGCAGTCTTATAATTGTACGTGCATAAGCTTTATGCACTCGTCGTCGTTTAAATTAAAGTCTTTATTAATATTAGAGTTTATTTTAATTTAAGATATTGTCATAAAAGTGTACGACAAGATAATTTTCAACCAAACACGTCATTTTTTTTTTACTTTGTCTGATTCTGTTGTGTTTGGAAGAAAATTGGCCAAGAAAGTATTTTATTATAAAATCAAAAAACAATGCTATCAGTCAGCATCGATTTTAAAAATAATAATACTATGGCTGTTTAATAATATTGTTACCCGCGGATAGGGTCGAGAAACCGGTTCAAATAAATATTATCACCGATTAGTGGCTAGTTTTCTTCTCGGTTATATCATAGGAGGTTATTTGTATATGAACTTATTTGCCGCGGGCCGTATATTGCATCTCTTCTGTTCAATGGCATGTCCGTACATCACATAGCTTTAATATATGGTTGGTGCGGTTTGACTAAATTCCTTTGATAAAAAAAACTCAATCCTTCGGTCAAGGTCTTCCTCTGATGTCAATTTTAAGCGTTACAATTTAATTCTCTTAAAACTTGTCTTCCTATTCAATATTGCGCACACATCATGTCACATATCCACACTAGTCGTAACTGATTTTCAAATAAATTATGACTTTGATAATTATAGGTAAGGAACAAATCAGTTGACTGACTCAACAGATGTACAATATAGTCTGTATCCACGCTGTTTTACAACTGTTTAGTTTTACGTTTCTCCTTAAAATAAAAAATGTTATTAATTTTATATTGGTTTCTATATATAAAATTGTTGAAGAGTTTTATCCCATATTGGCCACCGGAGGAGTATTCTATGTCTTTATCATAATCCGGACTTGGGTCTCCTCAACGCACGTGTGTTTTTAGAATTTAACATGGTATCAGAGCTGGTCAGACTGTAGACTCTGTCATCCGGTGGATTTGCTCCTATTTTCGCTCGGTTCTGTTCCTATCGTGGCTCTGACGGTGGTGGCTGGCCGAGAGGAGAAATGTTGAAGGGTTTTATCCCATATTGGCCACTGGAGAAGTATTCTGTCTTTATCATAACCTGGACCTGGATCTCCTCAGCGCACGTGTGCTCTTGGAATTTCACAAAAATCATATATTTTTTATATTTTATTGAGTCAGATCAAATATCATCTAAGACAATGATATCGTTGTTCGGTCAATCAACCTTTCTTATCCTTTTATTCATGTAAGGATGCGACCATTGTCTTCTCGAACTCCGGTCTCTCAAAGATGGATGCAAATAAACTAATACCCTTGACAAATAGTTTAATACTTGGCTCAATTATTGTGTTAAATAAATGAATTTGAAAACAGAATGATCTATTAAATGACTTTAAGTTTGAACAAACACATCCCCACTCGAATGGATAATTTTATTCAATACTCGATTGAATATTAATTTGAAAAAATAAAAATAAATATTTATATTCATATTTTGACACTTGAATGTATGAAATTACTATAAAACATGATTTGATTCGAATTAAACATACCAAGAGTCATAAACGAGCTCGAGTTTTCATTTCCCAGATGATTCTCGGTTGATTCCGAGTTTTATAAACGAAATTTATCGAGTATGAAAACGAATGTGAGTTGAAATTAATTCAAGTTATTACTTTTTGTCCGACCCGGAGCCAGATTATATTAGATAACGAATCGAACTTGAATAAGAGTTCATCCTGCCTAGGGGTGTAAACGGAGTCCAATATTTTGATAATCCGATTCGATTCGGATCATAATTAACGGGTTCGAAACTTGTTTTTGTATCTTATAAACTATCGGAATTGAAATTAGAATCAGTTGATTCCGCTCCCGTTAATCCGATTTCGACAATAAATAAATAAAATAAAATAAATCGAATAAAATGAAGTTAAATAAATTTTAAATTATATTATATGGATTGACAAAATGATAAAAAATAAGTCTTAAGAAGATAATATCAAATTTTAGTAATTACATGTAAAATATTACCTCATTGTTAGATAAAATTAAATATTTAATATATATTTCGGAAATTATCGGATTTAGAATCGATTTCGATAACAGGATCGAAATCGAAATATAGCGACTCCAAATTTATCAGAATCAAAATCGAAATCTCTCGACTATTAACGAAATCGAAATCGAATCTCGATGATATCACTGCCGAATCCGACTCGATTACCGCCCTAATCCTGCCGGTGAGAAGAACGCTGCAACCGGAGCTTACCTCGCATCTGGTACGGTACAGTCCGGACTTTCGAATTGAAATTTGAACCAGCTCCGGAGTCCGGACACGCCGCCGGACAACTGGCCGTCGCCGGACCAGACGCTGCGAATCAGATAGCCGCCGACGGCGCGGCTGCTCCTCTTGTCGTTGTGCTTCCCACGGGCCGTGGGTGGACGTGTGCGTGCTCTTTCCACATGAATTTTGCCACACGATATTAATGAGAATATATCCTTTTGTTCGTTGAAGATAAAAGTGTATTGAAATTAAATATGATAATTATATTACATTTTAATTTGTTCGACTTGGTTTGATTCGGATCGATTGAATTGAACCGGTAAATTATACGATATCATTTTAGTTTTTAAAATAAAAATTAGATTATACCGGCAGTTCAGCGGACAGAATGGCAGAGTTTAATGAAGTGCTGGGTTACGTGACGATAAATATTTTCATTTTATTTTTTAAAATTAAAATAAAATTTGTCAAAAAGATGTTTGGTAATTATGACAGTTTTATAGTTGAAAGTGATTTTTTCTTAGATAAAAAATAATTTCATCTCTTTCTTTTTTTCTTGCTGTCATCCACTTTGTTTGTTCTTGTACGATGATTACTCTTTTTTATCATCACATCTCTCTAAACAAGATAAATTTATGTCACAAGTTAGCTCACTCCTTACTCTAATACAATCTTTTATCGTAAAAATATATCAAAAATTATTATGCAATCAAACCCCCCATAAATATTGTTACTCACCAACGTATCGCAGTAGAAACAATTATTTTAAGTCCAAGCTAGAGTGGCACGAAAACTAAATTTGGTTTGACTCCACACCCTCCGCGGGTCCAGAGTCTTTTATTGCGCTCCAGATGAGGGTCAACCTTGGACTGGTCCACCACTATTAGAGACGTTTGGCTGGATTTGATGTAAATTACCGACGGATTTGGTTCGATTAATCAAATTATATTAAATATTTTATTTTAAATTATATCTTGCATGTTTATATATTTTTCTTATAAGAATTACATCGTGAGTTTTTAAGATAAAATCGATCGACAAGGCTGTGACCACTGCATCACCATCACTAAAAAGGAAAAAAAAGTAACGACCGTTTTATAACACAGTCATTTACGGTCATACCAAAGGAAAGGGGGAAAAAGGACCTAAATCAAATGAAAAAAAATAAAAAAGGCCATGAACGCAAGGCTGGCAGCGGCATATAGTTAAGCTGGACCCAAAAACCTTTTTCCACCAGCCGCGCCGAAGACTGTTTACGGGTCGCCGGGCACGTCCGGCGTGCCGGGCGGACCTGTTCTGGACCACGTCAACGAAGCTCACGGGAGACTTGACCGTCTTTCAAATCAGCCAATCATCATCCGACACGTCGGATTCTGCGCCGGACGATGCGTAGCGTGCTGCACCCGACAAAGCGCCTGATCTCCCCCCCACCTAATCGCCTCTCACCCTCATCGACCGCTAGCGGGGGCGCTCGTGGCTTGTCGAGTAAGCCTCCATTTTATTAGCTACGATTCGGTAGAGGTGCTGTGTCGTCTGTCCCCTTCTGTAAAACCCCCCAGCCCCAATCTCTCCCTGCACGACGCATTTGACGTCGACGGATATAATAGGTCGAGACCGGAGCAGGACTTCAGGAGCAAGGGAGGGAGGAGGAGGAGAGCCGCCATCGCGTCCTCCTGTCCCCGACCTAGGTAGGCCTCCACCCCCGTTCTTCCCGCGCAGCAAGCAGCCAGTGGCCGCCGGCGGCGGACTCGCGCTGCGCGGATCCGGGCGGCGGATAACTTATCGCTCCCGTTTGCTCGGTGCGACTTGATTTGCTCGAAATGGAGTGGTGAGGGAACTCCCGTGGCGGCATTTCCCTCGGGGAGCGCGCGGGGGATGGTCGATCTGGTGGCTTAACGGCGGCAGGGTCGCTGGGTGATGTCGTCGGCGCCGGCGGCCGTGGGGTTCGAGCGCCCTAGGCCCGCGGCCACTAATACGGTATTCCATGCTGCGGCTGTCTTCTTTATCGGCTGTCTTCTCGCGGTTCTTCTCGAAACTTAGTTTGCTCATCGAGGATGGTGACGAGTAAACGAAATCGGGAACACTGAGTTTGCGCTATGATTCGGTTGGAGTGTGTGTCGGAAAGAGGATCTTCCGGCGTTTGTCATTACAAGAGCGAAGGATCGCATGGTAATTCGTCTAGAATACAACAGGCTATTGCTGGCATTATCCTGATATACTCCGGATGGTATGTGCAGTTCCTAGATGGAACTGACATTGTCAACTTACGATGACGATGTCTTGCATCGGTGCTGCTGTCTGTCTTTGGCGGTCTATAAGTCTTGGTGGATGTTTCTGATTCTACCGTGCACCTGGTGGTTATTGTCATAGCTTAGTTTGAGTCCTGCATATCCGCTGCACTCTGTTTCAGCTTCATATTAGCTCGTGGTAGATCACTTGCTAGGTAACATCTATGTGGTCGGCAAGGATAGGATACATCTACTAGCAGCTTACTAGATTAAGAGGCATTATATGGTTTCTTTCAAACCCTGTCAATGGATATTCTTGTCTGCAACTTTTACCAGATCTTAAGTTCTTGGTCACTTTTTTTCTTCCTATCCTTTTAAATGTCAGTTCATTATACGAAAGTGGATAGTACCATTATAATCAAACTAAATAAAGCACAAGTATATTGTTGCAGCATAGAATACAGTTTAGTCGTCCATGCATAATATTTGACATGCACAGGATGTGTCTTTCTGTTCAGAGGTTCCCAAGAAGAACTATTTTGAATCCACTGAACATATGTTCAACAGTCAGCATAGAATTATCCTTGTAACGCACAGTGAAACTTGATGTTTGACCTTAGACTTCAAGTCTGCCTTGCACATCGATGGAAATATACAGCTACTTTTTCGTGTCTATGTCTGAAGAAATGGCAAAAGCCATGTTTTAGGACATCTAGGAAACCACTCTGCTGAAATGGTTAAAAATGCATATAGAGCTGAAAGACCTCCAGATGCTGTTGGAGACAAATGCGATTCATGTTGGAACAGCACTGGCTTGTGAGCAGGATTTTATACCTCGGTGCTCACAATTAGGTCAAGGAGGCATCTTCTTCCTCTACTAGGTGTGCGACATGTGACGGTTGCTTCCGACCTGATGGCTCTGGCTGTTTCTAAACATATTCAAGGGGCTAACTTTAGGTCAGCTGCTTTTGAAAGGCTTTCTGCTCTGATTTTTTGGAGGAATAGGGCCTCGTTGATGATGAAGGGTGTTCCTAGGTCTAGGTTTGGAGACATTGAATAGGGATCACTTGAAAAAAGATGAAGGCTTCCCAGTTTATTGGTGATGATGTCTGTAGGTGTTGACGATTCCGGGGTCTCTGGGTGTGTTGGCGTTTCTGGAGTGGTCAGAAGTTGTGCGTGTGAGGGTTTGGGAGGTGCCATGTCCTCTGGCCAGTCCTATGCAAATGTCGTGCATTCTGGTGATGGGGGGAGGTTACGGGGCCTATATCTGGGGTGGTTAGATTCGGAGGTGTGGTCGGTGTTTGCCAGTGAGACTAAGTCCCACAGCTTGGCTTCAACAAACCAGGGGTTGAAAGCAGACCAATAAAGAACGAGATCTGGTGTTCTCGGGATCAAACCACTGTATATTCTAGCTTCTAAACAAAGTCCTCCAAGGTGAATTTATAATACCGCACCTGAAAAAAATAGTCCACGATTTCTTCTGGCATACTACAAAACACATAGGAGGTGGGGATGTTAGCGAAAACTTTTGGAGGTGTTTCTAGTGTTGGGGGGGTGCTCCTCTGGCAAGTGGACCACCTACGATTGGTTCTGTTTTCAGAAAGTGGATGTGGCTGCGGGTAATCCTGCTGGGGCATATGACTTGTTCTCATGTAGCACATGATTGTTCTCTTCTTTTTGTTGTGTATAATTAGCTCGTTCATACATCTAACCCTCAACAATATGGTTGGGCCATGTTATGACATATATATCATTGTTTATTGATAGCCCTTTTTCTTATTACAAGAAATCTCTTGTACTCATTGTTTACGGAATCGGTGGAATCGGACCGATTCCGACCGATTCCGGAATCGGATCGGTGGAATTGGACCGATTCCGGACCGATTCCATGCGGAAGGACCGATTCCGGCATGAATTCCGCGGAATCGGTCGGAATCGGTCCGGAATCGGCCGGAATCGGTCCGGAATCGGAATCGGAATCGGAATCGGATCGTTTTTTTTCTTTTTTTGCTATTCCAGTCGGATCGGCCAGAATCGGTCCGAATCGGCCGGAATCGGTCCGGAATCGGATCGGAATCGGAATCGGATCGTTTTTTTTTTTTGCTTTTTTTTCTTACCGATTCTGGATCGATTTTATTCCATTGAATCGGTCGGAATCGGTCCAATCCGATCCGATCCGGATCGGATCGGTACCCACCGATCCCGATTCCGATTCCGATCCCGCGATCCTTGCTTGTACTGCCCTTGCACCAATTGCATAACTATAGGTTCTCCAGTTTCCATATTCTTTGTTTCTTAAGCAGTATACTTTACTGTTTGCATGATCAAAGGGTCAGACATAAAGTATGCATTTTGCTTATGCTGAATTTCAAGAAAGCCTATGACATGGCCAAATGAGATTGTTTGCTTAGAATGTTGAACCTCATGGGTTCTACAAATAAGTGAATCTTGTGGATTAAGAATTGTATCTCTACATCTAAATTCTCTGTGTGTATCAATGGCATAGAATTTGGCTTCTTTTCTTCTTCTAGAGGACTAAGACAGGGGGCCCCCATCTCCCCCCTCTTCTTTGTTCTTGTTAGTGAAGTCATTAGCATCATGTGGGAGAGGGCAGCTCAAGCAGGGTTAATAGAAGGTATTTTTGTGGGCAATAGTAATAAGCAGATAACCCATCTACTTTTTGTAGATGACATCCTTCTCTTCTCTGCAGCCAAGACTGACCAGTGCTTCAGTTTAAGAATCTTGCTCTATATAGTGACAAGTTTGAAGATCAACCGAAAGAAAAGTGAACTTATCGGCATAGTTGTCAAGGCGACAAGGCGCCCAAGGTGTTGAAGGATACCGATTCCGCTTAGGCGTCGCCTAGGCGGTATTCAAAGAAGGTTGAGTCAGAAGGTTGTTATACATAAAAATAAGTATAAATATAATTATATTTTTATGTTATAATTGAATATGAATGTTTTATTTATGCACATAAGTAAATATGATGTGTGTATGAAAGAGAAGAGAGTTAAATAGATTTTTATAAAATTTAAGTATATAACACATTTATGATTATAAAATTTATATATATGCGATAGTATAAGTGATGGTGAAATATTGTTATAATATTATTAAATGGGAGGAGCGCAGAGTAGTCGCGGATCGAACAAGGGCTTCCAGACAAGGCGCTGTTGGAAAAGCGCCTTGCTGCCTAGGCGGATGCCTTGACAACTATGCTTATCGGCCTTAACATTAAGGAGGACCAAATAAATTCTATTCGGAGGATTTGTAATATGCCTGGGACTTCTCTTCCTATTAAATATGTAGGGCTTCCACTTTCGGACAAAGGAACCATTAGTACAGATCGGCAAGGTGTTACTCATAAGGTGGAGGGTAAGCTTCAAGGATGGAAAGATAGATTGTTATCAGCTAGAGGTAAAGATGGATCTTATCAAAGGTAGTGCTTTAGAGCATCCCACACGTAGATTGCAAAATCGGCCAATCCGGATCGGGATTAGCTGATTCTTGGATCTAATTGGCTATTGTGTGGCCGATCCGAATCTTGGCCGAAGGTCTGTTCCGAAAAGAAGTTTTGGCAGAATCGGCTGGATCATTCGGTATTGGATTGGTCGGGATTGGAACGGGATTGGATCGGAATCAGGTCGTGTTTTTGCTATTCCAGTCGGATCGGCTGGGATCATCCAGGATCGGCCAGGATTGGTTTGGATAGGATTGGAATCGGAATCATTTTTTTACTTACCGATTTTGGATTAGTTTTGTTCCAGTGTATCGGTTGGGATCGGTCTGATCCGATCCGGGATAGGATTGGATCGGTACCCACTGATCCCGATCCCGATTCCGATCTCATGATAAAGGGGTTTGTAACAAATTAGAAAGCGTCAGAGCTAGATTTTTTTGGCAAGGCAACAATGACAAAAAGGGTTTGCGTATGGTTAAATGGGAGCATGTGTGTAGACTGGTAAAGGAAGGGGGTGTAGGACTCCTACCCTTGGAGGTTTGTAACAATGCTCTTCTTTGTAAGTGGTTTTGGATGCTTAACAAGAAGAGATATGCTTTGCGGCCGAAAATTGTGATTTCACAAAGTATGGCGCGGGTCTTAACGGCAAATGGATCACAAATTTCAGACATAGAGGAATGCTGTCCAATATTTGTAAAGATATATTACCTAACTGGAATTTTTATAGTCTTTTTGCTTGTTTATGATTGAAAATGGTGTTTTGATTGCTTTTTGGGAGGATAGATGGACCGGGCATGCTACTTTGGCCATTAATTTTTTTGTGTTGCATAATCTCTGTTGATTCCCTCACGCTAGGGTGAGTTCCTTCTGGGATGCCAATGCTAAATGGTGCCTCCCTTTCAAAAGAGATCTTAAGGATGCTGAGATTTAGGGAACTTGCTTGCTTCCTTTCAATTCTTGAAAAGCATAAGTGTGTTGAGAATAGGGAAGATTAGGTCATCTGGTTGCCTTGCAAGAAATTCACCTTTTCAGGCAAGTCTGCTCTGAGCAGATTATCCTTTGGAGGAGTTTCTGTTTGGTGGCATAATGTAATCTGGAAGCCGGCTCTACCTATTAAAATTGAACTTTTCTATGGAAAATATGCAGACACCACCTTTCTACTAGAGGTCATGTCAAAGTGTTTTGCTCGAATACCTCTAGTGTTTGTGTCTGCTGCAGTAATATGGACAAAAATATTGAACATCTATTCATTCACTGCGGGGTTATCAACTCTCTATGGAAGCCTTTATTCTCCCGGAACCTTCCTTGGAGTGAACTGAATAGTGTTTCTTCTCTTCTACTTGAATGGTCTTCCTTTAATCCTTGGCTGCCAGATCCTTTGTTGTGGGTTCTTACACTGGGAATAGACAGATTTTTAAATATCACTTTGAGCAGCTGAAGATGATTATCAAGAGGAGGGGCTGGCTTGTCAAACATGGATGAAGCAACTTTCAGGATTTGTATTTTGTCTTTCAAGACTCTTTCTTCTTGTAACCCTATCTGAGGACTATCCCCTCAGATAGTGAATAGATGGGGTATCTCTTTTTTCTGTTTCCTTTTTGTTACGTTTCTTTACTCCTTTTGTAACTTTTGTTTGATATATAGAAAACAGTGGCCTCCTGGTTACATTAAAAAAATCAGTATACTTTACTGCATGCTCCTGTTTGTTTCCATAATGAACCAATCTATTGCCCATGAATGTGTGCTTTAGGTCGGGACTATTATTTCTGCTAGCCCTAGGAGTGGCTTCATTAATGCTACATGGTAGATTCTTTAAGTACCTAGGTTTCTGATCTGGATGCCCCCTTCCTGTTTGGACTCTCACTTTCTTCATCTTCTTTTCAGGTTTTCAAGAGTGGTCCACTTTTCATCTCATCTAAAGGTATGCTTTTGCTGTTTTTTTGACAGTTTATTTTGTTACTGAATTCCTTTTTTTGGTTCTTCTCATCTGCTCCGAAAGTGTCAATTGTTCCGTGGAAAAATTTTTCTTAAACTTTTTTATAGAGCTGTTGATCATCCTTTGAGGCCTGTGCTCTACATTACTACATATGATTACCATGTTATCTCTAACGAGTGGGCTATGCCAAATAATCTTAGTCATTGCTTGTGTTGCTTGCTTAGTTCTGTTTGGCCAATATATCATAGCTATATTTTGATTATTTTTGTATTGTAACTTTCGTAGCTTGAGTGTTTTATTAATGTTATGGAAGAAATTTTTAAATAAGAAAGGAAGTTGATCATAGTAAGACAAGGATCCAGACATCCAGTAAACTTAAACAAACAAATGGAATTCTTGGATTTGGAGTTTATTTTGATGATATTATTTCTGTAATATAGTGTGGCGTTGCTCTATATTTTGCTTTGGCACTTGGTCTAGCATAGACAATTGTTCATCAGTTCTCGAAGGAGCCAAGTTACCACAAATTCATGAGTAATATCATGTGGTAGATCTCCAGTCATCACATGAGCCAGCACATTCTCATCTGAAAACGTGCTACGCTTATGTTTCTGTAGGAAAAGAAAAGAATTCCTTTCCTAGGACGTGAGCTGATTAGGGATGTCAGTTCGGTTTGGCTTGTTTTTTTCTTAACAAAAAAACAAACAGAATGGCTCAGTCAATTGACTCAACCTGAACCAAACTGAACTGCTCTGTGTAGAGGCCTTCTTAAACTACAAAAAAACAATTAAAAAAAGAATAAACAGCGAACTTGGATCTATCATGAGCCTTGATCCTCACCAATTAAGGTGGAGGCGCAGCTGTTGCCATCCCCTGCATTTTCCTTGCCCTGTCAGGTCTAAATGGACTGATATGATCTTGATGTATTGGGTCCATATGGACCCGATACACAGGTAGGTAAGATGTAGGGGGCAGCATGGCCAAGTCTGGTGGGATCACAAGAGGCTCAATCTTGGGAGAAATCTGAGGTCAGATTGAACTTCATTGCTTGGATCGGACCAGACTATGCAGATCCAAGCAACTTTTTTGCTTGGATCAGACCACTCGTAGCTTGAGTGTCTTATTAATGTTATGGAATAAATTTTTAAATAAGAAAGGAAGTTGATCATAGCAAGACAAGGATCCAGTAAACTTAAACAAACAAATGGAATTCTTGGATTTGGAGTTCATTTTGATATTATTTCTGTAATATAGTGTCGCGTTGCTCTATATTTTGCTTTGGCACTTGGTCTAGCATAGACAATTGTTCATCAGTTAACGAAGGAGCCAAGTGACCACCAATTCATGAGTAATATCATGTGGTAGATCTCCAGTCATCACATGAGCCAGTACATTCTCATCTGAAAACCTGCAACACTTATGTTTTTGTAGGTAAAGAAAATAATTTTCTTCCTAGGACATGAGCTGATTAGGAGTGTCAGTTTGGTTTGGCTTGCTTTGTTTCCTAACAAAAAATGAACAGAATGGTTCAGTCAACCGACTTAACCCAAACCAAACTGAACTGTTTGATGCAGAGGCCTTCTTAAACTATAAAAAATTAAAAAATGTTAAATTGTGAACTTGGATCTATCATGAGCTGTCAGGTCTAAATGGACTGATATGATCTTGACATATTGTGTCCAAATGGACCCAATACACAGGTAGGAAAGACGTAGTTGGCAGCATGGCCAATTCTGTGGGATCACCGGAGGTCCAATATAGGGAGAAGTCTGAGGTCAGATTGAGCCTCCTTGCTTGAAACGGACCAGACTATGCAGATCTCTATCCGGATTGGCTGATCCTGCAAAACATGCCTTTGGGGGAGCAGCTAGAAGGAGGAAAAAACTCCTTGAGTGGATACAAGGATTTGACATTCTCAATGATAACATGGTCCTATCAGCTGAGGACTTGGAGCAATGGGAACAAGCCGGGGAGAAAAAAATGCTCTGTTAGATCTAACTTCTCTTGGCAGGGTTTTCAAGAAAGAATGGGCTTGCATTTTGTATCTTGGAACCAAATTTGTAGAACAAGAGAGGAAGGTGGGGTAGGGCTTCTATCTCTACATATCATCAATAAGTCTCCTCTTTCCAAGTGGGTGTGAAAGTCTGCCAGGGAGGGCAACCCCTGCGGTTGGACAAGTGTGAGGTGGGGGGGGTTAGGTTTGAGTTGAGTATGGGTTATCACACTTCCAGTGATGCCATGAGCAATTTGGAGAGCAAGAAATAAAATAAGGGGGTGTTTGGTTGCATGATAATTTTTTGTACATTTTTATGATAAAAAATTATATTAAAATAAAAGGTGAACTAACTCATGACATAAAATTATCATGTTTGGAGGGATGTGATAACAAAGAAGGAAAATTACCATACATGACCAAACAAAGTGGGGGACCACAAAAAAAAGGAACGAGGTGAGACTTTTTTTGTTTAAGAAGAAAATCACTTTCAAAATATAAAATTATCGTGGTTGTCAAACACCTCTTTTAACAAGTTTTTTTATAATTTTTAAAAATTAAAATAAAAATCCCTATTATCATGCAACCAAACACCCCATAATGTTTGAAGACCTATTCCTTTTCCAACCAATATTCTTTTCACATGTCCTTTTGCGCATGGGATTGGCACTTTGCTAACTTTGGTGCCTATTCTGACTGGTGTATCTTCAAGACTTATTTCTTGAATTGAAAACATTTTTTTTCTTATAACTTCTTTTAGGATTCTACCTCATTGGTAGAACAAGAAGTAGTTTTCTTTAGTTTCACTTATTTTTCAGTTGTAAACTTGTAATCTTATTTTGTTGGCTTTTTAAGTTTTTATTATTAATACAATGAATCGTGGCCTCGGCCACTTTCCAAAAACAAATAAAAACCTCTTTTCTATTGAATTTTTTTGAATGTAAATTGCTCTTATGGTCGATATAACTGTGATCATCACAGTGGTCATGGCAACTTCTTCTATCTTAGTGGTTTGCTACATGTATTTTGAATAGTTGAAATATTACTTGCTGAAGGGATCTATTTTTATGCTATTTTGTATAAAAATGATAATTATGTAGCTCATGACAAAAGAAATGACTGGCGATTCTTGTTTTATTCTATAACTGCAGGGATTGGGTGGAAATCATGGAAGAAGCGGTGGTTCATTCTCACAAGGACATCCTTAGTGTTCTTCAAAAATGATCCGGTTGGTGTTTGCCATTATTATCATTGTGGAATCTTGAAGATCTTTTTCATTTTGTAGGTGCTCTACTGACATTTCTGCTGTTATTTGAGTGTTTCCCTTGGGTAGTATTATGCTCTTGGGGCCACTCTTTCATTTTTGGGTTGGAGGGGTTGGTGGGTTGTCATTAGTCTACTGCATGGTTGATCAAGGCAATCATTTAGCATGGGGCCTTTCTTTTCATGATTTTTGATCAATAAGCATACAGCTACATTATTGAGTTATATTCAAGGCATTCTGGGTAGGTATCCGACTGCTGGATCAGCCAGGACCAAACCTGACCTTGACAGGGATCGGATCAGCTGATTTGTTAGAACCCAGGATCAGCCAAGAGTTGGACAATCGATTTGGCTGAGACTTAGTCTGATTCAGCCAGAGTCAGGCTGGAATCTGCTGATCTGGCCAATTCCTAGCCAGGAGGCCTGCCAATCCGGCTCAGGAGCAGCTGATCTCAGCCAGGCCGGGTTGGTTCAAATGGATCTGCTTTAATCTTACCCTGATTGGCTGATCACGGTCTGGAATCAGCAGTTACAGGATTTTCTGGTTGAACTGACCGGATCCATTTTGCCTGAAGTACACACCAGGATCTGCCTGCCCCCTAGGGATCAGATAGGCTGGTGGGGCTTGATCGATTCTTTAAATCATGATTATAATGCATTATGAGACTAGCTGCAGCTGCTGTTATTGATGCTCAGATATTTTATTATGCACACACATCAATAGATCTAGAAGATCAGGTTGTGATTTGGGTAGTCAAAAGATGTCATGAAATAGTTGGCCTAGTGCTTTATTGATGCTGAACTTTTTTTTCTTCTCATTCCCGGTAAGATTTTCTTCTAACACATTTTTATAACTCTGTAGGTTATCATTTATTTTTAAAAAAAGAGAGTACGGGCCTTTGGGAACACTTTGTTGAATTGTCTTTCTCTCATCTTCTCCTGTTCACTTTCTTGCTAGACATTTGTGATATGTTTCATCTTTGCCTAAATTAATTCTGGAGCTTTTACTTTTTCCATCAGGTATTTCTGACTATGTTTGGCTGTTCCACTGGAAGCCCAGTGTCAGCCAAGATGGGCCAATCCGGGCCTTACTCGTTCCAAGTTGGGATTGAATTGGCCGATCCTGGCTCATGGTTGGTTGGTCCAGGCTGATCTTAGCTCATCTCACCTGATTCAAGTGGACTGGCCTGGATTTGACCCGAATTGGTCGGTCCTGGTCCAGAATTGGTTGATTTGCAGAATGGATCCCCCAGGATCGGGGTGCCCATTCTGCAAATCATGCTTCTACTGTTACTTTTTGAGCTCAATGTCTACTTGAAACAGCATGATCTTACTTACGGTATTAGCGAAGTACCTTGAGAGTACTGATACTTGGGTATTCTGCAGAGTGCACTTCCCCAGAGAGGAGGTGAAGTAAACCTTACTTTAGGAGGCATCGACCTAAACAACTCAGGAAGGTTCGTGTTGTCTGTAAGGTTTGCCATAGAGTTTGTTATCCTTTTTGTTTATAGTTGAGTTTGTCTTTTTTTTCCAGTGTTGTAGTCAGGGAGGACAAAAAGTTATTGACTGTTCTGTTTCCTGATGGACGTGATGGACGGGCTTTCACTCTTAAGGTTCCTCAATGTTTGTGATGTATTTTTGTCCAGTTACTTACTAATCTGCAGTGCAACTCATTTTGTAATTTTCATGTTACTATTTCTAAATACGATAGGCGGAGACATCAGAGGACTTATTTGAATGGAAAACTGCCCTTGAACTTGCTCTGGCACAAGCACCAAATGCTGCGCTTGTTATGGGGCATAATGGAATATTTCGTAATGACAATGCTGATACATTTGAAGGATCCATGCTACAATGTTCGTTTCAGTAAATATGTTTTACTGCTTTTGGTTCTTTTCTTTTGTGTTTCTTGCAATATCCATTAGTCCATTGCCTTCGTTTTTTCACAGGGAGAGACAAGCGTCCGGTTAAGTCAATGGTTGTTGGTCGACCAATTTTGCTTGCTCTTGAGGATATCGATGGGGGTCCTTCCTTCTTAGAGAAAGCTTTACGCTTTCTTGAAAAGTTTGGTAAGTTATGTGGAGTGTGTTATCATATGGTAATCTGATTATAATAAGTTATTAAATATTTCTTTTACCATATCTTAAGCATTTGAATGTTCATTATTTTTGTAGTCAATTGCTCTCTTGATGACTTTAATTCCAAAAATATAAGTTAGCTGGCTTGACTTTAAAAAAATACTTTTTCATGAGAGTAGCTCTGATTCAAACTACATATTGCTACCAGTAAGTTATCCACCTAAAATCAAAGTAAAAACTGGAGGTACTTTTAGAAAAAGGGAATAGCAGCTTTCATATGTGGGCTTCTTTCGAAGGGAAGCAAAAACACTATTTTTTACCAAATTATAATTCTAGTTAACACTATAGTTGGAGACAGGAAAATCCTTCTTGACAAAAAAAGTGCATGACAAACTGCCATATTACATGAAACAGTTAGCAAGGATTAAACCCGAAGAACTAAATGTCATTGATATTTCCTCAGCTCTGGTTACCATGCTGCACTTCTCATCATCCGGGAAGGTTAGTAACAAGATGAGCCCATTGTTTGTGGATGAGTTCTTACCATCCCTCCAAATTGAGTAAGGTTAAGATGTTGCTCAATTTGAAGTTTGTGTTTAAGGGTGAAAATCATGCGATGCAGTTAAGATGTAATGGTGAACAATATGGTTAAGGGGTCTGGTTTTCTCTGACACCGAGTTTTAGTTTTTATTCCACTTCTTTGCTCTGGCCACTTAATAAGTTTCTCTTAAGTGGGCAGGTTAGTTTTTATTCTACTTCTTTTCTCTGCCCACTTAATAAGTTTCCCTTGCACTAGAAGAGTCCTCAAGCAGGGATAGAGGATGTCAAAAGCTGGGTGTGAGATTCCAGAGGCAATGGTGGGGCTCTCCGGGGAGGTGGTGAGGTTGGGGTGATCAACCGGAACCACCTTGGAGGGAAGGTCACCCTTACTGGAGTCAAACATTTGCTAGGGTGATAGCTAATGGGGTAAACTTCTGTTCTCGCGATATTACCAGGGGGTTGTCCCGGCTTGTCTTCTTTAGGGGGGCAGTGTTGAAGGTGTTATGGCAGGGATCACCGGACAGTGGAATGCAGGGAGACCTGGAGGTGTAGGAGGTGCTGGGGGGTCAGACATAGGAGTTTTGTGTGCCTGGGTGTCGTGAATGGCAGCTGAATGCCTGCATAGGGAGTGCTCTATTGTGCTGTTGGAGTGTTGCAGGAAGCTCTCCGGATGCTGTTGTTTTGAAAGATGTCATTGCCATTCCCATGTAGCCGGGTTTGTGCGCCAGGTTGAAGTGGGCTGTTTAGTGTACCACCATCGATGTGGAAGGTGCTCCGGTGACTCTGAAACAGAGGATGTGCATTTGGCAGTCCCTGAGTGCGCAGTGGCCATTTTGTGGTTTGTGGTGGTTAAAATCGAATTTCTTGACTTGTTTTCTGGTGAAGAGCTTATCTCACAAAGCCTGGACATACTTGGTGATTGGTAGGGTCTGGATGGTGGAGATGGTACCCAATTTCAGTGCAGTTATGGTCTCCACAATTGGAAATGGACTTAGTTCACCCATTGCAGAAGTGTGTGGTGCTGTCTGGTCTTCCATCTGTCACTTGGTCTCCGAGACTGTTTCGGTGATCCTAAGGCCTTTTGGGTCTTTGAGCTTGAGTGCCAGGCAGTCCCTGTTGTGGCCTTCAGGAGGATCTGTTAGAGTTTTAGTGGGCTACTTTGTGTCTCCGGAGGAGGAGGAATCGGTGATCGTAGATCTGGATGGTTCGAGATTTCAAGTTCGTTTATCCTTCTGTGAAGATCCTGGGGCAAACATCAACTGTGGCTTGCCAGTGCCAGAGGAGAGGTAGGATGTTGAAGGCTTATTTTTAAATTCGTGCCCAGCTCCGCTTGCTTCAACAGGGGTCTTCTTTGATGGTGGTGTTTTCTTGAGAAAGAAGAACGCTTCAGGGGCGATGCGGCAGATTCCTTGACAGTGGCATGCCATCCATTGGAAGATGGCAGGATTGTTGGGTGAGGGAGATGAATAGTCTCTGGATCTGTCCGAGACTTGTTTGGTGGATGATCTGTGCAACCTAATACTTGAACTGGCCGGTTCGGCAGCAGCGGTTCACTCTCCAGGGGTTGGCTGTGACCAGGCAACTTTTCATCGGGAGAGTGGACCTGAAATGGAGCGGGCTGGTGGAGGTGAACGGGTTGTGCGAACCGGGGTGTTTGCAGCCAGTTTGATGGGCGAGCTGTCGCCTTCCTCAGCCCATTGCCTGCTGCCTTGTGGTGTATCACAGGAGTTCTCTTCAGTGCCAGGGCTAGTCGGTGGTCCGATTGTGGCTTTCTCTAGTCTTGTGGCTCTCGTGGGGGTACATGGAGTCTAGCTGCAGTTGTCTGAGTCTTTGGTCGCGGCTGGGCTTGATGATCAGGAGGTGTCCACTGCAGGTCCGCTGGCTTGCGATGCTGATAGGTTCCCTCTTTAGAGTTGGTTGATCATTACTTGGAACCTTTGCTTCTTGGTGTTGCTTGCATAGATTGCGGGATTGGCCGATCCGGATTGGGATCGGCCGATTCCCAAATAGGATTGGCTATTGCCAATCTGATTATCTGCCGGAGGACCAATGCGGAAAAAAATCCCGGTGGAATTGGCCAGGATTGGCCAGATTGGTCTGGATTGGAATCAGATCATTTTTTTTTTGTTTTTTGCGATTCCAGCCGAATTGACAAGGATCGATCTGGATAGGATCTGATCGGAATCGGATTCATTTTTTTAATTTACTAATTCTGGATCGGTGCCCACCAATCTTGACTCTGATTCCGATCCCGCAATCCTTAGTTGGTCGGGGTGCGGTTGAGATGTCACCCATTCTGTCTGTTGAAGCGGTCAGAGGGAACCCAGTTCTATGTTCTTCGGATGGCGATGGTGGTATCCTCTCCCCGTTCTTCCGGTGGATGGTGCGCTTGGGCAGTGCTCCGTCGTCAGTCCAAGCTTGTCCTGTTTGTGTCTGATAGAGATATTATCAGTATGGGTGAATATCTAGGATTATGCTTCATTGGCCATGAACAAAAGGTGTGGGATTTCATCCTGGGGCTACGTGAACAGGTTATACCTATCATTCTATCAACTTGAAGGCCAGGTCTTCTAAACATGCTCAGCCAAGACTAAGAGTAGGTGCTAGAGCACTTAGGTTTCTTCTTAATAATGACTGTATAGCTGATGTAAAGAGGAGAAGAAGAGGAGGGAAGGATATCATCATTTATACACGATGAAGATTTTTAGTGGGAATGTCAGAGGTATCCATGGGAAGGGGAAAAAATGAGGGAGTTGAGGGGTTTGGTGTCTTCTCAGAAATTGGGTATCAAGTCTATTCAAGAGACCAAATGTGACTTTGCATCTGAGCAGGACAAACATGGTTTAAGTGTATGTTGTTTTAAGGGTATGTCCTTCTTTCCTCCTATTGGTAGAAGTGGTAGTATAGCAGTGCTATGGAATGATGATTTACTGGAACTGAGGGTTTACTTTGTAGCATGTTCATTCATGCGGTCAAATTCCTATTCAAGGATAGTAGGTAGCAGTTCTTTTTTGCTAGTATTTATGGTTTCTTGGATTCCGATGAGAAAGTTCTTTACTTAGTGATTTAAGGCAGTTAGTTTGAGAAACAATGATAGAGCTTGGTGTATTTGTGGAGACTGTATAGTCAGAAAGCCAGGGGACATGCATAATCCGAAGGTCTGGATGGTGGAAATGGAATTGTTCAACAGTTGGGTGAATGTTTGTGATCTTATTGAGATATCTGACATGCATCTTCATTATATGTGGTCTAATGCTTTGGCGAAGTGCAAACTTGGTAGATTTTTTTGTTTCTACTCTTTGGCTGGATGATTTTTTGGATGGTCTGGGATCATTTTCCTATTGGCATCAGGAATGACTACATGGCAAGATCGAGGAGGACATTTTGCTTTAAAATGACCTAGTGTTGGGATCAAGGATTGTCTTCTTGCATCTTAGTTTCGTCTCTAGGTGAGAGAGGAGAGATCTTGGAAAAATCTCGGGGTATCGAATTTTGGCATGTTAGTGTAAATGACATAATAATCTTTTTAAAATGGACATGAGACTTGAGGATCAATATTGGACAAGTTGATAGGAATAATTAAGACACATATAAGAAGGATCATTGTCAATAAGAGATATTTCAATAGGTTCCAACATGAATCATTGTCTTTTCTCGAGCAATATCAATAGAATAGATTTCCTTGTAAATTGAGAAGTGAGTAACAATTTTAATCACTTTTACATATAGTCATATAAACTCTTAATTTATAAATTATAGTGGAAATAAATCAGCAACATCTCGATATGATTTTGGATAGATGCAACAATAGAATTGTTAACATGTGGAAACTTTGTAAAGTCATCTAAGGAAAACAAGAATGATAGATAATATGATACAGACAATTTGCATTAATATGGAGTTTTAAAATTGGAGTCATCAACATATGGTGGAAAATAAATGATAATACATATGTATATAGATCTTGTATTGATGATCTTGTTTCTCGGAGGTATGTAGAGAGATTTTTGGGAGATCTCAAGAGGATTCTTGAGAGATTGCATTCCATGGTAGGGATCTTGTTTTCTTGGGTCACATTTAGGATTGGTGGGATGAGGGGTCATTGCTTATTTGTAATTCTGCCACTGCCTTGTTTGTCTCCAAACTGAAGCATGCCAAAGGGATGTTGCAAGTTTGGGCTGATTCTACCTTCAGTAAACCTACTGTTAGGAGGAAAACCTTATTGGCTAGATTGGAGGAGTTTGAACAATTGAACTTTAAGGGACTGTTGGGTACAAGATTAATTTGGGGATAAACCTGGTTTATTCCCAAATTAATTTGCTACCAAATGGTACAAACGGGCCCTAAAGGAATGCTATCTGAAAGCCAGAAGGTTGAGTGGTTGGCTGCTAAGATCGATTATGAGTGGATTACAGGAGAAATAAAGTGGAAACAAAGGTTGAAAGAATTGTGGTTAAAGGAGGGGACAAAATCTCCAAGTTCTTTCATACACTGGCTGTGATCAGAAATAGAAGGAACATGATTCATAGTTTGATAGTAGAAGGATGTCAGAAGGAAGGTACAAAACATATTGGTCTGGTAGTGGGCACGGTTTATGAGAACTTTTTAGGAATGATGTCAGGTGGAGACCTCTTCTGAATGTACTGGTGCAGAACAAGTTGTTGAAAAAATTGCAGCTCTACTTATTGGTGCATCCTCGTAAGCGGTGTTTGAGTTTATCCAGTCTATAGACCCATTTTAGGCTCTTGTGCTAGATGGATTTTCTACATGTTTTTATCAGAAAGGTTGATAGCATAGTTGTCAAGGCAATATGGTGCACAAGGTGTTAAAGGTTGCCAATACTGCTTAGGCGACAAGGTGTCCACCTAAGTGTCGCCTAGGCGGTAAGGTGGGGTATGAAGGCGAGGTAAATTTGTATGACCATAACATGTATAAAATCTAATAACATTGACATACATTAATGGCAAAATTTGAATATATAACAATTTAATGTAAAGTTACAAAATGTAATAAAATTGACACGGATTGAATAGCAAACTTTGAATAAATTTAGATAAAATGGAGTAAATAGACTTACTAAACAATATAAATATTTTTCAAACGTTTTTCTGTTCTAAAAACCAGCAAAATATTATTCAAAATATATGCAAAATGCAAATACGAAGTAATCCAAGTTTCGAATTCAAATGCTAGCATAATTGAATCCGACAAGGGTCAAGAGGATTTCAACCCTAGCATATGTAATACGACAATGCCTAATCATCAAACAATGCCTCCATTATGTGTAGAAAATAAAAAAATACTTGAAGAAACAAAGACAACAAAGTCGAAAATCAACGGACACATTGGAAACATTCAAAACTTCTTATATATTGAAGCATAGGAAGTGTAGAATACTATTAAAACGTGTCAAATGGGTGTTAGAAGACTAAACATGAACAAAGAAATTAGAAAACATAGGCGGAGTAAGAAAACAAAAGTTTAAACTTATGTTTAACTTATCGCCATTGGAGGAGGAGGAGGAGGAGGAGGAGGAGGAAGTTGTCGAGGGTGCTTGGAGCTTGTGTTGATCGGTGGAATCTGGCGGCAATATGCTCTTCTTTCCTCCACGGCGGCAAGCGGTGGAGTCCTTTTTTGCAGTGGCGACCGGCATGCGTCGGGTGGGACTTTTGCGTCTGCAACACAGGAGTGTGGGACCGTTGGGCATCGGCTTCTTGAATAGACGGGGGACTTAGCAAGAACCCCGAGGCCAAGGCATTTTATAGGAGGCTGAACTAGGGCCTGGTTCAACCGGGAAATTGAACCGGCCAAGCTGGGGTCTTTCCTTTAATCGGCAAGGCGCCTAGTGGTCGCTAAAGCGCTCAAGGTGTCCGCGGCCAAGGTGTGCGTTTTTTTTTCTTTTCAACTAGGCAGTCTCTCCAGATGGGCTTAAAACAACACCTTCACGCCTAGGCAGCTCCTAGGTGCCTAGGCGTGTGCCTTGACAACTATGGTTGGCAGATCATTAACTGACTTTATGGCTGTAGTTAAGGAGTTTGAGAGCTCTCTGGATTGTTTCAGATTGTTGAACTCTTGTTCTTTGTTTTGCTGCTTAAGAAAGAATGCGTTAACAATGTTAGACCCATCAATTTGCTTAATTGTTGTTACAAGATTATTTCCAAAGTTTTAGCTACTAGACTAAACAAACATATTGAGAAGTTGACAAGTCCAGTTCAACCAGTTTTCATTATTGGGAGATATATCTTATATATCTTTATGACAACCTATGAATGTGTACATGGGTAGAAATCCATAAAGTGTTTTTTACTTAACCTGGATTTTTAGGAAACGTATGATAGAGTGCATTGGAACTCTTTTTAGAGAAATGCAATTGTTGGGTTGAAGCACATGTGGCTTGAGTGGGTTAAATGTTGCACTAGTATGGCAAAATTCTCCGTGGACATTAATGACGGTTCTATTGGTTTCTTTAGGAGCTCTAGAGGATTCAGGCAATATCTCTTATCCTCTTTGTCCTCTATGTGGGGTAAGTCTTGAGCTTTATGTGGGACGGGGTTGAGTAGGATGCTTCATTGAGGGGATCGAGGTGGGAACTAACATGGAGCATATTACTCACCTTCTGTTCGTAGATGATGTTTTTCTGTTCTTTTATGTGAATATGAAAATGTGCTTAAATTTGAGAGTACTACTTTATTTTATTGAGGCCGTAACATGTTTTAAGATTAATAAGGAGAAATGTGAAATGAGTGGGATCAATGCCAATTCAAAAGGATAGGTTGTACCAGATTTGGAAATGCTGTGGAGCTCAATGCCATTTAAGTATTTAGGATTGCCGTTGTCTGATATGACCTTTAAACCTGATTACTGCAACTTCTAATTGATAAGGTGGAAAGGAGAATGCGTGGATGGAAATACAATTTGCTCTGTGTTGGTGACAAGTGGATCTTGTCTAAGTGTGTGCTTGAAAGTTTACTTCTGTACTACTACTCCATTTTTAAGGTTCTTAGGAGTGTCTACAACAAACTTGAAAGTTTAAGAGCTAACTTTTTCTGGCAAGGAACCTGCGGTAAAGATATTCTTCTAGTTAAATGGGATCATGTATGCACCTATGTTGTAAAAGGCTGAGGCAATCCTTTGCGGCCGCCGTGGCATTCTTTCCCGTGGCCCGCCTGATCGGTCACAAGGGTCTGGTAGGGGATTCTTCCCTGCCTGATAGGGCCTGTGGAGGCGGAGAAGGCAGAGAAGGTGCCCCGCCTCAGCACTGGATGTGGCGACGGCAGTTGCCTTAGGCGACGAGGGCTGGAGTGAGGTGCTGAGGCCTCGCCTCGCCTTGTCTTGTCACCTAGGTGATCGCCTCTGGTTGCCTTTGATAACATAGAGATGCACAAGTAAGGCGGAGGGAGGAGTTGGTCTACTTCCTCTCAACTGTTCTAATAATGCCTTCTTACTAAATGCTTTGGAAGCTCAATCAAGGTGATGATTTTTTATGGTGCAGGATTGTGTGCTTTAAAAATGGGGTGACAGTTAATGAATGCTGGGTTGGTAACTTTAGATTATACAAAAGACTCATAGATTTTGAAGGGTATTTTTTAGAATTGAGATTTATATTCTACTTCTTCGTCTATGCCATGTTACTTACGGATATGCCATATCGGGTCCACGAGACCCAATAAGTCACCGGATTCCCCGATAAGCCTGTCTTCCCCCACCCGATACAGCAGCAATAACCAGCTGCTCACCAGAATTGGCTGATTAGAGTCAAATGAGTCCCCATTCAGGTCGATTCTGCTGATTTTGGTCGATTTCATTGGAAGTCCAGGCCAAAATCAGATTGGGGGGGGGACCGATCTGATTCAGGAATAAGCCACATAATATCATGCTAGTTGTTCATTACCTTTTTTCTTATAATTCCACGAAGCCATTTTTAGATTTTACCGTTATATATAGTTGAAGGTATTTTACCACAACCAAAAGGTTTTACTGTTATACTGCATCTATTTTTCTTGCTTGAGTCAACATTCTTGAGGGTCCATTTGGTACCAGATTAGTTAGTGGATAAATTGGGTTTATCTCTAAAATTTTTTGGAAATGAACCAAACTAGTGCTAAACGGCACCTTTAGGGGCTAGTCTGCTTTGTTATATCTTTGACATGTATCATGGTATTAACATTTTCTTTTCTAGAAATGGCTAACTTTCTTACCCATTCTCTATAGGGACCAAAGTAGAGGGTATTCTAAGACAGTCTGCTGACGTTGAGGAGGTTGACCGTAGAATTCAGGAATATGAACAAGGTTATTCATATTGCTACTTTTGATGGCTATTTCAATTTTATCTCATTATTTAAAGACACACTTGTTGCTGCTTAAATCATGAAAACATAGTGAAGTGCATTTCAGCCTTTTCAACAATTTTAGTTTCTGGCAGGGAGGATAGACTTCACCTCAGATGAAGATGCACATGTTATAGGTGACTGTGTGAAGGTAGCTGTTATTATCTTCAGTGTTGTTGCATTTTTCTTTTCTTTTTCTTTTCTGATTCTTAATCATGTGTCGTTCTCCTCTTTTTATTGGTAGCATTTTCTAAGAGAGCTTCCATCATCTCCGGTACCTGCATCTTGTTGCACAGCGTTACTGGAAGCATATAGTAAGACCACTTAAAATATGGTTGTCTCTCAAGTACGAGGATTTACATTCTTCTGAAAATGCTGTGCTCTGGTTTTATTTAAAAGGGGTTGAACGAAAGGATGCTCGTGTTAATGCATTCAGATCTGCGATATCGGAGACATTTCCGGAACCTAATCGTCGATTGCTTCAGAGGTATTGATGGCATGCAGATCTTATTTATGCTGTCCATGTCTGGTATTGCATCTTAACCAGAGCTGTTTCTCTTTATCTGTATTGCATCTTGACCATACTGTCCGTACAATTTTCCCTCTGCACATTTTGAGTGGTGATCTCAACTTATGCTCCGAAGCAATAAATTTTTTCCACCCCTGGTATAAGATACTCAACTCCAACTAGACTTGATCTCAAATTATTTGGGATATGAATTCTTTTTCTTCACTTACGTCAATTTTGAGTTATTTCTTCAGATCTCTGGGATAAGGTGGCCAGGTCATGATCTTCTTACATGGGAGGAGAAGGTTTGAGACCAGGCTGATGTGGCAGTGGGTAAATGTGGGAAGTTAATGGGCAGTATTTGGGTTGCACAGAAGGCCCAGTAAATGGGCCAAAATCAATACCTAATGGGCATGTTTTATGAATTAAACCTAGCCCAATAGGTATATAGGAGATGGCTGTGAATTGTGGTATAAAATATGGGCTAATTGGTATCAAAATAAGTCCATTTGAAAATTGAAAGATAGCCTAACATATGTCGAAGAAGTGGGCTATGAAATTGCCATTGGGTTGGGCCAAAATTAACACTCAAGTTGGCCAATCTTGGAATTGAAATATAGCCCATCTGATGTGTGAAAAGAAGTCCGCAATATCGACATAAAGTTGGGCTTAATTTGTACTTGTCCTTGGTTGTGGGCTATGAAATTGCCATTGGGTTGGGCCAAAATTAACACTCAAGTTGGCCAATCTTGGAATTGAAATATAGCCCATCTGATGTGTGAAAAGAAGTCCGCAATATTGACATCAAGTTGAGCTTAATTTGAACTTGTCCTTGGTTGAACTTGCTCAAGAACACTCCTATTTCCATTTTTTTTGCCTTTACGAAGAAATTAGGTGCCAACAACTGACAAATTGAAAACAAAACTACACTCGACTTGGTCTTTATGTACCGCACTCTAGACCGAACAACACCTGCCAAAGATTGAGCTGGATTCATAAATCTTGCAAAAAGGTATAATTTTTTTTAACCTTTTAGGGTTGATTATGAGCTGTGAAGTGGGGTATAAAAGATGGTCCAATTGGTACTGAAATGGGTCCATTTGAAAATTGAAAGGTAGCCCAACAGATGTCAAAGAAGTGGGCTACGAAATTGCTATTGGGTTGGGTCAAAATTGTCACTCAAGTGGGCCTCTCTGGGAATTGAAATATAACTCGTCTGATGTGTGAAAAGAGACTGCCAAATTGACATAAAATTGGACTCAATTTGAACTTGTCCTTGGTCAAACTTGCGCAATAACACTCTTATTTCTATTTTTCTTCCCTTTATGAAAAAGTTAGGTGCCAACAACTGACAAATTGAAAACAAAACTACATTCCACACTTCAGACCAAACAACACCTGCCAAAGATTGAGTAGGGTTTCATAAATCTTGCTAAGAAGTCTAAATTATATACCTTTTTGGGGTTGACTAGGAGGTGTGAAATGTGGTATAAGAGATGGACCAATTGGTACCAAAATGAGCCCGTTTGAAAATTGAAAGAAAGCCTAACAGATGTCAAAGAAGTGGGCTACGAAATTGCCATTGGGTTGGGCCAAAATTGTCACTCAAGTGTGTCAATCTTGGAATTGAAATATAGCCTATCTGATGTGTGAAAAGACTGCAAAATTGACATAAAATTGAGCTAAATAACACTCCTATTTCCATTTTTCTTGCCTTCAACAACTGACAGATTGAAAACAAAACTACACTCGACTTGGACTTTATGACTTTATGCACTGCACTCCAGATAAAACAACACCTGCCAAAGATTGAGCATAATTTCATAAATTTTGCAAAAAACTCTTAATTTTATACCTTTCTATGGTTGATTATGAAAAAACCTTATTAAATGATCTTGTATCTAACATGATCACATTTTTTTTACTGCTCGATATCATAGATGACAGAGGCAAATTATATCTTTTAGATTCTAGATGGCTTGGATACTTCATCGTGCATGGTTTGTGGGTTTGGCCCATTGATTGGGATTGTCACCTGCTGACCAGGTCCCAGGGGGAGCCTGATCCCGGCAGATACTTGTGCGGGGATCAGGTTTAATGCTGCCAGATTGGCCAATCCCTACTGATACAACCCTGATCCAGGTTGGATTGGGCCTGTACGGAGGTGGAGGTTTAGCCCTGCCACCTCTCTTCATCTTCCCCACCTTAACTGGCAGGGAATATGTGCATATCAGGTAAGATTTGTTGAAAGGCTGAACTTTTCAGACTTGGAAAAGTTGAATTTCTACAGATCTTTGCTGAAACATGCCTCATCATTCTCTTTGACTATTTCCTTATCGATTGTGGTCTGCAGGATCTTAAAAATGATGCATACTGTTGCTTCTCATACTTCGGATAACCGGATGACTCCTTCCGCTGTTGCTGCTTGTATGGCACCTTTGTTACTTCGTCCACTTCTGGCTGGGGAATGTGAACTGGAGGATGATTTTGACATGAATGGTGATAGTTCTGCCCAACTTCTTGCAGCTGCTAATGCTGCTAACAATGCTCAAGCCATTGTAACTACTCTCATTGAGGAGTACGATAATATATTTGATGTATGTCCTTACGCTTCTGGATGTGATTTTTGTGTAATTCAAGAGTACAATATGCTTAATATTTTTCATTTTTTCCATGGAAATACCAACTTCTGTTTTGGAGTTCATTCTTTTTACTGCTAAGGTAATATTTCCTCTTCTATTTGAAATGTTATTTTATTTTATGGCAGAATGATCTGAAAGTGTAATTTGTTGGTTTTAGAAAGATAAAATATTAACTTTCTGTGTGAAATATGAGATGAAGCATTCGAGGCCCCCGGGGTGAAGGAAGGGTTGAACTGCAAAATTAAAGTATATATAAAGTTATTATGTCTTAATCTAGATTTGTAGAAGAACAAAAGAAATAAAAAAACTCACCTCTATCCTCTAGGGCTTGCATTGGAAGGATTAGGAGAGGGATTTAAAGAACCCACAAAGTCCCCTCCCCCCCCCCCCCCCCCAAAGGAAGAGAACCCTTGGTTCTGGCTTCTGTGGCGGCTTCAACTGGTGGGGACAGTGGAGGTGGAGGGTGGAGGTGGCTTAACCTGCAGACGGCGTCAACAGCAGCCTCTCCCGGTGGCAGTAGCAACAATGGGGGTGTCCGAGGGTTTTGGCATCGGGTAGGGGTTCTTAGGTCTCGGGGGTCTCAGGTGGTCGGAGGGCTGGTGTAGGCAATTATAAGTTGACCCGATCTGGTCCATGAGAGGCGGCACTTAGGTGCTGGAGGTGCCCTTGTGTGAGAATGGGCCTCGCCTTGCCTTAGCGCCTAGGCAACTAAGGTGAGCACCTCTAACTACATAGATATAATTGATGCAAAGGATGTTAGGCATTACTTGCAAGCAAGGATGGCATTATCAGAATCGGTGGGAACCAATTTGAATTGGTCGGAATAGACCACTTCTTTGGGAGGAAAACCGGTTCGTAATTGGACCGAATCGATCATTTTTAAAATTTTTTTGTTGTAAAAGATCAGAAAAATCATTTAAAATTTTACTTTGCTTTTAGCATTTTCTTATTACACGTTATTTTTTGATGCATCTGTTGCCCATTCTGGTTTTCTACTGTGTCTTGTTGTAACTCGTCATATTTCTGTCCAGGATGATAACTTACATGGTTGTGCTCTTTCACCTGATTCTCACCTTGAAGAAAGTGGGAGTGATGAATCAAGTGAAGATGGTAACTTGGGCTTTAAAGGTGATGGCTATCATGATGCAGAAAATGATGTAGACCTAGAAGCAGAAGAGGATCCTGAACGTGTGCTAAGTGGAAAATTGAGCGAAAGCAGTGGTTATGCTGGCAGTGATCTTTATGATTACAAGGTGGTACCATCTATTTTGGTTGAATTTCATGGAAGTGGATTATTGGATTGATATATTTGTGCTCATGTATTCTTTATTTCTTGTTCCTCTGTTTTAAATATTCCGTTCCATGTGATTCTATACCCATTGATCATCATTTTTCAAAGTAGCTCGATAAACTGTACAGTCCATTCTTAAGAGGTTTGTTTTCTTGAGATGTGTTTTATTATTATTATTATGTCCTGTCTTATTTTTGTTCTATCTTTATCTTTACTTTATCTTTACATGGCCTGACGTTTTCCTAAAAATATTGTGTTTTTCCTTTTGTTCATTTTTCTCTTGCATGATTTTTTATTCGTTCCTTGTTTATGCTTTCTTCGGTAGAAACTTCCACCTACCCTGTTGGTAATAATTATAATTTTGTGTTCTTGTCCAGGTTTTCGGTGATGATGACTCAGATGTTGATACTCCTTCTAAAGGCCAGGTTGTAGGACAAAAAGGTGATTTATGTAGAGCTTCTCGTGTCTCGTCAAATGACCAGGACTTGGCTAATAAAGCATCTGAAAACTCATCAGAGAAACATGTTTCCGGTGGTTTGGACATTCATGAATCTCCCATGTCTATGGGGGATATCTTATCATCCATGGACCCCGGAATATCATTTCCAGTGCCCAGAACTGAATCACATGATGAGAAACCTCAGATTAAGTCCAATGGTTCACATGCTCCTACAAGGCGTCAAGGTTTTTGGGGTCGGAATGTTGTAAGTACATTGTCATTTCTGTCTTAAGCCTTCTAGTTTTTCCTTACAATCTCTTTCTTTAAGAAGTAATGGACACTGAAATTTCTTTTCACCCTTCTGTGATCTTTTTCTCTCTCTCTTTGTTGTTATCTTTATTATTAGTATCCTTGGAATTTCTTGTCTTCGGACCTTACTCAAAAAGTAATGGACACTGGAAAAGTGGACCTAAGTGGAAGGCATCCAGGAGATTTACTAGACTGTGGGTAAATGAAATGGTGATTTTCTGTTCTAGGGTTGCTTACAAGCTCGACATGCTGGACAACCTTGCCATGATTGGAAAAAGTACGAAGGAAAGCTTGAAATAAAAAGGAAATTATTTTTTACGTTAATAGATTGTTATAGTATGTAGACAATCTGCATCTTGAAAAAAAGTAATAGAATTTAACGATTGTTAGATGTTTACTATTGTCTTGACACATAGGGATCTCTTGTCCATATCTCCTGTTTGGTGATGAGTGCGTTAGAGGTAGTAGCTCTATGCAGATTCTTGCACCTATTGGCATTAAAGTTGTTCATAAGTTGTTTGACCTTTTAGCTGAAAGCCTGTCATTCTATTGATAAATTTTCCTATTTTTTCAAACTTGAACTAGTTTGGGGCTTTAGAGTTGTCTACTTTTGCTTTTACTGGTTCCAAGCCCAAGCTATTCTGAGGCCTTCACATGGCAGCAGGATTTTTCTGCCATGCATGGATCTGTGAAGGCAGTAGCCTTCTGTTGCCTTCATTTTGCTCTCATGTTTGCTCGTCTCGTTTGCATTCTTTTATTTTCTTTTGCACAGAGCAATAGCAGCATGGTACTTCTAACTTTGGTCGGAAGAGTAAACTTATCATATGTCCTAGTCATGAAAATCTCATTTATTGCAACTGCTAAATTTGGAAGCATGGCTATCAAAATATTCTTTGCTGACCGTGACTAGGAGGATGATCATACTTTTTAGATTATGGAAATCTGGAGCTATGTGGCCTTTTCTAACAGCCATGGCTTCTGACTTTGTTATTTCTTTTTAAATAGCAGGCATGGAAGAGTCACTCTGCTGATTCATTAGACTCATCGGAGGAAGAGGAGTATGTGTTTCTTTCTGCCAATTCTATGTTCTGTTTTTTTAATCTTTTTTCTGTTTCTAGATTTTCACAATCTTTTCTTTGTTCTTTTTTGGATCCAACTCTAGCAACATGAAATTTGAATTTGTTTCTTATGTAAAATGTACATGGAGGGATTTTGCAGCGTATGACTTTTCAAGGCTTCAGTTAAGATGAAGGACACCCAGTTAAACTAACTTGTGCAAAACCTCTATGCTAGGTGTGTTGCAGGCTTCAAGTCAATTGAAGTGAAGGGCATAGTTAGGGCAAAGTCCTTTCTAGCTTTTTCTTCACATGCTGGTTGCATGACAAGTTTTATTTCTCAAATGGTGGTTTTGAGTTCTTTGTACAAAAACTTTATTCAATTAAGTCTCTATTATAATGTGATTGCATCCATTCCTGGCTAGCTCAATTTGATTTAAATCATGGTTAGGGTAATTGGCTGATCTGGGTTGGAATAGGCCAATACTGGATCCAATCTCGATTCAAGGGGGATTCTAATCCAATATCAGATTTTCCCTTGAATCGGCCAGATCATACCCAGATTGGCCAATTCCCTGGAAATGGGGGCGTGGATTCGACCGTTATAGGACCGAAATCAGCTCGTATTTCATCATTTGTAATTCTTTTACGTTTCTTTCTCTTTTTTTTCTATATTTGGAAGAATCATATCCAGGCTGATTGCAGATTGGTTTTGCTTCTTGGATTAGCCTGAATTCTCCAATATGATGCAGATCAGATTGGGATTGGTACTAGCTGATCTGGACCCTGATTCCGATCCAGTCTTCCTTGCTCTGGATTAGACCTGTCAACGGATTGGATACAGGTCAGGTCCATCAGATCTGAACCCAGATAAATTTGATCCGAATCTGAACCGGAATCCATTAATACTAGAATGTTCAGATTCAGATATACTCCAAACATTTCAGATTCGAGTCTACCCGATAAGCCCTCTTGTTCCGCTGGACAGCTGGAGGATCCTCAATGACAGAGGAAGGTCAAGGTTGGCGGTGTTGCTCTCCAGTATTCATCAGCTGTCGATCCCTATTATATGCCACAATGTGTGGAGTTTTTAGAAGATAGTGGATCAGATTCAGCACTGCAACGTTTTGCTGGAACCTCCCTGCCAGTTCATATAGGCACTTCATGAAGTCCTCTTCACCCTCATGTCTTCCCTTGAAAGAAGCTATCTGTCAGGGAGCTAGTGGCTCTCTGTAGAATCATTTCTTTCTTCGCATTCAGGAAGGAGACCAGCACGGCTGAAGATGTGGCAGGTAAGAGTGTTGTTCCCATCCTCCGTCCCCGTGGTTCCATGCTGTTGTTGTTGGGGATCATGGAGGAAGAATGGAGAAAAAATGGCGAGGAGGATGATCAAGGAGGAAAAGAGGTGGTGAGACTAGCAGCTGAGGACCTTTGGCGTCTACCTGTTGGGCAACCTGAAAGTAGCTTTTACATCCCGAATTTCCTGTTTTGGGTTTCCAGCCATCTTTGAACCTGGAAAAAATGGTTTCCAGTTTCCCATTAGGTGCTTAAAACCTGGTAACTATTTCGGATTCTGGTCGAGTTATCATGCTCACTGAAACCATTTACACCTCCACTCCAGATTTTAACTAAATTAGCTTAGCAAGTTCAGAATCCGATTGACCTTGAGCTATTCACGATTTGGTTTTAGGATGAAGGAAAAGAAATTCAAACCAAAGCAAAGCACATTATTTAACCCCAGATTTGACCAATCCGAGACAGGTTAATCAAACTGAACAAGAGGGACATTTAATTTTTGACTATTTATTTTCATATTTGGCCACTAACGTAGTCCTCAAACTGTTTTACTTAGGCTGATTTACTTTGGTTCTGTACATGAGCTAATCTGGATATCCAAAAGCCAAAAAAAAGAGAAATAATATTCAATCTAATGGTTGTCAGAAGATCATGGAATACATGTCTATCCACATCTATCTGTACATGCAGGACCATACAAAAGTTTTTTATTATTTATTGACACAACGGAATTGAGGCTAGTAGTCATTTTCAACTGTGCTCATTATGTGGGATTTCTGTGGGATTGGATCTTTTTCTTTGATGAAAGCTTTTGGACCTAATGGAAGGACTGTAAAGCGTTCTCATAAGCAAATATGAGAGAAACAAGCAAAAAGAATTTGCACTGGCTGATTCAGACAACTTTGTTAAACTTCAATCAACGTAGTGATTCTCAGCCTATTCAGATGATGATCAGGTATGGCTGATCTTTGTGCCATTCTGATCTTGCATTGCTTGTTCAATGTAGGCCCATAAGATGGCCCATTGGATAATTTTCCCATGCGCATTTATGGGGCCTCCGTGTGATTATTGATAGAACACTTTGCTGCAAGTCAGAAGTTGTTAGTGGCACTCTCAGCAGTTAACTTTCCGGTGATTGTCCAACACTGGAGGTTATATTTCTACCATGCCCATATACTATCTTATTGTTGCCATGTTTAGCAACATGTGCATGGGCATGAAAATTCTGGATCAGAAGATTCAATTGGATCACAGTTCATATCAGGTATATTTTGGTTGAAAGTTTTGAACCTGATCAACCTTATGGCTATTCTCAAACTGAATTAATCGGACCTTTTCAGGTTGGCCATAGTTGAGCTTTTAGTTTAGCATGCACAGTAAACATCTTAATCAGTTGTCATAAAACTTACTTTGGCTGAGCACATCTGTCTGTTTTCATTCTCGCTGATACTAAGTGACATCCGTGTGCAGATAAACCAATTGGGATTTGGATCTCCCTGGCCTGTTTCCACGGGCTTGGCAGGAATGGCGTGGATCTGCCATTTCCAAACCAGTTTAAGCTGATATGATTCTGCTGAACCAGCTCATTCGGCCCGAGTTGTCTGTGATAGGCTGATCGGGTAGATCCAGGGTCGTCCATCCAGTCCTGCAATCTGTGATTGTCACCAAGCATTTCTAGTGATGACATTAGCTTCAACACTGCCGTTGTTCATATATAATTTAACATTCTGGATATTTGTGCATATCAACATCATTTTGAACATAAATGATACATTTTCACTATAGTTGTCAAGGCACCCAAGGCGTTAAAGAATTCCAAATCCACTTAGGGGACATGGCGGCTGCTTAGGCATCGACTAGGGGGTCAAGGGCCCAAGACCGTGGCATTAGGTGTTTATATATAATTAGATGTTAATACTATATGTTTTTATGTATACATATTACATACAAACATATATACATAATTACAATTATATTTGCATGTTATAAATGAATATGTGTGTTTATGTGTGCATATATGTAAATGAATATGTATCTTTACTCTTGTTAATGTTCGTTGTCGTATGGTCAAGTTCTGTCATATTATCTTTTTTTTGTTATTTTCATAGTCGTCAACTTTTTTCTGAAACTGTTAGTTTGGGCAATATCCACACTATCTTGGTGTGATCATCTGGTTTCATGACAATTGTCAAACTCCTCTGATGGAGTCTCTAGTTTTGTTGTTCGACTGTTAAAGCATTCATGTGTGCTGGTCGATTTGTGGCTATGCTTGTGTTTATTGGAAATTATAATTTTCAATGAAAATTTTCCATCTTTAGTTTGGTCAGGTGTCTTATCTTTTTTAAGTTTATTGTTGTATTATCATATTTGTACTCCTTTGTGTTATGAACAGATATGTTTCTCTGACCTAAAAAAAACAAACTCATTGTGTATGTTGGAAGTTGTAAAAGTGGTTGAAACTTGGAAGTGTCAAATAACACACCGTTGTGATTAACCCATTTGTGTTTTGGTTCTGCATCTAAGCATGGGCTTTATTTCCTTGAAGAAGAGATAAATTGATTGTTATCTGCAGCTGGTAGTGCACATCATAGAACTCCTGGTACTGCCTTCTGATCTGCCGACTTCGGATGCCGTAATCTAGTGTAGGATTCATGATCCAGTCTGGAAAACTAAATTTAGATACGAAGGCTTCATTTCCTAAGAGCTTCTAATGTTCCTGCTTAATTTGCTGGTGTGGTTATGTCCTCTGTGGGAAACTGAACATATATAAAAATATTCTTTTGGCTATTGAATTTAGTAGTTTTTTTTGCTCTATATATTCCAGTTTATTGGAGGATTTGTTGATCCAATTGGAGCATGTTATGGCTAATCTAAAGATCAAATTAAAAAAATAGTATGAATTAATAGGGAATTGGCCAAAATAGGTGGCTCAACCCGTTTCAGGAAACATGGGTTTACTTTGTCTGATCCAGGGTCCAAGCTAACTATATGATTTTTGATGGTGAGCTCATACAATGGGGAGAAGGCTAGTGAAATAAGGGTTAAGTCTGAAATTCTCTTCTCATCATGTTGCAGCTGTCAGATGACTAAAAGGATAGACTCCAGTGAAATAAAATTTAAGGATTGGTCAGATGATGGTTTTAATATCCCTCAAAAGTTGGTCTTGTTTACAGCTAAGGTCGGCTATCCAATCTATCATTTGTGAAAGTATGATAAGCCCAGTCCTGGTTTATGTAGCTGATCCTGTGGATTGTGGCGTGGTGGCGACAGTGTTTAGTATGCAAATTGTTCTTGACATGCCATTATGAGAATTGATCTTGAGATAATTAAAATTTGGTCCTTGCATTGCAGAATTTGAGAACGATTGCTTTCATATTCATATGATTTGCGTGAGCATGATTTTGACTGACAAACTTCTGAAATTGGTAAATTTAAGTTCAATTAAGTATCTGACTGTTTTACATAACTAACATTTCTGTGGATGATTTGACCCCCCAGTTGCCTCCTCTGTTTTGTTATAATCATAGATGCAATTCATGGAAAGCTTGGGCTATGAAGAACATTGATCATGTTTTTAGGATATCAACTTCTCCTTTTTTTCTTTCTGACATCCTATAGCCCCCCATTTTGGAACTTGTGTAATTGATGGTGTCTGATTTATTGATAGTTACCTACCACTCTTGGTTTCTCTACGCAACTAAACTCAACTAAAGTCTTAATTCTAAATTATTTGAGGTCGGTCATATGGATTGTTTTTTTTTCACTCACGTCGTTTTTGAGTTATTTCTTCAAAGACTTTTAAATCTTTCAAATCATATTGAAATATTCTTATCTAAGTTAACTAAGTTTACCACATCCTCTATTGTTTTTATTATTTTGATATTTTCTATTTTTCTAACTATAGCTTCCTTGTAGAAACCATCTGAATTTCTCTTCTTTTAATTTGTCTACAATTGTTGCTATTTTCTCATTTTCTTTAATAGACTCATTATTTATTTTATCTAACCTAGTTTGATCACATATGTATCTTAACATTCCATTTTCAACAACGTTTATTTTAAAAGCATATTTTTTTTGTTGTCCAACATTTACTACCATACAATATTGCAAGTCTTATAGTTGTATGATAAAATTCCATTTTCAATTTTAGTGGTATGTAACAATTACATAAAATCTCTGTGGCCAATCCTCATTCACCCATCTTGCATTGATCTTATGGTTAACATCCTCGTCACAATCATGTCTTTGGATAATTGATCCGAGATAGTTAAACTTGGTACTTTGAAGTAGTATTACCGCTTTAGTTTTCATTAAATTTACAATATATATGGTTTTTGTTCTACTTATTTTGAGACAGTCTTTAAAGTGCTTCTCCACATTTCTAGTTTCTTATTAAGTATGCACTCTTTCTTGTGTCTCATCTATTAATACAATATCATTTGCAAGCATCACTGATGGGGACATATTTTGGATAACTTTAGAGTTTTTCTTTTAATTGTGTCCCTGTGAGGACTAGTCTGTAAATAGTCAATTTAGAGGAGTCTTTTTCTTAAAAGTCAGTCCATCCTCTATACAAAGAGGGTCGATGTACATAGTTCTTAATCAATAGAGTGAATTTTTGGAAGCCCTCGGGGGTTGGTTCCTCCCGCGTAGGGGCTGCGGCCCCCTTTCTTCCCCCACCCCGGCGATGAGCGCCGCTCCCCTCTCCCACCTCCGGCGTGAGGCCGGCCTCCTCTTCACCTCCGGGAAGGTTCCCCGGCCTCCCCTCCACCTTCCAGAACCGGCGAGGTGCGCCGATCCTCTCCCCCTCCTCATCCTCCGGCCTCCGCGCCGTTCTCCTCTTTCCCCTTCTTGGTTCGACACCAGCCCAGCCTCGACCTCCGCCTCCCGTTCCCTCTCTACCTGGCAGCCATAGCCAGGTCTAAACCCCCCCCACCCCTGCGGCCTCCTCCCATGGCGGACAGGTCCTGCGGACCCCTTGTCGACGGCGCAGAGGAGAAGAACAGAGAAGACGGAGAAGGAGGAGTGTGCGGGAGGGGAAGTCCGGCGATCCCTGGACCTATTCCCCCCCCGTACAGTGTCCTTCCATGGCGGACGCCAGTTCGATGTCGATCCCGCCTGGCCCCTCTGCTCCCTTGCTCTGCCTGCGCGAACAGACCGACCGAGCACCATCTCCGCGTGCACCTGCCAAAGACGACGACTCTGCGGATGGGCGAGCGCGGCGCTGCCTCGGCAGCTTTGTCGTGACCAGCGCGCGCGTGGAGAACCTGTCGCGCGGCCATGGCGCTCGGGCGAAGACGACGTCCGCGCGAGGGCGAGGCGCGCTCACGCCCCTTCGCCTTTTTGTCGCGGTGCGCCTCCGCGAGGGAGGGCCACGATGCACCCACGTCGTCAAGGCGGGACGGCCCTCGCGTGGCCACGCGACCCTCCCCGGCTCAGCGCACGGACGCCACGACCCCCCCTCCGGAGTAAGTTCGCGCTCGCGAACCGGCCGGCTCGCGCAGCCTCCGGCCCGGCCGGTTCACGGCCCAGACCGGCCGGTCGACCGGTTCGACCGGGTTCTGTCCCGGTTCAGACCGGCCCAGGCCGGTTCAGCGCCTGAACCGCCCGGTTCAGGCCGGTTCAGGGCATCTTGAGCCGGTTTAGACCGGTTCAGCCTGGTTCGATTCGGTCCGGACCCGGTTCGGGACTGTCTCGACCGGTTCGAGACCGGTTTAGGCCATTTTGGGTCCGTTTAGGTCTGTTTAGGGCGATTAGCGCCGGTTTATTTCGTTTTCGGTCGGTTTAGCCCGGATTAGCCGGTTTGTCCCGCATCAATCACCGTAGTATAGCATCGTGTATATTCTTTGTTAAGTTATCCATAACGAATGTAAAAAGATGAGGACTTTTTGCATATGTTTGATGTAAATGAATTGAAAAAGGAACATCTTTTATTTCTCCTCCTATTGTGCATATTCTAGTGGTTGCTTCATCTTACTTGCTTTTTATCATTTGTATGTATTTAGTAGGCATCATCTTTCATTCTAACACTCACCATAAAATATCTAAAGGAATTTTATCATAAGTCTTTTCTATGTCAATAAATGTAAATGCCTTGTGTAAATCTTTCTTCATATCCTGACATTTCTCCATAAACCTTCTCATAATAAAAATAACTTCCGTTGTAGACCACTTAGACATAAATCAACATGAGTTGACTGAAATGGTTATATTATCTCATAATCGTCACTCATTAACTTTTTCCTACAATTTCATAATGTAGCTCATGGAAAGTCAGGTTGGGACTTGGGCTCAACTTGGTTGATTTTGGGGCTAACTGGCTCAGTCCTAACCTCGGGTTCCCAACCTGATTGGATTCAGGCGTACCCGGTGACTGAGTTGTGCCAGTTGGGCTGGGTTTCCAACGGCTAGCGTAGGGGTGATCCAACTGCCCCCAAGGTCCCTTGACCCTTGGGGGCTTATATAAGACCCCCAAGTGACCTTCTAACATCCCCAAACCCTCCCCCCTATATAAGGCACCAAGGGGGCCTTTCACTTTCCCTCACCTCCTCGTTGCTAATTCTTTTATTCTATCACTGTAAAATCTCTCTTGTCATCTGTTCAAGGAGAAATTTATTAACTCATTTTTTTTAACTTTTTATCTTTTCTTTATTTCGGGCTATAATCAGAGACCCAACCCACTTTTAGTGTAGACTTTGACGTTTTATTTATAAGTGGGGTTCTGATTATAGTTTGAAATGGAGACAAGGTGGAGGAGACAAAACTTGTGCTCAACATATAACATTTTAATATAAATAATGAATTTTTGTATTATTTTATTTTTTAAATTTATTTAAATTTTGAATTTGTTTTCACTCCGGCTGATTTGCGACTTGGTCTACGCTGGTTTTATCAAGAGTTTGATCCGTCAACAATTTTTTCAATCTTTGTATGTATATTTTTTTCTTAAAAATAGGTATGATGATCTTTCTTTATTCATTTGGGGTTTTCATAGGGATTAAAATAGTTAAAAAGTCATGTTATATTCCTCTTTATCTCCATTGTTTCTTACAAAATTGTCATTAAAAAGTATCAAAATAACTTTTTTCTCTTTCTTTAATGTTTTCATCTTTGATACATTTGACTTTGTTAAGATCCCGATATCTTCTCTCTCTCATCATTGCTAAATATAAATATCTTTTTCGTATGCTTTAGTTCTAAAGTTTTTATACATCTGTTTAAATGTCTTATCTCTTGCTTGTCCAGCTGTCTTTTTTGCTTCACTTTCTATTAGATTATTTGTTTACAAACTTCATTGTTATCACACCTGGGCAATCTTGTTTCACTAAGTTGCAATAATCATTATAGTTTTGTGTGAAAAGAATATTCAGATTAAATATGCTTTTACAAGTGAATTCATAGGTGTCTGCTTAATTACTCCTTGCTGACTGTATCAGTATATAATATTTTATTTACTGGACACTGATGGCCTCAAATGTCAAGTGCATCATAAACCTGTTTTATGATCAATTTTGCTAATGAATGCTGTCAATTTGTACAATCGTTTGGTCTTTTGTTTATTTTTTCTGCACTGTTTAGACTGATCATTACAAATGGCTAGGCTTGCTATTCAGAGGCTTGAGATGACAAAGAACGACTTGCTTAGTAGGATAGCCAAAGAGGTATTATCAACAACTTTTATCCTTGCTATCTTACATGTTTTGTTAAGTAATAAGCTACTGACTTTTCTTTCAAAATTCGATTCAGGTGCATAATATTCAAAGCAAACTTATCTTGTTTGCTTTTACCTTGCAGGCCAAAGGAAATGCTATCTTACAAGCTAGCTTGGAACGGAGAAAGCAAGCTTTGCATGAACGCCGACTAGCACTCGAGCAAGATGTAATGCACTGTTCTCATGTTCCAAGAACTGTTGATTATATAGCTTAAATATGTTCTCTTTTATTATCCTTTTGTCTTTGAGGCATAGTTGTCAAGGACTTGAGGTATCAAGGCATTTAAGGGTGCCATTGCTACGGCAAGGTGGCCTCTTAGACGTTGCCCAAGCAGTAACATTAGATGTTAGTACTATATATACATAATATATATAGTGAGAGAGAGAGAGAAAGAGAGAGAACTAGGGAAAAATATAGAGAGGACTTAAAAATGGGTTTGGTAGAAAAATAGGGAAAATATAGAGTATAATTAAAAAGAGTTAGGTAAAAGAGAGAACTTTACATTTAATTATATACATTTGTATGTTATAATTGAATATGTACTTTGTGCATGCATGTAAGTTAGTTTTTATTTATGTAATTATATGTGTGGGTATTTAATTTTGAAGAAAGTTAATCTTGATAAACTAAGAACATCTGTGTGAGAGAGAGAGAGATGACCCCCAATTGGCTAGTGCTAAATCTGATCTGAATCAGGTCATAAAAACTGGCCAATTCCAGGAGAGATAAACCATTCCTAAATTGATCTGACTGGTTCTTCAAAAATAAAAAAGTAAAAAACATGGCAGATGTACTGCAGGGTGCATCACTGCAGGGTGCATCACTGCACTAGCCCTATTGGGGTTGAATCGGTGCTGGAGAGGCAGCAGAGGTACTGCAGGGTGCATCACTGCACTAGCCCTATTGGGGTTGAATCGGTGCTGGAGAGGCAGCAGAGGTACTGCAGGGTGCATCACTGCACTATCGGGCGGGGAAAGCTACGGTATCAGGCCCAAGGGATCCTATACGAGCTGGATAAGATGACTTCCAGCTATGTTGGGTCCCTGGACTGATATTGCTTATCTGATGACTTGTTCCGGCCGATTAGGGCAGGAATCTGGTGTTGGTTCGGAGTCTCCCAAATTGGGTCGGGCCATGCCAACTCCGATCTGGAATTGGTCTATTTCAATCCGGATCGGCCGATTTTGCAAAGCATGTTTCGGATCCATCAACTGAAGAATCTGATCCAGAACTCAACAGCATTCCGGCTGCATGAGCCATCAAAATTTTTATTTTGTAAGAAACTTATCCTGCAAGTGATAACAGGCTTTCAGACCTATGCAACCAGAAACTACTTTTTTCATTGTATGAGCACAGAGTGTAACTCTGCATTTTATTGAAATGGTCCAAAATTTTTTTAGTATGTTGGAACTCCTAATTATTGTGGTCTTTATGAACCTTGCTACAGGTTGCACGACTGCAAGAACAATTACAGGCAGAACGAGAGCTGAGAGCAGCTCTTGAAGTTGGCCTTAGCATATCATCTGGGCAAGTTTCCAGTTCCCGCAACATGGACTCTAAGGTTGGTTGATTGCATTTTTTCTAGTTTATTAAGTTGTATCTGGGAACAATACAAGCATCTTTTTGGCATTGAAATGAAGTCATGTTAACATGATCATCTGTATTGAAATATTGAAGCAACCACTGGCTAGACAAGAAGACTAATTATAGTTCTTTCAGAGTTAAATCAAAAGCTTTATGCACTTAGATGCATAACCCTGGTCCTCACCATCTGGTGACAAGCTTTTGTTATGGCGTCCTCATGATCTAATATTAGCTCTTATATTGTCTTTATTCGACAGAGTTAGTGATGATGACCAAAAAGTCTTATCTTCAGTATATATAACTTTTATCTTTGGTTTATATTTAACATCATCATACTCAGCTATCTAGACAAATTACCTTATACATTGTACTTCCAATCTTGATTGGATTTCGGTTCAGTTCTTGGTTTCAGACATGCTTCAAGCTGTGAGGTGGAGAGATTAGATAGCAGGGAGGTTGGGAAGGATGAGTAACATGAGTTGGTGTGATGCGGGATGGAGACAGATACGCCATTCTATATATGTGAAAACAGGTCCCAAAGTGTCACCCAATAGCTGTACTATACTTTATCAGACCCAAAATAGAGCGAACCGAGCTTGAACCACGCTGAAATCCACTGAATTGAGCTGAAAAGCCAATGAACCAGCCTTGAAAGGTGCTGAACCGGTCTGAAAAGCAACTGAAATGGGCTGAACCAGTCGAATGGGCGCTGAACCGGCCTCGAACAGGGCTTAACTGGGCCTAAACTGCCCTAAATCGGCCTGAACTGCTCTAAACCTATGCTGGACTGCCTGAACCGGCTGGTCTAGGCCTTGAAATGGTTGAAAAGACCCTGAACCGGACCGAACCGGTCGTAAACTGGGGGGAGGGGGCCCAGGACCTGGTTGAACCGGCTTCTGGGCTGTTCGTTGGACTGGAATGGATGACCGGCATTGTCTTAAGACCCTGGTGGGGGATTGTGGTACCGCTGCGTGAAGAATAACCCCATGGGGGGGGTACATGGAGGCTTGTCGAGGACCGCAGGTGAAGGGGGGGGGGTTGTGGCAACACCCACTGCTGCATGATCGTGTGACAAGGAATCCAGCGGGGGTCATGGTGGCCTGTGGGTGCACCCAATGATGCGAGGAGGGCCTCAGCGCAAGCAGGACCTTGTTGGGCTGGCTGGTGTTAGACCTGCAGCGTTCATGGCGGTTCTGAGAGGCCTTTGAGCTTGGCCTGGGGTCGTGGTGGGTTCCTGGCATGTGAGAGCGCCCTGAAGGGGTATTGTACCACCCAAGAAAAGGGGGGTTACTTTCATCTCTGTGGAGGTTCTCCGTCGTGCTCGTTGTCTGAATGGTAGAGATATAGTGCAGGAGGGGCATGGAGGCTACAATGTCTTCTTTGTTCGTTGTCATTGGTTTCTTCTTCCTTTGTCTCTATATTTGCCTTCATCAATGCCGTCTGGTGGTAGGGAACAAGGGAGAGGTGACATAGGCAATCAGAGATGGAGAAGGGTGGTCCAGTGGAGGCATAGGAGATGTGCGATGGTGCGAGGTGTCTGCGGGGAAAATGGCTAAGGGGAGAGGCGAGTGAAGTTGACGATGATTCTGCTAGATCTAGAGTCGGGAGACAAAGGCGGTCACAGAGGTGTAGAAAGGTGTCGGCGGTGATGGAAGGGGCAACGGGAGTGGACTGGCGGGCCTTCGAGGATCGCTGGAGGTGTTGAAGACCATAAGGGCCATTGGATCCGAAATTGAGTGCCGCTGAGTGCTCCGACATCGTGCCCGATCAAAGATGACAAAGAGTGATGGTTTTCATAGCCACTAGCCATAGATTGCAAAATTGGCCGATCTGGTTCACGACCAATTCTTGGATCAGATTGCCACAAGATCCGATTTTCACCCAGAGGGGTGATCTGAGATAAAATCTTGGTTGGAATCAGTTTTATTTTAGACTTTTTATGAAAAGAATCGGGCCAGAATTGGATCGGAATCGGATTTCTTTTAATTCCCAATCACGGATGGGGATTTCTCCTGGAGGATCATCCAAGATCGGCCAATCCAGATCAGATCGGTACCCACTGATCTGGGTACCTATTCTGATCCGACGATCATTGGTTGTAGCAAAACTAGGAAGGGAGAAGGTGAAGGTGAACAGCATGAAGACCGAAGGAGAGGAGGGAAGGAGGAAGCTGGAACTGGCCTACGCCTGAAGGTGATCAGAAGCCAGCCACAGCTGGAGGTGGAGGGGAAACCGGGCTCTCCCTGGGGTGAGGTACCTATGGGGCCAAGCCCCTATGCAAGACCGCCATTGCTCCAAAAATTCCATGTTTTATTCCATTCAATGCATCCTGTGGGCTCTTATAAGGAGCCAAATTACACAAATGGATTCTTAAAAACCTATTTACAAACATGTCCTTCTATGGACTGAAATGTAAGGAAGGACTCAAAGGGACTCCAAACCTCAAAAGATGGTGCAAGAAATTAATAACACTACTAAATAAGAAATTAAATGTGACAGCTTCTCAAAACTCGAACGATGACATCTTTGACTCTCGTGTGTCCATTGAATGCAGTCCAATCCTCATCATGGTGACTGCTGGTCAAAGGCTTTGGCAAGTTTCCTTGGCTGAAAGGCAATGATGCTTTCTTCATTGTCCAACTTGGTGCTTCATGTTCCTGCGTTGGAGCTTGGAGGTGGCATGAATTCCTGCCCTCCATGTAATGGTTGAGTGGTGCAAGTTGGAAGGCCTCTCTTCACATCTCTAGAATATGGAGGTGCTTGTGAACAACTTCAGACAGGTTTGGAGCTCTAAAAGATGAGTATAGAAGATACCTGCAGAGCTGTTCTTTGTATTTTGCCATATTTGAAGTGGAACTGAGCTGGGGGGGTGAATGTCCCAGAAAACCAGAAAATGTTATTGGAGAACAGGATGTAACTTCTGTTTCAGTATTAGAGTCCTTGAAGATGGTGGAGCTGAAACAGGACAGGTTATTATATAAAGCAGGTCAGGTCTTAGAGACTAGGATGGACAAGTCTCAGATTGTATGGTTGGATATAAAAAAATTCCTTAGTGGCCACATTAATGGAACAAACCTTGGAGTGAACTCCGACGGACAGACCGCAGCAGGGTTCTCACATGGAGTGGGGCATTGGGACAGATGTAGCCATGTTCAAGGCAGTGGTGGCTTAAAGGTCGAGTAGGGGTGTTGAAACCTCACAAACTTAGAAAAAAATTCTTAAGTTTTTCTTTGTTTTCTTGGATGTGCATGGTATCAAGGATTGCCATCTCACATTTTAATTTTGTCTTGGGAGGGATGGAGAAAAGAGATCTTGAGAAAATCTTAGGTGATCTGACTTCGAAAATGTTATTCTAAATGCATGTATGACAGTAAAATGGCACGCTAATCTTTTCAAAAAGGGCTGAAATTGAGCACTAAGGCTAAGACAAGCTAACAAAGAAAACTAGGACCGGAATACAAGGAAGGTGAGCGTTGTCCACCAGGGACACATCAAGAAATTTGAAATCCTAAGTTGGATCTAGACTTCAACGTAACCGATATTAAGAAAAGATGTGATAGAGAGATGCTCTGAAATCATGAGAAATTGATGTGATATCTTGGATCATATGGAGTCATTTAATAGAAAATGAGTTACAATACCTAGACAAGTTTTTTGGATGGATACAATAATACAGTTGTTAATATATGAAGCAAACTTTGCAGGATCATCTAACTAAAATAACAATTTAAAATAAATTGAGGGATGGAAACAATAGAGACAATATGCATTAATATGGGATGGGGACATAGAAGTAGTAACAAGTGTTGAAAATATAAGAATCATATATATATATATTTATATATATGTTGCGATTTTGGTAATCTCATTTCTCAAAGGTACGGAGAGAGATTCTTGGGAGATTCTATTCCATGCATGGTATGACATAAATAGTTAGGTTACAGATGTGGGTTCTTCGAATTATGGTCTGACCTCTCCATCAACCCCAACCCTTGAGCAGATTTTGGTGTTAATTATGTCGGTCGATGGCTCAACAATCGTTGATTAACTGCCACCACATTGACATATTAGCGAAACTACATCTATATGAACAAAAGTATATATTGGATTTGTTTTTTTTTTGAACAAGCAAAAAGTGGTGTGTTTATGACAGTCCTAACTGAAAGATTTTGTTTGGATCCTATCAAGTCCGGGCTGGGATAGGTATTGAGGTTTTGTGTTCTTTTCATCATCCCAAGTGCTTGATGAATTGGGTTTGACCTCCTAATAGGTCTTCATTTGTATCTTTCTACCACTTAAGCGGCATTACTTGATTGGTGTTCAGCCTGATCAATGGGCCTTCGCTTGATTTTGGTGGACATTTAACCCTTTAAGAGACATTTTCTCTATTAGCAATTTTAATGGGCCTTCATTTATCTTGTTGAACTTTCTACCCATTATCCCCAATTGGGACTTTGCCTGTTTAACAGGCCTTGTGTTGCTTGCCTTCATATCTATGCTGCCAATTGGGCCTTGTTTTTGGATAATGAGCTTTATATGTTTCGAGTCTTCAATTGATATACACTAATTGGGCCTTGTATGCTTTGTGTTTTCACAATTTGGAGCATGCTAGTTGGGCCATGTTTTTTTGAAGTGTCCCTTGCTTCTTCTTGTAAACATGGAGTACCTTGGGACTTCAGGCCCTGTTTGGTAAGTGGTAAGTGTATTGAATACCTAGATGATAGAAATCATCAATAGATGCTTGGCTAGCCATATTAAAATACCCCTCACAAATTTCTTGTTTTTGGGATGAGTAAAAGGATTTTCGTATGGGCCATTTGGAGTGGATTTTGGGCCCTTTAAACATAGAAATTTGGTCCTATATGGAAAAATTGAGGGCCCCTTGCATGTTTATGAGTCAAATGGGTGAACTATGGGTAATTAGTCTCATTTGGGGGCTATTAGGAAGATTTGGGTCCACCTAAAAAATGGAAAACTTTTGTTTTGGGTGAAACCTAGGCCCATTTGCCATAGTTGAGACCTAATTGCGAGAATCAGCCCTAATTGATAGAAATTAGGGCAATTTGCCTGAAGGCTGTTGGGGGAGACTTTGGGCCCAATTTAATAGGTCTTTGGCCCATTCTTGAGATTCGACCACCGCTTTGTCAAAATTGATGCCCAATTGGGTATATAAAGCCTAATTACATCATTTACGACCTATTAGGAGGATTTTCGGGCCCAATAAAATAACTTCTTGGTTTATTTGCTTTACTTCAGTCTCTTTTAAAAAGGACATGGACCCACTTAGCTTCTTGGCCCATTTGCTAGACTTTAGTCTCATTTGAAAAGGACTTTAGGCCCACTTAGTGAACTCAATACCTACTGACGGGATTTGAACCCCTTTAAAGGGAAGGTACTAGGCCCATCTACAGCATTTATGCCCCAATTGATGGGTTTGAGAGTTTTGGGTCCAAGCAGCTCCCTAGCAATTGTAGATGCCAAGAACTCCGGTGTACTTGTTCATGTTCCATATCTTGAGCAAGCTAACACTGTCCCATACAGGGTCGACACAGAGGTAGCTTTCTGTGGGGTGTCCAAGAACCCGGGCCTGTGGAATCTGGTTGTCAGCAACGCGAACTTCCTTAGCAGTTTGAAGTTGTGCTTCCCTAATGCATCACTGACATATATAGGGTAGGGGTGGCAATGGACCGGGCCGGCCCACGGGTTCGCGGGCCGGGCCGGCTGCGGGTCATTTGACGGGTCAAAGATTTTGGCCCGCGGGCTTTAGTCGGGCCGACATACAGGCCGAAGCGGGCTAAAACGGGCCAAATAACTTTCAATTTTTTATGTCAAAAACATCATTTTTACTTATTAAAAATATATTGTAATTAATTTTTTATTAAATTTATAATATTATATTAAATAATTAAATTTCTCATATTTAATAAATATTTATTTATAAAATATATAGTTGGGCCGGGCCGAGCCGGGTTGGGCCAAGTCAATAATTTTTGCGGGCCGGGTCGGGCCGGGCCGGGCCAACAATGTAGTACGGGCCGGGTTGGGCCGGGCCAATATATTTTAGACCGGGCCCTAGGCGGGCCGACCTCGGGCCGGGCCGGGCCCGGCCCATTGACACCCCTAATATAGGGCCTTCTTGATGGACCTGGTGGAAGCATGGTACTCCGCGGCAGGGTGGAGAGAGTGGAACATGTCCCAGTCCAGTAACATTAACTCCCTTTGGTTCCTTTTAGTCTTATTACAGATTTTCAGTTCTTTTTGTTTCACTGAGAAAACATAATCAAGTTCTCCCTTGTTGCAAGAACCTTCTTTTATCACAATTGGAATTGGCGTAAACACATTGAATGAACCAAATATTTAGGCCTGACTTGACTGTAATTTACTTGAAGAAATTGGATTCTCAATTCCGAAAAATTGGCAACCAGATAGTTGAGTGATACCTGATGATCAGCTGTGGAACTTCATATTGGGACTTCTCCACTCTCAGGTCAAAGCCATTGGCTGGGCCATTTATTGGGAGCATTCCCGCTGCTTGGTTGGTTAAGTGCTCAAATTATTTCTGATGGTCAGTGGCTGGACCCCTCTGATTAGAAGCATTCCCACTGTTCTGTTGACAAGTTACTTTTGATCGACCACATGATGACAATTTAATAAGAAATAAAAAAATTTTTGGAACTTGTTGGACTGATCCCATAGATTTGATGGTATGGCAGGATGTTGGAACCTTGAATTTCCCCCATCCTCTCTTTTTGAAGAGGAAAAGAAAATTTTTTTTTTGGAGATTAGAATTCCTTTTTGAAATTCTTTTCCTTCTTTTGGACTAGCATTGACTACTATGAAACGATGTGGTATTCATAGGAGTATTAGCTAATTTGATGTGGTATTATTTTATAGGAACACCGATGGTTCCACAGATTTGCTAAGTGTCGATATGGGTATCACCCACCACTTAGATGATCTGAACCACAATTTAATTTGTGAGGTTATCTGAGTTCTTTGAAAATAAATTTTGACCTCTCTCCACCGGACTTGCGATATTCCGGTGTTAATTACATCGAGCAAACACTCGAATACCCTTGATTGACCGTCACAGCAACATATTGATCGGAAGTCATTCATCCACATAAAGAAAACTGGAAGACATATCCCCATGGCCTTATGAGATGGAATTTGGTTGAACTTAATTCAAACTTTTAAGTTTGGATTCATTGATTTTCTTCTTGATTTAAGATTTGATTTGATTTGTTTTGTTTATGTCTTTGGTCATTTGTTAACTTAGACAATTTTGAGTTGATCTTTTTTTTATTTGTTTGTAGGAATTAATTTCCATTTTTTTATGTGTTTGTTAGCATTTTTTGCTTGATTTAAGTGAATTTATTAGTATCATTAAGATTTGTTCTTAATAATATTGATCACTTTAATTTTTCATGGTTGATTTTAATCCAACATAACTTGTTTTTGTAGTCATTGGTTGACATTTTTTATGCATTATTTAATGACATAATTTTGGTTGGATTATGTTAACATTTTATTAATGTTTTGATCACTTATTTGATTTGAATTTTGTTATGCATACTTATTTAATTAAGTAGCATTATCTATTGGGTTGATTTAATTTTTTTATGGTTAAGTCGGATTTAAACCTAACATGTTTTGTAACCATTTGTAGTCATTTTTTATGTATGATTTTATGGCATGAATTTGATTTGATTATGATAGCATTTTTGTTAATAAATAAGTAATTATTTGATTTGATTTAATCCGATTTACTTATTTGATTTTTAGATTTACTTATTTGATTTGATTTAATCAAATTTAATTATTTGATTAAGTTTGAAAATTATTTGAATAATTTATTTAGTTTATTCCATCTCTTGGAGTCCATGGGGATTTGATGTCATTTTTGGAGTAACATAACACATCAATCGAACTTGAATTTCATTTCATGTCGATCCGAGTACATGGAAGTACAACAAATGAGAGGGCATTCAAGCCTTTCTTCTCAATACATGTCATGACTTATGTTCGGTTTGACCGGTATTACGGCTTTACCGATTTGGGTTTTCATTTAGAATTTCCGTTCGGTTTGACCGGCATTTCGGTTTGACCGACTTGGGTTTTCGATTTGAATTCCCGTTCGGTTTGACCGGCATTTCGGCTTTACCGATTTGGGTTTTCATTTGGAATTCCCGTTCGGTTTGACCGGCATTTCGGTTTGGCCGACTTGGGTTTTCGATTTGAATTCCCGTTCGGTTTGACCGGCATTTCGGCTTTACCGATTTGGGTTTTCTATTTGAATTCCCGTTCGGTTTGACCGGCATTTCGGTTTGACCGACTTGGGTCTTCTATTTGAATTCCCGTTCGGTTTGGCCGGCATTCCAACTTTACCGATTTGGGTTTTTTATTTGAATTCCCGTTCGGTTTGGCCGGCATTTCGGCTTGACCGACTTGGGTTTTCTGTTTTTATCCAAAATAGCGAACTATTTTGGGCCCCTTTTAATGGAAAGGTAGCGCAAAATCACTTAATTTCGGCAGCATTTCGGCTAGGCCGGAGTTGGGTTGGCTATTTTCTATCCAAAATAGTTTACTATTTTGGGCCCCTTTTTATGGAAAGGTAGCGCAAAACCAGCCCATTTTTATGGAAAGGTAACGCAAAACCAGCCCCTTTTTATGGAAAGGTAGCGCAAAATCGAGACATTTCTTACTTTCTAAGAAGTGAGAATGTAGAGCTTCTCTCTCTCCCCAATTCTCTCTTTTCTCAACTCTCTCCAACCCCATGTACGTATGGCACTTGGTGGGTATTTATAGAGGTTTTTGGAGGGGCAAAAGGGTCATTTGGAAGACCCCACTAAACCCATTTTCGAGTTAGTGGGGGGGTGACCGGAGTGGGGTGAAGTTACCCCATTTTTTCTCCATTTTTCCTGATTTTTCTGCACTGTTTGACCAAAGTCAAACCCGGGGGATAAGTTCACCCCCTGGTGCTGGCCCGGTCTTTGACCGGGTCTCACCCCCACGGCCGCCCGCGCGTGGGCGCACGCGTGGCCCACGACCGCCTGTCGTTTGCCCCCCCTTTTTTTTCTTTTTTTTTCTCTTTGACCGCGGTTGACCGCGAATCGCTGCCTCCCCCCCTCGGCTCTCTCTCTCCCCGACAGGAGATGCCCGCGAGGGTTTTTGTTGCGGCGAGCTCCGGCGACGGCGACGGCGGGCTCCGGCAACGGCGGTGACGACGACGGCTGCGGGAGGAGCTCCTTCCGGCGACGATGGCGGCGGCAACCGCGGCCGGTGGAGGCGGCGGTGACGGCTCCTCCCCCTTTTTCCCTTCTCCAGCGCACAGGGCGGTGCTTCCGCCCCTATTTCTTCTTCCCAGCGACCGTAATGGTGGCAATAGCGGCCTCTCCCACTCCCGATGGGTTCAATGGATGCGTAGGAGGGTGGCGAAGACAACCTTGGTGGCCTTAAGCCCCTCTATCGACAGTAATAGGGAGCTTTTGCTCCTCCTTCGGCTTCTCCCTCCTATTCCGTTTCTTCTTCTCCCCCCTTTCTTCTTCTCTCTCTTTTCTTGAGAGATTTTTTTGTCCGACACAGGACCAACGGCAGGGTCCTCCATTTGGAGCATTCCCACCTCTTGGTTGGTTAACATATCACTCTCGGCGGCTCCCATGACCCACGGCAGGGCCCTCCATTTGTAGCATTCCCACCTCTTGGTTGGTTAACATATCACTCTCAGCGGCTCCCATGACCCACGGCAGGGCCCTCCATTTGTAGCATTCCCATTGCTTGGTTGGTTGACACATCACTCTCGGCGACTCCCATGACAAGCTGCAGGGCCCTCCATTTTGAGCATCCCCATCGTTTGTTTAGGTTGACAAGTTGGTTGACAACGAGATGGCGATTTAATCTTCCTTGAGTCCAAGCCAACATCTTCATGACTTTAAAGCACAAGGATGACCTTAAAACATAAGGACTGAAGGATTGATGCTCCTGGGAACTTTCTGGGCCAGCACAATGGGCTTGATGATGTAAAAAATGAGAGCCTCTCTTTTTGGACACACTTGATCCTCTAATTTAGGACTTTTTTTTTGCAGAAAGTGGGGTTAACAGGGTGCCAGGTAGGAAATTTGGTCAAAATGGAGTAGACGGGGTTGTCAGCGGAGTTGCATCTTAGGAAAGCCTTGCAGAGGGTTGGCTGGAAGACTGATGTTTTCGGTGTTCAGGAAAGCATTGTATGTAGGGGTGTCAACAGGCCAGGCGGGCCCAGCCCAAATTCAGCTCAATTAAGGCCCAGTCCAAAATATGACGGGTCGGCCCTGTTTTTTATTTTATAAATAAATTTAATAAACTTAATCATTGAAAATAATACTATAAAATATATAATATTTTACATTAAAATATATTTTTAATGAGTAAAAGTGATATTTTTAACAAGTTATCTTTAAAACATTAAGGCCCACTTTAGTCTGCTTCGGCACATCTATGGCCCATGGGTCAAAACTTTGGGCCCGTTACCAGCCTGGCTCACAAGCCTGTGGCCTGGCCCGGTCCATTTCCATGACTTATTGGTACTTGGCTCAGGCTAAGGAGGAAAATGGTAGCAAATATCAGTCATCTGAAAACTCAAGTGGAGTGGTTTTGTAAGGAGACAATTTGACCAACGAGGATAAGTAGTTTGGACGAAGGAATTCATCAAGGTAAAATGGATGGTGTGGATTTGTTAATGGGAATGCCAGACCTGCTTCTGAGAGCCCAACTAACCCATCTTGTGCACCCAATGATGCCACGCAGCTTCAATGATTACAATGTCTAAATGTGAGGAGAATGGCTAGCGTTAGACCAGATGAAGATGGGGTTTGGGATGATAAACAGATTGACTTACTGGAAGGATGTGTAGGAGGACATGCACCTATCAACCAAATTCTCCTCAGCATTTCAAAATTACAGCTGTGCAAGAGAAATATGTGGCTGTAACCATTAGAGTGACTAGATCTACATGTTTGGTGCATTTAATTTGTGAGACATTTGACAAGATCGAAGAGGAAGTTATACGGATGTGCAAAGTTCTCACAAAAATGTTCGCATTCCAAGCTCCTTAGTGGACAGCAGGAAATGGAATTTTCAGAGAAGTGATAACTTTAGTGTGAAATCGGCTACGAAACTTCATGAACTATGTGGGAGAAGTGGTTACCTGGTATGTGGCTATTCGGGATAAAATTTACCCCTGAAGATCCATATTTTTATACAGAAGGCAGTGTGGAAGTGGTTTTGACAATGGACATGCTGACATGGATGCAGGTGAATGTCTCCGCTACTCTGGTGTTCAGTAGAGTGTAAGAGGAAAGTGTCACCCATCTTTTTCCGAACTGTGGGATTATTGTGGCTCTTTGCAATGTACTGAAAGGAAAGAGGGGCAGCCGTTGGAAACTGAAGATATTACAGATTGCATTTTACAATGGGGGAAAATTGACCATAGATCTGTTAACAGAAAATTTGGGGTATGATTCTATCTTCACTTAGACAACATGGTAGACCAGGAATAAATAAGACTGAGCAATGCTTTTCTCCCAATCAAGGATTCTCTTCTCGCCTCTCAGCCTTGCCTCTGAGTGATCAGAGAGACAAGATCTTGCTATATTAAGGGCAGACACCATGGGCAGGGAAGACAGCGCCACCATGTGCCACCACCTTCTTTTGCAGCTCTGGTGCCTTTCCAGCGATCTGTTTCACCTCTCAGAACTCAGCAGCATGGATTGCAGAATCGGCCGATCCGGATCGGAATCGGCCGATTCTTGGATCGGATCGGACCCCTCCGATCCGATTCCCGGCGGAACTACCGATCCGGACCAAAGATCGGTCCGGATCGATGTTTGTAGGTGGAATCGGTGCCGGAATCGACCGATTCGGTCGATTCCGGATCGATTCCGGCGATTCCCTCGCCGGAATCGACCCACAGGCTGCCGCGGCGGCCATCCCGCCGCGGCAGCCCTCTTCCCCGCCCCTATCGGGCGGGGAAGACGACCTTACCGGGTCCATCAGACCCGGTAAGGCCAGGATCCGGTGACTTAAGTCACCGGATCCGGCATTTTAGCGTATCGGGTCCCATGGACCCGATACGCAAACCGGTAGGGTTATCCGGTGACTTAAGTCACCGGATCCTGGCCTTAAGGTCGTCTTCCCCGCCCGATAGGGCGGGGAAGATGTCACGGCGGCAAGCTGCCGCCGTGGCGCCGATTTCGGGCCACTTTTGGGCCCGAAATCGCCCCAAAACATGCTAGATCGGATCGGAATCCGATCTAGCATGTTATTTTGATATTTTTTTAAATATTTTAGCACCTTTGAAGAACCAATCCGGAGCGATTCCGGATCGAAAGTTCTTCTAGAAGATCGGTCGGAATCGGATCGATCCGATCCGATCCGGATCGGATCGGTACCCACCGATCCCGATTCCGATTCCGATTTCGATCCCGCGATCCTTGCTCAGCAGCCCCTTGGAACCAGAATCTCGCCAGGTCTTGCAGAGATTGCTTTCTACGCTTCCAATTGACATAATTTCTGTGAGAGCTTTTGCTTTTCTTAGGATGCACGTTTCCCTAAAAGTGTAAAGACACCTAGGGATGTTGCATCCTGGTGTCTATCAAATTGGCATTCTTTATACATGGTGTTCTCAGGTTGTACTTAGTTCTCAGAATTGGCTCTGGGGTTTCGGATTTTGTTTTATTTTTACTTGTTATGGGTTTGGCCATGTGGCTTTTCTCTATGCTCTAGCTAGAAGTTGTAGTCCATTTTTCTTTCTTTTCTTCTCACAGTGAATTATTGCCTCTCTGAGGTTACTTAAAAAAATGGTCCTGGTTGGACTAGGGTGTAGTTGCATCTCAGACCTCAGCCATATCTAAGGACACTAATCCGTGTACGTTATGTTTATGTTTTATGGAGAAGGGCAGATGATAAAATTCTGTGGATTCCCTTCCATGACTCTTTTGTCATGGCTTTAAACCTTGAAGATGTTTATATTCAGCATGTATTGTTTTTTCTTATGTTTTAAGTTTTCTGTGAAGACAAGGGCTGAGCTTGAGGAGATTGCCCTGGCTGAAGCTGATGTGGCAAGATTGAAGCAGAAGGTTGCAGAACTTCATCACCAACTTAATCAGCATAGACAACATCACTATGGATCGCTTTCTGATTGTTCAGACCGTTTCCAGCATGCTCAACCGTAAGGGCTTGACTCACATTTTTTTATGGACATGTATGCATGATCTTTGTGGCTGGATACTTGGGTAGCCAGATCATGGTGATCCACAGTCTTCAGATCAAGGGTAGAATCGTGTTGATCCGTGACATTATTGCCATATCTAGCTGATCTTCTCCCTCTTTTATTCACTCCCATAATATGAAGAACTCTGTATATACACTTCCAGTTCACCCTACTGCAGTTTTCAAAATCTTGTGAATTTTTCAAAACTGGTTAGCAGGCATTAAATTCGTTAGTAAGCTATGCCTTGAAAAGTTCTGACTGTCCGTGGCTGATACATATTGTGCTAAATTATTTGATGTTATGTTTGCAGTCTTTAGTTTGAAGAGCATCTATTCATGGCCTGTCTCCATATTTCTTGTGTGTCATTCTTTTTACACTTTGTCCCTTTAGCATAAACATTGTTCAGCAACGTAAAAAATATGCTAGCAAAGTACTCTACGGTCTCTGCTGGTGGCCATCTCTCTGCTTGGGATTGCTGAATTACTTTTGACAGTTCCAATATTAACTTGTGAGGTAACCGTCTGTTTCTGGAGTAACTATGCTATCTAACATGAACGTACACTTGATAAATGATAGGTATTGTGAGCTTAAAACCATTTTCTACAGAAGTACTTTGTTCTTTTTTCTATTCTATCTGATCACTTTTTCTCTGCTAGCTGGAAGGAAGACTTGATCTCCTTGACCGTACAGTGTATAGTGCATTAGATGTGCCTCTACTGAGTTATGAGCCCACTCATCTGGTTTGTATTGCAATTTTCTTACCAGCTTACTGAAGCTCCTTTTAGATTGGACCTGTAGGACCTTATTAGTTTAGAATGAGTTAAAGCTTCTCCTCCTCACCTTCAGCGTCTCAGGAGGTCAAAACAGGAGATGTTGTGGAGGTTGCTTAGATCAATGTAGGCGGGGTCAGGGGGTGGGAGCAGATCGGTTGGGCCCAAACCGACCCGGGTCAGCCGGGGTTAGGACTCGGGCTGGGACTTGGGTCGGCTAGGGTTGGAATACAAAATAAAAAATAATAATTTAAAAACATCTATGGGGTCGGAGTTGGGACCCGGTTGGTTGGCCCAAGGACCGACTGGGTCGCCACCCTGGGTCCTGACCCTGCATTCCATGGGTTAGTTTCTCAAAGATAACATGCCTATCACCTCAAGGAGGAAATATTTACAGACATATGTAGAGGTTGTAATATATGATGATTTAATCACTGGACTTTTGTCTGAAGCATCATAGACAATTTAGACAATTTTAATTTTGAATAAAAAAATATCCTATACCTAATACCTTAGTATCAATTTTTAAACTACCAAAAACACACTTTGTATGTTTGGCAAAAACATCACAAATTTTAAAAATTATTTGTGTGTTTGGCCTGCGGTGTTCTCCTTGCGGTGGTTAATCAGCAGCCCTTGCAGTTTGAGGCCATAGGAGTTTGCTATTAGCGAACAACAGGCGAGAGGTTGGCGGCAGCAGGATGAGGCGGTGATCCGGGCCTGCAGTGTCACTTGCCTGGCTGCGGGGCTGGGCGACTGAAGACAGCACCGGATGGCACTGTCTTTGCCATCGGCTGGTGCTCCCCTGTGAGGGGCTGGTTGCCGCCATCAGTGGTCTTCTTCCCCAAGCCAAACGGTGCTGCTTTCTGCGCGGTGGTCTTCCTCCCAAAGGAGAACTGGAGTGAGGCCCTCAGTGGTCTGACCCCCTCTCCGGGCCTCCAACGGCCTTCTCTGCTGACGCGCTGAGGACAGCGGCGGTGATCCGGGTGTGCAGTGGCGCTCTCCTGGCTGCGGGGCTGGGCAACCGAAGACAGCACTGGATGGGGCTGTCTTTGCCATCATCGCTGAGCTGCAGACTGGTACTCCCCTGTGATGGGCTGGTCACCACTGCTGGTGGTCTTCTTCTCCAAACTGAACGGCACTCCCTTCTCCGCGGCGGTCTTCCTCTCAAAGGAGAACCGAAGCGAAGCCCTCAGTGGTCTGATCCCCTGTCCAGGCCTCTGATGGCCTTCTCTGCAGACATGCAGAGGGCGGCGGAGGCGATCCAGGCCTGCAGCAGCGCTCGCCTAACCTTCGAGCTGGGCGACTGAAGACAGTGCCTGATGGGCTGACAGTTGATTCTTCCTCCCACATCGTGCATCCCGAGTCTATCTCAGAAAAAACAAGATCCGCCTTGTTTTTCTTCCGAAAGAGATTACATGCACTGGAGTAACCACTCTTGAAAAAAAAGACGGTTCCAAACGCTGAAGGCACCCACTTTTTTATCTTAATTTTAAATTTAAGGTTAAAAACAAAACCAACACTCTAACACCCTGTTTGGCACCCAAATTTTTTGGGGATAAATCTGGTTTATCCCCAAGTTATCCTCGTACCAAACATGCCCTAAGAGTTTGATAATTCCACGTCAAACGAGAGGATAGCCATAGTATTCATTTTTCTGGTGTCTATGAGCGAAGAAAAGTTTTGAAATTGTAATGCTTCATGTGCTTTTGACTTTCTGAGTACAAACAACATAATCAACAAATAGCGGGATTTTTCTTTGGTATTAACACGAGGGTACAGTACATCTTTTTGTTTTTCTTCTGTGTTATCTATTGTGTCTCTGTATATTTAGACTATTTTTGTATTTTTATTAAAATGAATATCATTTTGAATATTTAAGAATATATAGAGACTAAAAAAAATTTAATGCTCCATCTGAGTGCAAAGAACACAATCAACAGAAATGGCATCATATCTTTGCTGTTAGCATGAGAATGTGATTTTTTCTTGTCTGTTATATACTTATATCAATTATTTGTGTCGACTGTCAAATTGTGTGGCATGTACCTTTACACGTTCATTAAGTTTCATTTCAGTTTTTGAATGGTTCCCACTGGGATAATTTACTCTCGGTTTATCTCTATTTACTTATCCAAGTAAAAGTTGCGTTCTCAAGATGGTCAATGGTCTCTCAAAATATTATTGTTGCATTTCGTAAACATGAACTTGCCCCATGACAGTCCCCCCTAAGGTGGTTTCATTTTGTGTTACAGGAGGGTTATTCAACAAGATTTTGATATGAGCCTTGCTTTCTGCAATCATGAGAAGAAGCAGAGAAGTGATGTATGTGGTGTTCGTAAGAAGTATAGTTTAGTCATTCTTATTTTCAGGTCCTTAATTTAATTAATTACCTCACCTGAAAGTTCTGATTTGAGGCTTTCAAAGTGCGTAATTGTGGCATATATTATATCAGAAAAACGTAAATGGAACTATATCTAGGCATGCATATTTTATAAGATACGGTTTGAACTGGATCAAAACGAAGTTCTGTTTGGTTTTGAGGGGGTACATTCCCTTTGGTTTGGTTTGGGAAAAAAAGCTTCAAAAAAACAAACAAACCAGGAACACCCTTAAATGTAGAAAATCGTGATCTGTTCTTTGTTCCGTAAATGCTACAGGAGAGCTCATCAGGAGTGGATTGGAGGAACACTAATCCCCAAGGATTACCTCCTACAGCTAAGCAGGTTTCTCGAAAGGTATCATTAGATTCCGTTAATACGCCTGACTCAAAGACCATGGAGGCATCTACGAGCATGTCTGCAGAAGCCAACTCATCCGTGGTTAGTATTTCTTCCTGATTAACGGAGGCCAAAATGCCCCAGGAGGAGCAATGCTGGCTTGCTAAAAATATAAGGCTTTGCTAAGCGCATTAGCTTGTTCCAGGGAATGGAGTATCATAGGCAGCCATCAGTTGCTTCATCCACTTTGGTGGAACTTACCGCAAGACTCGACTTCTTCAAGGAGCGAAGATCACAACTCATGGAGCAGCTCCACAGCCTTGACCTGAGCCAAGGCACATCATCCCAAGGTCTGAGGTGCAATCCATCCCCACCATGGACCAGCCCGAGATGAGATCCATTCTGATCACACACATGTATATCCTGCTGACTCCCTCCTACCTAATTTTCCATCTTTTCCTATTTGTTCATGTACAAGACGAACATTTGAAGTGCTCATCCCTCTTCCTCCTTGTATATCGTCGCACGATCTTACGAGCTTGTTCTGTTTGATCGTCTCATTTCCATTCTTATATTTGTATAGAATTTCCTCGGTTTGGCAGCGTTTCCTTGGCTAGATTCTTGTCATTGTAAAACATGGTGGAGATCCTAGTTTCATTCGGTGTTTTGCTGCCGTTGTCTGTTACGTATGGCCACTGGAATATTTTGGAAAATGGAGCTTGCTTTTTTTCTCCTTGTAATTGCCCTACTGATTTAAAACAAGCACAAGCTGTCTTTTTTATTTCAAAACAAGAACATCGTTTGGTTGAACTTGTACCATACTGAAGATAAAAAGGGATTATATGATTAGGCTGATCATGTAAATATGACTTGTTTGTTTAGATTTTCAGCTATCATTTGTTTGTTTTGATTTTCACTTCACTCATCTCACTCGAAAGTAGTATCATTTGATATTTTTATCCATGTAGAAAGAAGTGTAAAAATGAAACCAAGCTGCTGTTTTGTGGACTATTGTTGTCGGAACGGGCAAGGTCTTCGAGCTCCCAAAGGTCGCCTCGCGTCATCTTGGTACAAATGAGCTTTTGCCTGTAGATGTTTTTCGTTGAATGTTGTGTCGCATAAATCATGGGCAGGAAAGAGATATATACATGACTCTAATTGGAATGAACGCCTCGTCTTTCAAATAAGAGTTTTCTTGGAATTTCCTTTCTCCCATGTTACTACTTGGGAGAGGGTGCGAGGGAGTGATAAGGTACCGGAGGTTGTGAGGGGTGTGGGTTAGCCCCAGTTCGCGTTTTGTGACCTCAGGTCCGGATCCAATTGGATCAAAACTAGGCCGATCGGCCTGAAATCTGACCGGGTTGGATCTAATTATCCTCGGGTCTCACCCTGGGATGCATCAAATTTAAAGTGATTGATGGTGCTTTTAATTTGATCTAAAAAGGTCTCTACGTTCGGGCACACGAGAATAGAATATATAAAATAAAAATAACCATGTATATTTTAAATATCTGCTTCCAATGTCCTTACACTTACATAAAATTATATATTAGCTCTTAGACGGTGTTATAACTCTGTTGTTTGGAGAAGCTTTTTGGGATGTCATAACGGTATGATAAAAAACATTTCGTTGTGGAAGCTTGGTGCCATCCGTGCGAGAACCATTCCTAGCCAGAAAGAAGGCTTTACCAATATATATGTTTGTATATTTTATATATTTATATATAAAACTTTTTGGTTTACGATGAAAATATCCCTTAAAAACTTCTTTATTAGTTTGAAGAGGGATTCGGAAGGCCGGGAGGAAAAACGAAGGGATTAAGGGAGTACGCGCTCCGCTCCATCACTCAGAGCGAAGAAGCGAGATGGGGGCGGAAGAAGGAGACGAGCAACAGCAGCGGCCTCCGCCGGCACCGCCGGGGCAGTGTTGCAACAACTCCGGGCTCTGCGGCACCCGCGTGGAAGCATTGCATCTGAGGCTTGATGTGGGAGACTCGAGCTTCGATCTGGAGAGGGCCGTCTGCAGCCACGGGCTCTTCATGATGGCTCCCAACAACTGGGATCCTCTCAGTCGGACGTTCCAACGGCCGCTCCGCCTCTGCTCGCCCTCGTCCGATCTCTCCGTCGACATTCGCATCTCTCACCCGCATCCTCGCCCTTCTCCTCTCCACATCTCCGTCTTCAGCGCCAGCTCCCTTTCCGACGAGCACCGCCAAGCACTGCTGGTAGATCTCCCTTCTCTCTCTCTCTCCCCCCAGCCAGCACAATCACCCTCTCGCTCTCTGAGGGTTTTCATGTGATAGTGCAGATGCAAGTGCGGCGGATGCTGCGGGTAAGCGACGAGGACAGGCGAATGGTAGAGGGGTTCCACAAGATGCACCCGGCGGCGAAGGAGAGGGGCTTCGGGCGGGTTTTCCGGTCACCCACCCTGTTTGAGGACATGGTCAAATGCATTCTCCTCTGCAACTGCCAGTAGGCCCTCTAGCCTTTCACCTTTTGTTGCTATCTACTCGAAGTCTCTGTTGCGTTCTTGCTGGGGTGTTACCTTTTTTTTTTTTCAAAATAAGATTCCAAGCGCTAAGCTTCATCGGCCATGAGCCGCTATGAGGATGCATTTTGCTCGATTAGGTGTTTCTTAGGTGACTCTGCACTGTTTATTGGCTTTTTGTTTACGGTTTATGTCTTTCGGGGTTGAGCTAATGGATGCTGTTTATTTTATCTGGGTATCAATCTACTTTGGTCTCTATATAAGAAAAGTAGTAATCAAATGGACAACATATCTTTTCCCTGGAAGAAGGATCTAGAGAAGGCTATACTTCATTAGTAAGAAAAAATAAGCCCTGTGTGGTCTTGGAATAAGAATAAACTGGATATGTATAACTCATCCCTAGTAACTAGCCCTATCTTCAGTTAAAAAAACAGGAATGGTAATTTGGATGCATCTGTGCAAAATTACCCGAGAGGTATTAAATTATCCGGAACTGTTTACTGCCCTATTTTAGTCCTGATCAGCATTTTTTTTTTGAATGGTCAAAAGTCATGTGCAATAGTCTTGTTCTGTGAAAAAGAAACCCTTCAAAGTTGAGCATATAGCAGAGAAGGTTTTGAATAGTTCACTTGTCTTCAAAACTATGTGCATTCACCTGAGCTCACCACACCAATTTTTAAACGAGAATACCAGTAAAACTCTTTTTTTTTTCTCAAATTGCATTGCAAATATAAGACACAATTCTGCACATGGACCAGTGTGCCATCCTGATTTTGAAAGTATTTATTGCTTACAAGCATACCCCATAAAAGTATCTCTATGCATTTCAAGTCTGCATTGCAAATATATTCGAGCTCATTCATTGCAAATATATCCGAGCTCATTTATAGTTTCAAATAGCTTGAGCACAAATTTTCTTCATCCTTGTAGCTGAAAAAAAAGAGCAAATGGTCATATGCATATTGTAAGTGCATAGTCTGTTACTTCCTTCAAATTAGTTCTTTTTCATCATCTTAAGCTATTGACCACATCATTCACAAAATTTGACCTACAGGAAAAAAAGTGAATATAGGGTTGTCTTGTCTAGGTCTTCCAAGCTCCCACAATAACCATAGTGGGTTCCATTAATCAAGATGTAAATTCTTACCAAACTGATACAACTCATTATCCACTGATCATTATTCCTTTTGAAACCCATGAGTTCCATAACTCTAACTAAACAGATAAAATTAATCTAATCATGTCTTCTCAGAGTCAATTTATACATAGCACATTTCTTTTGCTTATGAAATCATGTATGCATTCAGATGCTTCCATGAAATCATCAATAATCAACCTATTTTGATTAAATCTTATCAACTAACATGAATTAACTGACCTATCACCACTCTCTATGTTCTGTTAGCAAGACATTTTGTGAGAATTTCTTAAGAGTCCTTAAGATGACTGATAGGACCACATCAGTAATATATTCTGCTTTCTCGTTTGCAGGAATCAAAACCACATGGGCCATGTTAAATAACTGTTACAACCTTTGGTGTTATCAAAGGAAACGAAACTTGATACCACCTGGAAAGATTCAATTTCTCTGAACACTCAAGAAGCCCTGCCTGATTACTTCCCAAAACTTCTGATAGAAGGCCATATAACCTCAAATAAATTTAACCTTCCTAGTGTCTGATAAGATCTTCATTCCCACTAATGCACCCAACCTAGGTGTACTTAAACTAAGGTTATTTCCATTGTATTAGCTGCTAGAAATTAACAGTTTAACAATATCCTTGATATATGCTTATTTTGATAGGTAACTAGGGGCAAAAGATACATAAAATGATAAAGTATTGTTGTTGGAGCCTCCATTAGCTAGTGAGAAGTCCCACAGAACATAGTTTTTATGGCAACCAAGGTGATATAGTACAACATTCTCACTTAGGTGATAAGTCATAATAAAATTGATAGTTTAGTAAAAATATAACTGACAACTTACACAAAAAGTAATAAATAGATGTAAATATCTGAGTGAATTAATAATGTAGAAAGGTATACTTAAATGGGATAAATAACATGAATACCTAATTAAAATTACTCAATTAAGTTATTATTAATACTTAATTGGTATTAACTGTTAGTAAATACTCATAGAATTACAGAATCTTTATTATTATTCCGTCAGAATATCCCTTTCTAGTCAAATTGACTATTAGAACTAACTGTTTTTACTTTTTGCTTTAACACTTAATCAAAACCACTCAATCAAGTGGTATCGATGCTTAATTAGCATTAACTGATAGAGGTTTTGGCAAGGCAAATGCATAAATAGGCTGCTTGCGTAGGTGCCACCTTGCCTTGCCAGGTGAGGGGTACCTTGTCTCCTAGGCGACGCCTTGAAAGAAAACATGGAATACTCATTTTGTTAATACCCCATGCATGCTATAGCATAAGGTTTCCCATATGTAAATAACTTTTCTATAAAGATTTGAATTTTCAACAGAACACAGTTAAATCTTAACCTATTGCAATGATATGTTTGGCATTGTCTGCTTATATCTTGGTGTCTGATGCCAACAGTTGGTTGGCTTTCTCTACCTTTCAGCGTGATGCAAGCACTATCAGGGACTTCTCCATGAATAAGCTTTTTTTAAACAGAAATTAACATATCAAAAAATGCTTATTTTTTAATGAATGACTGATGTAACCTCAAAAATCTCAAAAATTTAAAGATTTTGGTTTTGGAAATTTGTTTTCCTGTTTGGATTTGAATTAAATTCGATTTGACCTTAGTATTGACTTTGTAAGAAAATAGATGATATTTCATAAAAGTACTAACTAGGGTCAATGGTATATATAAAATTATAATTTGAGGTTGTTAGGTTCTTTGAAATTGATTTTGACCTCTCCCCGTCGGGTGGTGCGAAGATCCGACGTTAATTACATCGAGATTACTCGAATACCCTTGATTATCGTCATAGCAATCCGTGGAACAGAAAACATGCATCCACAAAATAAACATTCACACATAGGAGAAAACAACCCCATGAAATTGACGGAATGCAAGCACTTAATTCACTTTGAATTTAATTTGAGTTTAGTTTGGATTTGATTTGAATTGAATTGGTTAAAATTGATTTGAGTTGAATTGGTTTGATTAATTTGAATTTTTTTGAATTTAGTTTGAGTTGAATTCAATTTAAGTTTGATTAGTTAAAGCTGATTTGAATGAATTTTGCTGGGATTGAATTATTTAAATTTAGTTTGATTGGAGTTGAATTTATTTGGAATTGATTTATTTGAATTTAATTTGAGAGATTCATTTGGTTGAATTAGATTGAATTGGTTTGATTTTAGTTTGAATTTGAGTTTGTTTTATTGGTTGAAATTTGGATTTGGTGTGTGAGTTTTAATTTGATTTGAATTGTATCTGGAAGAGTGAATTTAAGTTTGAAAATTTGATTTGGATGTTCGATGGATTATTTGTTTGATTATGATTGACTTAAGTTGAATCTGGTTTGTTTTATTGATTTGTATTTGTTTGGGAGATTTGAAATTTGAATTTTGAAAAAAAAGTTGGATTCTGTGGCAGATTGATTGAGTTTGGGATTGACTTTTAATTTAAGAAGTTTGATTTAAATTTGCTTGACAAGACGAGGGTTTTTCTTTGGATTTGGTTTGTTTATTAAAATTTGCTTGGAAATTTGATTTGGTTTATTTTAAGAAGTTGGGTTTTGCTTATGGGTTGTCATTTTAATCTTTTGGTTAAAGTTGACTTACATGTGTTGAACATATTGGTTTACAGATTTAACTTGGTTTGGTTTAAATTGAATTTACTTAATTCGAACCCCTTTGAATTTGTTTAGTTGAAATTAAATTGGATTTTGGTGTTTAACAGGTTTAGACTTGGAGTTTGTTTGACAAATTCATTATCAAGTTTGGTTTAGTTAAGATTGATTCACATTCTGTTTTGAGATTTGTTGGATTTGATTTGTTTTATGACTTAGTTCAGATTCTGTTTATGGGTTTAATTAAATTTGTAATTGGTTTAGGAGTGCTTTGATTGGCTGTATGAAGATTCAGATTTCAGATTCTGGGTTTTACAGATTCTGGGGTTTACAGTTTTCCAGATTTACAAGTTTGCTTGGATTCCGGATTTTTTTATCTTCGGATATGACATTCAGATTTAAATCCTTGGAGTTCAGATTTTTGAATTAGAAACTGCAGATTTCAATTTCAAGTTATGTTTCATATTTTCAATTTGTTGTCCATTTGATTTCGGTCCAGGGAATATGGCCTTGAATTTGTCTTGGAAAATGAATCGGTTTGTTGGTTTGATTTAAGTTTACTTGATTGGACTTGATTTGACTCTGCTTGTGAACTGATTATGTTTGTGATTTGATGAGGAATGTTTTAGTTGGGAACTCGCTACCCATATTTTTACACCACAGATTGTAATGAATTTAATTTGAACTTGAAGTTTGAGTCTTGCTTTCTGATTGATTCAATGAGATTTCCCATGTAAGTATCCTTTCTGCAGTGTTCGTTCATTGGTTTGAAGCCTTGGATGTTGCAGGTTCACGTATGAACCTAGATTTTCAGATTTTTTTTACATCCTTGGGCACCATAAATTCTCTCTTTCTGAATTGCTCAACGGAGTTTCAGGTTCCTTAGAAGAGACTAATTTATGAATTTGGACTTCCTGTTCTTTTATTTTCACTCTTCCAATCTCAGACTCTAATTTAATCTGACTGAACCGAAGTCTAAATTGGGCTTGATTGTTCAGTAGCTGCGCAGAATTTCACGATTCTGACTCATTAGATCTTTTGAAATTTTCTGTTTGTGTTTGTTTTATTTTGTTTTTAGTCCTTGCATTCTAGAAATTCCATGTGGTTGTCTCCCCTTGTAACATAAGTCCGTGCACCGAACATGAATTCTCATTTCTTTGATCTCTCAACATGAGACATGATTTACAGGCACGACCGGAAATCTGGTCTCCCGAGTTCTTGATGAACTTGTCATTCATAGATGGCATGTATCCGGTCTTGATAGACTTATGGGCATCTCCCACTGTTTTGAGATTGAATACACCCGGCTTTTGATAAGCTTGTGGGGACTCATCTCATTGTCTTGAGACTGAGCATATCCCGGTCTTTGATAGACTTGTGGGAATTTAGCTCATGGCAATCTTTATGGCTCCTTCATGAGTCTGCTGAACTGTCTGCCGAACTGATAAGACATTGGGGTCTTTTACATACCTTTGGATGTCTACCTTAAGAAGAGGGTCATGAGGTGGGTTTAGAACCGGCCTCCTGGTTTCCCTTTATTTTGGATTCTTTTAAGTTAAGCCGAAGCCATGAGGTGGGTTTAGAACCGGCCTTATGTTTGCCTCGATTTGTTTGAATTAAATGGATTTTTATTTAGATTAAGTTGATTGTTTGTTTTATTATTATTTTTGAATTAATTATGGGTCAAGAGGTGGGTTTAGAATCGGCCTCTTGGTTACCCATTTGTTTTGAATTCTTTTAAGTTAAGTCGAAGCCATGAGGTGGGTTTAGAACCGGCCTTATGCTTGCCTCAATTGGTTTAAATTAAATTGATTTTTTATTTATTTTAAGTTGATTGTTTTTTTATTATTCAAAATTTTTAACTGGCTCCCGAAGTCCTCCTGACTCCATGGCTAACTGGGGCTTGCTGGGCTTCTCGCGGCCCACCCGCCGCCTCTCTCTGGGCCTTGTCTCGGCGGGAACCTTCCCTCCTTTTTTTGACATGCTTATCGGTAGGCCCCACCGATTGTTGACCCGCAGGTCAACCACCTTCCCCGCCGCAGCTCTCTCGGCTGGCTCTCGCGTGCGTACGCGGCCTCCTCACGCGGTCGATCGCCGCGGCCCCTTTTCCTCTTTTCTTTTCCTTTTTTTTACTGGCGGGCCCCACCATATGCCACGGTGGAATATAGTTGGGGGGAAAAATAATCCCCCCGTACAGCTTCTTCACCCGGAGCTCGGCCGCGATGGAGAGGGGAGCCGGCGAGGGCTTCGATGGCCCGTCAGGAGAAGATGGAGGCTTCGGCGGTCCCGGATGGAGGAAGAGGCTATGGCGTCTCCAACGGCACTGTTCGAAGGAGGAAAAGGAGACTTGTGGCGTTGCTTGAAGGAAGAAACGGCTCCGGCGGCGTTGCGGGAAGCTCCAACGATGGCATCGAACGGAGGAGCAAGGCTTGATGACGCCGTAGTACGGTGCAAACAAGCTTGATGGCCTCTCCGGCAGGGGGAAGGAGAGCTAGGGTGCTGCTTGAGGGAAGAATCGGCTCCGGTACATTCCCCGACTCCCCCCTCTTCTTCCTCACGATCTTTCTTCCGGCCCTTCTTTTTTTTTCTCTCCCCGGTCTTTTCCTTTGGCGATCCTCCTGCGCTCTTATAGGCCTTCCGGTTTCCTAATTACAGAAGGAACTCGAGGCAGCAATCCGAGTCCGTGTGGGGACCTGTCTTCCCGCAATAGTAGGACTTCCGCGCGATAGGCTTTACCCGAAGAATCCTACTTGGATTCGGACTGTCCAACAGCTACCGGCTTCCTCCTCTTCTTTCGGTAAGAATCCCAGCCTGCCGCATTTCATTTATTTCCTCCACCCCCTTTTTTTTTCATTTTTTTTTACCGGCAGCCCCTCACTTCTCCCGCATATCTTATCTTTCCCATTCTGGGTGAGCATCGAATCAGGACTGGCTGCTATGCACACTGCCCAATTTGAAATTAGACCTTGCCCAGGACAGAACTTACTTCGGTTTAACTTTGGCCGTAATAGGCTTCCCCCTTCTTCTTTTTTCTAATTCCTTTTCATTCTGCTCGACCACCCATCCGAACAGACTTATTGTGCCCATTCCGGTGCTGGTTTTCTCCTGCTACGGTATTGCAAGGACATGTACATGTCCTTACAATATTACTTTTTTTTTCAATCAGAACATGAATCCCCTTTCTATTTAGTGATGAAATTTTGGATGCCAACAATGACACTTAGAAGTGAAGCCTGCAGATGCTTTAGAGAGGGATGGAAAGAAGCAAGGGTAGGATCAATAGGTGAATCAGTGTTTAATGTACTGTTATCAGATTGGGAGACAAAAAGGAAACTAGAAGAAGGTTAAAAGTACCCATGAAATGTTAAATAAGTCAAGCATACATGAAACTGTTAGCACTGACACAAAATTCTTACCACAATGAGACTTAATTAGAGATGTTTCAAAATTAAATTCATCTTAGATTATGACCCATTCACCATACTCCAAACCAGGGGTCCTATCCAGTGGTTTCAACTTTCAAGGCTGATTCTGGCTGATATAGACTTATCCGGTCTAAGCTGACACCCTATTTGACTTACAAGTAACCGCTCTTCCAATTGGTGTGCTAGACTTCAATTCTTATCCAGATTGGCTGGCAACTTTTACTGGCTGGCAACTTTTACCTAGACAATGATGGATGGAGATAGACGCCTAGCTTCACTCCTCCATTGTAGTACTCGTCTACCTTACTCACTCTCTCTTATTAAACACCAACTCCTGCATGCTGTGTTTTTTAGGCTACAATTTTTGGCAACGGACAAAGGCATGATATAGTACAGTTGGAGATGTTAATTGTTACCAATGTGGCTTGTCATTTTGGATGGACGATCACTTTGATGACTATGATGAACTAAAGCTTGAAAACCATTAGATCCGAATATTTATACATCTTGTTATACGATACTTCGTTGCATAAAAGTATGAAACCACCAGTCTTCTCTCACAAGAATGTCCATTTCATTTCTTTCTTTCTTTTGCTGTATACGGAAGATGCATAAAATAGGTATAATTTTTCTAGTCTCTTCTGGATGAACTTGAGGGCTATGGTAGGCAATGTAGAGTTTCACTGAATGCTTACAAACTGGTAGAGTTCAAGTGTTCCATTCCCAGGAGTATTTTTTTCTTGGAAATCTAAATTTATGCAATGACCAATTTTAGTAGGCTGATATGATCTTTGAGAATGGACTAATATTAATTATACAAATGTTTGCTTAGAAAGAGTGCTCATTTCAGAATTTATTGAACTTGTACGTACATCTTCTATTCAAGTTCTATTTGTTCTTATATAGCGTTGGTGGTAAGGTGATAACATAGTGTTAGTGCATTAGGATTGTATAAATGGACCTGGGATGTTAGGTGCACTAATCTGATTTAGTTAGTATTGTTTTTTGTTCATTTTATTCTTATAAAGTAATTCAGCTATTTCAGTCTGATACTGTGGCCGGTATTTCCAGGTGGCCTAGAACTTTGTCAATGGCAAGGGCATTGTGTGAGCTTCAGTTGGAGTTGAAAAGCTCAGTTTCTGATAATTTTCAACCAAAGACACCACAACAGAAGGAACTTAAAAGACACCGTCGTTGCATAGGAAAATTCATAACTAAGTTAGAATTTGTGGGAAATGAATATGGATCATCAGCATGCAGAAATACTTTCATCGATAACCACTGTTCACCCCAATATCCTGGACAACAGAACCCGGAGTCACGTGATTCCAACATTCTAAACAATTCATATGATGGTTCTGAGGATCTTGAAGTTGTAAATGCTAAAAACTTATCTACAGTATGCCAAGGAACAGATCAGCCTTGCCTATGCAAAGTTGGGAATTTTCCCAGCCCAGAAGAACTGGCTAGCCTTGATGAAAATTTTCTGGCAAAACGCTGTGGTCTTGGGTATCGATCGAAAAGGATATTAGCCCTTGCACAAGGTATAGTTCAGAGCATGATTCGGTTAGAAGAATTTGAGGAAGTCTGTGATACATCAAAGCTCTCCAGCTATGCAAGACTGAATGAACGATTGTCAAATTTAGCTGGCTTCGGTCCTTTTACATGTGCAAATGTCCTTGTGTGCATGGGATTTTATCATAGGATTCCTGCAGATTCCGAAACCATTAGACATTTAAAGCTGGTAAATAGTTGCACCCCTCACATTCAGCGCCTCTGAAACCTGAAATCTTGAAGCTCTTCTTCTCATTCTTGTTACAGTTTCATTCGAGGAGTTGTACCATTCAAGCGATTGAGAAACATGTGGAAGATATTTATGGAGAGTATGCTCCTTTTCAGTTTCTAGCTTACTGGTACGACGCACGCATTCCCTTTATAGCTTTTAGTCAAGTTGCATCAATACTTATGATGTAAATATATTTTCCCTTTGCTTGTCTAACATTATCAGGTCTGAACTTTGGGATTTTTATGAACAACGATTCGGACGGTTGAGTGAAATGGCCCCGTCCAACTACCGGCTTATCACTGCGAGCAATATGAAGAATGCCCCTGCTGCCAAAAAACGGAAGACGATCAGGCCCTGAGAGGAATAGCTATTTAGCTGATTAACACAAATTATATTGTTCAATGGGGCAGGAAATGTTACATGAAGTGAGTTGGATTTATATGAAGAAGTATCATTTGATGGACGTTCGACCGACTTCTAATAGTTTATTTGTTTGAAGTGGTACCAGCATAGGAGCTCATTTACGTAATAGGTGTTTAAGAAGAACGCATGCCATACTGCCCCGGGTATGATTTACCACATGTTGTCAGCCACCATCCTGATCTCACGGTCAAAACGATTTACCACGTCACTCGATAAGCGTTGCCCGAACACGCCTGTGCAACGTCGTTTACCGGGCAAACCTTTTTTTTGGTTATATGGCCCAACGGCCAGCGTGCGCACAGCTCCGCGCGCAGACGTGGGATCGAGCTGGGGCTCGATCCCAACAAGTACACCCTCCCGGGGTGTCCCGGCAGTGTCGCCGCCGGGATGCAAACGCTGCCCCTGCTCCCCAGGAGCAGGGGTGGTGCCGTTCGAGCTAAAGCTCGATCGGCAATTTACCGGGCAAACCTGCAGACGTAAAAGCTGAAGGCCGGTTTTATCTCCCAAACACTCGTAATGTATCACTATTGTCTATTATTATACATTTTGGGAAACAAGTGTAGCAAGAGAACAATGATACGGGGTAGTAAGAAATCCGTCCGATCGCCAGGAACAAAGATTCGTGATTTATGTACATATCGTCTATTATATATATACACTCCTCCCGTAATCACCCATAGCTAGGGCAGGACAGAGACAAATGCATTGCTGCAGTTCGCAGTGATACCCACGAAAGCAAGGACCAGGATAAACATGCACATACAGGATCTTGATAGGTTCCAGAGCGGGGAATATGCAATTATCAATGAGAGGTCCCCACTCCTTTACGATGTGGGAAAAAATGAACTCAACTGCCAGATACCCATGCGATCATCTACACGCATACATAGGAAACATGGCTTTATAGTCTGAACCGGAACTGGGCAAGTATGGCAGGAGGGGTGGAGATTGCGTCTCAGTCCTGAGATGCCGCAAAATGATTAAAGATAGTTTCCAGAGTAGATTGGCTGATGCTGTATTCCTGTATGCCAAGCTTCCTCCTGAACAGTTCCAATAAACAACGTAAGATTTATAACAGGACCTTTAAAGGGGATGTAGATGGGGGGCGGGGGGGTGCATTTCATACCTGTGGTGCTCGATGTGCCCAAATATGTCAGCCAACGAGGAATTAGCTCCATATGGCAGCTGATATAAATGCACATACCAATAGTTTAATAAATAAAGGAACTCTGTATTACACATCCACAATCGTAAGAAATTTAGCAGACATGCAATAATTAATGTTATTTTTAGTGGCCAGGACATTACATGTCAAGGTAAATAATGCTATTTTTAGTGGCCAAGACACCGCATATCAAGGTAAATGCACTTTTTCTGATCATAGTGGAGGAAACCGAAGACTTTGGCATGAATCTATTGGAATGCTAATGCCTCACAGAAAAGCATCTTGATTTGTGAAGGCCACAAAACTAATGTCTTACGTCCATTATCTCTTGCCAGCAAAAAGAGATACCAAATAAAATGCAGAAGGTGAAAGAAAATGCATTATTTTAAAAAATGAAGAGGAAACACTACAGGTGCAATTTACGATGTCAAGAGGAAAAATTTTTATAAATAAATTTTATGAGCACACAATCTGATCTGGAAGAATTAAGTGTTCGGTTGAAAGGTAGTTTTTTTGTATAAGTTCAATTTTTGTGAGGTCAGAAGTATTTTATATTCATCCTTCTGGATGACAAGGCAACTTGAAAGTTTTTGTATCCTGCTCATTCAGCTAAACCGTATGTGCCATTCCAAAAGCAGTGTTAGTGTTACGAACCTGTTACCCCGCATGCATACTTGAAACCAGCCGCCAAGCAGGGAATGCCATCTTATGACACCTCGAACATTTTCTTGGGGGGATTTGAAAGATCTCAGGAAAATCTCAGGAGATAAACGGACACAAGCCATATGAAGTGGGCCATACGGCTATTTTGCCCTATAATAAGTGTTATGTGGCAGTTGTTTTTTGCTTAATCCAAGAATCTTAACTATTAATTTCACCTCTAATCTCTTATTTTGTGGTAAAAAGTAATTGATTAAGTTTGCCAAGTTGATCAGAACATTTATTTGTCAACCAACTATGATATGTATGTTATATTCTTTGATTCATCTTCAACAAAGGATATTGTCTGAAGAATAAAAAGCTAAAACTCAACTTAATTTCAAGAGGTCTGTTAATACATACATAAGAGCTTATCAAACAGTCTGAGCACTAACTAACCTATGCCCAAATCAAAGATCAAAGATCTGGCTAAATGCTTGGTTACTAGTTTTCATTACTACTCAAGTCAATCAAAACATGACCATTATAGACATAAGAAATTTTTTTTATAAAAAATCATTACCATATAATGTATAAAAAATTTACCCAACAAATTCTCTTAAACATAGAATGAATTAATGAAAAGGAGATCTCATCAATTAAAACATCAATCAGTATTTTCTGTTAGAAGACAATGCGAAAGAGAAGGCCCACCACAAGGTGGGGGTGTTAACTGGTTTGGGGGGAGGGGAGAGAGATGTCATTAAGCTTTTGGAGAGAGAGAGAGAGAGAGAGAGAGAGAGAGAGAGATTGGCAGCTCTGAAAAGGAGATTGAGGTACAGTGAAGACGATAGTGAGGCAACCATGCTCGAGAAGAGGGAGGAAGAAGTCTTGCTATAAATAAATGATGTTTATCTATAAAGAATGATATATTTAGGTGACAGTCCGTTGCATACGTTAAGAATATATATAGCAACCATGAAAGTGGATAATTAAGAAAACAGTTTACCCGATATTTAGCACTCAATCCGTTGCAACCATGAAACATGGCTCCAGGAAATGAAGTCAGAATAAAGTTATCGATTGCTGAAAATTTTTCCGTAGCCAGCCACCACTCAGAAAATATTCTAAGAGGGATACCACCTACAGGCAAAAAGATAAGGTTAGCAAAAAAGCTTCTCTTTAGGAAAGTCATCAACCAGAGTATAATCATAAAGTTAGCAGATGGCAGAGAATTTATCTCACAGTAGAAAGAGAATGCTTATATAACTAAATTACCAAAATGTCAAAAATCAAATTGCATCTTTAAGACTACAGAACAAGTCCCTGATGATATGGTGTAATTTGGGTAAGCTAATAGCGCCACCATTCGGCACTAGTCAAACAAGCCTCTCAAAACCTTTTCTCCTCACAATACTTCCAACATTTTATCATATTCATATAAAAAAGAAGCTAGAAAAAGTACATCTCCAAAGATAGCAAGAAAAAGTGCTCTATTTTGACATCAACCTTATAAAAATTGTATTGGCAATTTACTTATGAATTATGCTTCACAGTAGTGTAGTTGCAAGCCTGCATCTCTTCCAAGTTTCTAACTGGCATCGTGCTACTTTGCGTGATTGTCCAGTGAACATGGTTTCATCTAGGTTTTGCTGCTCCTCTTTTTTTCTCTTTCTTCCTCAATCTCCCTGATGAATGCATTTTCATTTTGAACCTTTTATTTTCTGCATATCAATGAACCCTATCTGTAGATCACTTCCAAAAAAGCATAACAACTACTGTTCATGATATGGTGCATTCTTTTATTTTGCTTTTGCCAGAAAAAATATCCACAACAAACCTCAACTTGGGCGGGATGTGACCATGGAAGGAACTTCTGCTAGAATCAGGCTAAACTCAGTCAGATTGGTCGATTCCAAATGGATCCAACCCATCGTATCTGTGGAGATGAAGGCATAAGGAGGAAGAGGTGGTAGCAGGCATCCTCTGCATCTTCCCTGCAAGCAGACAAAGATCTGTGGGTTGAAGTGGACTTGATAGATGCAGATCATTTAATGAGAGAACCGTATCTGGTGGAGGCACAACTTAAGTCGCAGAGGCTAGATGTCCAAGAACCCCTTTGGGTGGGGAGAACACAGCTCTGACTGGTGGCAGAGGTGGATAGCATGGAGCAGCGGAGGATGCTGGAGGACTGCTGCCAGCCCATCCGCCACAGGAAATCACTGGTCAGTGACAGCTGAGTGGGAAACACATGCAGTGGTGTAAATTTGCTGGATGTCAGTGGTTCTGGCGAATCAGTCGAGCCATGATTGGCCCTATGGCCAATCCCTCGCCCAAGCCCAATGCAGAAATCCTTGTATGGCAATAGTCCAATGCCCATTGCTTCTCTCTTAGTTTTAGGGCTTTTAAAAATCATTTAACAACATAAAATGTGCCTAGATCAAAAATATCTTAAGAATATGCCTGACTAGTACTTCTCTCCAGATTGCATGTGGTCTAATCTAATTGGATCTTAAAGAATTGAACATTTCTCACAACATTACACAATTTTTAAAATTTCCTTTATCCTACGCATATTTTCTTTTGTTACGGTTCCAATTTTGGATGATCTTCTTGAATATCAGGTCCCCTTATTGCAAGTTTACATAACAACATCAATCAACATTTTCTGTGCAGTCATGCTTGTTAAGAACAGCTTGGCAATTTTATTAAAAGAGAGAGTACATAACTCAAAATTGACATGGGTGGAGAAAAATAATCCATATAGCCAACCCCAAATAATTTGGAATTAAGGCTAGAGTTGAGTTGAGAAAGGTACACAATTAAGCAGCAAAGTCCAAACATCAAAAAGTTCCATGGAGTGATGTTTAAAAATATATGACCAACATAAGTAACATAATAGTGTGTTAGTACCTACGATGCAGTACAACCTTAATTCTACCAGTTAAAACCCAATCTAGGTCTACTATATTCAGTTTGTAAAATATTTGCTTGAAAAAGAGTGCCATAATAATGAGTCTCATTTAGCATTAAGAAGAATAGTATTAGAGGTTGCAAGTTTAAAATACCATCTCGATCCAGCTGCTCTGACAGTTGTTCTCCAAAAATGCTACCTGTAATGGTTGTACTAGTTGTAGAGTGTGCAGCATGTTGGGAAGACATCAGTGTCTGCACATTTTCTTCATGTCCCAAGCAGTGTGCAATCACAATTATCATTTCCCGTGTTAAACTGGTTTCTGACATACTATCTGAAGAAATTGTGTCACTGCCACCAATACAGATTTCAAGATCACCAAGAATGCCACGAGTATGACTAGAAAAATCGAAAAGCATTTCTTGGATTCTTCGACATAGTCTAGCCAACTCTGAAGAGTTTACTTCTGCGGGCTTCACCTGAGAACAAAGAGAAAAAAATTGGGACGCATGACAATGATAAGATTAAATGCATGACTACACACCTCAAGCTCTAGATGATTTCCAAAACGTGTTTTTAAGTGCTGAGGACTTCCAATGCATCTTAACTGGCCCGAGACCTATAACATTAAAAACCCAGGACATAAGGACTAGTTACTTTATCACCTTCAAAACAAAGCTAATAAGTGGGTACCATTATTCCAATCCGAGTGCACAATGCTTGAGCTTCAGTCATACTATGTGTTGTCAGAATGACAGCTGTCTTTCCTTTTCGGGTTGATAAGCGTGAAATGACATCCCACATAAATCTTTTGGCAATAGGATCCATGCCTATATTGCAGTTTGCAACAACCGAATATAATAGTCAGAGATAATAAAAAAAATATTGGCACTACTGAGGTGAAGTTTCCACTCAGTTCTCAGCAGTCCATAGAACATGTACAAATAAAGAAATGTAAAAACTGATAATTATTTCAGGCAAGTAACCATAAAATTAAGAAAAGAGTCAATTTTCACATGAACATGGGTTTTTCCTTTCACAAAAACATGACAGGTTGGGGTACTTCGTTATATTCTTTGGTGGGCTTAAGGGTTGAAGTGACCTGTTGAATCTTGGATCAGAGACTCATCTGACCAGAAGAGCATACACCAAGGTAGGAAATGAGATACTTGAAATAGGAAATACAGATATCCATGGAAAGCAATCTCACAATATCTCTACGTGAGATTCTTGGACTTGGTGGGATGGAGAAATCTAAGGAACGTGAAATCCCATGAGACCGCTGGAGCCTATTGTAGGCCGCTGGAAAGGGTGGACCATGATACCGTAGACAGCTGTGGAACCAACTGTTAACTGCCAAGGGCATATTCTTCTCAGCTGTATCAGGCAGAGAAAACAGGTAGCACAGGTCCAAATCATTGGTCCTGGCAGCGGCACAGTAATCCAATATTCATAATTTAAGTTGCAAATCAGAGCCCAACAACTTGTTGCAGATCTGCCCATGGAATGCAATCTCTCGAGAATCTAGAAATGCCTGAAACACATGCCTTGGCAGATGCAACAATTGCTTAGATGGTCTGGGCCAAATCAAGGTGGGGAGTGCTGCCTCACCTCATCTTGTTGCCTAGGCAGTTGCCTCAACCATCTTTGATAGTATAGTATTTTCGAAGTCTAATCCCAACCTTAAAATCAACAACTTGGGCTGTTGCCAGGTTCAATGATCCAGCCCCCTCTTCCATTTTAAGATTCATAAAGCTTAATTTTATCTCATTCCCCCTCTCCCCTACTGGGTGCCTTCCCACTAAATAGGTTGCTTATAGTAGGAGTGGTGATGGGTATGCCATGTGCCAACAAATGGGTTCAAAATTTTGGCCCACATACCATCAGTCAGGCCAAAGTGGGCTGAAGTAAGCCAAACGGACTTCATCGTTCACGACATAATTGAAAATCAATTCTATTCACTGAAAATATAATTTAATTTGAGTATTATCAATTTTATAGTGTTATCTTTAATGATTAAGTTTATTGAATTTGATAATAATATATTTATGGTATAGAAAATTGGGTCAGGCCACCTTTAACATTTTTTACAGGCTAGGCCAGCCCGATATATTTTGGATCGGGCCTCAATCGGGCTGAGTCCAACCCATTGACACCCCTACTTATAAGTATGCACGGTGACAAATGGATTACAATGATATTAGACCTACGTGCTTCCAGCTAGGGGTGCAAACCAGCCGAGTCGAGCCGAGTAGTATGGTGTTCAAGCTCGGCTCGTTTATTTTACGTGAGTTCGAATTCGAGCTTGAGTTTTAACGAGTATATTGAACCCTTGTTCAAGCTTGGTTCGTGTATTAATCGAGCCGAGTCGAGCTCGAACTCGAGTAGTAGCTGGACTAAAATTCAATTCACATTCAAGCTTAAGTTATATACAAACTCATTTATAAAACTCAAAATCAATGAAAAATCATTTGTGAAACTCTAGATTTAGCTTATTTATGAAACTCGATCTAAGTTTAAACTCAAGTTTTGAATTATTTAATATATTTAAGTGACAATAAATAACTATTAATACTCATAATTTAAATTTTTTTAAAAAAATATACAATAGAATATTTAATCGAGCTACTCGCGAGTTTATCGAGCCGAGTAGGCGTCTGTTCAAGCTGGACTCGTTTAATAAGTTGAGCTTTATTTTTTGTTCAAGCTTGTTTATTTAACATAATAAACGAGTCAAGTCGAGTTTTTATCGAGCCGAGCTTCGAGCTACTTGTCGAGTGTATTGGTTCGTTTGCACCCCTACTTCTAGCAATACTGAAAAAAAAGATGAACACAGCTGTGACATACTTAAAATAGTTAAGGAGAATAAATGACTTAAAGAACTCTATCAACTATAAAGATAAAATAGTTAAGGAAAATAACTAACTTAAAACATTGATAATCACTGAAAAGAGAGAACAATCAAGATAAAATAATGTCTAGGATTCAAAAAACTCATGTAACAATCAGGTACTAATTTTTCTGTAAACAAAATAAGATGGATATATAAACAGGTGGATTAACAACTAATAACAAAAAGAGAATATGATGATAATTTTTGACATAAATGACATTCATATAACATATATTTTAAATGATAGACTAGGGCACTTGGTTATCATGGAAAAAGCAGAGAAAAATGATACGAAAATACATAATTTGGGAACATAAATTTTAATGAGACAAAATGACCATTATAATTTCAAAAATTCTGGCAATAATAGAATAATACAAAAAGTTAAGGCAAATGAAGTATATCGAAACTACAAGTTAAAGAGATAACAACAACAATACATTGTGCTTTTAGTTTTCTTTATGGAATGCAAATACGGTGTGCATTGCTGGACACAAATTTGAATAAAGGAGGGTAAACTAAGGTGAAAGCCAGTGTTAAATTTGTCAAATCTCTTGATGCAAATTTAATTAATGCAAGTGTGGACCTCTATATATCATGCTTCACATCCAAGCTCATGTAGTGAATGATAGCAAGAGAGGAGGGCGTTCCCCACAAGTGACACACCACATGATCCTAGGTTGTGTGTTAATTATGTAAGAGTAAGTGGATCAGTGTGAGATGTGAGGAAAGAAACTAGTCCATCGGACCCAGAGTAACTGGATCAGCAGGAGTAAAGAAACTAGTTCATGGAACCTAGGGCATCAAATGACAAAATTAAGAAAAAAAAATCAAAGAGGAAAAGGACGAAGATAGAAATTTGGAGGTCTAGGCCCTCAAATTAGATAACAATTCATGATGCCTTGCAAAACTCAGTAATGGTAATGGTAAGTTTACTTTTATGATATTTCCAGGTGACTCGGGTGGGCTTCACCAGCTAGGAAGGTGAAGCACCTATCCTTGCTCTCATTCCGTTGGTGAACAAATCATAGTAATAGTATCAACTGTACTTTTAGTAAGTGTTCCTCAAAGAAACATCACTTCATTGAGTCCCATTAGAAAAGAAAAGGCATACGTTACACAAACATGGTTATCTATATGCGTGAGGCCATTGATATTATCAGGTTATAAACGTATACCATTGCATATATTTTTCAAAACTTTTGTGATAAAATAGCATATTAAGATAAAATCAACACCAACCAAAAACATAAAATTATCACATTTTATCTGAATGTAATGTCTTATGACATAAAAGAAACGTGAGTGGCAACCAGATAAAGAAAAATAGGCTTTGCATCAGGCCATCGATATTATCAGGTTATATACCATTGCATATATTTTTCAAAACTTTTGTGATAAAATAGCATATTAAGATAAAATCTACACCAACCAAAAACATAAAATTATCACATTTTATCTAAATGTAATGTCTTATGACGTCAAAGAAAGGTGAGTGGCAACCAGATAAAGAAAAAGGTTTTGTCTAATCTTTCCAAGAGGAATCACTTCTGAAACATATTTTGTCAAGATACCAAGCACTGTTTTAACAAGTTTCCTAGCAAAAATATATTGTTGTCAAAAAGCAACAATTATGATGCAACTAAACACCTTAAAAACATGGTATACATGACAAATTGGCAAGTATAGTAAACAAGATTCAGGGCGGACCAAAAAGGCTGTAAGAACTTGCAGTGCTATGCTTCTATGCTTCTAGGAAACACAACGTGGCAGATAGTAGAACACATTTTAGCATAACTTACAACAATTGCAAAAAAAATGTTACAGTGCTTAAGGATTCGTGCAGAAACCTGTGGATGGCTCATCAAGGATAACTATAGGAGGGTCACCAATCATTGCAATGGCAACTGATAATTTTCGTTTATTTCCCCCACTCAAGAAACATGAAGGTTTGTTTGCATGCTTTGATAAGTCAAACTCCAATAATTTTTCGTCAACAACCTGTTAAGCTCAGTCAAAATGAACATATGTTATAAAAGATATGAAGAATAAAATGAGCATCAACTTAGATGCTACCTCTTTAATCCTAATTTCAGGGACAGCTTTTATTCTTGCATATAGCTCAAGATGTTCTTGAACAGTCAAAAATTCTAGAAGTGCATCAAACTGTGGGCAGTAACCAACCTGCAAAGGTATAATGAGACAAAACATTGTTGAAATATGTCACTGTTTTCAAAAGAGACAAGAATTAACTAGTTATTTATTGTCATAAACAAAGATAAAATTAGTCAGCAGTTATGCAATGTTTTAGAAATCTAACATGCTGGCGTGCCGCTTTAGGGTATGTCCGTATATCTTTACCAAAAATGTATGCAGTTCCATCCGTGGGGTACTCCTCTCCTGCAAACCAAATGCCAATATTCAAGAACCTAGCATGAGCATTTCCAGCATTTTTTTTCTTAGAAAATACATGTCTCGGCAAGCAACATATCAATTTGAACATAAACCAATCAAATTGATTCTAAGATACCATAAATTGAAAACAATTCAACTAGTGTACTTAATTTCCCGTGATGCTTGCAGCATATTAGAACACTGCATTCTGATAAATAGCTTGTTCCATGACTACTTAAGCTTTCTACAGCAGAAGAACAATTATCCACCAGTCAGACAACTGGAAGCACCGTCTTTTTCTGTCATCTCAATGCAACCAATTGAGAAGTGCCTTGAGTGGATGATAACGAAGACTAAAAGCAATCACAGTTTCCCATTAGTGTTTATGAGATTTTGAAATACTTATAGTGAAAATGTAGGTAACAAATGGAGTTTAAAAAGTACGATTGTGATGACATGATGATCATATAATGGGGATAACCACCCCCCCCCCCCCAAAAAAATGGGCATGAGCATCTTCCTTCATCAGGTTGTATGCAGGGAAATCCCACTTCATTGTTTCCCCTAATATCATCTCCTTTGCCATATCACGAGTGTACAGAGACCAAATAGAATCACTAAGAAGAGAATTATAACCAACTCAGAATTGATTGATTCGGTGTACAGGTAATATGATCATTACAAGATCGCACCAGGCTTCTGGTTAAACAAGACTATATAAAGCCAAATTGGTTAGGAAAATGACACTCCCTAATCAACCAACTTCTAAAACATAATGCCTGAAAAAATGCTAAAACACAGAATATAAAAGTCATAAGAAGACACATTTGACTATTACAAATTCCTATGCCTCTTGGTTTTCAGCTCTATCACTACATAATTCTACCAAATAATAGTAGAACATTCTAGAAACTGGATGTAATCTGCAGGCTTATCCTTTAAGTACAAAAGCATGAGTTTGATTATAGAAAAATTCTTCAAAATATGGTAACCTAATTATTTTAGAATGAGGTTTATTAATCCATGCATAAATTAATAGCATGAAAATAAATGATATTTTAAATATATATTTATAAATTTACACATTACAAAGATCCACTATCAACTCTCTAGTAGAAAAAGCCATCATTTCTCTTCAAATCAAACTTGAGAGAAAAATGGTAGACTTGCCAAATATTTTATAAGAATCAATTTAAAAGAATACTACAATGTCATAATGGTATCACAGGTTAGTGTTAAATTGGGTTGGGTTATTGATCCTGAAACAATCCAGCTGATTCACTAAACCTTGTAATTACTGTTTTCAGGAGTAGACTCCCTAAACTGGCTTAGGTCCTCGGTCCAGATATCCATTTGTGTGCACATTCAATAAATCCTTTGATTGGTGGTTGGATCAAATAAGATCAAATAAGAGATTCGGAGGCAGTAAACGTTTCCCATTCCTACACTAAGAGCAGCTCAAAGACAACTAAATAACACATGGTATTCGAAAGAGTATACAGGGAAAGAAAGAAGTTACAAGTCCCATATAACGATGAAAAGCAATGTAATTTTCCAAGGTACCTGATAACATTGATAAGGTTGTGGTTTTTCCTGCTCCATTTGTTCCTAAGAAGCCAAAGCATTCTCCTTCTTGGACAGAGAATGATAATGAATTAACTGCTACTTTTGGACTCTTGTGTGGCCCACCAAAATAGACCTGATTGGAAATAACAGAAATTACAATAGTATCCATTTAAATGGCATTTCACAGAGGTTGAATCATGAATGTACCTTGCGGAGGTTGCAAAGACAGATTATGGCATTATTGGCAGAGCCTGAGACCACTCTTTCTCGTTCTGCTTGAACATCAACGTCTTCACCAGTGATGGAAGTATTTTTTTGGGACCCAAGTAAAGGTTCATGAAAAGTTTGTGGTGCATTCCGGTACATTCCAAAGGTCCTCCACCACTCCAGAATAAAAGAACTTAGTTGAGAGGATGGAATGATCTCAAACCCAATTGTAAAAAGAAAGTAGAGAACACTCTGTTGTAGGTGAACAATAACAATTACAATGCAATAATATGCCCTTTAAAAAAAATTCAACAGATAGTTACATGTAACGAAAGACGATAGTGATCACGTAAGTATAAAACACAGTAGATAACACTCTGTTGTAGGTGAACAATAACAATTACAATGCAATAATATGCCCATTAAAAAAAAGTCAACAGAGTTACATGTAACAAAAGACGATAGTGATCCGTAAGTATAAAACACAGTATATAAACATCATCATAACATCTAAAATGTATGATTTGTCCATCCATCACACCAAAGTTCAAGAAAAACTCCAGATCATAAAGACCCATATATATATATATAAATTTTCTGGATCTTTACATAAACATAATTCAAACATATTGTTCAGGAATCTCTGAAAGTGCAACAGTGTCACCAACTAAAACATAAAGACCCAAAGTTCAAGAAAAACTCAAGAACAAACCCCCCCCCAAAAAACTTAAAAATAGATCTTTTCTGGATCTTTACACGAGCATAATTTAAACATATTATTTAGATTATCTGAACGTGTAACAGTCACCAACTAAAAACATAAACTGAGATGATGCATGGAAACCTAGGATTGTAGACCCATCCAGCCCTAGCCTGACTCAGGCCCAAGGCTCCAGCCTGTTTCCATCCCTGGCCCTGAGAGCTGAGGTCCAAAAGGACACCATTACACATGAGACTGAACCAACATCCACCAAACTCCAACTCAGACTTGGATCTGGGCACGGTTCAAGCAGCATCACCAAAGGAACAGCTTGGAAGGCATCCCACATAACCTGAACAAGTCAGGCCAGACTGAGACTCGGCATGTAGTGAACAATACAATGCTGAGGGACATATACTCAAGGCGATGTTTGATAGACCAAAACATTTCGAAAACTAAAGTCTGATTTCAGGTCTGAGTATGAGAAGTAGACTATGTCTAAATAATTTGGATAACGTGATACTTCTAAACATGAAATTGAGAACTTAACATAAATAGATTATTTGATAATTTAAAATATATAAATTAAATAACTAAATAATGCAGGTAGATGCTTTAATTAACATTTATTTGAAACCATAAATTTCAATCATTTTAATTAATCATGTACACAACCAGATTAACATAAATCAAACAAATTTAATTAATAATAACAATCAAGTATAGACATGAACACCTACCTTCTAGCATGCTTCACAGATAAATACATGAAATATTTAAAATCAAATGATCACCACGGTCAAACAAATAAATGAAGAAACAAATATATAAAAATTGAAGAGATTTCAAGTTTCTCCTATTTCCAACAATTACTGTTTCCCTAAACACGAAGTCAAATTTAGCTTGATATTTGTGAAGATCAAGCTACCTACTGTTTGACAGTAAACTGTAAGAAAAGAAACTCTTCCACCTATCTTACAATGCATCTGTCCCTGAATTTATGATACTCTTTCTCATTCTCGCTCTCTTTAAGTGCAAGTGGTTGTATCAATGTTCTGCAAAAAAGATAGCAACTGCCAACAGTACAAATTGTTTCAAAGTAACTGCTCACTGATAGACTGAAAGAAAAATATAAACATTTTTTGTAACTTCGATGTTCCTTGTACTTCATTTTTTTGGTTGGGTGTTTGTATTGTCTTGACAGATAATACCCTTTGTTTTTTATTGTGTTGAGGGTGTTTCTATGTCTCTTCCTCTTCATTGTTGTAATTGCTTTTTCTTCTGGTCCTAATGAATTACACCCTTCTTTTCATATCACACTAAGAAATCATTATAGCCTATACTGACATCAGACAACCCCCAGTAAATCCCTAAGGTGACTTCCAATCGGTTTGGTTGGACCAACTCAGTTATATCAGCCCTACACATAGGTCCTTATGTGTCAAAATAAAGTTCTCAGATGCCGACTATTAATTCAAATGTTTCCTACTGCATTTACCCCTCCAGGTGTCCTGCAAATCTTTGCTGCAGTGTCATCAGGGTTTTCAGCCCTAGAACTTTCTACTACCACTGACCTTATTGCCCTTTTGATTCCTTTTCTAACCTGGCACTTGTAGATGGCAGACTAGCAAAAGTTGGAAGCCTCCCTTAAAGTATTCTGGATTGAGCCACATCTGGTAGCTTTCCAGTTCACCTACTTAATCGATCTCACTATTGTTTTTTTTTTTTGAAAATCAACCTGAAAAAGAGGTGCACCTCATTGAAGACATAAAAGGAAGAAATACAAAAGTACCACTATCGGGTTTGGCTACTTCAGACGCAGAATATGCTTTTATTAGACACTTTGAGAATTGATTAATAAGATTAACATAAGCTTAGAACTATATAATAAAATACATTGATAAGGACAGTCTGGAAGGAGACAACCAACCCCACTCTAAGGCCCATTCCTTGGTGCTAGGTGTCCAAATTCCAAGTCTCTCTTCCCCTTATTTATAGAAGACAATGAAAAGTACAAGGAAGCCACTAGTCATAAATCAACATAGGATCATCAAAGTGAGGATTAGCAAAAGGAGTCATGCGTGGCTGCGAGACCCAGCTGAAGTTGAAGGAAAATAAGATCCACGATTGTGTGGTGACGAGTACTACATGATGAAGCAATATGTTTCCCATGAGTGTCACTTAGATGAGAATGCTAAGGTGTATGTACGGATATGCTAGATCTACAATGTCCATAGTAAGTGTATTAGAGAAAATGCGGAGTAGCATCAAATGAGAACATAATGTGAGAAGGAAGATTGAGTGTTTTGTAAATTATAGCAGGCATAGTCCTAGGAGGCTCCAATTAGAAAGTGAGCATATTAAGTTAGTGTAAAAAAAAGAAAATAGGGCATACCTATATTAAATAAAGAAGGGTAACTCAATGTAATTTGAAGAATTTATGAAGAGGTAGTTCAAAACCATATAGAGCTGAAAGCCTGAAACAAAGAATTTAAATAGAAGAATAGAAAAGATGTATGATTAAAGTTTCAAAAAGTAGTTGAACTGAGTTGTACAAGATGATACACAAAGATGGCTGCACTGCCGTACTGCATTCCTTGTATCATGCCTGCTGGTGACACAAATAGAATCTAATGACTACTGGCCACGTTCCTACAATTCATGACTTGGTTGCCTTCCTAATTTGCTCGGATCAATTTCTTTATAGTCCTCAGTGTTGCATCAACGATTGATCACTGATGACTCTAAGCAAAACAAGCATAGCCTTCTCCACTAGAAGCAAACTAAAAAAAAGTAGGATATTAACATAAATCTTGTAAATACTAACAATTATTTGTGTCAACAAGGTAGCAACCATAGGAATAAGGAGGGAGAGACCTCCAGCTTGGCTTCATTTAAATATGTCATCATTAAGATTATGTAATATCTAGATTCATTTGAATGGACACGAAACATGCTCTAAGGATTGTCTTATGCCTGCATAATAGACAACCATGCAGGTTCCTTGCCATCCAAGAACGTAAAGTTGACATCTTGTTCTGAAGAAAGCATCTGGATGTCGTCAGCAAAAGAATACCCAATACCTAAAAGAAGAAAAACTGTCCAAACTACTTCTCTGGTATGCCAATCCTCACAACCAACTGTTGCATGGACACAGGGTTCAAGAGTGTAAAAGACACGACCAAATAGTACTAAATGAAGACCTAAATGCTACAAAAACAGCATAAACTGTAAAATTAAAATGTTTTCTACTAAACTCAAGAACCTAGGGTCCAAGAATCTGTCAAAAACAGGATAGCAGAATGCAGCTTCCGTGAGCAACATCAATGGGGAATCTGGTCTGACTGAGAGCACAACCAACTAAAATCATTCATCTACCTTGGGAATTTGGGATTGGATTGGCCCCTGGATCGGCCAGGGCTTTATCCCAATCTGTATTGCAATTGGATCAGGCAGATCAGCCTGACAGATTGCCAGAAGCCCAGGATCAGCCAAAAGTCAGCCAATCCTGATCCAACTCAGCCAACTTGGCTGATACTCATCCAAGCTGACCCATGTCAGAGTTGGAACCAGCTGGATCAGCCAATTCTGAGCTAGGATTGGCTGATCCTGGCTCAGGATAAGCTGATTGGGCTAATCTTGGCCAGGACAAGATGGTTCAATTGAACGGGCCTAGATACAACCCATATCAGCCAATCCCAGCCTGGAATCAGCTAAATCCAGGCTGACTATAGCCGATCTGGCTGGATACAGGCCATGGTGATTTAAGTCACTGGATCTTGATCCTATCGAGTCCAATGGAACTGATGACATTGCGGCACCACTGACACCTCAGCGGCAGATTGTGGAGAGGAGTCACAATAATTGGACCATAATCTGCCAATTTGAGCTTAATTGGTCCCAATCCACACCGAATCAATCAATTCTGTCAGAGAGCTGGGGGTGGATTGTCACCCCCAACTCAGCAGATTCTGTGAACCATTCCTCTCCCTGTTGGGTGGGAAAGAAGCATCTTGCCTTGCCGGTCCGGGCTCGCCGACCCGGCTGAAACCCAACAGCGGATCTTAAGATCCAGTAGCACCGGATTCATGCTGTAGAATGATACAAGCAAAATCATAGATATAGTAAAGGTACTGCAGTTTCACAACAATGAATAACCTTATCGTTTTACAAATCTAGTAGGGATCATTTCCTGGGAAGATAAATCATAATGACAAAGAAGGCAAGAATATACAAGAACATGAAAAAGCAAAAAAAATACCTCGATGCCTAGGTAGCAAATGGAGGCACCCGTGACATTCCAGTCAAGTATATGTGTACCAGATCCTCGTTTAATCCCTTGTCGTCTTAAAGCAAGTGATGCAAGTCCATCAGCAAAACAGAAGCTTGGAGATAATCTAAAAATGTTCTGTGCAACATAAGCCCACTCACAAATTAATTAAGCATAGCACGATTGACACATACAAAAGAAATAAAAAACAGGTGCACAATTCCATAACAGTTATAAAAAGTTGAACCCAAGAAGCAAGAGCATAGGCCAAGGATTGCAGAATCTGAATTGGGACCAGGATTGGTGGGTGCCAATTCCGATTCCGATCCAGATTGGATCGGAAAATCGCCAGATCCACCAGGAGAAAACCACTCTGGAACTGGTCCAGATTGGTTCTTCAAAAACCCAGAAAAATAATAAAATAATAAAGTTGATGCCCAAAATGATTTCCGGTCCAATTCAACCCCTTTTGGGCTGGGTTGCCCAAATGAGGCTGCCATGGCAGCAATTCTGGCGAGGAAATGCTAGAATCAGCTGAGTCGGGTAGAATTAGCTGATTTCACACAATTCCGTTGGGAGTTCGACTGGAAGTGGAACTCCAAGCAAAAATCGGATTGATAGGGTCGATCCACTCTGGGAATCAGCTCATTCCAATCTGGATCAGTCAATTCCGCGACCTATGGCAAATGCTGATTTTGAAAACATGCCGAATGGAAACTCGTGACAAGAAATTGAAAACACGTTTAAGACATACTGAATTAATGTGGGCATCTTAGGCATGCAATCACAGGATAAGCATAACAAACGACCAATGTCTAAAAGGCTAATTTCTTTTTCTGTTCTTACATCTAAAGAGGATCCTTTTTTACTTCCATGCCATGAATAAGAAATCAACAACATGCAGGATGAGGATCAGCTGGTTCCAGTTTGGATGAGCCAATTGAGATTGGGATCAACTAGTGACAATCTGTCTGAGAGGTAAATTGAATCACAGTTTCGCTTATAAATGGACAGAAAAGACGTTAGATTCTATATCAGATTGGATTATCCTGGACCAGCCAATACAAAGCTGATCCTAATTTTAAACAAGAGTGGAATTCCAAATATTGATCCAAGTAATGCAATCCTTGCAGAAAATACAAGGTCCCAACAAAGTGAAGCTAGCATAGATAGACAGTCCCATGCAAACCCACGAAAAGACCACCAATAAACAACAACCAACCAAACATCCCATGAGGCACATATAGCCATGCGCCTGGAAGCAGAAACCTAGAAACATAAAACATCACCCACTTCCTTCCATCCACTTCTTCCAGTGATTATTTTCCTATGTTCAACATATTTCTCATATTCCACAAAGATTAAGCTGCCTTGAAAAGCATTCAACCTCTTGTAGATGAAATGCTCCCTTTCTTGCATGCTAAAAAAAATGTACAGTTCTGAGAGACTAAAAATTTACAAGCTATCTTAGAAAGAAAACGTACAAACTTCCTTCCCATCATGCTCATTAAGAAGATAGCCAGCTCTCTTTCTACCTCAGTTTAACAGTTCATGAACAAACCTTAAAACCAGAGTTTATCAGTTCATGAATCAAGCATTCGAAAACAGGCATGTCTTTGCTGATACCTACATTACTGATTACTCAATGCAATTCTATCAAAGAATGTGTCACTTTGCTTGATAACTGTTTACACTATGCTTACATGATTTGCAGGATTGGTGGCGAGGACACGCACATAGATCCATTCAATCTGGACCATCTACATTGGCACTGTCACCATGTTGTGGAGTAGTTATGGATCTGAGAAAATGAGTGAACGATCCAGTCGTGGAGGTCTCTACTTCGGTAATCTTATTTTGTATTTCTGTTGATGTTCTGTAAGAATGTATGCTCAAAATTTGTCCATTTAATTTTGTCCAGTCTGTCCTTAATTTTGAACACTTTTTGGGTTTTCTTTTAAGAAGTGTACAAGAGGGGTCTAAAAAATGACACCTACATCCCATGAACACAGCATGAACAACCCAAAGAAATGATGAATTTCTGTTTCCAATTCTCGGATAGATTCTCCTCTCACTTCCCCCTCCCGGCCCTGCTTCGTCTTCTTGTCTTCACCCTTCCAGATATCCCTCTCCCCACTCCTTCCTCATGGTTCACTCCCCCGCCCCCATCTTCTTTTTCTTCTTCTTCTCCCCTTCCTCGCAGCTCACCTGTCTGGGTCTTCTTCTTCATCATTGTATTCCCCCCTCCTGTATCCTCTCACTTCCACTATCTCCCTGGGCTCATGTCCACCTACACTGCCGGAGGGGCTGACTCCAGAGTTCATGATGCACTGCTCAGGACATCACTGTCATCACCACCACACTGTGGAAGCCCTCACGCACCATTGGAAGCCACCTCCTCGATGTTGGGTCGGCGATGCACCAGCACCGACATTAAGCCCCACGACCACGTAGGGAGCACCTCTGCTTCCCATTCTTCCCCTCCCTCCCAGGCTGTTCACCAACTCTACCCAACCCTGATGGACCCTGCATCCGGCACCTGTCTGTCTTCCAGCCTTTTCCCCCGTTTCTCGACCGATCCCCCAGTTGCCGTGCTTCCCTGCTCCACAGTGTTGCTCCCTCCAGTCAGGACTGCAGCCATTTGGCAACCAAGGATTGGTGGCCTGGCCTCCTTCCCTGTTTCCACCATACCCCCACAAGGCCACAACAGGGCCACCTACAGCACGTCAGGCACATTGCACCCTCTACCCATGCCTGCTCATGCCCAACCTTTCGGAGGCTCCAACACGTGCGAATCCACCTCATCAGGAGTGTCTGTCAACTTAATGCCGCTGATATTCTGCAGGTGGTAAGTGCTTGACAGTCCGGGATGATTAAGTGCCAGAAGCAACAGGCACCAGAGATGCCCAGGTCAGGAGCCTGACACCCAACGGCCAGCCTGGCTCACACAAACTGGCTGACCTGAAGTACTCACACCTGGAAATTGATGTAGGGGTGCAACTGGCCCTGCCAAGCCCACCATCAACCTGCACACTTCCTGACCGACGCTCTCTTTTGGGGTTGTAGCCCTTTACCACTCTGCGAGGTGTGGGCTAAATCAATCATTGTATTTCATGTTGTATCAACCGGTCAGAAGGATGGGCAACCGGGTGGTCGACTCCCACACCCTGGCATGGAGGTAAGTTCCTACCTTCACTCTGTTCTTATGTTTGCTCATTTACTATACACTATCTTAACCTATCGCATGAAAGGTAAAAAGCCCTAGCCCGTTCATGATTGTTGCTGATTAGTGGGTGAAACTGTCTCAAACCACCAGACTAGAGAACATAAAATATGAGGGTCCCTAATTAGGGTAGTGTCCATGCTACCACAGTCCTGCCCCATCTGTGGGTCGCCGATCAGGTCTGCTTCTATTCGACTTATTATATTTCCTGAATGCCTTACTCAACATTGATTTCAGATGTGGCATATATTCTTTATAATGTCCCCTCTAGGTCCAGTCTTAGAGGTGGTCCCGCATAAGTGAAGGTCGGCTGATCATAACTTGGAATCTTTTGAATTGGCCAATTTCATATTGACTTGGACTAATTCAGACCTAATCCTGCCTAGTAATGGACAAGTTTGGCTTAATGATCGCAAGATCAAAATCGGGACCAAGATTGGTGGGACAATATTTGATCTGGGTCTGATTCGTGATCCTGGCTGATTCTCTATGAGGATTCCCAATCCAGAATTGGTCCAGATTAAAATAATTTTCTATTTTTTTGTTCTAACAAATAGAAAAATCAGTAAAAATTATAAAAAATAAGAAACCCCCTGAAAATGTTAAAATTATAAATGTAACATCTAACCACACCTTCTTGTCATTATGAGAGATTTGAAAATGAGTGAATATATGTTAACACTAATGATCATTCCAATAAAAACATGGTACAAATGATATGCATACAAAATATACCTTCCTATCACCAATATCTATTGAACTGGCCTTGAGACTAATTGTTCTCTAAATTCTCCAAGATGCTACATTGAGAAATGTTAGTCATGATTGACTCGTATCCATATACAAATAATGATTTGGCCATCTCACTAAAATTATAGATACCTTCCTGCGCTAGAATTATGGGTCCTCAATAGGGTTCTAGATAACATTGAGCCACATACTTATCAAGAAACTCCATTTGATTCTAACACTGACTTTGGCCACTTGAATGTTGTTGTTGACGTAAATCATCAACTCATACTATAATGGTATGTGCGATGGTATCATATCTCCACCACCATATCCACCTCCACCTCACCCAAACCTCTTACATTTTACAGTTGAGTTGCTGAAACAAATTCTTTTCTATCATCACATAAGAAAAATGTTTGGATCCTATTTTTGGGACTCTTAGGTCTTCGTCTAATAATTAGCTTCCTTTTCCTCCCCATTTCTTCTTCTTCTTCTTCTTCTTCTTCTTCTTCTTCTTCTTGTGTACTAGCTCCAATCTTGCACAAGTATACCTTCTTTAAAGATTTAAATCCACCAAATTTGCTGGTCTTCTAAGTAAGAGTTGAACTTGAACATGAAGCTTCATGGGAAGATGGAGCTAGAGCTAGAACCTCTGTAAATTGTGCTTCTTCTTGCATTTATTCGTTCTCATTGGGTACACTGTCATGCTCACCTTTGACTCATGCATGATCATTCGGGTCAAACTTTGGTAGTGGTGCAACATCCTTACCCTCCATCCGTGTTACAAGTGGATGTTATTTTTGAAAAATGTATTTCAAGTCAACATCAATTTGTGACAAATCTTGACCTTCTGCTTCAACTCTTTGCTCATAAATAGCAGATGTAAATTTTGCAAACCTTTCTTCAAAATTTATTCAGCGTTCCTTGATGTTTTCGATTCTCAAGCGCATGTTATAGTAGTAAAACACAAGTTTTTCTAATTTGTCGCTTTTCAACATGTTCTTTCTTTTTATATGATATAAGGTTGAAAGTGCTCTAATTTCTCTCACAATGTGATTAACTCGTGCTATGGCTCAATATCCAAACTACGATAGTGGTGAGCGTATTCCATCCACATATGTTGCTTACATGTATCTACCACTCAACTGTAAAAAGACAATATCAATATAGATATGTATTCTTGTCATTTAAATAATTAACACGGCCAATGTGACATACACACACACTAGAAGAAATCTCGTCATATGAATATCTAAGATCCCATTCTCCACACACATTGATTCTCATCTTATATGATTGTAATTGAACTATTATGTGAAATAGAAATAAGTCAATAACAAATATGTCCTAAAAACTTAATTGCATGTATTTCTACTATTTTTTACTTACTTCAAGCTGCACTTCTATTCTATCTTGTTGAGCTCTAACTAAATATTGTATCATTTACAACGTATCCCACAACCTCTGCATCACTACATACTTGTATATTGTATTGTATTCTTGGGTTTAAGAAATATCTTACCACAATGGAATCCAACATTAACACATTACTAAAAAACTTAAATGAAATATAAAAATACACAAATACCTGTTGCATGAACATCATGGTGAAGTATCTTGACACATATGTTATCTATAATGTTTCACCATTTCCGATAATCTTTTGAAAGTTTTTGTTTGATTTTCAACTTTGATTTGTCCACCACATTGTACAAATATTCAATTTAATTTTTATCATTAGAATCCACCAATCTCAACACTTAAATGAACGGTTCTATCATGGAATGTAGTACTAAATTCTCTTCCACCAATGATTGTTATTAATAAGATGTTCCATCTTAGTCAAGATCTCAAATTGGTCCATTCTGTTGTGTATATTATGGCAATCCTAAACAAAATGAATCTTTTTAAATCATGGCAATGTCTATACAAACTCTTCAATGCAATAAAGTGTGTGACAAATCTGATTGGACCAAGTCGCACTATATCACGCCCATTGGTATGTTCTCTCATGATGTGTAGCAATCTAGGATGACCATAAATGAAAGATGTAATCAACTAAGTTTGACTCACTAATGAGCTCATGTAGTTTCTTCTCAATATGCCACACAAGGAACCCAAAATTTGTGTTCCGGCATCCATCAACTTCTTCCATACATCCTTAAATGAAGCTTCATTGTCCATCATAAACTGAACAACATCGTTCCTCTACAACATCATTTATAAGAGTAAACATGTAGTTTACATTATTGATCTTGCAAGATGTGTCCATACTCTTCAAAAATGTTGTGCCCTCAGAAGAACAATAAATAAGAAAGTTTATCATGAATCTCTTTATGATTCCTGTCCATCTATTGTATATGATGGTACAACCTTTTTCCTTCTAGACCGCCTTAAATCCATCTATCCATATGGACAACTCATCAACCTATGTGTCCAAACCACAATTACAGACGTATTTAAACGTCGGGACTTTTAATCTCGGTCCAATCTCATCAATAGCATCAATAAAAATCTATAAATATGGATAGGTAGTCGCATGGGCTGAGACACCTACATGTGAAATATGACATAAATGTTAATTCCACTTAAAGTCATTTAAGACAAATATAAAAGAAGTTTAAGGCTTGATCTTCCTGCATGCAAAATCATTTACAAATATGTTTGACGGCCTTCTTTGCAACCATTGCCGTTGTCTTAACACCTTTAAATGCCTACTTTATCGTCCTCTGACTTCTATCTTGATGCCTATACATGGATGTGTTCATCAGTTGAATTGATTGCGACTAATGAAACTCATTATTTATACCTAAGTGAGGTGTAGGGCAAGTGTCTTCCACATTTGAACATCTAGCAGTAGATCCTCTTGTTCCCATTCTGATCTCTTCATCTTTACGGGTTGATGCCTTGCCTGTATTGCTCTCCTGATTTGTGTGTCCTCTTCATCCTATAAACTTGATCTAGCCAGGTCAACAAGAGTCTTTCCTTTAACTTTTTTATGGGTTTCAGATATGAGATATGTGTCTCTTCGTTTGAGTAGCTCATCATAACTCGGCTCTCTGCTAAACATATCTCCCTCTGTGATGCTCTCCCAACTAAATAACTCATCATTTCTTCTCATGGCTATACTGGTACTTTGTCATAATTCTTGACAATCCCATTAATCCCACTAATGTGTTGCTTGAGACGGAAAATACCTCCACTCATCTCTTTCCAGCATCATTTATATTTTACTCCTTTTTGTCAAAATCTAGCAAAAACCCATGTAGCCATCCAATATAATGAAGTGCAAGCACATCATGCTCCTCATTTGACATTTATCCTGCATGAAGAAGATATAAAAAAGTAGTACTAACGTTAAGTAAAAATTTTAAAACATTAAGGAGAGGGGGGATTTGAGAATTTCGGACAAGGGGGCCCGGGGGATGCACCTAGACCCAAAGGGGGGAGAAGGCTGACTGTTCAAGGGGTAGGGGTCGGGGGGAGGTCGTGGGTTCAACCAGACCCGAAGCCAAAGGGAGAAAATACCTCCATTCAACTCTTTCCCTAACCATTTACATTTTACTCTTTTTTGTCAAAAAATCTAGCAAAAACCCACGTTGCTGGCCAGTGTCACGAAGTGCAGGCGCATCGTGCTCCTTGTCCAACATTTTTCCTAGATAATATAAAAAAGTAGTATTAATGTTAAGTAAAAATTCAAAGATATTAAGGAGTGGGGAATTTGGGAATTCCGTATAGGGGGGACTGGAGGGTGCACCCAGACTCGAAGGGGAGAGGCTGAGATCTCAGAGTGATTGTGCAAGGGTGGGGGGAGGTCCTGGGTTCACCTAGACCCAAAGCCGAAAGGGGAGGGGGGACTAGAGAAGGACCGACTAGACCAAGGGAAAGAATATGGGGGAGCTTCCCCCTGGTGGTGTTGTTGCTGCAAGGGGATCGGGAGGGGGCAAGGCCACATGAGGGACTGGGGGAGGGTGCAAGCTAGATGGAAGGGGAGGGGGAGGGAATGGAAGGGTAGGGAGGGGGTACCCTTCTTTCAGTAGGAGGGATGTGGGACCAAAATCGGGGGAGGAGAGTGAGGATTGAAGGGGGATCGGGAGGGGGGAGGGTGGATTGCCCAAGGATTGGAATTGCACCTGATTCCGATTTTTCTGGATCCCATCGGAATTGACTGGATTGGCTAGTTTCTATCTGATGCTCCGAAATCAGCTGATCTTAGAGCGATCCAGCAGATTCGGGCCAATTCCCCAGGGAATTAGTCCCAAATCGGTCCTCCAAGCGAAGATCCGATTCGGGAATTAGCCCGTCACGATATGGATCGGCCGATTCTGCAAACAATGGTTGGTCTTAGTCGGGGCATTCGGCTGATCTTGGGCTTGTGGCAGATTGGCTGATCCGATCCTCCAAAGTCACCCAATTCAGTTTCCCATAATGGTCCTAAGAAGAATCTATTATCATCAACTTGAGAGGTGGTGGAATGCACAAGTTCATTACGCCATAAATAGAGAAGAAAATGCCAGCCCCTTGTACACTTAAATAGTAAAATAAAGGTTAACTATTTCCAGACGAAAATAAAAGGTAATCTAGAACCCACTGTGAGAAGGTCAAAACTCATAAGTATAATAGCCCACAATCTAAAATGAGCTGATCCTCATCTCCGATGATCATAGAATTTTGGAGGTGTTAAATGCACAATAATTCTCTATGCAAACTCTTGCAGACGATGATTCTAACCCATATGATACCACGTAGGTATCACTTAACCATACCTGTGTGCAATTAGACAAAAGTGGGATGACAGGTCATAGTATCATAAATCAAGGACAAAATCATAAGAAAAGCATAATTACATATGAAATGTAACAAAGAGAGCTTGGAATTTATCTGCAAAACGTCACTCTGTAACAACAAAATAATGGATCTACTGCCTTTAAATTCAACCTACCTTTAGGACAGAGTTTACACTCCTAGTAGCTTGAATGAGCCCCATAATGAATGAAATAACCATTAGAATGAGACCACAGAGAAAGTGTACCAGGAGAATTATATTCTGCACATATGAGAAAGCCCAAGTTAGATAAAAGTAAAAGTATCAAGGACTACAAGGCAAAGAATTAGCACCTGGGCAACTGAGTGGTCGGAGAAAAAGAATGTCAGGCAGTAGGTAGATGAGGCAATTGCTAACCCATACTCCAAAAACATGAGAGCAGTTGGCATAAGGCAACCATTTCCAACAAATTGAGTGAGACCTAAAATAATAACAAACTTATTTCATAGCCATCTCAGTTTCATATTCTAGATGAACAAGGATTAAGCTAACAGCCTTCCAGTAATCTATAGATTAAAAACAATCTAAAATGGAAGCTAAGAATTCCATATAGAAGATGAAAAAAAACTATACGGTTAGCTTAGTTGTAGCACTTTGTAATGTTCAGAACTTGGCAAGCACATATATTATTAAATTTACTACTATTTTTACTTTTTCAAAGTTCATAAAATATGATATCATTTTGTGCCAGAGGTCCAACTGGTATTCATAGCAATATTAGTTAAGAGGGATCAAACTAAAATGACAATTCATTCATGCTATGTATGGCATACCAAAAAGGAAGAAGAGAAGTATCGCCAATGCTGCAGGAAACAAGAAGCTGATGAAATCCCATAGGTATGTTGATACCCAATACGACACTATAGAAACCTGAAAAAGAGATGCCAAATTATCAAAACAAAAGACAGGTAGAAAAATTGAAATTACGGTGATCTGCAAGGAGTCATATACCCCACTGATTAGTTGTTGATGCTTTGCTTTGACTTCTCGTTCCTACAAGAGACAAGGCAAAGCACATCTATTATATCTGTCGGGTGCCAGGAAAAAATAAAAGTCCAGAATTTTTGTCACTCCTTGAATATTTCGAGACTTTGGATTTTCCCAACATCGTTATGCACAATTGAAAGGTGGCCATCAATGATAAAAATATGTTCTGGAGACCACCCCAAAGAAACAATAAAACAATCATTTTGAAATTATTTTGGTCCAGTACACTCAATCATTACAAATTCCTTCATCACACACCATTCAAGTCCCAGAACCGACTACGTTTCTTTTACATATTGTCATGTTAGCATTTACATTCTTCAGCACCTAATCAAGGAAATTTATAATGTTATCTACCAGTCTAAAAAAAAGGCTGCCTAGATGCCTAAGCGGTCCCCTGGGCAGTTTGAAAAGATTAATGCCTAGAAGGTTTCTGACTCAGCCTCCCATAGATGCTTTAGATTTATCAGCCTTTCTCCTTTATAAAATATAAATTTTCTTAGATCTATTTATTCAGTCTAGACATGAGAATAGAATCATAGAAATATAAACAACTAATGTCATCCTAAGATACGTTGCTTAACCTTTACTAAAGGTAATAAACATGACAAGGATAGTCCATAAATAATTATTCCTCTTATAGTTGGACTTCAATGTCAAAGTTCCTTACATCTATAAATATAAATTGTACATTCATAGCCTCGTACTGAAAAAAGAAGAGTTCAGCTTAGAAATTTTGCTCATAGTGTGCCCTAAAAGATCTAATTTATCGAGTTAAACTATAAAATATAAAGAACATCTAATCCTCCAAGTTTGACAATGGTATATATTCATCATGTTGTGATCATCATCTCAAACTTGAGAAGCTAGAATTGCCATCTAGACAGTCCACCTAGTCAATAAGTAGGTTGATGCGGGACAAGCCGGCTAATCCGGCTAAACCGAACGAAAATGATTTAAACCGGCGCTAACCGCCGCTAAAACACCTAAACGGACCCCAAAATAGGCCTAAAACGACCCCAACCGGTCCAAACAGGTCCAAACCGGGCCCAAGATGGACTGAATCGGCCTGAACCGACCCAAAACACCTTGAACCGGCCTGAACCGGGCGGTTCAGGTGCTGAACCGGCCTGAACCGGGGGTGAACCGGGTCAGAACCGGTCGAACCGGTCTGGGAGCCGGCCTGGGCCTCGGACCGGCCGGTCCGAACCGCGCGGCCGACCGCGCGCGTCGCCCGCGCTCGCGGCCGCGAGCGAACTTCCGGGGGGGTCGTGGCGCGCGGAGGGGAAAAGTCCCCGAGGTGGCGTGGCCGCATCCTGGCTGTTGCGCCTCGTCGCCGTGGCGACATCTCCGGGCGCCCTCGCTGGCGCGGGCCGCGACAAGGGGGGGGGGGCGAGCAGCGCCTCGCCTCGCCAGCCGCGTCGTCTCATCCGTTCGGTTGACGCCGCGCGCAGACGGCGGAGCAGGGGGCGATGGCGGACGGCCCCGGTGCCTCGGCTTGGTCCGATCGGTGCAGGCGGACGCGACTGAGCAGGGAGGAAGAGCAGGGGACCCGCAGCCTCGGCGTTGTCCGGCCGCCTCCGATCGACGGCGGTGGAGAAGAACCGTCCGCCTTGGGAGGACGCCGCACGAGGGAGCGAGCCGCGGAGGGAGGGGAATCCGGGGATCGCCGGATTCTCCTCCCGCTTCACCGAATCCTCTTCTTCTTCTTCTTCGTCTCGTCTGCGATCGCGAAAGGAGGAAGACCCGCCACCGGCGGAAGGGGACCGACTGAGCTGTCCGCCGTGGAGGAAGGGGAATCGTTGGCTGGGGTTGTCGAACAGAGAAGGGGAAGAGAGGAGAACGGCTCGGAGGCCGGAGGATGCGGAGGGGGAAGAAGACGGCGCAACTCGCCGGATCCGGAAGATGGAAGGGAGACCGACCTTACTGCCGGAGGTGGGAGAGAAGCGGCCCTCACTGGCCGGGGTGAGAGGAAGAAGATGGGGGCCGTAGCCCCCTGTGCGGGAGAACACCACCCGAAGGCTCCAAAAATCACTTCTATTGCTTATCTCTCGTATGTACATGGGTCCTCCTCTTATAGAGGGAGAGGAGAACAATTAACAAAAAGGACTCCCTAATAAGACTATTTACAAACTAGTCCATTTAAGGACTTAATTAAAAAAAACTCAAAAATGTCCCCATCATAGGTCTTCTGTAACTGCTTAGGCGGTTTTAAAACATTGTTTCCAACCTAGTCCTAGACAGAACATTTGATCGGTTAAAAAGTGTTGCTCCCAAGAAACCACTAGAATACAAAGAAAAAGTAGTATGTAGAATAGATGCATGCAGCTAAGTCAAAAAGCATGTGAATTTGGTATACAGCAATAAGGTATCTATCAACTAATGGGTAACACCCAGAAAACAACCATCCTCTAAAACAAGTATTATCAGAAACTAAAGAAAGAAGCTCTAGTAGCCTTCTTGTATTGACCAGTATGGCTGTATCTTCTGAAAAAAACCAGAAAGATTTTTATGGGTATAAATGCAATAATTGAAATTTTAATATTTTCTGTAAAAATCTCCCAGGGGAAACCACCTCTCAATGTTTCTAGACAGAGACCGATAAATTGAATCATTCCATTTCATATTGCATGTCATTGCAATGCATCCTCTTGTGCCTGTTCTACATGCATTACAATAGAACCATAGAACTTTGCTGGACCTCTAGATGGTCAGTTATTGGTCACGGTCAGTCAAATTTAAGCTAATGCATAAGTGATATGACTCCATGGAGTAAGCCCCATACCGATAAATAATGACAAATTAAGCATTTAAGCCTCATGCTAGATCCATAGTTGCGGAGAAACTAAGCTCCATAACGTTGGGTTCCATGATCTCAGGAAAAGCTATTGGACAAGACATTTTCTCTACTTAAGTTTACATACAAATCCTGGCAAGTGGCAACATGAAGTAAAACGCACAGCTGAAGAAGGGCAGGACTAAAATAGCAAAAATTATTTAATTCTAGACATGGGGAGCAGATCCAATCAATTCCCTCCATTGACAACAATAAAAAATAAACCACTAAAAGCTCTATTGGAAAAGAATGCAAATGAAAGGGCATCAGCAAGAAGCTTAATACTAGTTTTCAAAGGAAAACTTAATTGCAAAGTTTGCTTCTCATCAATAAGAAGAAAACTATATATGTGTGTGTTTGTATCATGTAAAGATATACATGCACAATCTTCTGTATTACTTAAAAGATATGGTATCTCCCTTATACTAACTTACTAGAAAATATATGAATACACAAAAACTCATTCAACATATATATGGCACATATAAATGACATACATATGGACACATGTACACAGCAGAAAACATGAAAATGTCCTTACTGTACATTAGATCTGCCCTCGCTACTTTTACTCGTCTTGAACTTAAAACATGCTTAAAGAGCAAACTACCTTGACAATAGCAACTGCAAATGAAGCAGGAATAAATGAGAAAGCAATGTTGACGATAACTGCAGCAGAGAATGCATCCAAGTCCTGCAAAGATTTTAAGAGTATAAATACCTGCAGATGATATTATAAACTTGCTTATAAGATTGAAAAAGTAGAGAACATCATGCTATAGATGATTTTTATAATGATAATTTATCCTTCCTTAAAAACTGATTCCTTGCTTTTAATTTTACAAGGTGAGTCCAACTAGTTGATGAAGAAGAAGAATTAAACACATCTTAGTGAGGGTAAATATGCACCTGTTGAACCTCATAAATTTCTCTCTTAAAGAAAAAATTTATTTATGAAAAAAAGTTTCTTTGTTTTTGATTTTGATTTCATTGACAACTATAAAAATATACAGCATCCATAGAAGTATTAGCTAATTTTGTGTAATATTTAAATATAGGAACACAAACAGTTCCACAGATTTTCTAAGTGTTGACATGGAGATCGCCCATCACTTAGATGATCCGAACCACATTTTTTATATATTGAGATTATATAAGTTATTTGAAAATAAATGTTGACATCTCCCCCACCGGACTAGAGATATTATGGTATTAATTACATCGAGTAACTACTTAAACACCCTTGATTAACCATCACAACAACATTGATTGAAGGTCATACATCCACGGAAAACATAAAGATTGGAAGACATATCCCCATGATCTTATAAGATTGGATTTTGATTGATTTACCTTGTTTTAAGTTCATGGATTTAATCTTTTGATTTGATTTGTTTTGGGTTTAGAGATTATTTTAATTGAATTATTAAGATGTCTAGAGGTTGTTTGATTTAGGAAATTTTTGTTTGATTTGGTCATTTGATTTGATTTTTTTGTTTGTTTGTGTCTTTTGTCATTGATTTGACTTAGATAATTGGATTAAGATTTGTTTGACTATTTGATGTTTTGTTAACTTCTTTTTTTATTTGTTAACATTTTATGAGCTATTAGATTTTTTATGCTTATATGTATTTTTTACAGAAATTAATTTCTACTTTATGTGTTTTACGGTTGTTTCATTATGATCTAAGTGAATTTTGTTATTAAGATTTGTTCTTATTAACATTGTTTACTTAATTTTATGGTTAAGTTTCATCTAACTTAATATGTTTTGTAACCTTTGTTAGGTCTTTTTTATGTATGATTTAATGAAATTATTTCACTTTGGTTAGATTAACAATTTGTTAATGTTTAAGTCGTTATTTTATTTTAGTTTTATTATGTTTAGTTATTTAATTAAGTAGCATTATCCACTTAATTTATTAAATTTAACTTAATATGTTTTGTAAGTGGTGGTTATTTTGTACGTATTATTTTATGAAGTGAAGTTGATTTGATCATCTGGATATTTTTGTTAACGATTAAGTCATTATTTAGTTTGAGTTTAACTATGTTTGTTTGTTTATTTAAGTTGTAAATCATTTATGCGACTTAATTATTTTCATCCATGTCTTAAAAACTATGGGGATTTAATGTCGCTTTTGGAACAACACAATGTCAAATGAACTTAAATTCATTTCATTTCAACTTGAATACATAATACATAGAAGTACAATAAATGAGAGAGAATGAAAATCTTGTTCCACAAAATTGGACTTAATTTCCTTCATGGAATGTCATAAAGTTTGTATGCATATTTGTTATGCATTACTCTATCTTTTCTGCATAAAGTAGTATATTTGTATACTTAATATGTAGATATGTATTTTTTTTTTTTCGGTAGCACTTCGGCTAGACCGAGTTTGGTTAGATGTTTCTATCCAAGATAGCAAGATATTTTGGTCCCCTTTTATAGAAAGATAGAAAAAACCATGAAATCACAGTAGCATTTGGTTGGACGAAATTGGATTGGCTACGTCTATACAAAATAGCAAGCTATTTTGGTCTCATTTTTATAGAAAAGTAGAGCAAAATCATCCAAAATAATAAGCTATTTTAGTCCCCTTTTAATGGAAATGTAGGACAAAACCACCCTCTTTTATGAAAAGGTAGAGCAAAATCACCTTCTTTTTATGGAAAGTTCGAGCAAAACTAGAGCCAACTTCATTATCAGGCCATTACTACGTTCTTTCTAATTGGCTGAAGAGCCTTAAAAGAACTGGAGCTTTTAAAGCTTCTCTCTCCTCCTTCTACTCTCCTTATCAAATGGCCAACCTCCTACATAAGAGAACTTCAAAACCTATTTATAGAGACTATTAAAGCACATTTTAGTCAAAAAACTTGGCTCCACTAACCATACTTTCAAGTAAGTGGAGGGTAGCCCAAGTAGAGTTGAGGTTACCACCTTTTTTTCTCTTTTTTATGCTTCTTCAGCCTCCGTTGGACTGGTGGTCAAACCTAGCGGTGACTACACAGGCGATGACTGGATCCCACTTTGACTTAGTTTGGGCCCATGTGTGGGTGCATGAGCGCATGCGCCTGAGATTCCCAAGGTGGTGCCATGGGCGCAAAGCCCTCTCCCCCCTTTTTTTAGTTGGCCACCCTCGCAACTCCATGTTTCTTTCTCCCTGACGGTTGTGCAAGGATGCCTATCAAGGCCCCCTCTTCTCCGATGTCGACGGCAGTTGAGCAGGCCTTAGCTATGTTGATCTCGAAGGATGATGGCTATGGCAACAGCTAGCAGTAGAGTTAACAATGGTTCTTTCGACAACCTCTTCCTCTTCGTTCTTCACCGGCAAGCTTGGCTCCCTCCAAGGAAAACGGCAATGGTGGCGGCAACCATGGTTAACAATAGTGGTGGCTCAAGGCTTGAAAGGTTGGGACCTTCCGATTCCTATACCCCCTTCGAAGGCACCAAGAAGATCCTTCGAGATCTTCATCTCCGTCACTATTTTCGGCAGGTGCCACAACTCCCTTCATGTTTGACGGTGACGATAGTGGTGATAGTCTTGGAAGATGGCGACAAGCTTGGTGGTGGAATCTGTCGTGGCAGTGACCTCCCTTTACGATGGCAGCCTTCTTCTCGACAGTTGCTCCCAACAAAGGTAACGACAATGGCTAGAGGTATAGACGATGATGACTACAAGCTTTGCAGCTTCTCCTTCATCCTTCTCTAGTCAACATGATGGGGGTGACCTTGGCTTCCAAAAGTGTCGCGGTTGGATGCAGCAACTACGACAGCTTGAGACAGCAACGACAGCCTAGATGACAAATGATGATGGAGATAGTGTTGGGGGCTTTCACCCCGCCCCACCCTTCCTCATCAATGCAGCATCCTCAAGCCGACAGTTGCAGCCTTAGTCATAGCTTATGATAGTGGCAGCAACGGCAGATTTCGAATGAATCTTTGATGGTGGTTGTTTCCGATGAGGGAGGTGGCTCGCGACGGCAATGGCTATGGCTTCAAGCTCCTCCATCGTCTCATCTTCTTCTTCAGTAGGATGGGCTTCCCCCACCCAAACTATAGATTGTGGAATCAGCCGATCTAGACTGGGGCCAGCCGGTTCATGAATCGGATTGGTCATTATCGATTTGAATCTCAGCCGGAGGACTGATCGGGAAAAAAGTTCCAGAGGAATTGGCCAAGATCAGTTGGGATCTATGTTATCTGAGGCGCTCGCCTCAGGCGCCTAGGCGCTGAGGCGAGGCGAGGCGAGGCAAAAACGCCTCGCCTCGGTAGATCTCGCCTCGCCCGGGTCAGGACCCTGTGAAAGTCAAATTTGGTAACTTAAATCCTCCTCCTCCACCCCAAAACCCCCAATGGCCAGTCTTCCACCTTAAAATTCTCATATCTTGATGCATTATAAGCCCTAGAAGTGAGTTTTTTTGTATTTTTTATGTACTTCTTCAAAAGTTCTAATGTTATATATATATATTTTTTGAGAAGCTCTTCAATAAAAAAAATGTCGCCTCGGGCGCCTAAGGCGCCCGCCTCAAGCGCTTGAGGCGAGGCGAGCCCTCCCTCGCCTCGGTCGCCTCTCGCCTCTGACTACATAGGTTGGGATCAAATCGGATTAGAATCGGAATCATTTTTGAATTTACCAATTCCAGATCGGTTTTTATTATGGTGGATCGATCAGGATTGGTACCCACCGATCCAACTCTGATTCCGATCTCGCGATCCTTGACCCCAACGGCCACAAAGAGGGTTCTTGGCAGCCAATACGGGGGCAAAGGTGATCGATGGTGATAGAGGGAGCGTACAGTGATGGCCACAAGCACCCCTCCCTTGCTTGATGGCAGTAGGGTCGTGAGGCCTCATTCTCCTCCATCTTCTTTCTTCCTTCTCTAATAGTCAAGAGGCAAGTGGGGGACCCGATCTGGGTACCGATGGTAGAGGATGCATATGTAACTCCATCGGGACCATGTTAAATACCCTTGGTGTCAATGGGATCAAAATGCATGTACACATGTATGTATATGCATGTCCATCATTGTTCTCATTGTACATTTATGTTGAATGAAATAACTGGTCCAGCACCCATCCATACAAAAGAAATTCAGGCATTGATGACAATGGATAACTAAGAAACCACCTAGGTCAATTTCAAATTAACCATTTTCCCACCATCAACTTATTTACCTATCTTCAGAACCATGGAGTTTGTATGATGGTTTGCCTTACTTTCAAATTAACAATCTACGCTTGGCACAATGGACGTGTATCCTTCTTTTCGAAATAAAGATATCAATGTGCCACCAATTATAAGAGAAAAAAGAAGAGAGACCATGAAAGCTGCTTAGAGGTAAGGTAGCACAAACAAAAAAGGATAGCAATACTAAATTTGAAATAAAGTAAATTCTCATCCTCACTTAAATTGAAATTTTGAAAAACAATCTTCTAGAAGATTAAAATGTGGATTTGGATCTTCTAAGCACAGGGATTTCCCTATTCCAATACCTAAAAAGATTTTGGAAGTCAATTGCATGTTCCTACACATACATATCACATAGAATCAAATCTATACACTTCCACATCATATCACACATCATCTATCTTTAAATGATGATAAAATTAATTTTTTGATATGGAAAAATGAGGTCTCAACAACCACCCAAACATCTACAGTGGTAGATAGAACTCCTAATAGTGATAGAACATTTTCCCTACCTATGAAAATGAAAGTCATTAGGAACACGTTTCTAGGGTAACTCCCCTGAGGGTAACCTCTTTCTCAATTTTCGTAAGACCAAAGTTATCCTTCCCATTTCTCGCCAAATTCAAACATCATTCTTTTTTTGGACGTTGGCACAGCGGTTGCACTCAAAGCGACCGCCCATGACGGGGGGCGGTTCACGCCGGGTTCAAACCCAAGAGAAGCCGCCCCCAGGGAGCGGTGGTGTCTCACAACCCCCTCACCATCTCTCTCTCTCTCTCTCTCTCTCTCTCTCTCTCTCTCTCTCTCTCACACACACACACACACACACACACACACACACACACCAAAAGCCCTTGCTCCACAGACTGCTGCTGGCCTGCAGACCATTCAACATCTTTCCACAGTCCATTGACTTCCATCCACTTGGTACGAATTGCAAAAGCTGATTATTAACTCCTAAAATGATGAGAAGGAATGAAAAGCTAGAAACTATAGTACCAATAAATGCATCATTATAAGTGCATTTATCTTTAAGAAAGCCTCCATGATCCCTTCCTCTAAATGATGTTCAACAGGACCTATCTTATTGAAATGAACTATTGCAGATGCAGGCCACAAGGGTATGAATCCCATGTCAAGTACATTGTTGTTAAATTACTATACAGCAGAAAAAATGGCCAGAATAAGAATTTTTTAAGCAATTAAAAAATATGCCATGAGAATAACATAGACTTGCCATATATCCTACAGCAGAAATAATGGCCAGAATGGAAAAATTTTAAGCAATTAACTCCTCGACTTTAGTCTAAGATGGTTTTACAAAAAATAAACCAGCCCATACCCCCATAGAAACCCAAGGTGTAATATGGTACCCCTAATGAAACAACAGATCTCAAGGGTTTCAGGTCAGGATCACCCCTAGATTAGCCAGGTCCAATCCCAATTCAGATTGGATCGCCCAGCTCATCCAATCCACTAGAAGGAAAACCAATCCAAATTGCCTAGATTGGTCCTTCCAAAAATTGATAAAAGTAATCGATACAGATCAATGGCCAGCAGAGGGGCAGCCTGAATCCAGCAGGATTGCCACTGGGAAGTGATGGAAGGGCAGCAGCAGCTTCCCCTGCACTCTCTCACCCTAAACAAGTGAAGAAGCTCGTATTGGGTCCAAAGGACCCAATACAAGCAGATCTGTCAACTATGCTGATCTGCCAACTTTAGTGGGTCCCCTCATATATGGTTCTCTGGACTGCCTCCCAGAGAGGGAAGGTGCAAGGCATGCCATTGCCACTCCTCCACCGACTCCCAATAGCAATCCTGATGGAACAGGCCCCAAATTGATTTAGAATTGGTTGATCCAGGCCAATCTGACCAAGCCTAGCACGATCCTGGCAAAATTAAATGTAGGATTGTGCTCCTCCCATGAATAGGATCAGCACCTGCCAATCCCAATCCAGGATCAGCCGCAAGACATGCCTGCTCTCAACCATCAGATGCCATCTAAATCCTCTACAATAATAGAAAGAAAAAATTTGAACATGCTTAACATTATAAAGCAGCTAAATACAGGAAACATACATGGTGCTGAAGCTTCTGAGACATCGTCATTGGAAGAGGATGATTACGTGCTTGAATGGTCATATTCCTATTGTCAGAAGCAAACCTCAAAATTGCAGCATTCATCAAATTTATGTATATAGGTGCCGCATGCTGACAAGAACTATTATGTAGCACCGTATATCCAAGACTACCATCATTATTCACATCATCCATCACAATCGCACCGTACCTTCAAATAAAAAATGTGAAATTAAATTTAACATATGAAACATTTTCTGACATCAGAAACATGTAAATTAACTACGTCCTACTCTACTGAAAAAGAAGGGAATTGTTCACATCTATTTCAAAAGTTCTTAGCAGAAACACTTCAACAAGATGATCCATATACACAGCTATATGAAGCTCTATTCATACAGCTTTCTGAAATGGAAATCTTCTGATGCTGGTCAGCCTAAACTTGACTAACGTATTTAAGCCTACCACTTAACATTTCCACACAGGGCTTTTTAAAAGCACATTGAGGATGTCTTATTTTCATTGCTATTTCAAGATTCTTGATGCAGGTCCAAACAGCAAAAATCCAACAAAATAATCTTTTTAAACTGATCCAGGCTATCAGACAGAATGTCTACAGTAAGCACCTCAAGGCATGGTTCGTGGAATCGGCTAATTCTGTGAGCAGATCGGCATAAGCCAACCCCGATTTGGGTGGGTGGGGGGAGACCGATCCACCCCCAGATTCTCGTCAAAATCAGCCTAGACCGGGACCCCTTCAACTCAAATCGGCCAATTCCAGCGACTCCTCGAGATCCACCCAATTAGGGTGGGAAAGATGCTCATATCTCATATGTCATATAGGTAGGAGACCCGATATGGCATATTCAGAAGTTTTTAATGCATGGATATGCCATATCGGGTCTAGGCCGGAGGACCCGATATGGTGGAAGTCACCGGATTTGGCTTGTACGAGCAGGGAAGATGCTGCAGCATGCCACTGTGGTTTTGGGTCAAGTCCAGCCCCCAAAAAGCTGGAACAGACATAAATCCCATAAGAAAAATAATTCTAGAGGTTTTTTTACATTTTTATTTTTTTGAAGAGGGGATCCGGACCAATTACGGATTGGTTTTTCTCACATAGAATCAGCCAAATCTGTCGATCTGATCTGGATTGGATCAGAATCAGCACTGACCAATCTGGTCTCCAATTCTGACTGCTTTTCTTGCCTCAAGGTGTGTTCATTTCTCCAGATTGATGATAAACTTCACAGTTGAAAAGAACTTGGCCTTAAGTTGTAAGGGCTTCCACAGTGCAACACGAAACAGTCAAAATGTCTTCATTCAAAGATTTTGAGGACAGATATTCAATATCTGCATGTAGCCAGGTCTCTGTCATTGCTTCCCATTTCTTTCTCCTGTTCGAAGAACAAGAGAAAAGGCTTGATTTTCAGGCAGCGATTGCATCAGAAACTGTTCTTGCAAGCCTTGAAGCAAATCCCCTTCATTATTATTCAAGGAGAGGCTACTCCCTTGATGCTAACTTTTGTTTTATTCTCGTAAAAAATATGGTGGTTAAATTATCAATTTTCAACACTGACTAAGAAAGAAAGTTCTTATTCCTTTAAAAGATTGTGGCACGGCACCCTCATATAAAATATGCTAAGAAATAAAATAGTACTAAGACCTCAGATTAACCAACTTACAGACCTGGAGTATGAAAAAGAACTCCAAGATTAATCTTTCTCAATTTAGAGTAGTCTTGAGATAGATGATGCACCCAAGAAGATGGCGTGCTAGTACTGGGACAGTACGTTGACTTGGTCCTTAAGAATGGTATCAGAACCACAAGCTAGCTAAGATACGGGAAGACAGGACATATGAGCAGAATGGTGTATGGGAATCACCTCTACAGTTCAAGATAAAACAAAATATCAAGATTACAAAGTATTTATAGTGGGGGCCACCTCTTGAAACTTCAATTGTCACCACTGAAGTTCTACGTGTGTGAGCGTCTGAGCGATGAGTATATGTTAATGTTACATGATCCTAATGTGAATAGAAGGCCTATACATGCCTTGCCATCTTGGAGAGATCTCGTGGGATCTCATGAGATTTTCATTCTCGGTAGGCTGCCATTATCTGAGGAGTCCGAGACTGAAGGGGGTGTGGCACTGGAGCTGCCAGAGGGCAGCAGCACTGGATGGTGACGTCTTCCTCACCATTCAGGCAGGGAAGAAGGGTTTCATCAGTCCAGGTTTGCAGACCTGGCTGACACTCAACACAAGATCCACAACAAAAGTTGTGAATCTTGAGATCCGGTAGCATTAGATCCGCAACCATTGTTGCTGGGTCTGAAGGTCCGGAACAGGACTCCCTTTCCCACCTGACAGAGTCACGGAACAGCCTTGCTCTACGCTGCTGCACTCTGTCTGCCACCCACTGTCAGTGACGTACCCAGCCCTATCTACATAGTTATCAAGGCAACAAGGCGTTGAAGGATGCCAATTATGCTGACGCGACAAGGCAGCCGCTTAGGCTATTGCCTAGGTGGTATCATTAGATGTGTAAATATATGTATATACACATGTATAATTAGATGTTAATACTATAAATATTTATGCATATAGACAAACATATATACATAAATATTTTTATCTTTGTAATTTATAATTGAATGTGTATGTTTATGTCTACACACATATAAATGTGATTTTATATATGTAATTATGAATGTGTGGGTATATATTTTTTTGAGGAGTTATCATGATAAACTAAATGAGTGGGTGAGAAAAGAGAGGTAGGAGAGAACTTTATAAATTTTAAGTATATAATATATTTATAATTATAAATCTTAAATATACATGATATTATAAGTGATAGTGAAATATACTAATATGTTCACACTATCATTAAATGGGTACCCCTTGTGGCAGGTATCAGGAAGGCAAAACTCCCAAAATAATTATTTTAATAATGTAAAAACATCTGGGGTGCCTTGGGCACCTAGGCAGGTACCTTAGACACCTCAAACGTCTTGAGCGCCTCGGACGCCTTGGACTCCCCAAAAGGTGCCCCGGCAAAAGTGCCTTGGCACCTAGGTGCCCACCTTGACAACTATGCCTATCTCACAAAAATATAGCAAGATCTTGCCTCACCGGCCATCCCAAGATGATTTCAAAGTCTTGATTGACATTCCTTGGGCCTATAGGGGAAAAGATATGATGGCCCATATAAAAAACGTGTAAATATCAAATTATTAAAGTACCAACTCCAACAAATCACTGTCTGCGGTGTTCAGGCCTGAAGTTAAACGTGCTCAGATAAAATATGATGCCCCATACAAAAATATGTAAATAGATTAATTAACAAAGTACTAAATCCAATTAACCATTTTCTGGGTTTGTATATGGAAAAGCCCAGAATTTAAATGTGCTCAGTTAAGCATAATCTCAGGACAGGTGATCTCCTAAGGAAGGCTATTTATATCATGGTTAGTTGGGTGAATTAATTGATTTGGTTGTTAAGAAAACATTTCTAGAATTTTATTTATTAAATCATCTATGACCATAGAGTTCCCACCAAAATAGACATATACATGGATATGTAACCAATTCACACACACACATGCAGACAGTGGCTCCATCAAAATTCAAAAGATGTAAAATAAAGCTTTGTCATCACATTGCCTACTATTAAAATGATGCCACCAACATAAAAATAATAATAACAGATCTAATAATGACAAATTTCTGGGGATCATGAAGATGATAGGAATAGATGTAAAATCAAAAAAAAAAGTGACATGGAACAAAATGTAAAAAGCACTGCAGTTCAAAATCATGATAACCTATAATAGAGGATAATAAGTTGCATCCATGATGACTAAAATTCGGATGCTCAGCAGCTCAGAGCAACAAAGACCAGAAATAAATAATGATTCCAGTCAATCATTGATCATAATTTACACCAAAAGAAGATGCATAAAACTGGCAACTATACAGTGTAATTATATGATGAAGACAGAGTGTAAAAATAACAAGAAAAACCTTGATTGATAAGATTCATTTAGACTAGTTATAAGAAATTCACTCATGGAGATAAGAGCTGGGCCCAATGCAGAGCCTGCTACACTGACAGCATCAAATAGTGTTTTCTCCGGTTCAGGAAATCTAAATTCTCTTGGCTCCTGTTTCTGGATCCAACCTCCCTTCATGTAACCTGAGATCTGTGAGTTTAAAAAAATAAAAGTACATTTTGGGTGAAATAAAAAATAGGCAGAACTTATAAATAAGGAAACATAACCAACAATAATTCGTAAAAAAAGAAGAATGATAAACAAAAGAAACCTTTTCTGCAATCTCAAGAGAAAGATTGAAAGGAATTGGTCCACCACCACCACCACCTCTTAGTAAAGGATTAAAGTGTGATGTCGTGAAAGTCACAGAACATTGATCAGGATGTGGTTTAAGCTTTAAAAAAAGCAAGCCAAAAAACATGAAGAGTGTTGGGATGAAAAGCTGGAAAATAAGGGTTCTCCGGTCTCTTCGAGCACATAATGCTCTCTTTTTCAGCAGAGCCTTGGAATGATTCCAGAACATTGTCCTCGTTATCCCACAGCAACAGCACAATTGAAGTGCAAAAAGTGTCATCAGGGTAAGTATCTTGGAAACAATGAAACAGCATATCCTTCCAACACTAGCACATATCATCTGAAAGCCCAAAAGGTAATATCCACACAAGATAATACAGCCTGAATGTTTCTTCGGAAGGATAAGAGAACTGTCAGAGGCAAGATTCTCGTATTCAACTTGGGATATAATATACTCCTCAGTTTCTGGTCCAGCAACTTTCAAAAAAACCTCTTCCAATGTTGTAACAGAAATTCCATAACTCTGAATTCCACGAAGGTGATCGATTTTGTCACCAGATATTCCAAGTTCAGTGCATGTTTTTCTTATGCAGCTCTCAATTTCTCTAAACATATTCTCAAATGAACTTGAGGACGAAAGAGGAAGCCGAAAGGATATTTCAGTACCAACCTGAGATATGGAAGAAAAGATGTCAAAATTGCCTATTTTTGGAAACATGTTTGGTAATCAGTGAACTATAACAATTAGTAGCAGGATCAAACAGAGTACGTATGCAGGACTAATAGTAGGTGGCACTGAAATTTTATCTTTTGTCAAATAACCAACAAAAAAGTTTCTTGAAGCAACACCATACATCCCAACCCAAGGATCGCGGGATCGGAATCGGAATCGGGATCGGTGGGTACCGATCCGATCCGGATCGGATCGGATCGGACCGATTCCGACCGATCCAATGGAATAAAATCGATCCAGAATCGGTAAGCAAAAAAAAAACGATCCGATTCCGATCCGATCCGATTCCAGACCGATCCGGACCGATTCTGGCCGATTCGGACCGATTCTGGCCGATCCAACTGGAATAGCAAAAAATGAAAAAAAAACGATTCGATTCCGATTCCGATTCCGATTCCGATCCCGACCGATTCGGCCGATCCGATTCCGATCCGATCCCGACCGATCCGGCCGATCCCGACCGATTCTGCCGGAACTTTTTTCCGGATCGGTCCTTCAGCCAAGAATCGGATCGGCAATGGCCGATCCGATCCAGGAATCGGCCGATTCCGATCCGGATCGGCCGATTCCGCGATCTATGTCCCAACCAATGACTCGACAGACAACACCTTGAAGAGATGTCACACTAACGTGCTTAATTTTCAAATAAACTTAGTTTAACCCTAAAAGATTTGGGAATAAGCCAGTTTTATTCCCCCAAAACAAATTAGTGCTCTTTTCACTATCTTGTACCGGACAATTTCTTATAGCAACCTCTTTTATTTTGTTTTGCTTTTTCACTTATTTATTCCACCACTGTCTCTTTTTTAGGTGGACCATGTTATTTGGACTCTTTTAATTTCCACCATTTAATTCTAAGAGAAATCTGCCTTTTAGATGTGTTTGTCTTTTGATCTTAACATCTAAAACCACTAAACTATGTTGTCTTGTTAAAGTTTCACTAGAAATAGCTTTAAAATCCTTGCAATGAGCATGATTAGTATTTCTTGTAAGAATAAAGTCACTTTTATTTTGTCCACTTTTCAATGTTATCAAATTAAACTATCTTTTAATAAAATAGATATTTTTTAGTATAAGATAATAAGTCAGAGCAAAATCTAAAATATTTTTCCCTCTTCATTTAATTTTCATATTTGAACCCCCGTGGACTTTCTCATATTCATGATATTCATTTCCAACATGTCTATTGAGATCTCCCCCAATAAATATATTCTCTTCATTTGCTAACACTGCATAAGGTCATCCAATAAATATATTCATGATCTAATTTTTGAAGCATACACACTAACTATATTAATTACCTCTCTTTATTTAATCATTTTACCATAATAATTGTATCTCCTATTTTTTCCATTGAGGCTACTGCATCTTTAAATGTTTTATCAAAAATGATACATACCCCATTTTTATTTCTCTCATTTCCTGTATACCATTGTTTTTATAGCTTGTATTATGGCTACGTTTGATAAAAGAAAAAAGACATTTAAATCTGGTATATTGAGAGGACTTATAACACATTGTCCACCAGTTATGTGAGCTATTCAGTAGGAAGAAAAGGGTCTTTGATGATCCATGAACCTGTATATGAGAAACTTAAAATACCCATCCTTTCTTCATGATCCAGCATATGGCCAAAAGGGGGACCAGCCATAGCTGATCCATTCAAATACTTGGCCTTTACACATGAAAGATTCTTTCTATTTCTATTTTCTTCCCTTTCTTTTCCTCTGTTGAGGCTTTTTCTGTTTTTCTTCCATCTCATTATGACCCTTTCCTTTATCATATTGCTGTAGCTTCTGTTGTCATATTGATAATTTGTGATCCTGCAAGATTGATGTAAAAAAGTTCGACTGGACACAAAAGGATATGGTGTACGCAATCAACTGCAAGTAATTTGCCTCGTTGCTAACCAGATTTAAAGTATGGTGATCTTCACTTGCTGTTCGTACTACTGATCTGAACTTCATTCATACATTTTAACAAACATCAGACAGGAATATCTATTTGAATAAGCCAAGAAAATTCTGTGTAAAACAGAACACCCAATCAAGAGAAGAACAGAGCCTTTGAGTATAAGACAGGAGGTCCAAATGGAATCAGCCAAATCGGCTCAGGATGATATGAACAGCAGAAATGGGGACAGAGTTGACAGGATCGGCTGGATCAGGTAAAGGGGCAATGTAAAAAATCTGGAAATTCAGCAACAAGATGTGTGGGTTTCTATGTAACTTATGCAAATTTATTTTAAAATTCAAGGATTCAGGTTTTTACTAACATCATTCTATAAATCTTCGACTTTCCAGTGATACAAAGACTGAATCTTTAGAGTTGGTTGCCTTGCTTTTTCTTCTTTACTTATAAAAATTTTCTTTTATTTAATATGTTTTTAAAGATCATGTCCATGATGAACAAGATAAGGACAAGTTAACCTGGAGGTCTTGTTGAGGATTGCCGCAGAAGAAGAGGGAGGACTACGTCGACACTCTGCATTCTTGAAGCAGCAGTGATTCTCCAGCAGCGCTTTGTTCCATTATAGAAGGGTGAAGCAATGAGAACGTTGGAACTCTTACAATCTGTTAAAGTATGGAGGTGAGATGCATCAAACGGGAAAGGTGGTGCTTGTTTTTGAATATGGTTGAAGATTCTGCTGATACAAATGATAAAGATGAGAGAATGAGGGAGGGATTATGATGACAGAGGAAGGTAACCTCTATCAATTTTAAGGGGTCGGGGCAGGATTTGAAAAGAACAAATGACCCCTCTAATACCCATTTATAAAGTGCTAGTAACGTTTTTCAGGAAAAAAACTTCAACAAGAAAAGTCATAAAAATCCAAATTAATTTAATGTTTCTCCACATTATCACTTAATCCTATTAAAATTATTTTTGGCAAATTTGACTAATAGAAGGATAACCTATTAAATTTCTAAAAAGAAAACTAGAAAGATATTGCATCCAGCTCCATCACCAAAGATCACATTCCAAAAAAACCAACATCTGCATAGCATTCAAGAAATATTGACTCCAAAGTTCATAAATCAGAGATGAGTCAAGATAACCACAGCAAGCTTTGTTGACCAACATGAATGAGGAAGTATATAGAACAGTACATCAGATAAACAAATGGCAGAAGGAACATGACGATGGACGATATCAGCTGCCACACAAGTGGATGGAGAAGCCTGAGGACAGAAAAAAGGGCAAAAATGATGCCATCAGTTGCTGGGGGAGGCGGCAGAAACCATGAAGAAAAGACAATAGAAATGCTAGATTAACCTTTACTAGAGTAAGTGTATAACCAACTCCATATTGGTGCTTCAAATAGAGAGAACTGTCATAAACAGTAAGGATATAAATTAAAAATCTTCGAAGGGAATGTAGACTCTTAATTGTTACATTGAAGATTATTTTATGTATCCAGAAAAATCAAAACAGATAAACATTTACAATCAATTATTGCATAAAAAGCACATCAAAACCTAAGGAAATTATTAAAATGCATAAGTAGTTAACTAACTAGGCCAAGGCCAACTGACATTTAAATATTTGAGAGGCCAAAAAATCTAGTACCAATAGAAACCGAAGTGAAGTGGTCTACCAAATCAGTAGGAGGATTGGAAAAAAAAAAAACAAGCAACTCAAAACCAGAAAAAGCCAAATTTCACATAACACATAATTAATACAGCACAGTAGACTGTTCATGGAAGATGGCTAGTTGCTAGTTGTCGGTTAAACAACTCAAAAAGTATTTGCAGCTGGATATGAATTTTCCTTTTCCGCTTGCAAAATTTTTTAGCTACTTCTTTGGAGAGACACATCCTCCAAACTCCAAAGCATATTGAATTACTCTCCAGTCTCCGCTAAGTTATCCTTAGTCTACCACACCCTCTTTTCCCTCACACCTTAAAACTCCCTATTTATCTAACTGGAGAACCCCACCTATGTATTTAATATGTTGATACCATCAGTCTCCCTTCCCCTCTAAGTCCTCAGTTGATGTTATTAAAGTTTTTTTTAATATGATAATTACTAAACCCATCAAAAAATTCAATCTCTCAAGAATCTTTCAAAACCTCTCAAAACTTTTCTCACACCTCCAAGAATCCACATCAATCAACATCAACGGAAAAGTGATATCTATGAAAATATCTCCATTCCTCCCAACATTTGTTGCTACCTTTTAACCTTCTCAACTCCATGTTAATGCAAATTTACTATATTATTCTGATTCTGCCACATTATATTTTCTAGTATTATGTTAGATGACTTGGTTAAATTTGTTTCATATCCTGTTGACAACTCTAGTTTTGCATCTATTCAAAATCTTATCTATTATTGTCTCATTATTTTCACTCAACTTGAATTTCAATCCCAAACTATTTGGAGCTGGTGATATGAATTCTTTATTCATTCACATAGATTTTAAGCTATTTCTTCAGAGGCATTTAAATCATATAAATTACAACAAATTACCATTCCCTTTGTTAGCTTAGGTCTATCTTTTGTTTCTACTATTTTTATATTTTTCACTTTTCTAACTAGGACTTCCTTAGATGTACATATAATATGTTCAAACCGTCTCAATCTCCCTTCTTTCAATTTGTCTACAATTATCGTTACTCTCACATTTTTCTAATATATTCTTTAAGTATTCTATCTAATTTAATATAGCTATATGTCCATCTTAGCATTCTCATTTCAACAATTTTTTTTTGGAAGTATGTTTTTTCTTTGTTGTCCAACATTTGATACTATACAATTTGAATTGTCACAGACTTATAGTTGTACGCAAGGAAGGCCTTATCAAAATTGAGATCAAGATCAGTCACTGCCAACTCAATCCTGATCTGGAGCGGATCAACCAAGTTGTCTGTTCCAATTGAACCCAATGGGATCAGAGATGAAACTGGATTGAACTTCTGTTTTTAAATAAAAAATTGGAAAATCAAATATATAATTATAATTAAGTCATGTAGACATCAATGATACACACACAGGAACTTTTTGAAGTACACAAATATGGGAAACATTCCATTTCATAAATTTTTAAGTAATTTACGAATACAACCTTTATATCACCAAAATTGTTAATAAGTATCAATGAATCTTCACGTTCATCATGTAGTTGCGATGTGAATTATGAATGTAAAGTTCCAGCGTCTTCATATTCATATTTAAATAATGATCATGTGGTATGTTTAAAATCTATTTCCATGATTTGTCTTGAGGAGAGACAAATAGTACCTTTATACTCTAGATGTAGAGTACTCTTTGGAAGAGATTTCTCGAAAAATATTTAATGCTCATTTCAGTCAACTCTCCATTATCTTTCTTTGGCTAAATGGCATGCACTTCTATGGTTCTCTTTTTTCTAATCATAAAGAATGTCTATGTGATCTTATTCACAATGCAGCTAGTGCCTAGGTGGTTTGGCCAATAGTGGAGCAAGAAATATTAAATGATGATGTGGGTGGGGTTTTTGGGGAATACAAATAACCTCTATTTTTTTTTTCAGATTTGGCGAGCATTTGGAATAACTTGAAGTACAATGAAGACCGTAGGGGCATAAAAAAGAAATCCTACCAACTTGTTCTGACCAAGGAAATTAAGCTCATGAGCTTGGTTTTATTCCACCGCCAAGAAAAAAAAGAAGATTTTTTGGACCTCTTGAGTAGAAATCAAGAAGATCTTGTAAAAATTTAATATTTTGAATAGAAGATGTAAAACTCAAACTTAAACACAAAGTCTTAGTTCCAAATAATTGGGGTCAGTTATATGGATTCATCTTTTCTTCTCCACAGTCTTCCGCTAACTATTCCTATATACCTAGTTCCTCCAAGTCATGTTCGATATGCCTACGCCAAGTTAACTTAGGCATATTTCTCCACCTCTTTTGTGCCGACAACATCAAGGTTTCGACTTGTCTAACGGCACCTCAAAAAACTACCACCTAATATGCTCAAGCCAACGAAGTCTTCCCTTCTTTAGAAAATCATCGATTCTCACAACTTTCACTTTATCTCTAATGCACTCATTGTAAATTCTATCTACTCAAGTGTGGCCACATATCCTCCATAGCATTTGCATTTCAGCTACTTTCAATTTGACAAAATGTTTCTTCTTAATTGTCTAACACTCACTACCGTAAAACATGATGGGTCTTACAAACGTGAAATATAATTTTTCCTTCAATTTTAGAGAAATTTTACAGTCACATAGAATCCCCATTGTCTGCCTTCATATCAGTCATCACACTTAAATCCTATGGTTGACATCGTCGTCACATTTCTCGTCCATATGTAAAATTGAACTCAAATATTTAAATTGGATATCCGGTATGAAGACTTTTCCATCCAAAGTTACTTCGACAGCATCAACTCCCAAGGTTTCGCTAAATGTAAAGTGCATATACTCCTCCTTCATCCTATTAATTTTGAACCCCTTAACTTCTAACACAGTTCTCCATCGTTCATGTTTCATGTTAATACTTTCTCGAGTCTTATCAATTAAAACAATACCATTTACGAACATCATACACCAAGTTTCTTGTCGAATAGAAGATGTAAAACAAATAGTAGAAAATTTCCACAAAAGCAATTCATAATTATTTACCTAAGATTAAGTTTTCATTTTAAACCTACCATAACTACTTCATATTTTTATTTATTTTTATCTTTTATAAAAATGTATATTAATATTTGTATATTTATTTTTATTTTATTTTATTTTTAAATTATTTATAAAATTATTATTTATATTATATTATTTTTATATTATGTGTATTGTTTTATATAATATAAAATAATATATATTATAAAATAATTTTTTAAGTTTTAAGCACAATCCACATTAAGATGAGTTAATAATGATGTGTCCAGGGAAGATTTAGTTTGAATCAACTTTGCTCAAATATTTATGCATAGTAATTCAAATAAATTTTTAAATATATTTCAAAAATGCCTAAAGAAGAGATTTATAAATAGATAATGTTGCTCTAATACTAACCAACCAGCTACCATGCTACCAATAAAAAAACTTTTGAAGCTACTGGACGACAAAATGGATTTAGGATTTATTGACGTTTCCCAAAAAGGGTACTGTTAATAATCCTATTGGTAATAAAACCACTAAAAGAATAGCCAACTGCTTATTGGGTACTGTTCAAAGAATTTGAAATATGAAAAAAAAGTATCATTTGGCTAATATTACCAAAGGAGTTGCAAATGCATCTGTGGGTTCATGAATCATTGAGGGTTCTAGGACTGCTAAGCCTATGTTGCATGCTATAGTAGTAGTACCAAAAAAAAAACTACTGAAAAATATATGAAATATCATTCAGCCATGTGGGTTCTCCGTAATAATTGTCCCATAAATTTCAAATATACATCAACTCCTGAGACCTGCTATTATCTGCTATATTCAAAAAGGTATGCCTAGTAGTAAATGACCTCAATATCTAAAATGTTGGGTACTCATAGTCAATGACGCATGCCCTCTGTATAGATCCTCTTCTTCTAATCCAAGGCATATGGCTGAGTCTCAGAAATTTTTGGATATTGGTAATAAAGATAGTAATACCCCAAATCGCTCTATGTTTGCTGATTTGATGACCACCACAATCTTGTTTGTTTGCCCCTTGGTCACAATCACCTTGACATTCTTGTTGATCTTGAGGTTTTGAATGTAACATTAAGCCTAGTGAGTAAGTATGAGCTACAACAACCCTACCGGGTTCAGCCCCATATTATGTGGCACTGACAAATGCATATAATTCACTCCTGATCCATGAAAAATGGCATTTTGAGAGTGATGAGCGTCTTGCACGAAGCCAACAAGATAGGACTAAAGCTGAGTTAGAAGTAAAACTAAATATGTGGAACATTTCTGTTAAACAAATTAAATATAAGTAAATTATTTTCTTGCACATTTTTTTACATTCATATGCAATCATATAGGATGGGGCTGGGGATATTCTTAGATGCTAACCTACAATATTTGTTCGACAAGGTTAGCCTTAGTGGGTATAACATTATTTGGGATATTCAAATGCAAAATTTATTGTAATTTGCATGTTACTTAAATGTTTTGTTACTAAAACAACTAAATGGTGGATTCAAGTCAGCAATAGAAGGGGGTGAAACCCCTTGGCATTGGCATCTATTACATTATGCATCTTGAGCCAAAACACAAGTTTCTCACAATACAAGAGAAACTGGAACACATTCAGCTTAATTCACAAGAATAATAGAAATGGCTGTTAGTTGCAAGATTGAAAAAATTGGTCTTTTGCTTTTGCCACTATAATATAAAACAGAGAATAAAAAAATATCGAAGAATAACAAAAACTGTCTGAGCAAAAACTTTCACGCTTTGTTGGAGGACCCAATCAAGTGCAGGCAGAAGCACAAGCACAGATAGAGAAAGACAAAGGTGGAATAAATAGCAATATGTTGTAGGTGCATTTTCTGTCATGAGGCCAAAAAAGAATGTCCTTTCCACCTCCACCTTGATAGCTGACCCACTGTTATATGTCTCTAAAAATTGAAGACATCTTTCCAAACCTTGGGTCATCTAAAGTTAGGATGAAGGTTGTATAGCCATCTCATGTTCCTAGTTCCATATGTGCTCCTTACAATAGAAATCCAAGAAGCTTCACCATCCTTTTCAATCTTCCACATTCATTTGCATGGAAAAGCCCACTTTGCCATTTGCACGGAACCTTATCTTGTTCTTTAGGTGTTGGAGGTTGTTAATGAAGGTATAAGTGGATGTTAGGAATGTGTGTACCTCTTCCTTTTGATCTGACAGATGGAAGCCAAGATGTACATATCACTAACAAGCTAACCATTAAACAACTGCAATGCACGTAAAATAGAGGCATTATGCAGCTGAACACACAAAAGCACCTAAGGATAATAATTACTAAAAAATCACCATCAGAAAAGAGGCAGAAAAAATTCATTAAATACTGATAAATATAACAGAACCTTCCACAACACTTTAAGGAGCCATTTGCCATAATTGCTATGCGGTCCCCAAGTACATCAGCTTCATCCATGGAGTGTGTTGTCAATAATATGATCCGTCCCTTCCTTAACTTTTTTATTAGCTGCCAAGTTGAACGCATTGAATATGGATCCATACCACTAGTTGGCTCATCAAGAATGATAACCTGTGCATGCTCCCAATCGTTCAGTAAAAACATAAAGATGAATACAAGTTCAACTAAATCAAGATGTGCACCTTGCTGTCTCCAATAAGAGCAACTCCGAGGGAGAGTTTTCTCTTCATACCACCTGATAGAGCACCTACTATAGTATTAACCTTATCTGCCAAACCCACCTAATAGTTCAAACACAAGAAAATGATAGTTAATCCATTATTATATTGATGAAATAGCTAAAATGAGAGGGAAAAAAGTACCAATATCTGTCTTGACCGCACAGTTGACAAAGAAAGATGACAAAGCTAAGCACATTCACATAACTCAATCAATTCAACAAAAGCCTTAATCCCAAACATTTTAGGGTCAATGAATTCCTGTTTTCCACTTGTGGAATTTCTGAGCAACTTCCTGGGAGAGGATTGAATCCATAAAATCATGCAAAGAATATGTTTTTATGCATAAAAAGCAACATAAAATTGGAAAGTGTCTTCTCTAGAACTGTTTTCAGAATGCAAGCACTAAGAACTTCCTGATGCCTATGCCCAAGAAAAGTTCACTTGTTTCATTGTTTGCCTTCCATCTCCTATGCATGCATCCTTAGATGATGATGCAGGACAAAATCTCGAGAGCCAAGTCATCAATCACCAATACCTTATTCATTGACTATACCAGAAAAATATATATATCATATTAATCACAAAATATTGACAAGGCACCAGACTGCAGCTGATATAGCTATGTTGCGGTCTATGACTGACAAACAGGTAGACAGGAGTGCAGGCAGCTGCTTTGAGTGGAGACGAGAGGTGCAGGTGTGGGTCACACCGATGGTCTTGTATGGAAGGCAGCTTGCACGGGGTGAGGCATGGGGAAGGGAGCAGGGGCATATATAGCATCGCACATGCGCGGTGGGAGGAGCTGCGATAGTGCCAGGGCGGACCGAGGCCATAGCAAGGCAATTGTGGGGTTGTGCACAGGACATACAAATGAGAAGGGAAGGAGGAGAGTTTACGATGGCAGCTAATTCCAGAACTAGGGAAAGAGATGGCCAGACGTACTGGCAGATTGAGGCATACCAAAAGCAACAACAGTTATAGTGGGAGAGGCTCTAGTAGATCCATACGACAAAGATGGACGAGGGGGTGAAAAGAGGAGAGAGCACTCACGGGAGCTGGGCTCTCAGTTGCCAGAGGCATGGAGGTGGCTGGGTCATGGGATTCCCGGAACTGGCGGGTGGAGGAACTTTGGGCAGCATGAGTGTCAGAGCGGATGGGGAACTGAGATGATGGAAAGTTGGGAACATAAATCTTGTGTGAAGGGGAATCACAGACCTGTGCATGTGGGAGAACAGAGAGGGTATAATACAGCAGGTTGGAGGATTGACCAGGTTGCTAGGAGGGGCATCCATTAGCAGCATCCGGGAGGAGGGAATGCAAGCTAAAGAGTGAAGGTGGCTCACACAGCAGGGCACATGATCTGGCATTGGTTGCAGCGGGCTGTGAATCATGGAGGGTGCATGTGACTCAAGGCAGCACCCACAGGAAAGAAAGATGGAAGTGCCACGATCAAAGGGGGTGATTGTGGCACTGCTGGATCAGCTGCTGTGCACACGCCAGGAAGGAGGAAGATGAGGAGATGGTTGGGTGCTAACAGCTTTCAGTTGTTGCTAAGGGAAAAGAGCTGGACGAGTATGTGGAGGCCAAATGAAAGGATAGGATACAGAGAAAGAGAGAAGGATCCAACAAAGAAAAGGGAAAGGGTGCACAGCAGGAGCAGCAATGGCAAAGGAAGAGAGGTATAGGCTGTCATATGGCCTTTAAGACATAATGATTCCAATAATAATCACCATCCAGTATCAACATTTAGGGTCTATTGTGTTACACAAAATGAGTTGGTTGCATCAAGTTTTCTTGAAAAGTGGATTCGATCAACCATTTGTTTACTGTAAAATTACAGGTAATTGAAACAGTTTTCAATTGACTCCAACATACGGATGTTTGCCTCCCCCAATTCTAGCAAATGCCATTTTCAGGCAGCGCCAGATGGTAGAGGACCATCCGGCCATGAGACTACAAGAATTAATACTAGGGACCCCTACAGCGAAGCTGCAGTTGTCTTAGATCATCTTCTCAAGAAAATAAGTTATAATATAAATATAAAATTAGCTTACTATCATAACAAAAATAAGTTATAACATATTACCATATCTCATGTCTACGAAGTAATTATGTCATAATATAACTTTAATACTCAATATTTTACATATTCACAATTTGATGACATTGGAAGTCATTTATACCACCTCATGACAAAAAAATATACTTTACATAAATATTTAAAATAATAAAAAATATTTTATAAGGAAACAATTGATAACATTGTCAAGAACATAGTTTTCAAGACAACCAAACATATTTGTATTTTGTTTTCCTGGAAAACTGATCCGAGTAAACTGAATGAATTTTTCCTTTTTACTTTTAACCAAACACACCGAGGCACATGATGGGACATTTAAAGACACACTTCTACATAAAAATCATTCAAAAATAAAAAAAATAAAACTCAGTCTTTTTCTTCCACAGGATGTGACTACCAAGGACTACAAACTTTTACATATATATCCTTCTATCTTAAAGACTCATAGACTTAGCATACATGGTCTAATCGCATCCACGCAATACCCTGAGGTGAAAAACTTGTGCTTGAGACTTGGTGTTACGTGATCCACAGCCAACACAGACATGAAGAACCTATGTTGTCAAAGGCAAGTGGCAACTGAGGTGAAAGTGGCATCACCTCACCTCTGACACCTCATACAAGAAGCAAGGAAGAGGCAAATGGAGGGGGAGAAAAAAATGGGGATATACACCTCTTAAGAAGGCTAGAGAAAGGTAGCCAAAGTCGGATGAGAGCCTTTGGAAGATGACAAAAGGCCGAAAATCATACCGGAGGTAGGTCCACTCTTGCCACACCCCGGCAAAGGAAACCCCACTGCAAGGTGGATTCAGGCTGGGAGGATGATAGACCAGGTCCAACGGACCTATTGAGAAGGGATCCAAAGCTTAAAACAAACCAAGCAGCTCAGCATTCTAGGGGGGACCCATTTAAGTATCTGACCCCCATAATAAATTCGTGAGATCCATCTTGTCCACTTTAAACAGGGCAGAGAAGGCAAGAGGAGGCACTTGTGGCGCCTTCCACAATCCCAACGACAGTGGGAGTGATGCAATTTGGCGTGGTCATGACAGCAAGGGGCCGCCTCTCCTCTCCTCACTTTGACTGCCTTTAATGATATAGATCAGGGATCTGAAAAGATCACCAGTTAGGATGTCACAGGCAAGGCTGGCCGATCAGCACCATTTTTTGGCTTGCCGCTGGATCAGCCATTCTAACTTATCCAGCCAAATCCCAACGAAAGTTCCTTCCAAGAAGAGAGATGAAGAGAGGAAAAGGTTCATTGGATGTGCCATTTGTAGAAACATCGAATTTTGAAAATGTTTAATTTAATATTGAATTATAACATGTTATCCTTTTATTTATGAAATATGTGAAGTTATCATATGGGCATGGTTTTCCATCTCACCAAGATCTCGCAGATCTTGAGAGAATCTTGGTCTCGCCAAGGGGCCGAGATACAAGATCGCCGAGATCTCGCCCCATGTAGACAAGGTCGATCCGCGACTACTCTGCGTCCCGTTTATGATAGTGTAAACATATTTAATATATTTCACTATCACTTATACTATCACATAAAAATGTGTTACAAGTTTAATATCATATCAATATTTAAATAAGATTATAGACAAGTTTAAATCTTTTAGAAGCACAAAGATCATATTTTTTGTATTAAAAGTGCTTTGCAATTGTTCATTCACATAGTTGATGTACAAAATGTGTTATATATTTTCATAAAAATTCATTGATGTACTCTTATTTTTATAAGATATTATGTTATGTTTCATACATATATACGTTTTCATCCGAAAATTTGAGATCCGATCTCCCGAGATTTTGTCGAGATCTCTCCGAGATCTCTTCTCTTTCACTCCCCCGAGACGGAGTCGAGATCCGAGATGGCAATCCTTGCATATGGGTTCATGAAGTTAAGGTTGGATCTCTCTCCATGAAACTCAAATGGATTCAGTATGCATTATATTGAATGATGAATCAATCATCCTTGATTAACCACCATAGTGACACATTGTAAAGCGATCAATTCAAATTGAACATGCAAGATGACAGACAGGAATGAACCTTTTATTTCCCATGGTCCTTGACTTTAAATTTTTTGTATGATTTGTCATTTAATGGCATTTATTTATTTGTCTAATCATGACTCATTTTGATTTATTTGTTTTAATTTTTTATTTAGTTAGAATTAATTCCGTATTTGATTATTAAAATAACTTTTTACAATGTTTAAATTGGTCAACATGACATGTTTTTATCCTTGGTTACATTTTTTGTATTGCATTATTAAGGATCAGCCAACAAGTATCGGAGGCAATGGTGCCTAGAGACGGCAAGAGATGGAACTGGTCACAAGTATCTGGATGCCTTCAAACTGCAAGAAATTTGAGGATTCACGTGCGCCAGTTCCCAACATCCTTTATAACGCCATCAGATGTCATCAATATTGGTCTATTGCACAGAGATCGAACATGCCAGAAGTGCTTTCTAGTGTTTACTCTTACTCGAAGTCCTATTTTATGTAACAGGTCTTGTAACTTCGGGGATCCTCAACCCTTCTGTCTCTTTTGTGCCTCTCTTGAGACCCCTATTCTTGTCTCTGTTTTCTTTTTATTTAAATTTCAGTAACAATGAGTTGCAACCATTGATTGCAGAATAGGATGGACTGGATTGGAATCAGCCTATTCTCAGATCAGATCAGCCCATGTCGATCCAATATTCGTCGGAACACCCGATATAGGGTGACTACCCAGTAGAATCGGCCAAGTCCGATCCAATTTGGCCTGAGTCAGCCGATTCAAATCATTTGGATGGGAAAAAAGTTAAACTATAAATCAAACTCGATTTGAGTTGAGATTGGATGGGGTGGCTCAAATCGGACGATTTTGAGCCAATTTTGGGCAGAATCGGAGGCCACCGCCATGTCGGGCGAGGAAGACCATGTACACATTGTATCGGGCATGGAAGACAACACAGAAGCACAATGCCACCACGGGGTCCGATTTCAGCCCCAAAGTAGTTAGATCGGACTGGAATCTGATCTAGCTTATTATTATTTAGTTTTTTTAATTCTTTAAGGTTGATCGGTTTTGCTTCTGGAAAGTTGGCTCATGGCTGATTTTCCGATCCAATCCGAATAAGCATCAAAATTGGCACCCACCAATCTGGTAGCTGATTCCGATTCCACGATCAATGACTGAAACCAACTTTGAGTTGCTGTCACGAAAGGGCAATGAAGATGAAAGCTTAGTGAAGGATATTTGTGTATTATCTCTCAAACAAACAATAGCTGAATGAAGAAGAGAAGAAGAAATCAACCTACGTGACAAGCATAAAAATACACAACTGCAGGACCCTTGGGATCTCACCATGCAAGCGAAGTCCTTTTAATTTTTTCTCACTTGCAGATCAAATACCTTAAAGAAAGAAAAACAAAGAGTTGACTGCTTATGTAATATGTACAGGGAAAAAAATAGTTAGTAATAAAACTCTCCTGCTCCTTTATTTCTTGCTCTGATTCTTGCTTCATTTCTCATGCTTTTCATTTCACTTCAGATTAACCTTCAGGCTTTTAAAGTTCCAGCCACGTTTATCATTTTTTATTCCCATATCGCTCCCCATGCTGGTAACTCTGTGGCAAACAACTTAAAAACCACCAACGACACTTCCAAGTTCTAACCTTGTTAACAACATACGAACTTATAAAAATAGAAAAGTGAACTTACCATGGACAAAAGCACATAAGTACCCTTACTCGATTACCCAGTCATACTACCATGGCACATCTGAAAGAATGAAACTTGGAATTCCTACGTACAAGCATTACCAATCTAATCCTGTCTGCACTAAAAGTTTCCTTCTAGAGCTTCAGCTCTCTAGTAACCCCAACAGTTCCTTCAACAAAGAGATGCTGCCTCCTTCAGAAACTGAGCACCAGACATGACGTCGTATACTAGAATAACACGGTCAAGTTAGTTATATCCACACCACTGATATCAAGGCGTCCATCCACAATTTTAGACCCCCAACATGATTTATTCATAAAGTCCTTATGATCACCATATGTATCCATCTTCCAAGCCAACATGGGGGCATCCAACAACTTATGTTTAATTTGACAACTGAAACTATTTATAACTGCGTGAAATTTTGAATATTGACAACAGTCATTAAACTACCTCAGGCTGAGAATACCATATCCTCCAACCAAACTAGTTAATAGGTTCTAAATCAGAGAACTTCAAGGTGCAAGTCGTTCATATTTTATTTCACTGGATGTGAAAGCATTTCCTCTTACCAAAGTCGATAGACCGAAGGGTACTGAAAATTACAAGGTTAATACAAAATCTGGTGTTCCAAAAAAAAACTTAGTATGTTCTGAAAAAAAATCAGGGATATGCATACAGAATTCTAGATAGAAACAAGAAATAGTATATTAGCATCAAAGAGACATGTACAAAAATAAGTGGAAAACTCACTTCCTCCACCATTTCCATGACCTTTATTGATAGATTTTCCTGATTAACGCCTTTTAATGCTGCAAATAATTCCAAGTGTTCTTTAACCTGCGTTTGGAAGCACTGATGTCATCTTCTGAAGTACAAAAGTAAACAAACCCAATCCTGATCCAGACCGGATCAACCAGCTCAGCTGATACAAGAGAAGAAAATTTGAACCGGAATAATCCCAGATAGGCTCTTCCAAAATAGAGAAATTATATATATTACATAGGATGAAAGTTCAGCCAATTCCAGTCCGCTCTGACCCTGCAAGGTCGGATATGCACCAGAAATCGGCTTCAGGGCAGTGGTGGCACCACTCCTGAGGCCAATCCCATCAAGATCAGTGCCGTATCAGCTGACTCAGGCTCCAGGCCCATGGGGGGATTGGATCAGGCTTCCCCCTTTGATAAGATCAGCCTATGCCAATCCACATCCAGATTGGCCAATGTTGCAAACCATGTAATGAATAGCCTTAAAAGCAAAGGTGGTTCAAGAAAAACAAGTAAACATGCAAAAGCGGATGTTTTTTATGTGCAGTACCCAATGAAACATTAAACTTGATATGCAACAATATGCCTGTTGGCACTGAAAATTTTCATTATCCATGGAGTGAAATTAAGCATAACTCAATCCCCATCAATTGAAGAGAAATAATTAAAGTCCCTTCTCCACCCCATGTCTATATGGTCTATGACATCCTATTTTCTTGCTGCTGTCCATGGTGCTGTGTAGTGTGTACCAAAAAATTGAAGAGAATACTGCTGACGATGCTCATATATATTGATGGTCATGTACAACAGGAAGATGAAGGTCATGAAGGGTCATAGCCCTTCCCCATCTCCATATTGTCCTGCAGCTTATGTACGTGCCATTCCTAGTGATGCTAATTGCTCCTAGAAAATGCTATGAAGGCTGCCATCCATGTTGTTTGCTGGAATTGCACAATAGCGAATGAGAACCATGAGGGTCAAGGTTCTCTCCCCTACCGTGGATGATCAGGAAGATGTTTCTCCTATCTTCTGCTCATCCATGTAATGCATGTTATATATGGAAGATATAACTGCCATGATGACCATGCTGATCTGGTGATCAACAAACAAGGTCTGAGGGCACTTCTTGGTACTCGTACTGCAGCCATTTGCTCATACATGGGTAGTCCATGCCTCTATCCTATCTTTCTTGGCCAGGTGGTGACTCATATAACTTCTGTCCGGTTCTTCTTTCTTGGCCATATGACAGCACACATGGTATATACTCGGTCTATCCTCTAAGGCCATGTAATGCCCATCCTGTTGGCCATATTCCTGCCTATGCACAACCCATATATCAGCACAAATCAGGCACCATTTGAACCCCATGTGACCATGGCTTCTACCTCTGATTAAGTCATGGAATGGCACGTCTTACGGCCAATACCAGGCCCTATGCCTATCTGATCTGAAATGACCTGTATGTAGGTCTATACCAGATCAAAAAAAATATCTACTTTGCAGGCCTCATCCTCCTATTGCTGCCTCCTTGAAGCCTATGTTGTTGCTGCTGCAAAGTCATCTCATGACTCATCCCCATACTCACGCAGCCTATGTCCTGCTAATGCTGCTGTTGATGTTATGTGCACATGAAGGATAATGTTCATGCTGCTGGTGCTGGTGTTGTTAAAACCATGCAGAACGTATGTTGTTTCTGTTGGTCAAGCTGCATCAGGCCACATAATGATGATGGCCAGGTTGATGCCATTCCAGGAAAATGCTGCCTAGGCTATGCTATCAACGTGATGATGCTGTCATCCCCATGTATGCCTATAAACCACGCCCTATCAGCCACACAAGCCTAGAGAATAGAGATAACACCATATCCCATGACCCCACGATGAACATCTAAGACATACACTTAGATCCATAGATCATGCAAGATCTGGCTCCCTTTATGCTCACTGAACTTGAAGATACCTGGACCTCCTGCATGCCTACACCCATACTCTCCAAAACAGAACCTGTTTTGATCCATAAAACAGTCCCTTTGCTCCCTGTGTTGCCTATCCCACTACCCCTTACATGGCCTAAATCTGATGGCAGCTAGAATAAGGCCTAGAGGCAATATGGCATCAGGTCTACACACTCAAGAAGGTGCTGGATCGCCTGGACGGCAGGTCCATATGGCCCCAAATCTACTGGGCAGCAGGCCTATAAGGCCCCGAAGCTGATGGACAGCAGGTCCTAAGGCACAAAAGGCAACATGGTAGCAAGCTAATGAACCATGAGAGCCGGTGGGAAGCAGGATACGGGCCAGAATTGAAGAAACAGCCCATTAGACTTGAAGACAATGAAGGACAACTGGCCTATAAGGTTCAATGAAGATGAAACCGGCCAATAAGGCTCGATGAGAACTGAACTGGCCTACAAGGCCCATGATGATGGGCATATATGTCCATATGACATGAATCCATCTCTTAACTATTGAAATAAAAATCAAAAAATGTTAAGAGCCCAGCCTATTCATTCAGGCCCCCGCATGATATTGGACGGACACCCGAGCAAGCCCCAAGGTGTGGACACATGGACAAGCTCCATCGTGTACTGATCCTACCCCATTTTGGGGTAAATTCCCACTTGATCAAAGAGGGTTATGAATAATGCCATGCTATAACCTCTTCTTTGAATCATTTAGGAAGATAGAGATATATATCTTATGCCCACATAATGGGCTAAAGATACCCCATATCTTATTGATTTCAAGGTTATATGTGCCTCCCCATGTTGATGTACTATGTATCCCATATCATATATGAATGACAATATGTGTTAAATATCTCCATGGTATGATGAGAGAGCATTAATATAACTCACATGGACCATATGGAATGCAAATATAATAAGATGAATTTAAAAATCACTAAATCTGAAACCAGTTATGAGAATATGTTCTCAAAGACATAAAAATGATAATTTTCAGATTTAATACAACCAACACTTAAATATATCAAATTTGAAAACCATAACATGATAAAACTAATGGAATCTTGGTCCATTTGGAATCAAAACATTCATGCTAGTTTCATATTTAATCATGGAATTATGGGATAGAATACAGCAATCCCGAAGTTTCAGATTTCAGGTTGCTCAAATCAGGTCGCATATGCATGTGATTGGACTTAAATGGTCACATGACCATAATCAAGATAAGAAATGCCTTTCTCTAGATCCGAACATGATGGAAGTAGTTTCAGACAACCAATCTTTAAATTTTGAAAACTGTTGAAGTTGAAACATGTAAATTTAGGTTCGATTAGATGCAGCATGCCTAATGACAATGGAAATGAGAAAGAATGATGAATGAAGGATTCAAACCTGAAATCTTTGAGGGCTAGACTTGGCTGATCATGGTAAATCCGAGGATCATTTGGGAGGCTCAGATTTCGATCATGAAGACAAATACTAGGTCTAAATGGGCGAGTTTAGGCTGAGGTAGTCTTTGGTCTGAGAAGTGAAAATAAATATAGGCATGTAGTTCAAAGAACTAAAGAAGACCAAATCATGATTTAAATGAGGAAGGCATGTTTTCTTAAATCAGAACATAGAAATATTACCTCATGAAATAGATACTCAACCCTAATTATAGGCCAGACCCTCAAACCTGTTGTAAGAATTTCAATCCGGGCATAGGGATGACAGACATGGAAAAATACTCTTAAGTCGTTGGCCCCAATCATGTCAAAAAAATAGAAAAAATGTTATTAGATTTGTGTATCAAATTGGATCGTGGACATGTCGGTTTCAGATTCATTAAAACACCTAAGTCTAAAACACATGATGAACACTTAGTGAACCTCAAGTCAATGCTAAGATTTAAGACATGAAATCAAATGATAATGAATTTACTCCAATCAGATACCATAAAAATCTGATTTAAGTCTAAAATGATAAACTTTAAAATGGAGATAAGATGAATCTAAGTGCTTAATGTTAAGACTTGGAACAAAAACGATGATATAATGAAATAACCATGAACAAGGCTTTAAATCCGATATCATAAAAATCAAATTCAAACAAATTTCACTAAGTTTAAATTGATAAGACTTGGATAAAAATGATGATGAACAGAAATCATAAAAATCCGATTCCACCAAGTCTATGATGTTAAAACTTGTATAAAAAATGATGATGAATTGACGTGAAGATCATATGATCAAAACACATAATGAAACTTGATCCAAATTATGTATTTTCTAGACTTTGGATCCAAATTAACTCTAATGATTCAAAATATGTCTTATGTTGAGACCTTGAATTAAGAATTAAATCCATCTCAAACATGTCAAAATGTGTAAGAATCTTCTAAGGACTATGTCATTAAAATGTTAGAATCTTAAGATACACCTCCATAAAACATAATTAAACTCAAACCAAACATAAAATATTAAGTTTGCATTCCTTTGAGTTTATGGGGTTATAGCTCCCGTATATGTCCATGTCTTGTGGATGTATGTTTCCATTTCTATAAGTTGTTGTGATGGTTAATTAAGGGTATTTGGGTATCTCAATGTAATTAACATTAAAAATTTACACCTTCTAGTGAAGAGAAGGTCCAAAGACAAGTTTTATAAACGCTAAACCTTGACATATTTATACTTTTATACATACCATGTATTTTAACTAATGCTACTATAAAATATCATGTGTTCATAAGTAGTACATGTTAGCCAAAGATAATAAAAGAAAATCAAATGAATTTTCAAACCATGCCATACAAACATATAATTTATATTTGTATATGATTTCGAGGTTTCACAATGCCTTAAAGAGGAACACCTGAATGTTGATTCAAACAAGCCAAGCAGGGCTGATTCAAGCACCGTCCAAATGATTAGAAACAACATAAAACAATGAAAATAAAAAAGAAAATATTTCCATGCATATACATTCGATTAAAATAAAACAAATATATAAAATATTTATATGCATTTACTGAAATTGTCCTTCATATTGTGAATCAGGAGGCCTACATACTACAACCATAACATAAAATATTAGTAATATTTCTACATTGTTACAAGTACTGGTTATAAACAACTACGTTATAACAGAGTATTGTACCCACTGTACAACTATATCCAAGGACCTCAGACGAGTGATGGAAGAGAAAAATGGCTCCAAGTATGGTAGGTTCCTCCCAAAAAATAGTACATTTTGTTGGAACTTTAGAAAGATGTATCTTATAAGTACTGCCCAGTGTTTTCTCCACTCCTTAGTTATTGATTTGTTTCCTCCCTTTCTTGGTTCTTAACTTATTTTCATTGTTTCTTCCTCATAAGCTAGTATTTTTTAAGCAACCTTTGGAGGGTAATTCATTATAAACGAAATTATAAACATAAATGAAGTCTCTAATGAGAAGATGGAGGCAGCTAGGTACAACAGCATGTGAAAAGGCAACCAGACACCCTCCCTCAAAACCCCCAAACCTCTAAAAATTTGCATAAATAAATGGATACCTCACCTTTTCTTGAAGCACAATCTCCTCCATCTCCCTACCCAACAAGTTCTCACTGACTGCCCAAGCCTGCAAAAAAGAAGTCGCCAGCAGAAGGAAGCAAGGCACAGGTTTGTACTCTTCTTTAAGGTTTACTCATTCCTAGTCTTCCAAATCACCCATGCCATCACCAGAAGAAATGCTTCCCCCTCAGTTTGATTAGCCCACGGTGGTTTGTTCAGCTTCTAGATGGAAAGTAGTTCTCTTATCTAAAAACCTCATTCATGGACCAATAGCATATCTAGATGTCTGATCACAACGTGGCTCATAACCTCCCATCTTCATCAAACCATGAGACAGAAAAGACTGAACAAGCAATCCCAATCCACACAACTGTGCTTTCCAAAATCATCTTAATATAAAGGTAGTACATTTAAACTAGATTGTAGACTTGTTTTCGGTAGTATATTTAAACTAGATTGTAGCCTAGTTTCGATATTTTCAACAAAGATTCATGGAAAAGGTACATATATTCATATCTTTTAGCAAACTTTTGTCCACAATGTTGTTTCAATTATTTTTTTGCATGTAACACCGATCTTATTACGAAATAACACATTTAAAAAAGAATTTATTGTGAAACAAAATGGTGAATCAACAAAATCCCCTTCAGATAACAATAGGATCCTGTAAAAACAGAGTGGAAAATCTTACTGTTAGTTCAGGGAAAAGTATATCATTTTGAGGGCAAACACCAAGGCACTTCCTTATCTCGTCCTGCAATAAGAAAAAAGAGCACAATCATGAACACAAGAAAAATGACATTAAATTAGAAACAATACATATTTAAGAGCACAGAGCTATTGCAAGACATGGATGCACCACTGACTTGGAAGTTTCATGAAATGTGCTAATCAGATCAAGAAAGTATATAATATTTTATATGACAATGTGAAGCTTCATTTTTTGTACATATCAAGCAAGGATTTCTATATCGGCATCGACATCTAGATCAGCCACAACCAATTGCAAGACAGATTGGGATCTGATCAGCCAGGTCAGCCAATGTGAGAAAAACTGATCCAAGATCTGCCCGGTTCTTCCAACTGAAAGAAGAATAAAAAGTAAAAAAAACAGTAAAAAGGCAATTCTGGAATGATCAGGAGCCATCCAGCGGTTGTATCACCACTGGTTAAGGCAGAGGAGGTGTCCTCCACTGTCCCTGCATCTTCTCCACCCCACGATGCATATAAGGTCCAGCAGACCCAATACAACTGGGTACTCTTAACTTTAGGTTAGTGGATCCCTGTCATGTCAGGTCCCTTGACCGAGGAAATGATGTGTATCAGGTCCGTCATCTTCCCCACCTGCTCAGGATGGGGAATAGAAGGGGCGGCTGTCGCCACCCAGTGGCAATAAGCCCCAGATCAGTCTAGAATTGGCAGATCCAACAAAGGTTATCCCGATCCCGGTGAAAACCAGCCCTAGAATTGGGTTTCCCCTCAAGATAGGTTGCAATTGCTAAACCTGGCTGATGGGGACATTTTTTGAGCCTTTTTTTAAATTGAGTCCTTAAATGGACTGGTCTGTAAATAGTCTTCTTAGGGAGTCCTTTTCTTTAATTGTTCTCCTCTCCTCTTATATAAGGAGTCATGTACATACGAACAGCACATAGAGATTGAAATTTTTGAAGCCTTTGGCTTGGTGTCCCGAGTAGGGGGCTCTGCCCCGGTTTTCTTCCTCTCCACCCCCCCTCCCCCATGGCGATGTCCCCCTTCTCCCTTCCACCCTCCGGACCTGGCAGGTGGCCAGTCTACCTCCCTTCTCACCCTCTGGCCTCCGTGCCATTCCTCCTCCCTTCCCCTTCACAGATTCGACAGCACCTCGTCAGCCAGCGATCCCTGTTTTCCTCCTCCGGCGGCCTCCTCCCTCAATGAGGGCGGCGAGGTTTTCCTTCCTCGCGGTTGCAGACGAAAGAAGTAGAAGAAGAAGTGGAAGGAGAAGACGGTGAGAAGAGGGGAGAGGATCCGGCGATCCCCGGATCCTCCTCCCCTGCGGCTCCCTCCCGGCGTCATCTCCGGCTCCACCCGCCCGTACGCCGCAGCCGCCGGACGCAGCCGCCGTCTCCATCTCCGTCGTCCGCGAGAGGGTTGGCCGGACAACGCCGCGCCTCGCTATCTTCTCCCCCCCCCTTCTCCGCGGCCTCGGCTTCGTCCGGATGGGACGACGACGAGGTCGGGCGCATCACTGGCCAGATCAGCTGATCCTATAAACCATGATGTAGAAGTAAATAGGGTCTTAATCCTAGTTTCAGAAAGCTCTCTAACCCCCTTCATTTCCTGCATTGTTAATTGCTTAATGTTTCTTGATTTTTGTCTCTATTCATATTAATGCTTTAAGATTTTGAGGTTCGAGTCTCATTTCTCACTTTAATCTGTTGTTTTGCTTACATCTTTCATCTCCCATGTTGATAACTATGGTCCTGATTGGATGAAGAACATGTTTTAATTTCTCTACTTTCATTTTAAAGCACTGTGAATCAGTTTCTAAGTATGACTATAAATCATGGTCAAGACTATAGATTATGGTCCAATTAACTCTAATTTAAGTCCCAAAGGAGATGAATAAACAAGGTAAAAGAAGTTCTGCAGAGGGAAAAGAGATCAAAGATTCTTGAAGGAGCCAGAAAATCTGATCCTTCAAGGACAGACGTGCTCATCCCTTGCATCATCTGTTTGGTGTGAATAAAATCACTAAAAAGGTAATCTGAACAAAAGGAAAAGGAGCTAAATAGAAGAGGAAGTAAAGGTACATCTGAATAGGTCTGCTGATAAGTAGAGATAAGTAACCAAACCACAGATTCATCATACAAATCTACATTATTATGGATCCCTCTAACAACCACATTTTCCAATGGATCATTCATGAATATAATGTCATCCCCGCAGTAGTGGGTGGGTACCTTATTTATGTTCCATACAACATCCAATCCTTCCTATTCACTCTTCTTTCTCATCCGCCTTCCTTCTAAACTGGAGTAGAGCCTAGGTCCAAAAACTAAACAGACATCATGAGACAGCATCAAACAGAATAATCTATGTAAATGCTGTCATAAGCATACATTAACAATAAAATTTGTATGATATTTTTATTGGATAAAAATACAAATGTAATAATTTCATCACCCAAAACAACAATCAATTTCCATGACAAATTTTATACTGCAATGCAGCCATGCAAGCACTTCATATTACATATGCCAGAACACTACAGAAAGGAAAAGGAGAGCATAGTGTGAAGAAAACACTTGAACACCCAGAAGTGTATTGGTTAAACAACAGCAATATACTTCTGCAGTCAAAATAGTTTATAAGATCACCATCTCATTCCTGATGCTTTTGCCAAATACAAAAGCATCCCCTGATGTAGGAGGCAGAAGACCAACCAGCATAGAAATAGTTGTGCTTTTACCGGCTCCATTATGTCCTGCATGTTGAACAAAAAACATGTAAATGAAAATTTATTTCCATAAACACAAGAAAGATCCATATGCAAATAATATACAACCATAAACACAAAACCTAAAAGCTAATTGGAGAACTACAGTGGTCAACAGTGATAGAAGATAACTGCACCTAAAAGAGCAAGAATTTGGTTTTCAAAAAGGGTGAGCTGCAATGAGTTCACAGCACAATATCTCCCTTGCCTAGTCATGAAATCTTTATGAAGGTTCTTAATCTGTATACACCTGTACAAAAACAAATATGAATAAAAAATAAGTACCAGACAATTTGAAACGTGAAATTCATCTAAAATACAGTTATTTACCTGCCCTCAACCTCTTGCCGTTTCATATCTAAGCTTATTGCCTCAATAGGAGGTGCCCTGATGCTCTGACCAGAATACTGCATATTTTTTTCCAACTTGCTCTCAGATATTTTCTCCAAGATTTCATTATTACACACTTTAATCTCCTTCCATCCCCAAAACACCCTCTTAAACAAGAAGTTCCATGGGTAGCGAATTCCATTTTCTCTTGGAAGAACCTGGTTGAAAAGTTCAATGAAAATCAAAGATTGAGTAAGAATAAGTAAAATCGGCACAAGGGAGAATATCTTGAAACAGAGAGCAAACCAAGGGTCTGGACTGCAGATCAGAAATCTTAAGTACAACATCGTTGAATTTGGAATTCCTCTCCATTTAAGGAGAGAATTTGGAGAGAATTCTTCCTTATTTTCTCTTTAATTTGATCATGAGATGATTTAACTAATGCAACTAAGGTGGAAACATTTTGAGATTTAATTTTGAAAACTAGAAAAGAAATAATTATCGCTGAGATGATTCTCATTTACGAAGTGTTAAAGCATGGTTTTATGCATGATTTAGATTATGCATTTTCTAATGATTATTTAGATGTAATGACTAATTTTTCATGCATAAACCAATGTGACAAGATATAGATTCTCTTACGACAAGATGAACGACTTAAAAGATTAATGACCGGTGATGTTATTTATATGAATCTAAAGAAAACTTGCACATTAAGCTGTTTTATCGGGAAGGTTCTCTTACATTTAGAATGGATGGAAATCATCTAACAACATACACTTCCACCAAATACAAACATAAATGAAGACTTCAGTAAATTATTTAAACATCTATAAAGAATGTGGTTTGCGTTAAACATTTGAATTACAGATTTCTATCAATTATGTACTAAAGAATTTTAATATGAAAAAACGCTACATTAGAGGAAATTGCTCACTATGATCAGCCTCTTGAGGGTAAGATAACACTTGATTACATCCCCTTTGGATGTCTTTCCTTATAGCATGAAGCATGTCTCTTTTTATATGTCTTAAGTATAGAATAAAAACTTACAAATAGTCAGGGGGCATGTCCTAGCTTAAAATGCATGCTTGACTAAAACAAATGTGTTGTAATTAACTATGAATTTCAGCTAACAATAACTACAGACTTTATCCCTTGTGTCCAAAAACATAGCCATTACCAAATGGTGACCAGGGATACCTCTCAACCAACGATGATAATGACCTCTAATGAGTGGTTATGTATAACATTAACAAATCATTAAGAACTCAAGTTGCAGGAAACAGAAACAAAATAAATGAAGAAAAGAAAAGGATGGGACAACAGAAAAAAAGGGAAAATGAATGAAAGGGTGTAAAAATTGACCGATGATTTGATTGAAGAGTTATGGTTGTATAATGATACTATGGTTTCCACAAAATAATCAATGTCTAGCTTACAAGAATTATGATCGTATCCTTCAATGATCTCAAATTTCACACATAATAATCAGTGACTAACATGATGATGACTTTTATACTTTAAAATGATTGTGATTTTAAATGGCATTTATCATGGCCGGAAAAGAAAGAAACAAGTGAATGGAAATTTCAATATTGAATTTTTGTCTGTAATTTTGTGATTTTAATATGATCCTGTTGGCATCTAAATTTTCCATAAAGAAAATAAAAAGAAGATAGACAAATAAATGTTTCATACGCCAGACAGATCTAAAGAGGGAAAATAGCATTATGTTGTAGCTATCATGAGCCTATGTATTGCAGTCATGGCCCGGGGGTTAGGAGTTAAATGGGCCAAGGGGCAAGTCAATTTTTACCCGTGTACATCCCTGCTTGCACAGCCCATGGCAGATAGAATAATTGAGAAAGATGGGTCCATCTTGGTCTTCCAATGAGAAGTGGCCCAAGTTAATACCCATTTTTGCAGCCCATCATTCATACATTTATTGGGCTCAGTTTCAACCCCAATCCAGACCCATTTGATGTCAGTTCTGACCCATGACAGCATGTAGGCAGCCAGCCTTAATCCTGCCAAGACTAGGCATCCTCCATGACAGAAAAAAGCTAGATTCTGTGCAAGATGCCAGCAAAAAACTCAGACGGAAATTACTCCAAAAATTGTAAATTAGCAGGGTATGCTAACCCTTCCTCTAATAGACCAGATCTGCCATTTGGGGTAAGTGCCAGCCACCTCAGCCAAGGCCGAGATCAGAAAACTGCCGTTTTGAGGCATGCGGTCTTAACTTGCAGGATCTACCAAGGCTAGCCATCATCTCCACATTAAATGCAAAATGCTCCCACTGAAGAAGGGATTTGAATTGTTTCCAAAACTATTACCCACCGGGACAGCTAGCACATCTCCTCGATAAATGCTAGATTCCCCTGCCAAGGAGGAGACTTGAAAAGTTTCCAAAAAGGGGGCGTCCACTGAGAACAGGAGGATCTAACCAGGGCATCAAGCAATGGGAAGGATCCCTAATGCCTATCAAAGATCAAAAGGAATTCTCTCCTGATCAAGCAATGGGAAGAATGCACTAAATGTCTATCAAAGACTATGGAAAAATTTTATCCTGATTCACTCAAAGGGACTATGGCATTCATGCCTCCCTCAATGTACATGTACTTTCAAGTGTTGTATGAAATGAAAAGAATCTTATGTTCAATGTTACTGCCGATGCAAAGGTAATAAAAACAGCTCAATGAGCATGAAAGAATGCAAACAAAACGAGAGAGAGAAAACATGAGATTCCAAAATTCAGTGACTTTGGAGGTTAAATTAACATAAAGGTGGATATGATTTGGACCATAAATAAGAAAACTCTGATTACACAAAGTCTGATAACAATAGGAACTTCTGAGTATCCCAGAATTCTGCAAATCTGCAGATCTGCAAAAAGAAATCCAAAGAAAACATCAAATTCTGCATAAAGAAATATGCAGATATGAAGAATCAGAAACTCTGAAACAGTCATCAGAGGGCTACAAACTGAGATCAGAATTAACAAATGCCCAGTCCCCAAAAAACTGAAAGCTCTAAACCCAAAATCCCAAACCCGACTCATTAAAACCGAATTTTCAAATCTTCAAAACCTGCAAATTTTAAGCCTGAAACTTAAGAAGTTAAAATCCCAAGTAAACCTTAAATTTTAAAACTTCAATCACATACTCAAAAACTTAAATCTCAAATCTGAAAAGTGTGTGACAAATCACCATAAAATCCAAAGTTCAAATCTCTAAAACACCAAAACTTTAACATGAAATTCATTAAATTTTAGATGCAATTTTAAAATGCACTACAATCCTAAACGTAAGTAGAAGTTTCAGAATCCAAAAAAAGATCATGCCTTAAGTAAAAAATTACAAACCCCCAAATCAAAGACCTCAGAAAGGCGGAAAAATGACCAGGTCTTGAATCTAAAACCCAAAAGGTCTCAAACCTCACTAAATCCAAAAATCTGAAATCTAATAAATCAAAAACTTCAAATTACAGATAAAAAAACTTTAAAATAGAAAGTCCAAGGCTAAGATCTTAATCCGAAAGACCCCTCCAACTTCAAACTTCAAGGCACAAAATAAAACTTTAAGCTGTGAACCCCACATCTCCAACAAGAAAAAGGAAAGATCTGAAAAGATGGAATCTTAAAATACATAGAAAACTCCTTTATGAAGAGAAGCATGATAAAGCATGGAACAGAAATTAAAAGACATAAATATCAAAACCTGATCCTTCCATATCCAAGCCAATCTTAGTTGGTGTATCCTTGGGAGTTGGGATAGGCCATCCTGTCTGATTAGGACTTGCTAGTCCTAATCACAATTCCGATCAAAATTGACTGACTTTGCAATTAGATATGTATGCGCAATATTATGAGACTTGAAAATATGGGTTGTTACTTGTTACAAAAGTGTGGTAACTCATCTATTAAATAAGTCAATGAATAATGACTACAATTGCACAACATAATTGGTCAGTGACAACTGGCAAGAGACCTTGCAGGATTGCAAGAAACTAGACAATATAGAGGGAAGAATCAAATTACATTTATCATGAAAAAAAAAGACCAGCAATGAAATGCATAGCATTAACTTCAGAATGACATGGCCATAGCACCACAGGATACAGAAATTGATGATTACCTTATCAAAGTACAGGCCTAGTGCACAGTACAATGATGCATCCAGCATCATCATCAAAAGACAGGCCAAAAAATTTACGCCAGAAGAATCCTGTAGATGGGTAAACGTGAGGACATAAAGGTAGTAGACACATAAAACAAGATTTGGTGTTTCACAAAATTAATAATGACCTGCCACATGTTGCTCCATCTAACTCCAACATGAGCGCGTTCATAATCAGCAAAATTTATCGTTCCAAGAGCAAATGCAGTAGGAGAAAGAAGTGAAGACAAGATCTTCCATATCCTTATGAAGAAAAGTTAAAATAAATGTTAACTCAGCTGAAATGTTGCAATAAGTGTGATCCAGGATGAATTAAAACAGGGAATTGTTACCGACAGTGAAACAGCAGGGTCATTGACAGTGTAATAAGGAAGGAATGCTCCAAGAAAAGATAAGGTGCCAACTGCTACTGCCGTTTTTGCTCGAGAAAAGAACGTGGATATCAAAAATGACAACATAACTGCACTTAAACCAAATAAAAAGAAGTAGATAAAGACCAGTGACTTGTCACTGTACTTGAAAAGGGTGCTCATTGTGCATACAGTAATTATTACAGAAGAGGCAGCAAACTGCAGAAAGTGTCAAGAAAAATAATGATTAGCTAAAGAAACAAATTTCAAAACAGCAACAGAAAAATATATATATATATAATCACGTAAAAGCATGTAAGTAAAGAATTGGGATGATAAAGATCAAAAGAATGCTCAAATCTTGAGAGATCAGCAGACAGGATCCTAGATCAACAGTACAGTAGGACGCTCAAGCAGCAGGCAAACTCAACGTATAACAAATTTTTCTTATTATTCATTAGAAAGAGGTTATCCCATACAACAAACTTTAAACAAAAAAAAGACAAGGAGCAAGAAAGATATCCATCCCAGATCCAACACATTATGAAAAATTTCCGAGAAAAGAAGGCAAGTGAACTATGGTATTGTATACTAGCCACTTGGTCCAACAAACAAGAAAATAACTCAACTGAATTGGCTAGTTCAAAGCATTCATGGTGTTGTAAACTAGCGGAATAAGCCACTTAAAAGAACAATATTAGTACAAAGCATTCATGCATGAATCAAGGATTTTCAGCTCAGGATCAGATCCTGGATTGACCAAGGCTGATTCCTGCAGCATGGAAGTGCGCTTATGAATAATGCCCTCACACATGATGATGCACTATATATGGTGGCATCTAGGCAGGAATTAAGTAGAATTTTTCAGTGACTGAATGTGAGATGAAGTTGCCTGATGATATGCATTACAAATAAATATGAAATCCATGTTACCTGTAGATAAAATTCACATGCTTGTTACAAAGTGTATGATATTTATCATTTCAAAGCTGACACCCTCAAAGTCTGAATCACTTAACATGAGAAATACTCTGTTTAAGCTCTATAATTTCTGACAGGCATCACATGATTTTTTGTTCTCACCTAGAATGTGTAATTGGCATCTCTATTCCGGTACCCTTCACCCACAACCAGGAGGCCATGCGTCAGCTTGATTCCACCCGATGTCCTTCCATCCTCCTCATCTAGCTTCTATCTACTAACCTTTACCTTTCCACCTAATGTCTACTTGTTTATATTATCAATGCACTGTAGAGCTTTTGCTTCCTCTAAAAAAATAGCAGACTTGATGGATTGTTGAGCAACATGTTAATCCATAGTTGAGTTAGACCAGGCAGATGACAACTCAGGCACAAAGAAGGTTAAGCGGTAGTAGGTTCCACGTGTGGAAATACAATGTTCAATCTAACCTAAATACCATGCAACACGAGAAGTTCTGACAGATGCAAAACTGCCTCTAGGATCAATTTTGATCAGCAATTTTGTGATATACTCACATGTAGATACTACGATGACTCAAAACTCTAGGTGAATGACTAAATCAAACTAGAAGTGGACCTGAGCATGCAGTCCTCAAGTGGATGGGACTGAGTTAGTTGGTCCACTACCCAAATCTAAGATGCTTATAAACAACGTCGATTCGTAGTCCAAGATAGGTCCTCGCTAAAAGATGACAGTATTTTATTTGAACGAGTTAATCGCCTAATCTATCACATGTGGCATGATAGCCGAATGAATAATAAATGAGCAAATGTAATGATGTGCGATGTGCAAAGAGAGAGAGTATGAGAGTAGACCTGTAAATGGATCCGGTAAACCCAACAGCTCAGCCCGAATCCGAAATAAAAATAGGGTTTGGATATTCAGCGGGTGACCCCGAAATATCTCAAACTTGGGTTCGAACGTATCCAATTTAAACTAAACCCGATTTCTATTTGTCGGGTTCAATATTGAAACCCGATGGATGACCCGACAGACCGCGACGAAATTTTAAGGCGTCTCCATAATCGAATCAACATTGTGCGGGGCAGCTCCTGCAACTTGCTCCAGCCGACGAGGCTGCGGCGGCGACAGCGCATGTGTCCGGGGATCCTGTGTGCCTGCTACAGCCTTCTTTCCCTTCTCATTCTCCTTCTTCCTTGTAGCCCCAAATCGGCGAGGCGAACGCCGCGACGGCGCCGCCAGAAGGCCCCGAGTAGCGACTCGGCCAGCCGGAACTTGCGCACGCCGATGCAGCCGCGTATCGGCCGATCGGACAGGAAACAGTCGGGCGGCGCCTCGCCGCACGCCGCGAAGTCCTCGGAGAGGGCTTCGACGGCGTCCCATTGACGGCATCTTAGTAGGTGCTTCACGAGAAGGCGGAGCGTCTGCCGGTCCGGCCAGAATCCCAGCCGCGCTCTGGCCTTGCGGTAGTACTCGTAAGTGAGGGCCGCCATCTCGGGCCTCCTTGCGAGTCCCGTCGCGAAGCCGCCGCCGCCGTCTGCTTCTCCAGGTGGCTGCGAACTCAGCCGCGCGGGTCGGAGACGGACATCGTCTCGGAACCCGACGGAGGCCGTGCCGGAGAGGGAGGAATCAAGGGCCGAGCCGCCGGCGCGTCCATCCGGCAGCTCGTCGAGCAGAGGGGAGGGGGATGTGGAGGAGCTAATCACAACTAGTCTCGGGAACGGGAAGGGGAGAGAGAGGAAGCCGAGGGCGAGCACGAAAGGGACGTGTGCGGTGGAAGGGGTGGCCTTGCGAGGAGGGCTGCACGTCGGCACCTGCGGGAGTAGGAGAGGGGTTTATGATCCTCTGTGTGCTCGCCGGCCGGTCGTCGGATCGTGTTGCTCTCCGGACATTGGGGCTTGCAGCCGACCGTTGCGGTGGAGACGGGTGGTGTGGGGAGCTTTGCGATGGAGAAGGGGGATGGACGGGGAGTGGGGGCGGCGCCAACGGAACCCCCCTCCTGCTACAGTTTCCGCGCCCCCTCGGTCAGGATGCGATAGCTCGTCGCCCCCTCGGTCGCGATGGCTCCCCCCCACGCTTCCGCCTTCCGCCCCCCCTCCCCGCTACTGCACAACTTCCCCCCATGCGCACGAGTCCCCCTTCCCCCTCCGCGATCCCCCGCCGCCGGCGAACCCCCACTGCAAGCCACGCTATCCCCTCCCCACCCAGCAGCAACTCCGTTGCTTCCTCGCCAAGTAACGAAGAGGCGCACGCGGGGTCGCAAGGATTCGACCGTCGTCGACTCATCGGGTTCTTAACAGATGTATTCGGATCCGTAAATATTTTCAGATCCGGGTATGGGTTTAGATCCGAAATGTAATAACGTATAGGATATGTTATTGGATTTGGATCTGTCTTATCGGATTTAGATTCGGATCTTAAAAAATCCGACCCGAGAAGGATCCATTGACAGGTCTATATGAGAGTCATACCTCCACGTTGGAACATGGGTGATGTCAGCCCAGCTGTCCACCACTCTTACCGATTATTACATATAATTTGTTATAAAATTTAAGTCTACACCATGCATAATGGAAACAAGCTACGAACCCGTTAAATTCAATCAAAGGTTGAACAGGTTGACAGGCTCGTTAAAGCCAAGACAATGTCCTTCAATCAAGTTGTAATGTCATGTCGATGTCGGATGGGTCATGTTTTTATTTGTAAAATCAAAGGGTTTTTCTTGTAAAATGAAATGTTTAAATCGACTTTGAATCACACACCTTTTTGTAATTAACTTGTTTCGGCAAAATGCATTCGACCACGATGATCAAAGCACATGTGTTTGCATTTTTGGCACCATATGAGCCAAACAAATAATCAGTGCTACAGTACCACGACTAAAGGGCATTGTTCAGACAATTAAGATGTTACTAAAGCTCTTGTTTCATTCTGTGTCAAAGAACATTGTTCATGTTGTAGTGTCAGCATGAGAGACGTCTTCGACTAGTGGCGTTGGGATGGCCCACAGGCACCAAGCAGCCAAAGCAGAGATGTCCGGCCGGTCCTGTCATCAATGGAGAAGGGTGGTGGCTAGACTTGAGGGGTGCCAGAGTCCTTGCTAGCGTAAGGGAGAAGCCCAGAAGTTGGGCAGCAGTGGTTGGCTTTGCCCCGACGACGGTGAGACCATAGGGAAGGGAGTGCTTTCTTTTTCTTTTCTTTTCTTTTTTTGGAGGGGGGGTAGTTGCAGCAGAGGAACCCTGAGGGGGCAGAGGAGGTCAGGTCATCAGGAGAGGAAGATGGGTGCTCAAGAAAAAGGAGGAAGAGAAAAGGGAGCAGCTGAGAGGTGCCAGGCACAGTAGCGGTGCTGTGGGGCTTGCGCAAGGACCGGGAAGGAGAAGGGGATCTCGGGAAGGGGGAAGGAGCAGGGGAGGGGGAGAAGAAGGGTTTGAGAGGAGGGACGAGGAAGAGGAGATGATCAAGGGATGGAGTGTCGAACATAGAGGAGACTCGGGACAACATGGAGCCTTCCTTTCTTCTCAATTCATGTACGGGGGTTGTGAGTCTTTCATAGACTCTGACCATACAAAACATCAAGAAAGCCCAAAACCGTGTTCAAGAGTACAGGTACATCCTAAACTCAACATATTTAAGCATATATCCTAACATGACATAAAATAAAATAAAAATAGCATCTTCCGGCAACTAGATCAGCTGAGTGTTGTCCCCGATCCATAGAGAGTTTCAGGCCTGGTGATGGTACACATGATCCCGATCGAAGCGAATCCGGGCACAAGTGTCCTAACCATAAAAAGATTAGAGGAAGTGGCTACACCCTGATCGTATACTCATTAAGCATACCTAAAGCAATATGTGCAGACTTGGTTTGGGGTGTTGATGTTAACCCGATGCATGTGGTCAATAAAAATCACCAAATGAAATTCAAATTTTCTTATGGAGTATAGCTTGGAAAAGGCTCTTTGATGTTAAAGGCAGTAGAACTTCGGTCTCTTCCAAGAATTTCCATATTGGGATCCCGATCTGACAGAAGGAAATGTGGATCGCCCAGGATCAATTCTTCCCAAAATTGAAAAACAAAAATTGTTCAAAACTGATCCAGGTGGAAATTGGGTCAGCCACCCTTCCACCACCTCCATGCTGCAACTCCCTGGGGATCAACCCCAGATCGGTCAGTCCAGGCCAATCTCACTGATCTTAGTGCAACCCCATAAAAAGAGGCCATGGGATCAGGCCACCCCCAAGGATCAGTTAGGCCTGCTGATCCTGATTCAGGATCCACCTATCCTGCAAACTATGGTCTCGTCAGTGCCACAAAACAATGTCAATGTCACTAGCTTAACTGTAGATTCATTCAGGTTTTCTGGACTGTTCATAACAGAACATTTGGCACCCCGTTTGCAATTTTCACTAGGAACAATTACCTGCTGATATAAGGAAGGTACTTAAGCATTACAAATAATAGCAGATGATACAAGATCTTTATCTACCAGAATTCAAGGTTGGCAGAGTTTGGATGGGACTCTGGAGTTATCATGATGACATAAATCTGAGTCGGTTGGTACCGATGACAACATTCCTTAGGCCAATTAAGGTGACAAAACCACAGGAATTTTTAGTGTGCCCATCCAGCAGATACAAGACATCCTCGGGGATTCTTGTAGCTTGATTCAAGATTTGAGTGGTTGCTTATAATTTCAGGTGTTTTCTTTCTCAAGTTTATGTATAACCAAAGAACCAGAATTCCTTTTTATGTAAGTGGCATTTCAAGAAGATGCTTACCCTATTCTGCCTTTCACCTTAACAGAATTCAAGTGACTCTAGCTTTTTCTACAACCCCCCCCATAGTTTTCTTGTTTCCCTTTATTGCTTCCAGTGAAATAGTCTATTTGGACAACCTTTAAAATTGTTAACTGGATCCTGTTGGAAGGATCCAATATTGCTCCAAGGCATGCCGTGCTGATCGACGTGTCGGATCAGGATCGAGCCAACCAGCTATCACTGATGCCATCCTGTGGGCCATGAACAGATCGTGTCAACTTCAACCATGATTGGCTGGAAACAGCTGGGATTACAGTCCACGAGCTGGCTGTACCGACTGGATATTGGCTGAAATCAGCTAGGACATAGCAACTCAGGCTAATCAATCAAGTTGGGCTGAGTCGGGCAAATTCTGACATAGTTGTCAAGGCAGGTGCCTAGGTGCCGCATAGGAATAAAGACACAATACTGTGGCACATCTAGAGCCCATGCCTTATTGGGCCTCAAAAAGGCAAGTATCTGGGCCACCTAGGGGCACAAGGCACTCACCTAGAAGCCTCGACATTGGACCGGTCAGTCTAAGAAGTGAACTGTCATCAGTTCAAAAAATTAAAACCCCACCCCATTCTTTCTCCCTGACTTTCTCTCAACCCTGGTCAACTGAAGATGAATCGATGTCCTAGCTCCCCGATGCGTTTGCAGATGCCGACGCCTCCTCCCTCCCTAACTTCCTCCAGCAATTTTCCTCCTCTCCCCTCTGATCAACCATCTTCCTCTCTCCCTTCCAGCTCATCTCTCCACTCCGGTTACTCCAGCAAACCTCTGGCCACACCAGGCACCACCCCCCTCTCTATCGGTTGCCACTGCCAGCCAGCCAACCAGTCCATCTGCCTCCCCACCCGAGCATCTTCTTCCCCTCAAGTCAGCCCATCACCCACCAGTAACTCCAGCACCTGCTTTACCTCTTACTGGCTTATTGCCTAGGCGGACACCTTGTCGCCTAGGTGGCAAAGGATCCTTTGGACACCTTGAGTATCTTGTCTCTATGACAACTATGGATTCTCATAAGTCCTGCGCAATCCCTTCTTCTGAGGGTCAGGTAGATCAGCTGATTTAATCTCAATGTAAGGATCGGACATGGTCGCTCCTGGATACAATCCCAATCTTGATATCCTTGGTCCATGGACTGGTAAATCCTCCTGTTATCATGTAATTTTGATATTTGACTTGACAATATAAAGATCAAAGAAGAGGTACCTGTAAGGCATATGTGATAAACCAAGAAAGATAAAATATTTCATCCTTTAATCCCATCATGTAAAGGCCCTCTTTGATTTTGTACTCCTGTAGAAGATATGCAAAGATTAAGCTCCAACTAACAAAATTAACATCAAACCAAAGAGAACAGTAACAAAAAAGGTGGAGTTTAAAAAAAAACAGAAAAGAATAACTTGTTGATGCCAAACCTTCTCAAAAACATAATAGCTGAGCAATCGAGAAATTGGATAGAGAAATCCCATTAGGTATCTGTTTGTAGGGGAAAAAAGATATCATCAGAGGGGCATAACAGGAGGATAAATGGTTCTGGATAAAAAAATCTTAAATAGGAAGAAAATGTTCATGAACGGCTCACCTCAACTCAAGTTAAATTCTAAATTATTCGGGATCGGCCATATGTGCTCTCTTTCTCCATTCATGTAGATTTTGAGTTACTTCAAACATTTAAATCATTCAAATCATAATGGAATTATCTTTCTCCAAGTTAACTTAGTTCAATCACATCCTTTTTTGTTTGTATTATTTTGATATTTTCTATTTTTCTAACTAAAGCCTCCTTAAATCTACGTTTATATGCCCAAACCATATCAATCTCCCTCCTTTCAATTTGTATAGAATTGTCGCTACTCCCACATTTTCGATGATGTATTCATTCCTTATTTTGCTAGATGATACAAAGAGTTAAAAGCAAGCTAGGACGTTGGAGAAGGACTTTAAAAAGTTTAAGGATTTCAAATTAAGTATAAATAAAACAAAAATATGCAGAGTAAATTTAATAAAAATTAAAAGGAAGAAGAGAGGTAAGTTGGTTTGAATAGAGTAATATTATCTCAAAAAATTCAATTTAAATAGTTTGGTTCAATTATTCAAAAAGATGGAAAATAGGATGAGGATGTTAACCATAAGATTAAAGTAAGATGGATAAAATGAAGATTGGCTATAGCAATTCTACGTAACCCTAAGCTTCCACTAAAGCTAAAAGAAAATTTTTATCATACAGTAATAAGACCTGCAACGTAGTATGATAATAAATGTTAGAAAATAAAATAAATATATGTTTTCAAAATAAGTGTTTGTAAAATGAAAATGTTAAAATGGATGCATAGTTTGCAAAATAGGCTGACTCGGATTGGAATAAGCCGATTCCATATTAGAGTTGGCATGGGCCAACCCGATTTGGGGAAAACTCTGATCCACCCCAGGATTCCAACCCAAATCGGGCGGAATCAACCAAATCGGCTTGGATCTAAACCATTTTGACCCAAATTGGACGATTTGGGGCCAATTCAATCAGACTTGATACAAGTAGAGTCCTCGGATCTAGCTATATCAGGTCACATGGACCTGATATGGGTTATCCAATGACCTTAAGTCATCCAGTAAGTAATATCAGATCTAGGGTACCTGATATATTAGGATCCTACGAGTCTATGACTTCAACCTGATAAGAGCCTCTTACCCGCCCTCAGACCCGATAGAAGCCAAAAGATGCAAGCTGCAGTCTTGCAATGCTGCATTTCAGAGCCAATTCGACCGGAAAGGGTCAGATGAAACCGAAGTCCCATAGGAAATCCATCTTCTATGTTTTTTTCAAGAACTGATCCAGCCAGTCCGGATTTTTGTTTCTCCCCTAGAATCGGGCAATTCTATCAATCTAGTCTTCGATTCTGATCCCGTAATCTTTGGATGGATGGGTGGTCATGATGGGTTAGATAGAATACATAATGAATATATTAAGAAAAACATGGGAGCAGCAACAATTGTAAACAAATTGAAAGAATGGATATTGACATGGCTTAGACATATTAAATGTAAACCTAAGAAAGTTCCAGTTAGAAAAGTAGAAAATCTCTAAATTATCCATCATGCCTTAATTTTATGGTTAACATTATCACATTCTCCATCCTTTTGAATAATTGATATAAGATACATGAACTAAGTACTTTCAAATAATATTACCCCATTCAAACTAACTCCCTCATCTTCTTCCCTTCAGTTTTCATTAAATTTGCAAAGCATATATTTTGTCTTAGTTCTACTTATCTTGGAATCATTAATATCTAAAGTGTTTTTCCACACTTCTAAGTTCTAACTTCTTGTTCACTCCTTGTGTCCCATATATCAACACAACATCGTCTACAAAAATATCATGATCTGTGTTGGCATACATTTTTTCAAAAAAAAAAGAAGGAAAAGAGTGGAACAAATGGGCTGGATTAGGAGCTGGCCCAACAGCCCATAAGATCAGCCACAATTGGGCCCAATTGGGCACCCCAGTAGGGGCCGGATTCACCTGGCCCATAATTGGCACAATTGGGCCAAGTTCAGGCCTTGTGTGCAGCCCATAGGAGGGCTTGGGCCTCCTCTCAGCCTGCTGGCCCAGAAACCAGGCCCAATTGGGCTAGGCCCACTTCAGCGGCAGTCTAAACAAGGCCCAGCCGCACCCATCTGCCACCTCAGCAGCCTTGTGCTCACCCACCTGCCACCTCAGCCTCCCAACAGTCAGTTGAAGGAGGGGGAAGATGAAGGGACAGCCACTCAATCAATAGGATTAAATGGAGTAACTCCCATGGGGGAGGCCAAGAGACACCAGCGTACCGCACCTGCTGGCTGTTCATCTGCCTCCCCACTCTCTATAAAAGGAGGAGGGGCGCACCAGCCAGGAGAGAGCAGTTTCAGACGCCGGGAGGCTGCCGGATTGCCCACTGCACCTGCTGCCAAGCTGCGCCCCATGCTGCTGCTGCTGCTGCCGCCGCCTGGTGTTGCTGCTGCCCCCTTTGTGCACCTGCTGCAGGTCCTTGCCCGCGGCCAGGAGAAGGAGAAGAAGGGGAGAAGAAGAGGAAGAGGTAGGAAGGAGATATACGTACATAGCTATGTAGCCCTCTAAGGGCACTATCTCCAGCCTGTTCTGGCGCCCCCTCTCTTCTGCCTTTGGTTCATTTGCAGAAAATTCCTCATCTCAGTGCTAGTAAACCCCTTAGAGTGGACTACACCGGCTCCCTGGTCAGGACATTTTAGGGTCCCCAAACAGACCCATTTTCTGCCCCATGTTCGACCCCAATCCGAGCCCATGAACAGCCCATATTTGGCCCCAATCCAGGCCCATGTTCAGGCCCCAAAACAGGTCCCCTGTGACCCGGTTCCAGCCTACCTGCAGGAGCCTTAAACAGACTCCAATCCAGGTCCATTTTCAGTCCAAATTCGGCCCCCAATTCAGGCCTAAAACAGGTCTCCTTGTGACCCGGTTTCAGCCCATCTGCAAACACCCTAAGCAGGCCGTCTGCCGGCCCATATACAGCCCATATCCGGCCATATCCAGGTCCATATACAACCCATGTTTCGACCCCAGTTCAGTTCAAATCCGGCCCACCTGCAGGCCCACAACCGGCCCCCTGCAGCACCCTCTCAGACCGACCAGAAACAGGCCCAAAAACAGAACCCTGGCTGAGCTTCATTTCATGCCAACCTCGGCCCAATCAGGCCCACCTGCAGGACCTGCTCAAGCCCTCTTTCGGCCTGCTGTTCTAACCCCCTTTGCAGCCCATCCAGCAGACCCCAGGCTGGCCCATAATCGGCCCATTTCCTGACCCTTACTCAGGCCTTGAACCGTACCCATTCCAGCCCACCTGCTGGCCCTTCTACAGGCCCAGTCCGAGCCCACATATCAGGCCCAAAATCTGGCCCTTTCCCAGTCCAGTTCAGGATCTGTTCAGCCCATTTAGCAGACCCCCGCAGGCCCACTTTCGGTCCAGCCAAATGCCCCTGCGCAGACCCATCTCGGTCCTCCTGCAGCCACCCAAATATACCCTTGTTCAGGACCCCTGTCCAGCCCACAAACAGACCCCAAACAGGTCCATTTCCAGCCCCATCGAGGCTCAACCCAATGGCCCTTTCACGGGTCTAATCCGCTTCCCAAGAAGCCCACCAACAGCTCCCTTGCAGCAGAGAAAAAGAGAATGTCGCAGCAGTCCCCTTGTGGCTTGTACCGGTAAAGTGAGGGATGAACCTCAACGGCCCTTCCACGGGTCCGATTCTCCCCTCAACACAACAAAGGAGGAGTGAGCCTCAACGGCCCTTTCACGGGTCCGGCTTTCCCTCCTAGAAGCTGTCCTTCCAAATTCAAGCAAGAATTGAAGCCCAGCTTTGAACGCCGAAGGAACGGACCGGCCCGAGGTGGCCTTCAGAAAATTAACAAATAAAAAATCAGAAATGCGAAAGCTACATTAAATTAAGGAGATTCACCCCTAGCGGGGAACTCCACCTTGGGCGGAGGCGCGGGCATGCATCCCGTAGCCGGCAACCCGGACGGAGGCGCGGGCATGAATCCCGTAGCCGGCGATCCTTCCCTCAATATGGCTAAGCTAAGGCTGGTTATTTTGGATGGGTAAATTTTCACTAAGTTGGAAAAATAGCCGGCATGCCGTCATAATGCCAAAATTTTTCCAAAGTAGTGAAAAGAAACCTATGTTGGGGAAGGATCAATCACATTGTATACCGATGTACTTCATCCTATCTTTCAATGAAATGAAACTTCAATGTTCATATTGATGCATGAAACCGGGCGTCCGATGGTAGCCCGATGGGTCGGAGGCGATGCAAACCGCCAAACAAAATAAAAAAGCCATTTCAAAATCAATCTGGAAATTCAAACAGAAAATAAAAAACAGAAAATCAAATCTGAAAGTCATAAAAAAAACCAGAACTAAACAAAATCTGAAATTCAACTTATTCCGGTCCAACCAACAACCGATCTTCAACAAGATTAAACCGGTTTTGAAACACATCAAATCAAAAATCAGATTTTGACCGAATCCAAAACAGAAAATCAGGTTTCAATTAAATCTGTCAACCACCAGAAAATCAGATTTTTACCAAACCGAAAACACAAAGAAAAATCAAACTTCAATAAAAAATCTGCAACCAGAAAATCCAAGTTTGAACAATCAATTAAAACATATTCTAACTGGCTCTAAAAATCTTATATTTTTTTTAGCAATCTGAAATTCACTTAAAACCTACTCCCAAAAGGAATCAAATAAACAACTCCAAACACTCAAAATGGATCAAAAACCAACTCAAAACCGAAAAATCCAGAAATCTGAAAAAAAATCAGAATCTGAAAATTCAACAACCCAATCAAACAACAAATACCAAAATTGCTTAAAACACTTTATACACATCAAAATCAAAATCAAAACAGGTTCAAAGCAACCCAAACTGGTCAAACCGAAACCAAAATGAACAACAAACAAATCAATCAAACAAATTGATTCAAACTCCAAAACTCAAAATCGACTTTCAAGTCAACCAACAAACCAATAAAACAAATCCGAACAAATCGGTTTGCATCTGATCGGACCCAAAAGGCCGCTGCCCTTTTGAGTTTCTTTACTTTATTTTGTGGATGTGCATGTCTCCAAACACAAGTTGCCGCGACGGTTAATCAAAGGCGTTCGAGCCGTTGCTCGATGTAAGTTAACGCCGGGTACTCGCACCATCCGGCGGAGAAGGGTCAAAAATGAAATTTTCAAAGAACCCGAACCTCGGTTCTATTACTTTTAAACTATCATTGGACTACCTAATATTTTAGGATATCACCTATTTTCCTAGAAAAAGTCCGGAGATGTCTTTCTTTCTAAAGAACAGACGCAGAAAAAAGAGGTTCACACAATCTGCTGTAAGAAAAAAAAAATAAAGAAATCCCAGTAGCTGACAAATTGGAGAAAGCCATCAGTGAGGTATAACACTAAGCATGTGGCTTCTAGTTCTAGATAGAAAAAGTGTTATCCATGCAAAAAAAAAAACATGAAAAAACTAAAAGTTATTCATGCAAGAACATCATGCTACATTAATGCACTTAGAAAGACATTTGTGATACCAAGAAAAGTGACACCAACGTTTTGAAAGAAAAGGTAAACAGGAAAAGATAGATGTTGGCAATTAAAGGCTAAGCAATTAGAAACAAGAGACAAAGCAAGCTAGAAGGACAATATGTGAAGGTTACATGATACATACAAGACACCCATAACATTCTTTATGATGGACTGGAATTCATCGTCTGTATATGCACGAGTTGGAAATGGAGCTATCCTAATATTTTCAGGGATGAATTTAGACCAGGAGTCATCATGGTGGGTGGGAACTCCAGATTGATGGAACAAATGTACCCCTTTACTCTGAACATCAAGATTAGGTTCACTATTCTGTGCAGCAAAAATTATAAATGAGTCTATAAGCTGCTGCAACTGCAAAATAAACAAAGATAAATGGAATGTCATGAGTGAAAATTTCTTCAATAACATTAAAATGTAAAGGGATTAAAAAATAAAATAATTATTAATTCCACCAAAATAACAAACTAGAAGTTCATGTGAAAGAAATTGTACATTCAAGTCAAGTCCATGTAAAGGGCATGATCATCACTAATGGTAGATAATTGCTCAAGTCCTCTTCTAAACTACACAACATTCCTAGATCATGCAATGACTATCATAGGCCAAGATTCCCGTCTGAAGCCCGCATACAAATAAGAATATTAAAACAGATTTCAGAGTATCAAATGATAGACTTCATGCTGCCAAACACAACTTTATACAGTTCAGAAACAAGATAACAGAGTGAATCCTCTCGTCACTGTCATTGATATAAAATTAATCCTTGAGGCATTTCCCAAGGCATACAAGGTGTAATTTCATTCACAATTTCTCATTACTAATAAATCTGGACCACCTCATGCTCTCGGATATTTCAATCCTTATCAGAAACCAATTATGCTAACATCCATATAAACAACATTTTCAAAAAAAAAAAAAAACTTTGAAAATTGTCTAGAAATTATGCATAAAGTTCTGCAAAAAATTCAAACATACAATTACATGATCAAGCCAGAGGAATCTTAAAGAATATAATGAACAATAAGATAAGAGAGAGCAATGAGAACAAATACCGTAAAAAATCCGCTCATGCTGTATTGAAGGATTGGTACCACATTAACACCCAGTTCCAAGTCATTGAGATAAGGTCCGTTTATGTCCATGATTGTGTTGACATCAGGAAAGCCAGAAAAGGCCCATGTATGGTTCAGGCGTATGCTATAATCAAATGCATAAGGACCTTGCTCATGAAATACAATTGCCCCTTTTATTATCGGGTTTGACAAGTTCCTGAATAAGTAAAACATTGTTAAGTGCATTCAAGAACAACGAATGATATAGTGTCAAAACAAAAATTACACAGAATTTTGGGATATCTGAGTCTGAGACAAATTCAAATGTCCGATGTCCGAATCTTACTCAAAGTTGGACGTCCACATCCCACTCAAAGTCAGATGTCCAAAGCCTACTCAATGTCAAATTTCCAAATCCTACTCAAATTCAGATTCCGGCTACAAGTCAATTTTGGAGTTCAAATTCCACTCCAGGCATGGATAGGAAAATCAGAATTGGAATCGGAATCTGTGAGTACCAATTCCATCCGAATCAGATTGAATCGATCAGAATTGGTCAATTTTAAAAAAAAATAAAACTGATTTAGTGTCGGGATTTTTAAAAAATAAAGAAATTTATGATTCCGATCCAATTCCAGCCTATTCAACCCAATTCCAGCCGATTCGGCAGGATTCAGACCGATTCCACCGGGAATCGATTCTAGATCAGTCCTTTAGGTGGAAATCAAACCAAGACCAGCAAATCTGATTCTGGAATCAGCTGATTCCGATCTAATTAGATTGATTCCGTAAACCATGACTCCAGGTGATGTTTTGGGCCCGAAAAAGAAGGAAAACCTGGAAATCAGGTTTGCAGAAAATGGATGACAGATGAGGGCAAGAAAAAAAGAGAGAGAGAATTCCATAAAAGAAAAAACTGTCACGAGGCCCAATGAACACCCCTTTTCAGTCATGATTTCAGAACAATTTTCAGGGCTCTGTTTGACCATTTTTGGAGCCAATTATGGGCCCTCTAATAGTCAATTTTCACAATCCATTGTTAGACCTAATTATGGGCCATTTAAAACTCACTTAAAGAGGTCGTTATGGCCCTCAAATGGTGCCATCACCTGACTCATTAAGTAGCTACGAAATTCAGCCAAAATATCTTGATTTGGCACACCTACTGGAAAGAAAAGTTGGCAAGATCTGATTGGAAAATGTAATCTTATTTCGTAAGATGTGACTTGCCTATTTGAGCAAAGCCCATAAAAAGAAAGCTTCCTGCGCTCTCACCTCTCTATAAAATAACAGGTTATCAGCCCGTTGTGCCAACCAGCCAGCCATAGGAAGGAAGAAAAGATCAGCCCACCAGAAAAACCCAGCCGCCACAGCTGCAGCTGCTCCTGTTGCTGCACAGAGAGGGAGGAAAGAAGAGGAAGCAGCAGCATTAACTGCTCCAGCACCTGCTCCTATTGTTGTTCCTACTGTTGCTGTGTTCCTTCTGTTCCCGTGCAGAAAGAAGAAACAGAAAAGGCAGCATCTGCCGCTGTCGCTACCTCTACTGTTGGCTGCTATTTCCTGCACAACAACAAGAGGAGGAGGAGGAAAAAACCCCCTCCATCTGCTGTCGCTGCTTCCCCTGCCTACTGCAGTTGCTGCTGCTGCCAAAGATCGCGGGATCAGAATCGGGACCCAGATCGGCAGGTCCCAATCCAATCCAATTTGGATCTAATCGGCCAATCTGGGCCGATCCTCCAGGAAGAATCCTGATTCCGAATCGGTAAATTTGAAAAAACAAATTCCGATCCAATCCGATCCCAACCGATCCTGGCTGATCCAGCCAGGATTGCAAAAAAAATTGATACAATTCTGATCCGATCCGATCGATCCCGGCTGATTCTGCCAGGACTTTTTTACAGATCGGTCCTCCGGCCGAGAATCGGATCGGCAATGGCTGATCCGATCCAAGAATAGTCCAATTCTGCAATCTATGGCTGTTGCTGGCACAGAGAAGAACAGACACCACTGTTCCTGCTACTGCTGCTCAGTCCTAAACAAGGAAAGAAGAGAGAAGAACCAGCAGCAATAGCTGCCGCCTGCTGCTCCTCCCGTCTTGCACAGAGAAGAAGAAAGAAGAAGAAACCAGCAGCATGCTCCATGTACTTCTGCAAGTGCTCCACGATGAAGAAGAAGGAGGAGGTAAAGAAGAAAATGGTGATCCCCATGGATGTCTTTGCATCCTCTCTCCCCTTTTATGAAATTTCTTCCCCTCCACCTCAAACAACCCCAAAACAGTCTAGAAACAGTCCTGAAATTCTTGAGATTCCTTGAAAATCAGCCCCCCAGTCCAGAAACAGTTACTAAATTCTTGAAATTTCCTAAAATCCTATCCGCAGTCCAGAAAAATTCTTGAAATTCCAGACACTCCCTGAAATTTAGTTCAAAACTAGCCTTGAAATTTCCTGAATCCGGTCCAGAACCAGTCCTGAAATCCCAGTTACACACTTGAAAGTTTTCAGAAACCAGAAATCTGCAGTCCCTGAGAACCAATATCAGGCCTAGAAATCCTTGAACAAATAGGCCATATACAGGCCCAATGCAGGTCCATTGCAGGCCCATATCAGGCCATGGACAACAGAAGGAAGCAGGCCCAATAACAGGCAGCCATGAGCAGAAGACAGAGACAGGACTTGTGCAGGCCCCATTCAGGCCCGGGACAGCAGGACCAATAACAGGCCTTAAACAGGTCTTGATCGGCCACATAGAAAAAGAAAATTCTAAAACACAATCCACAAAAAAGGTTAGTGGAAGTCGACCCTTCAAGCCTTGGAAAAACTAAATAATAAGAAAAATCAAAACTAGTATAAGTTGGACTCTTCACGCCTTGAAAACCAAAGCAAATTTGAGGCTAGCAGAAATTGACCCTTTGTCTCTAAAATACTCCGAGTGTAGCAGAAATTGACTCTTCACATCACTAAAAAATCCAAAACTAGCAGAAGTTAACCCTTCACGCCTTGTAAAAAATATAAAGCATACAAGAGTTCATCCATAAAAAAGAGACTTCATGCCATCTTAACCCAATGCATAGAAAATGAAAGTCCACCAAATGCTAAGAGAAAGATCACATTGAGTCAATAAAGAGCCGTGCATGGGCACTCATACCAACAAGCTCCAAATTAGCCAATGGAAGTCAAACGCATCCCATTAAGCTAATAAAGAGCCATGTATGGATTTCATGTCAGCCGGCTCCTAATTAGCCAATGGGGACCAAAATTATCCCATTGTGTTAAGGAAGAGCAACGCATGGATTTACATACCAATAAGCTCCAACTAAGTCCATGGACCCAAGTCATTTTCCCCAAGGCCCATTAAGGCCCAAGGAGTTCTTCCCATCTTTGTAATTGTGCAAAAAATCATGAAGTAAATGAAATTATATTGTCATGCATTCTCTGTGCTACGTGAAGAAATTCAGTAATTCAGTAATGTGAAATCTGAGAAGTTCAGTAATCGGAAAATTGATGGAACCTAAAAACTCCAGCAAATCTGAACGCCATCAAATCTGAAGATCTAAAGCAAACCAAAAAGTTATGTAAATCAGAAAATGTCAAAAATCTGAAGAGGACAAAATTTCTGAGACCCAGAGATCTCTGAAGACTGGAAAACTCAAAAAAACTAGAAATCTTAAAGTCCAGAAAATAAAAGCAATTTGAAGGCCAGAGTGCTTGGAAACAATCTGAAAGAAGGTAAAATCAGCAAACTGTAAAAGTCTGAAAAATAAGAGAAATTGAAACTTGTCAAGGCAAGGAATCAAAAGGATAACCATCTAGATCAGGAAGTTTCAAGAAATAAGAAATTCAGAAAGCCAGAAAAACTTGAAATTTTTTAAAATCTCAGAAAATCAGAAAATTGTTGAAATCCGAGAACTGTCAAAATATGAACACAGATCCTCCTAGTCTCTAGATGCCTTGCACGACCCTCTGTGGTAGTAAGCCATCCAGGTAAGCCACGATGCTGTTTTCGGTAAGTATACATATCTCCCGCCAGTGAGGGGAAGTCTTGGAAAGGAGTGGGCTTCTCGTACGGCACTTATGGAAGCCGATGGAAGCTACAGAGCTCTCAGGATCCTCTTGCAATCCATGTTGCTGAGCTTTCAGGCCGTTGAAAACCGTTAGACCATCGTATCATGACCCTTAGCCCCTGCGATGGCCCTTGATCCTTAGAGCTTGGTCAGCAGGTCCTAGAAATAGTCCGCAAACTCCCTGCCTTCCTGGAAGATAACTCCAACAATCACGGAGGTCTTCTTGCTATTTTCTAGGATCATCTGGAATCCTATCTTGATCTCTTGCTCAGTAGGCACCCTGGCTGGTCACCACAATCATCTCTTGCCTCCCAAGATGGTTATCTCTTACGGCGGGGACCCCTTCGGCTATCAGGATCCCCAAAACAGGCCACCACGCTCCTTAGAGATAGCTAAAACAAGAGGATTTAATGTCAGTTTAGATATCTGACAGCGCCTGAGCTGGGATATGGGCTTGTTCTTCAAATTCAAGTTCAATCCACTGTATATTTGGGCCAGCTCCCATGATAGATCTTGGACCACGAAGGGCAATATGATCCAGCACTCTATTATGAGATTAAGCCCACTTGATACCATAATAAAGGGCCAATGCGACTGCCTCTGACCCATTGTATTTGAATAACTTTAATTATAATCCTAGTAGGATTAGAAGAAGGCAGTGCAAGTAAGAATTGGGCCCAATTTACATGCATATTCCCATTTAAACCCTTTCATATGCTAAATAAATTGTCTATTTTATTATCTTCCTTTTTAAAAAAATATTTTAGTACCAACGCAAACAAACTTTGCTGGAAGTGGAACATCGACCGGGTTGAAAGGCCAGGCCCCAGTTCCCAGGGTGAGGGTGTGACTGTGTGTGGGTATTCCCTATATTGAGCCTACTAGGATCAGAACCACATAGGTCTTCCTTTTTCTGGATTCCTCCATGGGACAACCAGTCATCGGCTTCCCTTTCTATTCCCAAAATATCAAGATAAGCTGCTTGGCTAACTTTGGTTTGTTGTGGCAAGCACCCTCATTTTAAAAGATAAATCTACAAGCACCTTGCACAGATTCTCCAAGAGTAGCACGCACATGATGAGAAAGCAGTGACAACGTCGGGTAAAGTTAAGAAATAACGGTCAATTTCTGAGAAACACTCACTCTTATTCCAAAGGCATTATAAATTGCACCGTATCTTACTACCAAAAACTTTTCTAACCTGAAATAACTTGCAGCTACAAGCACCTACAAGACCTACAGTTAAAGACAGAAATAACCCGGCCTGATGGAGGCTTCAACCAAAAAATGCCTCTTACATACATCATTTAGACAGGAGAAAAGACAAAACATCTCAAATTGGAAACATATTAAGCCAAACATGAAAAAACAAAAGTTGAAAACAAAATCTCAAAGCCAAAAAGACATTAAGACTTAACAAAAAACAAGCAATCAAAACAACTCAATATAATCCTAACAAAAATTCAAACCAAATTTTAAAACACTAAAGTTTTTATTCTGACAACGTTATGGGGTTATGTCTCCCATGTGTTTTGTGGTTGAATGGCTTATGTTTATAAATTGCTATAGTGGTTAATCCAGGGTATTCAAGTAATTGCTCGTGTAATTAACCCCAAAATATCGGAAGTTCGATGGGAAGTGGTCAAAATTTTCAAAGAAATAAAAATAAAGATAAAAAATGTGGTCTAGATTGTCAAAGTAATAAAGTAATCCTTGTGTCAACACTTAGATGATTTGCAAAACCCTTTTGTGAGTTTTGATGTATGAATACCACACCAAATCAGCTAATATTTCAATGGAATACCATATGTTTTCATAGTTGTCAAAGCTAAACAAACCAAAAAAAAATTAACATTTTAAAAATTCTGAGGTTTCAACAGTTTAATACCGGGCTATAAGCAAAGTGACCCAAAAAACATAAACTGATTTTTAGCTCCTGGTAATAACAGAACTATTTTGACGAATGAAATACAGCAAATAAATGTTTCAAACAAAACATGTGCATACATTTAGTGTATAGATAGATTAAACAATATTACCTGATTGGATCGGTAATACCATAGAAATCAGAGCGAATGTAAGTTTCAAGATCTACCTCATCTTTGTATATTCTTCCTGCCACCTAGTCACAAAACAAAATTCAATTCAGAGAAGCACACCTCTAAATTTCCTGCAAAAAAGTACAAATTTTTACAGCCTTTATACAATTTTTCATCAATGATGAGCCACGCATCATATTGTGTAGCTGCCTGAAGGGCCAATCAGCTTATAGGAGTTTCCTTTTTGCAAGATAGTGTTGACAAAATAAGGAGAAAAGAAGTTCATGCTGAATTATACTAATCACTAGTGAATTCCTTTCTCAAACAACAGGCAGGTGAAAACATAATTGCTAAGGTCGTCCATGAAGCAAGGTTTGCATCAACCCTGGTAGTTTCCAACTTTATCCTGGGACTTCCCCAAGGGCCAGGAGTGGCCGATCCTGCAAACCATGTGTTCAAATATCATAGTTTGCTGAGATTTATCGTGTTGTGTGTAGAGGATTTTAGTTGTGGTACGTGTTATTAGTTAGTTTATTTTGGGTTTAAATCATAGTTGTCAAGCTGTCCACCTAAGACCAAGGTGTTTTTCTTAGGTCTAGGTGGCCTTTCTTGGAGGCCAAATTGCCAAAAGATACCCAAGGTGACCAAGGCGCCCGCCTTGACACCTAGACCAAGGTCGATCCGCAATTTGTGACTGTCCATTTAATGATAGTAAAATCATATTAAAATATTTCACTATCACTTGTACTATTTAATATTTTTAATATTTTTAATTATAAATATATGCTTAAAAATTATAAAATTCTCTATTGATCCCCCGCTTTCCTCTCCCTCTCGCTTAATTTATGAAGATTATCTCTTTTCCAAAAGATCTGTATTCACACACACATAATTACTTACATAAAACACATTTACATCCATGCACAGGTAAGGTAACGCAAATCCAATATAATATATAAATATGTACATGATTATATATAAAACTATGATATCTAAACCTTCAAAAGTTATTTTACATTTAAACTAGTTCTCTCTTTCTTAATATATAAATAATACAAATAATACTTGTGTATATATAGTATTAACATATAGATTTTTTACCACATAGGTGACACTTAAGTGGCCATCTTGTCACTTAAGTGAAAATTTCACCCATGAATGCCGTGTTGCGTTGACAACTATGGTTTAAACGTAATTTGTTCACTCTCTTTGAGAGAGGTATCATGCAAAGAAGGTAGAAAATAACAAAGTTAAATTTCAGAATCATAACTGTCAGCTAAGCAGATAGTCATCTCCTCCTCGTCCAATGCAGCTGAGTTGATGTTTGCTCCCTTCATCTTCCTTCAAAGGTGTGCTAGCTCAAGCCACGGCACTCAATGTTGGGAACTGTATGCATTTTTGGTCAGTCATGTCCCAATGATGACACATACAAAGCTTGCATGCTCGTCAATGTAGCCGCACTCTTATGCACAGCACCATGAGCACCCTGCTGATTGCACTTGCATGTGGGACACTGGGTGGCCACACTCCTGTGCACAGCATTGGGAGGCCCCCAATGTTTGTCCTTGTGCACAATTGCACATTGTATGGGTGCTCCACACATGCCACGGTACCTCAGCGGGCAGCAAGGCACCCCATTGTTGGCGTGTCCAGGGCAGTTGCAGCTGCTATGGCAACCGTTCCTATGTTAGTAGGTGCATGACATGAACACCCACAATGACCAGAGTCCCCGAACACAAGTGTCGCTGCCTCATGCCCACCAGCACGATGGTCATCTCATGCAAGCACACCTGCATCGTCAATACAAACTGTCACAAGTATCATCAAGCTTGGCCTTGCCATATACAGTCATTCTCCTTTCATTCAGCTGTAATACTAGGAGTGCAAAATGGGCAGCCGCCAGCTATGCTCAGATCTGTGATTACCAAACCAGAAATATGAGGATGCAGAAAACCACCTTCCCCATATATTAGAGAATGGTACCATTTGATACCCCTTTGATATACGCATTCTAAATGTGCCCTTTCTCTCCCTCCCATACCCAAGCCCAATCATGCCTGGCAGAACCCTTGGCCCGGTGTTCTCGTCACATGTGGTGACATCATTCTTTGCAGAGCCAACGGTCAGGTTGTTGATTACGGTGAGCCACAGCTTTCACCTTGATGCTGCACTCCTTGAGGCTACAGTTTTAACTTGGAATTCTCCATTGAATGCAGCTTGGGGAAGGCATAGCTCCTTGAGCATCTCCAACCAAAGATCGGAGAATCAAAATCGGGACCCGGATCGATGGGTCCCAATACGAACCAAATCAGATCAGTCCGATCAGGACCGATTCTCCGGAAGCAATTGCGATCCAAAATTGGTCCGCATTGACTTTTTTTACTTTCAAAAAATTCATAAAATCATGATAAATCATAAAAAATGTAGTGGGGACACTAGACATTGGCCACGATTTAGTCAAGTTTATGGTCGACGCAGGAAGAACTTGGGTTCAATATGGCTTGGAGACAATTATTCCTATTTTGTTTAGTCAGGATATTTTTTTTAGAATTTTCTAAGGTGTCTACATAATTTTTGGACATTTTAGAAATTTCTTATGCATTTTTTCCATTTGTTTAGTTTTTTTAAATTTCTGATGTAAATAGGAGGGCCGGCTCCTATTTAAAGGACCGGACCCCCTCCCATTGGGCATGATACATTGAATGAGAATTTCTCCCGTTGAAAAGTTTTCTTCCCGTTTTTGCCCCCATTCTCTCCTGTGCGCAGGTTTTAAACCCGCGAGGGTTTTTCACTCACTCGCGAGCGGCTGGCCGCGTTTCTTCTCTCTCGGCGGCGGGCGTCTTCCTCCCGGCGGCGAGTCTCCGTCTTCTTCCCGGCGTGGACAGCTGGTCTACGGGTTTTTCCTCCTCTCTCTCCGTTCGGCGTGGTGGCTAGCTACGTTCCTCGAGCTCCTCCTTCACCGGCATACCTTAGCGCAGTCTTCATCCTCCTGAGCTCCTCCTTCCGATGGAGTAATGGTGATGCGCCTTTGGAGAGATCGATTCACTCCTCCCAGATCTATCGGTTTGTCTTGAACCTCATCCTCGGAGGATTAATCTTCTGATTTCTACGGTGGTTTCTTCATCCTCCATGCCTTGAGGACAGCTCGTTCTCTTCTCCTTCCCTCCCTTCTTGAAGATAGCTTGTCTTCCTCGTTTTTTCTCCGGATATGGTTCTGTCGAACCGCTTCAGTCTTCTAGACCTTTTCCTCCTGGTCCTATTTGTGCGGAACTTTTGAGAGACAATATTGGTAGCCGTTCTCCTACCACCTACGGGTCGTGGAGTCTGCGATGTTGCCTATTGCCGGTTGATACTGTTGAATGTCCGTCCGCGGATGTTGATAAACTTCTGTTTCTCTGAGGCCATCAGCCAGTGACGACGGAATCTTTTCTTTTAAGATCTCTTGTTTTCCTTAGCTGCAAAACTTTGCTAGAACATTACTATACTTGTGATTGCCTTTTGGATCCGAGGAATCCACACTGCTGGAACCTTGAATAGTACAGATACTACCTGGTCTTGGTATATGAAGGACGTCTATAGTATATCAATGGATCTGGTTTAGCTCTACATAGCTATCTCAGATCTGAAGGCGTGGCTATACTATTACACAGAAGTTGTACTCCGTTTTGACATTGTTCTCCATTTCGAGATTGATATGCTTCTGATTCTTCAGTGATTCCGTCTGCATATTCATAGTGTTTTCTTCAAGAGATGAGATCCATTATGTCCAGATCGATTTATGTCAATGCTGTGGATTTAGTCCTTAAGAGATTCTACTAGTTCCGATTGCACTCCGATGATGTTTACATACAGTTTGCCTTATTGTTGTTGTCCGGTTGAGGAACTGGTCTATCTCCAGTCCTAGTCCAGCGTATCTTCGGATCTGGAGTTTTCTTTCACTGCTACTTTGGGATTCTGATTATTTTGCGTACATAATGACTGGTCCTTGTTCCAGTCTGGATCTATCATTCTCATCCTGTTGATCAGTCTGAATCTGGCATTTCAGTTCCGTAACCTTGCTTTGCGGATTCATAGGGTTGACAGCTGTTGATATTGATTTTCTGGGCATTTGAAGTTGTCGAGACTGGTCCACCTCCATCCAGTCATGCTTAAGCCTAAATCTGTTTACTGCTGAAGGACTTATGCTCTGTTGAGAATTCTGATGAATGGTTATTTCTGGAAAGATGGTATTGACCGAGACTGGTCCATTTCCAGTCGCACTTAGTTGATTACTGATTCTTTGGGGTTTGTTTCTGTTATCATCATTGACAGTCACCCGGTCTACAGTAGTTTAGTTTTTCATAACGAGTTATCAGCTTCTGTCAATAGTAAATAGTCATAGAAATTTGGCGGATAGAAGAAAAAATCCGCCTACATTTTTAAATGGGGATGTGATGAGGATCAATGATTATTCCCTAATGCCTTGGTAGCTTCTTAAAAGCTGCTGGCAGTGAGCTTAGTTCTCCGCTGGGAAGATTCGTTTTAAATTGGTCTCCTGATTCCAAGGCCATGATGAGATCATTTTTCTGAGCCTAGTTCTTTGTTGCCGTTACTTTGCTGGGAATCAAGATGGTTGCTGGAAAATTAAGCAAGGTGCAGATTCTGTGATTCTCTGTCAACCTGAAGATTGATAATTCCCCAAGAAAGTTTTGTAGACCTATTACCACCCTGTGAGGTGTGGGTCACCTTTTGATTCTGTACTTATTTGTTAGCTTCATTGTAATTAGTGGGAATTATCAATCTCTCAGCCGAAGATTGTCTTCCCCACACTCCGGTGTGGAGGTACATTTCTGATCACTTTCCTTGTATGGTTATAGCTTTGTTTTTCTATTATCTACATCGAAATGCCATGCCTGGTGCGATTAGGTCCTAGCTAGTGCATAATTGCTGTTGGTCATTGGCGAGCACCTTAGAGTGGACCTAATCCAGATAACTAAAATCAGTTTCGTTAGTTGTAGAACCGATTTTCAAAATCTATCAAGATTTTCGAAACTGGCGTTTTCTCCTCTTTCTTCTTCCTCCTCTGTTTAAATAAAAGTGAAAGCAACTTTAAGTGAACAATTTCATAACTAGATCACTTTAAAAAAAATGAGAAACCTAAAACCAATTGTGGGAGTCAGAAAATCTTTGTGGGTTAATAGCCTTAGTAAGTGTCTTTCAATTTCTGTACCCCATCAAAATGTAAAGCCCCTAAAAATATTAAAAATATAAATGTGACATCTACCACACTTTCGTATGACCATGACTCTATTAGACACTTTAAGGTAAATAAATATAAAATAAAAACAATATTCTTTATAATAAAAAAATGGTACAATTGTTATGCAAAAGAAAAGATACATTCCTATCACCACTTTCTAGAGAGTTGCCCTTCATAGTCTTCTTTCTCCTTATTCTCCTGAATGCTCCATTGAGACTGGTCAATCTGATTGACTTATATACTCAAATTCAAACTCAAAGTCTTAATCTCAAATGATTGGGGTTGACTACATGGATCATGATTGGCCTGTATACATATGAAAACAATGATTCGGTCATCTAATTAAAATCATACACACTATCTAATGATGAAGCTAGAGGTGTGGGTGGATAACATGGCTCAAAGTCAGAAGCAAGTTCTAAATAATTTATCACCGCGTACTCATCGAAAGAAAATCCGGCTCCACCGTTAACTTCTTCCACTTGAATGTTGCATCTAACTTAAATCATCAAGATCTACTCCACTCATACGTGTACTGCTCGAAAAACCACCTTCTTCTCCTCCACCTCCACGATCTCTACCACCACCTTGCTATTGTGTAGATAAAATGAAATCTTCCTCTTCATTATCTGAAGAAGGTGTCGAAAAACCACCTTCTTCTCCTCCACCTCCACGATCTCCACCACCACCTTGCTATTGTGTAGATAAAATGAAATCTTCCTCTTCATTATCTGAAGAAGGTGTGTGAATTCTAGCTGTGGGACTTACAAGTCTTCATCAGTTCATCTGGCAAGTAGTTTTCTCTTCTTCCTCATTTCTTCTTCTTGCATATCGTGGCCAACACTACGTTGGTAAACCTTCTTCCGCGATGTAATTCCATTAAATCTTTCTTTGCTTTGTAAAGTCTCATGAATAGTAGAAGGACCTATAGCTAAAGCAGCACGAGAAGCTAAACTCGGAGCTGTGGTGTAAAATGGATACTGGAATGCAGTTGTACAAAAAATTTGAGTACATTTTTCTTTTTCTTACATTTATTCATCCTCACCAACTATACTATAAAACTCTTCTTTGGCCCAAGCATAATCATTGGGGTCAAACTCTAGAGTTGGTTCGGCATCCTTGTCATTCATCCATGCTGAAAGTTGATGTTCTTTTTGAAAGAGGTATTCCAAATTGACATCCCCCAGTGACAATCCATAACCACCTATATTGTGTCTTTACTCATAAGGACAACCGGCAAATCTTGCAAACCTTTCTTCAAAAAAAATTTTATAATCATAAATATTTTTAATTCTTAAACGCATATTATGATGGCAAAACACTAGTTTTTCCAATCTCTCACTCTTCAATATGTTTCTTCTTTTTATGTGTATTAAGCTGAAGATGCCCTGGTTCTTCTCACATTGTGATAAACTAGTGCTCTAACTCAATACACGTACTGCAAGAGCGATGAGTGAATTCCATCCGCTTCTATTGTTCACATAAATCCACCACACAACTGCAAAACAAAAGATAATATAATAAGTAAATAACAATTATAAGAATGTTTAATATGTACCAAGTGTAATCACTGACATACAGCAGAAATTTTATTACATAAATGTCATAGCTCAGGATCTCCATACACATCAATTCTCTGCTTATATAATATCATCTGAACTACGACATCAAACACAAATAAGTTACTTTCTACGTAATTGCATACTTGTCAAAGCTTCAAACTTCACAAGTAAACAACAACTCACTCCAATTTTAGATTTTATTCGATCCTGGTGAGTCCTATGTAGACATATCACTAATAGCAACTTACACATAACATATATACCATTGCACACTTATCTATTGTATTGCATCTTGAGATTCAAGAAATATCCTGCCAAAATAGTGTTCCAACTATTAGTATATTACTACGAAATTCAAATGAAAAATAACAATAAGTAAATATCGGTCTAACGCAAAATAATGCACAACAAATCTAGTGGGCCTAGGTCGCGTTAGATCGCGACCATCAGCATGCTCTCTCATTCTACGCAAGAGTCTAGGATGTCCATACATAAAGGATGCAACTAATTGTTCTTGACTCACCAAAGACCTAACAAATGGCTCTTTTCCAATGTCTTCCAACATCAAGTCTATGAAGTGTGCAGCACAGGGCACCTAAAACAAGTGTGGTCTGCCTCCATCAACTTCCTCCATGCAATCTTATAAGATGATTCGTTATCAGTGACAAGCTACACAATGTTATCTTCACCTATGTCCTTGGAAATATGTCCATTAGACCAAAAAAATATTCAACATTTTTATATGGCCCTATGCATCAACACTCTTCAAGAAAGTGGTGCCCTTAGAAGTGTAGACAAGAAATTTAATCATCAACCTCCTTATGATTCCTATCCATCTATCACACATTACATTGTAACCCATTTTCTTTCATATTGAATTGAATCCATCTATCCATGAGGTCAACTCAGAGACCTCTACATCCAACCCACCCTCATAGATATATTTCGAATTTAAAACTTTTAATCCCAATCCAACTTCACCAATAGCATCAATCATTGTCTAAAAATATGGACTAGTGGCCGCATAGGCTGGAACAACTACATGAACGAGAAAAAACATACAATTATTAATGTTTGTTTCAAAATAATATAATATATATTCAAAATAAGTCAAGTTTTTATATACTTGCATATAAAAGCCATTTAAAAATATACTTGGCTGCCTTCTTTGCGGCCCCTTTTGTAATATTCACTCCTTTTAAGACTTACCTAATCATTGTTTTACCTCTATCACTATGCTTATACATGGAGATATTCGTCAGTCAGACTAATTGTAACCGATGAAACTCACTATCTTGGCCTACCTGAGGTGTAGGGCAAGTGTCTTGATCCACATCTAAATATCTGGCAGTAGATTCTCCTACCCCCTTCTCCTATCCTCATCTTCGTGGGCCTGAGCCCTACTTACATGCATTGCTCTTCTTACATGTGTCTCCTCTTGATCATTTGAACTAGATGAAGACACCTCGACATGAAAATGTGATTTTCCTTTTTTGTTCCTTTTGAACATGGTATTTATGTCTCAACTTCCGAGCAACTCTTTGTGTGGATTGGCTATGTGCTAAATTCGTATCTCTCTCTATGATACTCTCCTAGTTAAATATGACATCATCTCTTCTCTCAACTCCACATATACCTTGTTGCACTTCTTAACATTATCACTCATCCCATCAATATGTTGTTTAAGGCAGTAAACACCTCCATTAATTTCTTTTTCACACCACTTACACTTCACTCTCTTCTTGTCAACATTTAACATGTGTCCGTGTTGCCATCTAATCTAATGTCATGATATACAAGGACACCGGCACCACTCTAAACGAGCCACCCCTTGGGGTGACCAAAATGGTGGATGTAAAGTCACCCTTAAGGTGGCTAGACAGTCACCCGAGGGTGACACCCCAAAGGGTGACTAATCCCCCCCCCAAGGATGGTGCCTATCTTGCGAGGTTCCCCTTATGGGAACCCCATATCAAATTGGAAATCCCCCCATAAGTTTTAAGGTCAACTAGTCGGGGGGGATCAGGACCGGAGAAGAAGGATATGGGGGAGACGGAGAAGAGGAGAGGGAAGAAAAGATGGAAAAAACTACCTTCGAAGAGGGATTACTTAAGCTCGCCGGAGGGAGGGGGACCCTAGATCAGGAGGGAGGGAAATTGGAGGGAAGTTGGATCAGTTGATTTTTCCCCAAAATCAGATTTTGCAACTTCCGGATTACCAGAGATTGGCCAATCCCCAATCCAATCCAGTAGGGCCAACGGCCGATTCTCTTGATCCAAGCCGATTGGCCCGATTCCACTAGGAATTGAATTTGGATTAGAGGTGTCGATCCGATCCAAGAATCGGCCGCTTCTAATCCAGATTAATTGATTCTAATGCCTCCAACAACTTCTCTATTCACTCATTGTGGCCATGAAAAAAAAAGTTCAGCAAATTCAGGTAGAATGTAAATACATTCTCAAATGCTGGTTGTTAGCTGAAACTTGAGGACCTTAGTGGTATTCCATAAAGTAATGAAGACCAAGCATCAATACGTTATGTTTTGGTGGATGAACATGGAGGGAAAGATAATGATGCAGAAGTTTCCATATGATAACACGGGATGCAAAAGATAATAAGAAAGACTAGTTCCTACCAAGAGAGCAGGAACATAACAACATTGAGGGAATACAATTATACAAGGAAGTTCCGCTTCCATTTTCGTGTCTTCAGTGTAGTTTAAAGATCATAAGCTCTAATGGCAATGCCATGGGGTGAATTAGGAAACAATTCCCCATTATGGGATCAATAAAATGTTTTTGACCTTTGGGGTTTCTCAGCATCCAAAGCTCCAACTTCACATGAATGCTGTTGAAATAAGGGTCTTGTTAGTAGAGAAGTAAGTGAATTTGAAGTTAAATTTTCCAAAAAATATCGCATTCCTAGTTTAGGACTCTGGGCAGGTTATAACAATCTCGGTCATATCACATATATTAGAAATCATGTCTGAAAATATTATCCTAACATGCAATACAAGTGCAAAGCATGGCAAGAAAAACAAGCATCCCATTTAGCAATCTCTTTGCCAACAAATTCAGACGTATATCATCTCTTTGCACCCATGTTCCTCCTACAAGTTTGAAGAAAATCTTCCATGCATGCATGATATGCATGTTTATGATGTAACCTCAAAATCTAAAAGATTTAAAGATTTTGGTTTTGGAAATTCATTTTCCTTTTGAATTTGGATTTGACCTTAGCATTGACTTCTTAGGAAAAATAAATGGCATTCCATAAAAGTACTAACTAGGGTCAAAATTATATGTTGAGGTTGTTAGGTTCTTTGAAAATTTGTTTTGACCTCTCCCCGTCGGATGGTGCGAAGATCCGACGTTAATTACATCGAGATAACTCGAAAACCCTTGATTAATCATCATAGCAACTCATGAAAGTAGAAGACATGCATCCACAATAAACATTCACACAAATATAGGAGAAAACAACTTCATGAGCTTGATGAAAGGCAAGCAATTAATTTGGTTTTAAGTTTGGTTTGAATTAAATTGATTTGAATTGAATTGATTAAAATTGATTTGAGTTGAATTGGTTTAATTTGCATTAATTTAAGTTGAATTGAATTGATTTGAATTTCGGTTTGATTAATTTGAATTTGATTGATTAAGTTTGACTTGGATTTGATTTGGAAAGTTTGATTTGTATTTGAGTTGATTTGAATTTGAGTTTTGTTTAGATTGGTTGAAATTTGGATTTGGTGTGTGAGTTTTAATTCGATTTGAATTTGATTTAATTTGAGTTAATTAATTAGTTTAAGTTTGTTTGGAATGAATTTGTTTGGAATTTGAATTTTGGCTTGTTTGATTAATTTGAATTTGTCAATCAGTTTTAACTTAATTTACTTTGAATCTGATGGGTTTAATTTGGGCAAGTGTTTGGTGGATTGTTTTCAGGTTTGTGTTTGATTTGAGTTTAATTTTAATTAGGTTGAATTTGATTCATTTGATTCATTGGTTTAAATTAGATTTCAGTTAAATCTGGGGAGTTTGTGTTTCATGAATTTGACAGTTTCTGGATTCTCCCTTATGCAACTTTCAGATTTATGTGAAATGATTTGGGTCGGTTTTGAATTTGAATTGATCTGATTGACTTGACAAGTTAGAGATTATCTTTGGATTTTTTAGTGAGTTAATTGAAATTTTGTTGATTTTTTATTCATTATATATTGGTTCTCCTCTGATTTTGTTTCAATTTGGGTTTAAGATGTTCAGATTTATTGAAATTTACAGGATTGGATCTGGATTAAATTTGACTGAGATTAAATTGAATTGGATTTTTGTGATTTGGATCCAGAGGATTTGATATTTTGACAGATTTGAAAATTGAGTTCAATGAGTTAATTAGAATTCATTCTTTACTTATTACAATCTGATATCTGAGGATGTGAAAATTATGCTTTAAGTTTGACTTACAGGTTTCAGATTTATTCAGATAATGTGGATTGATTTGGGCTTTGACCAGTTTGATTTGATTAAAGCCACTTGAAGGTTTGAATTGAATTAAGACCTGCTTCATCTTATTCTGTCCTTGAAGATTATTTTGAACCTGATTCAAAGATCTGTATAGTTGAAATTAATCCAGATTCTGCCCATGCATCTAATTATGCTTGTGATTAATTTGTCTTTTGGAAATTTAAATCCTTCCAGCCCTGATGCCTTGAGAATTAACTGCTTGTGTTTCAGATCTGATTCCTCTCTCTTCTTTTTTTTAATGGATTTTCTATTACAAGGTTTTGATCTCGGATTTTCAGTTTCCAGATTTTAAATGGCAATTCTGCATATTACAGATTAAGATTTCAGTTTTAAACTTCGGATTTTGTATGCTTCAGATTTTTACAATTTCAGATTTTCTTTGTTTCAGTTGAATTGCAGATTTTACAGATTATGTTTTCAGATTTTTTTTATTGTCTTGCCTTCCAAAATTTCATGCAGCGATCCTCTCCTTGTAACATAAATCTATGCACCGAGCATGAATTTTCATTTATTTCCTCTCAACATGAGACACGATTTTACAATCATGACCAGAAATCCGGTCTCTTGAGTTCTTGATGAACCTGTCATTCATGGGCGGCATGTACCCGGTCTTGATAGACTTATGGGCATCCCCCACTGTTTTGATGTTGAATGCACCCGGCTTTTGACAAGCTTATGGGCAATCAACTCACTGATTTGAGATTGAGCACACCCGGCTTTTGATAAGCTTGTGGGGACTCATCTCGTACCTCATGAACCTCATTAGCTCATAGTTTGGCATATCGGCATGTTGATCATGCACAGCCTTCCCATGGCATAATAGGTAAGTAACTCCCTTTTGGGGCATGGTAAGACATTGGGGTCTTTTCAATAGACCTTTGTATGTCCACCTTAAAAAGTTAAGGGGAAGGTTTAGAACCGACCCACAAATTCTTTTAAGTTTAGCCAAGACCATGTGGCGGGTTTTTAGCCAACCAGATGTTCGCCTCGGTTTGTGAAATTAATTAATGAATTTTTATTTAATTTCTGTGAATTGTTTGTTTTATTTGGTTTTTGAATTATGGGTCAAGAGGCGTGCTTGAAGCCGGCCTATTGCTTTCCCATTTATTTTCATTCTTTTAGGTTATGTCGAGACCATGTGGCGGGTTTTTAGCCGGCCAGATGCTCGCCTCGGTTTGTTTAATTAATTAGTATATTTTTATTTGAATTTCAAGTGGAGGATATATTTTAAAACTTTTTTTATTGGATATTGTTCATCCGGAGCTATTGGGCTGTCCTCGGGCTCCCTGCGGCCCATCGCTGCTGCGTCCCCCGGCCTCCATCTCCCTCTCTTTTTTACATCTTTCTCCCTGTGGGCCCCACCAGAAGTTGACCAGCGGGTCAACCTTCCCCACAGCAACTTCTTACGCAGCCGCGGCAGCTCCCGCCTGCGACCGGCCAAGCAGGGCTTTTTCTTCTTCTTCTTTATAACGGGTCCCCTTCGTCTCATGCCACACTGGACCAAAGTCATCAACAAAATAAACCCCGCCGGCACTGTTTATCCGACTACAGGAAGGCTTACGGCGGAGGAGAAGGGCTTCACGACGACTGCAACCTTCCGGAGAGGATCCCGGCGACTGCGGAGGCTGCTTCCAGAAAGGGCCTTGGCGGCGGCGGCTTCAACGATACCTGCTGCTCCCGGCAGGGCTCCCTTGCGGTCAGATGCTCCGAACGGCGGTGGCGACGGTCTCAGAAGGTCTCGACGGCGCCGCCTGGAGGGAGACATGGGCTTGATGGCACTATTTGGAGGAAAGCTTGGGCTCGACGGTGCCGCAGGAAGAAAGGTGAGCCCCCGACGGCAACTCCGGAAGAAGGGGATGGACCCGAAAGTCTTGACGACGGTGGCAGACGGTGCGGCAGCCATGGCCGGTGGGGGCCTCTCTTGCTCCGTCTCTCAGCCTCTCTGTCTCTCCACCCCTCCGTCCCCCCGTCTCTCTCTTTTTCCTCCCTCCCCTTTTACTCTGCCGCGGCCTGCGGCTTTTATAAGCATCGGGGCTTCCTCTCCTGCTCGGAAGCCTGTTCCGGCTCCGAGAGGGACTCGGAGCTTCCCAAAACCGTCGGCCCCATAATCCTGGAAGGATATCGATATTCTCTTCAAATAAAGAAAGCCCTCCGTTGTCCATCCTCCTGGTTATCTCCGAGTAGGACGCGAGCTTCCGAAAACCACCGGTCTGCAATTTTGGAAGGATATCGGACTTCCAATTACCTGCAAAACTTCTTTCTATTTTCTGTTGGAGCCAGCCCATTTCTTAGTAGGCCTGCAGACCGTATTGGACATGGGTTACCCATCATCACCCGGCCCATTTTTCAGGCTCGGCCTAGGCCATGACAAGCCCTCTTATCCCTTTTTTTGTGTTCATTTCCGACTGGTCTGATCTTCCAACCGGTCTCTTACCGTGCCATGTTCACCTTCACGTCAGCTTATTCCGACATTGCCGTTCTCTCAACCTGGCTATATCGGTCATGCCAATTTTTTCTTCTCTCTTCTTTTCTCTTTTTTTTTTCTCTGAAATCGGCCTCATTTCATTATTTATTTATTTTTTTCCACAAATTTAGGTGTCAACAGTTTATAAAAGGACTTCAAAGTGTACACACTTCTATGAGATAATTTCCAGGAGAGGCTGTGGCAGTTCCAGAGCCCCTCTAGGGATCTCCTTTCTACAGGCTCCCTTTGGAGGGAGGTTTAAGGTGGGGCAAGCAGCATCGGGGGCAATGCATTCACGTGTTGTCGCAGGAAGGATTGTCGGGGTGGGGGGCTCGCCTGCATTTTCCCATGGGGACGGTCGACATGGTGGCTCCTTTGATCCGGGGGAGGGGGGTCATCTTCAATGATTGGGATGGCAACCTCATCCATTGTGTGTGGAGAAGGGTGTCCTTGCCCCGGATCAACCTATGCCCAAAAGATGTCTTACAGTCAGGTGGTTGAAAAGGGCTTTGGAGACTTCCAGAAGGATTGGACCTATGGCCACTGCTATGGCAAGAATCACCCGACTGCTGGTTGTAGAAATGATCTATAATACAAGAGCTGTCAGGGTTTTGGCCACAGAGAACGCATTTGCCCGGAGTAGGAAAGAAGTCCAGGTTAATGGCATGGATTGCATAGGACCGAGCAAATTGGTAAGCATGCCACTGAGTTCTACAAGAATTTGTTTTCAAATGACAAAGTTTGGAGCCAACTGATTAACTTCAATTTAAAGAAAATTCTTAATTCTAATGACTCGGAGTCTCGCTTGTGCTTTCTCTGAGGATGAGGTGTTGTGTGCATTAAAGATATGCATCCTTGTAAGACCCTGGGTCATGATGGCTTTTCTGCAGGTTTCTACATACATTGTTAAGATATAATTAAAGAAGATTTTATGGCTTTAGTTAGAAAATTCAAAGCTGATCCAGCTTATATCAAACTTCTAAACTCCACCTCGCTGGTTCTTCTTCCAAGAAAAAGAGAATGTAGTGAACATTAAAGATCTCATACCGATCAGTTTGTTGAATTGTAGCTATAAGATCATTAATAAAGTTTTGGCTATGAGATTAAGTAAACACGTAAACAAGTTAACAAACTCCTCTCAATCAGCCTCCATCCCAGCCTCCCAGGCAAATTCATTATAGATAATTTAATGCTTATATGATCAGATGGTTAGTCAAAAACAATGTATCTTGTTGAGGTTGGATTTTAAAAAGACTTATAATACAATAAAATGGTCTTGTCTATTCAGAATTATGCTTTTACTAAGGTTCAATAATAAATAGATTAATTGGATTAGATATTGTGTTTCCACTACAAAGTTCTCTGTAAACATTATTGGAAAAGACTTTTGTTTCTTTGGTTCCTCCAGGGGTCTCAGACAAAGGGATTCAATTTCTCCCTTACTCTTCATTCTTGTAGATTAAGTCCATAGTATCATGTGGGAGAAGGCTGAGCTTTCCAAGCTCATTCAAGGTATTGAGGTAGAGGTAGGCAATAGCAGATAATGCATTACTCATCTTCAATTCACGGATGACTCCTTACTCTTCTCTTCGGTGAATCTGAAAAATGTATGAATCTCAAAACCATTCTTTCCCTTCTCCAGTTGGTTACACATTTAAGAATTAATAAGGATAAATGCGAACTAACTGGTATCAACTTGAATGGTGATCAACACGAACAGATTCATAACATCTTTAATATGCCTTGGACTTCTTTACCAGTCAATTACTTGGGTCTCCCACTTTCTAATGGAGGTGCTAAACAGCAAAGATTGGAAATGTGTGATTAATAAACTCAAGGGTAAACTTCACTGGTTGAAAGGCATGATGCTTTCGTCATGAGAAAGGTGGATACTCTCCAAGACAGGTTTGTAGAATATTCCTTTATATTACTTATCTATTATAAATATGCATAAAGGCATTTCTAATAAGTCGGAGAGCACAATTCTTTTGACATGGTAACAATGATAAGAAAGGTCTTCATATTGTTAAATGGAGCCAAGCATGCTAGTCTACTGAGGAAGGTGGAATAGGTCTTGATCTTCCGGCAGACATCAACAATGCTCTCTCAACTAAGTGGATGTCGTGTCGAAACTAAACTCAAGTAGTGACGTCCTCTATATTAGAATTGTATGCTCTAAATATGGTATAGAGTCGAGTGATAGGTGGGTCAAAACACACTTCAAGCTTTCTACCATTTGGAAATGTATTCTTACCAACTGTGAATTCTTCAATTCATCGACTACAATTGAAATAGGAAATGGCAGGAGAACCTCCTTTTGGGAGGATCATTGGGTGGGTCATGCACTTCTGGCTTCTCCGTTTCCTACTTTCTATAATCTAATATGCAATTGCCATGCTAAAGTTAAAAAGATTGCAGGTACATTGATAACTGAGAGGATAAGCTAGTTTGGTTACATTGCAATCAGGTGGATTTCACCACCTTCAAGAATGAGTTCTTTGCTCTCAGCTCCTTCATTTTGTAGTTTCCCCTACCCTCCCCCATCCTATCACCTCGGTAGTTGTTCCTCCTTTTTCCTCCTCGCAACTTTGCTGTAATTCTCACTGTTGTTTTGCAATTAATAGAAATTGTGGTCGTTTGGTCAGCTTCAAAAGAAAAAATAAATAAGTATACAGACTTGAGAACATCCAAAATAAGCTATGACCCAGAAAATGATGGTTAGATATGATAAATTTGAGTTTATACATATCGCGTTCAAATAGACAGTTGATTGGAAATCAACTATATTTTATGATCCACGCACCTTCAAAAGAGGAAACTTAAGAGATAGCACGTCAATCATGGTCCTCGTCTCCTGCGTGTCGGGTGCAAACGCCAAGCATTCACCGCGAGAAACTAACAACTCCAGGACGCTCTGGAAGCTGGGTGATACTTCGCTCTTGCCCACTTCCACGAACATACCTTTGCGAATATATCTGAAGGGAATCACGACGAATACGGGATATCACCAGCCAATTCTCACAAGACGCACAAAACAAGATGCTCCGCTAACACATGAGTGCGGCCGAATGAAAATTGAAAATAAAGAAAAGAAGAATTCATACGCCTGCACCGGGTGGATTTGCGTGTCAACACGCGTCCTCACAGCGATCAGCAGCAGCATGACGACCGTGGGGAGCAGCAGCTGCGGGATTCAACAATAAACCAGTAACACCATATGAAACATACGAGCACCGGGAATGGCACCGGATCGTCCGACACAGAGGACAAGAAACACGGAATTCCGCGGCTATGAGACAAACACATGCATGCACGCCGCGATCGCCGCTCCTTCCGCCAATAACACCAGTGTTGCGAAGAAAACAGGTAGATTATCGCAGAGAGAGAGAGGGAGCGAAAGAGAAACCTCGGCTGCGGTGGTGAAAGGGTGACGAGACTTCAGGAGCCAGTTCTTCCAGAGCATGGCCCTCAGTTGCGGACGCCATCGGCTGCCGCTCGCCATCTGCAGACCCCTACGGAACCCTCGACGCCTCGTCTGTGTGAGGCCCTATCTTTCCTCTGCGGTGCTTTCTTCCGGGGGAAGACGAGAGCATCCTCTGACGTCCTCGATGAGGAATTAAGGACGAATCGGAATGTATGCGAAAACAGGGGAGAAGTGGGTGTGGAATAACCATATTTTGTCGGGGGTATTATGGTCATTGGGCGACTGGACTAGTCCGGTCCTCGCGAAGGAAACGGCTGTGACCGCTCGGGGGGTGACCACGACACTCCACCGAAGGGCAACTTTTTAACTGTCCAACGAAAAATATTTCTTGACATTTATGGACACGAAATTTTTAAATATTTCGGATGCATCTGAGCTCGTACGAGCATCGAACAATTTTTAAACTAACACTCTTTTAAATATTAATTTTTAAAATTAACGCGCACAAAATTTTATTTTCAAAACTAATATAGTTTCGGTGAAATATCTACTTTAAAATAACGAATTTCGAAATAAAATAACTTTTTTGAATACAGACTTTACACGTGACGGTTTGGTGGTTTTGTCTGAGATCACAGACACGATATTGCCTCCATCACAAGTGTTGACGACTTACGAAATATTTGGTTAAAATATCAAAAAATAATAAAATATTATTATTTTTTAAAATCAGGTTTATATTTGGTAATTGTATTGAACCCGTCTATTATTATTAAATTTTAAACTAATATTAATATAAATCACCTAGAATTATTCGTTTGTCAATATCGAAATTGATACTCTCAACGTAAGCAAAATACAAACTATGACAAGTGATACTAATATCCACATAAATATTTCTATCAAAATTGATATGATATCATTTTCTCTACTATAACCAAATGTGACTAGAATATTAATATCAAAATTGATACACGTTGCGCGTTAATCACCTAACAGCAAACACATCCCATAGTAATAATAGAAATGTTAATATCTTCATCAGTCTTATAAATTAGATAATACCTTTTCAGCAAAAGTCGCTACTGTCTCCCCCCCCCCCACCCAAAAAAAAACGTAGGTATAAAAGTAAACAGCTTAAAACCCAGTAGCAATTTTTTTAAGGTTTTTTTTGGCAACGGCGACACTCACGAGTCACGTCTGAAAAAAAGTAACGCTTCACATCCTGTTTGATAATATTATTTGATATCTCTATCATTATTAATTTTAAAATTAATATCGATAATAATCATTAAGTGTTTAATTAATTACATCAATTTAAAATTTGTAGTACTAATAAAATATATTATGTAATACAAATATCAACTTGTATTATTTTGATATTGATACTCTAATATTTGAAAATATTAATATCAATATTAATATAGTACCAAAAATAAAACTCTAATTAAACAGCGCATTGGTAAAACGGGAACGAACATATACTGTACCTTTAAAAAAAACACCGAATATTATCCCCAGAAGGAAAAAAAAAAAAAGAGAAAATGACGAATCTAATATCCCGAGTGCTGCCGACCGTTCGATATCCATATCCCCGACATCTGCGGATTTCTTCGCGGCGTGTCCTTCCCCGATCGGCACGTGAACGACGGCGTGCACGCGGTCCCCGCCGGCGAGCGGTCCCGGGCTTGAGCCCTGTCTTCTGAGACAGATTATCACTGATATAATTCTTCGGTATATTCTTACATCCGAATATTACAAACTTCAGAAATAAACAGTGATAAATGTCTTCATACATATTGCCGAAACGTTACATATTCAACCGCATTAAATACATAACTTATCGATTATTAGAATATTTCTGCTGAAATCATACTTCGACGTTGATGTTATGTCTTCGAAAGACATCAACGTCAGAAGTAATATTATATCAAATTATCTGGCCCTTTCGGACAGAGCATGTCATTATCGAGTAGTTCATCCCATCGCTTTAAACATTTTAAAATGTATAGTCAAGAATTTCGTCTGGCCCCTCTGTTTTTGCTTCATTGATGTTTAATCTCGAACATCTAAATATACAGTAACTTGTTCATAGATCTTTTCTGATTGACTTTTTATTATAATTTTATATTTTTATACAAAAATTGTTAAAAAAATTTAGAAGTTGTTTGGTATCGGGATAACTTGGAAATAAATTTAGTTCATGCCAAACGGCTCTTTAAAGACTATTGCAATTTTATATTTAAAAAAATTTCAAACAAAAATAGACAAAATGCTATCTTTTTTATCTAGTGATCCCTCACCTCTCGTGGTCAATATCTAACTCGCACTATTTTTTGTCGTCACATGTTTCTAAACACCGCAATCTTATGTCATTGCTCAATCCACATTTTATTTTAATATAATATTTATTTATGAGAATATATAAAAAACATAGCGTGTAACCAAATGCCTTATTAATCTTAAACAGTTATTATAATTTTTAAATCTTGTATCGATGATCGAGCTTTATCTTCTGAAACAAAATATCAGTGATCCTGATCTCATTATTATGTCCATCGCCAATCGGTTTATACTTTGGTCAAAATTACAATATATGTTCTATATCTTGATCTATTATATCCCAAAACCAAGACTGTGGGTCTGAAAATAAAAAATCATCACAATATAGGTCTATAATCAACAAGTATACATTTCAATCAAATTAAATACCAAATTGTAGTAGATGAAATTAATGGGGTGTTTGGTTGCATGATAATTTTTTGTACATTTTCATGATAAAAAATTATATTAAAATAAAAAGTGAACCAACTCATGACATAAAATTATCATGTTTGGAGGGATGTGATTACAAAAAAGAGTAACTACCACACATGACCAAACAAAGTGGGGACCACAAGAAAAAAGAAATAAGTGAGATCCTCTTTTTTTGTTTAAGAAGAAAAATACTTTCAAAACATAAAATTATCATTTTAACAAATTTTCTTATAATTTTTAAAAATAAAAATAAAAATCTCAATTATCATGCAACCAAACACCTCATTATATATTCGAATTGTGCTGAAACAATGGTCACCAAGTTTTTGTCTTAACTGCATTTATTTTATATCCCACTCGCCAAACCATACAACCGCTTATTCTTTCATTACCAAACTCGTAATTTTATTTCAGAGGTTAATTAATTCCGTTTTCGTGAAATTTCGATAGCTGTTAACAGAGTTTCGTAAGATAAATTCTTTATTCCGTCGCCAAAGGTTCCGTTGCATTGCCGAAAAAAGAATCTGCCACGTAGACACCACCGCGATTATCCGATTCCCATGTCTGCCACCGAGGACGGAGAACAGTCAAAGGGAAGCAGACGAGCGTGCCAGCGCACCTTCTTGCCCCTAGCCCCCGAACAAATTAAATTTAATTATATACCCCCAGGAGATCCTTGGTTGCGCTTGGAGCCCCATTCTCAGCCACCGGTGCATCTTATCCTCCTATCACCGGCCACCGGCCTGCTCACCGCGGTCTTGTTCTCCTCAGGGTAGAGCGGTTTGAACTTTGAAGGTATATGGGGTGCTTGGTTGAATGATAATTTTTTGTACATTTTTATGATAAAAAATTGTATTAAAATAAAAAGTGAATCAAAATAAAATTATCATGTTTGGAGGGATGTGAATACAAAAAATAGTAATCGCTACACATGACCAAATAAAGTGGGGGGACCACAGGAAAAAAGAAAGTGGTGAGACCCTCTTTTTTGTTTAAGAAGAAAATCACTTTTAAAACATAAAATTGTCATAGTTACCAAACACCTCTTTTAACAAACTTTGTTATAATTTTTAAAAATTAAAACAAAAACCTTCATTATCATGCAACCAAACACCCCAATAGATTCTATTTTTTTTTGGTAAAAGGCTTTCCATTATCTAAACAAAAGATTTACATATACACGCTCACCGTCTAAGCGGCGAGTCCAAAACCAGTTGACTCCGAAAGCTGTATAAAAGAGGAAGACCAAGAGACGTTCCGTTCCTGCTTCATAAATCAGAACCCAGGTCTGTTTGTTTGTACGTAAAATCGCCGCATGCCCTCGTTTTCAGGAAAATGTCATCAACTAATTTATTTGGTTGCAGGTAAAACATAAATCACGTAAAACCAAATCCCACCTCTTCACGTAAATCTGGATTTTGGCATCCGCTGGATTACGGCGGATGCCGTTTTAAGTGGTGTGTCTTTTAAGTATATATTCATTAAATAAAATATTATTAAATAGATATTACTAATTTTAATAACTTATTTTTTAAAATTAATTTTTTAACGACATATATAAGTAGATAAAAATTCTATTTTATTTTTATGCGTTTGCAAAATAATATAAATTTATTGAAAAGTTATTTTATCATAGGAATTAATTATTTAATAAATTTATTAATAAAAATTTAATTGGAATTTGAGTTACGTAGTATATATTTTATTTTAGTGTATTGTAGATTTCCAAAATATAAATTTTGAATAAACCAATTTTTATGAAAAATTTTAGTTTAAAAATATTTTACCATATACTTAATTTGAAAATATAAAGTTGATATTAGTTATTCTTTATTAATATTCAAGTAAATAAATGAGGATACTAAAGTAAAACTTTACAAGAAATTTAGAAAAGTAATTTATACATATCTTCTGAAAATAATTTTAAAAATAATTAAAATAACAAAATAATTGATTTTGTTTTCCAAAAAAATGACTAATATCTAAATAACAAGCTATGCTTTCCATTTCAATGAAAAATAACTTTATGCCAAATAATTTACTTAATTTATTTGTGTATCAAGATTTTGTTATAAATAATAATTTAATTGTATGAATATTGGTTACATTATTATGGCTGGCTGTTGTAGAAGCATTTGATAAATTTTTTTGAAAAACAAATACAGAACCAAATGGCCAACGTGGTTTTTAGTTTCCTTGAAATTAATATCCTGGAAAAGATATTTTCATTGGTTATGCTTTTACATGAAACCAAATGGACCCTTATTAGTCGACAAATGCCTCGCATCATTTCCCGCTCTAGGGCAAAAGATCGAAGATGTCAAAGAGGAATGCAGGCGCTCACGACATCGCAAGATGAGGTTGCTAGCTTTCCATAATACCTCCGAGTGTTGTATAGCATCCACGACGACACTTCACTTTCGATCACGGACGTGCAAGACTCCAAAGAATCCCGGGTACATGTTTCGACTATAGCTTCAGCCTCCATAATTAGTGGATCTGTATACACCGAGATCTCCATCTTCCAAGCGATCATTCTGCCACCAGAATTCCTGACCGAGATATCGATTGTCCCTTTGTTATTATCCGTTGCCGCATCAATATTTATTTTACTTGATTATTTTTACATATATTTGGGGGTAAGTTGGATAAAAGTGTTCACTATTCGATACAACTAAACAAAAACAAATTAAATCGGTGCTTCAGTTTGATTCGAGTCGCGTTTAACTTTTTTTTTGTTAGGTGGCAGAGTGGCCCGGAGATGCACGGCACAATGCATGGATGAGCGATCTAGCCTTAGATGGATCGTCACTAGATACTACCCCCGTGGGGCAGCTAGTTGTTCAAGATAGCCGAAGAGGTTCGAGTGCCCAAGACACCACTCGAACGTGCGACCCCTGCCCCCTGTGAGTAATTAACTAACCACATAATTGTTATAATCAGACATAATTGTTATAATCAGTTGCTTATAATCTCGTCGGATCAAATTAAGGAGTCATTAACTAATTATTTTAAATTAGACATGCATACATATGTTTTTATGATATGCAAACAAATATTTTAAGAGTTGTAGGTAAAACTAATCACATATATATAACCATGCACATTCTATCTCCACAAAACAAACCAAATAAAACTATATATAAACACATATACTATGTTTTGATAAAATATATTTTAAATCGAAACAAATTAAACCAATTTAACTTGACTTATTCAGATTTAAAATATCTTTGATTCAAGTTATCTTCAAACAGATTTTCAGAATTCAAAACAACCAACATGCGCACGAGTGACTGGTTTTTTTTTTTGCCGTTGCGCCCACCCGGCCGGCCTTCGAACTAACCTCTACGGCGCAGCTGATCTACAGAAGTAACAGAACTACCGCCACCCCTCTTCCCGCTGCTGTGTGAGTGGTGGCGGTGGACTCCTGGTGCTGCCGGCGAACGAGGATAGGGGGGAGAGAGAGAGAGAGAGAGAAGGCGAGGATAGGGGCGAAGGGCCGAAATGGCGGGTGCTGCGAGCAGCTGCTGCTTCTCTGCCAATCTGTCGACTACTCATCATCGCTTATCGCGCTTTCGCCCGATCGCCGGGTGCGCGCCTGCTTCCGTGGCCGCTGCTGCGTTGACACCGGATCGATGCGTTGGTCGAGCGGTCTCTTCCTCGTCACTTCCCTCCTCCCCCTACCTCCCCAAAATCGAGGCCTTCTCCTCGGTTCCCCGCGTTCCCTACTTGTCCGAGGTCCACTCCGATGGCGTGGTTCCGCTGAACAAGCGCTTTGCCCCTCTGACAGTGGGTTCCGGCGGCGATGGTGATGGGGGGTTGGGTGGTCATGGCGGGGGTGAGGGAAGGGGTGGAGGAGGAGCTGGTGGCGGCGGGGGAGGGGAGGGGGAGGGCGGGGAGGAGTCGTCGAACGAGAAGAACAGAATGGAAGCGCTGACGGCGCTTTCGCAGGGGGGAAGGACGCTGGAAAGCATCCCGAAGGATTTGGCGGCTGCGATCCAGGAGGGGAGGATTCCGGGGGTGATCGTCGAGCGCTTCTTCGAGCTCGAGAAGTCGCCGCTTCTGGGGTGGCTGCTCCGTTTTGGCGGATTCAAGGAGCGTCTGCTGGCCGATGACCTTTTTTTGGCTAAGGTTGCCATTGAGTGTGGCGTCGGGATCTTCACCAAGGTCTCTCCCTGACTTTTCATATTTTACCTCGACTAATTTCGTTCTGTTGCATGTCGATTCCCACTCTCCATTCCGTCACGCCCGGACAATTTTTCTTTCTTTCTCTTGACTCCTTTGTTTTTGAGATTTCACAGACCGAAAAGTATAGTTGCCAGATGGGCTCTGCTATTGACGCAAAAGAACTTCTTTTACATGCTAACGTTGTGTTTTCAACTTGACTAATTCAATAATTTCTATAATGGGTTTGCGAATTCTGCTTCCGAGCTGCAAGCATTTTATTTTCCCCTCGTTTTTCTCTGAAATTGAGTAGTACCAAAAGCACAGTAATGAAAGTCTACAAAGACCTTTATCAAAAGATGCGGACCAAGATTACAAAAACATATAGATAATGTGAGTCATTCCACCTACATTAGATCATGAAGATCAGCAGATGTCAAGGACTCCGGCTGTCAAGACCTAGCAGCATCACATAAAATGAGGCAATATGCTTGGATCGCTTTGCTTCCTTGCAAAAAAATATAATGATTCTCCCAACTAAATGGCCTGCAGCATTATGTAGTCTGTAATAGGCTACAATTCCCAGTTAATCTTCAGGCCCAATGTTAATCTATGACTTGTGAGTTGTGACAACCCTGCTTCTTCCCCTATTTCGTTTACTGCTTTGGTTTTTAATTGAATGAATTGGGGAATGCTGCATATCCATCATCTATCCACGCATATCATTGTCTGTCTCCATCTATTTTCTATAAAACGCTGCATCCCTTCCGTCATCTGGAAGTTTTACAAATGTCTATGAAACCTCCTCAGACAAAAGGCGGGAAAGACAGCAGCTGCTTGATGTGGTCTCTGTCTGCTCCGCTGTCCATTGTTGACTGTCTCCAGTCCTCCAGGGCATCTGTCTCACCCCGATCTTGTTAGAATATTATGAGTTCTTGATAAGATCTCATCTTCCCAACCATCCCAAGACAAGGTTGAGATCCATAATCACAATCTTTTGATCCAACTAACTATTTAGTCTTTTTTGTCAACCAAATTTCTCTAGAATAACTGGTAAAGTAAAGTCCTAGACTATTCCTTCCTTTTTTAAAGGGATTAGGATCACTCGACTTGACAAGTGTGCTGACGACATCCCCAGAAGCAGAGAGAGGGAAAGAGACCATAGGAGGATCCCACGAGAACTGAAACATGATGTAGATGATGATTACGATACCGTAGTGAACAAGTGATCTTGATCCTCCCGAATGATCCCTCAAAAGATACATGCTTCTAGCTCATTTATCTCATGTTTAAGGCAAGAAAGACCATCTACTGTCAGCAATTTCCTCCAAGCAAATTCAGAAATAAACAATGGGATGCTCTGTGGAAGGTGTTTATATAGTAGCTGCTTATGCCAGTTGACCTGTACTCCTTTGTGTTACAATATCATGGATGAATTAAAGAGAACTTGCCATTGATGTTGATGCTAGATAAAGATAACCAACACCTATAGTGTTCTCCATCTGATCCATTTGAACCATGGTTACAGGAACCACTCTGACCACATCCTTCAGTTTTCACATTTCTAGTTTCTCAGGTTATGCTTTTAACACTTTAAAGTTGTGTCCCATTTCTTTTTATGTTTCGCTTCCTGACCTACCGAGAGGGTATTCAACTAAGAATTATACTGCCTCTGCATAAGTGTTGGAATGTGTCCCTTGATCCTAATAGGGTGTTTGGTTGCATGATAATGAATGTTTTTGTTTTAATTTTTAAAAATTGTAAGAAAACTTGTCAAAAGAGGTGTTTGGTAACCATGACAATTTTATGTTTTAAAAGTGATTTTCTTCTTAAACAAAAAAAGAGGGTCTCACCTCTTTTTTTTTCTTGTGGTCCCCCACTTTGTTTGGTCATGTGTGATAGTTACTCTTTTTTGTAATCACATCCCTCCAAACATGATAATTTTATGTCATGAGTTGGTTCACTTTTTATTTTAATACAATTTTTTATCATGAAAGTGTACAAAAAATTATCATGCAACCAAACACCCCATAAGTATCAAGCCATACGAATTGAGTTCTCAGAAAAAAATGTCCTTTCCATTACCATTCACCAGCTTTTGAGAACTCCTTTAAATGGGTAACATTTGTAATAATTCTTTTCGTTGTCACTATAATTTTGTAGTAGAGTTGTTCTACCTGCTAATGGGATTAGGGCTTACCACTCTTATCATTGATTTTCATTGGTCTTCTTTTGAGCTTCTTTGGGTCCTTCATGTTTTCCTTATAATCAGTATCAATTTCTTAGAATAAGAGGTAGCCTTTCTGTGAATTCCTTGTCTTTAATTTCTTGGTGGTTATATTCTTCAGACTGCTGCAGAATGGGAACGGCGCAGAGAAAACTTTGGAAAAGAGTTGGATTTTGTTTTTGCAGACGTGGTATGTCTTTGAATAGATTGTATATGCATTTATTGTTTCATAATACTTTGAATCGTAAAGCAAGTAAGCGCTGATTATTGTTCCAAACTTTTAATTTCCATTGAATATATTGGTTTGCAATAAAAGAAGCTCCAGGGCATAATGTGTGTTGAGATAGCCTCCTAGTCTACCATGAAATTTGGTTATATGACAACATGAACGTGGGCCACTATCATCATTCTGATTTTCATTGTTCTAATTTCCTTCCTTCAGCATGATGTGATAGCTATCCTTGTCGTCTGCAATCTGATTTTGGAATTACCGCATGTGATTCATAGCTAATGGGAGCCGTCCAACTTCAAAAGACATGTCTGGTTAATATGATAACATGATACCATGTCAGAAACCTGGCTGGTATTCACTGGGTATTACTCTTATGCAATCTTCTTTTACAATAGGGTTCATCACGTATATACCCCCAAGGTATCATTATTTACACATATACCTTACAAAATCAACTACTATAATATATACGTGACTTTCAGTGGTATACATGAAATCACATAATGGCAACATTTTGGAGATGTTGGGGAATAGGGAGGTACAATCTATTAAGTGTCATACTGTCATGTGAGCATGCACATATGGGTATTGTGAAGAAGAGTAAAAATGCAAAAGAACCTTTACAATAGGCATTCATTTTTCTGAATAAGTTTGACTAAGCTACTGATATCTTGTCATCCTTCAGTTTTATTTTTCTAGTAACTAGATATATAGATCTAAAAGCAATTTCCTTCTTTGGACTATGAGCCTCTAGGAACCTTGGCAAGTCCTTCCAACATAAAATATCTCAATAGGTGTAACAGTTTGTTTATTGTGCTTGTGGAAAAAGGAAGGGAGGTCATAGTCATACAGAGAAATCCAGATAGCTTCTACACCCTATTGCTTGCTCGGGCAACTTCTCATCTTGTACCTCATGTGTGAACTGTGAAGCTTCTTGAAACCTCCTGAATCTCTTTTTTATTTTAGGGAAATAAATCAACCACATGTGATGTTTTCCCCCTCTTTCCAGCGTAAAGTCATCAAAAACCTAAAAGCCTCATTAGAGGCATGCTTCTCAAGCATACCTTGAGGTTTTCTTTTCCTTGTAATAAGCTGATTGCAATTGTTTGGATTTCTGGCAGTATTTCTTTTTATTCACCATAAATTTATTTCAAAAGCAATATCTGATGACAACTTCACTTATTTTGCTGATATATGCTTTTTCCTTTTTCAGCTCCCCTCCACAAGATACTGCCTTTATCGACTTTGCATCTTTGTACTTCCTCCAAACAATATCACTCTCAAGATTTCATACACAACTTGGCCTTAAGTTCACTATAATAATTTAGTCTTTAAGAAGTGCCACCTTTATTCTTTCATCCCTTCAAGAATTTGTTATACTTCTGGTTATAATTCCTGAAAATTGCAAATTTAGTGAGCAGTCAATTTCTTTTTCTGAATTTTTTTTTGGGGGGAGGGGTTTGACATTCTCCGTTCATTCTTTATCAACAACATCCACATTCAAGAAATGCCTGTGCAATATGGCTTCCATTTTTGGTAATGTCACGTAGTATCTAATTCTTTGGTCATAAATGAATCCTAAAACATATTATTATGAGGGTTATACATAAAGGGAATAATCTTAAGCCCTTCCTTGATTTGCATTATCATCTAAGGAGAAATTTTATCTGTAGAGTAGGGGAGTTGTCATATACACAGATACATAAGCATGGGGTATAGAAGAGGGGAAGTAGGTTTTGTGGCCTACCTCAGGGGAATTACTTTTGCATGACACTGTTTTTTTTTTTAGTTTCGACTTTGCGGAGCTTCTTTATTTTGAGCAATTAACTGAAACTACTTTTGTTCTAAATTTAATTGGGAAACCAATATTCCTATATTAATTTTGGCTGACTTGTTATTTTGCTTGGTTTCTTAGGTAATGGCTATAATTGCCGATTTTATGCTTGTTTGGCTTCCTGCCCCAACTGTTTCCCTTCGTCCTGCTCTTTCATTTAGCGCTGGACCAATTGCCAAATTCTTTTATGGTTGCCCTGATAATGCTTTTCAGGTGAGATTTTTTGTTCTGTCTCAAATATCTTTGATTTTTCTTGACAAATAGCTTTAACTTTTAGTTGAGCAACGGTCTCATTCTTGAAAGATCCTTGTTAAAGGCTTTCGTCTTTCTTATTTGTCTGGTTTGAATTCACCTTCTAGGTTGCTTTGGCTGGGACGTCCTACTCATTCCTTCAAAGAGTTGGTGCAATAGTGGTGAGTGTCAGATGCCCTGGATAAAGCAGATCCTGCACATGCATGGGCACTTGTATGCCTAATTCCCTACTTGCACAAATGTTTATGTTATGTACAAATGAATTTATAGTGCATTAAGTTATCTAGTTTTGTGTATGCATGCTCCTGATCTATGTTTTGTAATTTTTTCTCTTGCATATACTAGGGCACTCTCTCTATATCCTCGTAGAAGATTGATATTATGCATCTAATACCATGAAACTTGTTTTGTAGCGCAATGGAGCAAAACTTTTTGTCGTTGGCACAAGCGCATCACTGGTATGATGACTTTCCATTCACAAATGAAAATTTAACACACTTACTTCATAGTATAAGCAACTCAAGTTCTTTTTTTTTTGGCTTTAGCAGACTTCCTATTTTATGCTTTATTATTTTTCTTTGTTGAAAAGAGGATTTAGTTTTAAAAAAATGTGCTTATACTGGATGGACGTGCATTGGATATTTTCACTTGGAGTGCCTAGACTGGGGTATCTAGTACCTACTGTTTGCTTCAGACCAGTGAGCACCGAACTTAACTGGCTTACTGGCAGGTTCTGTCTGACAGAGGTCAAACCAAGCATTTGTTTTGGCTTGGTTTCATGGGCTTATGACATAAATCAAACAGCCAACTCGGATAAACTGGAATTTACTAAATAGACTTGATATAACATTTATTATAATGATATGCACATGTAGTCTAACAAGGAACATGGCTGCTTTAAATATTTGTATCTTACAAATGTGCTCTATGCTTGTAAAAATTTATTGTATGTATTATTTATTTGAATTCTGGTTTAAAACAAACAAACTTATCCAAACTGGTTAGGTTGGGTTTAGGAAGTCATTGGTATAGCTTGGGGAAACACCCATCCCCTTCCAGCATGACTCAACCCACCCATGAGCTTGCCTAGCCTAGACTAGAAAGTCACATATGGTTGTGATAAACTTAGCTAGGTTCCTTTACAGGTTGCTGGAAATGTCTCTTCTCCTTTTGTTCTTCTAGGAAGTAGGAACCTAGGGTTGATTTGTGCTCTTGACAGTCTTTGTATTGGGAGCTTCTTGCAAGTTGGCAATCTTGTACTAATAAATTCCTTTTATTTACTTAAGCTTCTATAATACCATGTACTTTAAAAACGAGCACTCTCCATGGTTAAAAAAATAGCCAGAACTTGTAAAGCACTAACATTCTCTTGGCAATATTTCTTGTTAAGAATCTACTGAATCAATGCATTTTTTCAGGTGGGAACTGGGGTAACCAACATCCTAATCGCAACTAGAAAAGCATTTGACAAGGACTTTGCTGGAGAAGCAGAGGATGTTCCAGTACTGTCTACAAGTGCAGCATATGGTCTTTACATGGCTGTCTCGAGCAACCTTAGGTACGTGGCTTCAGAATGATGCTGTTGTTCTAAATATCTTTCTTGATAAAACAATTCAGGATGCTTTCTGTTTCCTAAGTACTACACTTCCTAGTTTAGCTTGTGGTGCCTGATGTCTTTAGCCGTTGATCTTTATTTGCAAGTCCAACTGACAAAGACTTCCCTTTCACGTGTATGCTGTGATTGCTATAGTTGAGAATAAACATAATATTGTCTTTTGAGTGTACTTGCAAACTGATGCTGGACAAGGTGAGTCTCTAACCGGGCGGTGCCCATTGCTAGCCCTGCTTGATCAGCCTGACTCAGCCCTCCTGCAGCTCATCAAGCATGTACCAGATGTTATCTTGAATCAATTGGATCTGCTGGCACAGATTAATGTGTGGTGGACCTCTCTCAACTCCTCCATATATGTTGGAACTTGAGTCGGATAACCTTATTGCCAAAGGTAACTCAGCATTGGTGGTACTTCACGATGACATAAGTTAGTGTAGTTGAACCCAGCTTAACTATGTCATATTTTCTCTAAATGCCTGGTGCCTCAAGAATACATTCCTGATTTGTTGTGTAATTGACCTCATCCTCAGCTTCCAGAATAGGGACCTCGTACATTATACCATCCTGTAGGTAATGTGGTGCTTTTGGGGGAGGGTGTGGTTCAGTCATCATTTCATGATTTTTTTTGAGGACCTTATGCCCTGTTTGGTTAGAGTTTTATTTTTATATCAATATTGATATTAATATTTTCAAATGTTGGAGTATCAATATCAAAAGTAATACAAGTTGACACTTGTATTACATAATATGCTTTGTTTGCACTACAAATTTTAAAATTGATACAATTAATCAAACACCTCTCAATGGTTCCTATCAATATCAATTTCAAAATTGATAGTGATAGAGGTACCTAATAGTGTTACCAAACAGGGCGTTATTCTCTATGCTTGTCTTTCTCTTCTTATAATACTCTTTATTGTTATCTTTGATGTTCTTCCTTTGTACAATCTCGGTGGTTGGTCCCCCTCAGGGGGCCTTTTGTAATATTTCATCAGTGCGTGTTGGTCTTGGTCACCTTATAAAAAAAAGTGACATGGTGTTAGCCTGTAAGTGGGCCCAGGAGCAAAGGTTGCTGATTGGTGGCTTGATGTAGTTTGTGCCATATTGCGTTAAAAGTGCAACTGTGTAAGTCAGACACAAAATTTCTCCATTGTTGACTTCTGCCATCAAGACCTTCTCAACTTAGTTTTGCTTTCCTGTTGTTAAATATATACATTTTAAGTCGTTAGGATGATTTTGCACTGTGATGATTTTGTTTTTTTCATCATTCTCTGATAGGAAATCTTCCGGGTGAAATGAAAGATTTTCCGAAGTTTCTCTATGATCACTATAGGCTGAGATAACTAAAATAGACTTGATAACCTTTCTAGACTGAGCATATACGCTGCACATGGTGCAGTTTATCCAGCTGGAACTCAGATATCAAAGGTTGCATTTAGTCTGGCCCAAGAAACAAGGATCCAAGGCACTCCTAGATTGGACCAGGTTGTTTTGTTATCTTTTTCTTATCTTCTTGCTAACCTTCAAAATGTGGGAGATGGTGTAGTTAAAGAGCATATATATACCCACTCCATTAAGAATTAGGATAATCTACCCTTTCAAGATTTTAGGTTGAATGGTAAGGAAATATTTAATTTTGAGAAGTAGGTGAGCAGATAGATTAGCAAGGATGAGAGAGAGAAGGTGTCAAAATTGTAATCACGTCAAATGCATCAAAAATAAAGAAGGAAAAATTCTGATCAAAGATGATGATATAGAATATTTTGATACTCTTTTTAATGACAGCTTTGCTAAGAACAAAGACAACATATATAGTGTAACAAAGTTTAATTTGAATTAGATTTGGATAATTCATTTTTTATGAGTTAAAGAAACATTGAAAATGATTAAAACGCGTAAGGCATGTGGTCCAGATAGTATTCCTATTGAAATGTGGAAATGTTTGGAAGATTTCGGGGTGGAATGATTGTTTTGACTTTTTAAAAAAATTGTAATATGGAAAAGAATGCTAAATAAATGGAGAAAGTGCATCATTATACATATTTTAAAGAAAAAATAGATATACAAGATTGTGCACATTACAAAGGGATCAAACTTACAAGTTATACTATTAAATTAAGAGAAAGAGTTATTGACGGATGGTCCCAGAATTATACAAATATTTCAGCTAATCAATTTGTATTTATACTTGGTTGATCTACAATTGGAGCTATTTTTCTTATTAGAAGTTTGATAGAGAAATATTGAGATACAAAGAAAGATTTACATGTAGTGTTTTATGAAAGTTCTAAGAGAGGTGATGGGTATCAAAACAAAAGATTGTGCATGTTAGGTATATACAAATGAGAAAAGATATATATATATATATAATGAAGCAACCATTAGCATATGCATAATTAGAGGAGATCAAGAGAAATAAGAGATTTTCCTATTTCAATTAGTATACATCAAAGGTTTATAATAAGTCTTTATCTTTTTATATTAGTTATTGATGAATTAATGAATATTATACATGATAATATATCTTGGTGTATGATATTCGCAGACAATATGGTATTGATAGATGAGACATAAAGAGTGAATAGGGAATTAGAACTGTGAAACAATACTTTAAAGACTAAGAGTTTTCAGATAAATAAAACTAAAACAAAATATTTTCATTGTAAATTTAATGAAAACCAAAGAGAAGTAGATGATGGAGTTAGTTTGGATGGAGTAATGTTATCTCAAAAAACTTAATTTGAGTACCTTACGTCAATTATTTTAAAATGGAGAATGTGATGAAAATGTTAATCATAAGATTAAAGTAAGTTAGATGAAGTGGAGATTGGTTGCATGAGTTCTATATGATCGTAAGATTTCACTAAAGTTGAAGGAAAAATTTTATTGTACCACTATAAGACTTGCAATATTGTATGGTAGTGAATGTTAGACAAAAAAAGAAAAACATGCTTTTAAAATAAGACTTGCTTAAATGAGTATGTGAAGATGGATGAGTGGTTATATTAGATTAGATAGATTAAGAAATGAATATATTAGGAAAAATATAGAAGTAACGGCAATTGTTGACGAAAGAAGGAAGATTGAGATGCTTTGAGCATATTAAATGTAGACTTAAAAAGGTTCCAGTTAGAAAAGTAGAAAATATTAAAATAACAAAAAAGGATGTGGTAGACCTAGGTTAACTTGGAGGAAGGTAATTCAATATGATTTGAATGATTTAAATATCTCTGAAGAAGTAACTTAAAATCGATGTGAGTGGAGAAAGATAATTCATTTGGCCGATTCAAGTAATTTGAGACTATGACTCGAGTTGAGTTGGGGTGAGCAGAGCATATTTTAATATTGTTAGTTTCAGACAGCAGGTCTTATGTGAGAATGTCCAACCATCTGAGGAAGGGGGTGCAGAGAGAGCTGCGTCATTGTTTATAAAAAGGGCCACCTAGACAACACAACTAGGAGTCAGCATTGGCAGTTTGGGTAGGCCATCCCCTTAGAAGTTTCAGATTTGGTCTTTTACTAGTGATTTTTTTATAACTTCCTTTCTTTCCATAGGTGTATTTACAAGAAATATTCTTTTGTTCGATCTGATAGCAGATGTGATGAAAATAAAAGGTCATTATTGTTCAATTATACTTCTCATTAATTCGTAGGCTTAGTTTCATCCTCTTTTATGCCTATGGTCTACCAACAATAAATACTCCAAATATGTGCTTGTAGCCACAAAGTAGTAAACTAAAATTCTTGAAGTTCTGTATACTTTATTCTGAATTCATTTACTTTGAGGTCTAATTATCAAAGTTTGACTATGAAATGTACAAGGTCCAATTCTTTAAATTTGACAGTGGAATATGTTTCTGTTGGAAAGATATCGATGGTCTACAACATACTTGAACTTGAGGAGCCTGATTTTCCGCCTTGATAGTCTGCTTTGTAAGAACATCTACAGACTCATATTGCCTTGGATTCAAGAGATGGGGTAGCACTTACTGGTGTGAGGACAATGGGGCTGGGGGCAGGATTTTTTTTACCAGTAATGGTGCAGGATGGTGACTTCTGGCATGGGATAGCAGATAATGTAACAAATTTCTTTAGATGGAGTGAAACAGATTTGAAGGACCCAAAGGATCAATTTGAAGAAGAGGGAGAGAAACTTAGGCAGGCAGCTATAATTCCTTGTGAGAGCCAACTATTATGCCACCTCAGATGAAAAGGTGGTCGCTGCAAAGGAAACACATGGCATGGCTTGAGAGAGGCTGAGTGAGGGATGCTGGAGGAATCAGTGGCAGCAGATGGTTGTTTTTGCCATTTTGCACATGGTCGGCCAAGCAGGTGACAGTGGCAGCGAGAGGAGGGCAACTGGATATAGGACAGGGGAAAGAAAAGAGCTGGGGAGTGATCGATGGTATACAATATAGGGCTTCATATGGCGGTGGTGGTTGGTTGCCACCAGCATACAAAACAAGGAGTAGTGATAAGAGGCGGTTAGTTGCTGGAGACTGTACGTCGTGGTTGGTCTGGTCAGGCAGACTGGCATTTGAGGGGTCTGTGAAATGATTTTAGATTTTTTTTAGTTTTGCGATATTGAGGGGGCAGACTGGAGACCGTTGTCCACCATTATTTTTGGATGTTGAGCAATGGATGGAGTAGAGCACCGTCCGCTCTGTTTGAGGCCTGGAACAGTTTTTCCTTAAATGAATACTCTGCCCATTCACGTAAATCTGAATCTGATCTGGATAAAATTTGGATCCATTTATAGGTAGTGTAGTGCACCACCTTGATGGAGATATCCTCGTAAACATGCCAAACGAGATGTACAATTGCGACGTTCTATGCTCTGAACAAATTGTGGCGTTCTATGCTCTAAACAAGATTCTATTGATGTTAGACTGTTGAAGTTTACGGTATCTGATGTTATCCAGTATATCTTGTGACTGAGTCAATTATGCTATAAAGGTATCAAGTATTGGCTGGCATTATTGAACAACGAATTCTGGAGCCACTCCTGCACGACCGTAAGCTCGTTTTAAGTGCTTTATGCTTTGCTGTGCGGACCGGAAACACATTCTTGGGGTCACTACTGTGAGTTCCTCACTTTTCTTGCCAAGCTCTTGAATTTTGTATTTTGTGGTATATACATTTGACATGCATTTTCCTTCCTAAACAGCTGGGTCGACTATGCTCGTTGGATTGGTGTCCAGAAGATCCGCGAGTAAGCACATGCCATCGTTTGGCAATTGGCACCATGTTTCATTTTCTTCCAGTCAGTGGCAGCATTTTCTTGCCCTGGATTGTCAGGAAAATCTAACTCAATGTTATTATCATGTTCTAAAGCTGCAAACATTTTCCCCACCGCATCAATATGCAGGGATGGTGTTTCCAGTAACCTGCATTCGTTTAGGAGTTTTTCTTTAGGTTGCTTCTTATCGTTCTTCGTATCAATACTCTAGTGGTTGCTTGCTATTGCTCCTTTGGATGGTTTATAAAATATTCACTTTTGGAATGGAAAATCCTTGTTGATAGCCTTTACTCGTTGAAAGCAAGGGTTAACTCCCAGTTAACCTACATTAACTCAAAAAAAAAATCTCATAAGCTCATCCTAAATGCTCAACACGATTAAAGGCAACAAAGGGTTGAGAATGTGCCTGAATATATCTTATTTCAGTTAATCTGTCATACCAAAGCAATTTTGATCGACTTCGGATGTGCTCTAAATGGCAAAAGTAATGTCAAAAGTGGTTTGATACTTCGATGCTTATTCTGGAGTATAATAACCAATTCCCTTCTCACTGGGCTACACCAGGAATAAAGAGTACGTTCTCCAGTCATTCTCTGTATATTTCCTTTCAGCCATCATAACAAGAAACAGTGGAATAAGCCCGGATAGGCATCGTATCTTCTTTCAGAGGGCTCTGGGCGGTGGGAAATGTCTTCTTTTCAGCGCCGCGCCTGTATATCATCAAACAAAACAATTTTATCCCAATTTGATCGATGTTGTTGCTAACATTGTGGTCATCATCAGCTCATTAGATTGACTTACTGAGTGGAAAAAGCACCACCACCTGGACATCAGGCGACAAATTGATGATCAAAGTAAAAACTGCAATCTGTCTTGATAACCGTATCTTTCAGAGGCGGAATATTCAACGCTGAAGTCACAATTTATATATAGTTGAAGCTTGATCGGACTACCGTCGACTGTCCAAATTACAAGTTCAAAGCAACGGGGAAAGCAGTAACTGTGCTCATGTTGAAAATCAAACCTGGCTGCCGGATAAAAACCTTGCCTCCAGCATCATCTTTGTGACATTACTATCAGGCTCCAGTCTGATTCTTTGGTAAAGATAAATACCTGGTGGTGACTTTTGTTTGAATCAATCATATTTTTAAGATCCTTACTTGAGTTTCTTTTACCAATTGTAACCTTCTTTTCTCAATTTTCAAATCACAGGATGCATTAGAAACATCCAATCTCCAAACAGTTAATATCCTTCCCTGGCAAGCTCCTAAACTGATGATCCATATTGTTGTTAGTACCTGTTTGGTTAAAGTATCAAAAATGATACCATATCAATATTGCTATTGATATTTTTAGAGGCTAGAGTATCAAAATCAAAATTAATAAGTGAACACTTGTATTACATGATGACATGCTTTGTTTGTACTACAAGTTTCAAAATTGAAACATCTTCAATAATTTATATCAATATCAATTTCAAAATTGTGAGTGACAATAATATTGTTACCAAATCGGGTTTGATTGGCTGACCGGAGGAAGCACCGTCTAGAAGTTTCAAGAACGTCACTTTGAGGGATTCAGAACAAGGATACAATACTCTCAGAAAGAAATGAGTTGTCTACTTGGAGGAGCAAAATGTTTGCCACAGTGAACAAAGCAGTCCAAACAGCATGTTCAAACGGTGGACAGAATGTTTTCATGTCAACATATGATCGTCCTGAAATTGCGAATGTAAGGGATTAAAGAATATCGACTGTTTTTGTGTGTAATGTTTCGACCATGAACTCATCATTTATAAAGAGATGTTAGAACAGGAAGTAGGGTATCAAGGTACTCATGGGAAACCTTCTGACGTTGTAATGACCCTTCTAAAGAAAGTATGTTAAATCCTGGTCACATATCTGCGTCGTTTTCAGCTTCAGTAAACAATTCGTACGTAAGCAAAACTAGAAAAACATTTTCAGGGCCCATTTTCAAGAAAACTGAAGATATATACTTTCGGTAAAAAGTCAATTACTTTTCCTGAACATTCAGTCGTTTGTATTATCCTTAAAAGCCTCCCCCCCCCCCCCCCCCGGATCTGTATAAATGACCCCATTATTTCAAAAGACTGGAGGGGGGGGGGGGGTTCGGTGGAGACTTGAGACTGGAGTGGCGCCAACAGCAGCGCATAGCAGCACAGAGAGCCATGAGAGACTGGAAGAAAGCGCAACTGAAGGTAAAACCTAGTAAGGACCTCATCCCCATCTCTGTAAACTGTATTCTCAACCTTTAAGGACACAAAAATCAGGGTTTTTATTCAGTGGAAACATCATATGTTATATTTACATGTGTTCAGGCGACCATTTTTTGGCCAATTAATAGACCTTAAAACTTTTGCAAACAAAACAAAATCTTGCTTTCTCAAGACTCATGTTCACCCTCTTCAAGTTTGCTGTCAACTCTTTCTTGCATTTGAAAGTGAACTCAATACGAGGCGGATGATTTGATTAACAGCAAAGGGAAAAGGTACAGTAACTAACTTGGAGGTACCAAAGGGCAGCAAAACAATGAAAAGGAAGAGGAGAGGGCGAAACCCCAAACCTAAGTAACTTCGCCCGAAATTTCCAGTTATACAGCCTAGAATGTCCAGATGGGAGGCTAAGGATTCTGCATTGGACTTCCTCAAAAATTGGTGACGGCAAAATGTGTGGAACAACAAGGCAGTCAGTGAGGCGATCTTTGCTTGCTATTGATTATATGGGCCTTAGAGTGAATCAATGGAACTTTGCCAAGTTCTTGTCAACTGTTCCTTGTTAACTTTTTTTCTTTTTCTGTTATCTACATTTCTATGCAATGTACACTTGATGTGTTACGCAATGGAACAAAATAATAAATAAAGGGGAAAACTCATGTTCACCCTCTTCAAATTTGCTGTTACCTCTTCCTTGTCACTAACTCTTTTTCTATTAATTGTAGATGGAATGTACATATGACAGGCAATAAAAAATAAAAGATTATAATATATTATCCCACAAAAATTGGAAAAATTACGTACCATGGCCTCTACAATGGTGCATTACTATGACCAATGAGTGGTATTGTTGGAGTAGCACAATGGCTTTCCTTGTATTCACTTTGTTCCACCATATCTGCATTTTACCATCCAACGAACAACCCTGGAAGGTGAGATTTCCATTTTAAAGGGTAAGTGATGTGTCCTAAAAGTTCTCGTGAGCATGAAATAACATTCTTTAAAACTGGATGAAAACTAATTTGATTCGATGAGTAATGGTGCATCAACAGGTAGAGGTATTAATACGTGACACTCCGTGCAAAAGCTAATTTTGGGTATAGCTGTAGAACCAAATAGTTTGTACTGGCAACAAATAAATCATGTTGATTCTGTCATGTGCATGCACGACAAAGAGGTCACATGGCCTTAACTAGTAACAAAGTTAATATGCTACATCTCTATCAACATTATTTATCTACAAGAAATCATTGAGAAGTCTAGGCACTGGAAGTTTGCTACTTTCTATTCCATTAGGCAATACTATGTCCTATGTGAGACAGTTTATACAGATCATGGTAGGATGTTTATCGTGTAATTTACTTTATGCAATTTCTTCAAGGGCAATTGAGAGACCATCTCCCCCAAAATCATTTATGGAAACTTAAGTTGAGGGCCGTCCAACAGAAAAATCTTAACATATTATGACAACGGCTTGTGAAACTATAGCACCTTCTAATTGAATATTGAGTAGTCCTAGTCCATCAGCCAAAGCAGCTTTGTCCCCAGCCAGGAGCTTGTTACGTAGAGCATGATAGGTCTGAAGAATGGAGAACAAGAAGTAAACAACAAATTCCTTCAGTAATGGCTGTTGTTAACACAGATGAACAAGGAGGAAGATTTTGAGTGAATCGTCAAGGACCAGACTTGACCAGACTTAATGATCAATAGCTGTTTCAGATTTCACAGTCTAGCTGATAGCACAAGAACCACATTTATAGCCCTCATATTTTCTTCTCTTTTAATGAGGATAATCCTATAAGAAGTCTAGTAGATGTTCGACCACTTGATAGAATAACTCTTGTTCCTTGATAGCCAACATGAAATAAAAAAGCTTGATATTTCTCACCTCATGGCTAATGAAAGCATTCAACCGGAACCAGGAGAGCCTTTCCAGTCTCCTGCTCAAGATAAATAAGCTTCAAACCTAAAATTAAGAAAGCCAAAAAGAAAGGGCCAGAATGAGGCGATGACTATTAAATAATGCTTCTGCTACAGAGGGCCAGAGATATTACGCAAGCTACATCACTAGTGAAGGACTGGACCTATGAATGCTCTCCTAATGTTCCTATTTATATTGTATCCACATGTATAATTTTGTAACAAGCGGTTTACTTCAGGTTCATGATGGGTTTATTATGCCGCTCTTTTGAGTGTATTGACTATGCACAACTTGGGCATTTGGTTGTCTGTAAAATATATCACCTGCAGCAAGTTTTCCAGAAAAATGAACAATTTTATCATGTGGTTCTATGAAAAATCTGGGTCAATGGAAAATGTTTGTTGTTGACCCTTTGAAACTTGAAACTGGGTTATTGTCAAGTTTTTTGCTGGATGTCCTTTTCCGCAAATCTAAGTGGTATTTTGAAGCATCTGTGAATACAGCTAGGTGATGCTGCAGGGAGTTGTGAGGGTGCTAGGAGGAGCAGTCGAGGGGAGGAAAGATGCAGGGAAAGCTGGAGTTTCATGAAAAACCGAGCAATTTAACAAATAAGTTTATTAGTTAATTCATTAATTATAAACCTTTTATTTTTATTCTAATAATTATTATATGATTAATCTAAAATACTAAACTCAATAATTAATATTTATAAAAATATTTTATTTAAATTTTATTATTTTACAACCCATAATATATGAATTATAAGAAAATGATTTACAAGCATTCAAATGAATACAAATATTTTCGAGGATGATCTATGAATAACCAAACAACATATTATATTTTTGAGGAAAACGAATTACAAATAACCAAATGATAGAATTTTAAATTTCATTGAAAAATTTACTCCATGGACATTGCTTTATTTGATTTTGTTGTTACATATAACTGAAAGAGCCACCACATGTACTATTGATGTGAGATTGACATTAAAAGAAAAATAGAAAGAGCCATCACAGATTGAGTTGTGGTGGGACAATACCTGCATGGGTTCTCTGTTGCAGGTGATCTATCTGCCATGATCATGTGAAAGGATGTATGGTATGGGTAGTTTCTTTCCCCTGCCTGTGGGTTTGTACCACAAATTCTATCTCATCTCCACAGATGAACACCTTTTCTATCATCAGGGGTGTGGAACAAAATAGAAGATAGGCAAAAGAATCTCCATTCCGTACTTTAAGATAATAAGGAAAGTAGAATACCGACTTAGCCGAGGTTCACATCCAATATTGTATCACATGAAAAAACATCCTGAAATCTCTCCAGACAGTTACTGCATTCTTTGATGTTCTTAATGTAGTTCAGCAACAAGTACTTGATGCCTGAACTAAGTGAGAAACCTCTCTCTTTCATTTCAGAGAATATGCTCAAAACATCACTTCTTGATCCACATCTGTACAACCCATCAATTAATGTGATAAGTGTAGAAGTTAGGCTGATAAGGCTTGCCTTGCATAATCATCTCCCCGAGAAGCTTGATGGCTGCTGCAGTGTTTCCTATATGAAATAGACCCTTAGTGTGTTCTATCACGACATCTAGATAAACACCCTTATTATTTAACTTTGCAATTAACTTTTACCCATTGTATACAAATACCATTTTGCAAAGACAATAAATTATAGAAGTATAAATGACTATATCAGGCTTACAGTGACCACTCATAACTCCATCTCCTTGAGCAGCTTGAGAACCACGTCTATGTAGCTTGTTCTAAAAAGACCATTTCAAGAGAACCATAAGTAATTATATTTGGAGAAATACCTGCATTCTTCATTTCCTTTAGCAACATCAAAGCATCAGTCAAGGATCCTTGTTTACATAATGTATCAATTATAGTACTGTAGGTGACAACATCAGGTTTATAATAGTTTCCCTCGCACGTCATCTCTTTAAGGAGCATGAGAGCCTCTTTAGTGTTTCCTGTTCTGCAGAGGCCCTTGACCAAAGTGTTATATGTAACAATATTTGGAGTAATTCCCATCATATTCATTTCATCAATTAGTCCTAATGCATCATTTATCAGTCCCTGATCACAAAGTCCATTAATTATTGTGCTGTACATGATAACATCTGGCTGACAAATATCATCACTGACCATCTTTTGTAGCAGCTTGAGAGCAGCAGTAATTTTTTTTGTCTTGCAAAGGCCCTTGGCCAGGGAACTGTACACTATAACATTTGGAGAAATTCCAACTGCAATCATTTCTCTTACCAATTTGAAAGCAACGTTTATGGACCCTTCATTGCAGAGTTCATTTATTATCATGCTATAAGTAAAAGTATCAGGCTTACAGCAGCTGTCTGGAGAAGCCATCTCCCCAAGTAATTCTATAGCCATGGATGTATTTCCCCTCCTGCAGAAGCCCATGACAAGGTTGTTGTATGTGATGATGTTGGGAGTAATATCTGCATCCTTCATCTCTCCTTTCAAAATGAGAGCATCACTTAGAGAACCATCCTCACAGAGTCTTTTAACTATCATATTATACATAAAAACTGCAGGTTCATAACAATTTCCTTGTGATGTAATTTTTCTGATGATTCTGAGAGCCATGTCCATGTTCCCCACCCTACAAAGGCCCTTGACAAGTTTCTGGTACACCATAATGTCCAATGAGATGCCCATAATTTTTGTGCCTTCGATTGTCCTCACAGCATCATCAAAAAATCCTTCTCTGCAGAGCCCATCAATTATCAAGTAAAAAGTAACCATATTAGACTTACACCTAACCTCCTGCGCAACCAACTTCTCAAACAATTTGAGAGCTACTTTGGAGTTACCCATCAGGCAGAGACCTCTTATAACAACATTGCATGTACCAATATTTGGAGGAATACCTATCGAATTTAGCTTCTCAACCAGCCACACTGCATCACGTACATTCCCTGCCCGTAACAGTCCATCAATGACCAAGTTACATGTAGCGACGTTTACCCGATGACAATTCTCCTGCGTTACCAACTCTTTGAGTACTTCAACAGCTACAACGGCATTACCCCTCTTGCAAAGCGTTCTTAGAAGTGCATTGAAGGTAGTAGTACTTGGAAAAATGCTCACCACTTGCATCTCTCTTATCAACGATAAAGCAGCATCGACAAAGCCCTTCCTGCACAGACACTTCACTACGAGGTTGTAGGTGACTACATCATGTCTACTGCACATTCTCTGCATCATCATCTCCTTGAGTATGGAGACAGCCACGTCCATCTGATCCATCGTGCAAAGGACCCTGAGAATAGCGGCATAGAAGAACGAATCTGGCGGGCATCCCACCATGGACATTCTACCAAACGTCTCTCGTGCGTCGCAGATTCTGCCCTCTTCACAGAGTGCTCTGACCAAGGCAACAAAAAAGGACCCCGTTGGCTGGCGTCCTCGCTTCAGCATGTCAGCTAGAAGCCGGAAGCCCAGAAAGGAACCGCAATTGCCCCTGCTCAAGCACTTGCTTTGAAGGGTACTTCTAGCACAAGAGATGAACGGCGCCGCCTCGGTGGCCAAGTTGAGTTGCCGAGCCAGCATACCATCTACTTGCTGCAAGAAGGGATGTCACGACCCGGAAAAATGCAGCGGAAATTTTTTTCTTTCTCCGGATTATGACAGCGGGATAAAACCCAGAAATTAAGCAGGTTTGGCAACAAAAACATAATCACTTGATACAATCAAAATTAACATAACTTGTCCAACATCACACCATCATCCAAAAAGCAAAGCTAGATCAACATGTTACCACCTACTAAACCGTTCACAACTCCATGATCAAACAAAAACAACATAACATAATTAAAGGTCCAGAATTAAACAATCTAAACAACTCCAATGAAACATCATAAAGTGCTGAAAAAAAATAAATGTTATAACAACTAAGCAACAATCTCAAAGACCGAGGACACGAATATCAAGCGTCTCCAAGGTCGGTGTAATCCTGCTCCACCAATGGCGTCTCTTCCAAGACCGCTTCAGTATTCTCCTCCTCCTCAAGACCTGTTTAAATAATTAAACTACGGGGTGAGTCATATAAAATGACTCAGTAGGCACTCCATCATCCGCTAGATCGGGTAGCCAAAAGGCCCTAGAATGATATTTAAATAAATACCCAGACCTGCACCCTTTGTAAACATATAAGTAAAACTAGTCAATACATTAACAATTGACTTAAATCACATCTTTTACACCACCAACCAGCCCTATGTCCACGACGACCAGCACCTATATGAACCATAACTTGACCTAAAAAGAGGGTATGAACGTATGCATAGACACCTGTATATATGCTCCATAAAATGATGAACTAAAACCAAGACATTTACATCACACAATGCAACTTAATATGCTAAGAAATAAACAAGTAAAATGCATTACTTGAACACCTATATCATGCTATGAAATAAATGCACCTATCCTCTAGTAAGCACCACACCTTTTTCTTATTAGCAAGGAAAGCGTCGTCTTGCCACCTCAACAAACTACAACCAGATCTATCATATATAGCAGTACCATATAGCTAAACGAAATCCCATAGTGCACCTAGGCAGTGGTGGCACAGGGACAAACCGCGGTATCCGGGATCGAAGGATGCACCGGACTGTTCTAACCTCCGCTGCCCTCGGGTCACGACTAACTAGTCTGGTGTAGTTGTTCCATTTACATTCATTAATGCATCATGCATCCACCTAATTATGCCATGCCATAACCAAAATATGCAAGAGATGACATACATCATATCATGCTATGACCAACATGCTACCTATGCAATTGTTATGAACAACAACATCTAAATAACCTGTTTATGATAATAGAACCATGAAATGACAAGCATAACTAAAGACTAACATGATACCACATCAAACACTCAACCGAACATATTGTAACCACCCAATCAGATTTATCTTATGGTTAAAAGGTCATAACATAACCAAAAAATCAGATTTAATATTACTAGAAAAGACATTAACTAATAAGGTTAACATAACACCACCTGTACAAAGAGAGTAGTTTAAAAAAAGGGTAACAAGGACTATCTTAATTATATACTAACTGAAAAAGGATATGATCAACTAAGATCTACCAATCAACATGTTATAAACGACATATATAACATCATATCATGATCATTAATTATGCACAAAGGAGGAAGTACTATCTAACCACGACAAGTAACACCAACCCGGTTAATAAAATAGGCCAATTACTACAAGTCATAGAGATTTTTAAAGTAGATGATTTAAATGGTAGTAGACACGTCAAGAGTGCCTACCGGAAACCGTGCTGGAGAAATCGGAATTTGGCGACCGAAAAAGATATCGAACATTGACAACGCAATGCACCGCTTGAACCGATCGAAAATGGTTAATTCTCACCACTTAGTTTGCTGGAAAAAGAGTATACACAAGAAAATATAAACTGTTGGATCAAGGAAAAAATTTAGAAAAATAATTGAAGAGCATAATGATATGATATGGCAATAGATAGGAGAGTGAGGGGGATAGGGTAGGAGAGAGAGAGCGCTCACGGCGGCGGGTAGGGGGGCGGCGCACGGCGTGCGCACGATGGGCGCACGGCGGCGCTGATGGCGGGAGGCTGGCCGTGCGAGGGCGGGGGCGGCCGCGTGGCAGCGACGGCGCTGGCCGCGTGGGCGGCGGCTGACGGCGAGGCGGCGGGGAGACGCCGTGCGGCGTTGACCCGGGTGCTCGCGCGTGCGGACGGCGAGGCGGTGGACGTCGAGGGTGACGTCGGCGACGGAGACGCTCGGCGGAGACGCTCGCACAGAGAGAAAAAACGGCGACGGAGAGAGGGAAACGAGGAGGCCGACGGCGCTGCTCGCGAAGACGATAACCAGAGGGTAAAAAGCGATGAGACTGCGACGGTTCCGCGCTAGGACATAGGAAGGAGGAAAAACGGTAAAGGTGGAGGATAAACAGGGAAGGAGTCTAAATGAAATAAAAACACTCTCAAAATTAATTAAAAAAATATTCTTAACCTAAAAAAATACCAAACGTTACAAGGGATCATCTAGTTGAATCTATGACAGTAAATGGATCCACGGTGGTTCCTAGGAGACATAGCTGAACGCCGGAGAGGACCGGAGGCATGGACGGAGTAAGATCAAATGCGGAGAGGCGAAGCGACAGGCGGAAGTGCCCCAGGCAGACGTGTGCACGACCCCGTCAGGAGCGCAGGCGAAGCAGCTAGCAGCAGGTGAGCGGGCGGGCCGCGGATGCGTAGAAGGCCTCCAGCCGGGGCGGGAGTGCAGGTGAATGCGCGACGTGGGCCAGCCGCGCAGCCTGCCGGGGGGGCGCGAGGCGGCGGCGGAGCTGCAAATTTTACTCTTTCGCGGCCTGTCAAAGAGAAGTCTGCACAGGGGTGAATCGTTTAAATTCGTTTGTTTATGGTCCGTTTAGTTTTAGCATTAGAATTCATATAGAATCAATTTTAATAATATTGTCAGTTTTTTTCGCATCGGATTTATCGATATCAGATAACAGAAGTAATTGGATATTGAAGTTTTTTTTACATTTAGCAGATCATTATAGATGTTTGGCTGCAAAATATTTGTATACATTTATGGTAAAATTATACATTAAAATGAAAATATAGAATATCTAAAATAAAATTGTTGTGTTCGGAGAGATATGATAGGTAGAGATTATGTATAATCAAGAAAGGACGAGAGAGCAGAAACAAAGAAAATAATAGACGTACCACCTTTTTATCTTAGAAAAAAAAATCTACAAAAAATATTTTAAAATCTAGAGGAACTAAAAATCTCAAAACTGATAATCCTTGATTGGTCATCTTGTTCGAAACTGCATGTTGGATTAACTCGATCCAAATAAACACCTGCAGTCTTTAGTCACAAACAACATTAAGTTCTCTCAGAACATCAAGTTAGTTGCTAGCAAGCACATCATTTACCAATAAAAAAGATACTTGATTTAAATTTATTATATTTTTTTCTCAGCTTTAATCCTTCTCTTCTGAAATGAGGAAGTTCGGCTTCATCAGAAAACTCGGAGAGATCAAGAGAGGAACACTAATAATCAGTCAACCACTTCCATGAGAAGACTGGTACCAAACAAACTAGAACCGCCAAACTATGATTTGCATGATCAGTCCATCTGCTCGATCCAGAATTTCTTAAGCCAAGCACCCTTGTTCTCTCAAAAATGTTACCATTCGATCTCAATTTCCTGAAAGTAAAAAAGTAAAAACTACAACCATTTTATTTGCAGTTCATGTTTCCAGCAACATGATGATCAAAATTTTTGACAGTGTATTAGACCAGTGTCCAAAACGACCAAGGCTGATAAAAAAACTATTTTGACCCCCAAAATGCTGGGAACCAAATTTCACAAATCAAACAAGTAATACATGAAGCAAGAAAGAACACTAACATGAATAAAATGGCAAACTTTTGACTCTGGTGCACTGTACATAGGATTAATTTCTCTGAAAATATTGGAAACGAAAGAAATCAAAAGAGAACGACTGAAACCACACGCACCCGAAATGCAAGTGATATAAAGAAAAGAGGGCAAACGCCTAGAATACAGAAACACATCTAATTAGGTCCATCTGAGAGATGAACGCACAAACTGACATGCTGAGGGAGAGATTCGTCTACTCCATTGCCTTCTCTATGCCACTTGTCCCTCGTGCCCCTTCTCCGTCAAGACGTAGGATGGTGATGAAGAAGGTGACAGTGCTTAAGTCTCTGGCCATATCTCCTCTTTGCTCTTGTTTCCTTGTAAAGGGAACAAGGAGCTCGTGGCATGGTAGGTAGCACGATCGGTACCTTGGCTTCCTCAGGCTCTCAGAGGGGTGGACTCCCGCCGAGAAGGTTCAAGAAGTAACAAATTCCCCATTATGCATACCCCACCGACCATTATGAAACTGATGGCTCAGCTATGGCTGGATGACAATGGCATGGTTAATCGGAGCCTCAATGCAGCTGAATGAGCACGTCTAGACAATCTGAGTGGTTAGCCACGGTGGTGAGAGGAGAGAAGCATGACATTCCGATTTTGGATCTGAAAGAAAAAAAACAAAATTGTTCTCTTAAAATTTTAGAGCATATTTAAGATTTTACATATTAACTCATACTAACATTCAGACCATTTACCAAATGGTCTGAATATGGAAAACCTAACCTGCCACCAAATAAGAGGTTAGACACATTCAATTCAATCAAAGAGGGCTTTACTTTAGGAACTTAAATTACTTACTGTATTGAAACTGCTCTGATGTGTGGTTGCTATCCAGGCACTTGCTGAGTATCTGCAATTTTCGCTGCTTTTGTAGGAGATAGCAAATATTGGTGCCATCAATCATAGTATCAAAGTCTTTTCCTGGATGAAAAATCAGAAGTCTAATATGCTCAGAATAACTACAATATGCTGATTCAGTTGCATGCTAGATATAATAGAACTGATCAACCTATTATTTTCTGAGATGCAAGAATGGCTGTACGTCCTCAAGTGTCATGGTGATGCGAAATCTGGTTGTCCAGCTGGATTAGATAGTTCGGTTTCCATGACAACTTGTGTCAAATAAGAACTACTTCAATACATCTGATGTCATCTTTATGGCCACAAGGCGTTTAAGGGTGAAATTTTTGCTTAGGAGGCAATATGCTTGCATGGTAAAAAATTGTATCTTAATATTACATCTTTATATACACACATACATACATATAATGTACACAAATAATATATATACACATAATATATATACAGTGAGAAAAAATATAACTAAAAAGTTTAGATAAAAAAGAGATTTACATATAATCATATATATTTATATTATAATTAAATATATGCACTATATGTTCCTGCATGTAAATATGCTTTATGTATGTGTGTGTGGGTATTTATTTTTGGAAAAAAGATAATCTTCATGAACTAAGTGAGAAAGGGGAAAGGTTGCCAAAAAACATTATAATTTAAGTGTATTTTTATAAATAAAAATATTTAATAGAATAAGTGGTAGTGAAATATTTTAATATAATTTCACTATCATTAAATGGGCGGCCACGATTCATGAATCAACCAATGTAGTCAGATCACGGGTTTAAAGGAGGCAGCATCTCTTGTGGGGGCTATCTAGGAGACAAAGTCCTCGAATTTTTTTTTAATCATGTAGAAGGGCTTGGGGTGCTCAGGCCGGTGCCTTGGTTGCCTATTGGGCTGCCAAAAAGGTGCCCTGGTGCCTTGGTCTTGTAAAGGCTGCCTAGGCGGACTTCTTAACAACTATGAATTCTATCAAATAAAAATAGTGCAATTCAACCTACTTTACAGTTTTACATCTTTCTTTTATTTGTTTCTGTTTCAACTATAGATGCTACAAATACTACATATTTTTAATTTTTATTACTAGGCTCTTTCTTCCCTTGGTTACTTGTGCTTCAGTAGCAGGCTATGTTCTGCAACAGGACTATTGCTGTCTTTAGGATATGATGGAAATGAAAAGAATTGCTGCTGAGAAAATATTAACAAACGTGACAGAGGTACGGGGATAAACAAGACATGGTTTACCTGTAATTGATCTATTGTAAAGACCATTGAGGTACTCAATCAGCTTTCAACTTATTGGGGGCTGGGAGCATATAGGTAAACAAAAATCTACTGTAGAGTGTTCCTGAATAATCTCATCTTTGTTCCCAAAATTCTTCTGGTGCATGGGACCACATATACTTGCGACATTCGCCCATATGGCCACGAGTTATACACTTGGGAGTGTGTTTCAGTGTATACTCGTTTTACATGGAATCTTTGAATTTTCAGCTAATGAGTAGCTATGTCACATGTATTTAATCTTTAAACTAGTGCACTCATGAACAAGTAGAATAACTTTATCAGATGTCTGGAAAACTATGTTAGGGCAATGCTATCCAGGATGCTGATTCTGGATTAACAAAATAAGTTAATAGAAAGTTAGAACTTAATAAGGTGTTTGATTGTGTTTTTATTGTCTCTTTTTAACTTAAAATATAAAATAAGAACAATGGATACATTGCAAATGTTAGGATGTGACTCTAAAATTTGAATGAGGTTTGCTTTGCTTTGTAAACCTCTCAAAAACTACAAAGAAGACCGTTCTTGTTTTGTTTTCAAAATAAGCGCACCACCAGCCACCTCGAAATAACTACCAGCCAATAACCTCATAGCCATCTTTGACTTTGTGCAATGCATTGTTACGTAGTTTGGTGTTGATATGAAGGTTTTCTAGTGATCATGTAAATAATCAAATTTAGATATTGCCAAACATGTGTGTATAAATTTTAAAAATTATATCACTTTTGCCAAACCAGTCATTACTTTTGCCAAACATGTGTGTATAAATTTTAAAAATTATATCACTTTTGCCAAACCAGTCATTACTCACTCAATTTTTTAAACTTACATTAACATGCAAGATAAGACATTTTTAAGAAAAAAATAAAACTACATAACTAAAATAATCATATCCAAGTATTCTAGAGATTTCAAGATAAATAAAACTAAAACAAAGTATATGCATTATAAATTTAGCAAAGGCTCATGGAGTAAAATTAAAAAAATTAATTTAGATAGAATAATATTATCTAAAAAACAACCAGTTTAAATATCTTGATTTAATTATTCAAAAATATAGATAATGTGACAAGGACGTTTAGAATTAAAGTAAGATGAATGAAGTGGAGAAAAGCCACATGAGTCCTATATGCTTACAAAATTTCACAAAAGTTGAAAGAAAATTTTACGATACAAAAATGAGATCTACAACATTGCATGGTTGTGAGTGAAATGAAAGTAAAGCATGCTTCAAAAAAGGTGTTGCTAAATTGAGAATGTTAATATGGATATGTGGATATACCAAATTAGATAGGATACACAATAAATATATCAAAAATGGTAAAAGTAGCAGCAAAGGAAGATTGAGATGATTTTGATATAATGTAGAGCTAAGGAAGCTCTAGTTAAAAAAATGAAAAATATCAAGATAGTAAAACTGTAAAGGCAACAAAAAAAGACACATTAGACCTAACTCAACCTAGAGAAAGGTATTTCAATCTGATTTGAATGATTTAAACATATCTAAAGAAATAACTTACAATTGACATGAGCGGGGAAAGAGAATCTATATGGCCAAACCCAAATAATTTGGGATTTAAGGCTAGAGTTGAATTGTATAAAATTTTGGAGTTCACTTTTGATACTGTAACTACTTACCCAGGATAAAGAAAAATCATTGAAAAGGTTTACAACATTATCAAAGCAAGATACATAAACATAAATTTATTTATTTTTTGAACTGGAATAGAAATTCTATTTAAATGTGCATGTGTATTGCTAAAAGTACCACCCTTTTGTCAGACAATATCTGCAAAAGACACAATTCTTGTATGTATTTGGTCAAAGCACACAAATTAATGCAAAGAACTTCAATTTTCATCTTGAATAACACTTAGTCACGCTGTCATTTTACCTTTTCCATCAAGTCCATGGTAAGGAAATGAACTTTGTTAAAAATAAAAAAATCAGAAAAAGGAAATGATCAAATATTTCAAAAACAGGTAGAATGCAGAAGAAAATGTAGTGCATGATCATAGAACAATAAGCAAAAATAAACAAGGATGTCATGCAACTAAAGTGGCCGTCTTTTCAATTTGTTACAGCAAGTGAGAAAAGCATATTTCTTCTGTGATATAAAGTCAATGATAAGATTTTAAGAAGTGTTACCTTTAAAGAGTCTGTACAACATTTCTCTCATTGAAAACCTTGACTAGTTTGCCATTTGGAGAACTGTCGCTTCAAGCCGCTAAAAATCTTATGCTCATTTTGTGAAAACTCAATATGAGATAAATCAAAATCCAATCTCACTGCTGTTAGATCATTAAACATCTCCACTGATCGTGTATCCTGAACAGAACTCTTAGAATCAGACTTGTCAAGTATCCCAGCAACAAAAATGGAGAACTTGTCATCCTTAATGGTTGTTTGAGATGATTCCAGATGATATGATCTGGGTTCATGAACGAAGAAAGGCTTCTCATCACTAAGCTCTTGAGATGGAAAACATTCACCTGAATTGTCTGCAGCAATGGACACTTCAATGAAGACTTCCTTAAGAATAGCCTGACATTGAGGCAATAAGTAATCACTTTTTGATGTCTGATCTAAACAAGAGGCATAATCCTTGTGCTCAATCTGCTTAAGAGAAAGAAGAACAGGGAGAGGAAGTACAGGACCCACAAGACAATCTGTGGGGGGTGTCTTGTGTGACCACCTTTCACTTCTTCCAGAAGGCTTTCTTACAAAGATTTGGGGTAGGTGCTTGTAAGGTAATGACCTACAAGCCTCAAGAAGCTCAAAGGAAGCTTCCATAGGGTTGTTAAAGAGTTCTGAGTACTTAGAAAAAGCTAAACTCAGAATATGTGTTGGTAAAGAATATAGTTCTCTTTGGGATGCAATTTCATATATGCTCATAGGGTTGCCCACATCCATTAAACAATCGGAAACACTAGGAGATGACCTGCATAATCCCTTGCCTATGATGTCAAACAATTCACCATTACTGTACCACTGTTTGGGTTCCAAGTAACCAGATCCAATTTGTGTCACTTCTGAGTTTAAGGCATCAGAAATATTTCCATCCAGGTATGCAGAGAGAAAATTAAAATTAATGAAATCATGGCGTGTAGCTAATTGATCATCTTGATCCGAGAATAAGCATGGAAAAGTAGGCCCAGCTGATGAGGTTTCCAGCTTGCAGTTTGGTGAATCTCTCAGAAATATGTTCCAAGAGGCAAAGTATCGCTGGCACTCAAGCTTTCCTGATGATAAAAGTTGAAATGAAATAAAACCACCAGTATCCTCCTCAGATTCGGATGCTGTAGGTGAGGAAGATTCGGGAAGTATGAATAAGCCCACAACAACGTCCCTCTGCCTTTGCCATTCGGTTACATGGGGGAATCCTTCCTTTTGAAACTCCTCTTTCAGCAGATCGTCGACTGACTTGCACAGCCGATCTAGCAAACAAAGAGCTGATGGAAGCTCCCAAGCATAGAACATATACTTGTATGGGTCTCCCTCTGCCTTTGGACCACAACAAAATAGACTGAATTCAGAATCGGCAAAGAACGAGCCTACCAATATGGCAAATCCCAATTCTGAAGCCCATTTAAATTCCTTTGATGGTCTTAACTCGGACAACTGGTGCATAGAGATGTAGGATGGATGACTAAGGCCATGATTCCACTTTAAAATAGGGACCACTGGTTGCCTAGTATCGAAGAGCAGCAAATGGTGCTTGGTCACCACAGAGAAGTGAAATTCATCAAAATCTGCCCTGCAGAATGCAATGAAAGGATCATTCTCCATCGAGTGCACAACAGAGTATGAGCTAGTCTCCTCAGTCTTTGCCAAAACAGTTCTATTGGAGCCGTTCTTGGACCTCAAATCCACCGTGACCACAGCATCCGAGTTTGCAACGAACAAAATCCATGGTAGCGCACCAAATTGGCAACTCAACCACCTGGTGGGATCCCCTACGGGCGCTCTAATCCTCACACCACGCTGCAAATTTACCTTAATCCAGTAAAGATCCCCGTTTTCCAACAGAACGACACTCTCTTGTTGAAAATGTGGGTTCCAGCAGGCATGAACCACCCGATTGGCAAACGATCTTCTTCCAATAGAAACTAAACATGGTCTCACTCGACTTGACTTTGACCCCAGTACCACAATTTCGACTCTAAACCAGCTCACAGAATAAAGAGTGGTGACAAGTAGGTACCCTTCGGCAGCAGAGTTGCCTGAATTGCCCCATTCCAAGTCTGGTGGATCTGCTGTAACGGTTGCCATGCCGGTGATCCGGTGGTGAGGATGCTCTAGCCCCTCGCTCTGACGGAACACGCTGCCGTCGTTGCTGGCCACGATCACCGGTTCCGTTCCCATTACAGACAAGTACAGGTACCCGACCTCGTCGGCGTTGTTTCCAGTGGGAAAGAAGAGGACGAAGTTGGAGCCGTCTCGGCAGCGGAGGACGTGGAGCCGGTTGGTGTCGACGGGGTCGTTCTCAGTGTCATCAGAGAGGACGGCGGCGGAGAGGTCGTTGAAGGTGGAGTTGGGAATGAAGGGCTCCCCCGAGTCACGGAGGAAGACGCGAAGGCCATCGCGGAGGGCGGAGGTACCCGGGCGGCAGCGGAGGGGAAGGGCGAGCGAGGTGGAAGAGAAGAGGTTGAGCGGAGGGGACGAGGGGGAAAAGAAAAGGGGGCCGAAGGGCTTGGCGGAGGGGCCGGAGAGGAGGTTCGGGGCGGGAAACACGGCAGAAACCGGCCACGTCGACTTCCAGGTTTCCGAAAGCTCCATCTCCGGCGACGGTTGCCGGACGGAGCGGAAACTCCCGGCGGAGGGTCGGCGCGAGGGAGGAAGAAAGAGTTTTTTTTTTTTCCTTTAATCAGCGGAGGGTAATTGTGTGATTTAATAATTTAAGGATTTTTATATATTTGTCCCTGCAACAATTTGATATTATGTTCGTGTAATCTTGAAGAACAGAAGCCTGTTACTGTTAACCAAGCGCGCGTCCGGCGTAGGATAAGCCGGGACTCCGCCATGGCCACCACTTTCTCCGCTGGTACCGGAGACCTCTGCGCCTCCGGCAACATCCCCGGTCCTCTCTGCAACGACTCTCGTTCCCTGCTTACGACGAGATGCAAGCGGCGTCTCCCTACACAGATGATGGTTTTCTGCAACAGCTATGGCCACGGAGGGAGCAGCTGCAGCGATGCTGGCCTCGCGGAGAGCGAGAACGATGAAGCAAGAGAGAGCTCCAGAAAAAGCGAGAAAAGTGGTCATAGTACCTCGGTTGGAATCTTGACTAGCGAGGCGAAGGTGGTGGGTTATGTGGACTACGACAAAGGCCGGAACCGGGTTGATGTACTGGTGAGTGGCGTAGGAATTGATAGGATTCCAGCGAAATATCGCCTCCGTGCGGTTGGAAGTAAGAACTGGACGGTGTCTGAGGTGGTGAGCAAGATCCTGAGGCTTAAGCATTGGGAAGACATTGATGGCATCCTCAACCTTTGGGCGGGCCGCTTCTCTCGGAAGAATTTTTCCCTTCTCATCCGGGTAGCGTATCTGTTTCGATCAATTCCTCCTTCGTTCCCGATTTTCAGTTTCTGCCACAGGTGTTCGACTCGCCTCCTTCCGTTTATTTCTTTCTTTCTTTTGTATCAGTTGGTCGCGAGTGCTATTTTGCTGTCTTTAAAAAGATTATGTATATTTTTGTCGTTCCTACGCTTGGGGCAGTACCGTCGATTTTATCATTATTATCTTACTTTTGGAAATTAAATTGCTTACTGTATTGAAGCTGCTCTGATGTGTGGCCACTATCCCTGGAACTTTTGAGTATCAGCATTTTGTGCTGTTCTTGTAGGAGATAACGTATTCTGGCGCCATTGATCATAGTATCAAGGTCTTTTCCTGGATGAAAAATCAAAAGGTTTATTGTGCTCGGAATGATATCTACAATATGCTGATTCAGTTGCATGCTAGACATAATAGAACTGATCAAGCTCGTGGGTTATTTTTTGAGATGCAAGAATGGCGGTACGTCCTCAAGTGTCATGGTCATGCAATTTATGGTCCAGCTTTCTTGATTATATGACTTCGTCATATTCTACTAGAATAGTTAGTTCAGTTTCCCTAACAATTTTGTCAAAATAGAACTATTTCAGCACATCTGATGTCATCTTTATGGTTTTGCCTAAGAATGATAGTGCACTCCAACCTACTTTACAGTTTTAGATATTTCTTTTGTTGGATTTTTACTTGTTTTCATTTCAATTATAGTTGTTACAAAGAATCTCTCTCTTTCTATATATATGTGTGTGTATTTACATTTTTTCACTAGGCTCCAATAATATGGTGGAATCGGAATTGGAGAATGGATCAGCTAGTGCCAATGTGGGTGAAAAACTGATCCGGAATAGGCTGATTGGTTCTTCAAAAACCAGGAAAAAAAACTAAGAAGTGTGAGGCAGATGGATTCCACATTGGGTTCCAATCTGATCTGACCCTTTTGGGGTTAAATTGGTGTTGGACCACTACTGCAGTGCTGTGACACTGCGCCTTAAGGTGCTCATACGGGGTTGTGGATCCGTCAATAACAGGTCATGTATATCTAATGCTTTTAAACATTGGATATTGCATTATGGGGTCCAATGGACCCAATAATGCGGATATGGGGGATGATTTGGATTGGACTCCCCCAGATTGATTTATGCTAATCAGATCCTAGAATCAGCCGATTCCGTGAACCGCTAGGCTCTTTTTTTTCTTCTGTACTTGTGCTTTATTAACAGCCTATGTTCTGCAATGGGACCACTGCTATATTTAGAGGATGATGGAAAATGACAGAAGTGTGAGATAAAAAAGACATAAGTTATCTGTGATTATGAACGATAATGAATGCATCAGATATTTCTGATGTAAAGACCCACCATGTACTTAATCGTTTTTGGGCTTATTGCAGGCTGTGAGTATAAAAGAATATTAACTTTAGGGGTTTCATTGATCAGTGTTGTGCTTTACAATCTCAGCTTTGTTCCCCAAATTCTTTTGGTGCATGGGCCCACACTTGTCTGGAACATCCATACATACAAGCGTGAGTTCTAGGCTTGGGTGCAGTTTCTAAAAGTTTGAGATACATTTATGTTTCAGTATGCACTCTTCTTATGTGGAAACCTTTGAATTTTTACCTGATAGTGATGACTGGTTAAAGTTGTCACTGGTATTTAATCTTTAATCTATTGCACTCATGAACAATCAGAATAAATTAATCTGATGACCATAAAACTACACTCATGAACAATTAGAATAGCATTATCTGATGACTGGAAAACTATCTTTGAGCTGTGTTAACCAGGATGCTGATTCTGGAATTAATCAGAGACTTTGATTTGCTCAAATATGCTGGTGTCTCGGGTTGATTTGTTGGGAAGAAAACAACCTTTCTATTTCAAGTTTGTCCACAACCATTGGGTTTAGGCTCATGAGTTGTGCATGATAACTTAAAGCTGCCTTAAACATGGTTGTAGCATAAAAACAGAAAAGTTGCATATTTGCATTTGTTTATGGATTACTTCAGATCTTTGGGTTTATTATCAGTTTTGTTTTCTCTTAGACATGATAAGGACTTCACTAAATATGGCCATGACCTGTCAAACCCATACTTTATTTTCTTTCTATACAAGTTTCTGTGCTTTAGCCATTTCACTTACCATTTAGATATGATGCGAGGGTGTTGAAATATATGTTTCCAGGATGTGTTAGTGTTACTCTTCAGATTTATTTCCTCTTAATCATTCTTGTTCCTTTTCTATGTTATTGTGCTGATATGTAGACAGCTGTTGCTCTTAATAGTTGCAAGCCTGATGCTGACACTTATAATGCTCTAATCAATGCACATGGTCGAGCTGGTCAGTGGCGTTGGGCAATAAATATAATGGATGATATGCTTCGTACTGCTGTATGCACCCTTTCTACCTTTGAATTCTGTTCTGCATGGTATTTGATGTCAAGATATTCATGAGATGGAGATCTAGCAACTGCTACTGGGAGATTAGCCTGCATGAGTGTTTTTCAAATTATCTCTTGGTTACTGCTTAACTTGTTCTAGACACTAACTTATGTATACTGTATGAATATTTTATTAAATCAATGAAGCACAAATAACTGAGGATGAAGTGAATATATCTTTGGACTTTATGGTAGTGTTTATACCAATAAATTAATTTTCTGGTTATATACTTTTTTTACCTCCATGATTGCTGATGCAAGCCTGCTGTGTGTAATACATTATCACTATCCTCTTGGTTTGTGAGAATGCTATAGAATGTTTAGTATTTTCTAGGTTATTGAGTTGAAGGCTAAATGGACAAAGTAAGTTGTTGACAAAAGACATCTGAGAATTGTTCTGAGTCTCATATCTCAGAATTGTTTATATAAGATTTAGTGGATTCTCATGCTTAGTTTTTTCTGAGACAAATTTTTTTCAGGCCTTAGAAGAAGTTCAGTCAAGGAGGATATGCCAAATTGTTATATCTGAGAAATATTTATATTAGGTTTCATGAATTCTCATGCTTAGTTGTGCTCAGACCTATTTTTTTCAGGCCTTACAATAAGTTCAGTCAAGAAGGATATGCCCAAATGATAAATTCATGTGAGAACAAGAATCTACAAGAAAAGGAACTACGGCTTCCATATTTTTGGTTTTGTTATCTTTAGTTTCTCACTTCATTAGGTTTTCTTGTATTTATGTTATCTTTAATCAGCTTCATTTCAGTGGTTAATGGACTTCACCTTTGGGTAACTAAAAAATGAATTCCTTTTGAAATACATTCTTTTGCTTTCAAATGAAATATTTCAAGGAGGAAAATGTGTATCATCAGATGAGTTTTCACATGTGAATATTAAACATATGCTGGTGGATTAAAATTGATGTTGTTGTGGCTGGTTTAACTGAAATAACATTTCTAAATGTTTTCTGGGAATGATCCACTTGTGAAGGTTTCTGCTAAATACTGAACCTTTTTTTAGATAGTACCATTTTTCCATCTCGTCTAATAACTTTTTCCTTGCGATTTTTATAATTCCTTTTATTTACAGCAAACTCCATGATGCTTTGCTCATCACTGGTCAATGCAGATCCCCCCTAGCCGGACTACATACAATAATTTGATCAGTGCTTGTGGATCCAGTGGTCAATGGAAGGAGGCTCTTGAAATTTGCAAGAGTATGACAGACAATGGAGTTGGACCTGATTTGGTGACACACAATATCATTCTTTCTGCTCTTAAAAGAGGTTCTCAGTATTTGAAAGCTCTTTCCTACTTTGAATTGATGAAACGTAGAAAGATTAGTCCAGATACAGTTACTCTTAACATTGTTATACATTGTCTTGTAAAGTTGGGACAATATGCACAAGCTGTTGATATTTTTAACTCAATGAAAGACAAAGAAGCTGAATGTTCTCCTGATATTGTGACATTCACCAGTATCATGCATGCTTATTCGGTGTGTGGGCAAGTAGAAAACTGCAGAGCAGTTTTTGGTATGATGCTTTCAAAGGGATTAAAACCTAATATAATCTCATATAATGCACTTATCGGTGCATACGCTTCACATGGAATGCATATGGCAGCATTATCTGTCTTCAAGAGACTGAAAAGTTCTGGCTTTCGGCCTGATGTTGTAACATTTACTTCATTGGTGAATGCATATGGTAGATCTGGACAACCTGATAAAGCAAGAGAAATTTTTGACATGATCAGGAAAAATTCATGTAGGCCAAACATAGTAAGTTATAATGCCCTGATTGATGCATATGGATCTGAAGGAAAGTTGACAAAAGCTCTAGATGTGTTGCGTGAAATGGAGAAGGATGGGATTCAACCTGATGTTATCACCATAAGCACTCTTTTAGGGGCTTGTAGCCGTTGCAGTCAAATTGTGAGTATTGACTCTATTCTTTCAGCTGCTAAGAGTCGAGGTATTGAACTAAATGTAGTGGCATACAACTCAGCTATTGGGAGCTATTTAAACATGGGGAATCATGTAAAAGCATTACAATTATACAATTCTATGAAAGTGAAAAAGGTCAAACCTGATGCTGCTACTTTTAATATATTAATCAGTGGTTTGTGGAAGCTGGGTAAATATGATGAGTCATTTAAATGCCTGGACGAGATGGTAGATTTGCAGATCCCATTATCAAAAGAGGTCTATTCATCTGCTATTTGTGTCTACAGCAAACAGGCATGCATTCTTCCTCCTCATGTTCGAAGGATTACCTCAGGGAACTTTCTCATTTGCTTTTTACTTTATAGGGAAGAGTAGCAGAAGCGGAATCCATTTTTTCTGCAATGAAAGAAGCTCACTGTTTTCCGGATGTTGTAACATATACTGCCATGATTGATTTATATGGTGCAACAGGTAGATGTACCTGAAAGCTTCTGTAATTTTTTAGAAGCATGTGGCTTACAGCATGTTTTGCCTTTATTTTGGAAGGAAACTGCGAGAAAGCTTGGGAAGTCTTTCAGGAGATGGAAATGAATGAGGTCCAGCCAGATGCTATTGCATTCTCATCCCTTATGAGGTCCTTTAATAAAGGATGCTGGCCTGAAAAGGTTCTCTATTTAGCAGATTTGATGAAGCAAAAAGGAATTCCTTTTGATTCAGCTGTCACCTTCGAATTGTTATCATCTTGTAGCATGTATGGAGCCATCTGTACCTTCTCATAGTTGTCAACTTCCGCTAGAACCATAGTATGAGGAAAGTTATGCTTACTGAATTTATTCTTCCTGTTGATTCAAATGGCATCTGTCCATCTAGAAGATAAATGACAGTCTATGGCATGTTCTAGCCTTAGCATTTGATACTTTTTGTGTTTTATAAACTCTGGTTTCCCTTCTTGCTCTATTCTTGGTATTTATGAGTATGTGATTTAGTCCCAGACTTTTTTTTGAAGAGTTTTGATCCTTCATCAGGCAAACCACCCAAATATGTAATTTAAAATTTTAATTTGATTATGGGAAAAAAAACTAATGTCTTAGAGTCAAGTATCTGCTTATTCTTTAAGACAAGTTGAAAGTCCCCATATGCATAAATCAAGTGATTGGACATTGGTAGTTTGCAGTAATTATGGCGTGGTGCAGTGGCCAGTGGAGAAGGTGCTTATGCAATAAAAGGTAAATTCTGTGTTTGATCCCTCGACGTGCAAGTTATAGCCATGACCTGTATGGTACCAACCAAAGAACATGAGGATACATTGGCATAGTTACTTTCTGTTCTTTTACCATATGAAATTGTCATCATATACACCAATCATTGCTTGTGTCTACTTGGTCAGCTGGAAATTTGATGATCTTTTGATGTTTTTTTTCTTGCATGTTGTTGGGTTCAATGTCTAAGCTAAGTTCTCATTGCAAAATATTGCAGAAAAAAGATGTATTAAATTGTTCTTTATTTACTATATTATGCCTTAGATATTTTCTTCTGCATGTCAAGTTGTCATCAACCCATAATTACTGGTCATAGTGATCCCTGAAGGTTAAGGGACTGGAGATCAGCAAGTGAATTTATTGGATGGATGGAACCCTCATTTGGATTCATGTCTCGTGGATATTTAAATCAAATTCTACACTTTCTTGGGAAGAGTGGGAAGGTTGATACTATGCTGAAGGTAATCATTTCAGCTTTACTTGCTCATTTTGTTATATTGTTTACCTGTCCAATCTACATTTTTTTTCAAGGGAAATAATTCTTCTAGCAGTATGAACTATTCTAACTTGTGCATGCCTTTGTGTAAGGTTCTAGTCACTCAATGACATTTTTCTCCAATTTATGCATTGCGAATTTGGTAGCTGTTGATGTTCTTATTTTTAATTTTTTTATTTTATATCATCTGTGTTGTTTGTCTTTCTATCATCTGTTGGACAATTATATGCAAGAAGTCTAGTCATAGTTTCTTAGTCCTACTGTGTATTGTGACAAAATATTTCAAGCATAAACTTCATCAAAGCCTCAAGACTGGTCATTTTCTTGTTGCTCTGAGTCTCTGACGCATATAAATAACTCTTTTATGATGCTTTATTTAACGAAAAACATAAAATATATCATGTATAATTTTTTATGTAGGTCTTCTACAAAATAATGGCATCAGGTCTGGATATTGATGCTGGAACTTATTCAATATTACTGAGGCATCTTTTGGCTGCTGGAAAATGGAGGAAGTATATTGAGGTATCAGTGCAACACATGCAATAAGCCCATCTCTATTTTTTGGCATTATGCTTGTCCTAGGGTTTTTTGGATTGATCAATTTTGATCAATTTTGCAATTGATTTGATTGTGAAACCTTTGGGTTTAAAGGATCATCGGGGAAAACAGCAGAGCTGCCATGCTGTTTGACCCGGCCCATGTCTACTGCTAGAAGACATGCCCAGTTGTGACTTTGGCATGGATTTGGCTGCAGCACGAGGACTCTTCTAACTTTTGACACATTTTGTAGGCTTTTGAGCCATTGATTGGTCCGTCAGAAGTCCATTGGATCTGTTTATATTTTTATATGTATTTTGGTGCAATTTTTCACTAGTTTGAGTCCCAATGTATTTTGGTCATTTTGTCAATTTCAATTCTATTTTATATGCTGTACCCTTTTTCCCATCAATCATGGTAGTCTTTCACTATCGTAACTTGGGCAACAAGCTCATACCACGCATGCATTCTTTAAGTTGTTGATATGGCAAATCGTTCAATTATAAGCTTAGGTATGCTGTTATGATACTGTCTTGGCTCCATGCCAAATACCTGTTACATGTCATACTCTCGTGTGAAGTTTGAATGATGTTTTGATTTTCTGTTTTTGGAGAAATGCATCTATATCTTAACTTTTTACTGATACCTTCTAAGTTTTCTCTACTTCTACCTTTTGAATTGGTCTTTAAATTTTTTTATTCACCTTTTCACCTTCATGTTTTAGCAGTGTTTTCATGTATTTTATATAGGTTCTGCAGTGGATGGAGGATGCTGGAATAAGTACAACGTTTAAAATGTACCAGAAGGTTCTTCCATTTACTGCAAAGGATAACAATGCAGAGTTAGTTGGTCTTGTTCATGAAAAGATGGGTATGTGTCTGTGCTAGAACCTGCCTAGAGATTCAACCTGTCCCTACTTTTTGAATCAAGTTTAATCTGATGGTGGATGGAAATCAGATTTCATTGAAAGTTGCATGTGCTAATGGAGATGTGTGCCTGAGTTAGTTTATTACAGCTAATCTCGATCTAGGGTGTTGTGGCATTTTGTATTCGATCTCAAATGAAATTATTTTTGTTGGTATTTTCAGCTGAGTCATTTCAATTCTCTTATAGTATGTACACATTTAAATTAGTTTATGTACGCTGCATGCATAATAGCATTCTCCTTGCTTTAGTTAGGTGATAGACTCAGGAGTCACAGGCAGCCTAGTATACGGAGATTTTACTTTCCCTTTTAGAAAGTCGTAAACAAGTATAGCTCTACGGTTCAATGACATGGAATGAAGTTTTCACGGGTTCACATAATCAAAATTAATTCTGGGAACGGACTGAAATCTAAGTTTCTAGTAATATATGGTATAGCAAAAGTATTAATATTTGGTAAATCACGTTTACTTACTTTTTTATGCATTTCATCAATTTTGTGTTTATTTTTTATTTTCTACATTTTAGCATCGGGGAAGCTAATTACATTCATTTTTAATAGTTTTCTGTATCTTTTGACTGAAAATAATCAGAATCCAGATCCTGGCTTCTCTTGTTGTTTCAGAGTGAATCAGCGAACTGTCCAATCAGCCTGAGTAGCACCAAGCAAAGTTTTCTAGTACCAATATTACAGCCGTACATGGTTTGTTGGGATCGGCTGGTCTGAATCAATCCGTCCATCCAGATAGGGATCTGAGGTTCAGCCTTGATGAGCTGAGCCTTGACTTGTTCCAGACAGAATCAGAAAGTGGCCAATTTTGTGCCACGGTTGGCCAATCCAGAGTGGAGTTGGCTGATCCAATTGAGCCTGTCTCTGCTGGGTGGTACAAGCTAGAATTGGCTGATCCAGAGCCTGGAAGGTTGATGCCAGTTGGCCAAGTTTCAAATCAGTCCGATTATTGGCTTCCACTGGATTGACCAATCTTGGCAGCATATTCCTTTGTACCGAGACTTCAGTATTTAAATGCTGAAACCTAGTCTGCCCTTTTTATTAAATTTATGGTTTGATCCATATAAAACACAGGTTCTGCAAATTTCCACGGCCATGGGATCATGCAAACAAGAATGATCTCCACATTTACTTTGTATGTTATTTATTGGAAAAGTGTGGTTTTCTTTTCTTGTAGCAATTTTGTAATGTATAAATAGATATCATGGTTCACTGGTTCGGCCGATCCCATTTCGGTTCTGATGGGCTGATATGGATCCAACTCCACCTGGAATCATCCAGGATTGACCAATCAACTTGGACCTGGCTGTGCCCGACTGAGATTGGCTGTTATCAGCCTGCCCAAGCCAATCCCAGTTGGAGTAGGGCATTTCTGGCCTGACTTGGCCAAGTTGATCTGAGTCAGGGCCTAGCTGGTTGAGTCAGGGCAGAGTCCAACCTGATCTGGGCCAATTATTGGCTTCCGGCTGAGTGGCCAATTCGGCAGATCCCGTCTAGATTGAGATTGGCCCTAGCTAATTAGGGTCCAATACCAACCCTACCTTTCTTGATAGATATATGTGTATGTATGTGTTTATATTGACTCTAACTCAAGTCTTAATCCCAAATTAATTGGGGTTTGTCATATGAATTCTCTTTCTTCACTCATGTAAATTTTGAGTTTTGTCTTCATAGATATTTAAATCATCTAAATTATATTGAATTGCCCTCCTCCAAGTTAACATAGGTTTATCACGTCCTTTTTTGTTTCTGTTATTTAAATATTTTTCTGCTTTTCTTTCAGAAAATCTAAGGACACCAAAGAGAGCTGTTTGCTGATGGAAAAAAACTACCCTCGAATTTCTGCAACCAAGCTGAACTCCAATTTTTCCGGTTTTGTGGTACAGGACAAGGTCAGTTTTCTTCTATTGAGATTCATTTTAACAGCTACATTTTGTGGTATCAACTACTTTATCTGATTCTCGTGTTGCTTGTGTTTGTTTTTTGGGCTTTTTGATTCGGTGATTTAGTCATCTTAGCAGGGGTTCTAAGATAAGCCCAATGAGAATATATTCAATAACTTTCTAGCTAAGATTCTATGAACTAATTTATGACCATCCTCACATGTTTCAGGACCTCTAAAGAAAATAGTAGTTGGAGATTTCGATACCCCTAGCTTTGCAGCCTCCATTGGAGATGTGCTTTGGGTATACTTTCAGCCATGCTTTATTTTTCCTAGCCCGGAAATGCACACGTACAGGAAGTGTAAAAAGGGTACATCATATCTCGTCTGTAATTAATGTTATCTTCTTTGTCCTAAATGAGTGATCATAGGGCAAGATTGTTCGTGTCCAGATGCATACCGGACAGAGCCCCTTTTATGTTCGACTTGGTTGGTCCTTTACGAGTTAGTAATTCGGTAAGTGCTATCTTTTGCTGATTCCTTGGTATATTAATGCAAACATGCATCATATTGTTTACGGAGGCACGATCATATAAATTTAGAGAGAGAAAGAGACTATCTGATGTCAATTTTAATAAACTATTGAAATATCTGATTTTATTTTGATAATTTATAGGGGACATGTTTTGAATCTGTTAAAAATCTTGCAATATCAAATGTCGTATACATCCCTTCAGGAGCAAGAGAGGGAGTTCTAACTTCTAAGCACCAAGCCGAACATATGAACAGGTGTTGGGTTCTTATCTGGGGGGTGTTCAAAGTTTGATTGTATTTGATTTTTTGGGGATTTGTTTCTCCAAATAAACCAAACCAAACTATCTCCCAAATCAAACCAAATGAACTTGGTTGGTTTGGTTCAAACCATATTTCACCATGGTATCGTGTCTACGTCGATATATAATTTTTTTTGGTTTGTTTTGAATTATATTTTATCAACATTTATATATATATATATGTTTTTGATTCCATTACTTCTACCTTGCGAACTCTTGAAAAGAATAATTATTAGAAAATATGTAATTATCGATAACATTGCTAAATTAAAATAAATATTTAATATAATTTGAATTATTCAGTTCATCTGTTTGTCCTGATTCGAACGATCTTAAAGACTAAATCAAGCCCACAAGCAATTCAATTCAATGCAAATCGAATCAAAATATTAGTTTGGTTCTTCGGCTTCAATCCCAAAGTGGAAAGAGCGAGAGAGAGAGAGAGAGAGACGACGGCGACGAGCAGACGAAAGAAGAAGGCGAGGAGAAACACGACGATAAGACGTCATGGGTGTCCAACCACAGCCTTGCTGACGTATTCGAAATGACACGATGCTGCTCGTGGTGGTGGGCACCGCATTCACCGGCTTTCCTTATCCCGATGACGCCTTGATTCGAAAATAAGAATATGTTTTCGATAAATAAGTACCCACACCCGAAGAGCACTTCAAAATGTTTTGTCGTTCGAGAATCCTTTAAATTTCATGGACCAAGACAACATCATTCTCTATTTTCTAGATAGACGAAGGTGACGGAGGAGAGGGAAGAAAGAGAGATGGTCATTTATAAAAAAAAATTAAAACTATCTTAAATAATTTTTAAGAATTTTGACTGTACGGATCTAATTTCAGTAAATTAAGAATCATTATTAGATGGTGACATATTAAAAATGTGAACAATTATAAGGACATGTATTAATATTTGTCTATCCCATCTTTCTCTTATATTCAAGTAGCATATAATCGCCAAACAACAATTTTTGTTTGAAAATGTATATCAATACATGTAATCTTTTCTAATCGTTTTTAGAAGAACACGCTTCATCTCAAAAAGACTCTTAAAAGAAATTTCAAAATCTCTCTTACAAAATAGAGGATAAGATATCATATGATCATCATTAATGTCATTAAATCATAATATTTCATCACTTTTATCACGAGAAGACCGAGAAATTTTTCTAAAAAATCCTCTTGAGGTCAATAGCACTCTTTTTAAAATTATGCAAGTTTCAGAGGTCCTCCTTAAAATTATTTTGCGATTTACGAGTATTTTTCAAAACGTTCTGATCGTCTGCATTGACCACCGTCAAAAAAAATAATTTTAAATATTTCAATTGCCATCAGCGTATTAAAATATTGTACCAAACAAACATCGATCAAGAGATTTCTCTCTCTCCACGTCCGTGTAGCGCCATAGATTTCTCTCATCGTCCGCTCTCTCCAGTGCCCGGACCAGAGCTTCCACGGCGGCTCATAGGCGGCGCAGACCACCAAATCCGGCACCACAACGGCAACCGCGAGAGAGAGAGAGTGATAATAAAAGATCCATCTTTATGCTATCCCACACAACGTACAGAACTCTTATTCCCGTCACGGCCTCCGGCGATCCGTGTGGTCCGGGGAGAGTCTTTGCCCCCTTCATCTTCTTCTCCGGCATCGGCAGATTATTCGGCGGTCATTAATCTATGTAAGGAATAGTGCTGTACATGGCTATGCGAAGGCTAGCTTCGGTCCCATTCCGACAGGATGCGGGAACAATGTTTTGTTTCTGCAGCGTGCCGAGCTCCGCCGCCTCGGATTCCTGGACGCCGGCGCCGCCCACACGGACGGCAGCCGGCGGCGGGCTGCGGATGGCCGAAGCAGAGAGGAGGGAGAGGCGCGCGTCTTGCCTAATTTCGTCTCGACGGGCCGCGGGGGCTCTCGCGCGCGTTGATGACTTCTCAGGGCCCGGCCGTGAAGCGGCGGGGAACGCGCGGGGTGGCGGCGGCGGGGACGTCGTCGCGGCCGGAGAGGATGAGCTCGAGGCGGTCGGGAATCGTCCGGTCGCCGGCGAAGTGCCCGGAGGAGGAATTCTCGGCGTAGCAGACGTAGTAGCACCCCACGCACGCCTGTGTCAATGCCATGCCGATCCGGGTCTGTCGCCAGAAAAAAAAAACGAAATCTTGCTGTGTAAAAATTCGATCTTTCCGCAAAACGACATCTTGCCGTGTGTAAAAATTCGATCTTTCTGCAAAACGAAATCTCGCCGTGTGTAAAAATTTGATCTTAGCGCAAGGCAGTGCTCCGGAGGCGCGCACCATGAGATAGCCGACGAAGAACGCGAGGAGGGAGACGGTGGCGGTGAAGTGGCGGTGGGTGGCGAAGGTCCAAGAAGCGGCGAAGATGACGCAGACGCAGCCGCTGGACACCCCCGTCAGGAAGCAGATGGAGCTGGTGATGTCGGAGTCGACCACCGGCTCCAATCCCCGGCTCTCGAACAGACCCCAGGTGCTCTGCGACGCCGCCACAAAGCCCTTCCCGTACGCCGCGATCTGCAAAGTCGCGAACGAACTTTCTCCGGTGAGGAGATCAGATCGAGGGGCGCCGGAGAGGAGGAAGATGATCGGAGGAGATCAGGACACGCGCTACATACGTGGACGAATGCCCAGCTGTTGCCGTAGCGGAAGATGACCTCCATGACATGGAGGCAGCAGTGGGCGCAGGAGAACAGGAACTCGTCCTCGCCTTCCAGGAGGTTGAGCGCCCGGAAGATGATCCTGCCGGCTTCAATGGCGGGGACGACAAGCGAGCCCAGGCAGGCGCCGCCGAGGTTGCGGGTGACCGCCCGCTGGAAGCAGAACCCGACGTCCGACTGCATCCCCCGGAGGTAGTACAGCGCCACCACCCTGCTCACCGTCAGGTTCGCCACGTTCCGCATCACCTCCGCCGTCCACATCAGGCTCAGCACCAGCGCCGCCACCGTCAGGGGAGGGTGGTAGAAGTTGTGCGCTCCGATCACCGCGAAGCACCACACCGATATCCAGACGAAGCCCGCCGCCATCATCAGGTAGGCGGGCCGGTTCAGCGTCCGGAACTTGGTCTCCGCCGGCAGCAGCGATCTTGCCAGCACCCGGGCGGCGAACGCCGTGCGCCGGACGGACCAGCACGCGTAGAGCCCGTCCCCGACGGCGAAGGCGATGAGGGCCGCGCCGCAGCCGTCCGTGGCGGGCATGGAGAAGCAGAGGAGCAGGACGCCGGCCGCCATGGACGCCGCGAAGCTGAACCAGATGATGAAGCGCACGGTGAAGTGGGTGGGGGAGGTGCGGACGAGCTTCTGCCAGGCGAAGGCCAGGAGGACGCTGAGCAAGGCGGAGCCCGCCACCGGCGGCAGCCAGAAGCTGAGAACGTGCCGCTCCTTCCGCCGCCGCCGCGGGCCCGCGAGACCCAGCAGGCCCTCGACGGCCTTGTAGCACAGAAAGCAGATGAGGCCGCCGGCGACCAGCAGGTGAAGCAGGAAAAGGAACAACGATATGCGGTTGGTGTAGCGCCGGGAGTTCAGCGACGACGTCGTGGAGATTCCGGCCGGCGGCGGAGTACTGACCCGAAGAGGCGCCGGCGGAGTGGGCTGGAAGGAGGCGGCCGGAATAGAGCGGGCCTGGGCGGCCGGGCCATGGGAGACGACATGGGTGGCGGCGGTAGGACCGTGCGCCTGCAGCCTCGACACCCGCGCCTCCCCGGCTACGGCGGCGTCCGCCGTGATCACGACCACCTCCTCTTTCCCTCCGCTTTCCTTGCCCTCCCCCGCCTCCTGCTTCTTCCCGTCTTCCTCCTCGATCATCTCCTCCTCCGCCGCCGCCGCCTCGCCCTTCCCCTCGCCTCCCTGCTGCTTCCCATCTCCACCATTGCTTCCCGCTTCCCCCATCGCGACCTACCGGCCGGTGCCGTGACGGCGACTTGGCCGCCGCCGCTGCCTGTCCCCTGACGGATCTCGACGGCCTATCCCCCGCTGCCCTCGCGAGGAATCCTTTTGATTACATCGTTGTCGTCGTTGGCGGCGCTCGCCGGCAGAGAAGACGAAGACGAAGACGAAAAACAGACGGAGAAAGAAACGGGCGAGGAGATCAGGGAGAGAGCCAAGTGTCAAATGGTGCTTCCCACGTGGAGGGATGCCATTGAACGGAATACAACGCACTACTGTGTATTTCTGTAAAAGCTTAATTTTCGTGGGTCTTCCCATAAATTTGACTCTGTAGCGTAGGATCAAAACTATGTTTCGAAAAATATTAGGATCAAGCCATTTTAAAAAAACTTAAGAAAATATAGTAATCAAACAAGAAAAAATAAACTTCCGCATTCCACATTAAAATTTTGAGACAATATAAGACTTAGAGAGTATAGATACACATTCCGGTTATATTTTAAAGACATTTTAATTTACTTAAATTGTGAATCCAACCACATGCACCTAGGGGTGCAAACGAGCCGAGCCGAGCCGAGTAGTATGGTGTTCAAGCTCGGCTTGTTTATTTTACACGAGTTCGAATTCAAGCTCGAGTTTTAGCGAGTACGTGGAACCCTTGTTCAAGCTTGAATCGTTTATTAATCGAGTCGAGCTCGAACTCGAGTAGTAGTTAGACAAAAATTCAATTCATATTCAAACTTAAGCTATATACAAACTCCTTTATAAACCCAAAGTCAATGAAAAGTCATTTGTGAAATTTTAGATTTAACTCATTTATGAAACTCAATCTAAGTTTAAACTCATTTTTTGAATTATTTAATATATTTAAGTGACAATATATAAATATTAATACTTGTAATCTAATTTTTAAAAATAAATATATAATATAATATTTAATCGAGTTACTCGCGAATTTATGGAGCTGAGCAGGAGTCTGTTCAAGTTCGGCTCGTTTAATGAGTCGAGCTTTATTTTTTGTTCAAACTTGTTCATTTAACATAATAAACGAGCCGAGTCGAGTTTTTATCGAGCCGAGCTTCGAGCTACTTATCGAGTGTATTGATTTGTTTGCACCCCTACATGCACCCACACTCCGATGAACAATTCTGCAATTTCTTCAGAGTATTAATTTTCTGACGAATTTACAAAAATATAGTCCATACCCGCGAGGGTATTTTTGTTAATACACTTTTTCAATATTATAAAATTAACACAGTAATATTTGTCACGCGGGAATAGCACACTTTACTGAAAATGAGTATCTTAACGCCTGTTTGGTATCAAAATTTTTCGAGCATAAATCTGATTTATTCTTTAAAATTTGGAGATAAAGTAGATTTATTCTCAAGTTATCTCGATATCAGACAGCCCCTTAAGTGATGTTTGGTACGGGGATAATTTGGGGATAAATTTGGATTATCCCCAAAACTTTGGGGATAATTCAAATTTATGGGGATAATCCAAATTTATCCTCAAAATTTTATGGTACCAAATAGGCTCTTAGATTCTGACTTTATGACGAGAAAATTAGGCTCAGATTTTGACTTCAATGCTGAAGTTTGTGGACACCATACCAACTTGTTAACAAACAAATTGTAATCACCGTCTGATCTTCATTAAAGTCACCAAATTCACGTAATGCGCACCAACTTTTAAGGTCGAACAAATTCACTCCGACTTTGCATAAGTCGGATCAAATAACTCGGATTTTATAAGAAGACTTGTGGGGGTTTAACCCTTTACGGAAGTCGGACACTCAGCCCAAAGTTAGAAACCCAAATTGACTTGAAATATCGAACTCTCGACCTATCTTTTTTAAAAAAGTCGGAATATATATAACGCCAACTTGTAAAGGGGGGGGGGGGGCAGGAGTGGTTAACGTCAAAGTCGTTTTCGTCCAAAAGTTGGCGGTGGGGATACCACTTTCACGAACATTTGTTGTTTCTGTAAAATAAATAAGTAAATAATATGTTATTTTGACATCATTAAAATATATTTTAGTTTAAAAAAAGCCTGCCTTCCACCAACCCACCAGGCCCGTCGTCGTCTCCTTCTCAGCTTTGGCTTCCCCTTGGCCACGCGGCACTCTAAAGTAGTTCTAGTTCGACGTTCTCATGTCCTGTTTGGACGCCGCCTCCGGATTCCGCGAATCTCGTGGGTTTAATTCCCGACCGCCCGAGGTGCGGATTTGGGAATCCGACTTCCCGCGCGCCAAACGCGCTGCCTTGGAGCGAGAGTTGGAGACTTCCGGAGCTGCACGGAAAGAAATCCATCTCCTGATCCGAAGACAGGGCAGAAGAGTTACGGGGATGTGTCTGAAATTCAGGATACCGGTTGGGCTCAGGGATTGTTTGATTGTCTATCAAAAAAGTTTCTTTCCTGGGAAAAAAAAATTCCATTGTTTGGTTATAAATAATTTCGTAGTCGACTGAAAATTAATCAGTACGAGGATGTGTTTGGTAGAGAGATTTACAAAGTATTTCAATCACTGAAAATTTATGATGGGTTGTGTGTGTCACTAAATGCACAAGACTTGAGTGCAAGAGACAGTTTCTCACGTTGGAAAAGATTTAATAAGGGTAAAAGAGCACTTTCACCTTTACGTTTCACATTTTTTTTCCAATGATTCTAATGCTAGTCAAGATTTTACGTATATTTGGTGGAGTCTCTAAAAAATATGTACATGAATTTTTCATGAAATCCACGGAATTCCTACCAAACACACTCTTAAGTCTTAATCGTACCACACCCCTTCGGGTCAGAGATGGTTATACGGACCTAAATTTCCCAACATAAATTTATTTAAAATATCGATTGTACCCATTGAAAATATACTATCATTTGAATTATGATTGATATTATAATACTATTTTTAATATGTAAATTTATTGGATTCAATAATAATAACATATCGATGAGACGGAAATTTTGAGCCGGGTCAAGTTAAAGTTTTTACCAACAAAATCAATCATATCATATGCACCAAACTTAGTCATCCCCGATAGGGCTGTTCACTGTTCGGTTCAACCCGAAAAACTATATCAAACCAGTACTTTGGTTCGGTTCGATTTGGTTTGAACTACCGATCGATTTGGTTTGGTTTCTAAGACCCTTTAAACTAAACCAAACCAATAAACTGAATAATCTGAATTAGATTAAATATTTTAGTTTAAGTTATATATAAGATAATATTTATGTATCTTTTCTTATAACAATAATTTTTTTTAAGTGTTTTTAAGGTAAAATTAATATAATCTATAAACATATACACAAGATTTTAATAGAATATGATTTAAAACAAACAAAACAAAATTATATATTAATATATCTGTTATACCTTAATAAAATATAATTTGAACCGAACCAAATCAAACCAAACCGAATTAATTTAGTTTGGTTTGATTTGGTTTGGGAGATAGTTTGGTTTAGTTTGATTTGAGAAAAAAATACTCAAAAACCAAATCAAATCAAACCAAACTATGAACACCCCTAATCCCCGAAACCTTTTGAACTAAACCAACTTTGGGCCCCCGGCCCATTGACACCCCCCCTAATCAAGCAGAAGACAATGCCATTTTTTTTCCAATGCAGCAAGGGGAAACGACGGCGGTCTTTCTTCGTATTAGGGGAGACCGTAAGGAGGAGCAGCAGCTCTGAGGGAGGGGGTCTTCCGACGAATGATCATCGTCAAAAAAAAAAAAAAAAACCTGCAATGGTTCATGTTGTTCCAGGATCTGAACTCTGAAGCTGAAATGGAACCCTTCACATTACAGAAGAACATTCTAAGCTAGCCGTGGATCAGAGCCGTGCAGATCATAGACAAAGTTGATGAATTCAGAAAACTTCACTGGTATCGACATCCCATTGTTCCAACATCAGAAAACTCGTACATATATATACCAAGAACAACTCCATTAATTGGCGCCTGGCATCGTAGACAGATCAGAAATCCTGGATTACATGCTTGCCTCCTTGGATTTGGTGTGCACGATCGGGTGCCGTCGTTTATTTATGCGCATCCGCTGCAAGAAACCAAAATGGGAATGCATGGACGGCGGGGGAGTCACAGACCCCCACTGGGAGCAAGCCCATTTTTCGGTCAGGCCAAACAGCGAACACCTTGCAGGCGTTCATGTTGTTCTTCTAAGGTCTGAAGTCTGAGGCCGACAACCCTGCATATAACAGAATAACATTCTAGGCTAGCCGTGGATCAGAGCCGTGCGAACAATCCGATCATAGACAAAGTTGCATACATCGTTTAAATTCAGAAAACTTCACTGGTATTGACATCCGATTGTTGCAACATCGGAAAACTCGTACATATATACCAAGAACAGCTCCATTGATTGGCGCCTGGCATCGTAGACAGAACAGAAATCCTGTGTATCAGATGACATGCTTGCCTTCTTGGATTTGATGTGCACGATCGGGTGCCGTCGTTTATTTATGCGCATCCGCTGCAACCTTTCGATCTGGGAGGTTAAGGTAAGGATCCGAAACTTGCCTATATATCATCAGCAATCGATGTATATTCTGGCGCGGGAGGAGGCCGGAGTAGAGAGACGGTCGTATCGTATGCGGTATCAGTGGTCGAAGAGGAGGCCGAGCTCGCGGAGATGGTGGTGGATGTCCGGCGGGTGCTCGTCGGCGCGGGGGCGGTCCGGCTGCATCCAGCGCCCGTCGTGGTTGCGGATCATGCCCTTGTTCTCGTCCTGCCGCCAGTTGGGGGGCACCATGTGGTGGTCCTTGAGAAAGTCCGCCGCCTTGTTCACCAGCGCCGGGTCCCTCCCGCTCGCCAGCACGAACCGCCGCCCCTTGCCGTGGTACCTGCGCCCGCCGCCATGCCCGCGTCTCATTAGCTCGGGCCAGCGGCCGGAGATATCCTCGGAGAAGGAAACGACCGAGCAAGCAGACGAGACGAGACACCCGTACGTGTGGGAAGCATGAAGATGAACCGACTACGAAGATAATATAATATATCTATGACATAATATAATACGGATTAGATATTAAATTTTAAATATTCTTTAAATTTGGAGTGAATAGGGATAATTTGTGTCTTAAATTTCAATCGATTAATATCTTTAATAATATATAAATATGCTTTAAAATATAAATATATATATTTTATTAATGTCAACTAAGTAAACTGGTGTGTACATATTATATATACCATAAAAAGAATTATTCAAAAAAGATATTAAATAGAGCGGAGTAAGTATTTTCAGATTAACAATAGGATAATATCCACTCTCATAAATACCACTTAGTCCACTATTAACCGATAAGTATTTTCAGATTAACAATAATATAACCGGTCTCCACATCATGCCATATGTTTTTATCTTTACTAATTTCTTATATATATATTATGAATCACCGGGTTGGCGGGTCAGCAACTAAAAAAACTAGAAGATTTTTATATATAAACCCTCCACGAGTTCTTCCTATCTCTCTCTGCCCATGTATCCGTATAAATTTTAAAAGCACGATACAAGCCGTCAAAAGACGCTGAAGGGGTCAGAAGGGAACAGGTGAGATTGCTGATAATATATTTATTTGTGGGGTATACCATGAATAAATTTGTGGGGGCTATACCATGAATAAGGGTGTCTATCCTCGGGTAATCGGGTATTCATTATATTTATTTATATAAGTTACATATATACATAAAAAACCACAAAATAAATTTTTTTCATTTAATTATAGGGGACCCAAAATAAGTTATCATGTTGTCAAGTGGCAGTCACTGTCCATCTGCCATCCGGGAACACCGACGTTGACATCCATCGAGATAAGAATAATTAAAAATAAAATACGCAGGCCTAGACTTTTCTTGCCAATTGTGTCATTTTCATTCTGATGTTTCTGTACATATCTCTGTGTACATGCCGTGTTTACATATATATATAAGTTCAACTATTTTATTTTATTCTCATTTCTGCTTATCTCTCTGAGTGTTATATATATAAATTACGTTAAGCTTTATTGAACTTGTATAATATGCAGAGTTTTTTTTTGAACTAACACACTTTTTTTAAAAAAAAATTAACACGGTAAAACTTTGTTTTGTAAATCTAACACACTTTGGTCAAAGTCGAGTTTTGAAAATTCGACTTTGACCGAAAACAGCAAACGGTCTCGACTAATGACGGCGAAACGGGATTAGTTTAAAGTCGAGTTTTTACAACTCGATTTTAAAGTCGAGTTTTGAAAACTCGACTTTCCCACACGATTTTTTTCACTCCCGTTCTTCGCTCATAGCCGGGTTTGGTTTAAAGTCGAGTTTTCAAAACTCGACTTTCCCACACGATTTTTTTCACTCCCGTTCTTCGCTCATAGTCGGGTTTGGTTTAAAGTCGAGTTTTCAAAACTTGACTTTAAAGTCGGGTTTTGAAAACTCGACTTTAAACTAATCCCGTTTCGCCGTCATTAGTCGGGACCGTTTGCTGTTTTCGGTCAAAGTCGAGTTTTGAAAACTCGACTTTGACCAAAATGTGTTAGATTTACAAAACAAAGTTTTACCGTGTTAGTTTTAAAATTTTTAAAAAAAGTGCATTAGATGAAAAAAAACTCATAATATGCAAGTCTAATAGCAATGTTTAATGTGCATAAAAAACAAGAATAAACTTTATGTGCAAAAAAAATTCAAGTTTAATTATATGATGACTAAAAACCCGACTACCAGACAAGAATACGATAAAGAGCTACTTGTTAAAACATATATACGTACGCTGTTACCACTGTTTTCTCGACGACCACGATGATAAAGATGAGGTTGAGATGAGCTAGGGTTTTCTGGAGATTTACCCGTCCAGGAGGTGGAGATGAGCTTCCAGGTTGTGGAAGGCTGCGGGGTCGGTCGTCTCCTTCAGGAACGGCGATCGACGGTGGTCGAGCGCCAGCTCCACCCCGACGTGGCTGTAGCTCCACGGCAGCGCCTCCCCCACCCGCCGCAGAGCCGCCGGCACCCGCTCGTTGAAGAAGACGCCGGGCACCTTGGGCACGGTGTCGTGCACGTTCACCACCCGCAGCGCCTTCACGCCCAGCTCCCCCTCGAACCTCTCCTTGAACCTCCCGTTCCCCACCCTGGGGCCGGAGAAGGAGAAGACGCAGATCGGCGCCGCCGCCCCCGCCGCCGCCGCCACCCTGTTCACCCCCGTCGCCGCGACGTCGAAGGCGCTGAGCATGGCGAGGGCGCTCCCCAGGCTGTGCCCCGTCACGGTGATGCTCACCTCCTCGCGCCGCTCCGCCGCGTACTGCTGCATCAGCCGCCGCAGCTCCGTCAGCACCTGCTCCCGCGCGGAGTACCTGCCGAAGCGGCAGCCTGCGGGGTCCTTGTCGGTGTACAGGTCCAGGAAGCCCGACTCCACCTTCACGCCGGCGTCGGCGCCGGGGATCCCCTCCGCCGCCACCGGCTTGAGGAAGTCCATCAGGTCGGCCACCCACTCCAGCCTCGTCACCGTGCCGCGCCAGGCGACGACGACGTCCCGGCGGCCCAGCCGCGCCGTCGTCGCGTCGTCGGAGACGGCGACGTAGCCGATCCAGTTGGCGACCTCGCTCCACACCTTGGGCCACCGGGATCGCTTGAAGAAGTTGGGGAAGTTGATGTTGGAGGTGGCGTAGAGGTAGCGGGTGACGTCGTAGCCGGCGGCGGCCATGCCCAGCGACTCGAAGAAGCGGCGGCGGGTGTACTTGCAGCTGCCGCAGTTCCTGGAGAAGGGGTCGAAGTCGTAGGCGTCGTAGCACGCCTGCGCCAGCTCGCCGTAGCGGATCAGCTCCGCCCGCAGCAGCGGGTCCATGGGGTCGAGCAGACCCGCCCAGTCGTCGCCGCCGGCGAGCTCCCGCCAGCGCGCGGCGACCCCCTCCCGCGGCTGGTGCTGCTGCCTCGTCCGCCGGTCGCGCTCCTCCTCGTCCCCTCCGGCGGCGAGATCCGCGCCGGCCCCCTCCAGCTGCTCCATGACGGAGGCCATGGGGGAGGAGGAACCGGAGGTTGCCGGCGACGACGAGGTGGAGCCGCCGTCGCTTCTGGTCGAGCGCCGGCGGAGCCGGCCCCCGGCCGGCGACTGATGGCGGCGGGATCGGAAGGCGAGGGAGCTGACGAGGGGCGGCCGGCGGCCGTCCGACCCCATCTCCCTGCAACCGCTCTTGCCAAGCCAGAGGATGTCCGGAGGGAGAAGATGGGGACGGGCGACGGCCATGGCGGGAGAGGGAGGACGCGCTGGCGGCGGCGGACTCGCCGCTGCTCTTCTGGCCGTGGATCTGACGACGGCCGGTCTTGGACAGCAGTGGGAACTATGCACATGCTGAGCTGGGGGAGGTGGGCGATATATTAATACAGCAGAGGGACCCGGAAAGTTCCAATAATAATTCTAGAGAGCGAATCCCCTCGAGTGTCCATATGAGGGGGTTTCTATCACTGTCACCTCAGCCCCTTATGAGAGGGGTTGAGAAAATCCCCTCAGGTGGGCACCTAAGGAGATCCGCTCTTATAATTCTAAACTGTCACGTGCTAAAAAAAGGAGAAAATTCCAATTTCAGAGATGGGCGTGAAAAAAAATAGATTTCTGATGACCCGAGTTCAAATCTGGTCGGTAATTTTTAAATTTTTTTGAAATAAAAAACTAAATAGAACCGGATCAAAACAGTTCGGCTGAATCCCAGGTTGTGAACCAAATCCAACGATTCGATTTGATTGGCGAGTTTGACGTGTGCTATTTATTTTGTAAAAAATAAAATAAAATTTAAATTAAATTATAATAATTAATTAGTATTAGTATACTTTTCACCAGAAATTATAATTTAAAAAATAATATTTACCGGGAGTACTTTTTAAAAAATAATATTTAACCAAAAGTTATAATTCAAAAAAGCTGTCAGGTCAGCCAGCCCTCGGCGGCTATGGGGCTGGGTCCGTGTTGGCGGTGCGGGCGTGTCACATGCGAATCACGTGCTGCCGTCGGGGGTCCGGCTGGCAAAGTTGAACCCCCTATAATTTTTGCTATAATTTTTTAAAAATTAAAATAAAAAGAGATTTTATAAGCAACCGAACACCCTATGAGTAGTCTTAAATTAACAACCAGAAGTCGACTACCTCTCTCGTCAAACACGTCCACCAGCTTCTTAGTTTAATTGACCACTTTGATAGATAATTTTAATAGACCCGGCCTTATAAGCCACAAGGAGTCATTTTGTTAATAAAATGGTAATCCACTATTTAGAAGAAACCATGTTTTATTTTTTTTCAAGTCAACTGCGACCGTCCTAATGAACTCTTTTTAGTAGATCTGTGAAGGCAGCTTTTTTTTTTTTGGTCACATGGCAACGTTGGCTAGTTGCCCGCCGCGCGTGCGGGTCGACGAGGGATCGAGCCCCCGCGGCTCGATCCCCACCTGATGAGCCCTCCCCCAGGGGATGGCCGGGTGTCTCCTGGCGCCCTCGTACCCCTGCTCTCCCGCAAACCTGGCAGGAGGGGGTGCCAACACTATGCTCGGCCGGCGTGAAGGCAGCCTTGTTGATCTGTCATAGGATGCCATTTGATTTGGTCCAAATCATGCTGAACTTTGCCAGATGGGTTCTCTCAGCTCGGAGTCTACCTCCCATCAATTTGGTATTATAGCTGCCATGGACAACTCTCTCTCTCTCTCTCTCTCTCTCATTTGTTGTTTTTCTTACATGTAAGTGTTGACATGATAATATTCTATGCTGCCGTTTTGCATCTGGGTCTAAGCTTGATATATACTTCGAGATAATTTTGAAGACTACAAGCTGTTCAAAAGTAAGGGGGCGATCATGAGTTGGAGCGATGATATGTTACGTTGGTCCAAGTGATAGACGTGTAAATGACGGTTTCTTTTTTAAATAACACAGTTTTTTTAAAAGAAATTACAGCAATAACGTGGTCCAACATTTTTCGGGACTATAGCACATTTTCGGGAAAGCTAGGTCCATGAGACCGATTTTAATGAAGGTACAGTGTGAAAGTCGGACATTTAACACTATCACAATTTTATGAGCCGGACTAACATATTCTGACTTTGTTTGAAAGACGCTTCCATTCGTGTCAAGTTGTTCGTAAGTCAGAGTGATATACTCCGGCTTTAAGAGCTGTTTGGTATCGGGATAACTCGAGGATAAACCAAATTTATCCTCAAAAAAATTTGATACCAAACAGGCCCTAAAAGTCGGTGTCCATTACACTCCCTTTATACATTAGAGGGAGGTGTTTTTAACAAGTAGACGTTAAAGTCTGACTTGGTAAGTGTGACTTTCTCTAGGCCCCCAAGAGAATAGGTGCTATTTTGACCCCCCCTAAAAAAAATGCCGTGATATTCAGCTGATTTCAAAAAGAAAATTGTGTTATTTAAAAAATAATCCGTAAATTGAGAAGGGCATGTAAGATGATGATCATCCTGAAACTACATAGATACCAAGCTAAGAAGAACCATATATATATACACACACACATGACGAAGTTAGATTGAGACCTGAACTGAGCAAATTCAAGCTAGATCAAACCTAAAGGGAGAACTTAAAAAGAAGAGAAAAGATTTAGGGGTGTTTTTTTGCATGGTAAAACGAGTCTTTACAACAAATGTGTTTAAGAAGGATCCAGATATATATGCATGTTTACAGAGCGTATTTGTTCTTAACTCAATCCCGGCAAGGATAAAAGATCAGAATTTGATCACATCCTCAATCCTCAAGAATATGACTGAACTGCATATCATATACGATCCTTCTTTTCACGCCTCTCTTAGTCGGGACCAGAGGGAGCCACTCCTCGAAAGGCACCCAACCACTATCAAAGATAGCTTTAAGTCAATGTATTGATCTATCTACTTTTCTTTAGCCAAAAGGCATGCCCATAAAATGTTGCACATCTTGTCGCATGCCTTTGTCGCTGTGATCAATTCCCTTGGATAAATATGATGCTCATTCCGCCCATGCCAATGTGTTCCAGAAATTTGAATTGGATGCATCAACGTCAAGGGCGGACATCAATCAGTAAAATGTAGAGATGTCAATGGTAATTAATTGTCTGATTGTTCGACCCGTTGTTTAAGTAGAAGGACAGTTATATGTGATAGTTCGATGGGTCCTGATAATTTAACCGTATCAGTACTCAGCTAATTTAATAGACGCGAAAGCAAATTAATATATCTCAAACTAAATCTTGTTATTTGGTGATCAGATGCGTTAATAAAAGCCTATCATCAATAGTCTAAGACAACCTGACACTTAACACTTAATTTGTATCGAAGATGAAAATTGAATTTTCTCATTATTTTATTTCGCCTTATATCAGAATTTAGTGATGGATATTTGACTTAGAATGATGTGCTATTTTTATGAGTAGATTTTAGTAGATTTTATAATGCATATTCTTTTTTATACTTTGATTGTTGTAACTTAGATTATTTTTATCTTTTATCGTAATACATTGAATTATTCTTATCTATTACATTTATAGATTCGTTAACTGATTTTTAATTGAACATTGAATAAATCAGTTTACAAATACACGGGATAATTAACCAATAATAAATAGATATGCTATACAATTATGACCGGTGTCACTATCTCGTATCCTACCTGAGAGGAGCAAGATGGACCACTCAATGAATCGGTAGACATCTTTACGGGTGTGCACCACAAAATGATTCAAACAAATCAGACCGTCAAATCAAACTCAACCGACCCACCAACTTGATTCAACCCGATTGGAGGTCTCTCAAAATCGAACTAAATCAGATCAAACCGACCAAAGTGATTTAAGATAAAAATTATAAAAACAATACGATATTATTTTAAAATACCATTTTTATATTTTTATAATATAATATTGTTTATTTTAATATACTATAAATATATATCCATTTTAAATATTTAATGAACTTTCACCGGATTAGATTTAAGTCCTTGGTTCGAATCAATCCCGTTTAGAAGAAAGAGATCATCACCGAACCCACCCCAGAACACCAGTAGACATTAATTCTAGAGAGCGGATCACCTCAGTTCCGGGGTGGAGGGAGAAACCTCAGTCCCCAATCAGAGGCATACCCCCGTCACTTAAGTGAACCGGTTTGGTGAACCGGACCGAATCGGGGTCTGAAACTGAACCGGTTCGGTTCACTTAAGTGACGGGGGTATGTGGCCGTCTCTGATTGGGGACTGAGGCTTCTCCTTCCACCCCGAAACTGAGGTGATCCGCTCTCTTAATTCTATCATGCAGAGGAGGACACGTAGAGAAGGATGATACGTACACGATAAGAAACCTTTACACGATTTGGCAGTTTGCACGTTCGACCTGCTGTCCTTTGAAGTCCATCGTGGAGGGCAACGTGGATCACGTTCATCTACTCCTTGGATTGGATCGCCCAAAGTCTGAGTTGCGGAAGATTTAATAAACGTGATAAACGCCATGCTCCAGTGGAAATATACAAATAAGATGACAAATATTAACTCAAACTCAAACTTAAATTCTTAATCTCGAATGATTATCTTTGATTACGTGAATTTCTCTTTTTCATTATACATGATCTTTTGTTATTTCTTTTCTTATGTCTAAATCATTATGCCATATTAGATTCGTCTACACAAAATTAATTTGAGCTTATCTCTTCATTTCTTCTACGCCGACAACACTAAAATCTCAACTTATCTGACAATTATCCGAAGAAGACAACATATGTTCAAACTAACAAAATCTTTATCTTTTATTATATTATCGATTCTTACAACTCCCACTTTGTCTCTAATACACTCATTAGATTCTATGTGGAACCACACATTCACTGTAATATTCACATTTCAACTATATCTAATTTGACAATATACTTCTTTTTAATTACCCAACACTTACTATCATAAATCATGATACGTCTTATAACCATGCGATAAAACTACTTTCAATTTTTGAAAAATTTTACAATTACAAAATATCCCTGTCACCTACATCTACATGTATTTTAACTATCTTACTTTGATTTTATAGTTGACATCCTTGTCACATTCTCTATCCATGTATATGAGTATGACTCGTTAAAAGTGGTGAATAATTCAATTAAGTACTTATTAAATACTTGATTGTATATTTCACGATGTACTCATAAATCATAACAATACATAAAATTATGTCGAAATTTTTTTATCCAAATCCTGGAAATGTCTAAGAATTTTAGATACATTGTTAGGGGTAGGTGTTAACTTTTAATTAGGAGTGTCAATTGATCCATAGAATTTGGAAATCGGATATGGATGAATCAGGTGTTGCAGTATTATCCAGTAGACAATGCCTAAAAAATTGGAAGAGAACAACATTGGTACCTGGGGCGGCCAGATCCGTTCTTAACCAGCAGAAAAGACAAACCCAGAAGAGAAGCATGATTAGTTGCAAAGTATGAGCATCTAACATCACACAGAGAACACTATCCTTTATATATATGTAAGTACATTTTTACCTGTCTAGCAATATAGGCATCGGGCGTTAGCGTTAGACTAGCTGCATTATGTGCACAAGCCTCCAGGTCCAGAAAGAAGTGAAATACCGCGTTGACGCCCCGCCGTTTCTGGCAACACGCAGCAACTTGTCGGGCGTCGCCGCTAACAAAACAGATCATGCAAACGTGAAGCAAGAGACTAACTACAATTTATCGGGAATGGCAGTAGTAACATGTTTTCTGAAAGGTAGTGCACACTGGGCCACATAAATATAGTTTTGACACAGTTGAAGTCGTCGTAAAATGGCTCCTACTCCTAAGCTACACGCAGTTCACTATGCCCATGGAACACAAATACTAGTGATAAAATAAGATGCAGATGTATCAATCATTTAACACAAGAACTTCACAAATTTGCCTGTGTATGCTGTGTTATGATCCCTCACGCAGAATCTACATCCTTGTTTGTGTAAAGAGAAGAATGGCATTCAGATCATCTGGAACGTATCCAAACAGACAGGCGCCTCATGAATCAAAGGAGCTCCATTAGTTGCTGTGAAACATCTGTATAAACAAATCAAAGATCAAAGAACATCAGCCACAGAAAATTCACGCACAGAAAGTGGGGAGCACGACAAGTTAAACTGTACAGCTATGACACCTTGGAGAACGGACGGTGTGGTCTGAAACTCCAACCAGATACTTTGGTAACACGCAAGGTCAAAATTTAGGAATTTGGCAGCAAGGAATGCAGCTCCAGCGGCGATGTGGTGGGGCTTGAACTGGAGCCAAAGTGAACTTTTAAGCCTGAAAAGCAAAAGATACATCTGAAATAGAGAAAAGATAATGCTCAAAAGTCAAAACAGATAGAGACAAGATTCATCCTTTTAACTTAGAGAAGGAAAATGCAACACAGGATGTTATCTTACAGGATGGATGAGAGAAAGTTGCAACCACGATTAGAGTTGATGAATCAAAAAGAAAAATCCAGACAGCAACAAGAAGCTATCACATCGTCCTTTCCTTACCAACAATCATGAAGCTGCCAAAGGTTGCACAAATGACTCTTTCTGCTTGAAATGCTGACATGGTGGCTAACAATAGTAGTATGTTCTGGCCTTCTGACTAAACAGTCAAATCTCGCCAATCCAGCATACCGTAGAATTGACAAGAACACATGGTTGAACGGGCAAAGGGTAGAACCTCCCAAATCCCATTACTGTTGCTCACTTCGATGATTCAATCCCTTAGCAGTTATCACAAATAAATTCATGCAAAGGCATCACAACTTATTTAGTTGATGCCTCATTTATCTGCTAAGAATACACGTGCAGATGCATGGGTACCTTGCTTGCTCTTCTTTCTATCAACTTTTACATGAATGGTGCCCAATAGATCAAACATTTTTGGCACTAACATTACTTTACCCCGCAATACACATGGATACTCAACTCATCAAACATGAAGGATATGGTATACATCTCCCGCTATGAGCATATAACGGTGGTCCGGAATTGGAAACATAAGCAATATCACATAGCAGAATTTCCAATTGGCTTTGTTATAGTATTTGCGGTACAAAACAACAAAAAGAAGGCATAAGATAGATACCCGACAATATATATATATATATAATTGAAGGGGATGTTAGATCTTTTATCTTGATAATCTCATTTCGATATTTCAAGCCAGTAACAGTTTCCACATTCTCTCTCCACATTAATCACATATTCACATTAGACAGCTTAATAGTTGCAAGGTGCTGAAAATATAATTGTCTTCGTCGCTCAGAAAAATAGGATAAGTTAAGACATGATATAGGATCACTATCATCGATATCATACTACACTAGAAAATATGACGTTCTTCCCTTTCAATTTAGGAATTAGCACATTTAAAACAGAAAACAAATACCCTCTTGGGCGATCAACAGAAAAGTGCTGATAGATAAAAATCACACAAACACCTTTCTGAAACTGGGAAATGCTAGAATGCCTAGAAAAAGAATTCGATAAAGGTAGGTAAAAAAAGTGAGACCAAAAGAAGCACATCACAGCAGAGAGACCCAAAGCAACACCACATGCAAGCCCAACAACAAAAAGAATGACCTTTAGACCAGGAAAAAGCCGGCACATTAAGCACACCCTCACCTAGTCAATAAGAGTGATAAACAATCAGGAGATGAAGATTATTGCCACAAATCACATGTTGGGTCCTTCATTTTACTCGCCAAACTCCAGTGACAGAATCAGACAGAAAGACTCAAAAAACTCAAAAAGACTAACTTCTTAAATATTGAACAAACTACTACTATGCATATGAAAAGTGTGAAAAACAATCACCAAAGGGATACCTTAGCATGCAATCTGAATTAAAGTTAAAACAAAATTTAGGTCAGTTTTCCTGGAATCTTGTGTCTCTAAGACAAAAAAAAGACATGAATAATTGAGATGTGATGATGTAGCTAAAAAGGCATGAATGACTTATTCCTTGAAATAGTGACGTGTGTCTATAAGCTGCAGTTTGTTTTCAAAAAAAAAAAGGTCTATAAGCTGCAGTGACATAAAATAGAATGTAAAGGTCACCATACAATGGCTAACATCATCAGGATGACTCGCTCCATGGTATCTAAAAGAGAAGACACTTAAAAACTGTTTCGCCAGAAACCAAGAAAAAAATAAGAATTTTGGATATGGGTCACATAATTATTCATTTTTCAAAATGCCCTCATAAAAATTAAAAAACCTAATAAGTCCCTAAAATCATCTATTTCTAAAAATAAAATAAGTCATGCCACTTGAAAACTCTTAGATATTTTTTAATTTTAGACGGAGGTACTTAATTTCAAAATATAGGATTTCAAGGATTTGTTAAGATTTTTATATTTTTAGAAACATATTTAGAAATAGAAAACAATTATGATGACTGGTACATAAAATACCCAAAGAGAAAACTAGGTAAAAGTATATATTTCTTAGTGAATAATGCAGGGCAAGAGAATAAAATCTTTGATAACAAGCTGCCTGAATGAATTTCAAAGCATAAGTTAAATTTAAAATTTATAATACATTCTCAACTCAACTCAACTCAACTCGAGCCTTAGTCCCAAATTCCTTGGGGTCGGCCAAAAATTTATAATACATAGTATGATATATTTATATTATATATATGTAACACATACTTGTGTGCACACGGAGCAACAGCTAGAGGAGTCAGTTCGAGGTGTTCACTTAGACATTGTGAAAATGCTAATGCTAAACTTCAGCGGTAAAATAAAGCTTTCCATGGACAGCATTTCAATCCTTCGTGTTAAGAATACCACATATTTGAGCACAACATTCTCGTCAAGACCCTGCAATTTATGCCAACCGAAATGATTAATATGCATGCAGAGAAACAATGAACTCTGAAAAACAAAAAACAAAAAAATTCAATTGAAAGCGCAAAGCCACAGAGACCATGTAAGCCAAGTACATGACAGGATGGATCCCAAGATTGATTCTAAGGACACCAGGAACTTAATTGGCAAAGTTTTCAATAAGACAACTTGCTCTTATTCATCCATCCACAGATAGACTTGCTATCTTGGTCATCAAAAAGAAAAAGAAGAAAAAATTGTTGAATATGGCATGCAGCTCTCAGAGAAAAAAAAAATTTGTAGAAAATGAAACATGACCAAAATCAACAAAAAATGCTCACACTCCATGACACAATTTTCATGAACAAGTTACATTCTCAAGAAGAGTGATAGAAAATGGTCTCTGCCTGACAGGAATGTCATATAACAAAGACTGTTAGGGTAAAATATATGGATTGTGAAGTACTACTATATCCCCTCATGTAAAGCAGAAGATGATAAAAGCATGGCAAGTCAGGAGACACGTGTAAAGCAGGAAATCCCAAATCACTAATAACCCAAATCTTACCCTTCATTTATCAAGCACCAAGCCAAATTTACAAGAACTGTTTGAGAAAGACCCAGTTTGTCAAGGACAGAAGTAAGAGGTGTGTATGGATGTTGAACATTCAGTTCAAAGTTTAATGTTGTCAATATCATTTGCTCTGCCTCGATGACATGTTCTCGGTACTGCTCAAACCAATCCTGTCGACAATAAGGAATCAGAGAAATGGTTCAGAAGGCAATGATATTTCAGTTACTGTCATCTCTTTGGAACATCTATGAATGAAAAGTGATGGAAAGCAATATTGATCAAAATAAACCAAGTTATCTGTCTCAAACAGAACAATACTTCCTTTAGAAAATTATAAAAAAATAGCAATTGATGGATACTATGAAATAGAGGGTACCATAATTGTCAAGGCAATGAAGCATTGCTTGTAGAATTGGCCAGATAAGCATTGGCCGATTCCAAGATCTGATTAGTTGGTCTTGATTTGATTTTCGCCTCTGAGATGATACAACCCGTTTCCCACTGGAATCGACCGAAATCGGTTGAAGTTGAATCAGGGCTGGAATCGGCTGATTCCAGCAATTCATCACCATAATCACTCCCTCCGCAGCCGCCACAGCAGTCGGGCAGGGAAGACCGCCGTGGTGGCCTATAAGGCCCCTTGGGGCCGAAATTGGCCCTAAAGGCTAGGCCCATATTTTGTGATTTTTTTTCATTTTTAGGATTTTTTGAGAAACCGATCCAGACCGATTCTAGATTGGTTTTCCTCCTGAAAAATCAGCAAATCTAGGTACCGATTCTAATCCGGCAATCATTGTCTTAAAGGATACCAATTCCGCTTAGGCAACAAGGCAGCCACTTAGGAATCGACTAGGCAGTCAAGATGGTATTATTAGATACTTGTATATATGTACATACACCGTGTATACAAATATATACAATAATAGATATAGTTAGATGTTAATACTATATTATATTGTATGTTATAATTAAATGTTTATGTTTATATGTACATACATGTAAATGTGATTATATATATAATTATGAATCTGTGGGTATATTTTGATTACAAATATTAAACATATGTGATAGTATAAGTGAGAGTAAAAATATATTAATATGTTTACACTATCAATACATGGGTGTCTCTTGTGAAGGATATCAAGGAAGAAAAACTCCCAAAATAAATTTTTTTAATCATGTATAAATACCCCAGGCAAGGTATCCAGCTGCTTAGGTGGGTGCCTTGGTCACCTTGGGCACCTAGGCAAGCGTCTTGGGCGCCTGGCAAGGTAACCAAGCAAAAGCACCTTGGTGACCACCTTGACAACTATAGAGGCTACACCTTGAGGCTGAGATAAAAAAAAAGCAACAGTTAAGGCATGATCCTTTTGGAAGTTTACAGTTTGTCATGATGAATGGTATAGAACAAAACTGTGTTACAAACCCAGACAAAGAGAAGTCAGCTAACTCACAGATTAAGTTCAGTGAACTATCAACACTTTTGCAGTCAGAACATTTATCAACTTAGTAAAACTCTAGTATCAATGATGAGTGAAAAATCTCACAGCAAATTTTCACCTTTTACATTGGTACATAAAAAAGGTTTGTTAAACATTTGATGATGGCAGAAAAATGTCTTTCCTCAAGCTTCTATCTTCTCCGAACACCCAATAAGCTGTGAGTAGGAAGGCATATGCTGCTCTCTTCCTTGGAGGAAATTTACACTTACCACCCGCTAACTATATAATCAAAAAGTTCAGGGAATACCACTCTCATGTTGAAATTTTTCAACAAAATAAATGCTTAATGAATGTATCTTTTCTTATTGATATCTTGATACAAAACAAAAATAATATGCTACTCTGACAAAGATCTATGTTGAAGTCCCAAGGGGAACTCCTGTAGCCTATGAAGATCTCTCGATGCACACTCTACCAGAGCAGACATACAAGTTGACTGGGATGGATGCCATAGTGCCCAGTTTGAGATTCAGCCTGCATCGAATTTAAAAATATTTTATTCAATTTTAGGGATTTTATTGATATAAAATTTTATTTTATTAGATCCTTATACTGGGGGCACAAGTCCATTCTCTGGCAAGATCAAGTTAGCAGTAGACTCAATTTGCATAAGTAGGAAATAACTTTAAATATATTTTTTGGGTCCTATTTTATAACTTCAACTTGGCCCTCTTTTAAAAGGGGCCTGCATTTCATGCATAGCTGGCATGTAGGAACAAAGGTGTCCATGGGGTGCAAAGGGTCCAGTGTGCCCTTTTGGGCCCAAAAAGGTGTCCAAGGCGCTAGTCTAAGCAGGCCTAGGTGGTGTTGTATGGGCCTAGCCCAACATAGGCTAATCTGCAAGACGAAGGCATTCATTCAAAGCTAATAAATCACATTAATATCTATTATTTTTTGTCATTTATGTATGTTTAGCTCAGAAAATTCTGCCTTCACCCTTTCTATCTTCGCCTTTCATGCAGTCTATCAATCTTATGCCCTTTTGAAACATCTGTTGGTGAGTGCACACATACATATATATATATATATATATATTACACATGTATACATAGTAGGATCTATCTCCTCAAGATTAGGGCTTATAAAGTCCACTCTCTATCTTCCTATTTGCTACTCTTTTTATCTCTCTACTAATGTCAGTCATGTAAGAAGCAATGAACTCCATGGATTCCTTAAATGCCTCGACAACTTCGATGAAGGAAGACATGGAATGGAAGACAATTTTTGGCAATGATGTGAAACCCTATATGTACCTTCCTCTTTTCCCCTCTACCTCAGCAGTTGTGCCCATTCTCGACCTCCCCCCCACTCAGATCTCTCCCTTGTCTCCTCTCTTCTACAACCTCACTCAATCTTCATGTCTTTACCTAAGTTCTCTCTCCCACTCTCTCTCTCTCTCAACACAAGGACACTGTCCCCCCTGTTGATGGAGACAGCATCAACACCATGGCAGCTGACCGCAAGCTAGCATATCTCCAACCCAGGAAAATTGTGTACCTTGCTGTCAATTTCTCCAGGTCCAATCTCTCAGGTAGAAAACCTGCATGGCTGCATCCTCGCTTGAGTGTGGCCTAACCTTTTTGTCCAAGGCAAGGATCATGGGATCAGAATCAGAATCGGGTCCTTGAACAGATCGGCCCGATCCCAGCCGATCTTATGGAAGGAAAACTGATCTGGAATTGGTCCTTAAAAGAACCCTAAAATAAAATAAAAAGTATAGAATAAGAAGCTAGATCATATTCTGATCCAATCTAGCTATTTTGAGACTAATTTAAATGTCCTCCATGGTGGTAGCTTGCCGGGTGAGACAACCTTGCCAGGTCCATTGGACTGGTAAGACTTGGATCTTCCTCTAATATCAGGTCCATTGGACTGGATATTGAACCTTACCAGTTTGCCATATTGGGTCCATTGGACCCAATATTAGGATCCAAGTCTTACTGGGTTTGAAGGAACCGATCCAGTGACCAATTTGCCGGAATCAGCCAATTTTGGCCGGGAACTTATATTGGATCGGTTCTCTAGCTGAAAATTGCATCAGCAGGGGCCAATCTGATCGGGGAAATGGGAATCGGCCAATCCCTACAAACTATGGTTCAGGATAACACCAGCCTCCCATTCTTCTGTTGTTGCTTCAATTGAATACACAGTTACATCTTCTCTAATCATATAAGGTGTACAGTAGTTTTTAGCGGCATGTGGTCTAGTGAAAGAGACTGTAAATATGGTGTACCAACAAGTGTCACAGCAAAAATCATTTGAAAACTCATCATGCACCCAGCAGCGTCAAGCAGTCCTGTATCTCAGACATCAACATATGAGTGACATAAGCTAGGTTACTGATGTAACCTCAAATTTAAAGATTTGTTCTTTTTTGTTTTGGAAATTCATTTTCCTTTTGAATTTGAATTAGACCTTAGCATTGATTTTGTAAGAAAATAGATGATATTTCATAAAAGTACTAACTAGGGTCAAAGTTATATGTTGAGGTTATTAGGTTCTTTGAAAACTTATTTTGACCTCTCCCGTCGGATGGTGCGAAGATCCGACGTTAATTACATCGAGATAACTCGAATACCCTTGATTATCGTCACAGCAATCCATTGAAGCAGAAGACATGCATAAATATTCACACATAGGAGAAAACAGTTCCATGAGCTTGATGGAAGGCAATCACTTAAATTTGTTTGAGTTTGGTTTGAATTGCATTTTGATTTATGTTGAATTGAATTGATTTGAATTTTGGTTTGATTAAATTCGTTTGTTGAATCTTGATCTGTTTGATTAATTTGAGTTGAATTTGATTTAAGTTTGTTTGGAATGAATTGTTTGGAATTGATTTATTTGGATTTAATTTGAAAGATGTATTTGGTTGAATTAGATTGAATTGGTTTGATTTTAGTTTGAATTTGAGTTTGTTTTATTGGTTGAAAATGACATGGATTTAGTCTTGGATGTTTTGATTTCTGTTTCTGGGTTCAGCAAGTTGGTAGATTTCACACTTTGGATGTTTCGGATTTTGTATGTTTCAGACCTTTTTTTTTTGTTTCAGCTGGATTACAGATTTTACAGGTTTCAGAATCTCTTAAATTTCTCTTTAATTCCTGATATTTTGGCTGCAGGTTTTATGGGCATTAAACTTTCAGATTTACAATATTTACAGATTTCAGACTATTGATTTTAAATTTTCAGATTTGAAATTCTGCAAAGTTTACAAGCTTCAGTTCCTTGTGTAAAGTTCAGATTTTTAGATTCTGCATATTCGAATTTTCAGATTCGAGGTTTTACAGATTCTTACATTTTTTTCAGATTTTGCATGCTTCGGTTTTAAATATGAAGTCCAGATTTTCCCATTTCTTCTCCTGCAGATTTTGATTTCTGATTCTTTTAAATTTCAGATTTCAGCTTGTAGATTTCAGTTTTTCTGTAATTTCTATTCCAGATCCACCGCTCTACCTGAATTTCAGATTTTTAGACTTTGTTCATGTCAAATTTTTGTTATCTTGCCTTCCAATGTAGCTCATGTAGCTGTCTTCTCCTAATAACATAATTCCGTGCACCGAGTATCAATTTTTTTCATTTACTTGGTCTCTCAATATGAGACATGATTACAACTTGTCCAGAAATCTGATTCCTCGAGTCCTTGATGAACTTGACAATTCATGGGTGGCATGTACCATATCTTTTCAGACTTATGGGCATCCCCCACTGTTTTGAGATTGAATACACCCGGCTTTTGATAAGCTTGTGGGGACTCATCTCACTGATTTGAGATTGAGCATATCCCGGCCTTTGATAGGCTTGTGGGGACTCATCTCATTGTCTTGATTAACCTCATTAGCTCACAGTTCGGCATATCGGCATGTTGATCATGCATAGCCTTCCCATGGCATAATGGGTAAGTAACTTCCTCTTGGGGCATGGTAAGACATTGGAATCTTTTTAATAGACCTTTGTATGTCCACCTTAAAAAGTTAAGGGAAAGGTTTAGAACCGACTCACAAATTCTTTTAAGTTTAGCCAAGACCATGTGGCGGGTTTTTAGCCGGCCAGATGCTTGTCTCGGTTTGTGAAATTAATGAATTTTTATTTAATTTCTGTGAATTGTTTGTTTTTTTTGTTTTTTTTGAATTATGGGTCAAGAAGCGTGCTTAAAAGCCGGCTTATTGCTTTCCCATTTATTTTGATTCTTTTAAGTTATGCCGAGACCATGTGGCGGGTTTTTTAGCCGGCCAGATGCTTGCCATCGGTTTGTTTAATTAGTTAATGAATTGTTATTTAAATTTTCACTTGATGGTGTATTTTAAAAGAGAGAGATCTCTTTCTTTTCCACAGGGCTTCAAGCTTCATGGGCCCGGCCCATCCTCCTTCTCCTTGCGCCCGCTGGCTGGTCCAGCGGGCCTCCTCTTTTTTTTTAACTCTTTTTTTTGCAGGTGGGCCCCACCACAGTGTTGACCAGCGGGTCAACACTCCCTTCACGCGACAGCTTCACGCGCGCGCTTGCGGCGCCTTCTTCTTCTCCCTCCGCTTTTCTATTTTTTTTTCGCTGTCTTTTTCCTGGGTGGGCCCCTCTTCTCCTCTGTGTCCGACGTGGACCAAAGTGGGAGAAAATAATCTCCCTCTCCCTTGCGCGGCGCTGTGCGGCGTCTTCTCCCGACCGCGGCGGAAGCGGAAGACGGCGAGGTTTACTACCTCCGGAGGGTGCTCCGGCGGCGACAGCGGCTTCCTCAAGGATCTCCGGCGATGATGGTTGATTACGGGAGGACTTCCGGCGACGATGGTGGCTTACGGGAGGACTTCCGACGGCGCTAGCAGGCTGCGGAGAAGATTCCGGCGGCGCTGGCCTCTCCCGAAGGGGACTTCGGCGGTGCTGGCTCCCTCCGGAGGGGTTTCCGGCGACGTCGGCAGGCTACGGAGAAGATTCCGGCGGCGGCAAGCTCTGGACGGGGCTCCGACGACGACGGCAGGTCCTCTCTTCTCTCGCTCTTCTTCTCTATCTCTCTTTCTTCTCTTCTTCTCTGGCTCTCGGGGGCTCCCTCCTCTTTCTCTTTTTTTTTTAAACTCTCTCAAAAGGTGGGCCCCACCCCATGTTGACCGCCGGGTCAACCGCGCTACAGCCCTCACGCGCGCGTGGCTTCTCGCGTGCGCGGCGTGCGGCCGCGCACAATTCCTTTTTTTTTATCTCCCCTTTTCTTGGTGGGCCCCATGACATGGCCAGCTTGGACCAAAGTCGGGGGGAAAATAATCCCCCCCGCGACCGTCGTCTTCGCTCGGCCTCGGCTGCGTCTGCGGCTGCGACGGCGCCCTCCTTCACCCGCTGCTCGCTCGCGGTGGAAGCAGACACCAACAACAGCAAGGGGCTTCGGTGACGGGAGCTTCCGGAGGGGGATTCCGGCGACGGCGACGATCACCAGAAGCGGTCTGGCAGAGGCTGCTTCCGCGAGGGGCTTCCGGCGTCCGCAGCTTACAGAGAAGCTTGAGGCGACGGCTGGTTCCGGACGGGATTCTTCCGATGGGCTTGGAGGTGCCAGAGGGGTTGGAAATTGGCTCCTGTCGGCTTCGGGAGGCTTCCGGACAGGCAAATCTGAAGGGAGGGGGCGCTTGCGCAACGGCGTGGGAAGATGACCCCGATAGGTCCTCTTTCTCCTCCCCTTCTCTCGGTCTCTTGATGGCTCTCCCCCCGGGGGTGTTCGCGCAGCCTCCTCAGCCAAGGAGAAGGCCGGGTCTTTATAGGCTTCTACCGTATCCCTCCTCCACCGGGAACCTCCCGAAAATAGAGGTTGCGGCTCCGAGAAGGACTCGGGACAACCCCAAAACTTGCGGGATCGACTTGCCCTCTATGTTATCCTCTATCGGCTTCTCACGGCGGTCTCCCGCTGCCGTTAGAGTCCAGCTGGGAGTTGGCTTCCTCCCCTTGCTCTCGACAGTTTCTCTCCCTTTATTTTTATTTATTTTTTAACTCCTCTTGAATAGGCCAGTCAGAAGAGATGGGCGTGAATGGGCCGGCTTTAGCTACCTGCGTGGATGGCTAGTTTTATTGGGCCATGTCCGCCAGCTCCCTCTCCTCTCTTTTTTTTCTGACGTAAGGACTCTTACTTCCATTTTTTGTATGACAAATTTGTGTGCCAACAGTTACACACTTTATTCTTTACAGAGGAACACAAGACAATCAAAGTTAGCTTCATTGCCTTCTTTTTATTCAGATTAAATATGCTGACATATTTACCTTTCCATCACCCCAGAACATCTGCACAACTTACAAAATTTTTTTTATTTTATTTTTGAACCTCTTACAAGAGTTGCATGGCTGTAAATTGCTCTTGGGTATTATTATTCTATATAGACCTAATTTCCACAACTCTTCAGTTGCAAGCCATGTCTAATGTGACCCAAAGAAGGTAGGTAAGTCGGTAGCATAAGCCGAAACCTTTCAACCAATACAAGGAACAATAAGCAACAAGGTGTATAAAGCACAACAATCAACTACAATATAATTAAATAGAGAAAAGAAGAACTCACGATGGGAAGTAGATATGAAAAGAAAGCAGGATCGTGTTTAAGACATATTTCACATGATGCTCTAAGCACAGTATTTAAAGGACATGGTGTCTCCTCAGACTTTGCCGCAAGAAACAAAGCTGCTGTTGCAATTAACTGCTTGAAAATGCATAAAGGTAATAATCAGTAATAAAATATAGTATGGTGGCAACAAGCATGAAAATCACAATTACAACATGATATGAATACGAACTGATAACATAGAAACAGAAACATAATAAATAATAAGAATCGAAGAACAATGACTAAAGATGAGTTCAAGAGGTGATCTATGTTATCCGAGGCGTGAGGCGCCTGAGGCGAGGGACCTAGCACCTCGCCTCAGGCGCCTGGGGCGGACGCCTCAGGCGCCTGGGGCGGACGCCTCAGGCGCTCGAGGCGTTTTATACTATTTAATTATTTTAATTTAAATAATACATATATCTAATACAAATAGTTGAAATAAATCTAAAAAACACTTGTAATATTGAAATAAATACATCATTTTAATAACTATATATTGTATCCATCAATAAATAATGTTATAACAATAAAAGAAGGTCAATAACAAACATAACATCATGACAACTAACAAGAGTAGAGTACAAATCAAACATAACATAGCATAACAACTTAATGAGAGTAGAAATCAATAACAAAAGAAGACAAATATCATAATTAAATTAAGAAATGGATCATGTTTGACCAAATTTGTTTGACTTGGTCAGGGAGAGGCGTTTTGGGGCGAGGCGAGGCGTTTTGCCAGCCCCTCACCAGCCTCAACCGCCTAGGCGGTTGCGGCAAGCACCTCTAACAACTATGGAGGTGATATAACGAATCCACAAGCAAAGACCGGTGAAGAATTTTGTTTCTCCATTGTGGGAGTCAAATCACATTTTGTGTCTATACAGAAGAATGATGATACAAGCATGGAATGTGGAGTCGCGACCCGGACCAGACTTGGTCGGTTTTTGGGCCGACCGGTGGAGGGCCCAGAGACCACAAGAGAGGATTGACTGATGATTGCTGTACTAATAGAATCAATTGCATCTGAGAAAACAGTTTTTACTCAAATCGTTATATGCTTCATTAGGCAATTTTACACACAAACGTGTGTGTGCACACGCCTAACAATCTAACATGGGCTAAATTTTTCTGTTCTGCACCTGTAATGTTATATTTCATAACTGGTGGTATCCACTTTCAGAAAAAGCATTCACCTCAACAGCCAATTTGAATATAGGGCAATTCTATGATAGTTCATTTCTTAGCAGGAGAGAATGGCAGTGGTATGACAAATCATTTGAACATGAACGCAAGGTGCAACTTGTGCTGATTGCATCACCAGGGGTCTGAAATTTTGAATAAATAGCAGAGAAAAGAATAGGAAATTTATCTCTCCCACTACCCAAAGAAGCAGATCATGAGCAACATTCACATACTGAAATATTCATGGAATTAATATAGAGCATCCTAAAGATATACTGCTAAGGAGAAGATATTTAATTAAATTTTCAAAAAGAATGAAAATAAAACATGTAAACACATTAGACAAGTCGGAGCTCACAAATCTGTCATGACAAGCATGTGATCTGCGAACAAAAAAACGGTGGCAGAGAACCGTAGCAGTTCCGATTGTCGTCTGTGGCCTGAAACATTGTGTTACAGAGGTCAAACATAATTCTCCGAGGTATGTGAAATTAACAACAGAAGTGTACTATAACAAGGAGGAAAGCGCACAGTTCGAGCCTCATCCCGAGGTTCTGAAGGAATGCACAGTACGTATAACGGAGGTGCGTTTCCCGGACCAGATCTATACCGTCCTTTCTAGAGGGGGAGCAACGCTCGATTTCATCTCTCGACATCAACAGCGTGTCGTCGTCCTGCAACCCCGAGTGGTTTCTGGTGGATGTGGATGGCGCCGCGCAATTGAAAGGTATGGACCAGAAACTAGAGTTGTACACCCCAGACGCCGGAACTGGGCACACTAGCGCGCAATCACTGGTGGAGGGAGCATCCTCGGACGGTCCAATGCAGACGCCTGATCGCCAGCCCTCCCACTCAGACTTCCTCCTCTTCATGGGCGGAGCTAAGATAAAATCGTCCAAAGCACCGGAGGGGCGTTGCAATTGCCCGCAAGAGGAGACATCGCGGCTGCGGCCACCTGCGAAAGCAAGACTTACGCCATTCCCAGAGCATTTGGCATCGAAGAGGTCGTTGCCGATCTGATTGGGAAAAGCGGCAGATCTGAAGCCACAGAAGACGCCCAGGCCAGCACCTCCCGAATTGCCGCCTCGGCGTTGCTGTTGCGAGCCGAGGGGACGCGTCCTCGAGAAGGACATGAGGCAGACCTTGCCGATCAGAACTTCCCGGTTGATGGAGGCAGAATCGAGATGATCTCCACGGATTTAAAGCGAATTTTGGCGGATTTCACCAGCGTGACAGATATTTCACCGAACCGAATCAAATGCAGAGAAAGAGGATCGATCTGGAGATCTGGAAGATCGGTGCCAGCGAGCTGCTAGGTGGCGGGTCGTCCCTGTGGAGAGGCAGCGTGATGATCTGCTCTGGCGTGGTGTTGCGACCTGTTTGACGGGTGAGGATGGAGCAGCAGCTCTGGGAGAAGATTTCGGCGAGGGAGGAGAAGTAGGCAGACGGCAAGGAGAAAGACCGAATCGAGAGGTGCCGTGTTTTATATGGTTGGAGGCTGAGTCGGGGTCATCTGCGTTGCATGATCCGTTCGTTGATTCAGATGGACGGTTGAGATTGAAGATTGAAAGCAATTTGAAGCGAACACGTGCATTTTGCAACACCATTTTTTTTATTAAAAAAAGGGTCAAAAGATCAATTTTTATTAAAGCGAAAAAAGCAACCAAGAGTTAACGGCAGATGAAAACCGCGAGAAAGAAAAGAAAAACTCAAGATTAATAAATAAATATCTTAATTAAGGTCAATACGATTTAAGATATTAAACTGTTGGCTTTATATTTAACATCTTAATTTAATTGCCTGTAAATATCAAATAAATTGCATGGTTTAGCTTTTACATTTAAATGCAATTCATATAGAGGATATAAATAGCCTATATTATATATTTCTAACTAAATACAGTTGATTAATATATGAATATCTTGATCAAGTTAAGTGAATTAAGACGTTAGACATGAAAAGGATAGATGTAGATAAATAATATAAGTTAAGTAAACACTAAATTTACCACAAATAAAGAGATTAGATATAAAATTAAGAGTTCAAGTTTTAAGATTGAGATGGTGTTTGATTCGACTTTTTGGAATGTCTAGAGTGTCATTTTCATTTTAATTTCTCTTGTAGAACAACAAATTTTATGAGGTGTTTAGTTGCAGGATAAATTTAGTTTTTGTTGTGGTTTTATGCTTTTATTACAAAACTTGTTAAAATATGTGTTTGGTAACCACAAGAATTTTATGTATGTTTTTAAATAAATGTTTTCTTTATACCAACAAAAAGATATGTGACCCTCTATTTTTTCTTTGTGGTCCACTCACCTCTTCTCAGACATGACAATTTTATGTCATCGGCTATCTTACATTTTATCTTAATATAATTTTTTATCATGAAAATATATAAAAATTTATTATGCAACTAAACACCTTATTAGGACTATTTAGGCAACATATTACTGGTATGCTAAATTGATTAGTATGCAAATAAGGTATCTGTTATCGCAAAGAAGTTAGACATGAAGTTCATTTTTTTTATTAAACCAAAACTAATGCCATCTTAGATAGTCCAGAGCGTCTCAAAAAAATTTATCTCTATTTTTTTTAAAAAAATGTCAGACTGTTTTTATATCACTTAATTCTTAAAAAATATTAATTTTAAGAGACTGGCTATGAGTAATTCCATTTCAGAAGCTGGAAATTTAAAATTTGTTTTCTTAATAAGAGACTATAAGTGAAGACTAAATATTTCAACTAGGTCAGTGAAATGATACCTAAATTATTATACCAAAAAAATGTGTATCTGGATGGCTGGATCTCATGTGTTTCTTAATTTCCAAGTTAAACAATATTTCCCTTTGTTCTCCAACTTGGAAATTTATATGTATCACGTTTAATTTACTACATCCATTACGATGTTCAACCATCACTGCTAAATGAGAAAATATCTCTCATATACAAGATCACTTCATTTGCAGCAATATGATATCCCACTATACTACCATTAAAATAGAATTCACCATGTACAACAATAAAATTTAAAAGTCCATCAGAAAGAAAGAGAGAAAGAAAATCTCACCTATTTTTATTCAAGAATGAACTATACACAATATATTTCTTTCATGACTGACAAACATCTTCTTTCCGTGATATAAATAGAATTTGCGGTGAAAATATATTTTATCGGGCAGCTAAACACCCATAGAAATTCTATGATATTTGAGTAGTAATTGTGCCTGTATAAATAATTTCTTGAAATTTTTTTGTGGCACTCCAATCTAAAGATATATTAAGATATTAAATCAGTAAACTATTAATAAATTTGATTAATTATTTTTTGGGTCAATCACTTGATTTATTCATTACATATGGTATAAAAATAAGAATACAAAATTCTCTTTTGACTTGACTATATTTTTTTATCTATATTTGTTTTGTCTTGATCGATGGAATCAGTCAGTTAAAACATTGAGACAGTGTTTAATTTGACCGAATAAAATCTCTGGCACCAAAACTTCTTGGAGATAAAGTTGGTTTATCCCCGAGTTAATCTCGTACCAAACAGCCACCGAAAACTTAATTTCAACTATGGTCTTTCTCATGAAACACAAATTTTGAGTTATTTATCTCATAAAGTAAAAAGTACAGTAAAAGCACTTTAATTTTAACTGACTTATCAAAAAGTTATTATATATCTTGTTGAAAATCTCAATATCTAATTTTGGATGAATTCACATATTAGGCGCCAATTAAGTCAAAATAAACACAACTACTTTGATAAAATTTTCTAATACAATAATAGCTCATGGATAGAACCCTAGGTAGGTGGGGGTTGCTGGATATGGTTGGTTGGGCCCAAACTAACTCATGCTGGCCAGGGTCAAGATCGGGTCAGTTGGGGTCATGATAAAAAACAAAAAATATTTTTAAAACATCCATCAAGTCGGTTCCGGGGTCAGAACCGAGTCGGTTAACCCAAAAATCAACCGGGTCAGACCCAGGGTTGGAACCTTGCATTCAATTCCATGCATAAATCATTTAATTTTAACTATTTATTGTAATTTTTTATTTTTTGCAATCATAACTAAAATTTTGTGATTCAAAAAAATAGAAATAAAATTAATATTTTAGATATTTTAATAAATCAAATCAAATGTCAACTAGATCGACAAAAACGTTAAATCTTTATAAAAATTGGGACACCCTATGTTGAGAAATTAAATCATCTGATGATTTATTAATAATTTTGATCAGTTATCTGGTAGAGAGACCGAGCTGAAAAAAACTTTTAAATTAAAAGTTTATTTTGTTATTAATAATTCAAGCTCAATTATTAATCGTTATACTTGTTTGCTAAATCCTCGACCAAGAAATTATGGGTTTCCGTTTATTACAATTTTCCTGCTCTCCTTCGCCTTCCGGGCTTCGTCCACCTCTCCGTGCGTGCGGTTGCCTGCCGCATGTTGATTCTCCCGCCAAATCCGCCTGCTCGTCCGTTCCCCTCTCTCGGTCCATCATCTTCCTTTCCTCCTCCTCCTCCTCCTCCTCCGGCAAATCTCGCTCCGCTGCGTTGATCTCAATCTCTCCCACCGCCGCTCCGTTCTGCTTTGGAACTCCACAGGGACGAGGAAGAGGGGGAGTTGGGGAGGGAGCCGCTGTCCGCTGCAGGCGTTCTTGTGAGCATTACGGCCGGCTGGAACGCGAGGAGCACAGGGGATAGATGGAGGAGGAGGAGGACGGCGGGGATCTCCTGGCGGCTTTCAGAGCCCAGGGGAATGGCCGCAGCCGACACGGAGGCACCGCCGCCGGAAGCATTGTGCCTGCGCCAGCGCCGCCGTTGGGGTCCCAGCGGAGGAAATTGATATGCCATAGCCAGCCCTTGGTCCGCGACGGCAGTGGCGTCGCGGCCGGGGCTGGGAGCGGCAGCAGGAGAGACGTGATGCGGAAATATGGCGCTGAGGAGGAGAAGATCCCGTGGAGGCGCAGCAGCAGTGATGACAACGATTGTAGCGTCGCGGTTGATTGGGACGATGAAAACAACGATGACCTCGACTGCCATGGGGATTTTTTCGTAGCCTCGAATGATCAGCCCAGATACCTCCATTCCCACTCCCGTTCTGCGGATGAGACGGCTCGATATGGGCAACAACATCATCATCATCCGCGTAATCTGCCTCCACCGTACCATCTTCAGCATTTCGGAGAAGAAGGAGGAGGGCGAGGAGGGGGGTCTATTGGCGCCGCCGATGTGGCGTTCTCCCTGGACAGAAGAGTGTCCTCCGGAGGCAGCTGCGAGAGCTCATCGCTACCGAAGGCGCCGGCAGATCAAGGAGGTTCCCTGCCGGAATTCATTGGCGGCGGCGGGGGCAATGGGATCTTCAAAGTGCCTCTGCGCGCAGCTGTGCACCCAGGGCGCCCGCCCTCTCTGGACCTGAGGCCTCACCCTCTGCGGGAGACGCAGGCGGGTTCCTTCCTCAGGACCATCTCCTGCACCTCCACGCAGCTCTGGGCGGGGCAGGAGTCCGGCGTGCGATTCTGGAACTTCTCCGACATGTACAAGGGGAATGGAGGGGGAAGGATTTTGATGAGAGGCGATGCGGAAACTTCTCCTTTCCGCGTTTCGTGCCTCACTCCTCCGACTCTTTGCATGGTTGTCGATGCAGCCAGCCGTCTGATATGGACGGGCCACAAGGACGGCAAGATCAGGTCGTGGAAGATGGACCAGCCGAACCGCCGGTGTTCTGCATCCTTTGATTCGAGCATTCCTTCTCCATCAAGTTCCAATAGTTTTTCCACCACTCTTCGATCGTTTAAAGAAGGATTCGCATGGCAAGCACACCGTTCCCCTGTTCTGTCTCTCATCATCACTTCATATGGTAAGAAACAATGCCTATGCTTTTGTTATTTCTTTCGAAATAAGAGTAGTAATAGCCAATTTGCTTACAGGTTTGTCTTCTTAAAAGTTATCATGATCAGATATTGCTGGTGGGGAAATCAGATTAAGTAGTTCCTAGCATATGACAATTTTGCTCTGTACAATCCCGTTAATGGACTAAATACATTCAGCAAGTGTTAGAGGAGTGCAATATGTGTTACCCGTAAAGTGTTAGCCATTGTTGTCTCTGATCATTGTTTATTTTATCAGAAAACAGGATGTGATTTTTCTTATTATTATGATGTTACCATCACTTATTTCATGTTTCATGACAACTATAAACTCTGTTAAAAAAAATGATAACTATAAACTGTTATTTAACAAATTATTGAACTTCAAATTGTACCAACCTAATATTTGGTAAAACTAGATTAGTTTGAAATGCAAACCAGTTAATAGTTGGTACAATTGGACTGGTTAAATAGATGAGTGATGAACCATCTTGTATCAGCATGTTGTTTATTAGCAAACATTATTCAAGGGATTGCTAATGTTTATTAATGTAAAATTTAATTTTGGTACTATATAGTCAATTGCCTTGCCTACTGTGGTAACTGTAACAAAAATTTGTAATAAGTTTTTTCTCTGCTACTTGTCAACTCCAGGTGACATGTGGTCTGGTTCCGAAGGTGGCGTTATAAAAGTCTGGCCATGGGAAGCCATTGAGAAATCTCTCTCTCTACCAATGGAAGAAAGGCACATGGCTGCTCTATTGGTTGAAAGGGCATATATTGATCTTAGGAGTAATGTTACAATTGGAGGCGTCTGTGCTTTGCCCACTATGGACATTAAGTATTTGCTTTCTGATAACCTGAAAGCAAAAGTATGGAGTGCTGGTTACATGTCCTTTGCACTATGGTCTCTCTCTCTCTCTCGGCGTTCATGTTGTGTGTTTGGTACTTTGGTTTTCCTTTTATTCATGTGTCATAAGCCCTAACTGTCTCTACTGTATTTCTCAGGGATTCCCGTACAAAGGAATTACTAAAAGTTTTTGGCATAGATGGCCATGTTGAGCCCCGGTTGGAGATGCTACCCACCCATGATTCACATATAGAGGATGAGATGAAGATAAAACTTGTTTCCACATCTAAAAAGGAGAAGTCACAAGGTTCTATCAGCTTTTTTCAAAGGTCTCGTAATGCTCTTATTGGTGCAGCTGATGCTGTTCGTAGAGCTGCTGCCAAAAGTGCTTTTGGGGAGGATAATCGGAGGACTGAAGCACTTACTCTATCCATGGATGGAACGGTGTGGACTGGATGCACAAATGGCTCGATTGTTCAGTGGGATGGAAATGGCAATAGAGTCCAAGAGTTTCAACATAAGTCTTCATCTGTTCAATGTCTTTGTTCATTTGGTTCACGGATGTGGGTTGGCTATGCCAATGGTACCCTTCAAGTGATGGATATGGAAGGAAACCTCCTTGGTGGGTGGATTGCTCATAGCAGCCCAGTCATAAAAATGGCTGTTGGAGGCAATTATATCTTTACATTGGCTAATCATGGCGGGATCCGTGGATGGAACTTGATGTCACCATGTCCTCTTGACAGCATTGTCAGGACAGAATTGACTAACAGAATGGCACTATATGCAAAAATGGAATATATAAAAATCCTAGTTGGCACTTGGAATGTTGGACAGGAAAGAGCTTCTCATGACTCGCTGATATCATGGCTGGGTAGTGCAGCTTCGGAGGTAGGCTTAGTTGTTGTGGGCTTACAAGAAGTAGAGATGGGAGCTGGTTTCCTTGCTATGGCTGCTGCAAAAGAAACTGTAAGTTTCTCTTCAGGATTCTAGGCCATTGCATGTGTTGATCTGAGTTTACAATAATTGCAATTTTTAAATCCTATATTACATTTATTTTTCATCCTATCTTTCATGTTTGTGATCAATTGATGAGAAGCATTCATTCTTAGAGATTCACATGATGCTCTCTCCATCCGCTAGGTCAATTACATGTCTAACTGCACTTAGCTTGGCTATTATATGTACACCCTTTGTGATTCTACACAATATCCAAGGATGATGTAAAAAGTGTCTAAATCATTCTAAAACTTTTATATTGTGAAACATTCTGCACTTCATGTCATCTCATGTCATGGATCCTAAAATAGTCTTTGTTTATGAAATTTTAATTTCAATGTATTAGATTTCAAAATTATATTCTGGTTTTGCATTTTGGATCTTCTGCTTATGTTTAACTTATGATACATGAGGTTTTCTCCTCGTACGGCTCAAGCAATAAATAATGATTCTAAAATGATTGATTCCATTTTTAAAAATTTTCAAAATAAAATGGAATTTTAACTTTATTAAAATTTATATTTATTTATTTTTAATATTTATTTATTTTGAATTGAATATTTATTTTTTAATATATTTTATATTTTAATATTTAATTATATTAATTATTAATTAATATATTTTAGTATTATCTTTGCACCAAATGCTTGCCTTTAAAGGCTGGAGCTGATACTCAACAGAAGTTCTGGAGGCGCTTTGTTGTATGCAGTTATGGCACAGTTGTTTCTTGTATTCTTAGTAGACAAGTTGCATCTTTAAACAATGACATTCAGGAGGTATTACGTTGTAGCAAGGAAATGAAGATTCACTAAAAGTCGGTGATAATTGTAAACAAAGGAATAAGGATTGTAAACTTGTTTTATAGGCTTGAATGGATAGGCAGATAAACACATGGTGCACATTAACCACTCCAGAGTTATAGTATATTTGCTGCATAAAAAGTACAACACTGCATGAAGAATTGCAATATATGATTTATATTTGTTTTTTTTTACATTCTGGAAGAACCCACCCAGGTTGGTCTGGGATTTGGTCCCTTCCATTGGATCTGCCGATCCAATCCCAATTTGGATCGGAACTGGCCATAGTCAATCCCGATCTGGACGTACAAGATCTACAACCTTCCTGGCATATTCCTAAAGAGGGTTGCATTATTTGTTTGTAGCCATATGTTTGACAAGGTGCAATAAATGGATTGGTATAAATTAGCTTTTTGAGTTATGATGCAATTGCAAGACTGATCCATGCTACCATATTTCGGATAAGCTTCATAACCATGGAATGTTAATTATCTTATCAGTTTAATGGCTGAAACTTAATTTGAAAGTATTATTTATTTGTCTATGATATTTGAGTTGTCCATTTCTTTAGGTTGATTATTTGATGTGCCGTTGTTCCTTAAAAATTACAGACTAAAACATATGTATCTAACACCAGCGTATGACACAAGTAAATTTGAAATATCTAGGATATTAACTTATCTGAAGTCTAATGTGTAAAAATTATCATTTAAGAGAAATTTGCCAGGCATCTGCTATAAATTGCTTCTTCAGTGTGTTACTTAGAGGATGTACCAGTATGTGTTTTAATATCAAGTCAAGGTAGTTCTTGCTAATGAAGCAAATAATATAAACTAATCACATTTGCTTTTTTTGAGTTATTGCATAAGGTCAGTTGCTAACTTTTTTATTTTCCTCAAGCACTCATTTTTCGTAGAATTACAAAACCAATGCATTTTTTTACTTCTTAAATGTAGGTAGGATTGGAAGGAAGTGCTAATGGGCAATGGTGGTTAGAAACAATAGGAAAAACACTAGATGAAGGTACAAGTTTTGAACGTGTAGGTTCAAGACAGTTGGCTGGATTACTTATTGCTGTTTGGTGAGTATTTCATCTTACAGACACTTGTAAAAGTTGAGAGGTTACCTTTTCGCCTTTTTAAGGTTACCCTATTTGGCAAATCTGAGTCATTTTGGGACATACTTCTGAGGATGTCTTATTTTATTTCTCTATCGTTTTTTTTACAGGGCCAGAAGAAGTCTCCGAGCACATATTGGTGATGTTGATGCTGCTGCTGTACCTTGTGGGTTTGGACGTGCAATTGGGAACAAGGTGTCTTTTCTTGTATCCACGATCCTTAATTGTTCCACAAATGAACAGAAAAATTATTCATTTGAAGCACCATCTATGTGAAACAAATGGTTTTGTTCCTTGCTGCAAGTAACATGCATAGATTCTTAACTAGTATGTCACCTAGTTTGGTGAGTTGTACCTTTTCACAAACCAGAAGTTGATATAGTAAGCTATTTGAAGCTTAGTGAGGTCACAAATTTCTCCTCCATTGTTGAATGTGGGAATAAAGGTGAATCACAATTGACATGATGGTGACCCTTGCTAGGTTGTCTTTACATGGAAGAACATATTTCATCCAATTTGAAGAGTGTGGCATCTAGAGTGTGAATTGAGTTATTGGCAACAAGATACTAAAATGCTAGATAACCAGAAAGAAGCATTGACTAAAAAAATCAAATATCTATTACCTACTATATACCTTCAGTTATGGATGTTCATCTTCTTCCCACTCCATGAGCTGATAATCTTCAATAAAATGAGTAGGAGAGAAAAGAATGATAGTCAGCAGTTTGAAAGCTGGATGCTATGTATAGGAATGCACTAAATCACTGTGGTATTTTATATAGTTACTATTTTATTAGGACATAATGATATTAACTCCTAGCCTAGAAGCCATCATCCTGTTGCAGAAGGTGACCTGTTTCCTTTTAGGGTAATACCTCCAGTTTCCCCTGTTTCTTGTTTGGAGGCCCCAACTGTGAATATAACTGTCTAGAAATGATAGTATGATATGAGTGGTTTAATGGTTGCATTGGGTAGTTCCAAAATTACAATATAAATGTTTTTATAAAATATTTAAAGCATAGGAGAAATAATGATTTCCAACTTCGAGGGGATAGGACAGCTTAGTATGACTTAATGAGATATGACCTCCTTACTTCTTGAATAACCTGATCTCTAATCATTGTTACAGTTAGCCTCATATACTTGATTTATCCTTGTCTTTTGGGATTTAATTTCATTAATAGTTATCCATGTACTTTATGAGAACAATTCTGCATATTTAAGCGTCAGAAACATTGCCAGTTCTTGCAAGTGGACTGCTGTATTTGATTCTTAAAATTTTCTATTTTTTGGTTATGTATTAATGTTCACTTTTGGCAACTTAACTGAAAAGAAAAGTCCTTAGTGACCTTACTAGGTCTGGTTATGTTTTACAATCTTGTTGACGATTCTATGTTAGTATATGTTATTCATTATATGTATGTTACTTTCTCATCCTGCCTACTACTTTTTCATGTTTTACTAGAGGAATATGCATTTTGATTGAATCGTTAACTGCTAAATCTCTTTGATCAATACAGCCTTTCTCACTAGTCTTTTGAAGGACAAAAACAGTTAATGTATATGTTCCTTTATCTTTTTGGTTTGTATCAATCATAGTTGTCAAGGTGACAAGGCGCCTAAGATGTTGAAGGGTACCAATTCCACTTAGGCGACAACACGGTTGCTTAGGCGTCGCCTAGGCGGTCAAGGCGGTATTCAAAGAAGGCTGGATCGGGGGGTCGGTATACATAAAAAATATGTATAAATATAATTATATTTTTATGTTATAATTGAATATGAGTGTTTTATCTATGTATATAAGTAAATATGATGTGTGTGAAATAGAATAAAGTTAAAATAGACTTTTATAAAATTTAAGTACATAACACATTTATGATTATAAAATTTATATATGTGCGATAGTATAAGTGATAGTGAAATATTGTTATAATATTATTAAACAGGGCGCGTAGAGTAGTCGTGGATCGACCTGCGCGGTCAGGTCGCAGGGATCAAGGGGGTAGTACCCCTTGTGAGGGGTTGTCAGGGGCAAAGCCCCTCGAAAGAAAAAAAATGTAATAGTATAAGTGATCTTATATATGTAATTATGAAAGTGTGAGTATTTATTTTTGGATAAGGAGTTAATTTTGATAAATTAAGTGTGAGATAGAGAGGGAGAAGAGAGAGCTAAAAGTGAATTTTATAAATTTTAAATATATAATATATGTTTATACTCATAAGTTTTAAATATATATGATAGCATAAGTGATAGTGAAATATATTAATATGTTCAAATTATCATTAAATAGGTGTCCCTTGTGAGGGGGTATCAAGGGGAAAAATCTCCCAAAATTATGTTTTTAATCATGTAAAAATACATAGGACGCCTTGCCTGGGCGCCTTTCTGGGCTCCCCAAAAGGCGACCAAGCAAAGGTGCCTTGGCACCTAGGCATCCGCCTTGAAACTATGGCGTCAATTTACTTAACAAAACATTGAAAATTTTGTGTATCTTAGCTGTTACATGACACTCTGATTTTCTTTGTTTTATGTGATCTTGTTGTGTATTCCTTGTTTTATGCAACTTATTTTTATAATATGACTTAAACTTGAAGTTTGTGGTCAGGGGGCTGTAGGCTTGAGGATGAGAATCTTTGACAGAACAGTGTGTTTTGTCAATTGCCATTTTGCTGCTCATTTGGAAGCAGTGCATCGAAGGAATGCTGACTTTGATCATGTTTATCGGACAATGATTTTCAGCCGGCCATCACATGGGCTTAACATTTCTACTGGTATGGTATTGACCTGCTCTAGTAGTCTCTTTCTCTTGTACAATTGCGTTTGATATTGATTATGGAAAATTATGCATGCATGGAAGAAGACATTGTTTTATGTGTCAGTACCACAAGAGCAAACTCATTTTGCTTTCTAATTTACATATGGTTTTCTTGATCCTGTTTGGCGTAGCTGGCACATCATCTGCTGTTCAAGTGCTTCGTGGACCTAATGTATGTATCATGCCACCTAGTACATAGTTGGTGAATCCTTTTCTCTTATATCTTGTCTCCTAAGATTTTGTTTTCTCACATCTCCACTAAGCTACACAAGGTAATATAACTGACAGGCAATGGGGGTTCATTCTGATGATGGAAGACCTGAGTTATCTGAAGCAGATATGGTCGTATTTCTTGGTGATTTTAACTATCGACTACATGGCATTACTTATGATGAAGCGCGAGACTTTGTATCACAAAGATGCTTTGATTGGCTTCGAGAAAGGGATCAACTTAGAGCAGAAATGAAAGCAGGAAGAGTTTTCCAAGGGATGCGTGAAGGGCAAATAAAGTTCCCTCCCACATATAAGTTTGAAAGAAACCAAGCAGGCCTGGCAGGTATCTTAAAACTTCCTAAGCCCCATCTGCTTAGCAGCATTTCTATTGAAGGGATATGAGCAATGTAGAAGGCACCCTTTAACTTAAGAAAGTTGGTAATTGCATGCTTTCAATATGAAAGATTTTGAGCATGTTCTCTTTTTTTCTTTTTATTTTGTTCATACTAATATTTAGTTCTCAAACCTATCCCGTGAACTTTCCAGGATATGACTCCGGTGAAAAGAAAAGAATTCCTGCTTGGTGTGACAGGATACTATATCGTGACAGCCGTTTGATTTCTGCGACTGACTGCTCTGTGGAGTGTCCTGTAGTTTCTTCTATTTCTCTGTAAGTGTGTTATATCTCAGCGTTATCTAAGGATTTCATTTTGGTGACTAGTTTCAGTCTTGAACATGCCAGGTACAATGCTTGTATGGATGTTGTGGACAGTGATCACAAGCCTGTACGTTGTATATTCAACGTTGATATTTCGCGTATTGATGAAGTAATAAAGAGAGAAGAATTTGGAGAAATAAGCATGTTAGATGAGAAGGTGAGGTCCTTCATGGAAGAGTCATGCATTGTTCCAGAAACAGTTGTTAGTACAAATGACATAGTTTTAAACAATCAAGACATCACTATCCTACAAATCACAAATATATGCGAAAAGCAGAAAGCTTTTTTTGAGATAGCTTGCGAGGGGCAATCGTCCATCAAAGAAGGTGCACTTATGAAGGGAAATCATGCTAGAGGTTCCTTTGGCTTTCCTCCATGGCTTGAGGTAATATCCTAGGATTAATATTTTATGGCTGAAGTTTGTAGACAACTAATATTTTTCATTGAGACTAGTTATGTATCTAATCTTGATTTTTCTTGCTAAAACAGTTAGTATCTTGTCTAGATGTTTACAGTTTATCAGCATGATATGTTAACTATTTTTGTGTGACTGATTGTGCATACTGATGTTACAACTGCAGCATACATTTGTCACATTTCTAAGTAAATAATGGCATGCAACAAACACTTGGCGTGGCTCTAAACATGTTTTTTGTCAAAGATGTGAAAGAAAAAAGAAAAATAAAATCTAAACACTACGTGCGCATGCAGCCAAGGCCAAAGACCAAAATATTGTATCTTATTTGATGGAGGGAAGCATCAAGGAAATGTGAGTTTTGGGTTCAACTAAAATGTCAGTTATGCCTACTATTAAAAATTCACATAAGATGAGTGAATCACATTTTTTTCAGTCTATGTGCATTATAATATGTTACTTGGCAAATGTAGAAACGAGTGGGAATTGTGGGCATTTCTGTGGTGTGGCAATAAGTGATCAAGTGATTTGCTGAAGCAAGACCTAGAGAGGGGGAGGAGTAATCCTTCAACTAGTAAATCAAGGCTTGTCATAAAAAATGTCAAGAAATTTCATCAGATATCATTAGCCAAATGGTTACCAGAGATCATGATGGGAACCGGATTGGACCGGGCCGAGTGCTTGTTCAGATATAGCATCTTTCTGGTCCTGAGGAGATGGTGCATTTGTTGGAAGCCGAAGTTTTCACATATAGTAATTGAAAAGAAAGAAAGAAAAGGATAACAATGGGCGTAAGCACATGGAGCATTAAAAAGTGGCATATAACTAAAGAAAATTGACATTGCATGATGGTTACGGTTGCCCCAATTGAGTATAGTTAGCCACGTACCTGTATAAACTGAACACAAGAGGAGCTTTTGGAGGTGAAACAACTCCAACAGCAGAGAGGGTCGAACGGTTGGGGATCTGTAACCCGACAGGTGCTTCCCAAGTCTGGAATCTAATGGCTTGGACGTTCGCGAAGCACCGCCAGAGGAAATGGTCTGTTCTGGCTGGTGGGCGTCAGTGCAATGAGGCTAGAATGCCTACGGCATCTCAAAGAAGGGAAGGTGAGTGCTGTGAGAAGTGAAGCCGAGGTTAGAACTGTCTTGAGCTATGCGGGGATTTTGAGCTTTGGTCGGAAAAAGAGAGCACCCGGCAAATCAGGGAGCTTACCCCAATCGGGACCGAGTTGAGGCAGGTTTCTCCGGATCGAATCCAACTCCGAACCAGATTCCTTTGATAGCCAATGTCGTCAAAGATTTTCACCAGGCAACTCCTAAAAGGGTGGCGGTGGTATCCGGAGAAGGTCCTGACTGTTGCGGGGCAATCCGAGTCGGGTACGGGAAGGAATTACCTTCTTGATAGCCTAGGGCCTCTTGGCCTATAAAAGGGGAAGAAAAGAAGGAGCAAAGGGAGGAGATCGGAGGGTGAGGAAAGTTGCTTGAAGGGAGACAGGAGTTGCGGCGTGCATACCAGCTGCCCCCCATTCCTGCCGTAGGTAGAACCATCGTATCCATCGGCAGCGCCGGCCAATAGTCATCTTCATACTGTCGAAACTCCTTCCGGAGGGCATTAGCATCGTCCGGTTCTTCTATTCATGTCCGCTGATGGCATCAAGCACCCTGTCTTCCTCGGTCTGCGCCAGAAAGTGCTTCCCCAAATTCTTCAATCGGCATCAAGGTGCTCCCGCCTCCTTCTCTGTCTGCTCTCAACTCGGACAGGGCCCGGAAAGGGTTCTTAAGGCTGCCGTCAGAGTTGTCAGGAGCTCCCCTCCCGCCTTCGACATAGGAGTGGTTGTTTGTCCCCGGAGCCGCCAACCCGTCAAGTCCAAGCACCGTGTTCAATTTATCAGTGTTGTCGAGTACTTCCGTTGTGACTGGGGAGGCTCTTTTTTTTGAGCAAACAAGACAGAGCAGAGTTCATTGAAACGAAAACGACTGGGGAGGCTCGCAATAGCTAGAACTAGAAGATCCATCTTTGGTTGCCACCGAGGTTTTCGCCGTTGTCGTCGAGCTACTCGGGAGTTGCTGCGACGTCGCTCTGTCCTATTCTTCCGAACCCCATGAGCCCTAAGTCGTCGGGCCGGGTGTCTTCACTGCGATGATCGACCATGGTCGGTTTATCACTGCGGGTCAACGGGTGGGGCCCACCTATTAAAGTGTTAAAAAAAGAAAAAGAAAAAAGGCCCGTCGGGACCACTGTCAACGGGGAGGCTTATCGGTTCCTTTGTTGGGTTGTTAACATGTGCGCAAAGCCGGTCGACGAGAGAAGGGACCCACCATGCTATCAGCCGGCCAGCAGGACCATTGGGCACCAAAAAATGCTAGTCATTCACTGATCAACAGCAAATGAAAAAAAAGAAAGAAAGAAAGGCTTTTGAAAAACACATCCATTTGGAAATTTAAATAAAAAAACTTCTTTAATTCAAACAAACCAAGATGAGCATTGGGCCGGTCTTGTGCACGTCCCATGGTCTTGACTTTACTTAAAAGAAATTTAAAAATATGGGTAAGCATGGGGCCGACTTTATTCATGTCCCTTGACCCTTTTAAGTAGACATAGAAAGATTTATTAAGAAGACCCCAATGTCTTATCACTTTCTGATAGTGGGTACTTTACTCAAACAAGTTATGAAGAAACTGTGGATGTCTAAACATGCCCATATGCTAGTTCATGAGCTAATTCTCCATATGCCTATCAAAGGCCGGGGCACACTCGATCTCAAATTTATGGGATGAACTCCATAATGCGGCTAAGTGGATTTAATCCAAACTCATGGGAATTATGGCCTTTATGCTTTTTCTTACCTATTTGTAATTTGATTTGAGTAATACAATGTCATGATCAGTGCACGTTGTTATGAGGGACAAACAACTCTATGAACTTGAAGAAGTGCAAACTCAACTAGAGGAATTAAATCAGTCATATAAATCGAGATCTGAAAATTTAAACCAATTTACAAGCTGACCTACAATCAGTCACCCATGGAATTTAAAATTTGGCTGATTCTGCAAGCCAGAATGCCCTGGACCCAGATTTTGATGGTAATAAGAAAAATAAAAAAGAAAAGCACAGAAAGGCCAAAACATCGGAATGTGGATGTCACAATTAACAAAGAGAATGTTTTGAAAGTCAAAATTCCCTAGCTTAAAGGGATAATCAATTTGCAGGCATTGGCTTTTAAAATTCACATCTAGAAACATTCCAAAACATGGAATCCTAAATCCCAAAATTGAAAGCTTAAACCCAAAATCCCAAATTCATTTCAAGTCAAATTTCTAAATAAAAAATGTAAGCAATTTAAACTGAAACTCAAACACAGTCTTGGATCTGAGAACACGCTCCAAAGAAAGAATGATCAAAGAAAACATAAAAAAATGAATGACGAGGAGAAAGGTTAAATCCTTATAAATTGGGATCGGAAGCAAAAATACAATTGTTTTGAATCCAAAATCTTAAGAAAATCACTTTTCAGGACACAAGGCTCCAGGTCAAAATCTCCAAGTTTGGAATGGAAGCATAAGGAGGACATTTGAAGCTTTAGTTCTGTGAATCTGAGTGAGAATAAACTCACAATTGAAACGAGGTTAAGACCATTAAAGTTCAAAAGCACAGAGTCCATGGTTTTAGGATATAAAATCTTAAGGCAGATTTTAAAGTCCCATTAAAGATGAAATTTGTAATGCACAGATGACAGGAAGAATGAAAATTCTGAAAATTGGAGCCCATGCCCTCTGATACAGGAATCAGGTTCTCAGGCCTCAAGCAAACAAGAAATTAAAATCATGATCAATCAACCTTGTAACCTGAAACCCCCCAACTAGAATTAAATTCTGAAATGGAAGTGTAGAAATCCGAAAGGCAACCTCAAATCTGAATGTCTCAAAGGGACCTGGCAGGTCCTAAACTCAACACCTAGAAATCTACAAGTTGAATTTTTAAAAGTCCAATTCAAACCTGAAGTTTATCAATTTTTTCATTTAACTTCAAATCTCCTGAAACACATCATAACTGGAAGACAAGGCAAAAAAAAAATCAAAAGTCAAATTCATAATATAATAAGCAGATCAACCAAACTCAAGATAAACTCTCAACAAAATCTTAAATGCTCAATTCACATAACTCAAACATATCTAAAGTCTGACAGTTTAAGAAATCTGAAAATTTCAGAAAATCCTTAAGCAAACTTTAAACTAATTCAACTGAAAAAAAAGAATAAATCAAACTTCCAATTTAGATTTAGAAGCAAGCTCCTAAGGCAGACGATATTAAGTCTTAACCTCAGACAAATCAAACTTATAGAACAAGTCTCCAAGAGGATTAAGTCCCCTAATTTTAATCACTTTAAACCAAATCAACAGATGAAATATCAGGAAAATAATAACAAGGCATCAAATCACAAACTTAATCAAATCCCCAAACAGAGCCTGCATTAATTTTAACCAAGCAAACATGATGATATTAAACTCAAACAAACTCCCAATCTCAAAAGATTTACAAGTCTTGATAAAAAACATACTCTAATAAATCTTATGCACTTTAAATTGAATCCAAAACAGTCTTGAACCACAAGTTAAATCAAATCCTCACAAGAAGTGAAACAAATTTCAGAATAAACTCAGACTGACCAAAATCAAATTAACCAAATCCAATCTAAATGTCCTACATTTAAAAGCAAAACCTTAACCAAGCTTCAAACAGATCATCAATCCATCAAATCTCAAAGCAAATTTTCAAAGCAAAAGGTATCAAACCTTAATAAAACAAACCAAATCATATCTCCAAAAATAATCTCAAATATGAAATATATTCCACGGGACAAAACCTTAATAAACTCAAACTAATCTTAGATAATCTTAGAGATGAAAGTCACAACCCGTAAGCAAAATCAATTTTTTAAACAAACTCAATTCAAATCAAACCAAATCAGAAAACACAATTTTGCATTTCATCAAGTTCATGGGGACGTTGCTCTCTGTGTTTTTTTTTGTAGATGTATGTCTTTTGTTTTATAGATTGTTATGATGGATAATCAAGGGTATTTAAATGGTTGTTTGATGGGGAGAGGTCAAAATACATTTTTAAAGAACTTAACAACCTCAACCTATATTTTTATGCATATCATCGACCTCGCTAGTACTCTTATAGAATATCGCTTATTTTCTTAATAGTCAATACTAAGTCAATTCAATCAAATAAAAATGAATTTCAAATTCAAATTCAAATTTTTTGAGGTTACATCAGCATTATTCTCTTTTATTAAGTGGTGCTAGAGTTTATTTTTTATATACTTTTCTTTTGATATTTAAAGTTCGAGTTTTCTTTTCATTTTAGTCCTTTATAGGACATGTATGTAATTAGTCTTTAGTGTCTCCTTTTTGCAACGTCAAGCTCTATTTATAGAGCCTCAAGTCAATGAATGGAGGAGGTTGGTTAAAGAAAAAGAAAAGGTTCCCTATCTTCCCAATTGTCTCCTCCTCATCTTCCCCCTCTTAGTCTCTTCTCCTCCGACGTTGCATGTTGACGCTCCACCCCTGGGTGCTCCCAGTCTTTCTTCCCCCTTCCAGTGCTTTGTCCCCACCTCAAGAGCTAGGTCCAAGGTCCCTTCCTTCTTTCTCTTCGGTTTTCCCTTAACTTCAACAAGTTCTGAATTTTAACGTCCCTCCCGTAGACCTAGTGGAGCCCCCCTTGTCACCCATATTTTATTTCCCATTCCTTCTTCCCCTGCAGGAAGCCCCACCGGCCCCTCTTTGGTTCCCTTCCTTGGTTGCACACCTCCCTCTCTGCCTTAAAAACCCTCTCCCCCCACCTTGACGACACCCCTCTGCCACTACCCCCTCCCATTTGCCTTGTTGGCCTAGACTACTGCAAACCCCCACCCCCACCTCCTTTCGATCGTTGAGCCACTTTTAGTGTAAGGAATTGTCTTATAAAATTTGGTGCAGCAGAAACGACGATTTTTATATGTTCATGTTGATTTTCCCTCAATTGGAATTGAACGATGAAAACTGAAAATAGATTTCTACAAGTTTGAATATATCTAATAAGGATTCATCTAATCTTTTGGAGAGGGAGAAAAAGAATTTTTGAAGTTCTTCAAACCGTTCAAACGTCTGGTCTTTAGTGGTATTCACACAAACTTCATCCACAATAGGTTCTCCCTTCACATTAGGCTCAAGAACTTTTCTCGAATTGAGCTCCATCAGCCATAGATGCCTTTCAGAGAGAGGAGAAGATAGAGAAGAGGCTGAAGACGCGATTTTCACCTTTGGCTTTATAAGGTTTAGCTAAAACTATTAATATTTATAAAGAATTTAGAATTTTTATTAAAACATAAAATCTCTATAAATTATGCCACTGTTCCTGTACTTATGAATAAGTCCTTATGTGTATGACTCATTAGCTCCAATAGTTTATTTTGGTGAGGCCTAAATAAAATAGAATAATTCTATTTAATTTTATTAAATCTTTTAGCCAATAACGGGTTAATCAGTCTATCAATCATGAAGAGTATAAGCCACATCCCATGATGTCAAACGGCTATAGAGATAAACTTATCTTCATTAAGTCTTTCCATCGTTAGTCACTGTATAGATATAAACCTTCGTTCATTCAATGTCCCAGTCAGAAAGGTGTACGGCATTGACTGTCAACTCTTTAATACACCAGCTCTATAGAATTTTATACTTGGGATTGGATCAATAATTTTTTTTTTCAATTATCATTTCTACCCTTACTAGGGATTTAAAATACTATCTCATAGGACATTCACTCTCACTTATCGAGAGTGGATGATCTCTTATTGTTCGCTCAATTGTCTTTATTGGGTTTCTTTTGTACCCAATCCATCACTATATTAGACTATCTAAACGATGACGTATAAGTCAATGGTCAAAACACAAGTTTCACCAACAAGGCATCTTTGGCAACTCAGGTCAAATATCTAACCATGCAATTGTGATGATAGAAAACTCTGATTGACAATTCGGTAAGATATCATTCAAGATTTTTAATTTGGTCAGTTTAGTAAACTCATTCGACTAATGAGCACTTATATGTATATATCCGTGTCTCCACACTAATGACCAATAAAATCAGTTATCCTCATCATATAAGAATACATTACACACTAGTCTATCCTGATCCTTAATGTCCTATTTTAAGGATCTTATGATTATTAACATTTAAATCACATACCTATAGATGATCGATCTTATTATCATGATCTCACCATAATTTAATCATCATTACATATAATGAAGAACTTCATTATGTTGTTCGTTTTTAATAAGAGTTAGTAATGAAGATTTGTCTATTTAATTGAACAAGATATTTTAAGAAGTATCGAATCATATCATATATGATTGGCTTATAATACATACATTTCTATCAATACCCTTTGACCTTTTTCCCTTTTCGATAGTCCAAGCGACGCCGCTGCTGTCGATGCTGCCCGTTGAAGACACATGGAGATGACGTCGATGCCTGCCCCCTTTTCCCTTATCCGTGATGCTGAGAAGGCTCTACGAGCCCCCTTGGGCTCTCCCTCGTGTTTAGGAGAAGCAGCCACCCGCCACGACCCCCCACTTGTTTTGTTGTTGGGGTGCTACGACCCCCACCCTGTGGTTACGCGGTGAAGCCCCTGCTGGCCATGCACACCGCACCAATGCCCCTCGCATGTGGCTGCATGTGCACGCGCAAGGTGGCTTTGTCCACGGGCCACCGGCTCAACGACTGGCCCAGCCACCCGATTCATAGCCCAGGCTGCCTAGTTTGAGCTAGTTCGAGTGGTTTAGCACTGGTTTAGGATCGGTTCACACCGATTTAGCGCTAAACTGCCAGTTCAAGGCAGTTCAACCATGATTTCAGCCCAGTTCAATTTTTCATAGGGCATTTCAAGGCTATTTTAGTGCTTTCAGGATTTGTTCAACTTGGTTCGGGGTCGATTCAACCCCTATTTAAACCTTTTCAGCCCATTTTGGTGGATATCGGGCTGGTTCAGTGGGTTTTCAGTTTAGTTGGTAGATTTTAATCATTTCAGAGTAATTTCAATACGGTTTAGCCATACTCAACGTGGATTGAGATAGTTCGCTCTATTTTGGTCCTGGTTAGGCACATTTTGGTTCATTTGGGCCCATTGGCACACCTGGATGGCGGTGTCTTTTCTTCGTCCTACATTGGTTTGGTATTAAAGCCGACACTGACTTATTTCCACGAGTCGGGGTCCTTATCTTGCGTGGGACATCGACACTTTAGCTTTGACATCACGTTGTCACTAAAGGTGCATACCATGGTGTTTTTGTCCAGCTCATTAGGCAATGTCATCTTGTGGTCTCTTTTTATGTTGATTTCACTTATGTATCAGGTGATTAAGGATGGCTGAGTTTATATCCAGTTCGCTCGTATTGTAATAGGCTAACTGAGACCATAGACAATGCGATATGTGGATGACTCATGGTGTGACATAGTTTCTTACGTGCACTATCTCATCTTGGGATCTGATTAGTTAGCCGACCAATATACTGATCTAGATATGTTTTCTCGAGAGCTTACATTGTAGCTCAAGGAGTATAGAGTATTGAAAGAGCCGATTTACATCAACAACACTTGTCCTCAATGGCCGGTTATCAAGGAGTAGCCTGACATGTTTATTAAGTTAATCTATAAGACCAGTGTATAGTTAATCGTAGAGTATGAGCTGCAACTTGCTCTAGAGATTGAGGCTGACAAAGCCATCAACACTGAGCTCACTGAGCAACTTTTCGAGCTACTGACTGTGTTGACAGTAGAGCAATAGCACCTTGTAGAGGCTGAGGCTGACAAACCTCTTGTCATCGAGTTGATTAGATAGATTACTGAGTTGTTTCTAGAGCTGACCGTCGAGGCTATACCCGAGTCATCCATTCTAGAGGATCTACACATAGTTACTTTGACAAAGTATCCAGACTTGGAGCTTGACAGCTATTATAACACCATCCAAGTCACCGTCTATGGTTGCTTCAGAGCTTTCAGACCTCACTTCGTCATCACCAAGTTGCACCACTGTTGTCCTCAGTTTTAATGGTGACTGTATTGATCGTACAACACTACAAAACTCAAAGACGAGTTTTTCACAACCGGAGGAGAACGGTGGGGACTAGATTGGACCGAGTTGAGCACTTGTTTGGAGATAGCATTTTTCGGATCCCAAGGAGACGACACATTATTCTTTTTTATTTAGTAGTGTTAAAGTTTATTTTTATGTACTTTTTTTTGATATTTAGAGTCTTTTAAGTCTTTATTTTCATTTTAATTCTTTAGAGGACATGTATGTAATTAGTCTTCAGTGCTTCTCTTTTTGTAATCTCAAGCTCTATTTATAGAGCCCCAAGTTAATGAATAAAGGAGATTATTTGAAGAAAAAGAAAATGTTCCATATCCTCCCTCTCGTCTCCTCATCTCCTCCCTTTAGATCTCTTCTCCTCCGACATTGCGCATTGACGCTCCACCCTCGGATGCTTTTGGTTATTTCTTTCTTTTCAAGTGCTTCATCCCCACCTTCGGAACTAGGTCCGACATCCCTTAACTCTTCTCCTTTGGTTTTTCCTCAACTTCGACAAGCTCCGAACCTCGATGTCCCTCCCTTAGACTCGTCTGAGCCCCCTTCTCACCCTATTTCTCTTTCCCATCTCCTTTCCCCTTGCTAGAAGTCCCACTACCCCTTCTTCAGTTTCCTTAAACACTCCCTCCCGGCCTCCCCCCACCTCAGTGGCACCCCTCCACTGCAACCCCCTCACCCTTGTCTTGTTGGCCCTCTCATATAACTCCAAACACCTCCCCCTCTTGGTGTATTATCACAGAACCCCAACCTTACCTCTTTCCGATCATCTAGCCACCCTTGGACCCCCTTCTCCTTTCTGGTGAACTCAAGCAACGTCGATGAAGAGAAGGGAAGAATAGGAGGACGAGGAAGCTGCCGCCGCTTTTGGCAATGCTGCCAATGGGAGTCGTCTCCTCCTCCTGACCGTTTGCACCCACCTGGTGAAGACACAGGGAGACAATGTTGACAGCCACCCCTTTTACTCTGTTATGGCAGCAAGAAGGCACCATGGACACCCTAGGGCTCTCCCTCCCATCCGCGTGCGTCTGGGAGCGGGAGCTGCCTGCCATAAGCCTCTAGTGGTCCCATTGCCAACATGCGATAACCCCCACCACGGCAGTCATGCAGCGAAGCCCTAGCTGGCCATGCGCCCCACACTAGCGCCCCTCGCGTGGGGCTGCGTGCGCACGCACAAGGTGGTTTTGTCCGCGGGCTGGCCGGCTTAGCGATCAACCCAGCCACCTAGTTCATAGCCCAGGCTGTCCGGTTCAGCCTGGTTCAAGCAGTCCAACACCGGTTCAGGACTGATTCACGTTGGTTTAACGCCCATACTGCTTGTTTAGGGCGGTTTAACAATGTTTTCAGCCTGGTTTAATTTTTTAGTGGGTGGTTCAAGGCCGGTTCAGTGCTTTTGGGACCGGTTCAATTTGGTTTAGTGCCCATTTGACTGATTCAGCCCATATTGGTGAATATTGGGCCTGGTTCAATAGTTTTCAGTTCGCTTTGTGGATTTTATCTCGGTTCAGTATAGTTTTGACATGGTTCAGTTGTACTCAGAGCAGATCAATCTCGATTTGCTCTATTTTAGGGTTGATCAAGCAGATAAGCTGTACAAAGCACGTTTAACTTAAGAATTCTTTCAACTCGACTTTTGAAAACTAGTTTCGAAATTGTTGGTAATCCACTTATTTAATCTCTTAACATATCTACAAATTAAGATGCTACAATCTACCTCCTTAAATACTCGACATTCTCGTTAGGACCAAACACACATCATATATAAAACATTCAAGTGAGCCATGATGGATCTTTAGGCTGTTTCATTCTCTATATCATATGTGATGATTAACAATTACGCTAATTAGTAGTCTTCTTAGGAGGTCATTTGTTCTCAGACAATTCTCAACAAAATATGTTAAACTTCGAAGTTCTTTAAACTTAAACTCTAAAAAATGGTTAACCAGACTTAATGATTGTCTACTCATTTAAAATTTTTAATATATTCACAAATCAAATCAGCGTGTTACAAAAGTTGAGTTCTTAAATGGCCAAAATCTTCTTTTGGCTGGGTTCTTAGTGAGAGAACACTCTAGTCACACTATCACAGACAATTTTTGACATTTTTGGAACTTTTGTTCTGGGAATGACAGTCCGTGTTAAACAGAAATGTTACTCATTGCCTTCCAACCCTGAAAGTGGCCTAAGGGTAGAGGAATTTTTTAATCATCTTCATCTACTGGAGACTCTTGAAATAAGAGGATAGTGGTTGTTAGATTTAGAAAAAGAGTCCTCGAAGGACTTCATATCAGTCTACAGAAAAAAGACATTACTAGGGAAAACTCGATGCATAAGGAAGTTTGGAAGATCAGATCCCCATTGCGCTAAGGATAGCATGAAGCAGAATATGGCAAATAAATGCTGCATCAGACAATAGTAGGAGACCTATGCAAATTATGTGTGACAAATTTGAGAACCTGTACATTCGGCGTATATACTTGAGGTGTAACATTCTCTCAGCACCACGAACTTAGGCTTCCATTTCCAAAATCTTTGAAACATCTAGTGACTGGAGAATTTTTTTTGGGTTAAAATTCTATGCCTTGTTACTGTCCTGCTACATGAATGATGTAGAAAAGGTAAAGGTTCTGGCTCTTCTAGCTAAAATCTCCATCAAAGATGAAGATAATCTTCTTCTACCTCTCTGTATCTGTGCCAAGTGCAACATGAGGCACTTTCCTGAGACTTCCGACTTTGCTACTTTAAATGGATTCTCATATTCATTTACCTTGATTCAGGTTTCTCCTGCAGCTGGCATCATCAAGCCTGGTCAGACCATTGAAGTCTCTCTGAAGCATGAAGATTTGCGTACCCTTGAAGAGTTTGTCGACAGGTCTCCACAGAGCTGGTGGTGCGAAGATGCCAGGGAAAAAGAAGCGATCTTGGCTGTGCACATCACCGGGGACAACTCAACCAAGAGCATATGCCACCAGATTCAAGTGCGGCATGGTTTCTCATCTAAGACCTTCACCGACTTAAAAGTCTCTTCACAACGGGTCCAGGCGAACCTCCTCCGCAAATCGAATCTCCGCCACCTTGACAGTTCCTCAGACATTGACTTCGGTTGCCTACAGGGCCCATGAAGTGCAACCTACTGCAATGAAAGATCACTCTCTCTGGTATGCTTCACCCCCAGATCATGCATGGCAACCAAGTCTGACTTGCTGCATGCTGTTGACCATATGATCTCAATCAGCTCACCCAAATGCGATCTTGCCTTCCAGGAAAAACGGTTGGTTTTTGCAGGTAAATTCCTCACCTTTGATTATTTTAATGTTGGCGTGATTCCTGCATCGTTGTAATACCCTTTTTAAGCTTCCACGGAGAGGTATGTTGTTTAGTTGTTTTTTTTTTTATATAGAGTGAAAGGTTTGATTTGATTTTGATATTTGCTCAGTGTGATTGTCTCACAATAGAAAGTATATTCTAGAGAGACTCATCTTGGATTTCTTGGTAAATACTTAATGCAGCAAGAGTGTGTAATATTGATTCGAATGCAATCAAAGATTGATAAATACGTGTACCCACCAAGTTTTTTTTTGTACTTTTGTGCTTGAATACTTCGAACTGGATAAAGAGAAGATTCATGCCACAGATTTTTCTGGGAGAAGATCAAGTCGTCTGTTAGAGAAAAATTCCTTTAACATACATTCCAGCAAGTAGAATCTGCCTGCATGTTTTGTAATACATATATTGAACTCTATTTTCTAGACATATTTCTTTGCGGGTGAGTTAACCACCTTTGATTCTTTTAATGCTGGGGTGATTCCTCCGTCCCTGTAATGCCCTTCTCTAGCTTCCCCCGATAGGTATGTTGCCTGTATATAAATATGTTTGTGTGTATATATATATATATTATATAGAGCTAGTGGGAGGTTTGATTGGATGTTGATATTTGCTCAGTGTGATTGTCTAAGAATAAAAAGTAGTCTTGAGAGGTTCAACTTGCATTTCGTGGTAAATACTAAATACAGTGGTGCCTGTAATACTCATTCGAATGCATTCAAAGACTTAGGTGGCGTTTGTTTTGGCTTAATCTAAAAGTCTAAACTCTTAATTTCACCTCTAACCTCTTAGTTGGTGGTAAAAAAGTGATTAATTTGATTAAGATATAAATGACAAATTTTGTTTGATAAGACATCTAAAACAACTTCTAATTATATATATCTCACATCACATCTTTATCACGTAAAATATAATTAACATCCATAAACATAGAATTGAGTATGACTTAGACCCATAGTACTCGGTATAAAAAATTAATACACACATATTTCTATAAAACATTATGGTAAATAAATTTAAATGTACAGAGAAAATAAGCTTTTTTCAAACTATTCTAAGTAATGATACAATTTTTACAAATGATTAGTGTCATGTGATAATTTGCACAAGTAGTCGAACACAAAAACACAAAATTTAAAACGTAAGCATAATATTAAAAATTTATTAAATAATATGATGAAATTTTATACCTTATTTTTTCTACAAAATAAAAGCATATTCATTCCTTCCAAAGCACATGTGCTGCAGTACTGATGGTTGTCGCCGGGAGAAGATGGAGCATGAAGGTCTGAAAACAAAGAAGTTAAAATCAGGGTCTGATCCATTAAGAGGTTTCTAAGAGTTAAGAGCTTTGTTTACGCCTTGTTTGGTAACACTATTAAGTACCTCTATCACTATCAATTTTAAAATTGATATTGATAGGAACTATTAAGAGGTGTTTGGCTAAGTGTATCAATTTTAAAATTTATAGAACAAACAAAGCATATTATATAATACAAGTGTCAACTCGTATTATTTTTGATATTGATACTCCAACATTTGAAAATATTAATATCATTATTGATATAGTACCAAACATGAAACTCTAACCAAACAGGGCATTAGACATTTATTATGATGTTTTACCAAACAAGCAGACAAGTCTAACCTCTTACCGAATAAGAGGTTAGAGGCCCATTAAGCTTAATCAAACATGGCCTTAGACGAATACGTGTACTCACCAACTTTTGTGTAACTTTTGCTTTGATATTTCGTACTGGGGAAAGAGAAAATTAAAATAAAAATAAAAATGTGTGCCCCATTTTTACGGACATCGCCGAACGTGACGTGAGGGATTTAGTTGAAGGCATGCCGTGCCTGGTCAAAGATCCGTTTTATCTGCTTCTGTTGACTTACTTCCACGTGTTGTCAAACGCAAGTCTCTGTTGTGTTAACCAAATTTACTTTTTAATTGTCATTTTAATCTTTGTGGTGAAATATAAGAAAAATGATGGGAACCATGTATAGTGTAATAATAAAAAAAGGAGTGAAGGCAACAAGAGGTTTTTTTTCTTAAAAAATATTTATAAAAGTGTGTCGATTAATAAACACCCTTTTAGATCGGTTTTTTTACAAACTTGTATTTATGTAGTAAAAATCCATTTTGTCGTACATTCAAACAACTACCAAGCAATAATAAGACTGAAATGTGTTAATCTTTATGATTATCTTGCAAAGCATCAAACTACTCTGTTTATGAAAAAAAATTCCTTTTGTATCACACTGAAATCAGGTTAATAATAATTTGGACCATCCGCCACTATCCGAATCAATTCGGATCCACATGCGACTTGATCTATGATTGTGGCAATCGTTTTCCTTGAAGCTTCGTTATGTGGCACACTGAAATTAGATTATTAAATAATAATCGGTCTTGTTTAGTTTAGTCTAGTTTTTTTTTTTTTTTGAATTTTGCCGTGCCGATTTCTCCAATCATAAAAATCAAGTGTTTCAGAGTCTTCACATGATTTAGTAAGGGCTTGTGAAGGCGTTCGCTCCAAGTTATAAATGCCTTTGGACTTCTGACTTTTGAAGAGGAAACTTTACTTTTATGTTTTTTACTAAAAAAATAAAATGTTAGAATTCAGAAAAAACATTGAAATAGTGAAGTTCCCCTGAAATGCTTTGTCAATTCTAGTGGGGGGGGAGGAGAATCTGCTAACATAATTTTTTTTAACTCGAAATTAAAGACGATCAATAAATAAAGAATGCAAAATATGTCACAAAAATAAACATCTATTAACTGCATGATCCATTTAGAAATATCCACAGTATTTTTAACAACGTGTCTTCTAAAAAGCTAACAATTTTTTTTAGTTTTGAGGATTTTTCTAGTATAAAAACCTGTACTTTTCCAGATTACCTTTTTCCAACCAGAGAACAAAGAAAAGAAGTAGAGTTCCGTCAAAATGGTCAACTCCGGAAAGTAAAAGGGGGGGGGGGGTCCTTCGGACCCAAGAAACTGGTAAATGTATAACCCGAAAGAAGAAAAGAAACGTGCAACAAATACTTTTAAAAACATTTTTTTTCTTGGACAGCGTTTCGAAGTTTCTATTAAATAATTATTTGAATCTCTCTCTCTCTCTCTGTCACGGAGACGATATCTGTATGGGTGCTTCCACAGGGGCCAGAGAACGGGGGGAGTTGACTTGGGTGGCTATGTGCTTGGTTGCCTGCGGTTGCCGCAGAAGATTCATCGGACTTGCCAAAACTGCAATCTTTTTGCGGCGAGAGAGAGAGAGAGAGGGGGGGGGGGGGAAGGGTGGGAGGGAGGGGGATGTTCCAGGACATGTCCCGCTGCAACATGTACAACTACGGGGACGCCCTCTACTGGGACGCCCGCTACGTCGAGGAGGGCGGGGCCTCCTTCGACTGGTACCAGCGCTACGCCGCCCTCCGCCCCCTCGTCCGCAGGTTCGTCCCCACCTCCTCCCGCGTCCTCATGGTCGGCTGCGGCAACGCCGGTAGGCGAAATCCCCCTCCCCTTCCACCCCGCTCGTCATTCTCTTCCTTCTCTTCTTTGTCCCCCTGGTGTGGTGTGGTGTCCCCTTTTCGTTTTTCTCTGTAAAGATGGCGGCTTGCACCGAGGCTATGCAGGATGGCGGCTCCAGACGTCTGTGTGATACAGCGAGACTGGAAAGGATCCCGGTCATTCTTGGAACGAGGCACTAATGTAAGGTCGAGATGTATATGGCCTTTCGTTGCGGACTGATGTATTGACTATTGAGTATGGAGCAGATGCTCGCCTCTACTTATTTCTTATAAGGCTGCGCTTGTCGGAGAAGCTTTAGTTGGCGGGGGCGATAATATGAAGCCGAAACAGGAGAAGGCGGTTCGGTTCATTTTGTCCACCGAACAAGTTTCTGAATGGTGATGAAAATTTTGGATCGGTGCAAGTTTTACCAGTTATCTTGAGTTCTACAGTATTTATATGCGTATGCAGAACATAATTAAGTGAACCAGATGTGGTCCTTTTCTCTCAGTTTAAGAGAAAAGTTGAACAAAAGATGACTGATTTTCCAATAAGAGTATAAGACCTTGAGGGCTCTCGACTTCTTGATGATGTAGTGCGCATTAAATTCAAGCACCTGTAAGTTGATACTTGATAGAGCTCTTATTTGCACCTTAACTGCTAGTATTTGAAATCTAGTACTGAACTTTAGGAGGCCCTGGAGTAAAAAAGATTCCACGATCCATGTAAGTTTCATCATGTAGTTAGCAAGATGAGGGTGGATAGCATCATTGTATTGGTGTCGCCCCTCTTGAAAACAGGGCGACGATTTCGATGGCTGCTTTTGTTTTTATTCGAAAAGCATAAATCTCTGTGTTCCATGTAAATCATACAACTACTAAAACTGAGTTTGTCTTTGATTTGCTGCAACCGTGACCTTCCTCTTCAATTGTCAATTAAGCCTTTTGATTCTCAAGGGATACTGAGTATCTTTTATTCTACAGTTATGTCAGAGGATATGGTCACAGATGGCTATGAAGGGGTGATGAATATTGACATCTCATCTGTCGTAATTGACATGATGAAAAATAAATATGCACATGTTCCTCATCTGGAATGTATCCTTTCTTTTTTTTGTAAAATTTTCCACTTTGATATTTTTGAGCTTTCTTCTGGGAGAGCTAATGGATATGTATTGAATTTGTTCCTTATTCACAACTATGCTACAGATATGCAGATGGATGTCAGGGATATGCGTATCTTTTCTGATGAATCTTTTGATTGTGTGATAGACAAAGGTGTATATGCTCCTTCTCTTTGATTTTTCCACATAGATCACTGCATTCTAGCGTAATCTGATTCTAGTTACAGATCATTGTACTTATTACTGCGATAAACTTTGTGCAGGAACCCTGGATTCTCTGATGGTATGTCAAACTTGTTTGCCCTCATAGTTGTCAAAATCTTTTGTAGGCATATCTTGATTCTGTTGATACTTGATGTTAGTGTGGCATCAATGCTCCAACCAGTGCTTCTCAAATGCTAAAAGAAGTGAACAGGTATAAATTCCAGTTGACTACTATCTTGTCACTTAGTTGCCAATGGTGGTGCTGAGACTTGAATGTTGTCTAAGCATTGTCCCTGTTCAAATTTGTAGGCTTCTTAAGCCTGGCGGGGTCTTTATGTTGGTAATTCTGAAACTTCTGCTTCACACTGCCTCAAATTGTACCACCTTATGTCTTACTCAGCAGTCTGTTACTTTTACAGATAACTTATGGTGATCCCTCCGTTAGGATTCCCCATTTGAACCAGAAGGGATGTAGTTGGAAAATAACATTGTACATATTACGTGAGTATAAGACTATACGACTGCAATTTCTTGATTATGGTGGTTATGTTTATGATTTCGTGGTGAACATGGAGATATCATGCTGTTTATGGGTTCTCTTTTTGCCATGGGGAGAATGAAGGCCTCATCTATTCTTGAACAAGTATACAAAGACATTTTATGGTCTACTCTATTCCATCCAAGATAAAAGTTCCACGAGATATTATGGTAAGATGATAGAATGCCCAGCAGATACAAGAGAGACAGATAATATTCTTCAGTGTCCTTGTACATCCCCGATAATGATACCATCAATGCTAACCACAAGTTGACAAGGATCCTGAAACCCGAGTACTTAAAGCGAGTCAACAAACTTTACTGCTGATAATTTTCTTCTATAGCATTTTAGAATAGATAAGCTTTTAGCCTAGAGTGCCTTAGGTGTGTAAAGGTATCAAATGCCTTGAATGTACAAAAAGACATCAAATAACATCTCAAACACTAGATAGACACAGCAGAGCGACAATGAATCCATGACTTCACACTGCTAAAAGCAAGACACTTGAAATCATGGTTTGCAAGATCGGCCCATGACCTGACTCAAACAGCATCAACATAGGCCAATACAATATAGGGAGGAACCCCAACCCAACCCTGGAGATTTCTGGAGATTGTTCCAAATTGGCTAGATTGGGATTGGATTGGTCTGAATCGGCCAATCTGGGGCCGACACTGATGGGATTGGTCGATCCCTAGAGAATTGGCTATCCTCCATACGATCTTTCCTGCCCTAATGGGCTGGGAAGACACTCAAATCAGGTCCACCAGACCCAACACGAGTGGGATCCAAGGGTATCAGGTGCATCAGATCTGATAGGGCAGTGCACTGCGGCACTGCCCCTAGGGCTGATTTCTGACACCGATCCAACCTCGATTGGGGTCAGATCAAACCAGAATCATCGATCTCCTACCCTACGTATTTTTTTATTGTTATGTTTTTGGAAGAGCCAATCATGTCAGCTTTTCTTCCCTTGGATTGGCCAATCCGACCAATCCAATTTGGATTGAGATCAGGATCAGGATCCGACCAGCACATTGCATGTCCTCTTGATCTTGCTGTCCAACCCAGCCCTTGGAAGGGACAACAGGCTAGAGCACCTGCTAAGCCCCTCCCTTCGGTCGAAAACTGCACCGCCCTGCGCCAATCCTCCCTTCAGCTTGCCCAAACCCAACAATCACACTGACAAGCTGAAGGCCACCCTCTCCATCCCTCTTTGGTTGGTCGTCCATATGACTGCACCTGTTTGTGCCTTTGTTGCGCTTCAAGCACCAGGGGTACATCATGACTATCACGCCCCACCTTTTCCTTTTGTGTGGAACGATCAAAGTTGATGGCCAATGTCGCTTGACAAATGAGCACTCATTCTGCCCTGGCAAACCAAACCGAGTCTAGTTAAATAAATTGAACTGGTTTAACCTGATCTAACTTCGTTTGGTTTAACCACAGTTTGGGTTGATTGACACTGGTTCAGTCTGATTTAAGTTGGTACAGCCAGTCCAGCCTGATTCGATCATTCCAGCAGGTTCAGCTGGTTTAAGTCGACCTGATGAGTCCTTTCCGATTCCGATACCTGAATGCATTACCTACCACCCTCCATGGAGTCGTCATATAGGAATTGGGGATAACTACCAGTGCCGAGTTACCCTCGGCAACAAGCTTATCCAGTAAGTGCTTGACAACCTGCGGGAGGTTTCGAGTTGAACTGGCCAAGTGGACTGGCAGTGTGCCACCCAGTTGGAGACTCACCCATACTGGTCCCGTCCCGTGTCACTTAGGACCCAACCTGATTCGCAAAATGGACATCATTGTATCAGAATAATCATAGCCAAATGTCCAAGATTTGGATTGAGCTTTCCCATTTAATGAGAAGAAGAAAAACTAATCGGTGGACCAGCCTGAAAACATTGAGTAGCATTCCCTATGCATTTGCTTTAGATTCCCCAGTCTATGCTGTTCTTCATATACTATCAATGGATTTGGCACAGGCAAATAGTACTTCTGGGCCTCTGGTTCACTTTCTGTTAATGAATGTTTGCTCTAGTCCAATTGGTCTCTGCTAGTGCTTGCTTGCATTTTCTAGCCGTTTGTTTAACATGTCCATGCTTCATGTCCTCGTAAGCTGATATCTAGACTTGTAATGGCGTTAGTGTAAATTTTAGCTATCTAAGGAAACCAGTAGTCGTCTTTGCTACTTTCATGTGATTCTTTTGCAGGTGGGCAAATAAACTAAGTGAGATCTGATCAAGTGTAATCATTTTAACTAGTACCTTGATGATACTGACTCAAATTTTCCTCTCTTCCCAGCCAGACCAGGTTTTGAAAGCTCAGGAAGCTGTAGTGTAACAAAATCATGCATGGAACCTGTTCCACTTACTGAAAGAGGCCTGCTTCCTGATGGCTTTGTTCTTGAAGATCCTGATCCTCATTACATTTATGTCTGTAAAAAGATGCAAGGAGTCGATGGGCTTGGGTCTATAAATATGCAGCAGGTGACAGACAACTCTGTGTGAGTAGAACTGCCCCAGATTTTCAAGCAACCCCCAACCACCTCCCTTGATCTTGCATCCTCATCGATGTACAATCTGTATCCACAGTTGTGTGCGAGAAACATCCTGCTGAAATGGGTAGCAGATGGCATTTGGGAACCCGGGACAGGCTCATATCAAAGTTCCTGCTGGAATGCTTTATGTTGTATTTTGGAGTTTGATTGATTTTGCACATTCTCATTGGTTGCAAGTTGCTACATTATGATTGTAACCGTATGCGGAGAATGGACGGCATAAATGCCAGTTTACTACAGACTCACACTGCTGTTTCTGATCCTCGTCGCTGATGCCATTTGTTGTCAGGTGTGAGAGTAGTTTGGTTTTAGACTAATCTTTTCAAAATGTAACTGAACGGAATCATGCTCCCAAACTGTTCAATTCGGTTTGGTTCCATTTGAGACTAAAAATCAAGTATTTTAGTTATAAATAACTAATATAAATTTTATTTTAATATAAAATTATATAAATGTAACTTATTTAATCTTTATTGTATTATAACGGACTTAGTTTAAATTCAGTTCATTTTGAAAGACTTCTGAACGGTTGAACCAAAGTAGTGATTCTTTGGTTTACAGTTTAAACCGTTTTATACACCCATAGGTGTCGTAGTCTAAGCTATCTGAAATCACTGACTGCACTTTAAAAGAATTTATGATTATCTCCTGATCAAGTTGTACTGATTACCACAGTTTTATTTCCCAACGAGTTTACTTCATGACGAAATAGTTCAAGGAAAGCACGTTTATGATAAACGCAGTTCTATGAACATGATCCACGTTTGAGTCAAGGTTTGGCCTTTGGCATTCCTTTATGATCTTATCGTATTATCACGTTCACAAATTCATTGGTCTACGTCGCTATCCTTTTTGCAATAATTAAATTCCAAAATTCGATCGTCTAAAAATAATGGAGTGTAAATCCAATCATCTTAAAAGGGAAGAGTTGGGTTACGAAAGTCTTGCTTCCCTATGGTAACAGGTGCTACCTGCATAGTAGCAGAATGTAAAGAGATAAACATAACATGTTTAACATACTTCCAAACAAGGGTTTCCAATATTAGAATGTGAAAAACATTTTGGACGCAATAAGTTAAACAATATATATAAATGTGTACATATATCAGGAAAAGACAATAGTGTCAACTAAGAAAATGAGAATAAAAATTAAGATGGTTTTGGCAGAAAACTTTAACTAGAAAAAAAAACCATTAAGATAGCAAACGTAAAGAGAAAACTGGGCAGGCTTCAATACAAATTTTAAAAAATAAATCAATATGAAAAAGATCTAACATCCAACGGACTAAAGAAAAGAAAATGTACATAGCTAATTTGGGATAAAAGTTGACATATTAATCAGTAGGTGTCACGGGATCAGCCAACCGTATTCTTAGGGTGATCAATAGCCTTAATTAAACATGCATTACCTGGAACATTCAGATCCTTCAACTTCAGAATAGAGTAGTTTAGTTTCTACGGTGCGTATCTGAGTTGAATCTTTTAACCAGTCAGTCACAGGCTCTTTCTACTCCCAGGTATAAAAAAAAATGACACAAATGAATATTCAAGTATTAGCTGCCTTAGGAAATAGTGAAAATGACAATGTTAACGTGTACAAATCATTTTTGTTCATTTGACTTGTAACTAAAACCTAAAACCTCTCAAGGTTTTATTGCAAAAATGTGTACATAACTCTGTCAATGCTCACAGGAGAGAGGAAAATGTTGATGAATTATGAAGGCAATGTTGACCAGAAAAGGAGTGGAGTGAGGAATCGACGCTCTGCGTTAGAGGAAGAACCACTTCCAGCTTGATCCTGTAGATCGATTGGTGTAGGGCTAAAACCCAAACCTTATGGGGTGTTTGGTTGCATGATAATTTTTTGTACACTTTCATGATAAAAAATTGTATTAAAATAAAAAGTAAACCAACTCATGACATAAAATTATCATGTTTGGAGGGATGTGATTACAAAAAAGAGTAACCACCGCACATGACCAAATAAAGTGGGGGACCACAAGAAAAAAGAAAGAGGTGAGACCCTCTTTTTTTGTTTAAGAAAAAAATCACTTTCAAAACATAAAATTGTCATGGTTGTCAAACACCTCTTTTAACAAGTTTTCTTACAATTTTTAAAAATTAAAATAAAAACCTCAATTATCATGCAACCAAACACCCCATTAGCCACAACAGACTCCAGCAGCAAAACCTGAAAAAAGAACAAGTGTCCGCTTCAACAAAGAAACTATAATTCAACCATTGCTTATGCAGAAAGAAGATATGCCAAAAGTTGTTGCAGATGCATGACAAAAAGTTTGAGGTTGAGAAACAAACACAGGAAAATAGGAGTGCAGATGAATAAGTGATAAATAAACGAGGAATAAGTCAAAAGCCAAAAATGGTTTTTATTTTTTTACACCTGAAACTAGCGCTAGGCCATGCATTTAGGCGTCGTTTGGTATCGGGATAAATTTAATGGGGATAGGGATAAACCAATCCTTGTGGTTAACCCTATCCTCATCATGTTTGGTTTAACTTAGGATAAGTTTAGGAATAACCCTATCCTATGTTTGGTAGGTTAACAATAAATTCGAGGATAACCCTATATTTTTATATTTTTATCTTGTTTATATTATCTTATTTTATTATTCATAACATATTCATAAATATCTTAATAAACTTATATATTTATATAATAAATTTAAAATTCTATTTAAATATATAAATAAAAATAAATTTGAAAATATAAATATGAAAATATAAATAATGTAATTTATTAGGCAGAATATTTTAACGGGAAGCAAGTATGTTCCTCGCGCCCCCTCCACCCGCCGGACGGAGCCCCCCCCGGCAGACCGACGGTGCTCCCCACCCCCCTCCTCGGCGGACGGAGCCCTCCCCGGCGGATCGATGGTGCTCTCTGCGGAGCCGCTCCCCGCCCCCCCGGCGGATGGAGCCCCCCTCGACAGACCGGCGGTGCTCTCCGTGGAGCCGCTCCACGCCCCCCCTCCCCGACGGACCGACGGTGCTCCCCGCCCCCCCGGCCCCCCCATTGGCGGACAGACCCCCCCCCCCCGTGGACCGCGTTCGGTTCAATTCGGTTCGGTTTGAGACCTCGTTCGATTTGGTTCGGTTTGGAAAACCTCTAAATCGATTTAAATCAAATCAAACCGTTTAAATCGACTTAATAAAAAAAATTATAAAAGATGCACCGTCTTTCCCCAATTTAACTTATGAGGCGATTTTTTCTCTTGATCTCTATTTATTTATATATATATATATTATGTACATATATATGTAATAAAAGTCTTTAATTAATTACATGTGCCAATATATATATATATGTATAAACAGACCGACCTTCGTCACCATATGCAAGAAGAGATCAGTGGAGCGCTTCTCCTCGGCGCCCTACCTGGCCACCCTCCTCAGCTGCATGCTGTGGCTGATCTACGGGCTGCCGTGGGTGCGCCCCCACAGCGCCCCGGTGATCACCGTCAACGCCGCCGGCCTCGCCATCGAGCTCACGTACGTCCTCCTCTTCGCCGCCCATGCCCCCCGCCACAAGCGGCGGCGGCTGCTGGCCGCCGTGCTCGCGCAGGTTGCCTTCGCCGCCACGGTGGCCGCCGCCGTCCTGGCGTCGGCGCGGACGCACCGTCGCCGCTCGCTCGTCGCCGGCAGCATCTGCGCCTTCTTCGGGACGATGATTTACGCGTCGCCGCTCGCCGTCCTGCCGGCCCCCCTCCCCCCCGCAGACGCCCCCCGGAGCTCCCATCGTATCCTCAAAATGTTAGTTTGGGAGTAAAATATCCCAGGTATTAGATGGGATGATTTATCCCTGCACTTATCCTTAATTTTGGGGATAACCTGGATTAATTTAATCCAGGTTAAACCCATTTTTAAGTGTGTGCCAAACAGGGAATTGGGGATAAACCAGGTCTATCCTAGTTTATTCCCATACCAAACAGGGCATTAAGGTTCAACGAGAGTGAAATTTGCAGAGCTGGACTACAGAAAATCATAAACAAATAGTTGAAGCGCAGCTTGCGCTGATATGATGTAAGCCAAGAACACATACGTTTAAATGCGGAAGCTAGGAAAAAGGATGGAGGTAATCAACAAAAACCCAAGACGATAAGCAATATCACTTACTGCATTGTGACTTGGAAATCAAAAATTGAACATGCAGCAGCACCTGCTTAAATAAAATCTAAGATGGATCTCAGGATGTTTGGTCCTTAAGGAAGTAAAGTTCACGGGTAATGAAGCAACTAATCTTCTGCCCTTGCAGCCGACAGCCTTGAACAAAAAAAGAGTTGTCACATGCTAAGTTCAGTTTCAACCGGTGTAAGAAAAGGCATCTAACTTTAAGCAAAATAATAAACATAATTACCTCACTGTGCATACATTCTGAGCATCTCTCAAAGGGGCACGGAGCCCACTTGCACGAGAACCAGATGAAGCATACTTAAATGCAGAAATGACTGAAACAAATCTCTTCATTGACTTTTCTGCTATATCAGAATAATTATTCAGGTGAGAGATGTCACACAAAACGTTTGGTTTCCCATGTCCTTCGAAAGACTTGTGAGCGGACGTAGAAAAATAACTACCTGTAAGAGAAATGAAATTATCATATATCACTTTACGCTTGAAGTTCGTTGTATTAAACAAATAAGTCAACTCAAATTGTAATCCAGCAGAACGTTAAACAAGGATTTTCTAGAGAATATGGGGTAACAGAACATAGATGAAGATGTCATGCTACTTAATCTACTAAATAGCATATGCATGCACTAGTTAGCAAGCCACAATAATACCACTAATAGTACAAGCCACAAACCAGACAAAATTGACAGCAGAGAATCTTTTTATACATTGGTATTTCTTCTAAGCCTATCTTCACAAATTATTCAACTCCAGACAGATTCCCCTTACTCGTTTATGAAACATTTCATGAGTTGAAAGACGAACTCCCAGTGATCAAGAGTTTCCATGACAGGATGGCAGGATCAGTCCCTCGATCATCCAGGGCCGATCCAGACCTAGATTAGGACTGAATCATCTGGCTCCGTGTCGAACCAAAAAAATCTCTCTTAAAAGAGAGAGAAGAAAAAAGGGGGAAGAAGAAGAAACGGAACAGGAGGGAGAAGCCGAAGGAGGAGCAAAAACCCCCTTATCACCGCCAGGCAAAAGGGGCTAAGGCCCCCAATGTGGTCGTCGTCACCCTCCTGCACATCGGTCAAGCCCACCGGGAGCGGGAGAAGCCGACGTCGCCTCCGCGGTCACTGGAGAACCTCCTCCCGCCATCGCCGGAGTCCGCCTGAAGCCACTGCCGCAAAGTTCTCCCGTTGGGAACCCTCGCGCGCTCGCGTTGAGAGGGAGACAAGGAGGAGGAGAAGAAGACGGTCCCGTAGCCACCCTGTTCTGCTGGAATCGTCGCCGGAAGTCTTCGCCGCAAAGCCTGCTGCCGTCGGGAGACCCTGCGTACGCACACGCCGTCGGCGCCGGGAGGGAGCCGCAGGCAGAGCGTCGGAGAGGAGCTCCTCCCGCAGTCGTCGTCGTCGCCGCCGTTGCCAGAGCCCACCGTCGCCGGAGCCGTCGCCGGGGCCCGCCGACGCCATCGCCGGAGCCCGCCGGAGCTCGCCGCGACAAAGCCCTCGCGGGCGTCTCCTGTCGGGGAGAGAGAAGGGCCGAAGGGGGGAGGCAGTTCGCGGTCAACCGCGGTCAGCAAAAAAAAAATATAATAAGAAAAAAAGAAAAGGGGCAAACGACAGGCGGTCGTGGACCACGCGTGCGCCCACGCACGGGCGGCCGTGAGGGTGAGACCCGGTCAAAGACCGGGCCAGCACCGGGGGGTGAACTTACCCCCCGGTTTGACTCTGGTCGAAACAAAGCACCGAAAAAGCTCAAAAAAGGGGGGAAATGGGGGTAACTCCACCCCACTCCGGTCACCCCCCCACTAACTCGAAAATGGGTTTAGTGGGGTCTTCCAAATGACCCTTTTGCCCCTCCAAAAACCTCTATAAATACCCCCCAAGTGCCATACGTACATGGGGTTGGAGAGTGAAAAAATGAGAAAGTTGGGAAGAGAGAGAAGCTCTACATTCTCACCTCGGTTTTGCGCTACCTTTCCATAAAAAGGGGCTGGTTTTGCGCTACCTTTCCATAAAAAGGGGCCCAAAATAGTAAATTATTTTGGATAGAAAATAGCCAACCCAACTCCGGTCTAGCCGAAATGCTGCCGAAATTATGTGGTTTTGCGCTACCTTTCCATTAAAAGGGGCCCAAAGTAGCTTGCTATTTTGGATACAAATAGAAAACCCAAATCGGTAAAGCCGAAATGCCGGCCAAACCGAACGGGAATTCAAAAAGAAAACCCAAATCGGTCAAACCGAAATGCCGGTCAAACCGAACGGGAATTCTAAATGAAAACCCAAATCGGTCAAACCGAAATGCCGGTCAAACCGAACGGGAATTCTAAATGAAAACCCAAACCGGTCAAACCGAAATGCCGGTCAAACCGAACGGGAATTCTAAATGAAAACCCAAATCGGTCAAACCGAAATGCCGGTCAAACCGAACGGGAATTCTAAATGAAAACCCAAATCGGTCAAACCGAAATGCAGATCAAACCGAACGGGAATTCTAAATGAAAACTCAAACCGGTCAAACCGAAATGCCGGTCAAACCGAACGGGAATTCTAAATGAAAACCCAAATCGGTCAAACCGAAATGCCGGTCAAACCGAACGGGAATTCTAAATGAAAACCCAAACCGGTCAAACCGAAATGCCGGTCAAACGAACGGGAATTCTAAATGAAAACTAATCGGTCAAACCGAAATGCAGATCAAACCGAACGGGAATTCTAAATGAAAACCCGAACCGGTCAAACCGAAATGCCGGTCAAACCGAACGGGAATTCTAAATGAAAACCCAAATCGGTCAAACCGAAATGCCGGTCAAACCGAACGGGAATTCAAATCGAAAACCCAAATCGGTCAAATCGAAATGCCGGTCAAACCGAACGGGAATTCAAATCGAAAACCCAAATCGGTCAAGCCGAAGTGCCGGTCAAACCGAACGGGAATTCAATATGGAAACCCAAGTCGGTCAAACCAAAGTGTCGGTCAAACCGAAAGGGAATTCAAATAGAAAACTCAACTCGGTAAAACCGAAATGCCGGTCAAACCGAACGGAAATTCAAATCGAAAACCCAAGTCGGTCAAACCGAAGTGCCGGTCAAACCGAACGGGAAATCAAGGTGAAAACCCAAGTCGGTAAAGCCGAAATGCCGGTCAAACCGAACGGGAATTCAAATCGAAATCCCAAATCGGTCAAACCGAAATATCGGCAAACCCGAACATGCTCCAGAAATGCCGCATATCAAATGCAATCAAGCCATTCTTGGATATACGAACAATGCTGGTTCGGTAAGTCGAAATGCGAAAAAGGCGAAACCGGTCCGGTAAAGTTCGAAATGTCGGCAAACCCGAACATGGTCGAAATGCCGCATATCGAATGCAATCAAGCTATTCTTGGATATACGAAGACAATGCAGTTCGATAAGGCGAAATACGAAAAAGGCAGAACCTGATCGGTAAAGCGAAATGTCGGCAAACCCGAACATGGTCAATGCCGCATATCAAATGCAATCAAGCTATTCTTGGATATACGAAGACAATCGGTTCGATAAGGCCGAAAATGCCGAAAAGGCGAAAACTCGACGTATAGGTACCGAAATGTCGGCAAACCCCAACATGGTCCGAAATGCCGCGTATCAAATGCAATCAATCTATTCTTGGATATACGAAGAAAATGCAGTTGATAAGGCGAAAATGCCGAAAAGGCGAAACCCGGTCGGTAAAGCAAAATGTCAGCGAAACCCGAACATGCTCCGAAATGCCGCATATCAAATGCAATCAAGCCATTCTTGGATATATGAAGACAATCTGGTTGGTAAGGCCGAAATGCCGAAAAAACCGAAACCCGGATGGTAAAGCCGAAATGTCGGCAAAAAGAAACTCGGAAATGCGCATATCGAATGCAATCAAGTCATTCTTGGACATACGAAGAAAATTTGGTTCGGTAAACCGAGATACCGGCAAAAGCCGAAACTCCAAATCGCAAAGCCGAAGTCTTTGTCGAAAATCGAACAAACTTTGACATGTGTTGAGAAGCAAAGGCTCGAATGCCCCCTCGTTTTATTGTACTTCCGTAGTACTCGAATCGACATGAAATAAATTCAAGTTCGATTGACCCGATGTGTCATCCAAAGATGACATCTAATCCCCAATGGACTTTGAGAGGTGGGTAAAAATTAAACAAAATTGTCTAAGTCAACAATGACGACCAAAGACATAAACAAAACAAATCAAATCGAATCTTAAATCAAACGAGAAAATCAATGGACCCAAACTTAAAGTTTGAATTAAGTTCAACCAAATTCCATCTCATAAGGCCACGTAGGGATATGTCTTCCGGCTTTCTTTATGTGGATGAATGACTTCGATCGATATATTCTTGTGACGGTCAATCGAGGTATTCGAGTGTTTGCTCGATGTAATTAACACCGGAATATCGCAAGTCCGGTGGAGAGAGGTCAAAATTTATTTTCAAAGAACTCAGATAACCTCACAAATTAAATTGTGGTTCAGATCATCTAAGTGGTGGGTGATACCCATATCGACACTTAGCAAATCTGTGGAACCATCGGTGTTCCTATAAAATAATACCACATTAAATTAGCTAATACTCCTATGAATACCACATATTTTCATAGTAGTCAATGCTAGCCTAAAGCAAAAAGAATTTTCTACCCCAAAAAGGAGGGGAAAATTCGAGGTTCCAACACTCCGCCAATATAAGGAAGAGAAATCCAATGCACAATCCACCTGGATTGATTCTTACAGTGATTGAGAAGGAATCAAACATAAGAAAAAAAACAGTAAAAATAACATCTGCCAGTGGAGGGGGAAGGTGATTGACAGAGATGGCCAGCTGAGACAATTCCATGTACAAAATGGGAATGAAGATACAGGGAGAAGCGGCAGCCACTCCGGCATTCACGGATAGCAATCCTCACTGGATTGGAGTTGGATCAATCTGGAATCGGCTGATCTAAGCCGAACTCTCCAAGATGGGCCTATCCTGCAGATAGTAAATAACTTTAAATGCAGGATCTACAAGTAAGTAACTTCTCTACTCTAGGGCCATATAATAAAAAAATTAATGTGGCAAAATGGCTGCATGCTTGATGCTTGATGTCACCACTGGCCATTAATGTCTTCCAAAAGAGTATCAACAGCCAGAGGAAAACTTTTCCTTCGACCGTGGAATCTACAACACTTGGATAATACCAATGTGGGGCTGTATCAGATAACATCAGCCGATATTGCCAATTCAACTGGATTCGTCATCTGCTGCAACAAATCAGAGAGAGCAGCCTAATCAGCTAATCTGTCCACTAGGTCTCCTTGGATCAGTCAACCCTGGTTGAACCACTGAAATTAATTTGTTAAATTTTATTTATATTATTTTCTATTTAAGCTTCCAGGTTTTATTCAAACACTATCAGGGACTGCACTACAAAAAATGCCACAAAATTATACTTGTAAACTATCTTCCCTCTTCACAAATTCCTTTCTTAAAACTTTTAAAAAGTTCAAGTATACGTTGATTTAAAGGACTCTAGAAATAAAATAAACATAATTGATAGAACTTAGAATTACCAAAAATATATAAAATGAAGAGTATCTTAAATCAGTTATAGCATACCCCCTCCTACCGTATGATATCAAAGACGGTCAAGGTGACCACGTAGGCGATAAAGTGAGATAAGGCGGCTCCTCACTGCCTCGATTCAGCCTTGATCACCAGTGATCCCACACACCATCATCATGAATAGGTCCTGTTCTGCTGACACTTTCTCCACCCGATTTCAGGTGGAGAAGAGGAATTGTGTGGACCTAATAAAGGGGGTGAGAGTCCGTTTTAAGTTCTCAGACCCTTCTTTCATAAAAGGGGTAGGAATCTATTTTAAGAGATATGGTTAATTCTGTCTTCTTTGCCAATTTACCGTCTGCTTCTCTGGTTGAACTGCGGAGGGAGAAGGCCTCCAATGACCCTCTAGCATTCCTACGATGTATATATCTCCAAAAAAACTCTTCTTCCCCTCCATTTACCTTTATCATCTAAGCAGTCACCTAAGATACCTGAGTCCCCTTTCTCACCTCAAATGTCTCATGTCTCCATGCATCTGGCTAGATAGCTCCTACCAATTTCAGTGCTCTCTTTTTCTCCATATAAGACATAACACATAGAAGTTACAAAATATATCATTTTAATTTTTTTAAAACGATAATAAACAAGCTTTATAGTTTTTAATATTTTTTATTTTTATCAAAAATACTTATTTAAAGTCTGATACGGTGTCAATCCATATCAGAAATAGTCAGGTCCATATTTGTCTTTTCTTATAGAGTAAGTTTAGCGTGTTTCTCCTTGACTGGATAGACGTAATGTCATACAAAGATTAAGAAGGAAACGAGTCCCTACTGCATTGTTGTTGATGGTCAATGTTCTTTTTCTGGATACTCAAGCATCATGGAGTTTTTATGGAATAACCTCTGTGAACTATTCATCATATCTTTACCACAGCTGTGTCTCCCACTTCTTTATAGGTTGTTACGAGCAAATTGTCACCAGCATACACCAGCCAGAATATGATTCATTTTTTTCACAAAGAACTGGAAGATACGAAAAGAATGAAAATGATTCGGCACATACAGGAACATGAACCAGGAGAAAGCAATAATGACAGAATGAATGCTGATTGCTGGTAAAAGAAAATTCTAGTCACTTTCTGGCCAAGCACCAAACAAGATCAATATTATGACTATTTAAGCTGAAAGTAGATCAATCAAATTGCAATAAGTTATCTTGTCATGAAATTTATACCAAAATGGAATGAAGAGGGCCAAACATAGATTGCGGCATCGGCTAATCGGGATCGGGATCGGCCGATTCCTGGATCGGATCAGCCATTACCAATCCGATTCTTGGCCAAAGAACCGATCCAGAAAAAAGTTCCGACAAAATCAGTTGGGATCGGCCGGATCGGTTGGGATCAGATCAGAATCGGGTCATTTTCTTTGCTATTCCAGTCGGATCAGCCAGAATCGGCTAGGATCTATCGGAATCAGCCAGGATAAGTCCAGTTCAGATCGGAATCGATATCAATTTTGTTTACCCTACCGATTCTGGATCTGTTTTGTTCCCATTGGATCGGTCGGGATCGGTCCGATCCGGATCGGATCGGTACCCACCGATCCCAATTCCGATTCCGATCGCACGATCCTTGGGACCAAAGATCATCATGGATTGCAGAATCGGTCGATCCGGATCGGGATCGACCGATTCTTGGATCGGATCGGTACCTACCGATCCGATTCCTATCGGAATTAGCGATCCAGCCGGGAGTCCCGGCTGGATCGGCCGGAATCGATAGGATCGGTCGATCCCGGACCGATCCATCCGGATCGATCCCAAAATCGGTCGATCCGGACCGATTCGCCGGAAAACCGGAAGACCCGGAATCGAACCGATTCCGGGATGATCCGCATCGTTTTCAAGTCCGATCACCCCCTATTTGGGGTCGATCCGGACCGATTCTCCCCCCCACTTGCCCCCTTCGGCTTGTTCTCCTTCCCCCCAAGGCACCTTGGAGATCTAGGGCTCCAGCATCCGGCGATCCAGCCTAATCAAGGCTTGGGGAGGGGCGATCCACCCTAAACAGCAGAAGGTTTGTAAGGGGGGGGGGGTTTCGATCTCCTTTCCCCTCCCCCCCCCCGGGCCCTGGCCCCGGCCGGCCGCGCATGGGATCCCCCATTGGGGGGATTATTTCACCCCCCAATGGGGGTGGAATTGCACACCCGAAGGGGTGTGACCGTTTTACGCCCCCCCCCTAGGTGGGGGGGGGGGGTGGGGGTTAAATCCCCCATTGGGGGGGGTTATTTCACCCCCAATGGGGGGGTGGAATTGCACCCCGAAGGGGTGATTAGCACCCCTTCGGGTGTTACTACGATCACCCCGAAGGGTAGTATTTCTGATCCCCTCAGGTGGGGGGGGGGCTGCAAAGATAAAATCCCCCGTTGGGGGGATTTTTTCACCCCCACGGGGGGGTGGAATTGCCCCCCCGAAGAGGTGATTAGCACCCCTTGGGGGGTGTTCAACAGTCCCCCCGGAAGGGGTCGATTTCGATCCCCCCCCGGTGGGGGGGGCCGGAATGCTTTGGCTTTAATATTGGTATGGTTTTGTGTCAGTAGATAAGATGTCGGACGAGGAGCATGGCACCGGACCCGGGAATTTCGTGACATTGGATGGCAACATGGCCATCTCCTTGATTCGGATAAGAAGAGAGTCGGATGGGCAAGTGGTGCCAAAAAGAGATGAATGGAGGTGTGTATCGGCTCGCAACGTATAGCCGGGACGGGTGGCAATGTAAAGAAGTGTGATAAAGTACCGGTGAGCCGAGGAGGAGATGAGGGCTTATATAACCGGAAGGGCATCGCGAGGGAGGTGAGCATTGGTCAGAGACAAGACCTACATGACGAGCTGCTAGGTCGGAGAGACGCCGATCTTATGGCCGGAACCGGCAAGAAAGGGAAAGGGCCAGCACATGAAACGGTCCAAGTTGATCCTCCATCATCATCGGACGAGGAAGATGCCCAGTTAGGAGAGTCGTTCATGAGAGTAGGGCTCGTACCCGCGAGGATGAGGAACGAAGACGAGGAGCGGGGAGGTTCGGCTTGAACGATCTCGATGTAGGGGCGGGGACAAGGCTGTTCGAGCCTAAAATTCGGAGGACACATTCGTTCGACCGATGCCGACAGGGGAGACAACGCCATGTATGGGGGGAGGGTGGTAGAGGTCGAGAGGGGTATAAGACAAGCATTTAAAGGGGTGAAGGCATCGGCGGGGCAAATAAAGAAAGCCCTTAAGCTACGGTCAAGTTCTTTCTACATGCAGTAAAGATTTGTTGAAGTTGTGGTTAGCATTTGCTTGTCGATATGAATTTCTTATTAGGTTAGCTATTATTAACAACCCTCTCTTTTCCCTTATCTTGTTTTTGAATTTGTAGGTGTCCCGGCACATGCAGCCACCAGTCCATATTTCCAGACTATGGTTGATGCGATTGGTGAGGCCGGGCCTGGGTTGAAAGCCCCGACATCAAAGTATATATATGAAACAGGCTTGGATGAGGAGGTCGATGAGTTGACCTCATGGATAGATGGATTCATACAGGCACAAGATTGGGGTGTACGGGGATTGTTAATTTGTTATATGAATGAGTGTTCCCTATAATTTTTTCACATTTTTCCTGAGTTCTATGTATTTTTATTGATTTTTTGGCGATTTTTCCATATTTTTTCGAAAAGCCAAAAAAAAAAAAACCGATCCAGACCGATTCTGGATCGGTCTGGCTCCATTGGAATCGGCCTGGATCGGTCCGATCCGATCCGATCCGGATCGGATCGGACCCCACCGATCCAGGGTCCGATCCCGATCCGGCGATCCTTGAAGATCATACATCAATATGTAGAGACACATAAGATGGGAACAGTTTGAGATGAGACATGCATCCGTTGAATTACCATTTTCCTTGCTTTATCTTACCAGAAATGTTCTTAGTTTAGTAATGCGGACACAACTTTTTTTGGTTAGAGTTTCTAGGTGACGCAAAGGAAAATAATTTCTTGCTTGGACAAGTTATGAATATCATTTTCAAGTCAAACATATAATATAGAATAGAAAGTGCACAAGGGTCATGCATCATTCCTAGGGAATTGTATTCCTTTTTTGTAAATTTTCTGATAGATCTGAAATGCACCCTCTTTTCTTTGTTTTAAAAGATAATAATACAATGATTGTGTCTTCAATAAGATGCCAAAGTCAACACTTCATATTAGCACTCAGTAGATGCAACAAAAAAGGAGAAAACAGTGAATATAACCTCAAAAGGTACTAGTCTACCAGGATAGTATGCCTGCAATAATCCACAGAAGGAAGTCGCTTAGTGCAAGATATATAAGAGCCTAGCTGAAAAGTACATAAATTCAGTTATGTCACTAAAACAATATCTAATTTTTCTCTTTGGGTTTTCATCGTGCACGGAAAGTTCACTTCAAAAGGCTAAGGTTCACAACCTTTTGAACACTAAAAGTTGAATATTGACAATATATCAAGTTAAATTTGATTTTGAGAATAAAAATATGGGTGATTAGGCATTCGCTAAAATTATGTGCAATACTCATGAAGCATGAAGTTGAAAACCTTCAACACCTACAAAAGGGTTCTGTAGCTCAAGTAGGGTGTCCAAAGTTTTACAGCTGCAAAGTTCTATCACACATATCTGAATATTACGCAAACAAATGCCATGTTGTATTAGTATCTCACCTTCATGAGAACCAACAGAGGTTTCCACATGCTCAAGTGGCTTTACTTTCGTTTCTTGCTCTGATGACTTTGCTATCTAAACACATAAAAATAGATAGGAAAAGTAAAATACTAAAAAATGACAAATTAATTGTGGTTGAAGACATACATTCTCACGTCCAGCATGGACAAATTTTCTTTTTCTTGTGGAGCATTTTCCACTTGAGAAATCTTCAGGTGCTGCACAGACAGGAACGTTTCCATCTGCATTTTCTTGCTGCACAAGGGTTCTCTTCTCCTTGCTGCTAACAAGCTTATTTGGCATATAGGACCACTTTGAAATATCAATTCCATTTATGGAACTGGTGTTTCCTTCCATGACACTTGAAGAGCCAGATAAACGTTTGTTATGTGCCACTAAAAAGGGTTTTGTAGTTCCATGCTCTGATTGAGGCACAGGAAGACGTTCGGAACTTGCTAGATTTTCTGGTACAAGTCAAAAAATGTTGATGTAAGAAAAAAGGGACATGCAATATCCCTTCTAAGAAAATTTGGTTAATCAATAAACAGTGAATTTTCCTTCTTCCATGTATAAGGTTGAAAACAAATAAAGCTTAGTATAGTTTGTAAGAACATGAACATATGCTTCAAAAGTTCTGTCACGAAACCTACATTCATGTATCTTATGAACTAAAAAATAGTCATTACTACCTTGACACGCCAGTTCTATGTTTGTAAAGCTCTTGTCAAAAAACTTACTTGGGATCTGAAGGGAAAAAGATGTATTAAAGAAAGATCTCATCAGCTTGAGTTAAAAAATAAAAAAACAGTAAACAGATCTTATAACAATACTAACATCAGCATTACTACTGTCAGAACAAAAAAAGCTCTCGGAGTGATTTGTACTTAAAGAACCTTTCTTGCACAAACGTACTGACTTCTCATTGCTGGGAAGAGATTCATCTGCTACCTTCAACTGCCTGAAATTTTTTTGAGGAGCCTTATATTTCCTCTTTGCTTCGAGTGATGCTAAACCTGTCAGGTGTCAAGGGAACAGCATGGATGCACAAGTATAGTATGTAAATAAGCAACAAATGTTCATGCTAACATTAAGATAATCATGAGCTAGGTATACATGATAGTAAGTCCCTAGTACACCTAAAAAAATCATAGTTCTCCATTTTTGTTTTGTAATCTTGTTTACATGGTTTCCTTCTCTGGATTTGCTCTAGGCTCTAGCTAATCTGTATAAATCAGGATGGCAACAGCATATCACCATAACTCCATAAGAGCTAGGCTCCTAGTAGCTGTGTCTTGCTCAAACTTCATCAAAGCACCAGGCACGACGCACATCACATAAAAAACAAAAAGCCCAAACTTAATGAAAATACATGATAAACCATCACCTCAAAATTAAATAAATATTTTATTTTCAAATAACTGAAAGCTGTTGAATATTCAATAACACAAAAATTGACGATGGCTATCTTTTTCAGGTTCTTTTAGAAAAAGAAAACTAGCAGTTCAAATTGACATTCTAGACCTGAGTGTTCCTTGGATGCATAAGATCACCTAGGAATGCCAATGTAATGAAGGCTGACGACACAAGTCCAATGCATTGACACTATAAGGAGTAAGGACACCCATAGTTGTCAAGGCGCCTTCCTAGGCAACAAGGCGCTATTTTGCCAGCTCCTTGCCAAGGCGCCTTTTGGGAAGCCCAAAAGGTGCCCAAGGCACTCAAGGCACCCCAAATATTTATACACGTTAAAATTTTTTTCCTTTGGGCCTTTGGGGAGCCTTGCCCCCTTTGATACCCCCCACAAGGGGCACTACCCCTTGACCTCCCGCTACCTGATTGCACAAATCAATCCACAATTCTCAAGGGCCTATTTATGATAGTGTAAACATATTAATATATTTCATTATCACTTATACTATCACATATATAAGATTCATAATTATAAATATATGTTTTATACTTAACTTTTATAAAGATCTAATATTAATTTAACTTTTATAAATATATGTTAACTTTTATAATAAATATATACTTACGCATACATAATTACATAAATAAAATCACATTTAAACATATGAACACATAAACATACACATTCAATTATAACGTACAAATTATATATTTGTATGTATGCATGAATATATATGATATTGACATCTAATTATATATATGATTGTGTATATGTATATGCACATGTATATGCATGGATATATAAACATCCAATGTTACTGCTTTGACCGCCTAGGTGACACTTAAACGGCCGCCTTGTCACTGTGTGAACCTCTTTTCTGCGTCTGTTCTTTAGAAAGAAAGACAACCCCGGACTTTTCTAGGAAAATATGTGATATCCTAAAAATACTAGGTAGTCCGGTGATAGTTTTAAAAAAAATATTAGAACCAAGGTTCGGGTTCTTTGAAAATTTCATTTTTGACCCTTCTCCGCCGGATGGTGCGAGTATCCGGCGTTAACTTACATCGAGCAACGGCTCGAACGCCTTTGATTAACCGTCGCGGCAACCTGTTTTTGGAGACGTGCACATCCACAAAATAAAGTAGAGAACTCAAAAAGGCAGCGGCCTTTTGGGTCCGATCAGATGCAAACCGATTTGTTTGGGTTTGTTTTATTTGTTTGTTGGTTGATTTTGGATCGACTTGAAAGTCGGTTTTAAATGTTGGAGATTGAATCAATTTGTTTGATTGATTTGTTGTTTGATTTTTTTTAAATTTATTTTAGATTGAGTTTGGTTGATTCAAGTTGTTTTAGTTTGAATATGTTTTGATTTTGATTTTTGATGAGTGCTTTAAGCAATTTTGGTATTTGTTGTTTGATTGGTTTGTTGAATTTTTAGATTCTGGATTTTTTTGGTTTTGAGTTGATTTTTGCTCCATTTTGGGTGTTTGGAGTTGTTTATTTGATTTCTTTTGGGAGAAGTTTAGTGGGTTTTAAGTGAATTTTCAGATTGCTAAAAATCAGATTTTTGAAGCTGGCTAGAATCTGTTTTGGTGAATTGCTTAAATCTGATTTTTGTTGGTTGCAGATTTAATTGAAATCTGATTTTTTTGAGTTGGCGGATTTTTGCTTGAAATCTGATTTCGGTTTGGTTTGTTTCAAAACCGGTTCAATCTTGTTGAAGATCGGTTGTTAGTTGAACCGGAATAAGTTGAATTTCAGATTTTGTTTAGTTCTGATTTTTTATGACTTTCAGATTTGATTTTCTGTTTTTTTTATTTTTTCTGTTTGAATTTCCAGATTTATTTTGAAATGGTTTTATTTTTTGTTTGGCGGTTTGCATCGCCTCCGACCCATCGGGCTGCCATCGGATGCCCGGTTTCATGCATTCCAAATTGACATCGAAGTTCATTTTCATTTCATGTGGTGAAGTACAATGATGTACAAGGTGATTGATCCTTCCCCCAATATAGGTTTATCTTCACTATTTTGGAAAAATTTTGGCATTACGACGGCATGCCGGCTATTTTTTCAACTTAGTGAAAATTTACCCATCCAAAATAGCCAGCCTTAGCTTAGCCATATTGGGGGAAGGACCGCTGGCTACGGGAGCATGCCCGCGCCACCGTCCGGATCGACATTCCGGAGCAGACCCGGGGGGAGTCGTCCAAGGTTGGAGTCCCCGCGAATGGTGGATCTCCTTAATTTAATATTGCTTTCGCATTCTGAATTTTTATTTGTTCATTTTTTTGGAACAAGGCCATGGAGGCCGGTTCAATTTCATCGGCGTTCCGAGCCGGCCTTCAATCTTCATAGGCCGGCGGGGCCTATCTTGGACTGTTTTGGGCCGGAAGGGCCTGTTGGGAAGCTGCTGCACTGCTGGAACTGCTTGGTTGGACCGACTTGGAAGGCCACCCGGCTGTGCCCTTGGCCCGTCGGACGGTTTCCAAGGGGTGCCGGGCCGTCACCTTCAAACCGGCCTGCCTTCAGACTGCTGTCCCCCTGTTTGGAACTCCCTGGACTGCTGTCCTCTCAGTAGGCCACAAAGGGGCTGCCGGAGGGGACTTCAAATATTTCTTTTGGAGTAAACAGGACTGTCTGAGGCCTGATCGGTTGGGCCACAACGGGGCTGTTTTGGTTTGGTTTTAGGTGGGCGGAAATGGGCCTGCACAAAGGGCATTTCAGGGCCTGATTTGAGACCGGTTTTGGGGTTTGAACATGGACTGAACAAGGGCAGCCTTGGACCTGTTTAAAGGGTCTGTTCAGGTGGCTTTGAGTGGACCGGCTTGGGTCTGCACATAGGGCGTTTCAGAGGACTGCTTCTTGAGTCGGAATGGGATCTGCACAAGGGACCGGACAGGATCTGATTTGGGACCTGATCGGTGGGCCAAAACAGGCCTGCACAAAGGGCAATGTGGCCAGACCTGGGTCTGATTTTTGGAGACCGGTCAGGGGGCTTGTTTGGGTGACTGGACAGGACTTTATTTTGGGCCTGCCGTGGAGACCAATTGGGGTCTAATTGGGTGCTTCCAAGTGGGCCGAGACAGGCCTGTATGGGGGGATATGAGCAGGCTGAAAGGGGGATACATTGGGACCTGTTTGGGTTTCCCTAATGTGCTGACCGGAGTCCCCAGCAGGGGGGGTTTGGACCTGTTCAATGAGGTGCACAAGGGACCAGAACAAGGACTGTTTAGGGGATGTTCTGGCTGGCAAAGGGTTGGCCGAGAGGGCTGTTCAGGGATGGCCTTGGGTCGGTCAATCCATTGGAGGGAGATTAAGTAGAGAAAGAAAATGAGGGAGACTACATATTTAGATAATATTCACCCACCTGTTGCTTCTTCCCCTTTACTTCTTCTCCCTCTCTTCTCCTGACCGCAAGTGGCCTCCTGCAGCAGGCACACAGCAGAGGGCAACAGAGGGGGCAGCAGCAACAGGTGCAGGGGGCAGGGCGCAAGGCAGCAGGGGGGCAGGTTGCAGTCCAGCAGCCTGGCGGCGTCTCCAGCAGCCTCTTCTCATGCTGGTGCGCCCCCCTCTTCTTATAGGGGCTGGAGGGGAAGTGAAGAGCCAGCAGGTGGCTTGTACGCAGGCCTCTTGGCCTCCCCCATGCAGTTATTGCATTGAATGGAATTTATTGACTGGCTGCCTCTTCATTTTCCCCCTCTCTTGAACTGACTGTTGGGAGGCTGAGGTGGCAGGATGGTGCGCACAAAGATGCTGAGGTGGCAGGTAGTGCGGCTGGGCCTGTTCACACTGGAGTTGAAGTGGGCCTGGCCCAACTTGGGCCTGTTTTCTGGGCCAGCAGGAGGCTGCGGCCCAAGCCCTCCTATGGGCAACGCACAAGGCCTGAATTTGGCTGAAATGTGCCAATTATGGGCCAGGCAAATAAGGTCCCTGCTGGGGTGCCCAATTGGGCCCAATTGTGGCTGATCTTATGGGCTGTTGGCCCAGCTTCTAAGCCAGCCCATCTGTTCTCTTTTTTTTTTTTTTGAAAAAAATGTACGCCAACAGTCACCTAAGTTGAATTGACATCCTTCAACGCCTTGGACGCCTTGTTGCCTTGACGACTATGAGGGCAGCGGAAGGGCACAAAGAAAAACTGGAAATTAGGTTACTAGAGGCATGATGCAGGTGAGGTAATGGAGTCACCTGACCTCAAGTGTCTCAGGTGATTGATGCAAGTTATATTTTTTTTATCAAAAATCATACTTTGCCTCATAAAAAGCATAGCCATATCAATAAAATTGCTAAATTAGTGTATAAAATATCAAAAATTAACACATGACATTAAGTTTTGGGAATTCTAATTTGGTCCTCATAATTATTTATAATTATAAATGTCTTCTCACAGTTAAAAATCTTTAAAAATCCTTAAAATCTTGTGTTTTTTAAAAAATTGAAACACTTGTCTTAAATACATCAAAATGCATTATTTAAGTACTTTTAAAAATCTGGTTAAAAATGCCCTCACTTTTCTAGAGACAGTGTAGGAGAGAGAAGATAGAAATAATATTGGATAGGGGTTTTGTCATACAAATTTAAAAATAATTATTTAAATAACGATATTTTTAAGAGTTTTCTGCTGACAGAGACCTATTTTCAGCAATAAAAAAGTTTAGGAACTTATTAGGATTGTTTATTTTTATGGGCACAATTCAGAAATATGACTACTGTTAAGGAACAATATTTTAAAAACCTTAATTTTTCTGTTGCTCTAAAGACATTTAACCATTAATAATAATTATTCTTTGTTAGCTGTTCAGTATTCTGAAGAAGATGACCAGTGACCAAAATGGCTCTCAAAACTTTTAGATGCTCTTACCTAGTCACTTAGTCCTCTAGAAGTGCCTCAATCGGATTTGGCCGATTTTGGGATCATTTCGGTACAAGTCAACTCAATTTGGGGAGGGGGAGACTCCAACCCTCCACCTTGGAATCCCACGCGAATAGGTCAAAATTGAACCAAATTAGCCTGAATCGACTGATTTACTCCAAATCTGGTGACTCTTGTTAGAATTGGCCATGAACATAAACGGCAGAGCCATAGAACCATGGCAGCGGGAAGGACAATTGTATTGGGTCCCATGGTATATCATGTCTATCAGACACGACATTATATCCTGATTCTTGTTCCCCACCCAATAGGGCAAGGAAGACACTATAGGGCATGATCCAACCCCAAAATGGTTGGATTGAATCAAAACCTTCTTAGAAATAGTTACATATTATTCTTTTTTGCTTTTTTTAAAGAATAGATCCAGGCAGATTCTGAAGTGATTTTTCTCCCTTGTAATCAGCCTATCTTGTCAAGCAGATCTAGATCAGAATTGGTACTAGCTGATTCAATCTCTGATTCCAATTCCACTTTCCATGCCTCAAGCACCAGGATGACACAAAAATGAATTTCATGTCAAGACTAAGAATAAAGCAGTAGAAAATATGTCCACAAATTGTATCAATCAAATGACATTATGGAGCCCAGGATTGGCAGGTGGGATGATCCTGGGTGAGCCCAATGCCAGGGCCAATTTCTACCAAGATTGAGCTAACTTGGCCTGTTTGGCCTAGATCGGCCAATTATGGGATGATCTGACCCTATTCAGTGATCTCCATGGGATCACTGCTGGTCACCAGTGAAAGGGAAGAAAACAACCCACCATGGATGAGTAGCGGATATCCCATGGGGCTCTACCCCCAGATCAGTCCAGAATCACTTTTTTTCTGCCTTGTTTTTCAAGTTTTGGAAGAACCAATCAAGGTGTAGATTTTGGATCATATTTTGTTCAATTGGAATGCGTGAGGCAGTCAATCCACTCCCAACCTGGCAGATCCAGGGGCCAATCCCAAGTCCCAACCAGAAAATCCTTGTTCTACTCAACCATTGAAACAAACAGCTTCGTTACTTGTATACTGATATACTCATTGCTTGCTGTTCAGTGAAGATCATTCATGTACATCACAAAAATCTAAAAATTTGTGCACATGCAAACAGTGCTAGTGGTTAGAATGCCTACATGACAGCAGAACACCCCATTAATCTTCTACAGAAAGATCTTCTCATGCATGAATATCCTCCAAGTGAGACTACTTGAAACTGCTTTTATACTTAGATGTCTGGCAACTATTTCATGATTGCCCGCCTATCAACTTACAACTACTTTCTAACCAACAAAAGCAACTGAACGAACTGTTGGCAAATCCTATAACTTATGAAAGGGTCATGTATCCTGTTTTGATAATAACCACATAATGTATCCTGTTTTGATAATAACCACATAAAAGGAGTGTTCTTTTTACATGTATTTGAGTCCAATTCCTTGCAAGAATGCTGTCATGTTCATAAGGCTATTACTTATTATAGAATCAAAACTGTATATCAGCACTAAAGTTTTATTAGATAAAAAAGACTTTCCGTATTTGCAATTAGTTGCAGCATGGAAAAAGATATACTAGAGACACAAGCATAAAAAACATAAGGATACAAAAGTAATTAGTCAATACATTTTTCTGAACTGGCAAATCCAGCCTTTTCTTCTCATTTACAGGCTTGAACTCTTGAAGTGAATATACTCTGTTTTGTGAACATTCACCATTAACTGTTTCTCCCTGTATAAAAATGCCAAAATAGACTTAAAAAGTAAGCCTAAGAAGTAGAAGTTGCTAATTAAATATGAGCAAGGATCACGGGATTGGAATCGGAATCGGGATCGGTGGGTACCGATCCGATCCGGATCAGATCGGACCGATTCCAACCGATCCAATAGAAGAAAATCGATCCAAAATCGGTAAGCAAAAAAAAAAATGATCCAATTCTGGCCGATCCCGGTTGATCCGATTGGAATAGCAAAAAAATAAAAAAAATGATCTAATTCCGTTTCCAATCCTGACCAATTCGGCCGATCCGATTCCAATCCGATTCTGACTGATCTGGCCGATCCCAACCGATTCTGCCGGAACTTTTTTTCGAATTGGTCCTTCGGCCAAAAATCGGATCGACAATGGCTGATCCGATCCAGGAATCGGCCGATTCCGTGATCTATGAATATGAGGCATGACATTCCTCAAACTTTTGTGGCCATGTTTAAAAAGTTAGTTTCCTCGGAGAATAGGGGTGTTAGTGCCGACAGTCATATTAGCAAAGAAAAGTAGTATTATGTGTTTCCCATCAAGATGACTCCCTAAAAAAAAGAACCCATGTACTTTCATTTGGCAGAAATCAAATTAAAAGTAACACTAATTAGGCAATTTAAGATTTTGAATGGTATTTGGTATTATCATAACATGCTTGAGTTTACTCTACCATGGCCAATCCCAAGCCAAGAAAGGAGGGTTGTGATATGAATTCAAATGATATAAACATTGGGACTTACTCACCTAATGATGCGTTACACTAGAGTTCGGGCATATCAAAAAATACAATAAGCGTGAAGGTGTTCCCCGCATGTGATACACCACTGGTGGTGTTAAATAAGCAAGATTTCCCATGTCAAGGATGAGTGTAAGTAAAGAAGTTAATCTATAATAGAGAGAAATATACAACTACTGAAACAAACTCAAAAGCAAATAGGCATTATTAAAAAAATAAATCTAAAAAAGAAAAGAATGAAAAAATGATACAAATAAATACTTGGAATATTAGATCCCTTGCAAGAAAACTTACGGAACTTGAAGATGGTATGAAAAGAAGAAAGATTAATATTATGTGTATCTAAGAAACCAAGTGGATAAAAGAGAAATGTATAGAAGTAGGAATTCCAGGCTATGATACATAGAAAAAAATAAAAATGAGATATGCACCATTGTTGATAAAACATTAAATGATGTAATTTTTTCAATAAAAAGAGTAAGAGATAAAATTATTATAGTAAAAAAGATTATAAAAAGAAAGATATTTAATATAATTAGTGTGTATACTCCACAACTTGAATCAAGAAGCGTGATTAAATAAAAATTTTGGAAAGATATAGATGATATTATGCAAAGTATACCATATAAAAAAATATTTATTAGAGAAAATCTCAATGGACATGTTGAAAAAAAAGACATAAAAATGAAAAATTTCACAGAGCATTTAAATATGAAAAATTAAGTGAAGAAGAAGAAATTACTCTAGATTTTGCTATCCCTTATGCTTTTATTCTAACAAATATTTATTTTATAAAAAAAGACTTTTATTTAATAACATTAAAAAGTAGAACTGCAACCTCCTCTCTGTGCACATCCAACAACAACAACAACAACCACCTTCTGTAGCTGGACCTTGTCCTTAGACTAGAGGACAACAAAGGCAACAACACACCCCTCTTTTCATATCCTCGGCTCCTCCTTGATTAGCCAACCTTCGAACAATCCTTAAGGAACTGATTTTATAACCCACAATGATTATTTATTTATAAAAATAAAATAAAAATGAAATTCAATAAAGTAATAATAATTTATTAAAATTATGATATTGTTAGATGTTGTTATATTTTTATATTACTTAACATAGATTTATAATATTATACATTTAAAATTAATATAACATATAAATAAATTAGGTCAAATCGGGTAAGTCAGTTTATCAATCCAGTTCGTAGCTTGGGGAGGGCCCAAACCAAACCAAAACAGTAAAATGATATTAGTTTGGTTCGGTTCAAAAACATAACACCCAAGTCCTTGAACCGAACTGGACATTTTGGTTCCATTATGTCCAGTTTACTGGTTTACTTGAACACCCCTTGATGGGGACATATTTTTGATATTTTGGTTTTTTCTTTTATTTTGTGTCCATATGAGGACAAGTTTGTAAATAGGTTGCTTAGAGGTCCTTTCTTTAAATTTGTCCATCCTCTATATAAAGAGGGGTCCGATGTACATATTGAGGAATATATAGTGGAATTTTTTGGAACTCTTCGGAGGTGTCTCTCCCGCGCAGGGGGTTGCGGCCCCCATCTTCTTCCCCACCCCGGCGATGGAGCGCCGTCCTTCTCCTTCACCTCCGGCAGTGAGGCCGGCGTCCCTTTCCTTCCCCGATCGGCCAGGAGGGCCATTCCCCCTTCCACCTTCCAAGCCCGGCCAGGTAGGCCGATCTCTTCCTCCCTCCTCACCCTCCGGCCTCCGCGCCGCTCTTTCAACCCTCCCCTTCTCGGTTCTTCATTCGCGACAGCACCGCAGCCCGATCTCCGCCTCCCGCTTCCTCTCTACTCGGCAGCCATCACCGGGACTCCTCCCACGGCGGACAGGTCCTGCGGTACCCCTCCTCAGACGATGCAGATCGGAAGAAGAGGAAGAGAAGACGGAGAAGACTGAGCTGCGGGAGGAGAGGATCCGGCGATCCCCGGATCCCTCCCCTGCTCCGCCGTCTGCAGCTCCACCGCGAAGACGCCGTCCTCCGCTCCGCCGCGGGAACGCGTCAGGAGGAAGAAGACGATGGCGCAAGGCGTCGGCGGCGTGTGCCCCCTGCTCCCCCCTGCATCGCCAGTCCCGTGCGCACCTGCCGGAGACGACGCGGACACCATTTCCCCTCGCCCGCCTGCGAGGCTACGGAGACGACGGCCGCTGCGGGCGTGCGCGACCTGGACGGCACCTGCTCCCACCGCCCCTGCTACACCGCCTGCGCACAGCAGCACCCGGACGGCGAAGCGAACGCGAGGGCGGGCACCGCGCTCGCGTTTTGTCACGGCCCGCAGCCTCGCGGGACCGCCGCGATGCCGCCACGTCGGCGGGAGACGACGGCGACGATCTGGCCATGCATCCCCGGGATGGCGCTGTCTCGTGCAGCCGAATGCGACGGATTCACCCGGCGGGGTACGCGGCTTCCTCCGGCGCGGCCACGACACCCAGCCCCCCCCCCTGTTCGCGCTCGCCCGCGATCACGCGATCACACGGCCAGACCGGTCGCCAGACCCGGTCCAACCGGGTTCAAGGCCGGTTCGATCCGGTTTAGGCACTGTTTGGGCCGGTTTAACCCGGTTCAGACCGTCTGGCCCGGTTCGTCCTGTTTGGGGTCCAGTTTGTTCCATCTTGGGTCGTTTTAGTTCCGTTTAGGGCGGTTAGCGCCGGTTTGCTTCGTTGTCGTTCGGTTTAACCCGGTCTAGCCGGTTTGTCCCGCATCACCCCTAGTCCTGAATCAAGCTGATTTGTTGATTTTGGTGATTCTGGTGGAAATCTGGGGGTGGATCAGTCTCCTCCACCCCCCCTAAATCCAGTGGGCTTATGCCAATTCCGATATGGATTGGTCAATTCCACAAACCATGTGCATAGTCCTTGAGACGAAGTTGTAATAAAAAATGTCAACCCTTCCTCCTTTTTTTTCTTTTTTTTACCTGGACAGTGTTTTTGTTGTTGTCTAAACCGCTTCTTTAAAACTTTTATTAATATATTGTGGTACCAACCACTTTTTAAAAATATCATGGAACCAAATCAAGTGGTCTAATATCTCTTCTTAACGCACCTCGAAGGGAAGCCTTGTAAAAGGATCAATATAACCTTTAGCAATCCCCTGGACTGTTGATTTTGGCATCCATGTATGACAGGTCAAGAAAATAAGTTGCAGTTTTGAGATAAGACAATATAACATTTGAATGATGTAAAGGATATGGGCCTAGAAAATCCAAATCATGATCAACATCCTGAGAAACGTTAGATAAATGCACAATGTCTTCAATTTTTGGATCATAAACTCTTTGATGTCTGAAAGTCAACATAGCTCTCTTGAAGCTTTCTTCATAAAGAGGTGGGATCGAAATAGCACTGTATTTCAAATGCTTGATTACCTGAAAGAAACAGAATACAAATTAGATGCCTAATGTTTTCTTCTTCAAATGATTAGATATGAATTTCAAGTGTTTTGAGAGTCAAATTTTAATTGCAGGAAGCAAAAAAAAAAAAACAGATCCAAAAGAAAAAAGAAAGATGGTCAAGGATTTGATCCTGGGAACCCCACTAGATAGCAAGGGTATCTGGCAATACAACCAACAGCAACCCATAATCTAACTAAACACCAGGAAAAATAAAGCAATAACGAAGCTATTGCAATGTCAGCTTCAGTCAGAGAGCAACATCCAAAATAGAAGAATTATCAGCCTGGTAATCCTTCCAATACAGATATCACGTCTTAACATTTGGAACCATGACATCAACGACAGAAAGGATGCCTGGGAACTGATTCTCAACAAATGCTCAGTTTAATCCAGTGGGTTAAAATGTCAGGTGGAGTCATATAAATATAGTCATAAGATCACCAGCAGATGTTGTAAATGTTCCATTAAAAGCTACAGCCGAGAGCAATTATCTTAAGAATTAACATATCATTGTAAATTAATAAAGCACAACAAAACTTCTTATATGCCAGTTCATAGGCAAGCGTATGAAAGATATGTCAAGGTGTAGACAACATCTACCTCATTTCTTAAAACTTTATCATACCCCACAAAGAACTACTTTATGCCCTGTTTGGTAATACTATTAAACAACTCTATCACTATTAATTTTAAAATTGATATTGTTGGTAATCACTTTGAAGTGTTTGATTAATAGTATCAATTTTGAAATTTGTAGTGCAAACAACACATGTTATATAATACAAGTGTCAACTTGTATCAATTTTGATATTGATACTCCATCTTCTAGAAATACCAATATCAATACTAATATAGTATCATTTTTGATACTCTAACCAAACAGGTCATTAGATAAGCATCTTTCTACAAGATGCAGAAAGACTTTGCTCTATTTGGAGTCACTGTTACTATATTTTGCACAACTTGCAGCTGCAGCAGCTTTACTAAAAAAACACAAACTCTATCCTCCTAACATCTTTCTTAACCCCTCCTCTCAATTATTCTCCTCTAAATATCAATTATTGCTGTAAAATTCTATCTGAAGAGGACCTTATAAATTTTTTCCAGTATATATATGTATATCTATGCTTCATAAAGCTTCGTAGTGCAAATATCTTCACCAATGTGAACAATGCTGCTACCGTTCTGGGTGCAAAAGTATCGATGAAAATGACAATTCTAAAAGCAAAACAGAATCTAATAAAAGATAGTACTCATGAAAAGGAGCAAACGTGAATTTATACTTTTTCCATCCCATCATACAGTAAAGATTGTTGATAGGCCTGTACAATGCACAAAAATTTTGCACTCCTACCTTATCATAGCTTTTAAACTTTTGCATCAGTGTATAAGCTCTCTTTATGCCCATACCAGGCAAAGACTGCAGATAATCACAACCACTTAGGATACACATCTCCAGAACCATCTGCTGTGTGAAGTCACCAAAGTTAAGGTCCTTATTCTGGTTCATCAATGAATAACGAAATTCAACACCCTGTCCAGATTTGTCCAATTTGTATATAATCTGGTCAAGAAAACTTGATTTATTAGGTACAGCAATAAAACAGGACAGAGCATATAGCTCAAAAAGAAAAGTGAATAAGAATAAAACCAGTGTTTTTGCACCTTTTCTCAGTACCCCGCCCATCCAACCCCCCATATACAACACCCCTTTTCTTTCAACTGATGATTGAATAAGAGATGGACTGGAAAGATAAATATAAAGCAAAATAGATTCACTAAAATTTACCCTAGGACACCCAAATGGAATTAAGTCAGAGTCTTCAGTAATAACAGCATCAACATGCTTCTGAATGGTGAGAAATGCCATTTGAGCATCAGCTTCATAAGGGGCTACAATGTAATCAACACCTTCCTCCTTCAAAACCTGCTACATCAAGTTGTAACAAAAATGAGGAAAGATCCAAATGACTTGATTGGTAAAACTCTAGATGACAAGGAATGGCCTATGTTACATAAGAACGTGGAAGAGTACTAATTTTTTAAGATGTTCTAAAACGTAGAAGAGTACTAATAACCAAACAACAATTTTGATTTGGCCGATAGTTAAAGTTTGATCACAATTTTATGGTTAAGCCATTAAGTAAAACTTGTTGAGCAGGAATTTTACCTGTATAAGCTTATATGCAACTGAAGGTGAGATATCAACAGCTTTCTGATAACATTCATAAGCAGCGGCAGAATTACCAGCAGATTCATGCTCTGCTGCACGCTCAAGATTTTCCTTCCTTGTCCTGTATTACAAGACAAGACAGCGTCGATATGTTTCAAACTTCGAATAGAAAGACATTTACCAGTGTGTTGACACATAATTGAGCACGGATTTTTGTAGGGAAAGAGCCAAGTAAGTCATACACAATCCTGAAGCCAAGGTCTACAACAGGAACTGGTCAAACAAAGAAGAAGATACACATTCATTTTTGGCAGAAACCCAGTGAGGATAGATCCTAAGAAGATTAGTTTTTCAATGAGATTATATCAGTCATTAACATATTCTGAAAGTAAGATCTGCCAATCTTATTCTATGAATAGCTTTTAGCCAACATTCAAGGATCACGTGGGCAAATCATCCAGTTAGGAAGAAGAGGTGGAGGAGAATCTAGTGTTACAATATCTATAGCTCGCATTCTCAGTAAACCTTAATGGACCAATTCAAGTCTTTGGATACTTGGTGACAGTGTGTAGTAGAATAAGCATCAAATTTTTTGAGGATTCTGTGAGTACCTTGAACGCTTGTTTTCTTGATCAGCCTTCATTGGTAGGAATCCTCCATCAAATACGAGAATAGGCTTGACACCAAAATGCCGAAGCAGATTTACTCTATACATGCAGTAGTCTACATGCCTGATATAGCAAAACATATCATAAAAGCAGTATGAGCATTTGACTGTAACATGCAAGTAGAAAATCTTCACCTGCATGCACACTTGGGATAAAAGTATAATTTTCATATTGGATGAAATCATTTTGGTTCACTTGCCATCCATTTGAAATAGCACGTCTCAAAATCCCTGTTATATTTTAATTTTGGAAGTGAAAGAAACGTGGATGCTTATCATGTTCTTGCAATATATTGTATAAGTCTTGCAGTTGGCACAAGCATCAAATACCAGACCAAAGCTACACCAACCTGTTACACTTAACGTAAAGTTTCTTCCAGCACCCCAGATCAATCCTGGCCTTGAGCCATTTTCACCCAGTGCCAATGCGCAAACTTCAATGCATTGCTGAGTTTAATAAAGGTCATTCCTATTTATGCTAGTATGCTTGCTGGATGCATAAAATATTTCAACAAGGATCACGGAATCAGAATTGGCCACTAGATCGACTAGTGCCAATTTTGAGGCTGATCCGGAATCAATTCTTCAAATACCCCCATAAATGGAAAAATAATTTTAGAATAAGCTTTATTATTAGATTCCAATCCTCTCCAACTTCTCAAGACTCAAATAGGGACCCTAATCAACTGGAAGTTACGGTGGCTGCACCACAAGGCCGCATCTTCATGGGAACCTAGTACAGAGGCAGTGTTGTGGCGGCCACCGTGGAGATCAATTCTAGTGGGAATTGCTGGAATCAGCCGATCAAGCTTGAATTTGTTCCAATTAAAACCAATTTGGGCTATTCCAGCAAGAAATTGGGAGTTGATGCCCCCTCTCCCAATTGGGTTGGCATATGCCAATCTAATCCTAGAATCAGCCAATTCTGCAAACCATGGTCAACGAGCATTGGACATCAGCTATAATTGGACCTATACAGCATAGAGGGAGGGAGAAAAACTAAACTAGCAGTACGTGAACTGGACAAAAGGTTTTCATTCGTTTGACCAACTGCCATTCTTACATAGTTGCAGCCTTCTTTGACCATTATCTCTTATTTGTTTAGTTTCATGGGAAGACAATCCCACTGTTTACAACAAAAGTTGTCGGCAGATTATCTTAAGCTTGCACCATAAAAATATGAAGATGATAAAAGATGATAGGAGAAATAATTACTTGAGAATATTAAAGGACAATAAAATAATTCTAAAGATGATAGGAGAAATAATGAAGATGATGGAAGTAAACGTAATCCTATTGGCTTCTAGAACTACACCTGTGTTAGACTTTGAGGTGCGCGATAGACCGTTATCTCGAAACAGTTCAATTATTTGAATCAAAATCCTTTTCAAAGCTGTGATCCAGCCTCCGGAACACGATCTTGGTACGTTGCCAGCTATATTGTACTTTTGCAATGTTTAGTTTCCAAGATGGACGTATGTGCTTGGGAATGACATTTGACTTGTCCGCGGGGAGCAAATGAGTTGCATTCATCTTCATTTAGACACATTAGACCGCATGGCTACTTCCGTCAAAATTAAGAGCACTTGAAGACAGATCGAAAAGTAAAGGGAAAGAAAACACGTCGTGAGATCGTGTTCTTCAGCAAATTCTAAGCTAAAGCAGCAATGGTCGTAACCTCGTCAAGAAACGGATAAGAGAGGCCCCGCGTTCCCCGAAAAGGGTAAACGACATAAAATATCACGAAATGGTAGGGAGACAATGCCGTCGCATCGGTGGCGAGAAATAACCACGACTTCCAGACAACGAGGCGAGCGCGAGAACGAGAAGGAAAGGCGGCCCCTTTGACTGACCTGGATGTGGGCAAGCCCTTGCACAGCTCCATGCTACATGATAAGGCACCCTTGTGTAGCCAAGAATAGGTGTCGACGGCGACGCTCTGACCGGCGAGGTCCTTGACGTGGACAGGGACCATGATGGATTTCAGCTGGGGGAGGAGACCTTGAATCCCCATCTCCCTCTCTCCGCTCGCTTCACCGTCGCCGTCCCAGATCTCCGCTGTTCGACATAAATACCCGTCCCTTCCTCTCCCCCTCCCCCCTCTATCTCTCTCTCTCTCTGGACGATTGGGCGGGAAAGCGGGAGGGGAATTTCGACCACTGAGATTTGGCGTCCGTGACCTCGTTTTGCAAAAAAAAAAAAAACATAATTAAATTAGTAATATACTTTTAACATTTTTGTAAATTTTAAATAGTTTGTATGCCGATTTTGAACATATTTTATATATTGGTCCTTATAACAATCCGCAGTTGTGGACGTGTCGTACGAACTTTAAAATTGATGTTAAGCACACATATTTTGTTATAAATAAAATAAATCTTTTATCCGGCTATAAATATCGCAAAAAAACTAAATTTTATTATAATAAATGTGAGACAATATTAATTGATTTATTAAGCACAAAACAACTTAAATCAAGACAAATGGTTTTTTACATGAGTATTGTATTTTTAAAACAAAGTTTAATTGGTTAATTACATAAATAATTGTGAGGTTTACTCAATGGATTGAAAAGATTATAGAATAACATCCTTCCTCAACTCAGAGTTTGTGAGAAAATGTGCTGATATCTTTATCCCTCACTTGATTCACCGTTATCAAATGATTAAAATATCTTACAATAATATTAATTCTCTGGTGGTTTATAAGTCAACAGGATGAGAGTTGTGAATAAATAATTAAACAATCGCTCTAAAAAAGTAAATCAGAATTTTTAATTTTTATACTCATCAGGGGCATAAAAGGCAAATTCCAATCCATGTTGTTTTTGAGCGCGCGCTTCCCGGCCCCCAAAACACCATCAAAACTGGCGCCTTTCTCATTTCTGCTTCTCTACAATCATCCGGCGAAGAGCGAAGTGGAAGGCAAGCAGTTGGGAAGGCGACACACAGACTATGGCGGGGAAGAGAGGTCGACCGAGGCGCCACCCTCCACCTCCGCCATCCACGGTATTTTCTCCCCCGCCTCCTCCGGTAACTGTCGGAAACTGCTCCGTGGAGGTAGAAGGCACCTGCGAGTTTCAGGACGATGGTCGCTTCCTCATTTCCACATCGGGCGCTGCAACCACTCCAGGCAGGACCTCGGTCCACCCTTATCATATGCCGAATCTTCTTTATGTGGCATATACTTGTGTTCGTATTTTGGTGATGTCGTCCTTTTTTTACAGGAAGGGATTCGGGGGCTTGCATGGCGCAGAGATCTAGCGGAAATCCATCGGCGCTGTTCGAGACTAATGATCGAGGTCTCTGTTCTATTTCTCCGTTATCTTTCCGACAACTTGCCTGACTATTAACTATTAAGAGCATGTTAAACAGTGATGGCCATTGGATTTTTATTCATTGTCTGGTCGACGAGTTGCGTCCTGGCATCACGATCTTTGTCTTCAAATAGGAGAAATTGACTATTTTTCTCTTATCAGAGAGAATTAACTTGTCGCCAAACGGTAACGAGAAGCACCCAGGAGCATACATGAAGGTTTTATGACAAACAAACCGGGGGTTGACGAAGTTGGGGCTTCCAACGTGGTTACTCTTATACGTGAACTGCATGGAAGTAAAGTGAACCAGCTACGCACGGTCGTAGATACAGATGTAACAAAAGTAGATGTAAACATACCTTGCGCGACAGTGAGTATCGTTGGAGCTGCCACCATGTGGAACATACATCAAAGACAGTTAAAGGAAGGAATGAGATTCAGCACCAGGGATATGACATTAACCAGGCAAATTTGCCTGATGGCGTGAACACAGATTCAAATGGAATCCAAAGAACTCAGACGTTTAACCCTTGGCATCACTTGGGCACCAGAGGAGCCGATTTGAGTTTTGTGGGGGCGAGAAAAGAAAGAGATTGAAGTGTGAAAATGGTGGTGTGTATAGATGGAAATGTGGTCACTAGGAGTTGTGGACTCCGAATGTAAATAGAAACTTAAATGCCGACATGTGTGTGTGAGACAAGAAACAAATAAGAAAGGGTTAGGACTGTGTTGGAACCTCGAATTTTCCCCTCTTTTTGTTGGTGTAGAAAATTCATTTTTGCTTTAGGCTAGCATTGACTACTATGAAAATATGTGGTATTCATAGGAGTATTAGCTAATTTGATGTGGTATTATTTTATAGGAACACCGATGGTTCCACAGATTTGCTAAGTGTCGATATGGGTATCACCCACCACTTAGATGATCTGAACCACAATTTAATTTGTGAGGTTATCTGAGTTCTTTGAAAATAAATTTTGACCTCTCTCCACCAAACTTGCGATATTCCGGTGTTAATTACATCGAGCAAACACTCGAATACCCTTGATTGACCATCACAGCAACATATTGATCGGAAGTCATTCATCCACATAAAGAAAATTTGGAAGACATATCCCCATTGGCCTTATGAGATGGAATTTGGTTGAACTTAATTCAAACTTTAAGTTTGGGTCCATTGATTTTCTTTTTGATTTAAGATTTGATTTGATTTGTTTTGTTTATGTCTTTGGTCATTTGTTGACTTAGACAATTTTGTTTAATTTTTATCCACCTCTCGAAGTCCGTAGGATTAGATGTCATCTTTGGATGACACATCGGGTCAATCGAACTTGAATTTATTTCATGTCGATTTGAGTACACGGAAGTACAATAAATGAGGGCATTCGAGCCTTTGTTCCTGACACATGTCAAAGTTTGTTCGATTTGACCACTTCGGCTTACCGATTTGTGTTTCGGCTTTGCCGGTATTTCGGCTTTACCGGAACCAAATTTTCTTCGTATGTCAGAGAATGACTTGATTGCATTTGATATGCAACATTTTTGGAGCTTCTTCGGTTTTGCTGACATTTCAGCTTTACTGATCTGGATTTCGGCTTTTTCGACATTTCGGCCTTACCGAACCAGATTCCCTTCATATATCCAAGAATGGCTTGATTGCATTTGATATGCGGTATTTCTTGGAGCTTATTCGGGTTTGCCGACATTTCGGCTTTACCGATCTGGGTTTCGGCCTTTTCGGCATTTTGGCCTTCGAGCAGTTGTCTTCATATATCCAAGAATGGCTTGATTGCATTTGATATGCGGCATTTCTTGGAGCTTATTCGGGTTTGCCGACATTTCGGCTTTACCGATTTGGGATTTCACCTTGATTTTCCGTTCGGTTTGACCGGCAATTCGGTTTGACCGATTTGGGTTTTCAATTTGAATTCCCGTTCGGTTTGACCGGCATTTCGGTTTTACCGACTTGGATTTTCTATTTGAATCCCCGTTCGGTTTGGCCGGCATTTCGGCTTGACCGACTTGGGTTTTCTATTTGAATTCCCGTTCGGTTTGACCGGCATTTCGGTTTGACCGATTTGGGTTTTCGATTTGAATTCCCGTTCGGTTTGACCGGCATTTCGGTTTGACCGATTTGGGTTTTCATTTAGAATTCTCGTTCGGTTTGACCGGCATTTCGGTTTTACCGACTTGGATTTTCTATTTGAATCCCCGTTCGGTTTGGCCGGCATTTCGGCTTGGCCGACTTGGGTTTTCTATTTGAATTCCCTGTTCGGTTTGGCCGGCATTTCGGCTTGACCGACTTGGGTTTTCTATTTGAATTCCCATTCGGTTTGACCGGCATTTCGGTTTTACCGATTTGGGTTTTCGATTTGAATTCCCGTTCGGTTTGACCGGTATTTCGGCTTTACCGATTTGGGTTTTCACTTTGATTTCCCGTTCGGTTTGACCGGCATTTCGGCTTTACCGATTTGGGTTTTCATTTAGAATTCCCGTTCGGTTTGGCTGGCATTTCGGCTTTACCGATTTGGGTTTTCATGTTGAATTCCCGTTCGGTTTGACCGGCATTTCGGTTTGACCGATTTGGGTTTTCATCTTGAATTCCCGTTCGGTTTGACCGGCATTTCGGCTTTACCGATTTGGATTTTCTATTTGAATTCCCGTTCGGTTTGACCGGCATTTCGGTTTGACCGATTTGGGTTTTCTGTTTGAATTCCCGTTCGGTTTGACCGGCATTTCGGTTTGACCGATTTGGGTTTTCTGTTTGAATTCCAAAATAGCGAACTATTTTGGGCTCCTTTTAATGGAAAGGTAGCGCGAAAACCACGTAATTTCGGCGGCATTTCGGCTAGGCCGGAGTTGGGTTGGCTATTTTCTATCGAAATAGTTTACTATTTTGGGCCCCTTTATGGAAAGGTAGCGCAAAACCAGCCCCTTTTATGGAAAGGTAGCGCCGAAAACCGACCCTTTTTATGGAAAGGTAGCGCAAAACCGAGGTGAGAATGTAGAGCTTCTCTCTCTTCCCAACTCTCTCTTTTTTTCCACTCTCCAACCCCATCTACGTATGGCACTTGGGGGGTATTTATAGAGGTTTTTGGAGGGGCACTCTGGTCATTTGGCAGGCCCCCACTAAGTCCATTTTCGCAATAGTGGGGGGGTGACCGGAGTGGGGTGGAGTTACCCCCCCTTTTTTCCCTTTTTTGAGCTTTTTTCGGTGCTGTTTGACTAAGTCAAATGGGGGGGGTAAGTTCACCCCCCAGGTGGTAGGCTGCGGCCGCCCGCGCGTGGGCGCGCATGCGCGGCCCACGATCGCCCACTCGGGCGATCCATTTTTTTTTTCACTGCGGTTTTGACCGCGGTTTGACCGCGAACCGCTGCCCTCTCTCTCCCCGACCCTCTCTCTCCCCGACGGACACGAGCCCGCGAGGGCTCGCGGAGGCCGCCCCTCGGCCATCCTTCACGCGACGACGGCGGCGGCGATAGTGGGCGGCGGCGGCAGCGGCGTCGGTTGGTGAAGGCGGCGGCGACAAAGGGTTCTCCCCTCTCTTCCTCCATCCTTTCCTCTGCCCCCGACAGTGGCTTGCGGGAGTCCTTGCGGCTCCATGTCCTTCTCCCGGCGGCAACGGCTCCGGCGGGCTCCGGCGGCGGCGACGGGGGGCTCCGGTGACGGCGGTGACGACACCGTCGGTGCAAGAGGGTGGCGGTGCCGATGGGAGCTCCCCCTCTTTCCGTCTTCTCTCTCGCCGTGACGAACACAGCGCCCGCGAGGGCTTCTATGGCTATGGCAGACCTCAACGGCGACTTCCTCTGGAGACTGTGAAGGTGACGATGGCTCCTCCACCTGCTCCTCCTCCCTTTTTCTTCTCCGGCGCACAGGGCGGTGCTTCCGCCCCTAGTTCTCCTCTCTCTTTTAAGAGAGATTTTTTTTGGTCCGACAGACTGAAGGGAGAGTGGAGTATCCAAAGAAGAAAACAATGTGAAATGACAAAATGAAAGGTACGAACCTGGTTGGGACTAGCTCCCAACTCCTATTTTTGGTGTTTAAGGATGTATGGAATGAAAAGTAGATGCCTAAACAATAGTAAAATGATGCTAAGATGTGAAAGAAGATAAAGGGAATCGGTTGGAACATGAAAATCTGAGTTTCTAATACTCCTTGAGCAAAGTGCGCCGACATTGGGGCACTTGGTGGCCTGTTACCAGGGCGCTTTGGTTGGTAGACTGGGTGTCGGACAATATCTACTCCTTACTCTACTCCGGGCTTGGGATGAACTTTGGTGTGTCAGTGGAGCTCCTTGGGACTCTCCTCATGCCTTAGAACGTGTGTGGAATTGGAGGGAGAATGTTAGATGTAGATTGAGGAGGATTTGGGTGGAGTGGAGGGTGAGAGTGAGTGGATGGTTTGGGATCTCTTGGATTGGTTCTCAAGGGGTGCCAGAGGGCAAAGGGGAGGCTTCATGTGTGAGAGAGGGGAGTTGAGAACCTCAGGAACGTTTGAGACATCCTTTTATAGTCGAATGAAGAGCATTTCAAAAGTTGCAGTCAACTGGACCGGAGTGCCCTAACATTGGGGTACCACCGTATTAAATGTGACATGCAGAAAGTTGCATGAATCTGGGTTCGACATGTCTGAAAAAGTTGACAAACTACAAAGTGCCCTAATGTCAAGGCACTTTGCATTGAATAGTGCATTTATTGCACTGTTCACACTGCTGACCCCTCCTGTCCTAATGGTCAACTCTGCTGCTCGGGTCACAGTGCCCTGATGTTGGGATGCTTCTATTCGCTATCGTATTAAATGCCCAGTCAACTCCGCCGTTGTGAGCAATCCATTCCGCTGCTCGGTATCTCATCGACAGAAAGTGCCCCGATATCAGAGTGTTTTCAAGTACAATTCCCCAAAAGCTAGCAAATCTTGTTGGAAGTGGGCAGGATAACTCCTGCCAAAACAAAGCAGTACAGTATTGGGGCGCCTGGTGTCCTGATGTCAGGGCACTGGGTGCCCTGGTGTCGGGGCACTTTTGAGGGGTCAGAAAACAGTGGCTAGTTGGTGAAAATCGGTTCCTTCAGGTAATTCTTTAAATATCATACATAAAACATGAGTTTTGAACCCCTTCAATTTGGCCAATATCTTTTCGTATCTTGGATACAGTGTTTACTGCAACTTCATTTCTAAGTCTGTGCCCCTACTTGGTTTACATATTTTGCTGTTGAACTCAACACTTGCTGCCTTTAGGTCCGGGATCTTACATCTTAAAGGATCATTCATTTGTGATCTTGAATCCAAAGGAGGGCAATATCAGCAATAAACTACTGATTCAGGTGATGTTTCCTTATTGTCTTCTTGCATCACGTCTGTGCTTGCCGAGGCTATACTTTATACTGTAGTTATATTAGCTACATTTTTAACCTAGGGCATTGTTGACATTGATCATCATTCAACATTGGTCTTTAAACTTATACATTCATTACCACTATTTAACTGAAGGGATTCGGTGTCTGTCCTTTGTTTTAACATAAATGAATGAAGAATATGATTATGCATCAGTGCCAACTTTTCTTCCTTTCTTTATTGTTTCCTTTGCCATGCATGTGAGAGAGATTTTTATTCTGAAGTTGCTTTAGATTAAACATACTTTGGTCCTCAAGTTCGTAATATCATTTATTATGTTAACCTTATCTAGGAGCCTATTCCATCACCTTTTAGAGCTACAGTGAACTCATATCTGGTATAACTGTTGGCAGGAAGTTTTGCAACTTTACAAAGAGGAGCTTCCTAGTATGAATTATGCAGCAAACACCGGGAAACAGACTTCTTTTCTTGAAAAATGTGTCTCAGGTTACTCTTTCTTTTCATGATGCCACATTAGGGGAAATGTTTATTGCTTTGCCTTTTTATGTTCTTTTCTTATGAATTTTGCCTTCACCTCATAATCTGTTTATTTTTTAATTTATATTGATCAGTGATCTATTCTTGTTCTCTTTTCTGTGTTCATCATGCTCTCTGTCCTCTGGGTTTATATTCTACACTTCTTAAAATGTTACACATTCACTATCCAGGAAAATACAGGACAATGGCTCTGAGGACAAACACCGTAATAGGGCATGGTGAGGTAAACAACACTATCTTGCTGACATGTTGGGATGGGCCAATTTTCTTTTTTCTTTTATTTCATGTGTCAGATTTTTCTATAAATTGATTCTATTTATTGAAGTTTAGCGTGTTTACTGAAAGATGTGTAAATTCCACTGGCCTACATAGAGTTTTACAAGAAATTCAGCCTTTTGATATGCACCATGATAGGACAGTTACAGCAGAAAAAAATGTGTTGCACTATAGCATTGCTTGGTGTATTTCGTGAATAATGGTCCATTACATTGTTTGGTTCATTTTTTGCTAGAGTAAATGTTGCCATCGATAACTGCTGCTCTTGATGGATAGTGAATTCAGATACTTGATTATTATTCTTTTGTGGAACTTAGATTGCTTTTATTTATTCGGGACAGGAAAAGGATTGACAGCAGATATTAAGTGCTTAATTTGTTTCTTTTATTGTGAATCAAAGTCTTCTGATATAATTATAAGTAGGTACTATTTTTATTTTTCCCCTCTGGAATTTGTATTGTATACATCACAATTGAGATCAATCATCAATACTGCTTTGCTTTCAGGCATACAGCTGTAAGATGCCTTTATTCAGATCAAAAAATATCTCTGGTTTCAAATATTAACTTCCAGTTGACAGGAGTAACAGGATTTCATCTTCACTCAATCTGCCGTACAACAATAGGGAGCAATGGACTATACCTCATCGTATGAGATAGAATTGGCTGGGGCAGTGAGATTTGACCTTTCTTTTATCTGTCCCTACCTGAGGTTGAAGCACATTCCCTATATGAACCTGAGAGAGTTTTGAAACTTTCAACATGATTGAAACTTTAATTTCATATTCCAGGTCTTGATGAGGCTATGCATGAATGTTTATCTTGCTGTCATATATGTTTGTCTTCCTTCTAACAGCACATCATGTGCAAATGTTCTCACCAGCTTGTTATAGTAAATATTTGCTGAGATATTCTTTTGAAGTTGAAACTTGGTTCACAATTCCTAGTAGAATTTCACGATTTATGCTTAGGATGTTGTGGCCATTGGCAGCTTCTTGATAGATGCCAAATAAATTACCCTATATGGATTCCCTCAACCAAACAACCATCACCAGAGGAAATTGGGCCTGTTGAAATAATAAGAATATGAATATTTAAAGAAACTGTTTCTCTTGAAACCATAAAGACATTAAGCTAAAAATGTGAGTCAATAGTGAATATTAGGGTGATGTTTTTTTATCAGCTTAGGTACTTAAAAAGGGGTCAGAGTAGGAAGATGGTCGTTACAGACGTTTTGGGACAACAAATCTACTCTTGCTATATGGTTATCATGTTTTCATGGATTTTTGATCATATATTTAAGCACCATATCTACCCTTTTCTTATCGTAACATGCATCAGTTACTGGGATTCTTTTGTACTAATCATTTTTTGGTATTGCAGGTTGTAGCAGCTATTTCATTTCAATTGATTCCCGCTGATACACAGTATGCTGAAATTCCCCTCGCTGCTGTCAGTTCTAAGTATCAGGGCAAGGTACTAGTGTTATAATCCAATCTCTTCAGGCCTTACCTGCACTGCACATCTGATTCATTCTATCATCGAATCGTTAAAATAGTATATTGTGTTGGGCTTACTTTTTTGCAGACTAGGCAATTCGACTATGGGTACCTGCAGTTTTTGCTGCATAAAGCCATAAACTTACATTTAAGAGACTTGATAACACTTTTATCCATACTATTTATGGTGGCAAATGTATAAAGAATCCTGCCATTGTTTAGTTTTTGTGCTCCACATTAAAGGTACATACGGATTAGCCATGATGTGTTGTCAAAGGCTGTTGAGATGATTGCTAAGGCAATAAGGTGAGTTGAGGTGGCCTCTCCTCTCAACTCAGGCCAAATCACCTAGGTGGTTGCTGTCTCCGCGGCCATGCCAAGGTGGGCATCTCATGACCTCAGATGCCTATGAGATGTGCAGGGAGTTACCAGATGGTGGAAAATTTACCCGAGAGGACCAGATGAAGCTGAGAGATGCTGGAGGCCCACGGGAGTAGGAGAGGCACCAGTGCTGCACTGTGAGGGGGTGGAGGACAGAAAACCCTGAGTGGATGCATTTGGGACAGAAAAAATGCAAACCCTGTTTTTTCTGTTAGTGATCAAAATAGATCAACTTACGAGGGATTAAAGCACCATGCACCCTATTTTATCCCTTGGAAAGCATTACCATAGAATTGGCTGATCCGGATTGGTATAACATCATAAAGTTCAATGGAGAGTATGATGCATGGTTCACTGAATTGGCCAATCCAGATTGGCATTAGCCTATTATGGATCATACTTGGCATGGGCTGGTGTGGGGAGACTCTGATCCAAGGTAGGCGGGGTAGGGGGTCAGGACCAGGTCGAACGGGCCCTAACCGATCAGGTCAGTAGCAGGTCGGGTCCAGTTATAAAAATTCAATAAAAATGGGTGATGTAACCTTAAAAATCTCAGAAGATTTCTTTTGTTTTGGAAATTCATTTTCCTTTTGAATTTGAATTAGACCTTAGCATTGACTTCTTAGGAAAATAGATGGTATTCCATAAAAGTATTAACTAGGGTCAAAATTATATGTTGAGGTTGTTAGGTTCTTTGAAATTTGTTTTGACCTCTCCCCGTCGGATGGTGCGAAGATCCGACGTTAATTACATCGAGATTACTCGAAAACCCTTGATTAAGCGTCATAGCAATCCATGAAAATAGAAAACATGCATCCACAAAAATAAACATTCACACACATATGGACATAGGAGAAAACAATAACTAGGGTCAAAATTATATGTTGAGGTTGTTAGGTTCTTTGAAATTTGTTTTGACCTCTCCCCGTCGGATGGTGCGAAGATCCGACGTTAATTACATCGAGATTACTCGAAAACCCTTGATTAAGCGTCATAACAATCCATGAAAATAGAAAACATGCATCCACAAAAATAAATATTCACACACATATGGACATAGGAGAAAACAATCCCATAAACTTGATGGAATGCAAGCACTCAATTTTAGTTTGAATTTGGTTTGGGTTGAATTGGTTGAATTAAATTTTGTTGGTTTGAATTCTGATTGAGTTGAATTTAATTTGAATTGCTTTTAGTTTGGGTTGGAGTTTGATTTGTTCATTTTAATTGAATCAATTTATTTAAGTTGTTTATTGATTTAAGTTTGGTTCAATTTGAATTTGCTTGTTGATTTAAATTTGGTTTGAGTTTGATTTAAGAAAATTGATGTGTTTAATTAATTTGAGTTTATTTATTATTTGGTTTTGAATGGGATTTGGGCTTAGCTTATGGAATATGGTTAGTCTGATTCAGGAAATTTGATTCAGGTCTGATTACGGTTGATTGGAAACTTATTACTTGGATTGTGGATTTTATTAGCATCTTGGTGATTTACTGTAATTTGATCTCAAGTGTATTGTTAGATGAAATTCAGTTTGCTTAGATTTACTTATTTAAATCTGGCTGGATTTTGCTTATGGATTTTAATTTACTTTTGGTTTGAATGGGTTCTGTTTGATTAATGCCGGTTTTAAATTTAGTGAATTGGTTTAAAGTTTATTTATTAACTTCCGATTTGTTCAGATTACGGATTTGAGTTTCAATTTGCTTGTTGGTTTTTATGGGTTCACATATTAAATTTAATTCAGGTGATTTAATCTTCCGGTTGAATTCTGTTTGATTGGAATTAGCTTAAGAGTTTGAGAGAAATTTGATTGAATTAGAGTTGAGTCTGATTTGAATTTAATTTTGATCGGTTTGTTTGATCTGAGTTTGTTTGAGTTGGTTAACATCAAGTTGAATTTGTTTGACTTGTCTTTGGATTTAGTTTGTTTATTAAAATTTGTTTGGAAATTTGATTTGGTTTATTTTTTAGAAGTTGAGTTTTATTTATGGGTTGTTATTTTAATCATTTGGTTAAAATTGATTTACATGTGTTGTGATTTAACTTGATTTGGTTTAAATCGAATTTATTTAATTTGGAATCCCTTTGAATTTATTGGATTTTGGGATGTAAAAAAATAAAAAAAAATAACAGGAGCACATGAATACCCTGCCTGTACGGAGATATTCCACAAAACTTAATTCCGAGTTTATTTTCTTCATGGCTTTACATGGATATAAAAAAAACTTTGGAGTTCAGGTATTAATTCGCACAACAATTTTTTAAGATTAAATTTCTTGTAGCCCTTTGTGAGCATTAAGAAACTTATCTCAAATGAATTTTGGGCATCGAAAATCGACCCCACAAAGGAAATTAAACCTCACGCGGCCTCTTCAAGGCGTTAAGAGATTTAAATTTGAATGAACTTTGGGGAATCAGAAGCTAACCCCACAATTATTAAAATTTTAAGGGAAAGTAGCTCCGGTCCGTAAGAACTTGTGGAGGACCTCCCAAAGACGTCACCTCATTGACCTATGGTTTAGTGCATGGCCATCCCACGGTTCCAGGGTGAAGACCCTTTTAATTTATGAATTTTTTTTATTTTTTTTTGTTGAAGGGGGCTGCACTGTTCTGTATTCAGCCGAGAGGAGGCCCGGTCCACTGTTTGGACCGGGCCGGTTCTTCTTCTTGGACCGGTGGACGCATCTTCGCGGGGGCGGCCGGCTTCGCCCGGTCCACTTCTCCTTTTTTTTGCGTGTTTCTTCACCCGTGGGCCCCACCAATATCCAGCGTGGACATAAGTCCGGGGGACATTATTTCCCCCCGGCTACAGTGGGCGCTCGACGTCTCCGGCATCCGACGGCAGCGCGGCCTGTCTCCGGCGGCTCCCGGCTCCGTTCGACGGTGATGGCGCAGGCAGAGGAAGGAGAAGGGTTCGTCGGCCCTAGGGGAGATGGGAGAAGCTCTCGCCGGTGACGGGAGAAGGAGCTATCGGCTCTACGACTTGCCGCGGCGGCTTGTGGGAGGTGCTGCGGCGTCCGGAGGAAGAAGAAGAAGAAGAGGGAGCACCGCGGGGCTTCAACAAGGTTCCAGGGGATCGACCGCTTTCCCGGTAACCCTCTGCCTCTCTCCTTTTCTCTCTCTGGTCGTCTTTCTCCGGGTTGCTCCCTGCCTTCCCCCCCCCTCACGACGGCGGCCCAAGAGATGCTTATATAGACTTGTGTGCTCCCCCCCGCCGTCTGAAAACCTTCTGGGAAAGGAGCCCGTCTTGGAGACGGAAGCGGGGAAGATCCGCGAATCCTGGGATCACCCTTCCTCCTTTTGCGGTTCCGGTGGATATATCCAGGAGCATTTACGGAACCCCCTGCCTCCGAAAGAGTCCCATTTAGAGTAGGGAACTTTCGGGACCCCCCTTTCTTTACCGTGAGAGCCCAAGGAACGCGAATGAACCTTACGTGGGCCTATATCCCCAATAAATTGAACGTGGCCAAAACACAGCCCATCCACCCTCCTGGAAGGTGGTTCGAGCAAGCCATTTGACCTCTTTTAATTGGACGATCAAAATTTGAACTGTCGAGCCCACTCTTTAGCACCGATCATGGGGCATGGTATCCCCATAAGCCTAAGCATGGTCAGCCAACCCTCCCTTTTTTTTGTAAAAATTGTGTGCCAACAATGGGAAAAATTATTCTTATTCAAAACTTACATTTTGTAGACAATTTTCGTTCTTGACCTTGTTTCTTCTAGGATAATATATCCAAATTTAATACGTAAATTTGTGTTCTACTGTTATTTTTACCAATAATTCATATTTTCTAATCAATATAATACATATTTTGAGAAAATATGAATGTTTGGTGAGAATGGTACTGGAACACAAATTTACATATAAAATTGATTAAGTGTACTTCAATAACAAAATGTCTTCTGTTGGATCTAAAAACTCTATCGAGCCTTATAGGAAAAGAAAAAAAATCAGCCCAAAAAAAGACTATCTTTCAATGCGATCGAAACTCTCTTTTTTGGTTGAAATTTGGTTCTACACATACACCTTAGAGTGATGGGGAAGTGAGGGGAGTCTTGGAGTGGTGGGGAAGTGGGAGGAGTGAGGTAGGGTGTGGGGGAGTGGGAGGAGTGAGGTAGGGTGTGGGGGGAAGGGGAGGCCCCTTGGGGCCATATTTAAGCCCCCAAGGGGCCTTGGGGGCATTTTAAACACCCCCAACAGCGCATTGCCAGACCCTAAGCAGCAGCTGGCTGTTGGCCTACCCGGCCCAGGTCCGCTCTGGGTTGGGAACCCAGGGTTGGGTGACTTGTCCTGACCCTCCTTTCCATTCTCTAATCCATCTCTGGATTCCCACCCGAATTGGCTTGGATCTGGACAGATTCATTGCCAATTCCAGTGACTTGCCAAAATCCGCCATCATGGCAGTGGCCACTCACTGTGTCTTCGCCACCCTATCAGGTAGGGAAGGTGGTCCTATCGGGTCCATCGGATCCTTAGATATTGGGTCTAGGAGAAGAAGTATCGTGTTAATTTTGTGGTGCTGTGCCACCTTAGTTTCAGATTTTGGCACTGATTTGACACCAAAAGGGTTGGGCTAAAATGGAATCCCATGAGGAATCCATCTGCTTTATTTTTTGTTTGTTTGTTTGTTTTTTCTTATTTTTGAAGAACCAGTTCAAGCCGTTTCTTGATCGATTTTTCTCTCATGTATGTCATCTAGCAGATGCTCCTACTCAATGTCATTTCATGCTATAATTAACTCAAATGGTTCCATTTGGACATGCAAAGAAAGGCTCACACAAATATCATGCTATAAAATGGCTTGATGTGTTACTGGGTTTCACATTTAGTGGGCCTAGGCTAGAAATCTTTTGACTTATTGGGTGGTTTTGTTTTAGAGGCTATCAAATATAGAGATAATAAACAGTTTTTAATTCACTGGTCAAGATGTTGTTTCTGTCCTAATCAACCTGATTTAGATTGGTTTGATCTGGTTCAAAATAAGTTAAATAACTTGGTTTATTTTGCTTTGATTTTTTATGCACAACACAAAAATTTTGAACCATAAACACCTAGGCACATGCTTAGACTTTATCAAGTTCTTACCACTGGTGTGTTCACAAAGTTCATAAAATTGCAATACTTAAACTCCCCTTTTGTGATCTTTCTGTTCAATGCTAGAAAGGTATTATTTTTCTGTCACCTTCAAAGATGTAATAGTTGCTGGTGTCTGTTTGCGCATTTGCCAGGATTCATGCCAATGCTTAATAAAACGGATAGACTCTTGCATGTTCTTTTACTCTTTGCTTCTGGCAATTGGCTTCGACCTTTTCTTTTCAGGGAATCGGCTACTTAGTGTATTCTGAGTTGAGAAGCAGACTTCAGAGAGTTGGTACTTTGTCCATATTCTGCTGGGCAGACAAGGAATCAATGGGTTTTTGGCTGAAGCAGGTATAGTTGAGCATGATGAGGAACATTTGTTATCTTGTTACTGACCTTGATTGCTTAATAGTACTATTGTGGTTCTTACATTTGGTTGAGTCATAGTTTTCTCAGGGGTGTCCAGAAACTGATGATTCAGTTGATTTACAGATATGTCTTGCCGTGTTGGTTGCTATACACTTTCTTATCAGATTCCAAGTTGCTAGGTTATTAACAACATATGATACAAATACATCTGCCTCAAGTATTTTTGAGTGCTTGTGAAACAATTTGAGTTGAATAAGTGGATGTAATTCAGGTTCTTATTTATTTATGGATTTGACTGCAGAAGTGCAAAACTTTTTGAATGTAATTGAAAGCATACGCCCATGTATATTGAAAGTTATGAAGATAACACAATTTTTAGAAGTATACTTCTAAGCTTCATCTGCTGAATATGCTAGATATCCTTTGTATCATCTTTTCATCCATTGAAAAATGAACCCTGATTGAAGAGTAACCTGACTTGTATGATGATTTCCTTTTTTTCTTGGTGAGTAATGTACTTATCTTGCCATAAATTCTTCTGTTGCACATATAATATCTCTGTTTTGGAAGAAGACAAAGTCTCTTCGGAGTATAAGGAAAAATTGATACTTCCAGTTAGATGGCTTATTTCTCATGCAGAAGGGAGATCAATAAAGGGCAACAGATGACTAAAAACATCAGTAGTCTGGCAATTAAGTGTTCTACATGCCAACATTGCTTGATATTCGTTTCTCCAGTTTGATCATAAGTGGAGTCCGTTTAAGTTTTATTTTCAAACAACTATGATGCTACACAATATTAAAACTTGTTATGAAAGTTGTTTTATCTTCAACAAACATCATCAAGATCTTTTATCCTAAATTTGAATCTGATATCTCAAAACATAGAAGCTTTGATTTTCAATGGAGACCTGTAGCTCCTTCTGAGAAAAAAGGAAACCCACAACACCTCTTGTTTCATTCCCCCTCCCCCCACAAAAGAAATGGTGTTTTTCTCCTTTCATTGCCAGCTAGAAGGCCAAGCCTCAATTTGGATTATTTGGATTTGGATTATCTTGAAGCATGGCAGATATGGGAATGGGATGTATACTCAATACATGAAGGAATTTCCCTTCTTTACATATTAATCTTCTAAACTCAATGTGACAGTGTGATCCTATTTTTTGAGAGATGGTAGTATAAGTTAATCATACCTCATAATGCACATCCTTGGCAGGGTTTTGCATCAATAGGTGATGTGGATGGGAAAGGTAGAGCTCACAAGCTACGGGTTCGAGCTGATATCAGAAAATCGTTATGCTTCCCAGGTGGTTCCACACTCATGGTTTCTCACCTTATAAAGGAGGCAATCTTACCGACCAAGTATACAGAAAAGGTACATTTTTCTGTCCATTTCAGACTATGTGATGAGAATTCTTAATAATTTGAACTATGACCTCATAACTTTGCTTGATTAGAGTGATAATGCTATGGAAAAGGTTGCTGCAAGAGCTGAACATTTAATCAGTGCAGACAAAGACAATGGTAATTTCTTTTAGTTTTTTTTCTACTTTGTCATACGAACCGTCCTTGTAGCATATTGTTCTTTATTATGAAACTTTTGAAATAACTATTTTGAATATATCATGTATACCTATGCTGGTCATAGGTGTTTCATAGTCTTATCATTGTTTTAAAATCTATGTTTCATGTCTCAAGGGTACAATAATTTTCCATCACATTTTATGCACATTTCATTGTTGTACAATATTTTCTTGTTTGCCCCGTGTGGTAGATATTTCTCTACTTTATCAGGTTTTTTATGTATGTCTAAGAAAAGAAAATAGAGTTTTACATTACCTATGTTCTTGAATCTGTCTTTAAACTAAAATTTCTAATTTTATGGCATATCATATTGGGGATGTCGAAACTATCTCGATTGTTCGTCCAGCTCAATGTGCTGTTCTTCATTTATTTAAATACCAAAAGTTGCTTAAAGTTTTGTTTTATTTTGCAGGCTTTCATCAGTTTTCTGTCAATTTGCTGGGCTGTACAGATGTGGTTTCTGGGCTTGCTGATTCTGCAGAGTGTAACGGTGAGGGATGTTGTAATGCATTTCAGAAGGCAACAAAAAGAGGTGCCTGGCAGGCTTCTTTGCCATCATTAAAGTCAAAAAGAGTTAAAAGTGGTAGTCATTGTCGGAACTGCAGCATGGTTTTTGGATGTACCTCCCTTGGTGAAGATGATAGAGGAAAAAATGTTGGCTTTGATGATTTATCCTTGGATGCATGTGAATGCAAGTTCTTAGCAGATTTTGTTCCCGGAAATGTTTACCCTGTTTCAACTGTCCATGCTAAGGAAGATGCTGCTGTTGAAGGCTATGTAAATGAACGTTGCATTGCCAATGACTTGCTTGCAAGTAGAATAGACCATGTAATAATGTTTATGAACATTGCAGATGAAAATAAGAGAGCATGTTTAATGAAGGTACGAGCTCTGTTACTTTCTAAAATTAAGTTGAACATTTTAAAATTGAGTTATCATTTGCTTTAGAAGACATCTTTATCCGTGCTTATGTATCTTGATTGTGAAGGGCTTAAGGCATTGACTTGTGCTTTGGATCCTTGTTCATTTTTTGATCACCTCATCTTTGTGAAATGTGAAATGTATTTTTGTTTTTTGGATTGTTCCTGAAACAACCATTCACTCTTTCTGTACTTGTACCTACCTGATGATAGGTGCTTAATCAAAGCAATATTACATGGGAAATGTCATCTCTTACCATATCCTTCGACTCTTAATAGTTGCATGCTTAGGAATACCATCAGAGCATGCTAGCCCATATATCTACCTGCTACTTTGAGCATCTTATTCTTAATGTTTTCTCATTATTAAGTGGAAGTGAGTTTCAAGAGTATTCACACATCGAAACATGAGAACATTCTCTTTTTTATCATGTGAAACCATTTCACTTTTCATGTGTGCCATTTATATGGTTTTATCCCTGGGTCCCACGATGCGCTAAAAACACTACTAGATGATAGATTTTCTAAAGCTCTTGGGAGTTCTGCTTCCAGCTTCTCAGGCTACCTGGCAGACAACACTATTCTTGATACCACTACATGTTCTTGTGCCCTTTAGTTTTGTTCATGACCTTATAATTTGATAATCGTGATAAGGTTTAGTTCCTAAAATGAGCAGAGACCAGACAATGGTCATGTGTAGCACCTTTTCACCATTCTGTTTATTTTTAAACTTGGAATTTTCACCTGATGAGCAAGTTCAACCGGCATGGCTGGATGCATTTGAGAACATTATTGTTTTCTATGCATTGTTGATCGATTAGCCTTTTGGTTCCCATGCTATAGATGTGACTGCAGCTGTTGGTCTATTCATACCCGAATTACAGAAGAATGCACTACTACTGATTAGTGTCTACTAGTGGTATTGGGGATTTCAAATCCTTTCAGTTTAATCCTAAAAGTTTTTCAATACTAAATATGCCGGCTTTCTATTTCGTGAATTTGCTTTTGCTATTTGTTTTTTTTTATTTACAAGGACTTCCTATTGAACTCCAGAGGTTACAAAAAATTTGCAGATAGTTGAACAGCTTGGGGGTAGTGTGACATCTGATGGAAGACCTTGCACACATGTAATTACGGGCAAGGCGAGGAAGACACTTAATTTCTGCACTGCTCTGTGTTCTGGGTCAGTCACTTAGCATCCTGCCTGAATCAATGCCCTCATGTTCATTTATTTTCAACCAACCCTCAAGGCAACATATGCGAACATAAGTTGTCAAGGATCGTGGGATCGGAATCGGAATCAGAATCGAGATTGGTGAGTACTGATCCGATCCGATCGGATCGGATCGGACCATGGAATGCCTCGGATCGGATCGGACCATGGAATGCCATCTCACCAAGATCTCGGTCTCGTCAAGGGGACCGAGAAACGAGATCGCCGAGATCTCACCCCCGTTTATGATAGTGTAAACATATTAATATAACTCACTATCACATAAAAAATATGCTACAAGTTTAATACCATATTAGTATTTAAATAAGATTATATACAAGTTTTAATCTTTTAGAAACACAAAGATCATCTTTTTAGTATTGCTAGTGCTTTGTAATTGCTCATTCACATAGTTGATGTATAAATGTGCTATATATTTTCATATAAATTCATTGATGTATTCCTATCTTTATAAGATATTATGTTATATTTCATACATATATATATATTTTGATCCGAGAATCCAGGATCCGATTTCTCGAGATTTTTCCGAGATTTCTTCTTTTCCCCCCCCCCCCCCCGAGATGAAGCTGAGATCCGAGACGGCAATCCTTGGATCGGACCGATTCCGACCTATCCAATGGAAGAAAATCGATCCAAAATCAGTAAACAAAAAAAGCAAAAAAAAATGATTCGATTTCGGGACCGATTCTGGCCGATCCCAGTCGATCCGACTGGAATAGCAAAAAAAGAAAAAAATGATCCGATTCTGATTCCGATTCCGATCCCGATCGATTCAGCCGATCCGATTCCGTCCAATCCCGACCGATTCTGCCGGAACTTTTTTCCGGATCGATTCTTCGGCCAAGAATCGGATCGGCCATTGCCGATCCGATTTAGGAATCGGCCGATTCCAATCCGGATCGGTTGATTCCGCGATCTATGCAAGTTGCCCTCTTCAGGCACTATCATTGCCATGGCACTGCGAAGTTGAAAGTGGATGCTTTATCATGGATATGTGGTTTACTTGCAGATCTTTTTTATTGCTAATTGCTTGCTTGACGTTTACCTTAGATGCTGAGATGCCATATTTTCCAAAGAATTGAGGACGAAACCTAAGATGCACAGTTATTTATTCTTGACTTCACTTTTTTATTTTGAAAATTCCATTATCATGCAGTGCATGGATAGTGTCATCCAGCTGGTTAAAAAAGAGTTGCAGGGAAGGAAAATTTATTGGTAAGACTCAAAGTGTTCTACCTAATCAACAATCTTTATGTGATCCTTTTGTTACTCATATAAAATATTATTAACAGAGGAATCAGAGTTCATCTTAGAAGATGCTGATTATGCTTTGAAATATAAATCGTCAATTAAGGATGCGGTCATGAAAGCAAAAGCAAAACCTCAATCTCTGCTGAAAGGGTACAGCTGCTGCATTGCGAGGCACATCCAGCCTCCAGCGAATATTCTGTCAATCCTTGTCAAGTCCGCTGGTGGAAATGTAAGTTAGATAATGATGCTTCTTTGACTGATCCTTGATAAACTTCGCTTTGGTTGCTCGTTTTGGTGAAATTACTTGCAGGTCCTCAGCCCATACGCTATTTTTTTATCCAATCTTTATTAATTAATTGCTGGGCATTCAGTAGATAATAGATATCAAGTCTAAGGCGAATCAACTGTTTCTTACTGGAATAAAAAAAACATTGGCTCAATTAGGATGATATACTCACATTATGCAGGTCATCGACAAGCTGGATGACTTGCTGGAGCCGTCAAGAACAATATTTTTAGCATGTGAGGAGGACATGGAAGATGCTATGTTGGCGGCAAAGAAAGGGATCTGTACCTACAGCAGTGATTGGTTTATATATTGCATTATGAGACAGGATCTGGACTTCGACGCCCCTCAATTTGCTGAATCCCTATAAAGTGATGTGCTCTGATGGAAGCATGCTGCATAGAGTTCTCTTTGTTATTCTTTTTGCAAATACAACTTGATCACTTCAGTAAGTACTCTTTTTTGTCAAGCCCTATATAGAAATGCAACTTGATCACTACGTATGGAGTACTCTTTTTGGCAACCCCTATAGAGAAATGCAACCTGATGGCTTGGAGGATCCAAGAACATTATTGTACATGTAGACATGATTTTCACCTTTTTTGTGTATGAAGGCCAAACAACTAAGTGATAATGGGTCCCATTCTCTTGACTGTCATCTTTGCTGTCTTTTGGGTTAACACATGATTGGTTCTGTTGATGAACTTCACGAGTGGGTATTTACTATTTAGTGGCTGCTGGGTTTCTCTCTGGCAAAGTTTTCACTTTGATCATAATTTTCCGTCTTAAGCTTTTTTTCGTTGTAAAATCTCCTGTATCATTCTTCTGCTTTGAGCAAGTAGGCACTAGCATCGATTTCTCTCCCATGATTCTTTATATGATTACTAACTACTCACTAATCAACCGTTGACTATTGCTTGGTGAACTAATACAAAACGATTTGAGACTATATCGTCTGGATAATTAACAGATACTAACTAGATATAATATTTAATGATAAGATGCAGTAACAAATCGCTTCTGCTCATGTTCCCAAGTGCAATATCCTATCACATTTAGGACATCGGACATCTTCGCGAGAGAGAAAAAAAAAAACAGATCACCTGTCCTACTCCGTTCTGAGTTAGTGAAGTGTTGAATTATTTATTCTGAATTGAACTAATATAAATATTGTGTTTTTTTTGGTGTTTAATCTTTTTCTTCTATCTTTATCGACAGGTCGATGGAAATAATTATTCTATCCGATTGATTGATATTGATTGCTACCACCCAGCAATAGTTTTTTAAGCAAATCTTATTCCCCATTTCTTGAATCAAGAGAATGTCCCAACATCTTTGGAGAAGTCCAGATCACCTGGTGGAGAGAACTTCCTCGGCTATCACTATCTCTGTGGATTTAACTCAAAAATAAAATATTTATGAATATCAAGAAGTTGAGCAATATATTTTACTAATCCAGTCTTACATTTGATTACCTTGTTCTGTACCTTTTTATTTTTCATATGTTGTTAATCTTGTGCATATTTTTTGCCAACAAGGTAATCAGACATGTTCGATTTAATTTATCAGACCATTAATATTGTATGATGTAAATCCATATATACATATACGTAAATAGTCTTCGAAGAGATAAAAAAAAATTTAGTCTTTATAAATACGTCGCAAAATTTCAAAGAAACGTATGAAGAATTTCATACAGTAAATTTCAAAGCTCTTCCTCTCCCGCGGCTCCGCTCGTCGCCGCTCAAAACTTCCCGGTGAGATGAGGCCGCTGGACGAGGAGGCTACGGCGGTGTTCGAGAAGCTTTCCAAGTTCGCCGGCACCAATATCGAGCACATCGTCGAGCGCCCCGCGCTCGAAGGCTTGCCGGAGGATGCTGTCTCCGGCAAGCTCGGCCGTTACTGCTTTCAGGGCGGCAGCTTCCGGCTTACCGTTCAGGAGCTTGATCTAGCGGCGGCGCACTCACGCAGGAAGGTGCGAGTGAAGGAGACCTCGGAGAAGTCGCTCACCAGCGGTAGCCACATTCTCAAGGCTGACATCTTCAGGATCTCCGAGAACGTTGTTTCCGGCGAGGGCGTCGTCGTATTCCCCTCCGCTGATGTTCCGCTCGCATTCGGCGTCGCAGCCAAGTCTGCGAGGGACTGTAGGAAGATGGAGCCCAAGGGAATCGTCGTCCTCAACCAGGCCGACCTTGGCGAGTATCTTCGCTCCGAAGATGACCTCTAAAATCGACATTTATAGGTCTTTTCGTTCTTTACCCTATCTTTTCTCTGGTGCTTGTTGGTATAGTAGTTCGAAACAGATCTTGTAGCGAAGAAGGATGTTATATGCTCTGAAAAGTTTTTTATGTAGTAAAGTTGATACAACGGAACTTTCGTGGAAATCATTACTCAGCTCTTCCATTTCTTCTGCTATAGCATTGAACTCACATGGTGAGTGGGAGAATTAGTGGATAAGTTAGCCCTGCGTCTCTCCAATCTCCACTGGTGTATTTGATTATCATATATCAGATGTAAGTTTCCATTAGAAAATAAGACTATGTTTCTTTGACTTTATTTTTGTCTGATGTAGGATGATTGGAGACATCTAAGAAAAAATTCTGTTGTGCTTGAGTGATAACGGATATTTATGGCTTTGATAGATCAAGAAAAAAACAAGATTCCACACTGCCCCCGTTGGAGGGCAGTCTTAGGGCACATTTGGTAGAGATGTTGTAAGATTCCTCCCAAAATCTCCAAAATCTCATGTCCATGAGATTTGAGAGATTTTTCTAACATAGATTAGCTGTGTCTATCTCTCCAATTCTCAAAATCTCCTCTATACTTTTAAGCACGGAAGCCAATGAGAATATGTTGCATTTGGTTTGGATTTTGAGTTGTCAAAAAATTCTAACAAGAATCTCTCTCTGAGAATCCCTACCAAACGTGACCTTAGTCCCAGTGCAGCTGATCATCTAAAAAGACGAGCTAGGTAACTGTATCTATCAAACCAGCGTCAGAGGTTGTTACTCAGGTATATAATTTAGAACATATGAGATTATTTTTTATGCATACTTCCATTAATATCTGCTGGCCTAGAATCAATGTTCAATTTGAAAGTTGCCGAATAAGATATTTCAAGGTGAAAGCTCTTGAGAGTGATGGCGATGGAGAGAATCAAACACCTATTGCTCCGATGAAATTAGAATTGCCAGCAGGTCAGCTTTTATCACAGATACTGCAAACACATCCACATCTATTTCCAGCAACTATTGACTAGCAGCTCAAGCAGCTTGAATCAGATAAGGAAGCTCAAAGAATTGATGTCATCAGAAGGTATTCTATACAGGTTGACCCTGCTTTTTGTGGTGACAGACTTTAGGCACAAACATTATCCAAGTAGGGGGGGGGGGCTGGGTTCCCATGCATGGTTGAAGTAATTTCTTCTCACACTTATTTACAGATTTAATAGATGTCTTGAATAATGTTGTCATGATGATGATGTATGGCTTGCATGTTTTACATGCTTCAAAAATGCATATCATTTTCTACCTTGTTTACTTTCCTAGTTATGATTTAGTTAATGTTTGTGTCTATACTCATTGCTAGAGCTCATGGTGATCAAGCATATACATGATTAATGTGTTGCATGATTTAATGCACGTTAGTCTCACAGGACCAAGGATCGCGGGATCGGAATCGGAATCGGGATCGGTGGGTACCGATCCGATCCGGATCGGATCGGATCAGACCGATTCCGACCAATTCAATGGAAGAAAATCGATCCAGAATCGGTAAGAAAAAAAAGCAAAAAAAAAAAAAAAACCCGATCCGATTCCGATTCTGATCCGATTCCGGACCGATTCCGGCCGATTCGAACCGATTCGGACCGATTCTGGCCGATCCGACTGGAATAGCAAAAAAAGAAAAGAAAAAAACGATCTGATTCCGATTCCGATTCCGGATCGATTCCGACCGATTCTGCGGAATTCATGCCGGAATCGGTCCTTCCGCATGGAATCCACCGATCCGATTCCGGAATCGGTCGGAATCGGTCCGATTCCACCGATTCCATAAACAATGCACAGGACAGACAACCACTATGCGCATGCGAGTTCTGTTGAGCAAACTCCCCTGCAACTTTTGGACTTTGTAGAAATGATGCTTAAGTTCTTTGAAAATGAAGGACAATCCTGTGACCTTGTTCATTTTTAACTTCAAATTTTAAGTGAAGTTAGATACATATTGCTTGTTACGTAAAAGATGTCGCTACCATTTATCTTATATCTTTCTTGTCTATTCTTTGCCTCAGATAACTTCCTGAAGAGAACATAATAATGTTTTTTTTTTCACTTGGACCTATATCTTGGAGTTTGGGAGTTTTTTTGTTTACTTTATAGATTGTTAGGTGTATCTAAATTATATATGTTGTTGGTGGATCTTAAGCTTTCCTATTTATGTTTTGTCATGTCTAACCTTGTAAAGCTAGGTGGAGTTTTCCACTTGACTTCACATATTTCTGGGGTGGACCTTTTAGCTTTTCTTGACATACCAATTTTAAATATTGTCCACCACCAGCTGAATAGCAGAAGTCAGTCTCAAAGGAAAGGAAAACACAAAACCCGTGAGGAAATAATCAACTGTTTGGTCGTGAAGAAGTTCTTTGAAACTGGTATTGCGATGGTTCCTATTATATTACCATCACCAGATCCAATGATGCTGGCTGATTCGTGGCCAAACCAAGGAAAGAAATTAGAAGCTATCGACTCTCCAGATGCTTTCGGGATGATAGAGGACCACATCACTTATTCTTGGAGAAAGGTCCGTGGGTCTTCTCAAATTCTCAATACTGATCGCCCAGGTTAGCAAAATAAAGGGTGGAAAGCTCTATGCCGCATCAATAATGCATGGTTACTTCCTGCAGAGAGTAGACGAAAGTTTCCAACTCGAAAGAAGCTTGAAAACTGTTCCAACCTAAATTGATATGAGAGAGAGAGAGAGTCAGTCTTTGAGAACTAGATGAACCCCTTATGGGATGTGGGATCAATGGTTCAGTTACCTGTACCACTGACGTCCGAGTTAGTGAAATGTTGAGAAAAGCTAGTGATCAAGCACTCCGAGAGTTAGGAGAAGACAGACATCTAGTTTAGAGTATTAAACTCATCACTTCATCTTAAATTAAAAATGTGACCTTGGCGAAGATTGTGTTAGAATAATTTATATAGGATATTATAAAAGAGGTTTGTCAAAATATAAAATTTATGTATACTTAACTTATTATCTTATTATTTTAAGTTAGATGGAAGAGAACATGGTTTCGTTGGATTGCAGCTTGGAGAGGAGCCGGCATACCAACCCAGATGAACCAAACAAACAGGGATGTCGGTCACAGTGACGGCTTATGGCGGTGGCTGAGCTTGCAGCACTTGCAAGTATGCCAACATTGCCAGGCGTGCCCATGATGAAGCCAGCCTTACGTAAAGGGAGATGCCCGGTCTTCGGTTTTGTAGGGTAGGGTGAGAGGGCGCCTTTTCTTAACAGACGAGGAGAAGAACGTTCCACTTTTGCTCCTTTGTCTTTATCTTTTTATCTTCAATCAGTTGTTTAGGCTCATGGGTTGTCATCAGATCATTCAACCGGGTTGGAATAACCTGGAACAAAGTCAATTTGTTTTATTTTTTACTTAGATGTTGACCCCTTTTTTTCTTTTTTTAATGGTTTTCTATGAACGTTGGACTTCTTTTTCTTTTTCTTTTTCTTTTCTCAACCAGTTGTTTAGGCTCATGGGTTCCCATTAAATCATTCGACCGGGTTGAGATAATCTGGAACCGAGTCTTTGTTTTTGGATGATGTCACAACAGCCGTATACGCTCAACGGACTGGACGATGTAGATCAATTAGAAGATGTTTGGTTGCAATGTAATTTTTGTACATTTTTGGAGGAAATCATATGTCAAAATAAAATCTAAGAGTTAATAATATTGTGTCATCATGTTTGGTGAGTTATGATGATAACAAAAAGAGTGGGGGTCGTGTAACAAACCGAAGTGAGAGCCTGAGAGGCCAGGAAAAGTCTCACCTCCTTTTTCTTATCCAAGAAGAAAGTCTCTATCGTTATTGCCATTTTTTGACAAATTTCGTTATAGAAATAATTTTTAGAAAAACTTATTTATCATGCTATCAAATACCTGGGTTTTTTTTTGCTTTAGAAAGATGCAAATCAAAGTTTAGAATCAATCCCTTCCCTCAATATATGAAGTGTTGTAAGGACTAAAGAGGTCTCTAGCTTGTGGAAGTTGTATTCGTCAGCAAGGGATAAGTTTGGTATAGTTTCTAAATACTCAGAAACCCAAAGATATGGTGTTTAAATTTAGACATCTCACCTCTTCTATCTGTGGTATTCTCTATGTATTGTTTTTTTTTGTTATGATTGTCAGACATCTTTTTGTTATGATTTGTTATGAAAACATGTTTTTCTAGTGAATTTATGCAACCAAACACCTCACTAGGCCTTTTTTTATTTAGAAAAATCTAAATCAGAGTCTGCAATCAATCACTGCTCTTAAATAATAAAAGTGATAAGGAACTGTTATAGGAAAGTCTCTAGCTGGTAGAACTCCCAAAACCAGTAGCCCTGCCACCTAGTTTAGTAAAAAAAATGTGTTATTTTTACAAAAACTATTTTAAATGAGTTATTTTAAAAAAACTTTCCGCTAAGTCCCCGCGCCGTGTGGGTCCAAGAGAGCCATCTTCTCCCACCCACCCCGAGTAGCCGTTGCGGTGGTGCCGCCCCCCGCGCCTCCTTTTGAATATGAAGGAAAAGCTCCGCCTCCTTCCGTCGGCCAGTCGGAGTCGGACCACCGTACCAACCAGGACGGCAGCTCCGAGGCTTTAAAGGCCGCCCTCCATCGTAGCCACCACATAGGGAGCGGGCGGGCTTCAGACGGCCTCTTCGGCTCTACTTTCCGCCATGGCCTCCCCGGACGCTGCTCAGACTATCCCACTGCTCGCCGAGTCCCCCACCGGCGGCGACTCCGACGACGGGGAGTACATTCATGGGCTCCAGGTGGAAGGAAGCTGCGGGGCCGCGGTCGGCGGCAAGCAGCACCGGCAGTTGGTGGTGCTCTCCGGCCATGTCAGCTCGGTCTCCTGCCTGGCCCTCTGCGGAGAGTTCGTTCTTAGCGCCTCCCGCGGGGACGACATCATCGTCTGGCAGCAGCCCGACCTCCGGCGGTTCGCCCAGTTCGGGCGCGGCGAGGGGTCTGTGAAGGGCCTGGCGGCGGTGGGCAACAAGGTCTTCACCGCCCACCAAGACGGCAAGATCCGGGTGTGGAAGGTGTCGACGCGGTCGGAGAACGCCTTCAGGCTCCTGGCGTCTCTGCCCACGGCCAGAGACTACCTGGGGAGATGCATGAAGCAGAGCAACTACGTCGAGACGCGCCGGAACCATCGCAGGCTGTGGATCGAGCACGCAGACAGCATCTCCTGCCTCGCCGTCGACGGCGGCATGGTCTACTCGGGGTCGTGGGACAGGACCCTCAAGGTGTGGAGGCTCTCCGACCTGCGCTGCGTGGAGTCCATCCGCGCCCACGACGACGCCATCAACGCGCTGGCGGTGCACGCCGGCGCCGTCTACACAGCCTCCGCGGACGGGAAGATCAAGGCGTGGGAGAGGCGGGCGGCCAAGGGAGCGCACCGTCTGGGCGGGACGACGGAGGGGCGCCCGGGGACGGCGTGGAACGCGGTGGTGGTGGTGGAGGAGGGGGGAGTGATCTACGGGGGCGCGTCCGACGGGAGGGTTGCGGGGTGGAAGAAGTCCGAGGGCGGCGGCGGAATCAAGCTGAGTCTGGTGTGCGACGTGAGGGCGCACGGCATGGCCGTGCTATGCTTGTGCGCCGTCGGAGGCGGCGTGCTGTGCAGCGGCTCGGCGGACAGGAGCATCGCCGTGTGGCGCCGGGCGCAGGGAGGGGGGCTGAGCAAGATGGGGGTGATAAGGGGGCACGAGGCCCCTGTCAAATGCTTGCAGGGCTCCTGGAAGAAGAAGGGGATTGGGGGAGGGTTCTTGCTGTACAGCGGGGGGCTTGACAAGAGCTTGAGGGTATGGTGGGTGCCGGCGGAAGAGGGCTATGAAAGCCACGAAGGCGAAGATGCTGCTGCAACGAAGGATCGATTGGAGAAGAAGTGCGTTCTGGCGCGTTGATGGATCTTGATTCTTCAGCAGATCCTTGGATTTTCTGCAGAATTCTGCATTCCCAGCAAATCAATTGTCTTGAAGAACCTCGAGATTCTTCCAGAACCAAAGTGTGCTTATGCGGAGATACAGGCCCCCACAGGCCAACCACCGATCTAGGGTTTCTTTCCATCTTGATTTTCTCTTAACGGGTTATTTCTTATTGATGTACAGGCAGATTGAAGGAGTGATTCTTCTTTGATACGGATTAAAAACTTGAATCCAGAGTTTTTTTTTGGTATTTCTACTCGGAAGGATATATGATTTTTACTTGAAACACGGATTGATGTGATGATTTTCATTTCCCCGACCCGCTTCTGCTATAATTTAATTTCGAACTCCACAGGGAAGTAGATCGGCTGCTCGAGCTTATCAATCAATCATTACCAGTCGAACTGAGAAGACGAATAAGAACAACACGAATAGAAGCTCTGACGCTTCTGAACTTCGACTGCTCTTCGGCCGCGGCGGTGACAAGGCAAGCATGGAAAATTTCTGCCAAGGAATTCACGGTTCCAGAGGGATCCAAAGCGGTTTTTCTTGATGAGACCTTTTCTAGATTCTGGAATCAAATATTTTCCAAAAGCTACCGCTCTGGTTTCTGTGCGACAGTTGATCAACTCGTATTATGAGGATTACCATTATTTTTTTTCATCGACAACTTGATCAACTGGCAATGTGCATTTATATTTTGATGAGACATGACCCAGCTGCCCAACTTTTGAGCTACCTTCTCCTGTTTGTCAGAAATGTCGGCTGTTCCTGTTCAGATGAGCACAAAGACTAAACATATCATATGGGAGCGAGTAGTCATGACTTGCAGCACCTCTTGCATTTATATGATGCCTTTTTTTTGACCTAAATCATCTCAATTCTCTCTCTGTAGGTAGCATGAGTGGAGAACGCTACGGGGGCTATGATCAGTCTGTAGTTTGTAGAGTGAAGAAGGGAATTCATGTTGACGTATCTAATTCAGGTTGTGATGCTAAATAGATTTCTCTGGGTGTCTGATTTCGAGCATCCAGCACAAAGTTAAGGATTCAGTACAGGCTACATAAGAGGCAGATGGACGTCCCATGCTCTCAACATGCATATGGGAAATTATTGCTTGATTGAAGCCACGAACAAACAAATGGTTGTAACATAAAACAACAGAATCTTCAGAGGTGCACAAATTCTCCACAAAGAATCTGAAGCTCCCAAACAACAAATCACCTTACATGGATGAAGAACGAGTGTAAGACAACAAAATATACACACGTCGAGAACGGAAGAAACAAGGCTCCTTCAGATGCATGGCTTTAAGTTATCAAGTGTAAATCTGGTTTCAGCTTCACTTCTCTGTGAGTCAGGGCCACATGCCAATGCATCATCATGCTGAAGTCAGTGTTTGCAACTGAGGGAAAAATGTGAGCCACCCAGACACAAGATCCCACTATTTTGAATGAAGAAACAGGGGACCGATAACTTAAAATCATATTGGTGAAACAGTTAACTAGGGAGCACTGAACAATGAGGAATGAATAAGATAGCAAAAGACAAGTGCATTTTGTTAGCAGAATCAGTCTTCATAAGAAACAAAAGGCTGCACACATGATGCTGCACAGAGACATGTACACGAATAATCTATATATACACAGTGAATTCCTTCTATATCTGTCGTAATCTCACACTATTGGATGAATATAAAGCAGCAAGGATGCCAGCACCTACACTGGAACCGTACTCTGAAATGCTGAGAATGACATTTTGGGACACCTCTTCACCCAGGATTTCTTTGATTGCTTCATTCAAATATTGCCTGAACAGAGAATAGCCAGCGTATAAGTCGCCCTCTATTGCCACCACGGTTCTCCTGATTTTGTTCTTTGCTCTCCCATGGGGGATATAGCCAGTACCATCCCTTCCCATCTTCTTCAAGATACCAACAATGCCAGCTGCTGCTAACCGAGATGCTCTTCTTGTCACGGTATCACACACTCTCACAATGAGTCTTCTGGTTTTTAAAGGGACATGTATCTGAACACAAATGGGGAGGGAATTATTGAAGAAGCTGCAGAACGACAAGCAAAGTGCAGACACTATAATTGGATTCACCTGCAGAGTTTGTTCTATGATTCTGGACACTTCCTCCAGATCAGGAGATTCATCCTCGTGCATAGCAGCCATCATTGGAGTACTGAATCAAAATGTGTTTCCTTGGTCAGGATATTTCTAATGCTTAAATGGAAAAGGTAGTACCCCATGTAAAGTCTCACATTGATGAACGTGTCAAATAAAATAACCAGGTGGCCAAGAAAATATTTTGGTAGAGAAAGGAAACATAGAAAATAAATCAACTTGGCAAGGCTGTAGAAAGAATTATGTACAGTCCGTTAAAATTCAGAAGTAAAACCATGCACTTAGTTTTGAATTAATGCAATTCACCATTTCAAAATTTACACAAGGACATTTCTGAATGCTTGGTAATTGGTAACTTTGAGAGTCTCACACACAAGCAGCAAACCTCAAGGTAAAGGGAATGGAAAGATTAACCACATCGTCTCCGAAGATATCAGACTCCTGTGCCATTCTATGTAACACCCTTCTTGTAATCTCACCCAAGTACAATCCTGAGATCATTTTCTCAAAACCCTGAAGCAAGCAATGGATAAAAGTTTAGACACAAGAATCTCAACTTGACAGAATAACAACAGAATACCTGTTCATTACGATTTCCACTTTCCTCATCCAATGCAATGTCATAAGGTGTTCTTGGCAGATGGGATGACCAAAAATTCCCCCACTCCATGTTGATGATCTAAACATGTAGATGAACATCCTTAGTTCAATTTAAAAAAATCGGAAGAAAAAAAACAAAAATCAAAAGATACCATGCCTCCTGTGTTGATTAGAAGGCCTTGACACTTGATAATTGCGTCAGTGCGCTCCATGTAACAGGCATTTGTACCTGTCCCCATAATAACTGCAGCCACAGTGTCTTCATCGTGATAATGACCGTAGGCTAGTGTTCCAACAGTGTCATTCACCTGCTTACAAGCCATGTATCAGAAAATATAATAAGACTGCAGTTCTTAATCACTAAGATGAAGTTCATGTGCCACAGAACATGTAAGAGCATTGAAGAAACCTTACAACGGTAAAATTCTACAGATCTTATACAAGAAGTCAAGGTACCTCATTTTTATTGAACAACAAATTCCAATTAAATTGCCAAAATGAGAAGCAAAAAGGTATATATATGTCCGGAGGGTATATCAAAGTGAAGCATGGGCAATGCATCTGTGGTAAATGCCCGTTTCTTGTGTCAAGAGGTTGTGTTGGAAGCTCATAATTAAGCATGGATCGGAAAATCAGCCAATTCAGATCAAGATCGTTCAATACTGATCTGATCCTGAGGGGCCCAATCAAATGCTGGAGTTCCCCTCAAATCGGCACAAATGTCAGGCCACTCCAGGCGGGAAGGGGTGGTCGCGCCACCACACATTCCCCTCCCTATCGTGCAGGTAAGGTGGTGTGTACCAGGATCCATAGACCTGATACAAGCCGATCCACCAACAGTTAACAGATCAGGGTCAACACAACACAAGCCTCCTTCCCTTCGCCACCCAATTAGTGTGGGGAAGGTGCAGGTGGCAGCTGCTGCCCTTTCACTGCCAGGAGGCAGCAATTTTGCTAGATTCCGGCCATCCTTCTACCGGGGAACAGTTCAAACTATTTTTCTTACTTTTTATTTTTTTTTCAATTTCTGAAAGAATCTCTCAGGATCCTGACTTAGAATTCCTTGTATCTAAGAGACGCATCCTGTTAGAGCTGGACTCGAGGATGTCTTTACAGTTTATATCCATATTATTGACACTGATGCCACAGTTGCAAAATGAAATATTTACAGGGTGAACAGATGTCTTCACCCGGTTGTTAAGACATACATTCTTTATTGACTTGAAAAAGGCATGATGCAATTGTACTTCCACCCGTGTCCAGAATCTGCTAACCCCTTAGGGCCTGTTTGGTATGGATTGAATTTGGAGATAATCTTAGTTTATCCCTAAATTATGAAACCCATATCAAACGGACCCTTATGCAACAGGTATTTGTGGATTTGTTTTTCTTTTCATTTAGGAAAGGACGCCTTTCAGGCTCTGAGATGAGGAATTGCATTCTTTGTTTAATCAGAGGTACTTGTGGTACAATAAATTATAGAATAGTAGGTGCTACTGCTGAGTCAGTTGAAAACTTCACATCTTTCCAGATCATTCTTGAAACAAAACAATTGTATAGACACGGGAATTCAAGGGTCACTGGTCTTAGAAGCAATGTTATTGGTTCAACAATCTCAGAATTTGAATGTAAACTCCCAGCTGCAAGTGCCTTTTCTGTGGCTTTTCTCAATCACCTTTAAGCTGTTAATCAAAGCTAAATAGGCTTCATCCTGCTATTCGGTCTTACAATCTTGGAAATTTCCACCTTTTGTCCTTGTTCTGAAGGAATTCAAACAAATGCATGATTCTTTTTTAGAAAGTATGGCTCTATTACACATTATATGAGATTACAGCTGGGACTGATCACATGAAGTCGCCTGATGCACTACCACTTGTTGGAAAATCAGAATTTTTGACCTAAAATTTCTTTCTACTGTTAGGTTAGGCAGATGCGGGGTTTCAATCGGGGAGTCGGGACCGGGTCGGTTGGGCCCAAAACTGACCCGGGTCAGGTCAGGGTCGGTCGGGGCGACAAAATAATAAAAAATAATAATTTTAAAACATTTACGGGGTCGGGGTCTCAGGGTCAGGACTGGGTCGGTCGGCCCCAAAACCGACCGGGTCGGGTCCAGGTCGCAACCCTGCATTCCATGGTTCTATCTATAGAAAAGTGGCAGTTGCGTTATAGACACTTAAATTTTCTTAAAAGACAACTTCCTTGTCAGCCAACTCCCTCATCAGAAAAATGGCTGCAAAGTTCAGAAAAAACCTAGAATTTTCAAGAAGAAAATTATTTTACCAGATAGGGATTCAATTGTCCTGACTAGTTCTGAGAGCTGTACTTCAGACCGGCCCATCCTGGTGTTGGTTACTTTTCTCCTCGTATTTACTTTTTTCTTGTCCCTAACGATAGATTCATTCTTTTCTCTCTTTCCTTCCTCTTGCACCCATTAAATGTTTTCAATAAATGGTGACCGATGGTCACTCTCTGAAAAGACATTACGCAACAGTATTATATAGAAAAAGCAGATGCATCATAATCGGCTGCCACAATGATTTTGCATATTCCCATAGAAATAAACTAGTGCATAACAATGAAGAAATTCTTTGCAAATAAATAGATCAAACACCATTTAAAATTCTCTATAACTAGATAGAGTTTACGCTGTAAATAGACTGGAAAAAAGGCTATACCAACACTGCCACCTGCATATTCAGCCCAGACCTGGCCATGGCTTCCTGTAAACACTGTGTGACATCTCTTCCGACCTGAATTCAAAAGTGGACATTTGTTGCCAAAAATACACTTCCAAACTGCCAAGATACTGCTTAAAAGAAAGAAAATTAAGCAGTTGAAAATAAAGAACATTAAGTCGGTCAAGAAGGAACCAATCTCTAGTGCAGGCCTACTATTTATGCAATTCACCTGACAAATTTGAAAACATTGCATATAAAAGATAAACGTTACTTGAGAGTTTAAACTATCAGGAAGCTTAGCAAAGTTTTGGAAGTACTATGGTACCTTAATATTAGTGAATGATATAAAAACTGACTAATAAAAGTTTATATCAAAGAAAAGTAGGTAATAGCATTCTTGGAAATACAAATGCAGAGTTGCAGACTATGTATCTCACCTTGTTACCTACGGAGTAACATTTAAAACATTGCTTAGGTTGTCCTGAGCATTATAATACTGTTCCGTTAAATTGTCACAGACGTAAAATACAATCCAGAGAGAAGAGTGAAAACAGTAAAAAATGGAAAGGAAAGAAGTAGGGCTGCAAACAAGATGGATTCAGTAACGGAATTGCCCATTTCCGACTTCGATCCCAATAAGGTTAATGCATTCCAATTTGAATCCAATCAAATCAGAATCACGACATCCGATTCCAATTATATTACTGGAATTGGAACCAAATTTTATAATTTATAATATATATTAAATACTATTTTTACTTAAAAATATGCCAATAAAGCTTGTATTACTACTAAAATTTGATATAATAGCTTTAATATTTTATTTTTACTTTTCTTGTCACTTTATATGTCACAATTTTTATGATTTATCAATTTTTATTTCATTATAACGTTAATTTTTAAAGATATATTAAAATTTTATCAAAATCGTAAAAACAAATATGAATTTACTGATTCTGATCCCTTCAAGCTATCAAAATAGCTGGTTCTGATTTAGCTTACAGGAGGCAATAGTGAAGTCTAAATCCATTAAATTCTTATCGAAATCGGACCAAAATTTCAAATTCCATTTGCATTCCTACGAAGAAAAGAAAAAGGGCTAGACATTTGATATAAAAATAAAAATGAAATAGCAAATAATGATTGATAGTCCCATAAGCATCTAACTGGCGTTTGACTAGGTAAAGGCGTAAAGCCCTATATTCAAATGCCCAACTAACAGCAGCAACCGATGCAAAACTGGAATTACTAAAAGACCCTGGGATGAGAGGCTGAAACATCGAGCAACAATCTGATGTCTTCACCCTTGCATTAGTCTAAGGCTCTAAGCTCATGTGGAATAATATTTTCCGGTCAAGATCAAGATTTTCTTTGGAAGGTGGCATGGAGAAGATTACTCATGTGATGATTAAATGGGCAGTTGATGGTAACAATAAGCATCAGACTTCTCTTCCTAGGAGGAAACAATTGGTCACAATTCTTTCAAAATGGGATTACTCATGTGATCCGCAAAATTCTTTAAAGCATTTCAAACAATACGCAATTACACAACCACTTGATGAGATGCTTAAGGAATGATATTATCTCAGCTTATGTTATCAAAGATGGTTGCGGCGACTCATGACTGCCTATGCGGTGAGGCGAGACGATGTGTTCCCACCTTGGACCAAATTGCCTAGGCATCGCTGTTGCTACCACCACTGCTGAGACAGGCACTTCATGCATCTATTAGGACCTTGCCTGAGAGCAGGGATTGCCAGAGATCATGCCCGGGGGCAGGGATCAGGGATGACCAGAGCAGAGTGCACAAAGCCCGTGCTTCAACCAGCACAGAGAAAGCAGGCCTTGACATTTGCTCCAGCTGTCCAGCTCTCCATCTAGGTCCTCCCACCTCCAGAAACAACCTTCAACCCTCCTAATAAGAAGGCACCGAGACCCTCTATGTCTCTCCTCTCCCTCCATTCACCTCTACCATCTAAGATGGTCACCCGGGATGCCTTGTTGAGGCAACCATTTTCTCACCTCAGGCACCTCACTTGTCTAACTACCCAACATATGTCGACCCATTGAAAGATTGCATGGGCATGCCAAAGTTGGTCCTACCACCTTTGGGCAAAGTGATATGGCCACCTTGATCGGCCAAAATTGCCTGATGTGATCGCTGCCGCCACCACCACCTCCATGGAGAAAACCATTTCAGGTGCCACAGACACCTCCTATGAAGGCTGGAGGAGGGGCGCCAGCGGTGGAAGGGGGCCTTCAAAGGCTGCAAAAGGTTGGAATTAAAGACTCGCTCCCTCCATGGCCTCTTATCAGGTGAAAGAGATGGGACCCAGTAGTGGGTCCAGCCGTCCAGGATCTGTTCCCTGATGCAGGTGTTTCTGCCATCATCAGTGAAGAAATTGGGTTAACAAGGAAGTGGTTTGTCAGGCATTGGTTAACCTTTCTCACCCAGGGACCAGCGTTGTTTGCAGATCTTGATAGATGGAAGTTTTTCTGTGATTTTCCCTAGAATCTTAACATTGTATAGCTTCAGGTTGCATCATAACCCCCCTCTTATAAGACTTCGTGATCTACTTGCTTGGTAACTACTTGTCATGAAACTTGTTTTATTTGATTCAAAATAACTATCAATTGTGCCCATGTTTCTGGTAAATTGCAAAAAGAGACAACTTAAACTAACAAACAGAACTACAGTCTTAAAGAAAAGAAACCCTAAAGCATGATAGTCATGATCTAATCCATAAATGGTGATCAACAAATCACATAGGGTCTTTAAGAATATTATGTGGATTGTGTTTGTATAATCCATCTGTTCTCCAGGTTATGTAGAGACATAAGAATTACTGTAATACAACATCTTTTCTGTCCTCAACGACCTAAAAAAGCTACAAGAACCTATTTAGGATCTTCTAGAATTTCCTAGAGTGATCGAACAGTGAGTTTACAAAACAGTGATATATTAAAGCAAATGTCATATAGAACAGGTATGACTAATGACCAATGATATTTTTATTTTTCTCATCAAAAACTTTGAGTAGACTCAAAAAGGATATTTAATCCACTGACTTGAATAAAAACTGAAAATTAATTACATAAAGATTTCTCCTCGACCAAAAGATATTAACAAAGAGACAACAATAAGACATAGTTTATTCATAAGTGAAGGGAGCAATGTGCACAAAATATCGTCATATTAACCAGAAAGAGTACATATGGAAAAGGTATGATAGTCATGCTGAAGACAAAGACAGAGATCTTAACGTACAGCATCTTCAACTGAAACGTCTTTGGTCCACTTGATGAGCGTACCCGACGAAACCGATGTTTGCTTAACAGGAAATGAAAATGTAAATCCAATTTGCATCATTCTCTCCTCAAGAGGCCTGTGACCTTTTTGCTCCTTTTCAACAAAATGTCTCAGTGACGTTGCAACAAAATCAAACAGGTCCTGTATAATAAAAGCAGGTTATTAATAAATGCCAAGCTTGAACAAAATCAGGTCAATACCAGAAAAAAATGAAACAACATGAGGACAAATCATTTATGAATTGGATGTGAGAGTACCACACTTGTACTTGTCAATAAGTTGCATGGAACCTGTAAACATTCAACTTCATGATCCAAGACCACTGATCTTTTACCCCCAATTTGAACTCGTGAAACTCTGAGGTCTGAACCTCCAAAATCAATTGCATAATAAGTACCTTCTTCTTTCCTAAAAAACAAAGACTTCAAATGAGGGTTTGTGCATCTTTATATCATGAAGTTCATATCCTGGAAAACATAACTAGATTGGCCAATATAGTAACAACATATTCATATTAATTCAAAAGGTATGTAATATTCGAGGCCCAAAAATGTACGTCATCCATAATCAAATTTAGAAGACATTTGACACTATTAATGCAAGCAACAGCAAAGTTACAAGAAATCAATATAATATTTACAACATGGTTTATGAAAGCAAGAAATGGAACGTGAAGTCAACACAATAATAGAAACAAACATAGTTGTAAGGCACTCGACTAGTGCCAAGGCACCCTTGTAAGGCCAAGGCAGTAGAGCATCTTTTGAGGGCCCAAAAAGCACTTGTCTAGGTGGCTCAGACCCTTCTACACAACAAATAAAAATCATGACTGCCATTTAATAATAGTAAAATCATAATAATAATATTTAATTATCAATTATACTATCATATATTTTTGAGTTTTTTAATTATAAATATATTATAAATTATAAATTTCTCTGTCAACCTCCATTTCTCTCCCTTTCACTTAGTTTATCGAGATTAGTTCTTTTCTAAAAATGGATTAACACATACATAATTGCATAAATAAAACACATTTAAATGCATGCACATATAATATATAACATAAAAATATTTGTAACAAGTTAGAAAGCATCAGAGAGAGATTTTTTTTGGTAAGGTAATTCCAACAGAGAAGGTTTACATCTGATTAAATGGGAGCATGTATGCAGACTGACAAAGGAAGGGGGCGTAGGGCTCTTGCCTATGGAGATATTCAACAAAGCTCTACTTTCCAAATGGTTATGGAAGCTTAACAAAAACAGAGGCGCTATGTGAGCAAGGATTGTGATTTATGGCATTGGTTTAAACAGAGAGCGGATTACAGATTTTAGAGAGAGAGGCAAATTGTCCAACATTTGGAAAGATATTTTACACAACTGGGAGCTCTTTCATGTGATGGCAAGCAGCAAGTTGAAGGGGCAAATGGAAGATACATAGGAAAGAACCCCCAAAGGGGTGTGACCAGTCCATCTATCATCTCAAAAAGTTGTCCTCTTGCTGATTTGTATCTTCCATTTGCCCCTTCAACTTGCTGCTTGACCATCTGGATTGGTCCATAAAATAACATGAGTTGCTTACATATATTTAAATACAATACCAAAAGTGTTGATCAATATTCATAAATTAGAAAAGCTTCTACAATTAGAAAGCTTTATGTTTGAATCATCCATAATAGCAACAGTGGTTTCCTTTTCTATTGTTATACACCCAGTGAAAGCATGGACTTTCTCCATGATGAAATGATTGTCAAGTTCTTAAATTTTAAGTGGTTTTTATTCAAGCATCCAATTTAACTTACCTTGGGGCAATTTAAACCAAATCAAGATGTATTTATGTGCAGCAAAAGTTAAATGGCATAGTGGCTTGTCAGAGCTGACCATTTAAGGAAACATTAGAAACTTCCGACGAAAAAACAGAAGTCCTAATTAAAGGCAACGCTTGAATTTATCCAGTTACCTAAGATGCAAAAGCAGAAAGTTCCGAGACCACCCGTCAGTAACTACTAGGCATCACCCGAGAACAAACAAGTGACAGATCAAAAACTTAATCCTTAAAAATGCTAAGTAATCCTACTTTCTCAATTTCATTACCAAACAGAGAAACGTCAGAAAAAAACGTAATTATTTGCCCTTACATTTCAAATGAGAACATAGTCGCCATCCTATGAAAGAGTAAGACATAGAACACCAAAGTACACAAAAATACTAGTAGTCAAGAACTCCCGTAAACGGCATATACTGGAGTAAAAGCACGGTTTCCAGCCGAACTACAGAACAAATATCGTGGAGGACAAAATAAATAATCTTCGTCCACGGACATACGAAAGAGAAGATTTTGACCGAAGATGAAGCAGCTTCCAGATAGCGAGCATCATTTTCTAGATAGCTCAACTAGTTCCCGACTTCAAAGCTCAAACTGGTTGCCAAATCAAAATTGAAAACAAGTGGAAAACAGAGAGAACGGGAGAGGAAGAAGGAAAGACAACACCGGCAAACAGAAATTCCCGTAAATCCCAGCCATACCCATCTGGAAGTCTGTCGACAAAAGTGAGGAGCATCTTGAGTTTGCTTCCGCCTTCCGACGCGAGCCCTGCGTGCATCTCCACGACCAGGGCATCGACCACCTGCTTCAGGCGCACCACCGGCGTGGCGCACCCCTCTTCGAACTCCCTCAACACGCGCACCGCCCTCCCCCATCTCCTCCGACTCCTCACCCTCCTCCCCACCATCACCGCCGCGATCGCGCACGCGGCCACGGCGCATCCCGCCGCCACCACCAGCGTGCCCCTCCCCATTCCCCGGACTCCGCCACCTCAACCCACGCAACGCCACCACAGCCGCATCTCGCAGGCGCCGTCCCAATCCCACCGCCGCGGACAGCCGCCGGACCCCCCCGGCGGCGGCGCCGGAGCTACAGGTCGAGATGGAAAGTGAAGTGGTGGTCTCTTCCGGGAGCACGAGGAAGGGAGCGACTCGACACGAGCAGGTAACAAAATTAAAAAATATATACATATACAGAATAAAGATATCTCACGAGAAGAAAATGTAAATAACAGGAAATACCAGATTTGCCCTCCGCGGGTTCGTGTCCAGCATGTGCCGGAAAGCGACGTGATGCGGAGGTGGGGCGGCGGCGACCGCCGCCGTGGGCCCCGCGGGGGGCGCCGACCTAGCCAGCTGGCCTAGCGCACGGCGCCCTGCGACGCCGGACCCGAGGAGATACTGCCGCGACAGCGACCGCCTGATGGGGATCGGACGGAGGCCGGGCGTCGGCCGATCCGGTACGTGGCGACTCGTGAGATCAGCCGCGGTACGAAGCGGTTGCGGGGGTATTCCGGGAATTACAGATAAAAAGTCGGCCGGGGGACCCGTAACGGCGACGGCAGCGGCGTAACGGCCGCCGTACCTGCCAGCTGTCCTCCGCTGATTCCAGCTCGGCAGGACGATTTTCTTCTTTTTTTTCCGGATCCCCTCGCCGCATGGCGGATTCTCCTTATCGGTAACATGGTCGGGACTAGACCTGTAAATGGGTCGGACCTAAGCAGGTCCAAACCCGATTCTGTCCGGTGAAACCTGAACCCGAATCCAAATATATTTACAAAAACTTACTAAATCCGAAACCTGACCTGAATACGCGATGCCCTTCCGGATTCGGGTTCCCTGTAACACCTATCTGTTCCAATCATCGCACATGGCCTGGGCAGAGCTGCAAAGTGGATGGCCGCCTCCCCGCGGCGGTGCTCCCCCAAGCCCCCCCGGCCGCCCTGAGCATCACACGGCAACGGCAGTACCCGGCGGCGGCGGCCCGCGAAGCCCCTCCCCCCCCCTGACGGCACGCGAACCTGCGCGGCGACCTGCTGGCCCTCGCCGTGAGCTCGTCCAGCAGCCCGCCGAGGAGCCGGTCGAAGGCCGCCGCGTTGGATACATTGTTGCTGTTGTGCTCCGACACTTGGATGCCCGCCGACAAGCCGAAGAAGCTCTCGTTGGAGTACCTCAGGAGGCAGGGATCGTACCAGACGGTGGCGCCCTTGCTGTTGGGGCACTTATCGAGGGCGCCCCGCACGGCGGTGTCGACGCACTCCCGGCACTCCGCCGCCGTGAGGTCGCCCGCACAGGCGAGGCCGTGGACCTGGTCCGGAACCCGGCCGACGGTGTCGTTGTAGTAGCCGGTGGCCGGGCGTTGGTGGAGAGGGAGGTGAGGAGGCGGCGGAGATTGCCTTCGTATGCGCCGCTGCCGGTGAAGTTCCCGGATCCGGAGGGCGAGGTTGTAGATGAACCCTGACCGCCGCGAAGCCCCTCCCCCCCCGCCAGCGAAGGCCCTCGGCTACCAGAAGAGGAGCCGGACCAGCCTCAACGCCGGCGTCTTCCTCATCGCTATTAGGTGAAGCCCTGATCCAGAGGCAGTCAGGCAGGGTCGAATCCGCCTATCTGTATATCGGGTTTTCTTTAACCCGAAAGGTATTGTAATTTCGGGTTAACAGGTGAATCAAAGTTCTATTAATTTCTCGGATACGGTTCAGGTTTCGGGCAATGCAAATCCATTGACAGGTCTAGTCGGGACAGGATAACAATGGTCTTAATTTCATGAGAATTAATAAAGAGAGGCGCTGTCTGCTGAGCATTTTATTTATTATTGTCGTGTATATTTATTTAACCTATGTTAATTTATGTGTTTATACATATATATATAATTTGTTGATCAATCATTGAGGGGTGCGTTTGGTTTGGTTGCATACTCATATTTATGCATTTGTGGTGAATTTGTATGCTAAACTAAATATGTTAAATTGTCATATTTAAAAAATGTAATAATAAATATTTTGTGTTTGATAACAGTTTTTACTAAAATATTTTTTTATCGTGATAAAAAGATGCATGTCAGGACACTCACAACCGTATTTTTAAAAATTTTATCGTAAAAATATATTTTAATAATAAATATTTAACTTATCGTACAACCAAACATGTTGCAAATTTTTATCAGATCCGATGTGGCCCAACAACAGTACTTAGTAAACGATGTATTTCCGTATAAATATTCAATTTATCATGTCGCTAAGCACCTTATAAATTTTTATCCGACGTGACGTGGCCCGATAATAGTGGTTGAAAATTTCCGTGGCGGCTCTGTAGAACGAAGAAGTCTCTGCAGGGGCATCACAGTAAATAAAATAAGAAACGGGGCGCGGGGGGGAATCACCACGTTCTCACGTGCAGTCCATTTCCCAGGCACGTCTTCGGCGGCACGCTCCTCCCAGCCCCTCTCTCTCTCTCTCTCTATAACATTTTCGCTCCTTTTCTGCAGAAATTCGAATCGATCGAAACCTCGTCGGCATGCCTTCTTCATGTAAAATGTTTTACAAAGCTGATGGCCAAGAAATTCTGGGCCAAATAAAGAACTACAGGATTACCTTTTCCAGGCGTACAAATACCATGCTTAGATATGACTTTATTGAAAAAAATATACGCCCAAGAAAAGTAACTTCAGCTGTGTTGCTCCGACCACTGGATCCGATTTCAGAAGGCCCGGCCTCCGTCACTAGCAAAAAGAACAAAAAAAAAAACAATGCTGCTATGCCGGCCAAGAGAGATCTCCGCACGGGTACCCAAATCTGAGGCTGTTCCATCAATCAGGGGATCGTATCTTGCCGACCATATATATATATATATATATATATATATATATATTCGCTGAAGGGCTACAAGACAACCAGAGATTAGAGATTAATCATATAGGTTAGATATGATGTACAGATGCAAATTCTGTTCAAGTTCCAACGTACCTGCTGCCCAAGAACCTCCCCGCTACAGTTGGTGAAAGGATTGTAATAGAATTATGGGGGGATCAGTCGATTTTAAGTTTGTCCTGAGCTCAGATTTTATAAGATGGAAAGGAGCTTAGAACAGTTATTTTGCCTTGTGAACAGCTGACTCAAGCCAATCCGAACCGACCCCCACTGAGAACAGATGGAGCTCAAGACACGCTGGACCGATCTTGACGGTTTGTTCTTATCTAGCATGATCACATTCAGGATCACGGGTGTGAGAATCAGATGAGCCGAACCACAATGCGCCAATACGCACTGATCCAACTCGCGCTGGCTATGGCAAGATAGGAACAGGTGAAAAAGATTGGATGCAGATAAAGGTAATGACGAACATGAAGGTTAACCCCCTGCCGACCACCCTCTGAACGCCAGTCCATTTTTCTCTGGAGATAATGTCCTGGGCACATGATAAAAAAGAGGAAAGTACACGGCTTTTCCAAAAGAAGGGGAGCCTCCGCTTGTTGGTTGGGGGGGCTACAAAAGCGCAATATCTCTTTTCTTGATAGTCCATGCCAGAAAGGAGACGCACTTCATCCATGCTAAGTACGCTGGGCTACATAGGATAAGACAGAAAGCATACCATGGTGATTGGTGGCGGCGTTCTACTCCAGTTTCCTCGGTGGTGTCCAACTTTGGGCGAAGCGAGACCTGAGGAAATCATCAAACGCAATTTACACGACACATTATCCTCGGACATATCCTTGCTGGTAAAGCATACCCACGAGTCAAAAATAAATTCAAAAGTGCTCCCCATCCATGATCATAGCATTCAACCCGGATTCACCCCTTCCAGTCGTTATGTGGCTACGTCGGGGTGTGCTGGGAGAAAACGACTTCCAACCGAAGTAAAGTTAATTTCCTACGTCGTGTGTTTGTTCCTGTCGAAATTCTTGTTCGAGATTTTCAATTTTACTATCTTCCATATAATGTGAAATATGTACTTTCTTGCTGTTTTAATAGTATGAAAGAGACATGAGTTACTGTTCAAAAAAAAAAACTCTTACTTTATGCCCTGTTTGGTTAGAGTTTTATTTTTAATACTATATCAATATTGATATTAATATTTTCAAATGTTGGAGTATCAATATCAAAAGTAATACAAGTTGACACTTGTATTACATAGTATGTTTTGTTTGTACTACAAATTTTAAAATTGATACAATTAATCAAACACCTCTTAATGGTTCCTATCAATATCAATTTCAAAATTGATAGTGATAGAGATACCTAATAGTGTTACCAAACAGGGCGTTAAGAAGCGGTACTCAAGTCTATTCAGCAATAAAAACTCCTACCACTCGGAGGGGGGGGATAATGCGCGTAAGGATTGTAAATAATAGTACTGGAGTAGGCGTAATAATAGACTCTGAAATAACTACTTCCCGGCCGTAACCATGATGTGATAATCGCATTCATCTTCATCGCTCCCGACGGTAGGGCACCGAGAAGAAGCAATTGGCACATGAGACCCAGAATTGGCTCCGCCTGCTTGTAACAGATGCAGAACAACTTCCCCACCCAGATACCTATCACTTAATATTCACACAAAAATTTAAAGAAGCCTACACCTGTTTGTAAAAATAGGTAATGGGCGTGGTTGTGCAAGACCTCGCTTGTTCCGACTGCCGTGACTGATGCATCATCGTACCGAAGCTACCGACCACCAGAAAAGCTCGTGTCAGAAGTGTAGTGACCTGTTGATGGTTCCCTCCCATGGTGGGTTATAGTTGCAACAAGTTCATATTTCCGACCCTGCACAGAAAATTTTCTGATCCACACGTTAAGAGAATTTAGAATGGTAACATGAGAAACAGATTAATGTACATCCGTAAGTCATTTCCATTTTAGTCATTCACTTGATTGGATTACCCATCTTCAAGAAACTTTTGTTTGGTCAATAATCTTTACAGATGCCTCCTGGCTCCTTCTCTTTTGGTTACTTTTGACCTCGGATATCTGATCTATACCGAGCAATTTTTATTAAAATTTACACAATATCTAGAAAAGGATTAACAATCACGTTGCTGATATATGTTTGGCCAGGTGTATATGAAGAAAGTGGAAGAGAGACACTGTTGGTTAACAAACTGTTGTTAACACTGTTTTGGCTTCCTCAGTCCATCTTACTCACAAGTCACAAGAGACGGGATAAGTCAAAAAAAAGTGCAAGGCAAATTGTGCATAAATTTCCATGTCACACGAAATAAATTGTGCATAAAACAACCTTGGCACAATGAAATTGTCTGTAGATTGTGAAATTTATTGCAGAATTGGTATGATATACTGACAAAATTATCAAAAAAATAAAGAAAAACAAGATATCTGTACAGAACATTGAGCTACAGTTCAAGGTACCAGAGGCATAATGTACTGAAGATGTGTGGACATGTAAGACTTTTCTTCATAGTTGCCTTTTACATACTGAGAATGTCTCGCCTAAACAACTGTCAACTACCTTTTGAAAACCAATCATGATTATATATGGCCTAGCATTGGTTGCTTGTTCACAGTCATTGCACCCAGAAAACAAAAAGAATATGAAGGAACATCAGTCTAAGAATAGGAAGCAAAATAGTGGTATATAATCAAGGAAATCTAGAACGGTATCAGATTGGCCCAGATAAGCACTTCAAACGATGAGAAAAAAATAAAGACAAAATTGGACCGAATCTGGGTCTGCAAGTCAATTTTGGCTGTCTGTTTCTGATGCTCCCAGTGGCAGTCACAGCCATAATCGGCCCCAGATTGACTCGGGATCAGCCGATCCAACTGATTTGAGCTCGATCTGAACAGAAATCAATGCCTCCCTCCCCCCCCAACCCCCACCTAGATCTGGTTGGTACCTGCCGATCCTGAGCTGGATCGGCTGACTATGCAATCCCTGGATATAATGTATTCAGATGTGAAATCTGGATTTTCAGACATTAGGAACACATGGTAACCTTCATAATCCATCCAACAGTTAAGAAAGACTGATTGCAGCAAAATACAAACTCAGTGGACAGTCATTAATTTGAAGTCATCATATCCAGATAGGGCAACATTGAATAAATACAAGTCACGATGAGACTGCAGACTGGTAAACCCAACAATATTGCGTGTCCATGCACATGAATGTTAATGTCCCAGTGCATGTATATTGTGATCCACTATCTTGGGAAAAAAGGCCATTGATTCCATCATTCCGATTTGAAGACCATAGGCAGCTTTATGCAGCTCAAAATATTGCATAAACCAACATCCATAAATGGAATGATATAATGGGGATATATTTTTCCCGTGTATAATCAGCATGGATGATGGATGAGATAACAAAAAAAACAAGACCAACCTCCATGGATGAACGAACCAGCAATTCCCGGCCAATAACCAGTTCAAAAGGAAAGCGAACAGGTTTGTGCAATTTAGTGCTTCCTTTGTTTCCATAACTGAATATCATCAAATGCAGCACCATAATGTTGGAAATTCAATGATTTACTGGCGCTAACCACCTCATCCTGTAAAACAGAATGTTATATTATGTAATATCAGTACATACCAATCTGATTCCTGGAAAATATGAAACATAAATGAGGCATAACCACTAAAGCAACGGTAAGTAGCTTGTGCATCAATCCATAAGTTTCAACTAACAATTATATTGTATATATAGGCTGATTGTATTGTGGTTGGTGCTGTTAGATTAGAGCAGATACAAAAGCAGACAAAAACCAAAAACAAGGTAATTGGCAGGCAGCTGGCACGGTTGTGCAACAGAGTAGAAACACAACATAAATGTAAATGCATCTTTCTTCCAGCTGAAGTTGTGTAACCGTCCAGAGTCTCCGAAGTTCTATAAACAGTTGTACACTTTAATTCATATTTTATCTTTCAGGTAAACAACTTAAATCAATTTAGATATTAACAAGATACTAGCTCGGCTTTGTTATCAATTATCACATGATAGTCCTATATCCTAAAAAGGTCCTAAGATACAATGAGCACTCAAATCAAATAAGCCATGAGATGAAATAAGATGTAAACTTCTCTAGTTTGGAGAGAAAATGTGCATTAGCAGACATAGGTGTGCACACACATATATACCACATCAATTCAATGCAAGAAGACATTTTTCTGGTGCTCTGCATTGAGGCACTGTCTTTCCAATAATGAAATCTATGCGGTGAAGAAAATAGTAAACAAATAAATGATACAGATGGCATGCTAATACATCCTGAAAAACTCCTTACCATTTAATTTACTTTGTTTAATTGCTACAGCCTCCACAGTACAAACCTACCTATTGGTGCAGCTTGATCTATAAGTTTTTCACCGTATCTTTCTCTTTTCATCCAATTTTCACTTGTTTGATGTAGATAGGTCAGTTGTTCCTTTCTTCTTGTTAAGCATCAAATTGACACATTAAAAAATATCTTGTTGCTCTGTACATCTGAAAAGCTACCAATTGATTCCCATTGCTTACATGGCCTTCAGCTTTGTGCCTCTTTTAACTAGCTAAAAAGATCAAACCCCATGGCTTTTGTTTCAGCATCATCCATTTATTATCGTCTAAAGTTCTGGCCTAGTTCACCTTGGAAATAAATTAGATAATACATATAGATGCCGCCATTTCCATGTATTTTTTCTTTGTATACCTGCAATTATGATGTATCACAGCAGTCAGCAGACGTGACTGCAATGACAGTCTGATACATTGGTTGTAAAACTGTGTCAAAAAGCTAGACAAGCAATATCTATGCAAAATGTGGAAAGCAACCTTATCTGGATCATTTGCACCCAAGTTGAATGGGCTATATTCCTCTGACATTAAGAACAAACAACACGATTAAAATAGAGAAATGTCATCCAACACAGTTGTGGAGATTCCTACGCTTTCATTTCTTATATCGTTTCTCGAATGAATAAACCCTTGAGATTAAGGTCCAAACCACATTTCTTGCTTTCTTTTCTTGCTTCACCTCGCACTTTAATTTCTCACTTTTTGTAACTATGATTCAACCATTTAAGCAATTTATAGAAACACAACACCTGATCCACCATTTCCTATTGCATTATACTGTCATAGTTGTCTCATTTGATTTCTGTTGAAAAACTTGATCGGGATTTTCATGACTCGAAGTGAATGTCACATGACCTGCGGGTGAATTATTCTGAAACACCATGTTTAAATATATATATATATATAAACAACGTGATATTGCATGCGTGACACTAATAAAAAATAGTAAAGTCTAAACTCCAGGCATCTAGACAGCAGGTCGAGTCGCCCGCGAAAGTCTAAACTCCATGTGCCTAGGCAGAAGGACAAAGCGCCCTACTAAAGCGAAAATCGGAAAATTCTTGTTTCTGGAGTCCAGTAACCCACGACAGACGAACATTTTCACAATACGAACAGTAAAATTGTGTGAGCACGCAAACCATCTTTCGGTCACGAAGATAAACTTACCTTAAGCTCTAGCTCATAACTTCAGGTTCACGATCACCGTAATACTAATATCTCTAACTTCCAAAGAATGCCCCACGGCAGACTGGACAGTAATCAGATATGAGAAAACGCAAAGGCGAAGTAAAAACAAGTACTCCTTGGACATGAGAGTAAAAATCCTAGGAGGCATACCCGGTCCCCCCTCACTCATATTTCCCGCCAGGTTGCGGCGCCGGAGGCAGGTAATCCGGAAATGCGAGCAGCCGCGCCGACCGCGGCCAAGCAGGAAGAACAAGAGCTAGACGAAGGTAAAGCGGGACGCGGAACTTGCTGCACGGAATGCCGGAGCAGAGGACACTGGAACGTCACACGGAAGGGAGACATGTAAAGGGCGCGGCGGCCTGGGTGGGGTGATCGATGGCGCGGAATCAGTCACATCTGCGTTTGGCACCCTCCGCCGCCGTCCTATCTCCCCTCTTCCTGCTGAATCGGGTAACCGACCACCGCCGTCGGCCGTGAAGAACCGTCGGAGAGAAGCAGGGGGGGAAGAACCTCGAGGCTCGAGCACAGGCAAGCCGTATCATGGGGCGGCAGAGGAGGAAGGAGCACGAACTACGAAGCCCGCCCGGAGAAGAGAGAAGCCCGAACCGAACGGCAGCCCACTGGGCCGTCCGGGGGATCCGAAGCCCGTCCAGGGATCCGGTTACCAATAGATATCCGTGTAGCTTTACCGAATCTCTTGCCAATATTACAACTTTTGACGAAAATGAAATGAGCTTGGAAGTATGTCAATTATTTTATTTCAACTCCTCGTCGCGGAAATGACTCGAACACATATTTTTTATCTTAATTAATAATCTTTGAATTTTAAGTTGTGTTTTTGACCGTATATTTTTTCCAAACACAGTACATTTTTAGAGGATAGCAAATTCTAAATTAGTCAATACATAAATATTTCAAAAAAAATTAAGTAAACTTCACCGCAAATTAGATGTCTATACATTAGTTCAAGAGTCCAGATTTTCCGTATTAAACCCGAACAAACTCCTATTTAAAACAATATAATAATAGACTTTTTGGCGAGATATCTTTTTTCAGGCCATTCTAGAAGTTTCACCGGGGCCGACCGAGCTTGGCTCGGTTGGCACGACGCCACCCCCGGGGTGGCGGGGGTTCGAATCCCGGCTGTTTCAGCCGGGGCCATCCCTGCAGGGGCGGGGGGTCATCCTGTGGAGTTCGAGTGCTCCGGCGAGCACTCGAACCCTCGCCGGTGCGCAGTGCGGCGCACACCTGGCCGTTGTGCCATGTTCAAAAAAAATAATAATAATAATAATTTCACCGGGGCGAGAATTTTTCCATTATAATTAAAAAGGAAATTTGAGAGAATGGTACACGTGGGACTGAAGCCGGTTTCCCGTCCGCCGCCTTCTCAGCTTCCTCCTCCTCCTTGTAAACGTTTCTCCCGTCCTCCCGTCCGGGATTGGGCGTCTCAGAAGCGTCGCGAACGCGATCTCCGAAGCAGTGCAGGCATGCAAGCCGGCAGCTGCGCCCCTTCTCTGCATTGGCCATTCAAGGCAACGTAGAGCTCGACAAGCCGTCTTCCGATGTTCATGTATAACAGGAAGGAGCGCATTTTAAGTTCTCTATCCATTACGATTGCGGGAACTCTTGTGCTCTTGTTTCTGTTCTGCATTTCGCAGTCATTTAGCTTCGCGCGTGCTGGCTCCAGCCGTTGCGGGATTGTGGTTTGAATTTCTTTTTTTCCTGGGATTTTGATGCAAGTGGGAGGTTGTCAGATTGCTTTAGCGTGCCGTAGTTGCGCCTTGGCACCGAGGGAGTGCCGCGTAAGACTTTTGACGGTGTTGGGGCGTGGTGGGATGGGCGCCAAGAAGCGGGCTTCGAACTCGCACGGTGGCGGAGAAAAGAAAGCGAAGAAATCTGTTGACTGCACCGCGCAAGCGGAGGATGGCAGGGTTAGGTTTTTCCATTGCTTCTGTTTAGGAACAGTCAATACATTGTTTTCCCTTCCAAGTATTTTAAGGAAACGGAAAGTGATGGGCTTATTGAGCTTGTTCAAGTGCAGGATACTGAAGCAAGAAGCAATTTTGGGATCGAGATACTTAGGAATGATCCCAGCAGGCTTGGTGCGATGACGGTGAGGGAACTCATAGCAGTGTCCAAGTAAGCCCGTTGCTGAAATGGATGCTACATGACTCCTTATTTACTATTTGCAATATGTTGTTTCATGGTTTTATCTTGATTATCATTCATACTATTTGACAGTCCCATGCATGAATGTTAGGAAATACTCTTCCTATTTTTATTATTCACTACAATTCGTAATAATGGGGCTTATTGCATTTTGTTAGGGAAGCTGGAATCCATGCAAAGGGCAGAAAAAAGGATCTTATCTCAGCACTAGACATCTTCTTACGTGGCCAGGAAAAAGGTGTCTTTTTTTACTACGCGAGGGCTTCCTTGTTTTCACCTTAAAAACCTATTGTGCCGATATCGATTGGTGTTTTATTTTGCAGACAGTGTACCTATCGAAGACAATGGTACATCAAGAACTGTAGGAGCAAAAACAGGTAAAGCGACAATGTTGAAGGGCAAGTCCAAGGACCTATCTGTTGAAGACAGTATACAGGTTCCTGACCAAGGTACATGTGTTTCTGGAACCAGAATGAAGAGTAGAAGTAGAACACCAATACAACAGAGTGAATACCGTGAAGAAAAGCCATTAACTTTTACGAGAAAAGCTACACATCATAAAAGTGCAAAAACGGAAGTTCAAGGTAAAAACTTTAGTCGTTATCAGCCCTGTTTAAGTGGCAGATTTATTTTCTCATTCCTTACAGGTGCTGTAAATCAGTCACTAGTGGATTTTTATGCAAACTATACTTGGTTCACAGGTTCTAGAAAAACATTGGAAGCATCATCAAAAACATCAATCCATGCAAGTTATCCTGCTGTGCTTTCTGATGAGCCATGGACAGTGTTGGCCCACAAGAAGCCTCAGGCTGGTTGGGTTGCATATAATCCCAAAACAATGCGACCTCCACCTCTCCCTGATAGCACAGAGTTTGTAAAACTTTTGTCCTGGAATGTTAATGGCTTGAGGGCCTTAATGAAATCAGGTGGCTTTCCATCGTTGGAGCTTGTAAAGAGGGAAAACTTTGATGTTTTATGTTTGCAAGAGACTAAGATACAGGCAAGGAATCTTATTTATTCTGTAATTTTTTTCCAAAGTAGCTCTTTTACCTTGCCTTTATCTAGCTATTATTTTAATTTTCAATGGTGACCTTGGTTCTTTAACAGGATAAGGATGTAGAGGACATCAAGTGTCATCTTAATGATGGATATGACAACAGCTTTTGGGCATGTAGCATGCTGAAATTAGGTTATTCTGGAACTGCTGTTATATCGCGGGTATGTTTGCCATCTTGGCAGAACATTCTATTAATTTTTTATACATAATTAAACTATCTATATAGGATAAAGACGATTCACCTTGTATAACATGTGTGTGAAACATGATTATAAGACAAGCATTATGCTTATGAATGGATGCTGGATTGAGAATACCTCAAAGGTGAGAACAAATCTTTGTCTTATGGTGGGATCGAGTAATGAACTATGGCCAGATTAGGTTCTCAATGCTTTTCTTGGCAAACAACACAAAAACTTCTATGAATCTTGTTGCATTTGCCAGAAATATCTCTATATGCATCTTACTCACCCATCTAATATTGGTCCACTTAGTATGTTTGTTGGACATTTGCAAATTGCAAGAGACTAACATGATATGGACAATGGATCAAACTTCTTTCTTTTGACAGGAGTCATGGACATGAGAAATAGTTATTTCCTGCTAAAAACATTAGTTGCCAGATATCCATACATGTCATTATGAACACCTTTGCCATGGTGTTGACATTCTTGTAATTTTATATAGGTTGCCACTATCTCTGTCTTTGGTTTTCTGGCACTTTTAACAGGTTAGGTTGCTGAATCATCTTAGCAATTTGTCATACTGATTCTTGTAGCTATTTTTCATTTAACCTCAATGTTGATCCAAGAGCTTACGTGGGATGGCATGACGGTTCAAAGTGTTTGCTTAATTGATCTATCTTATGTATAAAAACTTCGTGCTCCCAGATAAAAGCCAGGATAATTTGGTGCATTTATTTTTGTATCTTGTATGGTGCCATTGTCTGTCTGTATTCTGTAATTATTGATTTTCAAGTCTGAGGGTCTTCCCCAGATGAGAAGTCACATGCACCCATCATTGTTCATATAGTTAGTTATGATCTTTATGTTCGTAGCTACTAGTTGTCAAAGACTTTTGCATCTTGGGAAAGTATCTATCTGTCACACGTATGTCAGTATGAAAAGGAACTTCTGATTTCCTCAATTGAAATTTTATTGGTTCATGAATGATTATGCTGTGATTGCCCATAAATTGAATTTAATGTGGTACATTGTTATCACAATATTCCTAACTTTTGTTCCAGAAGAGGGTACACCTACTAGGAGTTATGATTGTCACAATTCCTGTTAGATGGGCTTTGGAGATTTTGGTTGTACCAAGTCCCTGAAAAGTATATGTAAATCTTTTTTATCCACTGTTTTCTACCTTCCACAAATGTTGCAGCAAGCACCTTTGTTCTGAATTTTCACATATGTCTGACACGAAAGGCAGTTCTGCAACCTACTTCAGTGAGGTCCACAAAGACAATAATCTTGTTCTGCCCTAATGGCATCACATGTTCTATTGTTTTAATTCTACTTTCCGAAATTCTTGCGCTTGTGTAGAGGATTTTTCCAGTAAGGTGTGAGATGATGTTTTCCAGGACCACTTCAGATGCTTTACATGGTTCTCTATATCAAGGCTTGAGAAATTGGTTGAGCTTAGATCAAGCTACAATCTTATTTTAGAGACTCCAAGAAGTTGCTGTGCTAGGCTGTGTATTTTTCTGCATTTGGAGAGCCTTGTGTCCAGTGACTCCAGTCTAGGGTTTGAGTGAAAATATCTTGGTGGAGAGTTTGCTTTCATGTAGAGTTTTCATGCCTCGCAACCGGGTGTTATTATATTTTATGCAGGAAGGCGACACTCAAGTTCACACCTTCTTTTATTCTGGTTTCCATTTTCTTTCATCTAATCTTGCTCTTTCTTTAGAGGCTTCGCTGAATCCCTGGATATGGTTTTGAATTCCTTTGGTAAGGATTGGACTGAGCTCAGGATCTTTTTCTCAGTTAATATTGCTTCAAACAAACCCACTTTTAGATGTCTATGGATCCATTATTGGGGAAATATTCTACCCTTGAGTGACCATTATTCTTGACTCCCTGCAGAGGGATCGGGGTTGCTCATCTTCAGTGGCAGTCTATTGCATTGACTAAAGTATCTGGTGAGGAAATGTCATATTTCTGGAAGGAATTTGGAAACATGTGGCTTAAGAGTCAAGAGCTATCAGTTAATAAAGGAGTTGTCGACAAACATAATGATTTTGTGCCAGCTTTCTATCATCAATTGAGGAATAGAATCAACATCAGGAAGTCAGTATTGACTCCAGTTACGATTGACCTGATTGAAGTGTGCCAATTGTAATCTAGATCATTGATTCGGCATACAATGTCATTGATGGGACAATAAGGGTTCCTCTCTGGCTCTGCGAACAGCATATTCTCTGTTTAAGGATAACATGTACACTTTTTGCTGTGTGAAAGGTCACTAAGAAGGGCTGATGTCCCTCTCTGTGGATGGCATGTTCTCCTCTTAGTGTGGTTTGGTTGTTTGTAGTTTACTAGCGCCCTGATGAAGTGCTGAGTTTATTTTCATGTTCCTTTTGGGAAAGCTAATAGGGCGTATCTTCTCATGTTATTTTTTTGTCAGATGCCTCCATTATAGTACAGTGTTCCATTCTTCTAAATTTGTCTTCTGATGTGAAACTAGGCATTAGACTCTGTACCGGTATCAGGCTCATGTTTGAGTCAATAACTTTAGCTGAAGTTAACATGTTGTGCAGATAAAGCCAATTTCAGTGAGATATGGGCTTGGTGTTGAGGATCATGATGGTGAAGGGCGCCTTGTGACTGTGGAATTCGATACATTTTACCTCCTAAATGGATACGTGCCTAACTCCGGAGATGGTTTGAAAAGATTGGTAATGGCTTTCCTCATCTTCATTGATTTATGGCAAATGTGAAAGTTGGACATGATTGCATTAAAGCATCTGACTAATATCTGTTTTTTGGTGCTAGACATACAGAGTTACTGAATGGGATACTTCTCTTAGCAATTACATGAAGGTGAGAATGATTATCCTGCTGAAGTTTTTGATTAATGACAAAAGCTCTAACATTCACTAGCAAGTCCTTTGCATCAGGTCCTGCTGAGCATTAACAATGTGTCAATTCGCGACGCATGCCAAATTTCCAATTTACGCATCACAGTTTTATCCTTGTTATATTGATGTCAATTGTTCATTCTAACCATCTGTTACTGAGGGAAATATGTTTGTACAAGTTATAACAAATGCTTATAAAAATGAGGATGAATAGTTTATGAAGAACTGGACGTCTGTTTTTTACTGTGTGATAAAGCGAATGTCGTACATGTTAACAGCTAGTACCACATTTTTTCTACAAAATATCATCATTGCTGCCAAGTCATCAATGGGTTGTACTATCAGTTAAACGGATAATTTTCAAATGTTCTTGGGCATATGACTAGTTGAGTCCAATGGTGTCATCTATTCAGGAAACTATTCTGTGTTCATATTTTCTGAATTACACTTAATGCTTCCTCATTTTCCTCTGTATGTTGACTTCATTGACTTCTATCTCATTTGTCTGTCCGGTGCAGTGCAGAATTGTACATTTTTACTCTTTTTTGAGAGCTTATTATCTTAAGAACGAGAACATGTTGTTTGGGCCCTTATTGTTTAAGCTTTGATGTGATCTCCTTTCTTGTACGGATCTCCATTAAACAAGATTAGTTGTGCTAACTCTAGCATAAATCTAGTAGATACATGTGTAAGATTTCTTCCTAATGTAGTTCACGTTCTTGAGCTCTATTTCAGTAATTCAGTCCCAAGTGCATTGAAGCCTTTCTTAGGAAGTGGGAACCTCGGATATAAAAAATATGATTCTGATATTAACTCCTTGTGGGTCTTCAACATATGATTTATTTTAAATATTCAATGCACTTGGTTTCTTTACTGGTTTGTTTTTTTGGAAGCTGGAAGTTTTTCACAATCTAGTGTTTCCATGTAGCTTTTGAAGTTGCGTTCTCAATAACTGCATAGTGTTGTTGCATGTGCTTCAGAAATTAAGCTTTCTAGTAATAACCATGTCGAGACTTGGCTGTATAAACTATATGCAACATTCTCCAACGGTATTGGTTAGTTATCGGCAATTTGACTAAGAGATTTCAGGAAATTACTTTATGGTAAAAACTAGAAAATGCAAAAAATGTGAGGATTTGACATCTTTTACTCAAGTATTCAATATCGTCAATGTTTCAGGAGTTGGAGAAATCAAAACCTGTTATCTTGACCGGTGATCTTAACTGTGCTCATGAAGAGATTGACATTTATAATCCTGCTGTAAGATTACCCAAACCTTTAGATATTTCTGTTGTTATTTTTAGCTTTATGTTCTAAAAAGCCTCTATGATGGGCCAGTCTTATTGAAATGCTATATAAATGTATTTTACTTATATTTATATAAAAACTGCTTGAATGTTTATTTCTCCATGTACTTCATCTGATGCGGGACGGGACCATGATTTCAGATAAACCGGAAATATATCACCCAACAGATATAATACCAAATAGAAAAGTAACAGCAGACTGAAATCAGTAAATATGACCAGGAACCAGCAGTCTGACCAGAATTCAGAGATATGAATCAGCAGGCATCAGACCCGAAATGAACAATTTCCAACAATACAGCAGGCCAGCAGTTTAAACCGAACAGAATATGCAAATTATCATCATGACAGTGTCAACCAGAAAATGGAGGTTATATCAATAGCACAGTCCTCTTAAACATGATAATCATAACAACAATCAGGACAGCAGTTGAAAAGAGGGATGTGGCTCAGATTATGATCATCACAGCCATAATTGGAATCAGTGAAACCAGTATTTCAACAAGTGTAATTCAGGAGTCCTCCCAATGAATAGAACCGGCAACTAGTTAAAGCTACCAGGGAATTATTTACCTGGTTCCATCATCATTTTCCATTCCAACAATGTAGGCAGATTCACACATATCCGCCACTTAATCTGGCTTATGTCTGTTACCAGAAGTTGAAATAATACTAAGAAAACCACTGAATACCGTTTGTTGGAACCAACTGAGTTCAGAACCAGCAGCCTTAAGGAACCAAAAGTCAACTTAACAGGAATGGAAAAGAACCAATCTCAAACGTTATATAAAAAACTATCAGCAGTATCCATTCCCAAGATTTCAGCAAATCAGCAAGAGCAATAAGAAGATCAGATTAAGACTGGAATAAGGACCAGTCTCGCTTCATGTAAATGGTCCAAAATTAATGCAGCAGTAAAATCCAAAATCTGAGAGAACTCTGTTCTTGGACTGGAGAAGGACCAGTTCCTCAAACCGGTAAGAATCAGCAAAACCAAAACTGTAACTAAGTAGTTTGGAGAGTTGTAAACAGGAACTGAAGAGAGGATCTGTTCTTTTCAGGATCTAAATTCCACAGCATTGTAATAAATCGATCCGAACATAATCGATCCAGTCACTTGAAGAAAACTTGGCTAAATCCAGACGGAAACACTGAAGACTCAGAATACTATACCAATTTTCGGAATCGAGAACAACGTGGAAACAGAACTCAACTTCCGAGTAACAGTATAGCCTCTTCTCAAGATCGGAATTAGCTATGCGCAGCTAAAACAGATCTGTCGGACTACCATCATCGACTATCATTCTTAACCAAGACCAGATAATATCTGTTTTACTCAAGGTCCAGCAGTGTGGATCAGCCGACTTCAAAGAAGGGACAAGTAACCATTCTCAAGTGTAGTAGTGTTCGAACAGAGATCACAGCTCAAGAGATCTAACCGATTCCGTAAAGAAATAGATCTCATCGTCACTGGCTAAAGCCTCAGAGAAATAGAAGATGAACAGTGTCCGCGAACGGACTTCAAATAGTTTCAACCAACAATAGGCAACGTCGTAGACTCCATGACCCGTAGGTGTTAGGAGAAGACGGCTACCAATATTGTTTCTCAAAGATCCGCACAAGAATGACAGGAAGGAGTAGTTAGAAGACTGATAAGGGGTTCGACTGAACCAGATCCGGATGAAATACGTCGAAGACAAGCGATCTTCAAAGAAAGGGGAAAAAGTATATGAGAGCGAACTGTTTTCAAACCATGGAGGATGAGGAGATCTCCGTAGAAATCAGAATAGCAAGTCTCCGAAGTGAGATTCAAGGTAGATCATTAGATCAGAGGAGAATGAGTCGATCTCGCCAAAACACGTCATCACCGGGACAGTAAACTGAGAGGAAGACGAACGCACTTGAGCATCAACCAAGGGAAAGAGACTCAGACCAGCTAACCGTCACCGCTGTTTACGGAAGAGGAAGGGGAACTGATGAAGAGGAACCCCGAGCTAGGGCTCCGTTGGAGGAAACAGATCCGCCACCGAGGAAGAAGATCCATCGAAGAGAACTGGAGAAGAACGAACCCCGAGCTAGGGCTCTACTTGAGGGAGACGGCTCCACCACCGGGGAAGGAGAAGACCCGCCACCAGGAGGAAGAAGGAGCTCCGCCGCCGGAAGAAACGTCGCGACCAGCCGTCGCCGGAGGAGCCTCGCAAGCCAGCCACTCGCGAGTAAAAATGAGAGGGAGAGAGAAAAACCCTTACGGGTTTAGTCACTCGCACACAAGGGCAAAACCGGAAGAAAACAATCAACGCTATTTCATTTCATTCAATGTATCATATCCTCTTTACAATGGGGCCCGGTCCTATATATAGGGCCGAACTGCAAATCTCCAATAAAATGTAAAAGAAATTCATTTTAAAACTAGAAATTTGAAACTAATGACTCTAAAATGCCTAAAATATTGAAAAAAGACTAGACATCTTAAAAAAAATTCTAAAACTTAGAAAATTATTTAAATGGACCCATTATTGACCTAAAAATCAAAATTACATGAGATTTGAAAATCAATAATCGGTTCTTGCATCCCAATTCAATTAATAATATGAATCGATTCTTATGTCCCGATTCGGTTCCCATCATCATCAGTGATGTGAAAGAAGAATTATTGAAGTTTTTTTGCAACCCGCCTGAAAATTGACTAGAGAAATGAACATATCAAGTGGACAGCATTGAAAGTTTCCATGACGGCTTGACCAGAACTATCTGGATATGTGTGTATATATATGTTCCTATCCAGATTTCCAGTTTGGCTAGTTCTGCAGAGCATGAAGAGAACAGAAAAGGTTTGGAGTTTGTCTGGTTTTCTTTTGAAACAGGTTACTTTCATGGAGTTCTTTTCCAAGAACCATATTATCATTTTATTTTATTTCCCACAAAGAATAGGTCAACTGAAAGACCTTGTCAAATTTGGGACTTACGTATTGTGAAGGCTTTGTTCAAGGAAGATCTGATTAAAACTTTCTAGTACCGTCCGAAGTCCATCTCTGACAACACTTTTAGGGGAACTATATTCTCTGTCCCTGTTTTGATAGATTGTCAAACGCCTGTATCAATATTATTTAAAGTTCCATAATATCTGGTTTGCTAGTAATTTATCTAGTGTCAATATCAAAATTCGACTGTATTGGTTCCAACATGCTAACCATTTAACCACCATGCCAATATAGAGCCATGTTGTGGAATATGCATTAATTTTACTGATAAAGTTGTGGCACAAAGAGTGTTTTTCACGATTTGTATGACATGCAACAAATGCACCCTTTCGGAACTGAGCTTTCATTTCTAGTCAAATTGGTGTCTGTTGGAGAATAGGATTTGCAATGAATGAGAAGAGGAGAGCATAGCAAATACCCATTACTTTGTCTAAGGTCTTTTCTGTGACTTTTTTATGTAGGACAAGCTTGCAATGGCACCTTTACTAACTTCTGTACTAGTGATTGTAGTAGCATTAATTTCTTTAACCTTTGGCTGACGTCAAACTTAATCTGGTTGGTTCTGGAAATGGAAACATTTACAGTGACTCAGTGAGTTCACCTCTATTTGTCTGATTCACTTGTTAGTATTCTAGCCACTATCATTGTTTTCAAGGCACCGCCTAGGCCACAAGGCACCCCTCACCTGTCAAGACTTGGGTGCACCTAGGCAAGCAGCATATTACCATCTTATTTTGTCTAATTTAGGAATAAATAATGCTAATTAAGCATCAACATCACTTAATTGAGTGGTTTTGATTAAGTATTAAAGTAAAAAGAGCTAATTATAATAGTTAATTTGATTACAAATACATACTCTATTGGAATAATAATTAGGATTAAGTAATTTCATGGATATTTATTAATAGTTAATACAAATTAAGTGTTTAAATTAACTTAATTGAGTAGTTCTAATTAGGTATTCATGTATACAAATTAAGTATCAAAATAGCCATTCTTTACCTTCTTTTTTTCTCAGATAAGGACAGAAGGCAAAGAATGGCAATTGTGGGAAAATTGTCTTGCTCCAATATGTCAAGGCTGATACCATTTTGTCAAGCTTCATAAAATAAAGGAAGGGATGGTGATGATACTGTTCATTACATTTGTGTAGTTTTAAGTTGTATGCAGGTGAAATAAATCAACCAAGTGATTTCTAAATGTCAAGAAAATATGTAATTCAGCAGTATGTTGGAACCATGTTGTTGCCAACGCTCAACGCACAAATAGTTGTCCTCTTATTACCATATCATGTTCGTGGTTTCTTTCGGGGAGAGCATTGTTACCACGTTCTGGAAACATGTTTGTCCCATAAAAGGCATCAGTCTAAATCATCTGGTGAACCTAAAACAACAATATCAATTAGATTGAGGTTCTTGCCATGTTGCACCTGGAAGACAAGGTCCAGATAGGACAGCTTTTACTTTGAATTGTCTAGTTGATGGCTAAATTTATGTATCATCATACTCAATCATGAATATCATAAATTTTTTTGGAGGACTTAATACTACCTTATTTTGCTGTTGTAGTTATTATTATCTAATCTATAGTAGGTCGTTCTTTTGAAGCATTTTTGTCTCATTTTAGTTGCAAATAATAAGCGGATATGTCTGATTATCTCAGAAAACTTTTTTGATTTACATATGATTGCTATGTTTAAATATTTTGGGAGGGTGTTCATACTTTCCTTCAGTCCAATAAAATAGCCATTTACAGGGAAATCGGAGAAGTGCTGGGTTCACGGACGAAGAAAGGCAATCCTTCGAGTGGAACTTCCTATCCAGAGGGTTTGTTGATACATACAGACGGCAGCACCCTGATGCAGTTGGTTATACTTATTGGGGTTACAGGCATGGAGGGCGGAAGACAAACAAAGGTATGTGGTGGTGAACATGTATTTGTTTCTATACATCTATTTGTTGAAGAAATTAAAGGCATGATGATGTAGTTATTTTCCCTTATCCACTGGTTTGAGTTTGGTGCAGTAATTTTTTACGACAGCCCTGCTTATGGGCCTTTTGAGTGTTCCGACTACACCGTGTACATGTTGATTGCCATAGTAGGATTTGTCTGGTTCCATAAAATGAATCACATCATTTGGCACTTCTGTCTAACTTTTGCAGATTTTACCGTTCTTGGTATCTTCTGAGCTGCATATTTGTCTGTTCGCTAGATGCCTACCCAGCTACCTGCATCTATTAGTTTTTCTAACACTAAATATAATAAAAAGCCAATCGCAATTTTGCTGGAAGATTTCTTCCATGGATGATCTTGTGTTCTGCTTCTGTTTTTTTTTTCTGGCAGGATGGCGCCTCGATTATTTCCTTGTCTCAGAATCTGTAGCGGATCACGTCCATGACTCTTATATTATTCCTGATGTGCTTGGCAGCGATCACTGCCCTATAGGCCTCATTTTGATGGTTTAGGTTTCTGCAACCCAATTCAAGAGCTCAGCATTTGGGTTGATTTGGTATCTGAAGTTCTTATCTAACGCTCTTTCTTGTTCTTTAACCTAAACTTCGAAGATGGTATGATGTATAATCTTACTCTGATCCTTTCAATCATTTCTCTTCGCCTATTCCAAGTGCAACCAGGGGGGGACCTTGATATAACGGATCAAGAGTTTTTGGTGCATGTCATACATTTGAATATATATATATATATATACATATGTATGTATATTGCATTACCCACGTGTGTACTTTTACAATTTTGGAAAAGAGACAAGTTCAATAGAACAAGAGGAAGTGAAAAGACAGATGAGAGGTAGCATGTGTACGATTTAAAAAATCTTTATAGGTAATGTGTGTAAATTTTGATCTGATTTCACTATTTTAAGCAAGTGTCAACAATCTGCAGATCGGTCAAATGGGTTCAAGAGCAAGGCCCCTTGAGATGTCAGAAGAACTTTTTTGTTATTAATCTTGTGAAGCGGTCCAGGTTGCTCGTCCCGTGTACGTGTCTTGGTATGTATCCAATGATTTGCCCGGTCACCTTTTGACCCCTAAACATGGTGCCCCAACACCTCGTCCTGAAGGGGCATCTTGGCTCTTGTGCACCGCTTGTGCGGCATTTAGGCAGATTTCTTCACAGCGAAATTTTTCGTAGCTCCCTACCAGAAAATATGAGGGGGATGGTTTTGGAGATGTCACATCATATTCAGTCTTTTTTTTTGGGAAAATTACCACCAGATCCATTTAAGAAAATCGGTTTACCAAAAACTCTGTTGACCACTTTTTCATCCCATTTAATCCGTTGACAACACATTATATTACCATTTGGTCCGTTTTGCCCAGCGACTGTCCCGGTATCCCCATTTTGCCCTTCCCGCAGCGATGGTGGTGCCGATGGCGTCGGCGACGAGGAGGAAGAGCTCAGGCAGGGGGAGCGCCGGCGGAGGCTTCGCGGTTTGCGGGCGGGGGGAGCGCCGGCGGGGGGAGCCGCGGCGGGGGGGCTTCCGCAGGCGAGGGAAGCATCGCCGGGAGGGGGGGGCTTCGCGGTTCGCCGGGGGAGAGCATCGCCAGGGGGACCTTCGCGGTTCGGGGGGGAGGGGGCTTCGCGGTTCGCGGAGGGAGCCTCGCCGGGGGGTGGGTCCGCGGGCGGGGGGAGCCTCACCGGCCCGGGGTGAGAGGGCCGCCGCCTTCTTCAATGTGCAAAGGGCAAAAACGACATTTCAAATCCAAATTGGAGTGAGTGTGACGATATTTTGAAAAAACAGACCTAATGGAAAGGTGTTTTTGAAAACGGACCTAGTGGTAAAATGGTTTCCTTAAAACGGACCTAGTGTGCATTTACACTTTTTTTTTGGTCACGTGGCCCATTGGCTCAGACTTCCACCGCGCCGCGGGTGGCGAAGGATCGAGCGACTCGCTCCTCACAAGTCACCCCCCCCCTTGGGGGTGCCCGGCTCACTCCGCTGGGAGGATTCGAAGCCTCGCCCTGCGCCCCCAGGCGCAGGGACCGTGCCAGTCGAGCCAAGCTTTCAGTCGTATACCGGTCATCTATAGTATTTTCCAGGATGTTCCTGATTTACACCCCGCCCCACCTTTTTTTAACTTAATTTCAAGCTACAACTTGATCATACTGAAACAATATTGACTTACAATTATCCAGTACATCATGAATAATTTTTCAGAAATTTCATTGGCCGACATTGGCCTGGTAATATTAACATGAATATTCCAGAGTACAATATAAATCACTTTCCTGCCAGCACAAGGCCACGGGCGTTGTCTAATCTTTTCCGACATTCGACTGCGGTTGTGATCCTCACCAATTTGCTAGCCATCACGCTTGAGAATGATCCTTCGCGTGAGTTCTTCAGCAGGGTAATTTACAGCTTTTAAATCAACCATGTGCATCTCATCATTGCATGTCAACAAGACAAGATAGGATCTCCAGCAGCAGCTACTGCAAAGGTCAATACACAAATGGTCAATTTCAACAAAGTATCATGCTCCAGAGTTTTGCACTTACAGAAGGAACATTGTAACGTTTTGATTTTAGAAGGCCCATGATGTATCAGATGAACTCACCCCGGTTCCCTTGGATTTTGTTAGAAAGTAGGATGAGGATGAAAAAACAGAGCAAATAAAGTGTGCAAGACATTCATCAGGAGAGTTGTGTTGAGGCAATTTTAACGCAAATGAATGCAGTTAAATGCCAAGTGATCATTATGTTTATGTGGATACAAATCATTGGCATATTCAAATTACAAAATATAACAAGGTCAATGTTCCATCCAAACCTGTACATGGATATGCATGTATTTCTGCATGGGAACTCAAGAGGAGACCTTTCCCCTTTTTGCATCCACTGCTTCCTTCAGCTTCCTTCCTAGTGCAAACGCTAGGGGTGGTGGAACAGCATTACCTATCTGCCTGTGCTTGTTTTGGATGTTACCGGAAAAATGGTAACTATCTGGGAAGCCCTGCATGCATCGTGCAACAATATGTGAGAGAGAATGAGGTATGACACATAAACGTAGAATTAGAAAATAAAATATAAAGCAACATGACTGCATGCCTTCAAAATTAGTTTGGCATTTTCTTGTCCAACAAGTTTACTGGTTTTGGTTAAAACAAATGCTTTTTAACCTGTCTGGTTAAATATAGCCATCAGTGACTGGAGCTAATATTATCAGTAGCCAGAATATAGAAAACATTTATCAATACATTGTTGGCTAATCATGCAGCATATTTATGTTGTATATAGCATGGACATTTTAAAATCTTTTAGATGGTCCAAATAGGAACTCCTTCCATCACCATTTAGTCAGTGCCTTTAAAAGACAGTTCTCCATACTTGCATGATAATAAGAAAACCGGTGAAATGACAATTACATATGCTGAATTTCACCTGTGACCTGGCACACTCACGAACAGTAAGAATCCTATCCTGATCAGGGTGGAAGCACATGCCAACTTTCCCCATTGGCTGAGGATCTGTGATTGATGTTGGGAAGTTCCCCTCCCAATCCAGCCGTCCAAAAAGCCCCTTCCATTGGTTGTGCCTCTTTGCAGTGTTAGGTAAACACCATGGAATTAAATCAACTACTTGTCCAGTGGACAGTTTTACCTTCATGAAAAACAAAATGGCATTATGATGGTGTCATGCTTATGCTAGCCAAACGATCAGCCCATGGCAGCAAAATTATTGACAAAAGAATGTCTTTGTATTACCTTCTCATCTGGAAGATTACGCCAATCAGCACCAGGCTGCTTTGGAATACGCTGGCACCTGATAAGGTTCAATTCATTCATTTCCTTTGATATGTGATCATTTAGGATTGACATATTTCCTCGTATTTGTTTCTGGAACCATGAGATGGGCTGACTTCCATACTAGAAACATAATCAAGCACAGACCAAAAGTGAGAAGAGAGAACTTTTTGTGAAGGACATTTGCCTTTAACTGCAAAAGACATACAAACTACACACTTAACAGAGAACTTACATCAATACTGGGCTTCGATGCTCCATTTCCAACATGTGGAAGGTCACCAATTGTGTCCCTCACAGTTATGGAGCGAAAAGGAGCTCCTCCAGAAGTGCTCTTGACAGCAGCATATTGCACACCCCCAGGTAAAGAAATTCTAAGCTCAGGCCCTGCAAAAACATGCATAGGCTCTGGCCACTCAGGGAGCATTTCCTCTGGTGAAGCTGCCCAAATGAATGCCCTCTTTCGAGATTGAGAAACACCAAATGCTCCAGCTTCCAGAACACCAAACCTCACCTGCAAGTGGCAAAATGAAATTACTGTCCAAAATTTTGAATGGGAAATCTGTATATTCACATTGATTTTAGAATATATCAAACCTGGTAACCCATTTCTAGAAGTGAAGCAATTGTCAACCTGAAAGTTTGCCCCTTATTAAAGGATACAAAATTTCTGACATTCTCCAGGAGAAAGAAATTTGGCCTGAAGTAATCCGCAAATGATAAAAATGCTAAGATCATCTCACATTGGACCTTACTCCAAGTACTGTAACTGAAACGGTTCATCCCAGAAAAACCCTGTAAAAGAAAGCCAGCTTTATGAAATAAAAGATGCACTCTACCATGAAACAACATACAGAAAAGGCTCCAGAATTTCATGGAATATTGTTCCTTTACATGAAAAAGCATATGGATCAGAAAGTTGATACTCCCAAAGGCAACAAATCAAGGAATTCAAGATCAGAAAAGGGATCGGCCAGTGCTCCAAATAGGATTGGCTGATCCAAGGGAAGAGAAGCAAATCAGGAATTGGCCCCTATCAGCTCTTTGGAATGCAGGAAAAAAAAATACATAGGATGAAAGATGGGCCGATGTCAATCCTGCCCAACTTGGTGCCAGAAATCAGCTTCAGGGGGCAGTGCCACTGCTGCCCCTTTCAAAGCAGCCTATCCAGTCTTGATCCCGACTGACCCCGGGGGATCTCAGGGATCAGATTGGGCTTCCCCCTAGAATCCACTCAGCCAATGCTGATCCGTAGCTGGGATCGATGATCCTGCAAACAATGAAAAATATTGATACTTAAACAACCTTTACCTGACATGGAGGACCTCCATTGATGAAGTCAACTTGCCCCGGAAGTGGAAGGTCATTAAGCTTCTCTACAGGAATTGCTGCTGCCTTTTCAGAAGCCTCGGCAGTTGATATGCAGTCATCAGCATCCCCACATTTCTTCATTATTGCACTGCATTGACAGAAATTTATGGTTGACACTAAAGAAAATACAAGGATAAGAAAACTCGTACAAATGCAATGAGAAAGCTCTCAAACCTAAAATAAGTCAGTAAGAGCTGCTCTTAATGAAGTAGCGCATTTATTTAGTCTCCATCTGATGAATTGAACCAAACTGGTTTTGAGCCCTCCATTTTGTTTAGAGTGATTTAATAGGTTTCAAGAGCAAACATGACTGAATGAATTTTTATTAGACTAAACATTGTATGATATCATTTTTAATGTTTGTGTACATGTCTATATATTGTACTATGTACATATCGGTACTTATACTTTGGTAACCCTATATAAAGGAATAAATTTAGTTTGAACCAATTCAAATAGAACTCACAATTTGTTTTAGTTGGTTCTCTCCACTTCGATTACATGTTATGTGATAAAACCATGCACATAAGCACATTTAGATTTTGATTACCCTAGAAGAAAAAGAACAATTCTATTCGGCTATCGAAAAATTGGATAAAGACCAAGTAGAATCACTACGTGAATACCCCTATGTTAGTGCTGAGCAAAAAATGCATCATTTCTTCAAATGAAACCATGGCACTGAACAGAAAGAATTTGCAGCAAAAATATATATATTTCTTATGCTTTTGGGGGCATTCTTTATTTACATGATTTTGCTCTGCCCATACTCCATGTTCCTATTGCACCCAAGGATTGCGGAATCGGAATCGGAACCCGGATCGGGATTGGATTGACCGATTAACCAATCCAGAATCAACCCTTAAAAACCCTAAAAATAAAAAAATTTACAAAATAAGGAGCTAGATCAGATTCTAATTCAATCTAACTATTTTGGGGACAATTTCGGCCCCAAAATAGGGCAGAAATGGGGCCAAAATGGCCACTGTGGCAGCATGTTTTCCCCTTCCGTACTGGGTCCATCAGACCCAGTAAGGCTTGTATTCGGTGCCTTATATTGGGTCCGATGGACATGTACCCAATATGGCAAACCATAAGGTTTTAAATCCTATGGATCCAGTGACTCAGATCCAAGGCTTACCAGGTCCAATTGCCACACTGCAATATCATTGACTGGGTGATTCCAGGGACCAATTCATTGGAATCGGCCGATTCTAGCCCCGATTCGGCCAAGATTTTATCCCCGATAGCCCCTCCAGGAGAAAATCTGCCAATACAATCCGGGAATCAGCCGATCCTATACAATTTATGATTGCACCTCCTATCCACATTCCATGATGCTTGCGTCACCCAATTTTAGGCTGGTCACTTTCACACAGCCCCAAGTTTTAAAATTGTCACTTTGACGCGATGTGGGTTTGCAGCACGGCTGACATCCAACATTTATCTACACACCTCCCAGATTCTTCTGTTAAAAACAATCTCAATTGGAGTTCCGGCAGATGGCAAATTAGGGCCACAAAATCAGATTGTGATAGTTCATGTTGACAATACGGTATGAACCAAATTCAATATGCTCATGGGAAAATGGGCTTACCTTAGTACTACATTGCAATTATCAATAAACACAGATGACTCTGGATGGTTGCAAGAGAAGGCTTCTCCTGCTGGTTGTTCATATTCAATAGCCCACTTTGTCAAGGAAACACCTAGAAGTAAATGAGGCAGATTTTCAGATACTAACAAGCTCCAGAAAACCCAAAAATAATGTATTCTATGGAATAAACCAAGAATTTAGAATATAAGGCTGCCTTACCAGATTGATGCAGTCCCTCTGATAAACCTCCACAGCCAGCAAAAATGTCTAGAGTGGCAAAACGGTTTTCTGAAGATTGATCAGTATGTAATTCACAGCCACTCTTCTCATCTTCTAGACATTTTCCTTTTCCCTTCTTTTTGAAAGCAGAAACTCCAGATACCTTTCTTGTTTGGAACTTTATGTCTGCATTGGCTGGTAACTGTCAGACAAGTAAAATCCATAATACCTTAGTACATGCATGATTTCCTTATGTTCCATCATCCAGTGTCAAATCAATTTAAACATGGCAGAAGTACCTGCTTAATGGCTCCAGTTACAGGATCAAAAGAATAGCTGCAGAAGAATGTATGGTCTACAATTGCAGGAAGATTTATGTCTTGAAGGTCATTCTTCTCCCGAATACTACATTTTCCTTCTAATGCTTCCACAGGTACACTTGTCACTTCCTCACTGTAATACACCTGCATGTGCATGAACATAAACTAACCAAATAGGAGCACAGATACTTCCAGAAGTTCACAGCACTCCAGGACATAGTAGCAAAACTAACAATATCAAGTTGCTTAAAGAATGGAATTCTACTAATTACATATAATATCTTATTTAAGCACAATAGGGTAGTGTTGCACAACTTCAACATTCCAAGCATCTTGATTATATGGTGACATGAAAACTTCATCAACAAGATTAGAAAGCTAAAGAGATGTTGTACACCATATCACGGAGAAAGGAAGTTTACCTCTCTGATGTCGGAAATGTATGCTTTTTCGGCTGATATATCTTCTGGCCTGTAAAACCGTCTAACATTAATCAATGTAGAATCAGGAGAGGTTTCTTTGGAACATTTTGGCACATTTATTTCCAAAATTTGGCATACTACATAAGGTTTCAGACCCACATTCCTTCCAGCCTTAAATGTTCCATGATTTTCTTCCTTGACCTCACTCAAGTAATCAGCATTCACATATACAAAGTCCAGAATAAAATATTCAACCTTATTATATGTAAATTGTGTCCTGCTAGAGCTTATGGTAAGCTCCTGCCCCTGTGTTTCTGCTTCCCTCATTTTACAGGAATGGCAAGATCCATTTCCAAAGCCTACCGTGTTAGAAGGAAAGGTGAAAAAAGCACCTTTCTCAGGCCAATATAAGCTTTTACAATAATACTCCACTAGCTGCCCCTTTTTCTTCCTCTCCTCTGCCCTTGCCTGATCGAGCATATCGGCATTAGCATTCTCCTTTCTGTGTTCATGTCCCCATGCCCTCAAGCGAATGCTGACAACCACACATTCTTTAAGATTCTCCAAACCAAAATCTATGCAGTCATTAGTTAAAAAAACTTCCCTATCGTTCGCTGCATTTCCAAGAACAGTTTGAGATCCTCTCAACAAAATCCTTCCATGCGCCATCTTTTCAGCATCTGAATTTTCAAACAAGTACTCCACAAAAACTAAAGTTGGCAGCTCTTCAGTTTCATCCATTTCAATAACCACAGCCTCCCCGACACCAACCATATTACCATGAACTAATGCACATCTATAAAGAGCCTCTCCTGAGCTCATGCGAGCCATTGGTTCACCCACCCAAACAATATCTTCCTTACAACACTTAGAATAATGCAGTTTCACGGGTGAGTACTTCATTTGTTCGCCAACTTGAATGGATCCTGTTCCCTCTTCTTCATTTAGACTATCTTCCTCGATCTCTTCTTGCTCTTCTTCAAGTTCTTCCTCGTTTGGTTCTTGGTGGCCATCATTCTTATTGTTCTCTATATCATGACTGGAATAGTAATTGCCCCATATCCTGTTGATCAATTTTGTCATAGTTGCCCTCATTACTTTTCTACTGGCCTGCACAGGAATCATTGATGCACTAGGGTTCAGGTTTTCCATCTTATTAATGAGGTCTTTTCTCCTTAAATCAAGCTTAGTATGATGCCTTAACTCCATCTTATTTGTAAGGCCAGTAACAAAAGCACACTTTTGGATCTTGTTGTCAGGAAATTCAGCAAATTGCTGAAGAATTATCTGCCCGTGGACTACCACGTACCTTTCAACAGCAGCCATATTTGAGGAAATATATGCTGGATGATCTTTCCCAAACTCAAACACTTTTTTAATCACATCTGAGAAGGAAAGTTTTGCAACTCGGCTTTGTTCCTTTAGCAATGATATAATACTTATTGCAAGCTTCGCAGTTTTTAGCACTGGTTTAAACCATGGTGCATACTGTTTTGAAGGCTCACCAAGCCTGTACCTGTAGTCATAAAAAGAAATTACAGATCCTTCATTCCATTTGAAAACAGGTTTTTATAACGTGAAATCGGATAATAGAGGCAAAAGAACATTCATATGGGGTTAGATGCAATACCAGGCCATGTCTGTTCGTACTGACACAAAAATCATGGAGGAGCCAAATTCAATCATCCATTCCTTAATGGCACTCAAATAGATTGGGATGCCCTCATGATCCTGTGGAGCAGATGTGCTTGAAGAAGATTGGCCTGCATCCACGTCTAAACAATACCCACTACCATCATCCTCTCTCATGTGTCCTGATCCATATATTGTTACGTCAATGTCTGCACAAGGCTTCATTGGCAGAAGTTCCAAGGAAACCAACCTCGAGTCTGAGTTGTAAAGAGACCAATTTTGAAGAACCCTTCTTGGAAGTGCATCAGCAAAACACATGCCATCATCACTCTCAAAGAAAATATATTCATCCATTTCTTGGACTATGGGCTTATAGTATGCAGGTAAAGGGTAATCATTAGCAATCTCATTCTCGCTGATTTTTATATAAAATTTGCTTGATGAACTTGAGGAGCGGCGATTTTGCTGCTTCATTTGTTTCCACTCCTCTTCCTCTTGCAGCAACTTCGCCAGTTTTTCATCTTCATCCTCTTGTGCATATGTTTGTTTTTCCTTGATCTTCAAACTTTCACTTGTCATATTTAGGGGTATCAGCTTGGCCTTCTCTCTCTTCTTACACTCCTCCTTCAAGGCAACAAGAACAGGCAAGGTGGTGAAGCTCACACCATCAGTATCTGAAGTCCCATCTAACCCAATTAGTTGATTGTAGATAAAATCTCCAATGGAAACTAAAAAATCTATGCCAGCTACACCATTAGGAAAGCATTTACTTCCACTCATAGAACGAGCAACAGTAGCAAGCAACTCATCAAGAGTCAAATGTGGATTCCCCCCTTTGGACCTAACTAATTTCTGGTAAACATGAACACATATGTGTGCTTTCTCATAAAAAAGATCATAGAACTTCTTGTAGCTGGCCATTGGTTTGACACACTCATACTCTGCAACTTCAGTAGACACCCAAATTACAGCAGAACCTTCATCATATCCAGAAATAGACCAAGACTCTATCCGGCCAAACCCTTCACACTGGACACCTCGCTCCTTCTCTTTCTCCAGATTGTCATCCATGGGCATAATAAGTGCAGTTACATAAAGATCGTCAATTTCTGACATCTCAAAGCTCTGTGGATTTCCATCAAAATCATGGAATTTGAAGTCCAGTATCTTTCTTGCTGGTGGATTATCTTCAGGACCTAGTCTAGTTAGACAGACTGCCTCGGTTTCTCCATCTACAGTACGAGTTCTTTTGACTTCAATCACAGAACTTTCAGACAACCTGATGGATTTTTGCTTGAAATTTGAACACGCAGCTTCCCGTTTAGGCATTTTACGAGGAGCGGTGAATTCCCCACTGTTTATAAGGTGGCAGTTGGTTTGATCCTCAAGCTTCCTCTTCGTCTCGACATTACATGCAGTTTTGGTTTTCCACATAGAGGGCTTATCACAGCCTTTCTTCTTCATTCCTGGAAGCAGGAAGACATGGGTGTATTTTAGAAAGAATTCATGCTTAATAATTCAGAACAAAAATAATAAATGATTTACATATAAGGAAAGCATTAATATAATAGAACAGACCAAGACAAACGTTAGAAAAGAAAGTATCTATGAAATCGTTGACTCTTTCAATGCATCTACCAAAAAGAGAGGATACACAAGTCAGAGTGTTTGTTTTATGCTTTTTTGTATGACAGAACAGGAAATGGTAAATAAATAGCTAAATCTTCAAAACAAATGCCTATTGAGATGAACCGACTAGACTAAAATATCAGCAAGATCTCAGCCAAAAAGATGGGAGTACAACAAGAAGGGAGTAAAAAGACCAAAAAAGGTTGCACTGTTTAAATATGGCAACCAAGATATGAAAGGCTCTGCATTGTGGTAGGAGACATGTATCCCCAAAATTACTTGTATCACCTGGAAATGTGACAAGAAAGCAGAGAATTTGATACAAACATTAATAAGGGCAATCTGTCTGTCAGATACTTAAATTCATCTAAATATGCAAATGATGAGCGCCTGAAGTGACTTGCACTCATAATGAAAGAAACTCATGATTTAATAAAAAACAAAACCGTAGCACAAAGATCAAGGTGGTTTGCATCTAGTGGTGAGATAAAAGACGAACCATATAGCCCTGGTTCAAGGAGGCAGCAGACAGGAAATGAAACAAGAAACAGGTTTCACCTGCACTGGCATCACTAGCAACTGGAAAGGTGGAATCATCTCGTCAGAGCACTTGCTTAAGAACTTAGCAGAGTTCATTGATTCTCAGCCAAAATGCTCCCGAAGTCTCAAGGTAGGTTAGGGTCACAAAGGGGCAAGGAGCAATGGCACCTTGGGCAGGCTCTTGCTTAGTGGAAGCAGCGACAAAGTGAATGGAGTGAATAGGGGGAGAACCAAAATGAAATTGAAGGGATTTCTTCCTGCCAGGGCATGCATCATTTTTCATGCAGACTAGGTGAACTTTTTTTGCGGTATCCTTGGATTGTTTTATGATTATAACAAGCTTATGATTATTTAACAATCGCATTAAGAAAATTAACAATACCTCATAAAAGCCCTTAGTTGGCTTCACACACACATATATGAAAATACGGACATTAATCTTGACTGGATTACTTATTCTACACTTATTAATGATAGTCCAAGACTCCAAACATGTCTCCTTAAGGCAACGTCATCGCAATTCTAACTTAGAAAGCAAGTAGAGTTAGGAAGGGGGAGAGTGTGTACGACATAAGAGGGAGGGAGAGGGGAAAAAGCACGCACGAGCGAGCGAGCAAGCGAGAGAGAGAGAGGAGAGGAGGGCAAGGACGCAATGCCAAGGATAGGAAAGTGGAAAAGAAAATAACATGGAACTCTTAAAAATCTATGAGTCATAAATGTTACCATTTCTTGATTCTTAGGGCCATAAATGCAACATTTTTAGATGGCAGAGCTATACAAGTTAAAAAGCATTTTCCAGAGGGTGTGTCCACTTCATTTTACTAAAAAATTTTCCTAAACCCAAGATGATAGACCATACAATGCAATCTCATCACATAGTTGTCAAAGCACCCGCCTAGATGCCAAGACACTTTTCTAGAGCCTAAAGACCTGTGCATCATTCTTGGGAGACCAAAAGACATCCCAACCCCTTCTAAATGATTATCACCAATATTTTAGTGTTTGTAAGATTTTTAATTATAAATGCATAATATATACTTAAAATTTATAAAGTTTTGAACACTTTTTTCTATCACATTCACGCGGTCTATCAATATTAACTCTTATCCAAATATATATACCCACACATATACAATTCAATAAAAAATAGTTATATGCATACACAATACATATTCTATTATAACATACAAATATGCATATAATTATATATAAATCTCTCTCTCTCTCTCTCAATCGATTGATCGATCTCAATATGTAATATATATTTATATAAATATGTAGTATTAGCATATAATTTGGCCTAGTCACATAGGTGGAAATGCTACGCTTTAAAAAACAAAAAAAGTTAAAGGTAACCATAGAGCATACAAGCATTCCTGTACGGCTAGGTGCACAAGTGCTTTTCTTGGGAGGCCAAAAGGCACCCCAGGCTCTTCTACATGGCTAATTATTATTCATACTTAAATGTGTTTAAATTTTTTAATTATCAATATATGTTATATGCTTAAAATTATGAAGTACTCTTAACACTTTTCTATCCCTCTCGCCTAGTTTCTCAAGATTAACTCATTTCCAAAAATATATACCCACATATACATAATAGCATAAGAAAAACAAATTTACAAGCATGCACACAACATATATTCGATTATAAAATACAAATATATGCATGCATATGTATATGTAAATCTCTCTCTCTCTCTCTCTCTCTCTCTCTCTCTCTCTCTCTCTCTCTCGATCGATCGATCGATCGATCGATCTCTATATATACATGTAGTATTAACATCTAATTCGGCCATCTTGTTGCCTAAGAGGAAATGTCACGGTTTAAAAAAACAAATAAAGCTAAAAGTCACTTTGGTATACAAGCATTCTTTTAGCTTCTTGATCCCTTTCACCTGCCAAAAAAATGAAATTTAAAAAACACATATTTTTCATATTCCAAACAAAATTTGACATACAAGTCCGTTATGATTTGGACCGTCTGATTGTACAAGCTAGTGCAAATAAATGCTGCTGAAAGGTGAGCTGTATTGCATATTAAGATCTGCATCCTTCTAAGGAAATTCTTGATCCTTTTCACTGGTCCACCCAATTCAGCCGTGACATTTCTCGCCGGACTCTGGTAGGAGCAGGGCTCCGGTGTGGTTTCCACATCTGGTGATCTCCCCTATCGCTAGTATGCCTTCAGCAACTCTCCTCTAGCCTTCATAAGCTGCATATACCCCCAGAAAACCAGAAAATCCTTCTGCCCTCCATTCGCCTCCACCGCCTAAAGTAGTTAACAAGGGTACCTGCGGTGGCCGGTGAGGTGAACCCCATCCTCACCTCAAGTGCTTCACGCCTCCAACTACTTAGAACTTTAGTGGTGTGATAACTTCCAGATTTGTAGGCCTACCTTAGAGCAAGTGACTAGTTACTCAGCAGTCAACATGTCTCATTTGGGTCAATATGATGCTGTTGCAACTTCTGTCCAAGTCTTAAATATAAGTACTAAAATATCTGCAATTTAGTATCCACTACAAGAGAATATACATTATAGACTTGTAGTGCTAAAAGAATCCTACAGTAAATATCCTTAGCAGTAATAAGATTCTTCATAAAAGGTTGACCATGTTGAATATTTATGTCTATGTTGTTGGTTTTTAAAGTATCAACAGAATGTGACAATACTGTCAGAAGTATCACTAAAACCTTGGTTTTCAATAAATTATAAATATCCTGTTCTTTCATATAAGAAATGACAACCGGAAAGCACAACCTTTTAGAATAGGTACGCCACTGCAGTGTTTTCGCTACTGATCATATAATTAAAAACTTAATGTGTTTCACACCATACTTACATATAAATCTGAGAAACATCTGTTAACATGTATATGCCCACAAATGCCTTACTCTGCATATTTCTTATCACGCACTGAACCCTCGCCATACTCAGGAAGTGCTGCTCAAGAACTGAAAGAAGGATTCCAAGTAGCGACCAAAATTTTTGCCCTTGCAAGCAGAATTTCTGCATTGAAAAGATCATTTTGACAATAGCTAACTTTTATAGCACAGTTTAAATGGTTCACGTGACTGCACTGGAAATGCCGACAAGTCGGCAATGCACAACCATATCACCAGACAGAAACAACCATTTTCTAGTCTCTGTTTTGACTAGGGCGAGCATACCACTGACCATCTAATGAAATTTTGATCAAAATCAAGACATTCTGCAACTGCCCTTTGTCTCACAATTATCATTCAGATACTATTAAGGATCTGGTAACACCACGAGAGCAAACAAAAAACAAATAGTGACGAAAGATAACACCAATCGGATTACGGAACGGAACAGGCAGCAGCACCCATGGGAGACCCCTGTATGAAAAAAAAAGCACGGGAAATAAATTTCTCCTACCGCTTACCCTGCCCGAGAAGGAAAACGCACCGCCGAGCGCGGCAAAGGTATCGGGCTCCTACTGCCTTACGGATAAAATAAAGACGCCGCGGCCGTAGGAAGCGCTGGTCGCCGGAGAAGATCACCTCCCTCTACGGGCGGACTTCCCCAAGCTCATCGGCCGCACTACTACCCGAAGAAGATAAACCGCGCCCGCTCTGTCTCCGAAGCTGCAACTAGATCTCCCGTGTTGTAGTCGCGGCCAAGACTAAGGGAGATCTCGGACGGTCGCCGAGGGAAGTCGTCACTGAGGGAGCCGTCGCCCGTCGGGGAAAGGAGAGCGGAGGCTATGCGGGGGAGGAAGAGGAACAGGCGCCTGAACTAAGGTGAAGAGGGGGAAATGAGCGGGAAATTTAGGTTAAGGCTAATTTCAATGGCGGGAAAAAGAGAAGAAAATTTAAGTCCGCCTCTTAGCAGTGGCTTTATTTAAGCATAATACGGAAAATTATCTCCTAAAATTATCTCTAATTATTATTTTATGATATAAATATTTAATTTTGTTATAATATTTTTAGTTAAGGGTTTTTCTGTAGATTAGTTTTTAAATTTATCTTAATTTCAAATATAGTACTGTTTTTAAAAAAAATTGAAAAAATCTGAATACTTGATTTAACTTTTTAAACTATTTATGATTTAAGTTTTTTGACTTATTTTCTTATTCGATCGTGACCCAGTGACATCATTGGTCACTGGGGAAATGTCATAAATATGCGAGCTTGAACTCGAGAGCTGTCACCCAAGAGGATAGTAAAGAATAAGGTGTGGTGGGACCATAGTTAGCAAACTAGGGGTTTCAAAAAATGCTGGTATTTTATTTAAATCGGAAGTTGATTATCGTAAAAAAAATAATCGCCTGAGGGAGCAGGGCGGGGGATTGAAGCCTCCGGGCGGCGTGAGCCGGGCACCCCCGAGGGGGGGGTGACTTGTGAGGATCGAGTAACCGCTCGATTCTTCGCCACCCGCGGCACGGCATGAGTCTGGGCCACTCGTGAACAAAAAAAAAGAAAATTGTTTATGTTTGTTAGTAGCTGTACAAAGGCTCATCATCTTTAAACCACCGTAAATCTCAATGCCTTGTTCTCTATCTCTCTGCTACTTCTCGTATATTTTCGTATTTATTGTTTACACAGTCAACATTTGGTTTCACGATATTATTACTGGTGTTATCTATATTGATCCTGAACAAATTGATATCCAGTTGGAATGAATTGTCATTTATCAAATAGCATAATACCCGTAAAACTTGATATTGAGAAATTCGACCACCTCATCAACCTTAATTTATGTCAAGTCAAGATTAAAGCATCTTTTACTCGTCGGGGGTTTATAGAAGATTCTACTCCAGAAGAATATAATAGGGTGTTTGGGTGCATGATAATTTTTTGTACACTTTCATGATAAAAAATTATATTAAAATAAAAAGTGAACCAACTCATGACATAAAATTATCATGGTTGGAGGGATGTGATTACAAAAAAGAGTAACTACCACACATGACCAAACAAGTGGGGGACCACAAGAAAAAAGAAAGAGGTGAGACTCTCTTTTTTTGTTTAAGAAGAAACTCACTTTCAAAACATAAAATTATCATGGTTGTCAAACACCTCTTTTAACAAGTTTTCTTATAATTTTTAAAAATTAAAATAAAAACCTCAATTATCATGCAACCAAACACTCCACAAGACATCGGACCACTATGTTTGACGACAAGAAATAAGAATTAGACGAGAAAGTCCTGATTTCAATTTAGTTAAGTTTATCTAACGAATTTCTATAAGAGGTAATTCGTAAGAAAATAATAATTGCATTGTGATTAATTAGGGTCATTATATGTAACTAAATCTTAGACCAATAAGTTAATTACATCGGAAGCAACATCTCTTAAGGTAATTCTATAAAATCACGTCTTGACGAATTTATTTACATTTTTGATAAATTTATAAATTAGGTGTGAAGTAAGAGGATGAAGATCAAGTTTTACTCATGTCATATAAGATTTTTTAAGATTTTTTGAGAGTCAATTCCATCTCCGTTGAATACTTGTATGTTACCTATCGAACATGAGTTTTAAAATTTGCAATCAGATTAATTTGACATATCTACATTTTATTTTTAGATAAATAGGAAAGGAAATAATTGTGTGTGTGTGAGAGAGAGAGAGAGAACAACGGAAAGTCTTTATTAATTTTACCGGTCGAACACTGAGTATTAAAAAGTATTAATAGTGGATTAATTAAAGAAGTAACTCTATTAGACACCTCTATCACTATTAATTTTAAAATTAATATTGTTGATAATCACTTTGAGATGTTTGACTAATAATATCAAATTTGAAATTTATAGTGCAAACAACACATGTTATATAATACAAGTGTCAACTTGTATCAATTTTGATATTGATACTCCATTAGAAATATCAATATCAATATTAATATAGTATTATTTTTGATACTCTAACCAAACAAGCTATAAACCTAGGCCATTAGCTATTAATTAGGATCCAGCAATCATAACCGACTTAGGTCATCTCATTGAAGTCATTAGTTTAACAACGAATTAATTTTATTACTATTTAAAAATAATTAAAAATAAAGCATTAAAAATTTTATTTAATCAGCCCTAATTGTATACGTATACAATCAATTCATCCAAACAAGTCTATTTATCCACATAATTTTGGAATATTTATAAATGGCGAATGTCCGCGTTGGGTAACACTTCTATGATAATATATACATCTCAAATGAACTCAAGTTTTAATAATAAAATAACTTAAGTAGATTATATATATTCTCTTTCTCTAGTGATGTGTCTAATTTGATTTAATTCATCTAATTATCCTCCTTCAGTTTAAGTTAGGTCGACGGTCTCTTCAATTATTTCGATATTTTTACTGTTCTACCGAAATCTTCTTAGGTTATGTTTAATATGTTGAAATCATCCAAATACTCTTTCTTTCAACTTTTCTACATGGCCATTAATTCCAGACTTTTTATTATATATTAATTACATATTCTACTTAATCTTTTATAAGTCCAAGGAAACTATATAAAAATATTTTTAGATCAAATGCCGTATTATTCTTCTTTGCCTACTTTTCCTCCTCCATTTTCATGGGTTCAGTAGTTGTTGTAATTTGTGACATTAACGAGAGATGAAAATGCATTTTAGTGACCGGAGAGTCATCGAGAGGGAGCAGTATAAGGCGGGTCAAGGAATATATATATATATATATATATATAATAACAAATAACTAACGTACGGTTTGTTTTTAGTATCGGCCACCATCAGTGCTATCAATTTTAAAATTGATATTGATATTTGTTTGATATCAATAACAAATTTAAAATTAATGGTATAACAATGTATCAAAATCAAAACAACAGAACACACACCTGTATTGAAACTGATATTGACGCTCTCGTTTTCTGGCATCTTCCCAAGCTGTCTCGAGCCCTAGCGTCTCGAGCCATCTTCGGCACAACAGGAGATGGAGCGAATCTCCTCTCCTTTGACAGGCCAACCGACTTCTACGATTGACGCGAAGTAGACAGCGGTGATGGCCACGAGCAAGGCGGCAGAGCAAAGGACGTGGACGAGCTCCAGCTCCTACGTGGAGAGCATCGGGTCGGTACTGTCGGCATCTCTCACCTTCCGGTGTCCCTGGAGTTGTGCGGTTTGGGGGGGGGGGGATGGTGGTGGGGTGATCTTGCGACACATGAAGCAGCGAAGAGCCACCAGCTGCCGCCGAGGATGATTAAGGAGGGTAGCAAAATGATGGCATCCGAAAGAGGTCAAAAAGTTGGGGAAGATCTTCACGTGAAGAGCCCGTAGTCGTTACTGTCGCTTATAGCTCTGAGGAGGGAATCGTATGGCAGAAGAGCATCAATGCCAAGCACGGAAGATGCCTCCCTTGTGCCAACAATTGCAGCTTCTTCGGCAGTGCCCCCATGCAGGGCGTCTGCTCCGAGTGCTGCAGCGATCGGTGTCACAAGCAAGAGCAAGAAGTCGCCGCCAAGACGGCTGTCGAAAAATCCCTCTCTATTCCCACTGTCGCGCTTCCATCTTCTCCGTCAACCTCTGCTGTCGCCGCCTCCTTCTTAGTACCACGCCTCGCCATCAGAGTTGGCCTCTCCTCTTCGTCGGCGAGTTTATGGCCCGTTTAGTTAGAGTTTTATATTTGATACTATATCAATATTGATATTGATAATTTTAGAAGTTGGAGTATCAATATCAAAATTGATACAAGTTGACACTTGTATTGCATAATGTGCTTTGTTTTCACTACCAATTTCAAAATTGATATTACTAACCAAACATTTCTTAGTGATTACTAGGAATATTAATTTTAAAATTGATAGAGATAGAGGTGTCAAATAGTGTTACCAAACAGGGCCTTATGGCATGTTTGGTTAGAGTATCAAAAATGATACTATATTAGTATTGATATTTATATTTCTAGAAGATGGAGTATCAATATCAAAATTGATACAAGTTGACACTTGTATTACATAACATGTGTTGTTTGTATTACAAATTTTAAAATTGATGCTACGAGCCAAACACCTCCCGATGATTACCAACAATATCAATTTTAAAATTAATAATGATAGAGATGTCTAATAGTGTTACCAAACAGGGCATTAGTGTCTACTTCGGCGCAACCGAAGTGGTGCGGAGCTTGCAAAAGGAGGGTGAACTTAATGAGGTTCCGGTGCAGGAGCGGAAATAATATTGTGGTAGTACCAAACACGTAAAAGAATTTGATGTCATCACTTTTAATATTAATATTATATCATCTTCGAATATAAATATCAAAATTGATCCAAACGCGCCGTAAGATATAGAATTTGAAGTATTTTGAGTAAAACAATAATTCTAAATTTTCGTCAATATTTTTATTTTAAAAAGGTTACCAAACTCACTCTTTAATAAAATGCTTTGTTAAATATTTTTAACAAAAAATATGAAAATTCTTTAAAATTTGCTCGGAATCTAGTGAATGAGATGGTGTCACCGGGCTCCGCATTCTCCGGCCATTGTCGCCCTCCACCATTTTCGGCCAACTCGCCAAACTGTATGATGTAAAAAATATCGACAATGGTGTGGTATAAACGCAAATAGAGATAAGTTGGAAGGTAATATTAATTTATGAAAATTCCATTGTTGTAATCTTCTAAACTATTTGACTGTGTATAACTTTTTCATATATGTATAATTGGGTATATAAACAATATTAGGCGTCAAACATGGCCGAAGAAATGGGCCCACCTGCTCATGGGCCACAATGACCTAAGCCCATCCTTTTCTGTAATATAAACTGGGTGTTTGGTTACACGACACTTTTTATTTACGTTCTCATCATAAAACTTTAATGAAATAAAATGTAAGATAATTAAATAATTAGCATGTTTAGCGTAATGAAAAAATAAAAAGTTAGAAGCATGCACAATTGAAAAGAGTGGAGGGCTACAGCTAAAAAAGGTTTTACCAGATATTTGGTTGCATAATAAATGAGTTTTTGAAAAAAAAAACACTTTTGTCAACAAGGGTGCTTAGCAAATATTATATATTTTTAGAGACATAATTTTGTTGGTCACTTTTTTCTTGTGTCTCCCACTAAATTTTTTTTTGTTATACATGGCTGGCACTCTTTTTGTTATGACCACATATCACCAAATATGGCAATTTTATATCTTTGGCTGGTTTAGATTTTATTTCAAGACAAATTTTTATCATGGACGTATATACAAATTATTGTGTAAGCAAACACCCTGCTATCTCTTTTTTATCCAAGAAATAATTCTTTGTAAAAGTTTTAATAAGTACCCAATATAGTTTTGTTATAAAAATATATTTTTATGATATATATTTAATTTATCAGGTAACTAACACACCGCGGAAGTTGGGAAGGCGAGCTCCTCACCGTTGGAACCGGTCTCGAGCGGGAGCCGAAGACCGAAAACCCTGTAAGATCCGCATGTAACGACCGGGTACGTCGGTAGGAGACGGACCGGCTCGGTTTGACACCTGTCACGAGCTCTGTCCTCCAAATTTACCGATTACTCCTCCGTAAGATGCGCAGTTGTCGGATCACGTTCTGAACCAAGCTGGGAAGTGATTTTATTTTTCTTGTTTTTTTTTCGACTTTGTCAGCTGCATGTTACGAGGTGTTTTGATTGCATGATAAATTAAATTTTTATAAAAATCTGTTAAGACAGTTGTTAAGTAATTATTATAAGTTACGTCATAAAAGAAATTTCTTTTTGGACAAAAAATGAACTCTCCTTTTCTGTCGGGTTTCACTTTATTTAATTATATACATATGTTTCTCTGCTTTTTTTGTTATCACCTCTCTCTGAGCACTTATATGTATTTGACAAGTTTAAAATTTAATTTAATATAAAATATTAAAATGAAATTATATAAAAATTTATTGTACAATCAAATATCTTATAAGTCACTTTTTATACAAATTCTATTATTTTTATGAAATTCTATTGAAAGAATATAAATTTTTTTTACAAGGAAGTGACTCCACTAATTTCTTTAGATGGCAGTGGATCCGTTATTTGGCTGTTATCTTTTTTTTTGTCACTATAATTTAATGGCCAGAGATGCGCAACATCGCATGTAGACGAGCGATCGAGCTAGGGTTGATTAGATAAGATACTATTCTCCATGACAGCTGGCCAGACAGTTGGAGGGGGTTAGAGTGGGGCTACTCGAACCCGTGACCCCTGCTTCCTGTGAGCAGTGATATATCAATCGACTTAAGATCGATCAACTAGTGTCATGTGGCCGAAAGAAAAACTTATATAGAAGAAAATCGCACTTTAAATTTTAATCAACTTTATTTTAATATTAATTAGTTTTATAATTTTCAACGTAATAAATCATCTTGTATCAGTACCGGATCATTCACATCTCCAATTATTTGAACTTTTCTCAGGATAATAGATTAATACGTACAAAAGTAATTTCAGAGTATTGTTTCATTCAGGGTATCTTTGTAAAAGAACCTTTGTTGCCGCCTAGTGAAACAGAGGAGCTCCGCCCTTCCGACTTTCCGAGCGCCCCGCGGCGTTGCTCTTCGATCGAGAGAGAAGGAGGGGGGAGATAGGTAGGGCTGCTGGAGGAGGGAGATGGAGGGCCTGCTGAGGGACTTCCAGCTACCGGCGAAGAACCCGTCTGCGGAGGCTCTTTTGCGATGGCGCAAGGCAGTGTCCTGGGTGGTGAAGAATCGTCGGAGGAGGTACCGCTTCGTGGCCGATCTGGACAAGCGCAGCGAGGCGGAGGCGAAGCGCCAGAAGTTCCAGGTCCGCTCTGTGATCTCTCTGCCATCCTCCCCGTTCCCGTGCCGATCTGGTTTCCTCGTCTTGTTTTATCTGCCGGCGAGTCTTCTATAGCTCAGTTTTACTTTTCCCGCGGCTGCATTGCACTGGTTTCGTGAAGATTTAGAACGGAACATAGGCCTTCTTGTCCATCCCGATCTCCCGATGGGATGTTAATCAGATCATCGGAGAGCTATGCGTTGGTATTCGCACAGAGTCCCGTGATCCTCATCTTTACGGCCGCCTCTGCAAATCGGGGTAGGGGTTGAGGACCGGTGCCGCTCCCGCCATTCCCAAAAAACTGTTGCGCTCCTACTCGAAAAACGGATGGGTAAGGATTTTGAAATCGAGGCCTTAGCGCTGAACCGGCACGAAGCTATCATGTCAGGTTGGGTTTCTCTTTGGCAAGTGCCGCTTTCAGTTAGTTATATCGGATTATATGATTGGATCATTGTTGAAACAATAAGGTATCTTCCAACTTGGGACATTATAGGAGATTACTTTTTCATATCTGGAAGATAACTCTTCAGATGAATCAGATCAGAATCGAACTGGTCATATTACAGGTTTGGATAACAGCTGGTTGTGGAAAGGAGACATGCTGGTGGTTCTGGGCTTTGCCAGCAATTTTCTTGGATATAAAATTGCATCTGTTTGGATTTGTAGAGGAGTTTAAATGGTTAGGAACTTAGGATCTCTTGAGCTCAAATGTCCTATCGATTTTGTAAATCCAGTCAGGGATGATGATGAGAACCAAGATTGAGGAGTTTTGGAGATTATCGGACGAAGAGCCCCCAAGACTGAGGAGTTTTTTCTTGTACTAGAACGGTATAGATTGCCAAGATAGCAGCTACCCAAGTTTTTCAAATAGGTGTAGTGCCGGCCAAAACCGAAACGATCTGTTTTTTTTTTTCTGACCGATTACGATGGATCGTAGCCAATCATCTTTTATAGAATATCTAGCCAGAGTGATTCTGATAAAAAGACGACTGGAGATTATCACACACGGCTATACAACAATTCCTTTATTTGAACTACCTCCTCTTGATTTAGTGGACAAGACGGAGGATTGCTAAGCGATATTCCAGAACTTACGTCCTCTACAGCTGACCTTAATGTTTAGTTGATATTTCTACGAGATGATTAGGCGGAAGAACAGCAATAATCATGACATGGCTGCCATGTTTCTTCACGAGGGTTCATTTCGTAACGCAACGACGTCAAAAGCTATGTGGTATTTGTGTAATGGCTAATATTAACGCAATTATCATCCTCGTGTTACTTCTAACAAAACATTTAACTTTAGAGTTGACTCAACCCCAACCTCTGGAAAATAACTAATCATAGTTATTAGTAATACAATGATTTAATTTCTTAATATATTTTTTAAATCGGAGTGTCATATTCTGCACTCTAGACGAGGATGTTAAAACTATACACATATCACACACTTATGGTCTGTTTTGATAGAGTATCAAAAATGATAGTTGATGTTTATATTTCTAAAGTTGAAGTATCAATATCAAAATTGATACAAGTTGACACTTGTATCACATTACATGTTTTGTTGTCATTATAAATTTCAAAATTGATAATATTAGTCAAACATCTCTGAGTGATCACCATCAATATTTATTTTAAAATTGATAGTGATAGAAATACTTGATAGGGTTACCAAACAGGGCCTTAGATATGTCACAACAAACTTTTGATTAGGTCATGTCTTTGATTCTCAGCTTAACAGTCATGTTAATTTAGAACTTTTTTAAAGGTCCCTTATATTGAGACCACTTCCAACAAAGTACATTTACCTTTGAAATCTTTCCACCCAAATTTTAAAAAAATGATTAAACTGGAGATATTGATAGTTTATTGTTTTAACCTCTTGACATATTCTTAAATCGAAGTAATACAATTTGGTGCATGATTAATTGAGTTTTTGTTAAAAAATATGTTTTAGTAACAAAATTTGTTAAAAAGGAAGTTTGATCATCATTACGAATATATATATTTAAAGAAGATTCCTTTCTAGACAAAAAAGACAGCGAAAATTAATACCCAATTCGTTTTCAAAGGATTCCGTTTAACATATCAAATCAAACGTGTTACCAAACACTTTTACCTGCAGTTAGTTATTTGAAATATACTGAACATCCACTTCACATTTTGATGAGGCCGTGCAGCATTGCTAGTGTTGAAGGGATATCATCATTATACTTTTATTTGTTCTTTGGTTGCATCATAACATTGAATTTAACCATCATCTTCAAATTTAAAATATGATAAAAATGAGTTGTAATATATTTTTACTATTAATATGATAATATTTATTTTAAACTAAAAATCATATTATGTAATTAAAATTAATATTTATATTATATTTAAGTTTTTATTAAAATTACATGTAATATTTTTCTGATGTAAATATACTATATTTTATAATTATAAATCAGATATAATATGTAAGAAATAGATTCATATTTAAAATTTTATATTGTATCATGCGCCTTGATATAAGTCAAATGTATTTTTTTCTGTAAGCATAATAATACTTTGTAATTTTAAATCATGTATAATCAACATGGTTTAGTAAATTGATTAGTATTTATATTTTTTATTATATTTAAATCATGATATAACTCAGATGTACTGCTTTTATGCTCTAAACATAATTAGACTTTACGATTATAAATTAGATGTAATCAAGATGATGTAATAAAAAGATTAATATTTTATAATATATTTAAATCATGCTATAGGTCAGATGCAATACTTTTATGCTCTAAACATATGGATAAAATAAAATTTAATTAATGGAAAATAATAAGTTGGTTAATATTCAACATCATCTATCTTAGACTTAAATAATATAAATTTTAAATACAAACACTTTTGACTTTTTTACATTACAATTAAAATTTGATCGATTGTCTTTAAAATTATTTGTTTATGCTTGATATACCATTATTTTGATTATTTATATATTATTGAATATGATATTATTTTTTAAATATATATTAATTTTTATCCAAATCTTAAAAATAAATTAACTATTTTCATTACAATGTTAGTAGTTTATAAGATAGAAAAAGAGATTTTTAATTCTTTAATAATTATTGAAATCAAATTAGATTATCAAATTTTTATATTTCATTTGCATACCCTGAGATTAATGTCATTTTTTAAAATCATATTTGTTTGAAATAATTAAAAAATTCTATAATAAGAGTTGTATATTGCCAATTATAATGATATCAATCTAAATAAAATATTTTTTTGAGCACGGTGGAACAGTGACCAGGAGGCATGTAGCCCCGCGTGTGATTGAGCGGTCGAGTCTCAGCTCGATCCCCAGCGACAGTTGTCCCTCCCGGACAGTCGGGCATGACTGCGTGTAGACGTTCGAGCGTCTGTTCGGCGACCCTTGCTCTTCGTGAGCAAGGGTGGTGCTGATCAACCAAGGTGGTTGATCGGCAAATAAAATAAGAATTGTATATTACCAATCATGCTGATCTCAGTCTAAATAAAATACATAATACATTATATTGTATAAACACTCTAATAGGGCTGCAAGCTCTCGCCATGTTGGATGGTCAAAATTTGTGGGAGAAGTCAACAACTTGGATGTTATAGAATAGTAAGAAAAAGTGACTGAGGGGTTAATGGAATGTATCAAAATGGACCGGTAGTTATAATAATTGGAAGAAATAAATCTAACAATATTAGTTTGTGGTGAACAAGTTAAGAATTTTGTTGACTTTCTTAATTGGATCCTAAGTCAATTTTCTCAAAAATATATGAGAAATTTTTTTTCCCTCGTGGTCTTTCATCTTTTATAGTTGTAGATGGTTCACACTCTTTTATTATCTTATTTAGGTGTGTGCATGGTTTTGTTTGGTCCAACTTTGGGTTATTTTTTTAAAATCAAACTAAAACTACTTTAAGGGTCAAACTCTTGACCGCGAAACCATTTTGTTATTTTTTTTAAAAGTTAAAACGATTTTAAAGGTGAAAATCTTGACCGAGAAGAAAAACTTTTTTATTTAAAAAAACTAGTTTAAAGGTCAAAAATCTTGACCGAGAACGTGGTACCATTTTGTTGAAATTTGAGAATGGTGATACTAATTAAAAAAAACGGGGCTATTAATGAGGCATACACAGGCCCACCGATGCATTAAACCCCGCGAGCGAGGCCGCAGCCGGGGGGTGTTCGGGCGGGCGGCAGTGCGGGGGACGAGAGATGGAGAGGAGCCTTCTAAAGGACTTCGAATTGCCGCCGAAGAACCCCACGATCGAAGCTCAGCTTCGATGGCGCAAGGCGGCGGCGTGGGTGGTGAAGAACCGCCGCAGGAGATGGCGCTTCGTCGCCGATCTGAAGAAGCGCGAGGAAGCCGCGCAGAAGCGCCTCCAGATCCAGGTTTATTCGCTCTTCCCCTCAGTCCTTCCTATTCTTCCTGCGTAGATTAATCGCTCCCCCCCCCACTCCGTCCTTCCTATTCTTCCTGCTTGGTTTCGTCTTCCGCGACTAGCTTTTTCTCTTCTCCGTTGGTCCTGGTTGCTTGGAGACCCAAAAGGATCCCCTCTCCAGTTGCCTTTTCTCATCACGACGAACGGCCGATCCGGAGGACTCGCGGAATGAAGTCCTACGATTCTCCCGGCGAGAACACCGGCGCCGGGAAGAGACACCATTCTACTTTGCAAACCGAGTTCTGCGCCCCGGACATCTCAATTCTTCCTCGATCGTCGCCGTCCTGGTGCTGCCGCCAACATGGACTTTTTCCTTGGGCGGCAAATACCAGGTCGATTTTCGCAGGGGAAAACAAGCCGAAGTAATAGAATCCATTTATATCGTTCTGAAAAATACCGGTGCCTCGGAATATTCACAAAATTCGGCTCTACTGCTTTGCCCATCCTTTCCTTGGCACATGAGATGGGCCTGCACATCTCTTCAAGAGAAAGTGCGATGCTTCCGTATGCTGGCCGTGGCCTCCCGGTCTACTTCCCTTTCCCAGTTTCAAACCACACCGCTGAGCGCGGACACCACGAGGGGACCAGATGCGATGAACACAGATCATCTAGGTCGTCTGGTGGAGAAATTTCCTCTTAACTTACAAGAATCATATCTACTGCTGCTACCCTCATACATCGCGTAGTTGTCAGGCATGATATCAGGGTCAGGGTCAATGAGACATTCATCCTTTTGTTATAGTGTAAATGCACACTAGGTCCGTTTTAAAGAAATCACTTTACCACTAGGTCCGTTTTCAAAAACACTTTACCATTAGGTCCGTTTTTTCAAAATATCGTCACCCCCACTCCAATTTGGATTTGAAATGTCGTAAATGCCCCCCCGCCGCCCCCCGGCGAGGCGCCGCCGCCTGCGGAAGCCTCCCCCCTTGGCGCTCGCCCCGCCCCCCGCGGCGCTCCCACCGCCTGCGGAAGCCCCCCCCCCGGCGCGGCTCCCCTCTCTCGAACCCCCCCGCCGCGGAAGCCCCCCCGCCCCCCGGCGAGGCGCCGCCGCCGCGGAAGCCTCCCCCTTGGCGCTCGCCCCGCCCCCGCGGCGCTCCCACCGCCTGCGGAAGCCCCCCCCCCCCCGGCGCGGCTCCCTCTCTCGACCCCCCGCCCGCGAAGCCCCCCCCCGGCGCGGCTCCCTCTCTCGGCAACCCCCGCCCCGGCGGCGGCGCCGCCGCCTGCGGAAGCCCCCCCCCCCCCCCGGCGCTCCCCCCGCCCCCGCGGCGCTCCCACCGCCTGCGGAAGCCCCCCCCCCCCCCCCCGGCGAGGCGCCGCCGCCGCGGAAGCCCCCCCCCCCCCCCCCCCCGGCGCTCCCCCCGCCCCCGCGGCGCTCCCACCGCCCGCGGAAGCCCCCCCCCCCCCCCCCCCCCCCCGGCGCTCCCCCCGCCCCTGCGGAATCCCCCTCCCGCGGCTCCCCGCAGCCACAAGGCGAGGCTCGCCCGCGGAACACCCCCCCGCCCCCCGGCGAGGCTCCCACCCGCGGCGCTCCCCCCGCCGAGGGTAAAAGTGGGATTTGAAAATGATGGGATGAAGAAATGGACTGGATGATAATGAAATTCAGTGTCAACGGACTAAACAGTAACGAAATGTGGTCAACGGAGTTTTTACTAAAGTCATTTTCTTAAATGGACCTAAGAGTAATTCTCCCTTTGTTATATTACTTATCTTATAGGTCTCATCCATCCAACACGTCGTCACCTGCAGGCTCTGAATTTCCCAGTCTTATCTTTGTGACAATGAAATTCTTTAGGCACAATCTTCTTGAACAAGTGAATCTAATATAAAGGGTCAACATATCGTTATAACGATCCGAGATTTTTAATTTTTTTAATGAGTTTAAAAGACATGACAAATTTCACCGTATCACTCAACTCAATACAAACTTTTATACCAAATTGTTTGGGGTCAGCCAAGCCCATATGAAATAGGTGGCTGCATTCACATCTATTCACATTATTTTTTTCGAGATATTTAAACGAGATATTTAAATTATATCATATTAGCTTTCTCCAAGTTATTGTATTTTTATTTTTTATTATTTTTGTTTCTTATTTTAACTATAGTTTGGTTAAATATACATCTAATATATACAAATTATCCTTACATTTAATATATCCCAATTATTACGATGTCTTTTCTTTTGCATTTTCTCCAATATATTTGTTTTTTATTCTATCTAATTAATGTGGTCATTCATTCATATATCTATGACGTTTACTTCATAGATATAAAATTTTTTATTTACAACATTTATCATCATACAACATGAGAAATCTTATAATTATACGGTAACATTTCTGTTTCAACTTTTTTAGAATCTTGCAACCACACAATACTTATACCTGTGTAGTTATCTTTATTTCATTCAACCTGTTTCGATCATATAAAAATAGACAATATAATTTTTTGTATATCAAGTTTTAGTTGAACTTTCTGAGCTTATTTAATACCGTAACATATGTATCGTTTGGTAACATACACAGCAGAAATCATCACGAAATATTTGGCTAATAATTTCATATTTTAAATTTATAACGCAAAACATATTACGTAATATAAGTGTCTGTCTCTATTGTTTTTGATATTACTATTTTATCTTCTATAAATATTAATATCAAAAATAATATAATATTGTTTTCGTACTCAAACGAAAATATGACAGGACATTAAATTGTTCGACCGCCGAGCCAAATCGTACGAACTGGTCCTGATTATTAATATAAATAATGTTTATATAAATTTATGATAAAATAATATTTATTTTATTTTTTAGAACTTTTAAATTAATATATAAATATAAATTAATTATTTTGAATGTTATATGTACTCGGTCTCAATTCAAACCTAGCTGAATGGAGTTGGTTCGGTTTGACAATTGCGTTCGGTTAGATAATTTGTTATAGATACCCCACCTCCTTATTTTTTGTTTTATATATTCATATGATTCATGTGATAATGACTTGGAAAGAGTATTTAAAAGCCTATCTAACCGACCGCTGCAAAGTCCAGAATTTCTGATTTTCCAGATACGAGTAACAGTCCACTGTAAAAGTGGAAGGGTTTCTGGATTTTCTGATACATGTCTAAAGCGTGCGACGACAATGGCCTCCACTCTGTACGCGACCTGCGCCTGGGGCGCAGGTCAGGGCTTCGAGCGCTGTGCCTCCCGGCGGCTGTTCAAGTCGGGCGTCCCCAAGGGGGGACGACCCGTGGGGTTCGACCGATCGGTCCCTCGCCACCCGCGGCGCCAGCGGGATTCTGGCCACTGGGCCACGTGAACAAAAAAAAAAAGAAAAAAAAAGACAATGGCCTCCACTCGTGATTTTGCTCGCGACCGAGGGAACCTGCGCTCTCATCCGGCCCCTCCGCCGTCCGCCGTCCACCACGGAGTGGGGACCTCCGGACGACGGGAGGCCTCCCGCGTCACGTCCCGCATCGTCAGAAATCCATACTTCGGAGGTCGTCTCCTTCTTCCTTGGCTTGGGCTCCCGCCTTTCGTTATCCGTGCCATTGCGGTGAAACAGGACGGCCACTTGTGTCTCCGCTTGTAGCATCCCGGAAACTTCGTAGGAAGGAGACTGCAGCGACGGAAGTCTAAACTAATCTATTGACGGGGACTTCGTTTGTTCCCACCTGCGGACCAGCTTATCCTGTTCCCGGATCGGTTTTCTAGTGGGAGGACATCGTCAGCGATGGCGTGTTCCTCCCTCTAGCCAGCTATTCTTTGGTGTATCAGGCATCAGCCGTCGCTACCATTCTTTCTTTCTTTTTTTAATTTTAATTCTTTTTCCGTTCACCTGGCTTCGTGCCACGCCGTCTATTCAAAGTCAACCACAGAGCATGATGTGGGTTCTCGAGCCCAACAAACACCTGCAATCACGGAACCTGACCATGATGGTTTCCGCCGTTGGATTCTCATATATATGCGTGTGGGTGCTCTTGATTTGGTTTGATTTGATTTTTGAGGAATTTTGTTTTCCAAGTCAAGCATACCTCTTGAATCCTTGAAACAAATTAAATCAAATTATATATTTGTCTATATATGATATGATTTGATTTACATTATAATTTAATGAAATTACTAGATATGTGTTCTTATATATGATTAGTTTTGTCTTAATGACTTAAGTAATTATTTTACATGTAAGATATACAAATATTATCGATAAGTCCAAAGTAATGTGTATATAGGTGGCGTTTGATTAACCTCGATTCTAGCAGAGCATGGTGGATTTAGAGTGTTTGATACTTTGATTTAATGTCTTGATCAACTTCTAAACTTATGTCTTGTATATTAATAAGCTTCTTAAATATAAGTGGTACAGTTTTCAGGCATAAATTGTTTATAGAGGATATAAATAACATGTATGATATAACCTAAGTAAATACTAAATTTATTGACATGTAAACATCTTATCAAATTAAATATTTAATTTTATTACAAATTAAAAGATTAGACTTAAAATTAAGTCACAATAAATATCATCTTGATCTGATCTGGATTATTCAATTTAACTGGCTTGATTCAGTTTAAAATACTTTTAAAATCTAATCAAATCAATAGTTAATTTGAACTAAATCAGATTAAACCAAATTATTGAGTTGGTTTTGTTTATCTGAACATTGCATATTTAAATTTAATCAAACTGTACAAAACTATTGGTTTGGTTTTGTTTTTTCTGGTTGAGCTGAATAGTGAACACCCATAGCCAGCTCAACCCCTAACTTGGCTTCTTTACATGGTCTGTGTGATGATTAACATCTCCGCCTTAGTGGAAAGGCAACTGCAGAGGAGCCTTGAGTCCAGCTGACACTTGTGCGAGCAATGGGTGTTGCCAGTTGGCTGTGGTGTGATTTGTTTGTGGAAGATTTTAGCTTGGGGGCACCAATGTGGGTGTTCTTTTTTCTTTTTTTGTTTATTTTTTTATCGTAAGAATATGTTTAGATGGCTGGTTGTTGTGAAACTTACTCAAAATTCTTAGTCCATTCCTATGCTAGGCTGTTCATTGCTATATATATATATATATATATATATATATATAGAGAGAGAGAGAGAGAGAGAGAGAGAGAGAGAGATCTGGGTGAGATCTTGCCTTGTTGATCTTCCCAAGTCACTGTTGAAGTCCAAAGTGGCATCGCTTGGAGCAATGGTGAGTAGCAAACAGTAGGGAGGGTATTATGACTGGTGCAGACAGTGGGAGTATGGTCAGCATTCATTTGACTGATTAGAGAAACGTGAGGAGTTGAGTTTAAATAGGATAACTGGTCGGATTGTGCAAGTGCCTAAGCAATTTTCTTAAGGGTACTCTGGTGCCCAAGTGGGCGAATTGAGTGCTTTCTTGAGAGTAATTCAATGTGATTTGGATGATTTAAATATATCTGAAGAAATAACTCAAAACCAACATGAGTGGAGAAAAAAATTCATACAACTGACATCAAATGATTTGCGATTAAGGCTTGAAGAGATGAGTTGAGAAAGCGAGATTGTTGGTCAGTGTTATGTTCTTGTCATGTCTAATAACCTTCCTTGCTGAGCTTATTTTTATTCTCACAAGTTACTGTTCAGGGTGGCATTGAGAAGAGTGGCCTAGGTTGTTTGAAGCAGACACTCCCAGCAAATGTGCCTCACTGCCCTGATGTTGAGCTGCCCCTTTCGCCCTTAGTACCGGTGGATCATGCATGTAGTGATAGATTTGAAGTTGCTAATGACTGATATAACCATGTGCTATTCCTAAAAGGCTATGCTGGATGGCTTTTCACATCAGCTACTTATTTAGGGGACATAACATCATTGACTAAGGGTTCCTTTTCATTGGTGGTATTTGTAGATAATTAAATGGAACTGCTCATAATTTGCACAGGATATTTTTCAGGAGCTTATAAATGTGACTCGAATAATTCAGTATTTCAGTTATGTTGTGGTTACCCGATAAAGTTCTGTTGTCAGGTCTTAGATATGATGAAATGATTGGCTGTACGTAGATAATAAGAAAACAATTTAATTCATGCTTCTCTAGTTTTTACCCATTTCGGTCTGTCATTCTACTGATGGATGTTTCTGCCCAGAACATTTAAAACGAAATGGATAGGGAGCCAAGAAGATCTGCAGTGCTTCTCCATTGTCTTTTCCTTCTTTTACGTGTGGGGTAAAAGGATGATGTCCTGCGCGTGCATGCCTTTGCTTTTATGAAACAGATCGGCAGATAGATGGTTAATGCTGCTGTTTTTCATTGCTCTTGCCCAGGTTTAATCCCTGGTTAATCTACATTTACTCTTGAAATTGATCCCTACATTTTAATAAACATGGGGTGATTTTATCTATTCCAGTGTAAAATTAACTCTATCAAATCGAATTTGTTTTGAGTAAAATTTGGACTAAACTATGATGATTCTCTGTTTTTCATAACCTTTTACCATAAATGGGGACATAGCATAGATGTTAGGCTAGCAAACTCATCATAATGAACCAAATTATGAAACCAGGGAGTGGGAAAGCCCATGTCATGTTGATGAAGGGTGATAGCTTTTGAAGGCTGTTGCATGTTTAGGATTACAAAAAATAGTTTAGCTATAAATCAGAAAAAGCTTTACATAATCATTTATTTGGCTCGACAAGCCTAATCAGACCGGGTGGGACAGAACTGAAGAAAGTATGTACATAATCATTTATTTGGCTCGACATGCCTAATCAGACCGGGTGGGACAGAACTGAAGAAAGTATGGCATATCTTCTCAGTGGGACATGAGATCTTGACCAGTTCCAATCAGGATGGACAGAATTGATTGGCTTGCTTGGAAGCTTATAATGACACGATCTTAGCTGTAATTTCAATTGTTGCCAGTGCTCTAAGGAGAGTATTTAGATAAAATTGGCACATCTAAAGAATGGACAGCCTGCCGCTGTTCTAGTTTATGGACTTCCCTTTCAGGTGGAAGAAGCTTTTCTTGTAATATGTTTTCTTCCTATTTTTTTGGTTTGTGTTTTTTCTTCTTTCTCCTATCATTTTTTTATAGTCTAGCGTCTTCTTAAAATCCTACTTTGTCTCCTTGTGCTTTCTTTCAATGCATGCTAATGAAACACCTCTCTGAGGACAACCTTGCCAAAAAAAGAGAATTGCTGTCGTAATATATGACAGTAAATGTGCAGTACGAATCATGTACATTACATGGATACTCTTGTTTTGTATTCAATATAGTACAATATGGAAGCATAAGATTCCTTTTTCTCATTGCATTTTCTTGATTTTATTTGTTCTCCAGGAAAAGATCCGAATTGCCCTATACGTCCAGAAGGCAGCTCTTGCATTTTTAGATGGTTCGAAACAAAACATCTCTTGTAACTTAAAATGTCATGCGCTTCTTAAGATGTAACTTGTGCATCTCAGTTTATGCTTTCTTTTTCTTTACAGTTGGAGCTGCTGTGAGCAAAGGTGATTATAAGCTTTCGGAAGAGGCAAAGAGAGCTGGTTTTTTTATTGACCCAGATGAACTGGCATCCATTGTTCATGGACATGATTTTAAGAGACTTAAGTTGCATGGGGATCTTAATGGTGTATGTCATAAACTCCGGTCATCATTAACCAAGGGTATCAACACAAATGACTTATCTATTAGGCAGGACATTTTTGGTGTCAACAAGTATGTTGAGAAGCCTTCAAGAAGCTTCTGGATGTTTGTGTGGGATGCACTACAAGACCTAACACTCATCATTCTTATGGTCTGTTCTGTTATCTCTGTTATTGTTGGACTTGCCACTGAAGGATGGCCCAAGGGCATGTATGATGGATTGGGAATCGTTCTTAGTATTTTCCTGGTTGTCGTAGTTACTGCCATAAGCGACTACAAGCAATCTTTGCAATTTAGGGATTTAGATAGAGAAAAGAAAAAGATAGCTGTTCAGGTCACACGAGATGGTTTTAGACAGAAAATCTCTATTTATGACCTGGTTGTTGGGGATGTTGTTCATCTATCAATAGGAGATCAAGTACCTGCCGATGGGCTTTATATTTCTGGGTACTCCTTGCTTATTGATGAATCTAGCTTGTCCGGGGAAAGTGAACCTGTGCATGTTTCTGAAGAGAAACCATTCCTTCTGGCAGGAACCAAAGTACAAGATGGATCCGCTAAAATGTTGGTCACCTCTGTTGGCATGAAGACTGAATGGGGAAAGCTAATGGAAACTTTGAACCAGGGAGGGGAAGATGAGACACCATTGCAGGTTAAGTTAAATGGCGTTGCAACTGTTATTGGGAAAATTGGTCTAGCTTTTGCCATTTTGACATTTTTGGTGTTACTAGGAAGATTTGTTTTGATGAAAATATTTCATGGAAATTTACTAAAATGGTCACTGAATGACGCCATGCTAGTCTTGAACTATTTTGCCATTTCAGTTACAATAATTGTTGTTGCTGTTCCAGAAGGTCTTCCCTTGGCTGTGACACTGAGTCTTGCATTTGCAATGAAGAAGCTAATGGATGAGAAAGCATTGGTACGACATCTATCCGCGTGTGAAACAATGGGATCTGTTAGTTGTATCTGCACAGATAAAACTGGAACCTTGACTGCTAATCGCATGGTGGTGAACAGGATATGGTTGTGTGAGGTATCAAAGGCCTTTACTGGTAAGGCAAGATGGGAAGATTTGAATAATTTTGTACCTGAAGGAGTTCATGATATTCTGCTGCAATGTATTTTTGAAAATACTGGTTCTGAGATAGTGCAAGGGAAGGATGGCAAAAGTACCATTTTAGGTACCCCAACTGAGACAGCACTTCTAGAGTTTGGTTTGGACATAGGGGGAGATTTTGATGCAAAACGACAGGAATGCACAATCATAAAGATTGAGCCCTTCAATTCTGTTAAAAAGAAGATGTCGGTTCTTGTGTCTCTACAAGAAGGCATGCATCGTGCATTTTGCAAAGGTGCATCAGAAATTATTCTGCAAATGTGTGACAAGTTCATTGATAGAAGTGGCAACTGTGTGCCCTTATCTGAAAGTAAGGCAGAAGAAATCTTGTCCGTTATTAACAGTTTTGCTAGTGATGCACTGAGAACACTTTGTGTGGCATTCAAGGATATAAATGGAACCGTTAATGCTGAAGAGATTCCATCTGATGGCTATACCATGATAGCAATTTTTGGCATTAAAGATCCAGTACGGCCTGGTGTCAAGGAGGCAGTTCAAAGTTGTATTGCTGCAGGCATTGTGGTCAGGATGGTAACAGGAGATAACATAAACACTGCAAAAGCAATAGCTAGAGAATGTGGTATCCTTACAGATGGTGGTGTAGCAATAGAGGGTCCAGATTTCCGTAATAAGAGTATGCAGGAGATGAAGGAGTTGATTCCCAAAATTCAGGTTTATTTTCATACTACATGCAGATAATACTTTCTACTGTTGATGTACGTATTCATTATCATTTTCATGCCTGTTACAGGTTATGGCACGTTCTTTGCCTCTAGACAAGCATGTGTTAGTTACAAATTTGAGGAGAGTATTTGGAGAGGTTGTAGCAGTGACTGGAGATGGAACTAATGATGCACCTGCACTGCATGAGGCTGACATTGGACTAGCTATGGGAATCGCTGGGACAGAGGTACATATAAAGTTCTACCTCCAAAGTTCAAGCACACTTTTCTTCATTGAGATCTTATTCGGACCAGACTATTTTATCTAGAAAACAGAACTACTTTATGTTGTAAGGGCCTGAAGAGATGTTTCATTCAAGCTTTCACCTCACTTACTTTATGTTTAAGATTTTTTGTTTTATTTTAATCATGCTATAGCTTACACAAACTTCATGCAGGTCGCGAAAGAGAATGCTGATGTGATTATATTGGATGACAATTTTGCAACTATAACAAATGTAACTAAATGGGGACGTTCTGTTTATATAAACATCCAAAAGTTTGTACAGTTTCAGCTGACTGTTAATATTGTTGCATTGATGGTCAATTTTGTTTCGGCATGCATAACAGGTACTACAGACTGGTTGACAATTTTTTGCTTTTTTCTTTCTTCTTAGAATGTGCTTACTAAGATAATCTGGCACAATTTTTGCTTAATCCATAGGAAATGCTCCTCTCACAGCAGTTCAGCTTCTATGGGTTAACATGATCATGGACACTTTAGGTGCTCTGGCATTAGCAACGGAGCCTCCAAATGAGGAGATGATGAGAAAAAAACCAGTTACACGAGGTGCAAATTTCATTACGTCAATCATGTGGAGAAACATTATCGGCCAGAGCATTTATCAACTTGCTATTTTGGGAGTTCTGATGTTTAGTGGCAAAAGGATACTCAACCTCCATGGTCCTGATGCAAATTCTGTTCTCAATACATTCATATTCAATACCTTTGTGTTTTGCCAGGCCAGTATTTTCTTTTCAATCAAGAGTTTGATGGCTTAAATACTACTCATAGGACTTGTTTTCTTCTGTTAGTTGTTTTCTGCTGATTAGGATATAATTTTTTTCTCTATTGGTGGTGCATTTCTTATATTTCTAACAACGAAAGAAAAACACAACTGAGATTGCGATCATTTGACTTCACACCTTTCTTGAGCTTACTTTTTTGTCCCCTCTTTATCTCAGCCATGTCAAAGGTCTTTAAAAAATAGTTGTATTCAGGCACCGTTTGGGAATTCAATCTAGTTGGAGGAAGGGAAGGCAGCTGTATGTGGGTTCCGGCAGCATGCACTGCACTTCCGAGACCTGCACCTGCATGGATTTGAATATCCTGGATGGCAACTGAATAGTGAACAACGTATGGTACATGATGTTATCAAGGATAAATATGGATAATATGGGTCAGTGCAAAAAATGAGATCGCTTGGGGAGAAGTCATCCCACCAAAAAGTGGATTATGTTAACCAGTTTCATACCTCTCTTATGCCAAATATACCAAGAATAAGGAATCTCACCCCTGTCAAACTAACTCTGAATAACCAAAACCTGCTCCGCTAGAAACAATTCAGGCCCATCTTTGTCAGCAATCTCATAGTAGACAACCATTTGAATCAGATGAATATCTGCATGCCTGATGCGAACACAGCATGAATGCCTTTTCCTACATCTGAGCATTCTGTTTCATTTTGATTACCCAAACACCAGATTTGCGGTTAGGCAGTGCCTTTGAGTAAATGGCCCAGTTTGTGTGCTGTTCCTTCTGTTCCATAATCCGTAACGTTTGCTCATCATTACTAGTTGCTCCTCATATGCAGGTTTTCAATGAAATAAACAGCCGTGAAATGGAGAAGATTAATGTTTTTCGTGGGATCTTCAACAGTTGGATCTTCACAGCTATTATTATCTGCACGGTCATTTTTCAGATAATAATAGTCCAATATATGGGGACTTTTGCGAGCACAGTTCCTCTTTGCTGGCAATTATGGTTAATATCAGTCGTGATCGGGTCCGTCAGCATGATCATCGCCGTGCTTCTGAAATTTATACCCATCAACACCAACTCCATAAAACATACACTTGTCGATGACAATGGTTACCAGCAGCTACCGAGCGGCCCAGAAGAAGTGTGATTGCACTCTGGAGGACCAAGAACGCAGGTACGGCAATCCCTGTAAAAGCATCTGTCTGTCAAACAGGAATGTGGCAATGTTTTTGCGTCCTTCCTCACTCTCAATAGAGATCTAGAGCTTCAGATCAGGTGCTGCTTACACTTGACTGGAACTCTCTTTACTATGGGTGGGCAAGAACCATGAAGAAGATAATGCTAGATTCCTGAGCTAACCTGTTCTTCCTTGATGACGTTAGGGAATACCACGTGCTTCTATCACGCTTCGAATGGATCTTCATTTGTTTTTTAAAATTGTCTTACAGAGCTTCTATCTCTGATGTTGGTTCTTGTTTTGTTTTCTTCATCTTGTTTTAACTTCTCAGATCGGCACTCATTTAGAATCTCTCTCTCTCTCTCTCTTCAGCTCTGTATGCGTGATTGGCGACGAACCATCCAGATGGTAATCCAATCCCAAGCAAGCAACCAGCTATCTAACAGTTGACCTTTGTGACTCCTCCGGTAATGTTATATCGCCCAATAAGCTAATCTGAACAGCAAGGGCACACGAAGATACAAGCCACTGCTAACTTCGTCCGATTTGGAACATGTCCATTCCCAAATCCTTATCTTATTATTACTCAGTAGCACCGGTTCGAATGTACTTTTTTCTGGAAATACCAGTGAAGTTTTTTCACCAATAATCTGTTGAGCATTCGGGCATCCCATTCATTCTATTCTTTGATTCTTCAATTTGCCTTCGTTCCCTGGATTTTGTGTCTTTCAACCAGTGTGGAATGGGCTGAAACAGCCTCATATATTTATCATTTTGTTCATCTGTCTGTTCAGAAGCACTTAGACTTGTCGGGCATACCTGGTCAGAAGCGTCAGAAGCACTGCACTTGTCGGCCAACTGCGTCGACGAGAGCCTTCCGATAAGCTCTGATTTCTGAGAAGCCTTTCTTCTTCTGAACTCCAAAATCGTAGTCTCAAATTTGGACTCCAAAGGGTTTTAAATACAAGTAGAGGTTTGATTTCCCAAAGAAGATTCAAGCTAAATCAAACCAAATGTACCTCCAAAAGCAATTGAATTAGTTTTAACTTATAGCTTTTTAAAATATATAATTTACATAAAATATACAAAGTCATTATTATCTAATCTGACTTAACATAAATATTCAATCTCGGTTGGGTATTCAGTTTACATATTAAACTTGGTTTGCAGTACCTTTGAAACTCAACCGAATTCATCTTTCTAGTTCTGTTTGGCTCACTCCAAACTAATAATTAGAGTTATTTATGTATATGAAAATATTTAATTACATATCATACTATCTATTAATATAATAATTTATTTTTAAATATATTTTGAGTTAAATTGGTAGTCAGGCACTTTAATTGATATTGATAGCAATGAGGAAGAATATGTTCGAGTGTTTGGGCAATAGTATGAAACCTGTAACATAAACAAAACATGTTTTGGGAAAAAAAGTGTTAGTTTTTTTTTAGTTTGATATTCTAACTTTTAAAAATATTAAAATTGTTATGATATTATTTTGATATTTTAATTAAATTGTAGATATTTCGTTAGTTTAAACATATCAGGTGTTACCTTCTTAAGATGTCTCTTAGACAAGTCAAGAATTTAATATTGTTAGAAGAGATGAAGAGGTACATCTAAATTAACTTGGCATAAGTATATCTAACATGACTTGGATAAATTAGGCATAAAATAAGAGTTAGTGGAAGACTATGGTGAATGAAAAAGACAAATCTATGTAGTTGATCTCAATTATTTGAGACTAAAATTTTAAGTTTGAGTAATCAGATAGGGCATAAGGTGTTCATCCAAACCCGATTAACAAACCTAAACGGTTCGACTCAGTAGCAACCTATTGAAATAATAGTCTCAAATAATAATTCTTGAATCAAAATTGAACTATTATTTATAAATAATTTAATTTGGTTCTCCTTCCTTCTGAATTGAATCAAATAAATTAGTTAGTCCGATTACAATTATTTCTATATTATATTAATTTTAAAATATTGTATTTTAAATTTTTATGAATGATATCAAAATGCTAAATCCATCTTATATATAAGATAATAAAACTCTTAAATAATTGAATACCATAATTTATTTTTATTAAATAAATAAATGATATTTATATATATTAACGATGAACCGAACCGGACCTACACTACCGGTTCAGTTCGCTTGTCCCTTCGGTTTTATTAGTTTCGACAAAAAAGTAAAGTGCATCGCGAACAGCACTACCATTATCTACTTGTATAAATTTTAATGTTTTATTATATTTAAAACTACAACGTATTTAAAACATCAGCAGCACGGGCGAGCCGGGTTATATTGAATGGGGAAATAAACGGTTTTTAAAGCAAGTCGTTGTTCTGAGGTCAACGCGTATGCCTTCAGCTTCGCGACCGCCGGAACTGGCAGTGGCAGCCGAGGAGCTTCCCCGCGATCTGAATCTCAGGTTGGGCGACTAGCAAGTGTCGTATGGAGGCCGGAGAGATTTCGGGATCAGATGAGCACGACGATGTGGCTGATCAGCTTCATGGAAGGGGTTCAGCAGCCGTTCGGCTTCCGCCCATGGAAGAGGTTCGGCAGCCCCCTTGCTTGGGTCCAGGGCATTCCTCTTGATCAGCCTATAGTCGATTGTTTCTGGAGTGCGCGCTCTTTCGTGTCCCCTTCATCTGAATCGTCTCTTGACGATTTTGTTGTTTGATGATGCTCTTCGTTGTTTTTTTTACCTTTTTGTCGTGGCTTGTTCAGACCACACGACACTCTGTTCGGCGTTGCTTTCTTGTACCAAATTTGAAGATTTGCATACAGTTGAATGCTATGCGACACTCCCTGCATCTGTACACCACAGAATGGGAGTACTTTTACTGGTCTCTGTTTTGAGCTATCGCTGGTTTGTCGAACTTGGATTGCTGCACGAGGACGAAGTAGTTATTGCCTTATGTTCTATAGCATTGTCTGTCTACCTTTCGCCGGGTGATATTATCTAACGCGGGGAGTAAGTATTGTACACTCTGTTCGTATTGTGCTTTTCCGGGGCTATAGAATAAATGTATGTATACCACAAATGAAAGAATGGTGTATATCATCCAGGTACTGCGCACCTCTGATAAATTCCTTTGGAAATGCCTTTCAAATCTTGGAGCATCTGCTTGTTTTAGTTTCTGCAGGTGTAAAGCGTAGATGTTTTATCTCGTCAAATTCACATTTGGTTCTGTTCACATTCACGTGACAGGATAAAGAGCTCAAATGATGTTTTTGTCAGCCTGCCATTGTTCCACCGGTGCTTGAGAGAATGCTTGAACACCTTATTCAAAGTTCAGGACGTCTGTATGTTCGGCTATATATATTTTCCTTAGTAGTCTTTAAGACCTAGGGATATAGTGTTTCTTTTTGTTGGAGAATTGTGGTACGTGGATATCATTTGGTTACTCGTATTAACTAAGCATAAGAATTTCTATCGAATGTTTTTGCTGCTATCACTAATCCATACCCGCGTTTTAAGCGGAGATCAGGTATTTTAGATGGTCGATGAGGCATTCTCATTCTTGTCATTATTCATACGTCACAATTTCATCCTTATTTCTAATTAGTGTTTGTTTTGTTACTTTGTTAATTGTCTGTCCCTTCTTCCCTTTTCTCGCTCCTGATGATAAATTCACTTGAATATTGCTATACTTGATTCTTACTACTGTAGATTTCTTAGAGCTAAAATGTTATATCTTATATATTAATATTGTTTAACCCAAGAGTTTGGCATAAAACAAAGAAGAGGATTTACATTAAAAGCATCAGAATGGAGCCATTGTACACCATGACCATGATCTTTCTCATCCTACTATTAGAAGCCTCGAGTTCAAGTGTACCGGTAGCAAACTAACGGCAGATTCTGTCATGATGCTGTAATGCATCAATTTTGGAGGGCACAACTTGTCTATAGTCTTATACCAGTGATTTCCATTCTAGGTCAAATTTAAAGGCTCTCCAAAGTTTAAGATTACACAACTTCTAGGAACAGGAGGGTTCGGTCAAGTCTGGGAAGGTGAAAGCAGTGGAAACGAAGGTTCCTTAAAGGTGGTATAGATACTGATCTTTCATCTATGTGCTTCATTATTCAAGCTTTTTCCTGTCGCCTCTAACTTCTATTGAGATGTAAAACAGGTGGCAGTGAAATTTGAGAAGACGGACAGTACAAGTTCAAAATCTGAAAAGGAGTGGGAAGCTTACAAGTAATCATGTGATTTTTTTATGTCCGTGTTGAGTCGGTGGTGATATTTGATTCACCTGTGCAGAGCTCTAAGTGGAATTGTTGGTGTTCCTCGTATGCACTACCATGGCACACAAGGGAAATATGACATTACGGTCATTAATCACTTCTATCTATGTTGAAGCTGTAGCTTCTTAGTTCTTACTTTATTCTGGGTCTGTATTTCTGAACCTGTTTATTTACTTCCTCTTATATCAAGTGTGACAGATCATAGATTTGCTGGGCAAGAGTTTGAAGGATCTTTTATCAGAGTCGCACGAAAAGTGAGCCATGAATGCAGCATTATCTAGCTTCTATGGCATAGATCCATGGAATCAACATTTACTCTTCATTTTGCAGTCTTAAATATCAATTTAAAAGTATTGCAATTCAAATGATCAAGATATTGGAGGCAGTGCACTCTAGAGGGTTGGCTATTTTCTTTCTACCGTGCAATGATTCTACATATCCTAGTTTTGAAACATGTTTGCTATATTCATATTTGTCAAAGCGAGTGCTTAGGTGCCAAGATGATTTTAAGACCCAAAGTGATGGACTGCTTTATTGGGTCTCAATCAATGTCCAAATCACCCCCCCTTAAGTGCCAAAACACCTCTAAATGGACTACTTTGGTACTACAATTAATCCATGCTGAGCTGTAACTAGTTCAGCACTGGTTCAAAATCATCAAATGACTATACCAGTTATCGCATTTAAAATGTCTTTGTTTTTCATCATTGGTCAAATGAAAGGTCTGGTCAGGGTTTCTTTCTTCCAAACCCCCCCCCCCCTATTTCCATTTCCTTGTCTCAATTTTTCCTATGTATATTTTTCTCTGTCGTGTATGTTGTTTATCCTAATTAACCTTGACTTTCAGTTTTAATGTGAGGAAAGTTTTATTCTCCGTCATCCAACTTAACGATCTATTTATAGGTTAAGTGAACATTAGTTTTTTTGTGTACATACTTAGATCCAATTTAATGAATTTTAGATTATACTGAGTGTACATATGTACGGATAGTCTATGTAAACTTTATCTTGGGTCATATAGCTCTACTGCTTAAGTGACTCTTAAGGGGGCACCTTACTGCTTAGGCATACAACGGGTACTTAAATCGTCTTGGCCACCTTGTCACCTTGGCAACGATGACTATATTTGTGTGATCTTTTCAACACTAGTTCTTAGTTCTTTGTGATTCTAGCTTGATGGAAAGCTCCATGATATTTTAAGTGTTAATGCAGGTATTTGCATGGTGACATAAAGCCTGGTAACTTATTGATTGATCGCAATACTTCTGAAACAAAAGTGTTTCTTACTGATTTTGGACTCGGTAATCTATTCCTTTCTTGACATGCTATAGTTACTGTAGTTTCACAATCTGTCAGAACATTGTATTTTTTGATGAGGTGACCACTTAATCTATCTTTTTCAGCCACCAGATGGAAAGACGACCAAGATACTCACGTTAAGTATGGTCAATCCAGGTGCAAATATTTTGAATCAGCTGTTTATCTTTATGCTGTCAAAGAATAAGAGATAGCCCAAGATTTCTTGAATGCCATCTTTACTTTTCTTTGAAAGTTTAAATCTGTTGAGTACAGTTTTGAGGGAACTGTGGAATATGCTAGTGTGCATACGCTCCTGAGGAGGATGCGAAGCAGGAGGGATGACATGGAGTCCCTCGCTTATACACTCATTCGTCTCCATTGTGGGCTTCCATGGCAAGAAGCTGAAGTACAGATTAAAATGTCTAAAGTTGATATATTTGGTGCATTTGAAGTGCCTGTTTTGGATACATGACATTTACGTTCATTTTGTTTTTTAGGAACAGATTGAAAACCTACATATAGAAAAGAACCAAAAATACTTCAATGTTTGTGAGAAAAAGATGTCTGCATCTCCAGAGGAACTATGTTGTCATCTCCCAACATCGCTCAGGAAATTTTATAATTATGCTATAGAGCTCGAGTTTGACGAGGAGCCCGATTATGAAGGATGCATTTTACTTTTCAATGATAAAGGAAGTCCAAAGAGAAAGAAGACATCAAACATTTTCAGGGTAAGCTTGGGTCTCTTCTTGCTCAATGGTGTGTTATCTCATGTCAGACTTAAGAAGCGTATTGTCTCATGATGATTGACATTAGCAGCCAATGCAAGTCAGAACAGGGAACCGTATTAGTCAGTGGATTAGTGTTCTTGATGCCCGACAACCCATAATGCAAAGGTAAACAAGGTTTCTCATTGCAGCCTGCATATATTTTTTTACACAAGTATAAGGCAGTAGTTTCTCAACTCAATGCAGGTATCATTACGGTGTGAAGAGTGAAAATCTTCAAATTTTTGTGGACAAATGGAAAGAAGAAAAACTATTCATTCAGAGTGTTGCTTCAAAAGACAACCTTTGGGCCTTAATTCTTGATGCTGGCACTGGATTTTCTGACCAAATTTATAAATACTGTTGTGATTTCGGTGTTGCTGTAAGTACCTAACTAAGCATAGAATTCACCCAATTCGTTCTGTAGGGTATTTTGGCTTAGAGCGAGAACATCTGTCCATTATTATTGCACCATTAGCGCTCTGTTGGTCATGGTTATAGAGGTTCATACTGTACCATCTTTTTCTCATAATTTGGGTGCTGAAGATTCACGGGACCCAATTACTACAAATAGAGTAAAACAGAAAAGTGAGTAGAGTATTCAAGTTCTCCTGGCATTGTAGGACATTTTTGTAGCTACTTTGTTGTCAATGAGCATGTATTTAATGGAATGTGTTTTAAGCTTGTTGACTTTAGAGACATGAGCAAGATTGGTTATTTAATTGAGTATTCAAGTTCTCCTTTCTACTACTTTATTTTGTTCGGCTTCATTGTTTATTCTTTTTTTACTTGTTAGCAAGATTGGTTTGAGGTACAATGGAATAAAGGCTACTTCATAACTTCAGCCGCGGGAGCAGCCAATGGAAGTTCCTTGATTGTCATGTCAAAAGGCAAGTTGTGAGTGAGAATTTCTCAGCCAGGGTTAGAAGATTTTTTTTTCAAACTAGACATAATGAGACCCACATTCATAGTTTTTGCTGTGACATATTTATTGTATTGGTGAGTTTCATCGATTGTGTCTGAGTTGGAAGATATATTTTTCAGCCCCCAACTGAGTAAATTCTCACTGCACTGATTCTACTCCCTTTTTGATATAACCATGATCTTTCTAAACCATGCATGCATGTTACGCTTTTCGGACCCAGGTACGAAGTACGGGAGACAAGAGTATAAGGTGGCTGATGATCTGTTTCCACTTAACTGGGTTAAGTCAAAGTGGAAGGAGGGCCTATGCATCACTTCTATGGCTACTGCTGGAAGCAAGTGGGCGATCTTCATGTCTGTATGTGATTCTTTAAGGAACCAGGTTCTACTTTGAACATCATCTGTGTTTTTCAATCTCATAATGCATGATGCATTATGTGCTGTAACTTTTAAGAAAACCACAGTCCATGAATCGCAAAACCTTCATGCTCAGGAGATCGAGCTTGACTTTGCATACCCCTATGAAGGGATCCACAAGAGGTGGGAGCAAGGTTTCATTATAACTGCTATTGCAGCAACGCCGAAGCAAGCGGCTTTTGTCTTCAGTAAGCCACAAAACCCCACAGAAAGATGTGGACCCAAGCAGAACATCTCTTGGACAGAGAAGCATAGACGCCAAGACATCTATCTTTCATCTGATTTTCCCAGTAGGTACATCAAGGTAGGCGCCTCTCTTTCTCATATCTCCATCTTTGGTGAGAGAATAGGGATCTTCTCAGCCTCAACACAGTTTTGTCGATCCAATTTAAGACCGATTTCTTTGGAAATGAATCCGACGAAACATGGAACCAAATCGGATCCGAACTGTTTATTAGGGGTGTTTGATACAAGATTAGTTTGGGGATAAATCTGGTTAATGTCTAATTATTTTTGGATGGTTCATAAAACCGAATATGCTTGATCTCAAATTGAACCGAACGAGACAGTTTGGTTTGGTCTAGTAGTTTGCATGAACACTGGATTAAATCTCAGTTTGGTTGGAGTCTGACTCAGGTTTGGTGCGTTGTTTTCTCGATAAGTAGTGTTGGCGGGTGGCTCATTTAAGGAGTCATGTTCGAAAGAGCAAGCTGGGGAGAAATTATTCTTTTCAGTTTAGTGGAGTTCGATTTCTCCATAATTGCTTGTCTTGTGTATGTGTCCAACTTCGCTCTAGCTTCTGCAATTTCTCCCCACACCTCTACATTCAAGTATGGTTAACATATTTTGATGCACCGTACTTATTATGTTTGTTGAATCTGCATATTTGTGGCTGATTAGAAATTACTCCCTTCAAGCAAAAGATTTATGGGGTTCCTCTCTCTTGGCGAGAAGGCCAGAGCTGACCTAATTCCTATCTGCTTGCAGGACAGGTGGGACAAAAACGTTTACATCTCTTCTGTTTGCTACGGTCGAACCATGTCGTGAGATGCTACGTTCACGGTATTGACTTTCTAGAAGAAGCCAAAATTTTCTCTACGGTTGGTTAAACCAACTTGGTTTTGTTAATCCTTTAAACTTTAAACCGGAATAAAAACATTACAATCTTAGAAAGCTCGTTAATTATGTATTGTGCACTTTTGCGCTGAATTATTGTAATAATCTTACTTTTTGCCTTTTCAGTGGAGCATTATTACTTTGATTATTTTTTATGGTATGTATTTGATGATCACTACAAAAAAAAGGGTTGTTGGCGATGACCGGAACCGTCACCAACAAGCAAAAAGCCGCTGTTAATGCTTATTGGTAATGACTTCTCAACTGTTGCAACCCTGTGGCAAACAAGTCCGTCACCATTGTTATTAGCGACAGCTAAACAGAGGCTATCGCCAAAATTGTTAGTTGTGACGGCTAAACGTCATTGCAAGTAAAGCTACTAATGATGGCTAAACTGCCGTCAACAGTAATATTATTTGTGACAGCTAAAAACTATTGCAACAAATGTATGTGGTGGCGACTTACATCCATCGCAAGTGGCTATTTAGGAAAGGGTCTATAGCCACCACTAAACTAGATATCTTAACTCCTGGAAGATTTTTGGGAGTGAGATTACCTATTTAGCCATTGCCACTACTATTTAGCTGTCGCTAATCCATATATCTCGACTCTCGATACATTTCTATGAGTGGGATTACCTATTTTGGTGATGATTTATAGTTGTCGCTACTCTCTTCAGCCGTCGCAGAAGAAACTATTAGCAATAGATAGTAGTTGTCGTTAAGCAAACATCTTGAACATTTTTGGGAGTGTTTTGGTGACGGCTATAGGCTGTTTCCAGTATTCTTTAATTGTCGTTGAAGGAATTATTAGTGACAGTTATAAGTCGTCTCCAATAATCTATGTGAAGAAAAAAATAAATTGCATATTAATATAAATAATTCATGCAGAACTACACCATGAATATATAATACAAATGTATTAATAAATCTTCTATTCTATCAATTTACATCCAAAATAAACACATCCACGTAACAATAATAGAAGAAAAAATGCAATAGATATAAACATTCACACTCACAATTTTTTTTGCCATTTATGATATCAAAAAATGTTGAGGAAATTAACTCCTGGTCCGGTTTTGAAATTTCACTTTAACAGACAGTTCGGCTGTCACTTTTTTATAACAACCAATCCAATCTTTGCAATATTTGAAATATCCGCTCCATGTCAAGAGTTTGCCGTCATCACCATGTGAAGTTGGATAGGAAAGGACTATATTGCCCTTGTAGTAAGATCCTTCGTATCCATATAATGATTTAGCGAAAAACCTTTTGTTTTGGTTTTTTTGGTCTTGTCCCGCAACGTTCGAACCCTGGGGCCACCACCGGATATTCCAGGGGACATAAACCGGGCCGAAAAGCCTTTTCATGACAAAAAATAAAAAAAAGTGATCGAAAATTATAAAGAAGTGAGAATCGCAATTTCAAAAAAAAAGGTATGAACTTCCCATCCTTAGTTGCTAGTAGTATGTATACCAAAGATTAAGATTTATTGCTCCACATTATTAAAATAGAATATTTCAAGGTGCAATGCGTCGTAGAGAGTGATATATATAGGTTTTCATCCAGTGTAATTAAAGACAATTGACAAACAATCCATCACCTGTTTAAAAAGAACAATAACACTGTTACATAAACCCTTCCTACTACCACCTGTGCCGGTGGTGCTGGAGGTGTTCTATAGCCTCCACCACCCCCTCCTAATATCACGTAGACGGCAACAAAGAGGAAACAAGCCAGAAGAAGAGGGAAACATTATCAAATAGGATGGCGACGACGAAGGCGAAAAAGCCCCAACAGTTGCTCCCCTGATCGATGCCTCCTCGACGGCGAAGAAGAAGACCTAGGTGAGATAGGGCTTTCGCCGCTCGCGATGGCACAGACGACTTCACTGGTGCTGGAACCTCACAAGACCTTGATCTGCAGGACCTGCAAGCGTCGCCGGTGGCAATGGAGCGGGCCGCTGGCGATGGAGCGTGCCGCTGGGAGTCCTCCTCGGGTTGGAGCACGCCGCTGGCGATTTCGCAGAAGCTTCAGCGCCTGGCCGCCTCACCCGACGTCGGCCGTTTTCGATACGGGGCATTGGGGGTAAAATGGGAAATATATTTTTAACTCAACCGGAGGAAACAGACCGTGACGGAAATGGACTGCAGATTTTAAAATTTTGTATAACCGGATTAGACCTTATATAAATGTGGTCAACGGACTAATAGTTATACTGATTTTCTAAAAAGGACCGGAAATCAATTTTCCCAAAAATGTTTTAATCAACGTTCACAAAATAAAATGTTTATAATTGATGTATATATGTACATCGCTAGAGATAACATAAAGAAGGAAAATCTTTTATTCATTCTCTTCAAATGATCTCTTCTCTTTGTCCTCGTTGTTGTCCTCGTTGTTGTCCTCGTTCTCTCTTGGTTCTCGAGGGGGCCTCGAACTCGATGGATCCACTAGTGGGGGAGGGGGGCGGGGGGAAGTCTCATATCTATCTTGACTAACATTTGTTATGTCAGCCGTTATATTGTTTTCTGTAAGTGTTTTTCTTGGTCGTTCAATTTTGTTGGAGAGAAGTCAATCATCGAGTTTTGCTTCTTGATTTGACTTGCTTGATTGTGGAGCAAATCATTTTATCTCTCCACTTTCTCTATCAACTCTTGAACGATTAGACTCGTGGAGGTACTCGTATGTCTACCGCTTACACCATACCATGCGTTGTGGATCTGTCCTCACCACCAACTTGAATCTGTCCCGACCTATCTCTATTGAATACACTGATGAATTCTTCCTTAGTAAAGAATGGATACTTAGAATTTTCAACATCCAATTCCTTTGACTGTCGGTCATTCATCAACTGGCACATATTATCTTAAAAAGTGTAAATATATTGTCAGGTGATATATGAAATCAAAACTAGCTAATAGTACAAATAATTTAAATATTTATTATCATTTAATGATTTTCTTCGTTACTCCAAATGATGGATTCATCCGCCTCTTCATGTGTCTGAGTCATCTCGAAAACCTTTGGGCATATAGGGCGGTATTTTTTTTGTCTGTTCAGAGAAAAATATTATAATATATTGACCAAGTGCTATTCAATAGTAAATAACAACAATTTAAAACACTTATAAAAAATCTATCTCGAGCTGATAAATATTTGTCATTCCCCTTATATAAGGCATAGTCAGATGAGCCCTATTAGTTTTATTTTTTGAACGAGTGCCTACAAAGAAATTCTTAAGTTTATAATTATTGATAAAAATAACTTGTTGAAACGAAAAACTTTTAAATGTAAGGGATTTTTTATCTTACTCTCGTCTTTATCTCATATTTCGTATATATGGCGTCACTACTTCAGGTTGTATTGTGGAGACACAACTACAAGTGCCTCCTCTAGTGAGACTTCTATAAATACTTGATGTCAAAATTTTATTAGTTATAATAGACAACAATGAGACAAAAAAATAAATATGACTCATCTATGTTCACCCTCATTATGTCTAGATATTTATTGAATATTTTGAATATCTTCAAACATTTTTATCATTTCATCATTAACATTTTCATCTTGCGATTCATTTAATTAGATTTTATATTCGTTACTTAAATTAAGTTTCTATTTTACAGTGACTTTTCACGTTCAATAATTTGATCATATACTATCACATATTAAATGTTTTTTGACTATGTCTTTTTAAAATAAAAGTGTTATAACACTATTTATAAAAACATTGAATTAAACTTTTATCTTGTCTATGTCTGAATCGGGTCCTATATTTGTGAAAATCCTAATCTAGAAATTTCTTTATTTCTTGAAGATATCTGATTTAATTTGTTAGAGATATCTATCCAAGATTTATTCAAGTTACTCATCTAGACTAATTGTTCTTATAGAAATATAAACAAATATATATACAAAAATTAACAATTATATAAAACAAAAATAAACTACATAAATCGAACCTCTTTCAAAAAGAAGTGAGTCTCGAACAAGGATATCATTTGAAACTTTCTAAAAATAAAAAATAGAGTCAACACGAGATAAACATTTGATAAGATTGGTATTGAAAGCCCTAAAAAAATCAAACATTGATTGGCATACAGTCGGTTTTGCGTTCATATCTCATTTTTGGGGTTTTGTGGTAGTTGTTTAAGACAACCTAAACCCGAAACCGGTTAGAATTGACCTTTTATGGTCGATTTGGCTTCACAACCTTTTCTTTTTTGTTTTAAGACTATAGTGGCCAGTTCAAACCGGTTTTTGATTTTAATTAGTTTTAAATGGAATTTTGGAACAAATCAAATTGGAAAATCGGTTTGAGTTGGTTTTCATGTTATTTTAGCCAATTCAAACCGATTTTCAAAGTCTAAGGTTGTTACAAACTATTCAAATATGTTTTTAGTTTTAATTGGTACGTTAATGTCACTTTAGGTCAAACCAAACCAAAAAGCAGTTTAAAATGATTTCAGATACCATTTTGACCGATTCAAACCGGTTTCTGTAATTCAAGGTTGTTAGAAACTGATTAAAAACAGTTTTTAGTAGTTTTCAAGGTCATTGTGGTCAATCGAAACCGATTTCTAATTTTAATTGGTACATTGACGTCACCTTGGGCAAAAATCAAAACTAGTTGATCATTGTGATCCATTACAACTGGTTTGATTAATTGATTTTAGTTGGTTGTCAACGGCCAAAATCAAGAAATCGGTTTTCTTAATCTAAGGTCGTTAGAAACCAATGAAAATTCACACAACATTCGGTTCGGATGAATTCAAACGTGGCCGATTAAATTCAAACGGTACCTACCTCACTAATTTAATTCAGTTTGGATCGGATCAAACCGAACCTACTCCTCAAATCGAATCGAACCGAACCAATTCAAATGGTGCGGTCTGATTTAATCGATGTTTTATAAAAATCTAACCAATCCAAATCAACCTTCCACCTGAGTTTGGTTCAAAATCGGACCAAGCCAAGCCTAATAAATAGGCCAATTCCGTTTACGGTCTACACCTGCTTTGGTTCAATCAAACACTTAATATTAACATTAAACTAATAAAATAATCCCTGAAAATGAAATTACCAAACCCGAAATCAAAAACCAAACCATAGCTACATGCTTCATGCTGTATGTTTAAAGATCAAACCATAGCTACTACGCACGTGCTTAAAAATCAGAACCGAAATAAAAAAAGCTGTATTTTAATTTCATTGTATCTCACCGTTTTGCGTCATTATATATTTTTATAAAAGTTAATATATTATTGTATTTAAACGTGCGAATCTCACGCGGGCGATCATCGTAATGTCGTCCTCTGGATGGAATGGAAGAAAGAGCAAGTCGCCGCCGCGCCAGGTCAACGGATCGAACTCCAACCAAAGGCCTTCAGCTCAGCTACGCGACCACCGGATCCGGCAGCCTGAGCTTCCCGGCGATCTGAAGAAGCTCAGGTTAGGTTGCGGAGGCCGGTGAGACTTTGGGATCGGCTAAGCAGGACGATGAGGGTGATTCCTTCCAGGAGCGGCGTTCCGCCCACGACCACGAGAGAGGTTCGGCAGGCCCCTTTGCTTGGATCCAGGGCGTTTCTCTTGATCAGCTTATAGTCGGTTTTTTTTTTTTTTTTTGGAGTGCGCGTTCTTTCGTGTTCCCATTCTCTGAATCGCCGCTTGATTTTGTTGACGTTGCTGATGCTCTTCATTGTTCCTTTCCCTTTTTGTTGTGGGTTGTTCAGACGACACGACTAATCTGTTTGGCATTGCTTTCTTGTACGAAATTTGAAGCTTAGCATACATCTGTATGCAGCTCGGTCTTCTCGGAAGGAACTCAAGGCAATCTCCGTCTCTCTTTCTTTCTCAAAATTACCAAGAGCATGAAAATCAACATACTAGAGTAGGTATTGACGCTTTTAGATACTTCCACTTCAACAAACGAGCTGATGGTGCCGATTCTTCTCCTGCAGATCTACCTGAAGGCGAGATGCGTATGTCATCTTGGTTCTCAGCACGCAGATCCACCGGCTTTTCCTCATCCCCGGATCCTGATGCCTTCGGGAGACAGCTGGACCGTCTGGTAGCGAACCTGAAGGACGTTGAGGTCTGGCTGGACGACGTGGAGAAACGGGTCAATGTTGATGCGCAAACGGAGCTCAGAAAGGAGGAACTCAAGGAGTGGGCATATGGTGTTGAAGACCTTCTCGAGGATGTTAACTACGAAAAGCTGCGGGCTAATGCAGCAGCAGCAGCAGCAACTGAAGACCGCAAGAGCAAGCGCGACCCAGTTGCCGATCTCTCGGGAGATCTTTCCTTCGTCCGTAGAGTCGACGATCTTCTGCAGAAGCTTGCAGATATCAGGGAGTTTGATCGAAGTCATCTCCCCTTGGGAAGCCAACTGGGGCAGCAGAATTGGACTCTGTTATCACGGCCCAGTAGTTCCCTTCCGGGCGACAAGCAGGTATACGGCAGGGAGGATGACAAACAGATGCTTGTTAACTTCCTGTTGTCGGATGAAATCATGGAGGAAAACTTGACCATCATCCCCGTGGTGGGTGCAGCAGGTGTAGGCAAGACCGCCTTCGTCAGGTATTGCTACAATGATGAAAACGTTCGTCGACGTTTTAGCCTGCTAGGATGGGTTTATGTAGAGACGCATCTGGAAAGTAAGGAGCTGATGGAAGCAATTGGAGAGGCTGTTACTAGGAAGGCTTGCACTTGTACCCAGCTCGGGTTGCTTCAGAATCTTGTGAAACAAACAACAAAAGGGAAGCAGTTCTTACTAGTCCTAGATGGTGTGCGGCATGAGCTTTTAAGTGCTTGGGAGTCTGTACGTGCTTCCTTCAGTGGCTGTGCTCCGGGAAGTGTCATCATATTGACCACTCAAGACTCGCGGGTGGCTGACGGAACCAAGGCAGGCGCCCAAACCTATTTTTTGGAGTCCATTTCGGATGAAAATTGCTGGTCACTATTCCAAACCCATGCTCATTTTTCACCTGATGATCCTCGGTTGGAGGAGATTCGTAGAAAGGTCCTTGAGGATTGCCAAGGCTCACCTTTGGTTGCCAAGGCACTCGGAACCAGACTGCGCTACGAACATGATGTCAACAGGTGCCTAGAGATCCTGGATAGCGAGGATGAGGTTCTCCAAGGTTTAAGATCGTGCTACTCTGATTTACCTAAAAATCTTAAGTCATGCTTTCTGTACTGTTCCATGTTTCCCAGAGGTTACCCTTTTAGAGAAAATGAACTAGTTCGGTTGTGGATGGCACAGGGATTTATTCCAAGTGAGAAAGTAAGGTCATTAGAGGAGGAAGGTAGCAAGTACTTTGCCAAATTACTTTCAGGTTCATTCTTTCAGAAAGCACCTGCTGCATCTGACTGTTTTATCATGCCCAATCGCCTTCATGCTCTAGCGCGGTCCATAACACATGACGAATATCTTACTATAGGGGCAAGTAGTTCAAATTGTCTTGTTAGGAGTGATCTGAAGAAGGTTCGCCATTTGTGCCTGATGCCAACCAGCGTTCCAGTGATAGAACAGTTTTTTGCCATAATAAGAAAGCTGGCACATTTCCGCACAATTCTATTTCTTCCAACATTACAAACTGGAGGCGATGGACAAATCAACCTACCAGATAATGTATTTTACGATGACAACTGCTTGCGTGTGTTAGATGTTAGTAACACAAGTGCTGCTCTGCTGCCAAGTACAATTCGCAAGTTGAAACATTTACGCTATCTGAATCTCCGTGGCACGAAAATCAGATGTTTACATGCATCGGTGTGTAACCTTTACAACTTGCAGACTCTAGATTTGAGCTACACTGAGATAAGTGAATTGCCAGATGAAATTGGCAACTTGACTAACTTACGTTATCTTGATCTCAATGTTACAAAAGTTGGAAAGCTTCCCGAGTCCATTGGTAAACTTTACAGATTGCAGAGATTACTTTTGGGTGAAACCGAATTACAAGAGCTGCCAAAGACATTTGGTGGTCTGAAAGGGCTAAAGTTCTTGAGCCTTAATGTATGCAAGATCCAACGGCCTGAATCTATATATGATCTATCTAATCTACAGTCACTTGAGGTGAGAGGCGTAGAGGTTGACATGGTACCTGAAAGTTTTAGCTATGGTCAAATTCAAGATGCAGAAGGACAACTGAATGGGTGTGACACCAACCAGATTACATTTGATCAGAATGCAAGTGATGTGGAAGACAGCAATTATTTCATACCTGAAATGATCAACAATTCTATGCACGATGTAGAAAATAGTGTGCTTGAGAAGCTCCAACCTCACACCAATCTTCAAAAGTTGGACATAAGGTTTTACGGTGGTACGAGATTCCCAAAATGGATGCAGTGCCCCTCATACAAGCTTACCCATGTGATACTCAAAAATTGCATGAAATGTGAATCTATCTTGCAGTTTGGCCAATTGCCACATCTCAAGGAACTTGATATTGACGGGATGACGGCAAAAGTAGGGGAGGATTTTTGCCATGGTTGTCAAAAAGGAGCCTTTCCATCACTTAAAAAGTTATCTTTAAAGAACATGTATGAATGGGAGAAATGGGAAGGTGTCAAAGGAGGAGATTTTCCATGTCTTGAAGAACTTATCCTCTTCAATTGCCCGAAACTGAAAACAATATCATCATCGTGCCTTTTATCTTCTCTGTTCATGTTGAGGGTGGAGCGATGTGCTACAAATGCCATTCCCCTCACAAAACGTCTACAGCATTTGACGTTGTGTTCTTGTGCTGCCCTCAGCCAATTTCCACAACCTTCTCTTGATTCCCTCTGCAGTTTAACTCTTATGTACTGTCCAAATATTGATTCTCTTCCTTCCATCCCATCGATAGAGAAACTCTGGATTGAAGAATGTGACAAGCTACAGATTGACAATGCTTCCCTTCCAAACAACTTGGTTTTGCACAAAATATCATCTACTGCTTTTATATACCCTGCAGAGAATGCTACTACTTCTAGTATGCATGCCACTGCGTAAAACTTTAGAACCTTCAGTTTCAAGGTATACTGTTATATGCTGTCATGACTGAAAATGTTCTTACATTGTTCATGTCCATGCTTCGGCTATTTTAAATTCTTTCTTGCTCAATTTTTTAATCCATTTGTTTTTGCTAGTTGTGTCATTCCTCAAATCCTAATGCAGTCAACATATTTTTGCTATTTCCATTATTGTGGATATTATATGCTTATGCTATGCCACTTTTAAACTAGTTATGACAATTTTGCCATGAAATATGTCTATAAAATACCAGAGTATTCCTAATGATATGAACTTTTCCCTTTTGCTGCATATTAAGTGCATAGGACATGGATTCAGGGAAGGAGAAAAGAAACATTGACCCTCAAAATTTTCATCACTGAATGGAAAACATTTTTCTTTTGCAAAAGGGCATCCAATCTTTTAAGACATTGGAAAAAAATTCACACGTTTTATTCTTGTCTAACTTGTACTTCAAAATGTGTTACCACTTCAGTTTCTTTATTTGACTGTGAAACTTTCCAAGATTCAGTTGGTCGCTAATTTGTTAGTTAAATGTAGATATCCTCACAATAAGCAAGGCTCTTAACTTTTATGCTCATATCGTGTAAACTTTCCTATATAAATTGGGTTCTTGATTTAATCTAGTTCTTTTGGTCAACCACAATTTGTAAATCAAAAGAGGAGAGGGAAGAGGGCAAAAGATATTAAACTCCTGATTGGCTTCTTTTCCTGGCTTATCTGCAAGTTTGGTTTTGCAAATGTCACATCCAATCATGACTTTCCTCTAGTTCATAAACCATCTGTGTTTTTCTTATTGTTAAATACACATCTAAAGTGGACCATCGAAACACTAACTGGCTGTTTGGTACCTGATTATTTAAGGGATAAGCCTGGTTTTAATTTGGGGATAAATCATGTTTATCCCCAAGTTAACCCTGTACCAAACAGCCCCTAAAGGAATAGCTTGCTATGTTATCAAGGGTGATCACCTCTGTCACCTAGGCAATTGAGACAAGGCGAGCCGGTGGTTTCCCATCTCGCCTTGGCCAATTTCACCTCAGGTGACCGGGGTCCTCTTGATGAATGAAAAAAAGGGTTTATTAGCCCTAGCCCTGTAAGCCCACACCTATGTAGAGTAGATCGTTGAACACCTGCGACACAAACCCATTTTTGACCTCTTGGTCCTAGTATCATAGGCGATTTAGAAAGCAAGTTTAATTCATATTGTGCCCATCCACAGTTATAAGTAGTTTGACCAGCGTGGAAAACATATAGATCTAAGCTTACAAGGAAAAGATCGGCTTCATCATAAGGGCCAATTGAATTGGATAGTTTTGTCCGCCTTTGCAAGCCAATTTCGCAATAAAATTTTAATTGAGCAGAAACCATGGCAGGGAGGAGTTAAGTTCTCCATATGCAGGCCGAACCTACATTGCAAGACGCTGCTCTACCCTATTTGAGTCTATGCAAACCAGAAATTAAGCGTAAAAGAAAGCATACCAGCAGTTTTAGTTGCGAAAGGGCTCTCTCATCTTGGAAGTGGCGTAAGAAGTGCGCTATCCTCTGTCTTTTGGTTTCTATTAGATATGTATTTTTATGGTCTTCCTCGGTGCTTTTTTTCCACGGGGGGTGGGCATACGAAAGATGAAGAAGTTGCCCCCATCATCTTCCCTTTTGACTGTCAATCTATCCAGCAAATCTGGCTCCTTTGATGTAGGAGATTTGTGAACAAGGCCATCTAAGAGCCTAGCAGTAGCAGCCTTTATTGCAACAAAGGCCAAAGAACTGTTATATTATGTATTCATGGAATATTCAACAAGAAATTGTCTCTATGTTAAGATGTCTATGACAAGGACTATAGCTTAGTTGGTAGAGCACCTCGTTTAAACATGCACCAATGAAGCTATAGGTATAACACCTGGCATAGAGAACCAATCTTGAGTGAAGAAAATACCATGACTTCAGTCTTTTTCAATATAATCATCATGTAATAAATTAACAAAACCTAAAGTCATCTGACGTTCACCTTCCAGTTTACCTACTACTGCACCAGCATGAATATGATCCCCCCCCACAGACGTATGTATTAGGTCCCAAGTCAACACGAATTTGACAAGATGATTAATCCACGTCTCGATTAGATCCGTCATTGGCAGTTGTGAAGAGACATGAGGTATATTATATGACCGATTGATAGAAATACTCTACTTTTGGATTTTGTTTTTCTTAGTCGATGTTATGGAGTTTCTTGCATCTTTAAATTTATGTTATTAAAATATCATAAATTGATGTTGTACACTCCGGAAATAGATTAGATGTTGCTACTTTCAGGGATAAATTTCTTCCTTTTGGAACTTTTTTGTAGTTTTGAGAAAAAGAAAACAACTTACGATGTGAAACCTGATTGAGGCAAGATAATCCTAATCCTTGGGAGTACAAAATACAGTTTTGGAACACATGAATTGTGAATACCAAGGGAGGCTGGGTCGGGAGCGGGTCGGCTCATGTTGGGTCTGAGTCCAATGGGATCTTGGATCTTTGGATAATTTGAAATATATATAATCAATAAAAATGGAAAAATATTAAAAATACTAAAATTAAAAAATATCTATTTCTATTCAAAATTTACATTTTGATGATAATTTTCATCAATTTGACCTTGCGTCATCAAGGATTACTTATCCAAATTTTATATGTAAATTTGTGTTCTTGTGTTATTTTCACCGAATATTCCCATATTTTAAACAATGTAACAAGAATGTTTGGTGAAAATGGTACCGGAACACAAATTACATATAAAACTTGATAAGTGTTGTTCAATAAAGAGTGATGGGGAAGTGAGGGGAGTGAGATAGACCCTTGGAGTGATAGGGGAAGCGGGGGGAGTGAGATAATAACAAGGGAGAGGGTGTGGGGGAGTGGGATAGGCCCCCAATGGCTGCCCGTGGCTAGCGGTTGGGCTAGCCATTGGCCACCTGGTCACCTGCAACCCCAGGCCCCGATCCGATCGGGTTGAGAACCGTGGTCAGGACCAAGCTAGTTGGCCCGAAAACTGACCGGGTTGGGTTTGGTCGTGACCTGGGTTTCATGGTGGATACAGTTCCAGGCTGTGTTTCAACTTAGATCTTGATTATCTTTCAAAGTCAAACTTTCAAAACTAGTTGTGGTACTAAATTTACTTGCAATTTGGATAATTTGGTTTCAACACTCAAATGACCAAATTCTTCCTCATACTACAACAACATGATTTTCAGGCTGCAGTTTTATAGCCATCTCAGAGTTACAGCGGCATTAATTGCGACTGAACATGGAGACTGCATTGACTGACCAATTCATCTTCTTTTATTTCCTTCCTGCTCCTACATGAATGTTCATCTTGGTGGCATAATGGAGCGTTATTAACAACTTAGCTTTTCTTGTGTTCATTATTCTTCTTCATGTTATCATTGTCTGATAATTGTTATTCCTTATCTTGAGTTAGCTTAATTAAGTTATTAGACTCTGATGTTATTGTTGTCTGCAGGTATTCCCCAATGCTTATGGCAACTGGTGCTTGTTATTGTTTACACTCTATTCTTTGGACCTAATGCCCTATTAAAATGTTCTCAACCATTGAATATGTCTTTCCTATAGTCTTGAATCTACATGTTCTTCTCCGTGGACTGTCTAGATGCCACAGATACTTCTTTGGTACTATGGCGCTGTCCAATTCAGTCTATTTAAGCTCATGCCATCAAAAGGCTTGTCTATAGTTGTGGATATTGCTTCTTTAGCACAAATTACTTCGCGTTGGTTATCTTGTCAAGATTATGTGTAAATACTCCTCTTCAGGAGTGGTGATATGATATGATGATGTACATTAAGCTGTATCTGTTGGAATAATGCGGTATTCGAGTTGTATGTGTTGCCAGTATATGAAATCTGGTGCTGGCAAAGGTAAGTGCACACCTTCACATTATCCTTTCTTATTTTCTCGATCATACATCATCTTTTTTCTTTTTTTTTTTTGTTCATGGCGCAGTGGTTCTGCGCGGGGAAGCCGCCCACGACGGGGCGGATACGCCGGGTTCGAACCCGGGATCTGACGCCCCGCAGGGCGATGGTGTCCCACTCCGCCACGAGGCGGGGGACGATCATACATCATCTTGCAATAGGAAGTGTTAGCCATCAGGTACCTGCTTAAGTCGGATACGGACTTCTTGTCTCGTTGGACTGGTGCAAGGTAAGCATCCTAAAATCTAAAATCTGACCTTTTATTGGGCTGGACAGCCTTGGTCTGAGCTAACCCAGGGATCCGAGTTTTCTCTTGTAGCTTTCTCGTAATGTGTGACAATTTGATCGTCTGTCTTGCATTAACGACTTTTGCGGATAAGTTCTCATCATGTGTCTTTGGTATGCATCAATCTTTTACTTTTAGGCATTTATCCTTCTTAATGGCGGGTAATTGTTGTTTTCAAGAATAAATCTATCCACACCTAACCTGATCCCGTCATGTACTTATAGATTATTTTTTGTCAACGCAGATTTTCTATTTTCTTAACTTTGTAACATTTCATCTTAGTCCATCGGTATTTTCTCTTCTCAAAATTATTCTCTCTCTTCTCTAGCCCTCACCCTCATATGGTGCATGATCATTTTTACCTACTTTATAACTCATCTATTTGACAATGAAACGAGTCCCGCTGAAATGAAGGTACCCTTTGGTCCTAGCACACCTCTTCATCAAGCAATTTTACGTGGTTTATGGCTTGTTGCTTCTTCAACTCTAGTTCATTTAGTACGACCAACAGTGGGTTACAACTGCAAATGGGATACTTCTATTGGCTTAACAAACAAGTGACTTTTGACTTAGTCAGAGGTTTGTAGGTTAAAGACAAGTGTTACCATTTAGTTTTATTTTATTACATACTATAAGTGATTGGGCATGACATTAAGAGTTTGGATTCATACATTAAGCATGAATTGAAGATTCCAAAATCTTCAATTTCCTTTCGATAAAAATTACTGAGCATGAAACGTATTCAAGCATCTTTTAACCTATCAGAATCCAAATCAGATAATTTATCGTACTTGACATCAGATTTGATTCACACACAATCTACAGCATATATAAGAAAACTAACAAGTGATTCAAAAATACATAATCAAGCTGTTACCCAACGTCTTCTTGTTTTGGCGATTATACTTGATAATAATGCGATGATGGGATAAATTTCCTTTTTTTAGTGTCTTGAAACGTGTAATGGCCGATCGGGTTTAGCTTATTACATTCTTTAGTTATAACCATACACTATTCTTTTTTTTGTTCACGCGTGGTCCAGTGACCCTGGCTCCCGCTGCACTGCGGGTGGCGAAGGGCTGCTCGATCCTCACGGCTCACCCCCCCCCCCCTAGGACGCGGGACCCTGCACTATTCGGTCCGCCTATTAAAAATTTAAATCATGTAGTTTTATAATATTTAAACGGTAAAGTTGGGGGAAGCTTCTTCGATTCTTCCTGCTGCCGTTCGGATCGCGACTTTCCGAGAAATTTCGGTATGTTTGGTCATTGAATTAAGTAAGGTTGTCGTCGTCCTCTTCTTCTTCCTCCTCCTCGAAGGATACGATTCTGAGCTCCGCTTCCGGCACTTAATCCATTTATATGGTAATCTCTCTCTCTCTCTCTCTCTCTCTCTCTCTCTCTCTGGGGCATCATCCTGACGCTCGTGAATATCTTCTTGTGTGCTTTCGGCGGACAGGCATCGCAATCTTCCGGTAGCACCACCTCGTCCTCCGGCGTCGACGGCGGAAGCGGAGGGCCCACGGCGGCGGCGGCGGCTAAATCTGAGACCGTGACCAACGTCGGCAGCACGTCAGTGGTGGGCAACTTCGGCGCCGGGTCTTCGGACCCTAGCAGCGGCATCTCTTCCATCTCCAAAGAGATTTACGCCAAGAAGGAGAAGTCCAAGTCCTTCTGGCGGCAGTTTCAGAAGCGACCGTGAACGACGAGGGTTATGTTTGTTCGTGACATCCGCCATCAAACGGCATGTATACATACAAACACTAGTCCGGCCCGTTCCTTCTCATGTGATCTGCTGGAAGCGACCGTATTACAGGCAGGGGAAAGAAGGACTTGTTTGCTGTGTGTTCCCAGCACTTCTCCGTGTTCTCTCGAGAAACAGGAAGATGGTAAATCCACTCTCTGTGTTCGTCCGGAGCTGTTTACCAGATGAAGATCAATCCTGAATCTCCCAACATAGGGAGGCACCCCTGTACCCTAATCCAGACCATTTGTTTTGTAAATACCCCCCTTACAAGGTGCTTGTTTGTTTTCACGTACTTTATAGCAAAAGTATTTATCAAAATGCAATTTAAGATACCTAAATCGACCAATAAAAATCATATTAATATTTAGATAGATGTGATAGACAAAGAAGATTTGGGCACTAACTAATTTAGAGTATTGAATCCAAGGAAGAAAAGGTCGGGTCGGGCCGGGGTCATTCGGGATCAAAATAGCTAATTTAAAGAATTATTATCTTTCCATGCCTTCGAGAACCAAGCTCACCGATACGCGATATATATTATCCTTATTTTTTACCTTATGCTGATGTCTCCAACTTTAAAGTCTCGTAGTAATGCAAATTGTCTATATCATGTCTTATTCTTTTTTTCCTATTATTAATTCAATTAGGCTTTATGAAATTTCGACATAGTAATAATTCTATTATTGTATCTATCCAAAATTTTATCTAAATGTTGTTGATTCATTCCTATTATAATTTATAAAGTAAAATTTCTATATGACTATATGCAAAAGTGATTCAAAATATCACACAATCTCTCGATTTTTTTTTAGAAAAATCCATTCTCTCGATATTGCTCGAGAAAAACTTAAATCCATGTTGGAACATATTGAGGTATTTCGTATTGACAATGAACATCCTTCCTATATGTCTTTGATTCTTCTTGTAAACTTGTCTAGTCTTAGTCCCAAAGTATCATGGATTATTATCATTTTACATTAATATGATAAGATTCAATCTCCCAAAATTTTTATAAAAATTCTCCGAGACTTCCTCTTTCTGGTCACCTTGAGATGAAAACGAGATATCAGATGACGATCCTTCCCTTTAGCACGACAAACAATGAGCTACATCTACAAATGAGATACTTCTATTGGCTTAACAAACAATTGCCCTTTGAATTAGTCAAAGCTTTGTAGATTTAGAGTATTTAATTTTATGTTTAAATTAACCTCTAAATCCACCTCTTATATCTTTAATAAACCTTTGGAAACGACGATCAGCCTGCCCGTTCGTCATAAGCACATGAACTTCCTCCACCATCTCCGGGATTTCTTCGTATTATCGTCGACCGCCGTGCAGGGGGGCGGGGACGCTGCCGCCGGCGCGGCTCCCACCGCCGGCGGTGGAGGCGGCGCCGCACCCTCGACACCCGTGATATCGCCGTCGTTCACACCGTACGACTCCGAGTCCTGCCATCCGAAGCAACAATTCATGCAGGGACCGTCAGCAGATCACACAGGCAAGCATCCTCCCCCAATCAGATGCGGCACGCCGCGAGAACCAAACATACGGCAGGGGTGCCAAAGAGAAAGGTGAGTAGCTCGAGACTCGCTCGATAAAAAAATAATATAAATTCTACTAATTTATTTTGTTAAACAAGTAAATTCGCTAAAAAAATAATTTAGATTGAACCGTGGAAGTTGGATCAAGTAAATGCATAGCTCGACAGGCTTAACTACAAACATTTCGAGAGTGAGTCCAGCTCGAACGTAGATTCGAAATATTTACCGTGTATTGAACCGAGATTGGACTTGCGTACAGACGACAAACGGGTCAAATTTGAACAATATACTACTCACCTCGTCTTTTTTCCACTAGTATATGAGAGGTATATTAGAATATTACAGAGAGAGAGAGAGAGAGAGTACCATGGTTTCCTTGGTACGGAGTGATCAACTGATGAATATGAGAGAGAGAGAGAGAGAGATGGCAGGTGCAGATCAAGGAGAAGAGAGAAAGAGTGGAATATAAGGACTCAGAAGGGCGCGTTCAATCCGCGTGGCGAAGCTTCATTCGTGCTTCCAGAGTCAACGTTTACTTGACATCCGACATCTTCAACAGGTAAGTGGTCAAGAGGCGTAAGGACATGTCCAAGTTCTTTGTTTTTCTATATAAAAAAAAGAGTTGTTAGCGCCAAGAAGGACTAGCTGCGCGGCGGCTACCAATTGTCGGTCAAATCATCGCAAGGCCTGCAGTGTCAGTCACCAGATCGAGAAGCTAGAAAAAAGAACGTTCACAAGCATCAATAATCGATGGCGTGGTGATGAAACCATAAATAGGGAATGAAGTTAACTCGAAACCAATAATAGAAAAAAAGGAGAATATAACGAGGTGGCGGCGAGAATTACATGCATATGAGTGATCTCCCCAACCATCTTATACCACAGGAACATTAGACTAATGTTGATTGTTCCCAAACAGAACAGTCGAACGTTCTTTTCTTTTTTTTTTACTTATCCATGTTTGATTCAATCCATAAGTCCATTTTCTTATCAATGAGTTTCCACAATGATAAGACCGGGTTGGTTCACTAACTGAGGCTGATGGGGTGTTTGGCTGCATGATAATTTTTTGTACACTTTCATGATAAAAAATTGTATTAAAATAAAAAGTGAACCTACTCATGACATAAAATTATCATGTTTGGAGGGAAGTGATAACAAAAAATAGTAACTACCGCACATGACCAAACAAAGTGGGGGACCACAAGAAAAAAGAAAGAGGTGAGACCCTCTTTTTTTGTTTAAGAAGAAAATCATTTTCAAAATATAAAATTGTCATGATTGCCAAACACCTCTTTTAACAAGTTTTCTTACAATTTTTAAAAATTAAAATAAAAACCTCTATTATCATGCAACCAAACACCCCATGAGGATCTGATTTTAAAGGTAACAAACTAAAAATCCTGGGAACATTCAGAAATTTGACGAACAAGGCCATCTTATTGAAAAAAATTACAATACCTCTGGGGATCATGCTGGTTCCAGGAGGCTGAAGTTACGGCATGCTTTGGGCATGTGAAAGCCTGCCTGCTTGGTTGGGAGGAGCAAGCAACCCGATTCGTCTGTGCTGGTCTCAAGACCACAAGCATGGCACAGGGACTCTAAATCTGATTCCTACATGGTTGATATTCAAGTTTCAGGAACAAGTTTATGAATGTATTCTAGCATTAGTGGTACGTTTGTAAATGGTACCTTCATCACGAGGACATGAGATAAGTGTTTTAATGGATAGGATTGTAGCTTGTATCCGCCATAGATGATGTATGACAACGCCTGTGCACGAACCTTCCATGAAGAACAAGCAAAGAGTGTCAACCCTGGATATTACATAGGATGCGGGCATTATAATACGAGTTAAGTCCAGAATTGATTCGTCAATGCTGCAATGTGATCTTGTGAAATAAAAACTACTGGCTGCAGACTTCGCCTAGAACGTCTAGAGATGACCTTTTAGTTCAAACAAAAGAAATATACTCTTCCAGAAGGACGTAAGCAAATAGTTACTTCAAAATTGTTTTTTAAACATAGAAGAGGACTTGCATGTTTTCAGGATAACCGACCAACAAAGCAGTGTACAAAAGCTTCATATACTATTCAGAGTACACACTACATTTCTTTTGAGATGCACCTTGTCACAATTTTTTTTTTCATATCACAAGAAAAACTTGGTTGCTTCTTTTATACCAGGTGTTTTGAGTTCTATATGCAAACCAGTTCTCCAAGTAATCTCCAGCAACAATACAAATTCCCTTCAGTCTTATTGAGGGACACCAAATAACCTCTAAGTCATGTAGCGCAAGTACATGAAATCCTGTGGATTTACATGCCTGACGTGGAAGTGGATGCAAACTTCGCTATCGTAATGAGATTATTAATTCTCAGCATTTACCGATGACCATAAAATTGATATATTTTCTCCCTAGTAGAAAATTTTTTAGTGTTTGGTGTATTCTGAACTTCTGTACATATGCACTACAATTAAGGAAATAGTAAAAGCACCATAAGAACTATTTTGCTAATCAACACTTTAAAACTGAAAAAAAAAATGGCAGTTGTAAGTATCAAACTCCTCTTCATTCAAGATGATCCGACTGTTACATGAAAAATGATAACATATAAAAAATCACTATTATCAACTAGCCAATCCACTTTTCTTTTGAAAATGGATGGTATCACATTTGTTTTAATAAGAAAAGGGACAAATTTACAAAAGGGAAAAGTCAGCAATTAATGAGCTAGCAATCAAAGATCCAATGGTTAGAAAGCTTTATTGAAGAAAATCAGAAAGTACAAGAAAAGTATTAAAGATGCTCTGCCATGGTTCAATATTCATGGTCGCTCAGGTTCTGCTCAAACAAATTGAGAAGCTTCAAAGAATTTTTTAAGATCCTAGAATTCCATATCATCCACACCGGAGTGAAGGATAAATCACCATACTCCATTATCAAGAGTTGAAAACCCAATGCCCCTACCACTGCCAAAGGAGATAGCGAGATACTATATTGTGAGCAGGAGCACGTTGCATGGTTGGCAGCTTCATGTATTGGATCCCAAAGTTCCTTGACAAAAGGGCATTAACAAAATTTGGGTGTTGCTTGTTGGTCTATTTCTATACCTATTACTGGTAAGAGGGAGGTATATCAATTAGAATTATATCTTATCATTCAGACAATTAGAATTCTGAATGCAAGAATCATAGCATTTGGCAGACAGACATAAATTACTTTTAAACAAGGAAATATGCATATTCAAATATGATTCCAATTCTAAATACATATTCTATATAAAGTACATGTCTATATGCATAAAGAAATTCAGATCCAAGGGAAGGTGTAATATCCCCTACCTCAATGATAATAGGCTCCAAAAGACAAAAATGTAAATAGGATGACTCAGCTGCCACAATTTTAAAAAAATGCCTATAATTCCCCATCCGGAAGCACCTGTAACAAAGTATCATTAGCTGAACTAAAGCACCTGCAAATAAAAATGTTTCTAATTGGCTGAAATATCCAGAATAACTCTTTGCTCAAAGTTTACAGCTCGATCATGCAATGGTAGAAATATAAAGGGGAAAGACTGACACGCAGGGCAAAAGGAAAACAATGTAGCCACAGTTAAGAGTTACCTTAGAACACTGCGTACAAAATTCATTTCCCTTGACAGTAGAACAGAGACTTCCATTTTACGAAAGCACAAAGGGAGTGAATCTCCTTCCTGTTGAAATGTCATGAACCCAGTAGCATTCCTGTCAAGAATAGCCATCTTTTCTAGCAAATAAAAGATAAAAAATGATGAATTAAGCAAGGATAGAAAATTACCCTGCTTTTCTTTTGAAGCTGCAGAAGTACATAGTATGAGTAGAACTGAGCTTCATTACAGTTTCCACCTCCAGACCTTCGATTAGTGGCATATAAATCATATAGGGATGTGAGTGATTTAACGAGTTGTTCCATGTTTAGATGAAGCAATGAGGACACATCTGATTTTCCACAATAGTTCCGTAGCTGCCGATCAGATATTATATGGAACCTGACCTGTACAACATCAAGAAGCATCACAACAGAACAAGGCATGATCACACACTGTACGAAGACAACAAATTAAACAAACAAAAATATGTTAGTTAAGCTTGACAGAACAAACAACAATTTTGCAATGAATTACAAGCTATGTTGTAAAAGGCAGTTAACATAAATGGCTAGGAGACGATGGGAGGCAAGGAAACCCCTTAGGAAATCACCATCATCTAGGCAGACACCTTTGGGCACCTCAAATGAAGTTTGAGAGGCTGCATATTCTCCAGTCCTGGCAGCCTGTGGCGACTCCCAATACCCCCTCACAGACTCCCTTCTTAAAAAATAAAGTAAATTAATAAACCCTAAAAATCATCTCTACAGCCTATATGCTTGCCTCAGGCAAACAAGGCAAGGTCCTCTCACCTCAGTCGTCTCTAACCTTTGACAGCATAGGTTACAAGGTAACAAGAAGCATGCACCACAATGTGCAGTAGGACCTAAGTCATTTAAGTCAATGACAAACATACAATTAAATCCTGCAAAGATTATTAGGCCCTCAATAACGATTTTCTAACATTTTGATAATAATGAGTGACACAAAAATGTATAACAACATCAAATAATAGGACCAAAACGAAGAATGCACCATGAACAGTAGCATGAGGAAAGAATGTAACCCATGATAGCATATAAGAAGAAATTTATCGATAATACACATGACCACCTACTGAGGAAGATCATATTAACAAGATAAAAGTTTGAAAAAGACTTTTCGAGCTTCATCTCTTGGTAATCAATCAAAAAATGAGTAATACTACCTAAAATGTTGCTAATAAGGTGTACCATTTCCTCGTACATGTGAATAACTTCTTCATTGCTAATGTTCTGAACACCAAGATCTTGGCGAATGGACCTAGTCCTGTCAAAGACAAAGTCATGAATGACTTCAAAAGAATGATCTGAAGATTTGAGTAGGTCAAGTAGGTATTCCAGTGTCATCCGTAACACTGGTAGTGGCCGAATGTCTGAGGCCTTCCAATGGGCGGTGCTCCTGCAAAACTAGAGATGAATACATGTTAGCCTTCTCTTATGTGATGGCAAAAAGTAAACATACTCAAATCATGTTCTCTCTTTTATGGTTTGTAAAAAAGTTTGGAACCTACAGCTACCAGAGAAGAATGAGAAATCAGAAATAGAAAATCACAAGTGTGATGATAAGCAGCCATTCTCAGGGTAAGGTTGCATGCAGAAAAATGTTACCCACCTTATTGCCAAACACCAGTTTTTACTAGGACAAGCTGATCTCACCGGCTAAATGAGATTCAGCACATTGCATGGTGATGTTAAAGCAGGCAAAAAGAATCGTACTTGTTACCACAAAATATGTGATGCTTATCTCCTTGGTTTAGTCGGTAAACCTAAAGAGTAAGAATACATCACGTTTCTATCTATCTTCTAAAAGGTCTCACCTCAGGTGAACCCAAGAACTGTCAAGAGCCACCTATTCAAGTGACTATTTTTGCTATGCCATTTGCAAATGTCTATATGATAAGGTGATCACCTCATGGAGATAAAGCAGTTTGGACTACCTCCAGAACCTTGGCCACTATGAACGTCGACCCAAATGATTTGCTTGGAAGTTGGAACACACCTTTGCCTGCATAAACTAGCTAGACTGTGCATTTTGTCAAGTATCACCTTGCATCCTGGTCTTGCACAAGCTGCAATACTAATTTATCCCAATTCCCAACATTGCCTGCAAATGTGCATCAAACATCCTATAAATCTGGTGACCCCACCAGTCTCCAGCAAATCATGGCCTTTCCCAGCCTGACAGCAACTAGGAGCTTCAATTGATGACCAGTATGTTAATTCTTGGAGTAACAAGTGATCTTCAGTTGACAACCATTAGCATTTGAAGCAACAAGTGCTGTCAACATCAACCTCAACCAAGAAAGCACCAACATCTCGGCCACTTCTCCATCTCATCTAACAGAGGCGAGCAGACAGGCAACACATTTGAGTTCCTTTCTCTGCAGGTTTTAACAAACACCATTTCAAGTGCCTATGCTTTTCAGACTAAAATCAAGAATCATCTATTATATATTGCATCATTTCACGCAACTCGAGGATTATTAGGTGAGGGTAAACCAACATTCATACCTTACATCTAGGCAATATGAACAGTGTCAGAGATCAGCACAGAAGTTGCTGGTCCAGGACTGGTCCAGATTAGATAGAGTCCCCAGGGTCAGCAAAACCAAGTAATATTTTGACATCTCAAGAATTTTCAGGTGAGGGGTAACTGTGGTTCAACTCTTAGATCCATGGTTGACATAATCAGCCAATCCGGATTGGTACCAGCATAAGCTGACCAGATATAAAGGAGAACTCTGATCCACCCCAGATTCGCCCATGAATCAGCCAGAATTGACTGAATCAGCCTGGATTGGGATCAATTCGGGGCCATTCCAGTGACTCTCGCCAGAATCAGCCACTGACAGCCATGGCGGTGGCCTGTGTCTTTGTTGCCCAAAGGACTCCTATTGGGTATCGATCTGATGACTTGCGCTGCACCTGTATCCGATGACTATATCAGGTCCAATGGATCCAATATCTTAAATAAAGTCATCGGATCTGGTCATATCAGATCCCTGATACAACCTGCATTCCCACCAGATAGGGCAGGGAAGACACCGTAGTGCTGCCAAATTCCGATGCCAACAGACCATTTTTGGGGTCAGATACAACCAGAATTCCCTTAAGAATGTATCTATTTTTTTTTATCATTTTTTTTTTCGAAGAACCGATTTTGGCCAATTCGGGATCAAATTTTCTCCATTGAAATCGACACTAGCCAATCCAGGCTTTCATTTTGATCTTACCATCCTTGCTTAGATCAATAAAGGATGAGTGAAGTCATGGGTCAACCTATTGATGGCCAATTCTAGACTAATCAAGATTAAAAAGATAAGCTGACACAGTAAATCAATGTCAGGCATAAATTACATTGAAATATAAGAATAATCAAATGGATAAAATCAGAAACTTGGGTACTTCAAAATGAACATCAATTTGAAGCAAGGAAGTATCAGATATTGGGATTGGATTGGCCCAGTCTTGGCTGAGCTTGATCAGATTGGGTCAGATTCGACTGAGTTAGCTATTGGGCTAGCCATTGGGCTGGGGATCAGCTGTATCAGCCGATACCAGGTGATACTGCCAGTTCGCTGAGTTGGATCAGCCAATCGGGCTCAGTATAGGGTCAGATAGCCGAAAATCCAATACGGCTTTCCATGATTTGAGGCAAGGCCAAAAGATATTAGCGGATTCCTGTGACCATGGTCAATCTCAACTAAATGAACTTATAACCAGTAAGAAGACTGGATGGACAGGAAAATTTCCAAGAATATCTCAATTTCAACAGCAGCTAAAAAAAGTGTGGCAATGTTGCAAATTATTCATCATATAAAAATAAGACTTCATATTACTTTAAAATTACCTTCTTAACTGCAAGAGTTGGAGAAGTTTTGCCAGGATTTCCATCTAATCTTTCAAAAATAGCAAGATCTCTCAGCTGCTCACGTTGCTCCCTTTCCTTTGCTGTAATAATCACAAGAGAGGAAAGCCAAACTGTTGTGAGCAAAAATCACCAAGTGAAGAGACAGAGAACAACCACATAGAGGAAATTTTACATGGAAATTAACAAAGCTTGAATCCATAATGGTGAACGTTAATGGTCTGGAATAGTTTTAACTTTTAAATACTAAGCGGCGAATCACAGGCTACTATACATGATGCAAATCAGAGCAATACCAGGGTGGGTGAACTGAAACAGCACAGACATCTTTAGCAGCACAGCTTTATAACCAACGCCATGTGTACCTCCCTGAACCTCCCCGGAATAGTTATTGGTGTTCCTTATGCCAAAGGCATTGCAAACATCGTGCCTGAACAGCTGCTGACCTTTTCATTCCAAGTGGTCTAGAAAAGGAAGATTTTAACTAGGAGATAACTCCCTCTCGCTGCTCACATAGGTTACTGAAGGAAGAAAGATGAACTTGCAAAACCGGACTACCCCCACTGCACTATAGCCCCTTCACCTGCCCATCCCCATTCGACAATTACAGCTTGTTTCTCATAAAAACTGCAGATGGATCGAATTGCTAGAGAACGTGATTCCTTTATTGTAAAGATCTAAACGAGTTTTAAAAGGATAGTAATCAGTTTTTGTGAGAAACGTGTAGACCTACTAACAGTAATTCCCACAATCAAATAGCAGGGAATCGTTAACCGTTGCGGCATCTCTGCCATCAAATTTAGATCAGCCATACGGGCCTTCTTTCGTATTTATCTAACGGTTCTATTCCATTCCATGTACAGCGACCTATCTCCTGAAGTAGCTAATTTAAAACAGGACGTAGTACGTTCAAAGTAGCTGAATTCTGAAGGCGAATAAAAAATATGTTGGAGAAATTCGGACGCAAAACTCTACCTAGAAACGTATATTTTAAGCTATCTTTGAGTGAGACGCAGAGAAATTAAAAATAGGAAGGACCAGAGGGATGGGAAGCAAAAGTGAGGGGGAGCACCGGGACACATGTCCGGGCAGGTCCCGACCAAAGGAGAGCACTCCTCGTCAACAACTGGTATCGTTTTCTCCGCCGTCGTGCTCTCATGGGAGGGAAATTTGTCGTCTCTTCTGCTACCGGGGGCGTTCGTCGAAGGCGACGGCCTCCACCTGTCACGATATGATGAAAAGGAAGAAGAGGAGTAGAGAGGAAGAGCACGGGAATCTCTAGCCACTCCACGAGGCCGCCATGGCCTCCCGCCGCCGCCCCTTCTCTCCATGGACCTTGCAAGCACCCTCCGAGCTCGGATCTGCTCCGCCCCAGCGCCGTCCCGCTCCCTGGGACGACAACGCGGGGGCGAAAGCTAATTATCTTTGTTGGATAACCGCACGAACCGTAAAAAGTTTTAAAATAAAAAAAAAATAAAATATTTGCCAAAAATGTCCCTGTTAAATTTCGTTTATTCAGGTTAGTTCGTTATTTCTGCAAGGGTAGTTCATGGGCCGCTTACATGAATTTCTTGATTTAGGTCGTCATTAACTATATCAAAGTCCACTTGATTACGCTGATGTCATATAGTGGCCCTTGTCTGTTTTTAGTTATAATTCTAATAAGAATTAGGTTATTCCGAATTTAATCAGAAGTAGTTTTAATTATTTTTAAAAATGTCATATATTTATTTTAAAATATAATCTTTGTACTTTTAAGAATGCCTTTTTATGCTAATATACAATTTTTAAATAACAGCTTTTCACATATCAGCCCATTATACTTAGTATTACACATATTCCTATTCTGACGTGGCCGATGACGAAAACGACCCTGGTGTTGGGGGTACGTGGCGATATCTGGGAGAGGGGACGCCTACGCGCTCGCTGGCGCGCCAACTGCTTCGCCAGCTGCGTCTCCTTGGTCATCGCGGTCGTCGTCTTCCCCAATCCCACCCTCCTCGAGGCTTCCGTCTCTGAATCGAGGACCATGGCAGCGTTCTCTTGGCTGCGTACCTAGCCTCCTCTTCCTCCTCGCCGTTGCCGTTGAAGGTGATCTGCGCCTTGGGGACATCGCATCCATCGTCTCTGCGGCGTTCCCTGGTTCTTTTCTTCCCGCCTGGCAATCTTCTTCTCGTTCTAGCGGGTCCTAAGAGCAGCCGGTTCGTGATTGGTCTTCTGGCAAGGTTATTGGCTTCTTTCTCGCATCCTCCGTTGCCCTTTTTTTTCTCTTTGTTGTTCTCATCCTCGTTGGATTCTTCCATTTATGTGGATGATGAATCACGAACCTGTAACGCTTTGCTTGCTGTCGAGCGTTTTCTAGATATGTGTGTAGCTGCAGGATGCTTGGCTCTTGTATGTCGATTGTCTATGACATTGTCGAACGGATTGGCGCGGTGATTTCGCTTTTGCCCTCTTTTTTCGTTATCGGATGCTATCGCTTTCTCTCTTTTCCCAATTTTTGTCCGCGGATGTTCTTTTTCCTGTTGGATCGTGGCATATTCACGATGATTATGTTGCTCTTTTGCGACGATGCGTGCGTTATCTGTGTTAATGTTCTGCGGTTTTGAATGCTTTTAGGCGTCACGTCTTTTATCTTTTCCTTTTGGTCCCCTTCCTCGGTTCTTCGAACGATATTGCCCGCCTAGGATCACTGATCTTCGGTTTGGTCCAGAAATAACGCCATCTAATGTGTCAGAGTGAAAGTTAATCTGGCTTGTCGACTCGAAGAGCTTGAGCGCTATTAGCATTTAGGGGCTTTTGCTTATAGACTTGCTTGATGTGGTGCTGTCAGCTGCCCTCTGCTGTTTATATTGCCCCGGGTAGTATTGACAATGCGAAGCAGCTTACGCTGAATCATGGATGAGGAGGATTGATCGTTTAGATCATCTGAAGCTCCAATTGTTCAAGATTTGCTGTGGAGAATAACTGATCTTTCTTTTCTGTTTTTCAGATCAGGGCAAGGCAGGATGTCCGGCGCGAGGAGCATACATTGGTGTTATCAATGCAGGCGGACATTCCGGCTCCGCCCCGGGCTGGATCCAGTCTGCCCCGACTGTAATGGTGGCTTCATCCAGGAGCTCTCTGACATGGAAATCCCCACAAGTCCATTTGATCTGTTCAACCTCCTTTCAGAGGATGTAGGCAGCAGGCGGCTGGGGATCGCGGAAGCCATGAACGCCGTGAGGTTGCATCGCCTGGGAGGAAGGCAGCGTGAGATCGACATCCGGCCAAGACCTGACCACGGAGTGGTACTTGGTTCGGGCCCTTGGTTTGCCCTAAGCGGCCATCTTCCCGATCATCTCTCTGGGAATGGTATCGAAGTTGTCTTCTTCGGCCGCCGCTCAGGGCTCAGACCGGGGAGACCAAACACTGCGGACAACCAATTCGTTGGCTTCAGCCTCGACGATGACATTATAGAACAGCTTGGCCTGAATGTTCGGCAAGGGCCTGCACCAGCTCCAAGGTCTGAAATTGACGCAATGCCCACCGTAAAGATCAACCACCGGCATCTCCACAGTGACTCGCATTGCCCTGTCTGCAAGGAGAAGTTTGAGCTGGATACCGAAGCTCGAGAAATGCCCTGTAAGCATTTATACCACTCAGATTGCATCGTTCCCTGGCTGGAGCAGCATGACTCGTGCCCCGTATGCCGCTGTCGGATGTCTGCACACAGTTCTGGTGGTGGCGCGCGGGCGCGGGTAGGCAGCCGCAGTGCAGACGCTGGTGGGAGGAATGCCGGTGCAGATCAGTCCGCCGTTAACACTCCCAGTAACTGGGATGGAAGTAATCGGACTCAAGGAAGGCGTAATCCATTCTCCTTTCTTTGGCCTTTCCGTTCATCAAATCCCAGCACCGGCAGTACTTCTCGCCACAACGAGGTGAGAGGCAACAGCTCGGGTGCTGTCCACGAAGATACCAACTACATGCACTACTCAGGTTGGCCTTTTGATTACTGAATTTGAAGAACTTTGATATTCCCACAATCCCCCTCTCCAACAGCAAAAAAAGGAAAAGAAAAGAGAACTGTGTTTTTCTTGAAGTGATTTCCCTTCATGTAAGATTATGTCATTTTGTCTTGGTTGGAATTTGCGTGGCGTCTGATGCTTGATCGTATATGTATATTTAGAATGTTGGAGTGAGTAAAATCTCATATTCGATGTTTGAGAATAGATGTAGTGTTCATATCACATTGCCTTGGGTGTCTCAATCTTAATGTCATAATTTTAAGGCTTGTCAGATGATATCGCCTCCTGCTGATTATCATTCTTGACGACATTCAGAAAAGAAAAGAAACAACATTTTTAGCATCGAATAGTCGTTTTGAACTCTTGATGAAAGCGGAGCAAGTTTATAGTTGTAATATTTGATTATCTTGTCTCATATTTCATTCTTACAATGTATCCTGAAATTGAAAGGAAATCCACACAATTTCTAGTTTCATGCATGGTTTTAACATTCATTGAATGAAACTTGTGTCATCATTTGATCTTCCCGGATACAGGATAAACGACACTAGAGGATGATGCTTCCCGTTGATGTTTCAGGATAGGTTGTGATCTGGTTGTGTTCGTCGGATCATGTATGCCGGGTCTCACATCTTTAGCCACTATGGTTTTAAGGATTTTAAAATAGAACTCGTGTGACATCAGCAGAGGGTGGTGCTTTCTGTTGATGTTCTGCGTTCGTATCTGTTGCCACGGGTACGTAGGATTCACCTCTCCCTTGCATGCCTTCTTCAGGTGTTATGATGCTTTCTCTCCTCGTACCGGTAAATCTTGATCCAAGCTGATCCTGTCCCGAGCGAGACGAACCGATTAACTCAGAGCAGTCAGATCCACCGCCTAAAAATCCTCATTTTTTGAGGATTTTTTTTCTAGATCCAAATCAAAGTAATTCGGCTTCATTTGATTTGATCCGGTTGAATTCAAATCATATTTTATCATGGTATACTCTATGTATGTCATGCATTTTTTTGTTTGTCTTAGATCATATCCTGTTAAAATTTACTGTATATATCTCATTATTTTTTATCTTGAAAACTCTCCAAACAAATTTATTCTTGTTAAAAGAGATACGTAAATATTGTTGGTATATTCAGATTGAAACAAACAAATGGTTGATCTAATTAAAGTTATTCCGTTCACCACTTTCATTAGATTTTGCGACCCAAACCAAACCATCTGAATTTTCGGGTTGAATCCGACGCGGCTTACCCTGTACGGAACATCTTCGGTATATCCTTTTTGCTGTGGATCATTATGCCCAGTCCGAGTCACGTTGACTCCGCAGCTTCTTTGCCAGCTCTTCCGTGTCCTACTTTTTCCTGGTTGTTTCGTGCCCCTGCCATCATCATCATCTGCATCGTGGGCCGCTGTCATTTCGTTCTCGAGCACAGGAATTAAATTATAGCTCTCGTGTCTATCCGCTCTGTACGAACGAGCCAGGGAGACTGATGGAGATGCGGTACATAGTTCCGTCCAGAGACTGCCGTTCAAGAGCGCTCCTCCTGTTTGATGGGAACCCCCGTTCTGCGCATAAACTATGCCCTGAGTCTACTTCTCCGCCAATTCGGACCGAATCGGTAATCCATCGATCAAAAAGAAGAATGGAAGAAAACAAAACGATTGTGGCGGGCATAAATCGGTGATCGAAGTGTGACTCGTCCCAAGAAGTTTTTTCGGATGCTATTTTAATCGGGTATTCCGATATAAAAAACTACGAAAGGCACAATTTAAGCCGATTCTGGTCTGATAATATAATATCCAAGACAGTGCGCTGCCATCGTTTCCGTCGGGTAGTTTTCTCCGATGCAACGGGCAAGATATTGGGACCGTCCGATCCTACGTCGTAATATGGAAAAGAGTTCGGATCATTTCAATCTTTTGGGTGAAAGGAACTTTCACAGTTTTTAATGACGTGACGGCATATATGATATGCTAACATATTATGTGAAAGTTCTCTTACCCGAGGATCCGAAACCATAAACGGTATGCTAACATATCATGTGAAAGTCGCTCGGACCTGAGTCGATCTAGAAAAGAAAAAGAAAACTGCTCTCAGATTGCGCTCTCTCCCGATCGGGCTGGCATATGCAAATCTCGATCTCAAATTGCCTCATTCCAAACCGAATCGATCAACTCGCTGATCATGTTGCCTCGGTGAAAATTGAAATGCTCATACGATCGTGTTTGAGGCGATCAGAAGATAATACCGTTGACGATCCCACAAAGAACAGAGAAATTCATCATTCTAAACATCCTACGATAAGAATCATACCGCATTTTTTCGGTACTAAGCTAGACTTTTAAAACCACACGTTGTTCCTGTCCCCAAGACTAGCTTGGTGGCACCGAACTAAATCAATGAACGTGTACACACTATTTTAACAGAATATAATCTAGAAGAAACCGAATAAAATCATACTTACATTTATTAAACCGTAGTAAAACACAGTTTGAACCGGAGGACAACTAAAACGAATCAGCTCAATTCGGTTTGGCCCGACGAGAAAAGTCCCTAAAACCAAACCATGAACAGAGAGGAGACGCAAATCACAAGCAACGACAGAATAACTGCTGCTTTAAAAAAAAAAGGGAAGAACGAAAAAACTCGACCCCACTTTAAGCTAAGATTTTTACGCAACAGCCACAAAGAAGAACCGAATCCAAAGCGGCAAGAGTTGAGTTAAACACAGCAGAGAACAAGCTAGATCATCGCCTCCCCGGAATGGAGAGGGAAAAGACAGGGATAAGTCCGACGATGATAATACACTATCAATTTGTCAACTCCATGATGGCAGAAACAATGTCGCCGTCGGCAGCCTTGAGCGCCTTCACGGCCCTGGGCCTCGACACCCCGGCTTGTGTCATCACCAGCTCGATGTCCTTGGGATCAACGTCCGTCTCGTCCACCTCCTCGTCGTCCTGAGCCATGGCCGAGGACTCGGGCCTGGAGATGACATGGCTCAGGTCAGGAGCCTTGAACTGCTCTGCAGCCTGGGTTTGCAGCTGGGAGCTCAGATCCTCAATCTTCGCCTCGCCGAAGATGACGTACGTGTCCGAGTTTGGGCTCTTGAACACGTCGGGCTTGGAGATGACGAACAATATCTGAGAATCGACGACGTTACAAGTTATGTTAGGTTACTTGGCTTGGTAAAATGTGCGGATTAAAAGCCAAATCAAACCAGTAGTTGGCTTGGGCTTGGTTTGGTTTGATTTCATTTGAAGTTGTGACTATTTTGATTTGGTATCAAAGGTAAATCCAGCCAAATCATACAAAATTATCTTGAATCAGATTAGATATATATATTCATCTACCTTTCATGAAAAAATAAATATTTTTGAAATTATGAAGATAAAACTATCAACATATATGAAAATATACCGTATATTTCATAAAATAAGACTTAAGATATGATTTGAGCCGGACCAAACCGAATCAGTTCGGTTTAATCTGGTTTGGTTCAGGACAGGTTTGGTTTGGAAAAAAAATTAAAAAAAAATCAAACCAAACCATGAACACCCTGGCAGGTGCTGATTCTTCGCCGTCACCTAAAAACAGGAAACGGTGACTCACATTCTTGCTCTTCTTCACGGTAACGCGACTGACGCCAGGGACAGGTTTCATTCCGAGCTTCAACATTGCCTTGCGGCTCTTCTTCTCACTCCTACTCTGCTTTGATTTGCCGCTGCCATCATCTCCTTGTCCTGCAACCAGTTGCGATGAAATTATACAAAATATTCGAACCATGAAAACACGATTTTGTCACAACAACAGGAAATCAGCAAATAGTGAGAAATGATTTAGGAAAATATAATCATTGTTGATATTTGCCTTGCAGCAAAAAGAAAATTGTTTGAGAGAAGTTGCTTGTAAATACACGCAGACGGTATTATCTCAAAACACCAGAATCACGCAACTTTGGTAACTTTGGTCTTCAAGAACCACTAATCCTAATACCGCACTGAGCGTCCAGTAGCAAGCCACCAGATGATAGAACATGGCACGTCAGAATCTAAGAAAAAAATTTTCTACCTACATGAAGGTGACGCAAAATTCCATTCTCGTTTCTACGTAAATAATAAAAAGTAGGAACACCGTATCAACCGTAAGACATGCCATCCCTCTGTATAGCGCAAGAAAAAGGAACAACAAAAAATTGAGTGTCAGCCTAAATTAAATAACTTCACATAGAACATTCTGTCATCTTAGACGTGCATCACAGGTAAGACATTTATGATTCGTTGGTCAGCCAAAATATACCTTCAGCATCATCCTCTTCCTTGTCATCATCATCATCCTCATCGTCATCATCCTCATCTTCAACGACTGGCTCATCTGGCTGTGCCAGAAAATATGTATGTTGTACAGGTAAGTGAGACATGATCAGCATTAAACAATCATTAAAAGCACAATTAATGTTGCCATGGCTTCAATTGCACTGAGAGAAGAACATAAGACATCACATAGACAGCTACAGAGAAATAAGCAAAATCATAAAAAACATATTCCCATATGAGACGACAAACCTCCAAAGAAACCGTAGTGAATCAAAACAGAAAATATCAAGCTAAGATTCATGATTGTCAGCTCAATTACAGGCTACAACAAAAACCAACATAGTATATAGTGCTATTTGAAGGGTATTGGCTTGTAAAGAACCATGAGAAGTTGCACAACAATAAAATTTCATAATTCTACCTCGGGATAATTATTCATCAAAAGATCATCGAAGTGGATGCCATCAATTAACAAAATGATAATTCTGAAAAACCCTTAGAAGGATAATCGTAGAAAAGTGTCATGGATCAATTTCACTAATTTTCTTTTTCCAGAAAGGCCACGGAAAGTTCAATTAAAAAAATCAAAAACAAAATAGATTTCGTACATATGGCAATCCACAGTCCACAACCAAAATTGCTAATCGCATTTTGGCCAAAGAATAAAAATGAAACCATATATTTCAAGGGGATCAAGGCGACAAATGCCTTGTTGCTTAGACAACAAGTCAAGGTACATGGTAACACCCTTTTCATAGTAAAACTGATAGTTTAGTAAATATATTGGTGGCAACTAATTAGAATTAAGTGTTAGTAAATACCCAGGAAGTTAATTTTTATGTAAATCTCATCAACTATTAGAACTAGCTATTTTTACTTTAATACTCGATCAAAACCACTCAATTAAGTGGTCTTGGTATTTAATTAGTATTAATTATTGGTAAATTTGACAAAGCAAGTACATGATGGTTGCTCACCTTGCCAGGTGAGGACCACTTTTTCGCCTGGGCGACATCTTGAAAACAGTGGATCCATAGTTTGCGGAATAGGCATGGGCCTACATGATCAGGAGGGACTTTGAACTACCCCCGATTGCCACCATTATCAGCCTGCGTTGGGACCAATTCTGGGCTGGAATTGTCCGCCAAAGGCCACGGCACCGCTGCTACACCTTCACACCCAATTACTGGGTCCCCTAGACCCTGTACGAGCAGGATTCGGGCCCCATAGACCAAATATCACAAATCTGATGATATACAATATTGGATCCAGGGGACCCAATAGAGCCAGATCTGATGAGTACCCATACCAGGTTCAGGAGACCCAGTACAAAATCACCACCTCTCTCTTGTGGCAGCGACAGCACCCTCACCCCTCAGGTACCAATTCAACCCCAAAAGAGCTGGATCTAACCGGAAACCGGTGCATAATCCAGCTAACATGTAACATGTTTAACTTTTTGTTTTTTTCTGAGTTTAAAAAAACCAATAAAGGTTAATTCCGGATCAGTTTTTCTTCCCTTAAATCGGTTGATTTTGTCAATCCAATCCGGATCAGATAGGAATCGGCACTACCCAATTGATCTGGTCTCTAATTCCAATTCCACTTGAGTGGATCAAACATCATTCCTTCTCACACTTTGTTAAATGAACACCTGCAGTGAATCTGGCACTTTTTAGGTGTTCAATATTGAAAATTGAACATAATTGGGAATGAAAGAGAAAATAATGTGAGGATTCATCAACTATTGGAGTAAGTCATGATAACTGACACGAAAAGTAATGCTACACATGAAATGGCAGACATCCCACATCCTAGCTCGCAAGCATGTATGCCTTTCAAAGACAAATTTATGCTTAATTGAGCCCAAAGTTGACACTGTCAAGCATGCAGGGAAAAGCTGAAAATCTCAGAATCTTCATCTGACCCAAAAATTATACAATTCATATTTAGAGATTAAACATGAGGCTTAAAAGCCAGCAGTTATAATACTTTTCATTTTGCACACTAGTTCGTTTAGCATTGCAAAAAATCAATGTGACATACAAGTATGACCGGATCCTAATTCCTTTACCTGCTCGCTGAACATAACCATAAAGGACACCTAACATAACCATAAAATCGAATAACAGACTTTACAAAGACAAAACAAATTACACAAGTGAACGGAGCTCGTTAATAGGGATGCTACACACGCTTCGTTGATTTTTCTAGCCACTACTAGGTTTGGTCAAAAAAATTGCAAAAAAAATCAAAGACTTAAGCAGATGTTTCTGCATGGAAGCAATGAAGCTCGCATTGAGGCAGAAAGTAATGCCGGTAATAGGGCAACCACAATACATATTACCACATCGGACGAACAATACACGAAACAAGCAGCAAAATACTGAAAGTAACAGGCCGCAAGAAGCCCACAGCTCGTATCACGCCATATTCCTAAAACATTTCTACATAGATCGGACGTTTAGCCAACCTACGGTCGCATCGAAATTCCCGCGGAAGCATCAAGCACAGAAGTAACCGACGGAAAAACGAAGACCGGTTATCGACAGGAAGAAAACCAATCTTTCACCCAAGAAATCATCGATCAACAACAATGGGCGGAACAGCCAAAGACAAACACAAAAAGCAATTGCATTCCAAGAGCCTAAAAACGAAAAAGAAATCAAAATCAGGAAACGAGTAAGCAGAATAAGTGAGAGCCTCTCACGTCGATCTTCTGCTGCTCGAGGTGGGCAGCGAGGAGCTCCTCCTGCGTTTGGGCAGTCATGGCGTCGGCGGGGGAAGATGGCGCGGGGCACGAGGAAGTGAAGCGATAGATCGGAACCGGCGGCTGGAAAAACCCTAGTGTGGTGTTATAGGTGCAGAGAAGACAACGCCTTCCCCTTGCGGACTGAATCGGGCATGAACACAAATAAAAATAGTCAAGGGAGAGTAAGTATCGCAAGGATTGCCGGCCGAACCGGACAGAAATGTAAATAGAGAAGTGGGGAGCGGAGTTTTACAAAGTTCAGCATTTATCACCTATTTACCGACCAGGATTTTCATCGTCATTCATCAAACCTGTAAATTATAATATTATATATATATATATATTTGTGTATACAATAATCCCAAGCTCTGCCGGTGCTCGAATCTGATTCAACAAAATGGTCCAGGTATTATTTTTTCGTTGTACTAATTAGTCTACAATGTATATATATATATTTTTAGGTGAACGTATATATCCAGTGTATCATTTCGTCATGAAAGCTTTAAAAGTTAGTAGTTGATCATAAATAAACAGGCCAAGAAAAAAATCTGGATTATTTTCTATAGTATACTTAGATGTATTAATGTAAAGCATCTTATCATGCAATATCACTACTAGCTCCGTCTTTTTTTTTTGTTTTATGGCCCGATGGCCAAATCAGGGGCGTAGCGCAGCGCCGGCGAAGGTTCGAGCGCTGCCGGTGCTCGAACTTTACAGATGACCTACCATATGCATTAAGATGGCTTGCTCGTTCATTAATGCACTATGTCGTTAGAATATTAAAAATAATACTATCATTTTTATATGAATATTTTTAGATGATAAAACATCAACGACGACAATTGGCATAAATAGACACAACACAATTCAGAACGCCGTAGACAGGTAACACATTGAGTTTTGATCTCTCTTCTCAAATTCTTGATGCTTCTTCGAGTGGAAGTATTTTAAAATTAAAACACGCATGTGGCAGTTTATTTTCATGAGCTACGATTTCATCCCCACGACTGAAACCAAAATCATTAATCATGAAATAAATCATTTTAATGATGAGAATTGCAATACACCTAGCTACATCTTCAACATATTGAATTAACAATTGTGTAACAAACCATTCATGTCCCAAGTTTGGCGTCCGTACAGTCAGGCTGGAGTCCGGACGTTCAACAGGTCACCAAGCAACCGAACAAATTCTAATTCTATTAGGGTCTTTGGTAGTACAATGATTTTTAATATATCTTTATGATAAAAATTATATATAAATCAGCCAGTGACATAAAATTGTCATTTTGGAGAGATAATGACAACAAAATTGAGCGGACATCATATATGACCAGACGAGATAAAAAAAAATGAGACCCTCCTTCTGTCCAAAGAAATCCTTTTAAAAACATAAATTTGAAATCATTGTCAAGCACCTCCTTTAACAAGTTTTGTCGAGAGAAACATAATATTGTAACAAGAACTCAACTTATCATGCAACCAAACACCCCATAAATTTCACAAACAAACCCAAACTAGAATTCAGATTTAACTGAGTCAAGCACCTACTAAGTTGGAACTAAAACCCAGCTCAATAACATAACCGGCTGAGTTTGAACCCAAAAAAATCAAGTTAGACCTGCTCCGCTTGTTTGCTCCCTCGGCGACAGAGTATTGACAAGACGGAGATGATACTAGAAGCACAGCTTCAGATAAAGATGTCAAAAAAGAGAACTATTTCTCTTATATTAGAAACAAGAAGAGGATGTAAAAGTAAAACCAGAAGACTCTCATCGAGCAGGCAAGAGAAGGCGCCAACAACTAATGCTCATCTAGCACGGTTGGCGTCGCCCTCCGCCTGGGGGCGGAGGGCGCGGGTACGCCTCTCGGCGGCGACAATGCCGGGCACCCCCGCTGGGGGGGTGACCTGTGGGGTCGGAGCGGGGGTTCGAACCCCCGCTCGCCTGCTACGCTGCAGGCGTCTGGCCGCTGGGCCATCGTCAGTCAAAAAAAAACTAATGCTCATCCACACACCGTACGACTGTCTGCCCTTCAGATGCAACCTCCATGAATTCCAACACACGGGGGCTGCGCTCGGCACCCTTTTGGATGAAGTTTACAGGTACTGACTAAATACCCACCAATTTTTTTCCCTTATATTCTATAATTTCTTTCTTCTAAATACTTCGGTCTAAGTTACACGATCATGACAAGAAATAAACCCTACAGAGAACCCCAAAACGTAAAGAAAAAGCTTCCAACCCCCAAGAAAATGCATGAAAGATATCCCTGAACAGTCCACATGCCGAATTGAATAAATAAATAAAGGAAGAAAGGCCCTGGCTACCTCTTGCCGCTTGGAGCTTTTGTCTGGTTGAGATTCGCGAGTTCTTCAATCAGCTTCCTCTCCTCACTGCTGAGCCTTTTGGGAATTTCCACCTGTACACGAACCAACTGGTCTCCTCTCGTATTTGGCTTCCCTAGAAAAGGAACTCCTTTCTTTGACATTACCAATGTGGTGCCTGGCTGAGTCCCTGAAGGGATCTTGAGATCTACCATCCCATCTACCGTGGGGACCTTGATCGTGGTGCCCAAGATGGCATCAATATATGAAACCTTAGATGTGTAAAGAATGTTTGTCCCGTCTCGTTTCAGCACTGGGTCAGAGAGGACTTCAATAAACACATAGAGATCTCCAGGCGGACCACCTCTTCTTCCCGCATTACCTTCTGATCGAACCCTTAGCCGACTGCCAGAGTCCACACCTGCTGGAACCTTCAAACTTATCCTCTTTGTCCTTCTCACACGTCCGTCCCCACCACACGAGTTACAAGGTGTAGAGGATTCCCCTGTGCCACCACACGTGGAGCAGGTCATTACCTGCTGGAAAACCCCCAATGGAGTCCTTGCCGACGACACCACTTGTCCTTGTCCCCCACAGGTGCTGCATTTGGTAGCCTTTGTGCCAGGTTTTGCACCAGAACCTTCACATGTTCCACAACTCTCAAGTCTGGTTATCTCAATCTCCTTCTCCACACCAAAAATTGCTTCTTTGAAGTTCAGGACAAGATTGTAGCTCTCGTCATCACCCTGCGTTGGCCGGTTCCTTGCAGCTCTGGCTCCTCCCATTCCTCCCATTCCTCCCATCCCACCCATCCCTTCAAATAATGACTCAAAGAGATCAAATGGGTTGCTAAAATCCTGCATGTGCAACAAAGATCACGTTAGGCATATTTGAACAGAATTTTGAAGATATAGCAGTCTTTTTTCTCCTTAAACTTACCCCCATACCCATACCAGCACCCTTTAATCCAGCTTCTCCATATCGATCATACACAGATCGTTTCTCGTCGTCTGACAAAACCTGCAGGGCATTAAGTGCCAGGTTGACACATCTAACGAGTTTGGCTAGGTTCAAATAAGCATATCAAGAAATAGAAACTAACTTCATACGCATTACTGATTTCCTTAAATTTCTTCTCTGCACCAGGTTCTCTGTAACAATAAAGCAAAGTCAATAGATAAACTTGATAACACCATAACATCAGAAATGGTGACTGGTGCTCAAAATATAAGAGTAATTGAAAAAGAATGAATTTCTTCAGTTGAAATATGAGAGCAACGAAAACAATGAATCTGTTAGATTTTTGGTATAAACAAACAAATACGTTATCCCCACTATCCAACAAAGTGCAGAATAGTGGTTTGTAAGACGTCTAGTTTGAAAGGATTGATCACAGTATAAGTAGATGTAAACATAAAACTAAAAGTATAGAACCTAAGAAAAGTAGTAGAGAGACACCAGAAGCATCAAAAAACATCAAAGAAAAAAAATAAAAACCTAATATGGAAATGTAAATAAAATTATCATGTACAAGTCCTTTGGTCATAATAAGCATAACAGCTTTAAATATCTTAACGCTAGGGCAACAATGCAGTTACATGGAACCATATGGTAATCAAGTAATGCCAGGATGCCCATTTATGCTATAACGTAAAGTCCAATATAGAAAGTGTCTCTAAGAAGATAATTCAGAAGATGTTCCTACAAATATAAGGCTACTGAAAACAGCATTTTGATGTAGTCAAAGCATCATATGGTAAGCGAGGAAAATGTCCCTCTTGTTAAAAGGTTACTGCTAATAGCATTTAGAGGTAAAGGTGCACTATACAATCCATTGCAGATGTAAAAGCAAATTCACAAAAAAAAAATACACATCAATCATCTTAAGGCCACGGTGGACTACTCGGATGCTATATAATGTTCCTGAAACGCCTTAAAAAAGAAATGGTTATGGTAAATGAAAGCAAACTGTTGGAAGATCTAATTGGGTCAAAGAAACTGACGGACTGGTAACTAAACAGATAGCATCACACAAATAATTACAAATTCTATTCAAGCCAGTGCTTAATTAGACAAAGAAAGAGTTTAACAAGGTTGATTTTGGGATCAATTGAACCAAGTTAGAACATAGCTAACAGAGTGGACCGTTGATCTTTCTAGTACCTCCTGGTCATCACGAAATAACAAAGTCAAAATTCTTCTAATAGCAGCCAAGCACAAAAAAGGATTCCAGGTAAAAGAACTTTAGTTGTCCGATCACAGATTTGCAGGACTATTTAATAGCATCTAGCAGTTGAATTTTTACCTTTAAATTTATAAAATCTAGTCACACATGTATGAGCTGTTTACCCTATACTGCAGAAGAATGTATTATAATGCCAAATTATCTTTAAGATAAAATTGCAAAAATTACATACCAACTTAATACAGTCGTGGATCAAACATACTCAAGTACCTTATTGATGTAACCTCCTTTAATCAATTTGAAAATTCATGTTTCCTTTTTGGAAAAGAATTGTGTTTTTTTGTTTAACTTTTATGAAGATAGATGATATTCAGTAAAAGTATTAGCTAATTAAGAATGATATTAATATTTAGGAACTTACAAAGTAGGTTCCACAGTTCTTCTAAGTGTTGACATATGGATAACTCTATCACTTAAACCACCAAAACCACATTTTTTATGTTTGTTGAGTTGTTTGAGTTCTTTGAAAAAAAAAATTGACCTCTCCCTATCAGACTTCCAAAGTTCCGATGTTAATTACATGGGGCCAAAAACTCAAACACCCTTGATTAGCCACTATAGCAATTCATGAACTAAAGTCATACATTGACAAAATGAACACATGGGAGATGCAGCCCCATAAATTTTATAGGATACAACCTTAGGCCTTGGTTGATAAGACTGAACAAACGTTAGACATTTGAAGTTGTTTGGTAATGCATCTGAACTTAGCTCTCACTGAACGTCTTATACCTGAAAAAAGCCTTAACCAGCTCAGACTTGACACGTCACTTTTTTTAGTTCAAATATGTCTCATGTCATCTTGACCGATAGTGATGTCTAAAATGCTACCTCACACCAGGCTGCAAATAAAGGTGCAAGACGACGGACATCATTGAGTACTTCAGAGTAATAAAATCTGATGAGATTTTTTATTTGAATACACACTTAAGGGAAAGGTTTATTTCAAGCCTATTCTTGGTGTTACGCAATCTCTTCATTTGTGGCCAGTTTGATTTAAAATAAATATCATTTTTAATAAAATAGTTGATTGTACAATGAATTTAATTTTTGTTATAAACTTAAATTTTTACATTTGGATGCTCTGCACAGTTGGCTTAAGAACTGGGCAAGTGATGGGGACCCGGTCCGGTCCATTTTGGGGTCTATTTGTATTTACGTCCATTTGGACATATTTGTAATTATTAGAAGTCTTTTGAGTCCATGTCTTTGATTTTTCGTCCTAGTCATCTTTGGGATCTCTTTGTAAACATAGCTCCTCTATTTAAGAGAGAGCTCATTGTTGGAATGAAGAGAGAGAGTTATTGTGAATTTTTGGAACCCTAGAGGGGCTGCCCCTTGTGCTTGGGTGCTGCCACTTCCCCTTCACCCCCTCCACGATGGAGGTCGTCCAGCTCCATCTCCGGTGAAGACCGGTCTCCTTCGCAACCTTCCGATGTGGGCGTCTTCTTCCTCCTCCGTCCAGCGGCCTCCGAGCCATTCCTTCCCCTTTCCCCCTTCACCGGTTCAATTTGGGACCTTACCAACTCCGTTCACCTCCGTCTCCGTCCATTCCGACGTCTCCGACGATGTCGACCACCTCTGCCCTAGCCCCCTCCACCTCCGGTCCCCGGAGTACCTCCATCCATCTCATTGCTCCCTCTCGGACCCCTATCAGACGGAGAAGAAAGGAGGAAGAGGAAGAGCCGCGTCTGCGGCTCTGTCCGTGCGCACGGCCCGCTAGGGCTCCGGCAGCCTCCGGTCTCCTCCTCCCGCAGCTGCGGCTTCGCCGAACACTCCCGGCGGCGTCGGCAAGCTCCAACGACGACGGCGTCCCCCCCCCGGTGCCTCCCCTTCCACGTGGAGGCGCCGTCAATGCCGCGAACCCTCACGAGCGGAGCCCTCGCGCGGCCGAAGGCGAGCGGAAGACAACGCGGCGAGCGCGTTCGCAGGCGTCACCCCGATCGCCCGGCCGGTCCCCCCAATCGGCTCGAACCGGCCCCGGTTCGCCTCCAGGCTGGTTTTTAGCCCGGTTTAGGCCGGTTCAGGGCCGGTTCGGCCCGGTTCGACGGTCCAGAACCCGGTTTAGGGCCTAAACCGGCCGGTTCACTCTGTTTGGGGCCAGTTCAGGCCGGTTCAAGCTATTTTGGGGCCGGTTCAGGCCCGTTTTGAGCGGTTCGGGCATGGTTCGACGTATTTTGGGCCCATTTTGACCGGTTTAAGCTCGGTTTTGCTTATTTACTGCATTTTTAGGTCTTTTGAGCTCCTCCACGGTCCGCTGCAGCGCCATGTCGCCGGTCCGTCCCGCCTCGTCCCGCATCAGCAAGGTTTAAGGATAGACCTGTCTTGGGGTATCCCTACAGGTCCAAACTATGGGGTCTAAGCGCCTGGTTTGCAGTCAACACAGGCCCTGTTCAAGAAGGTATTGGTGTCTTATGACCTGTTTCAGGGGTTCGAGCAGGGGGTATATAGGGCTGGTTTGAGAGTATTCTCGGACCTGTTCAAGGGGGCCTGATATACAGTGAGTTTGGATTGGGTATAGAGAATTTATAGGCATCGGTTTGATGGGTCTGAGGCCAGGTTTAGGGGGTTATCAGAGGTTCAAAACATAGGGCATTTGAGCTCCGGACAGTACATAATCTAGAGTGGTTTAGACTTTAGGGACTGCACATGGGGGTAAGACATAGACATAGGTATCTTCCACATGTAGGCCCAGGTAGGGGTGGGCATAAAATGGTTCAAACCGAGAAACCGAACCGAACCGAAGGGTTCGGTTCGGTTCGGTTCGGGTTGAGAGACAGCAGAAAACGGTTTGCCAAACCAAACCGAACCGTTTAAGTAAAACGGTTTGGTTCGGTTTTTCTTCCTACGTAAACCGAACCAAACCGCTAAACCGAATGTCTATAATGCCCATTATATTTTTTTATCTTTGCTTCACTATTTTACGTAATAAAACAAAAGAGACAAGGGCAAAGCGGTAAACATAACCCTAAAAATAACCCTCGCCAGTCGCCACTCGCGAGTCCCCGCCTGGGCCGCCTCGCCCTCTCGCGCTCGCGTCTCGCCTGAAAATTCCCAAATTTCAAAACACCCTCCGCCGCCGCCGGTCCTCCCCGTCCCAGCGTCCCTCCCCGTCGGCCGTCCCTCGCGAGTCCCCCGGCCCTCCCCGTCCCTCGGCCCTCCTCGGCCCTCCCCGTCCCTCACCAGTCCGCGACCTCACGGCCCTCACCTCCGGGCTCCGGTGGGCGGCGGCAGGCGTTCCAGGCGGCTGCATCTCCTCCTCGAGTCCGGTGGCTGCATCTCCTCCTTGAGCAGAGGCCAGAGGGTGAGGGTCTGCCATTCTGCCGCATCCAGCTTCATCTGGATCCGGCGCTTGCAGACGCACAGGCACAGTCGCACCTCCCGTTCGGCAGCTCCTGTCCGGCGATTGCAGTCTGCAGACGGCAATGGACAAGGGCAAAGGACAGCTTCATCTTCCTTCGGTGCTTGCTTACTCTGGCCTCCCCTCCCTTCGACCCTTCCATTAAAAGCCCAAACCGCGGACCAAACCGAACCAAACCGAATTAAATTCGGTTTGGTCTGGTTCGGTTTAGAGAATTAGCGGTTTGGTTCGGTTCGGTTTCAAGAGGCAGTTCGGTTTGGTTTGGTTTCGAAAAAAAACTCATAAAACCAAACCAAACCAGACCATGCCCACCCCTAGGCCCAGGGACGGGGTTGGTTTATTTGGGGTGAGGCCATAGAAAGATGGATATCTAAATGAAGGTTATGGGTTAGGGCACAGTATCAAATGGAGATATTTCTCACCTTATATTCTTCTTTTCTTCTACTTCCTTCAACTTCTCCTAACAGCGATGGTGGGCAATGCCTATTAAGGCCATCCTTATCTTCTTCTCTTTCAGACCATTATGCAGCAGGTTGGCTTGACTTCGGCAGATGCTGGTGTGCAGGGCTATCTCTTGGGATGGCCACGGGGTCAGTGGATGTTGCTGCTCGGTCCCGGACCTGCAGAAGGCCACTTGGCTGTTGGCTCCCATTGTGGGTTTACTGAAAGAGATGACTAGTGTCCTTGTTGTTCAGAAGCCTTGCACTTAGCTTCTCCTCTGTGTTATTTGTTTATCAGTCACCATGAACCGGTGCTTTCTTTTGTTGTTTCTTCAGTAACTCCAGCAGGCTAGTGCCATTTTGTTTATCCATAGCCCACTTGCTGTGGCCTTCCCAAGATGTAAAAGCTCACACAAGCAAAGCCAAGCTCCTGTGACAGGGTAACATGAATAGAGAGAGGAGGGGATGGTGTGCTGCACACTCGAGCGTAAACCTTGCTTGAGGGATTGTCTTTTCTACAGATGAAGACAATATCAAGAGACACCGAAGAGGTGAGGATTTTCACAGAGGAAGATGAAGATAGAGGGAAGAGGGAGGAGATATATCTTGGTGGGCGGTGGTGCAGCTGCTGCTATGGCTAGAACACATCAAGCCATGGCTAGAATGGCTAGAGCTCTCTCTCTCTCTCTCTCTCTCTTGCTCGCTTGCTCGCTCAAAAGAGATCAAACTTAATCATTGTAATCTAAACAACATTAAAAAATATGATGCATTTAGATGAGATTATGTATTGTCAAAGATTGTAATAATTAAAATCCCGTCTACAATCCCAACTAAATGTAAGGTGTGTTTGATTGGGATTATGAGGAAGAGATTGTAAAATAATTTAATCTCTCTTCACTTTTCAAAAAATTAAATTTGTAATAACTGTTAATCTTTATAATCCACCTCTTGATAACTTTTGGAATTTGATAGAGAAGACAAGTGATGAGTCCATCTCTCTTTCTCTAGAAATCTAAGCTCAATCATTACTAGGGATGCAGATGAAGCAATGCACTTAACAAGCAGTTTGATATTCGGCTCATTTATTATGTCAAACAAACAAATTTGAAAGCTCTATTTTTTGCTCTATCTTTTAACATATAAAATTTTGGGTTAACAGAAGGAATCACTTCATAAACACGATAGAGCCAAAAAAGGACTGTTAGTTCATGGCCGAAAAACCAGTTTCAGCCACGGAAGATAGGACACGGGGTTAGATCACAAAAACGTTGCTACCACATGCAGGTTGCAGTTAAATTTGTATAGCGTAGCAGAAGACTGAAGTAATGAGATTGTTACTGGCTTAACAAAGACAACCAACTGTACATGTGCAATACATACTAAAACAGGTAACTAGACTTACTTATTCACATCTGGATGATAAGTCCTAGCAAGTTTCCGATAAGCTGCAGATTGAAAAGAATGAATTGTTAATAACTGTACTGACTTATCATTGACGAGACATAATGAGAGCACTGCTCAGCGTATACACTTAGAAAGGTTGGGTGGGGAATGTAGTCTAACGTATCCAGGAAAATCCTTGGATCTTGGGAAGTAAATTGCTTAGATAAAAGCCTTGAATGAAGACAACCTTAAAAGAAGCTAATCATAAATGTTTGAAAATAGGTCCATTGGAAAAAAATATGTTGCGGATATGAAAGTATTGTCTGAAAACATGTAACGAGAACCTATCTTAAAGATTACTTTAATTTGCTTGTCCATCAGACTCAAATTTTCACCTTTCTAGCATTGCATAATTGTCAATTACATTTTCCAATATCCATAAGCAACGAACAAATATATAAAAATTATGGAATTTTTAAAAATATAATATTTTATACAGATATTGATGGGAATCAAATCGAGGGTCAATAACCGATTCATGTTAATAATTGAATCGGGATGCAAGAACCGATTATTGATTTTCAATTCTCATGTAATTTTGATTTTTAGGTCAATAATGGGTCCATTTAGGTATTTTCCTAATTTTTAGGATTTTAGTTGATTTGTTTGAGCATTTTTCAATTTTCTTAACATTTTCGGACTTTTTCCTGAATTTTATCCTATAAATAGGACCCACACCCTTATGTACATGAGATGAGATGAATATATTTTGGATGCATTGTGCGGTTTCCGGTATTGCCCCTCTCCTCACTTAAACCCCGCGGCGGGTCTTCTCTCTCCCCGATAGCTATTCGGCGCTGAGTTTCCTCCCTTCCCTTCGCGATGGCGTAACCCTAGCGACGGCTTCTCTTCTTCGATCCGCCTCCTCCCGCGGTGATCTCGGCAAGCTTCTATGGAAGAACCTCCTCCTCCCGGTTTCTTCTTCCTAAGCTTCTTCAGTTCGGTCGACATCGGATCTCCTTTCCAGTGGAATCTGCTTTGTCCGCTGCTGTTTGGGACAACTGTGGTTGCTGAAATGGGTTTCTTCCTCTACGTTCCTGCTATTATCTTCTTCCTACGGCTTCGGATGATCGATTTCTAGTTGGAGAACCAGGTTCCAGTTGATCTTCACTCCGAAGTGAACTCGTTGGTGAAGGAACAGAAAGGGAAATTTCAAACAAGCTTCGGTTGGCTCCAGATCCGATCAGATCCAGTCCGTTCAGCTCCGATAAGGATTTCTTCTTTCTGGTTCGAATATTTCTGGTTTCCGAACGGTAAACCCTAACTGTTCAACGTCTCTTTGTAGTTTCTACCATTACAACTGATGATGAGGACATCATGTGAGTACCTGAATACTGTCTTCTCAATCCCGTCCTGAAGTTTTATCATCCATTGAGAGTTCATCTAGCTTCATACGAGAGTTGCCCGGAATTTTTTTTTACTGTTCCGTTGGTAGCCTCTACGGTTCGATTTGGATTATCTTTTTAAAGATTGAAGAAGCTTACATTAAATTTCTTCATCGGGTTGCTACACATGAGATGGAACATATTCGAGACTGGTCCTCTCCAGTCAGTTTGGTTCTGGCTGAGGTTAATCTGTGACACTATCTTGATTTTCCGTCTGAATACTGGTCTGATTTTTTTGTTCTACAAATATTTGATTGATTGGAGCCTACAGTAAATGGCATCTTTCAGACTGTGCCTATATTTCTAAATGAGGAAGAATAATTCTGATGCTGTAAGCGTACTGTGCTGATCAGATCCGGTTGTAGATGACGGAATAAGATCCGTAACTCCCGGATCAGCATATCAATAAACTCGATCAGGGATGAGTTCATATCTGAGGTCGAGTTAGGGCTATGATGACTTATAATATGTATTTCTGAGCCCTTGTCCCTCCCAAAGGTTACCATATTGCTGCTGTGACTATTTCATTGGTTGAGTTGCATAATTTTCCTGAATTTCAGCATTTTGGGTTTATTGTGGACATATACTGCTGATGCCTGTTAGTTTTAATACCTGATGGTATTTTGGAATTATCGCTGGATTTCTGCTCTTGTTTGGCAATTTATCTGCTGGTTATATCTGGGTTATTATTTCTGAGCTTATTACTGTTGGAAATCTGTTCATATTTGGTCTGTTACCTGCTGGTTCATATCTTTGAATTCTGGTCAGACTGTTGGTTCCTGGTTATTTTCTGTTTGGTATTTTATCTGCTGGGTGATATATATAGCTGGTTTATTTGATAACCATGGGACCCCCGGTCCCGTCCCGCATCAGATATGCACAACATTAAAGAATTAAATCAATTGATAGAGAAAGTAGCCCTGAGAAATGGAACAGTTGAAACAATGCGCAAGAGCCTAGCCCTCAAAAAAAAGGATAGGCACCTCAATGCCAGTGTCTGGTGGCCCCACTACCGAACAGTTTACACTTTACAGTCTTTCCCACTTGGAGACTATAAATGAAGCTGTTAAGTATATAATAAGGGTAAAGAAGAAAGAAAAAAAAATTGCCTGAAGCAACAAATAAGCTCATAAACTCAATATTTAAGGGAAACGTTAGTACAACTGCTCGCTTACAGCTTTTGATTTCAGATTTGCTAGCATTCTTCGAGACACCAAGGACAGAATAGTAATCCTGTGAATGAGGAAAGGCAGGAAGATGTAAGATGAGTTCAATGGTAAAGATTACCCAACTGTACTCAAACCATATTTTGACAAGCGATCATTTCTTTGAGGAAAAAAATAAGCCTGTAAATTGTAGACTTACAGCATCAGCTCTAACTATAAGCCGTGCCCCCCTAGAGTAGTTGACATCTTGAGTTGATCTTTGCTTAAGCACAGTAAAAGAAAAATCTGGAGAAAACATGCTTGCACAAGATGAAGACAGATTTTTTCCTCTGGCTGAAATGCTGAAAACATGGAAGCCCTTTTAGGTTGGTTACTTGTTACAGATACACAAAAGCAAACATCAAGAAATGAAAAAATATATACTCCATTTTTATTTCTATAAATTCTGAAGAAAGAGGACTGTAAATAAAATAATACATAAATCAAGAAAACAAGAAAGTCCATTGGATCTAGATTCTGGACTCATCTATAAAGCACAGAAAGCAACAGCAAAGCAGAACAGGAGACTTCCCATTATGATTTGCTAGCTCCTTTCTTCGCTGACCTTAAAGCAGATTGGTTCTTTTCACAGCACAGCAGATTCCGTCAAGTTTAATGTCACTCTGAACAATATGAATTAATATATGGCATTGTAAAAACAAAAACTTGTAGGATATGGTGGATGATCTGATATGCAAATTTATTGGAAAATTGGAAGAAGTGGCACTGCTGGATCATCAGGTGCCACATCCATACAGCTGAACCCTGTTGAAGAAAATGGTTGGGCTTCTTTGTTAGTAAGTGATGGAGGAGGTGATGACGGCATATAGCAGAGGTGGCTGCGGCAAGAGTCGTAGCCTTTGGTGGCAGCAGCACCAGTCAAAAATGGCAGCGACGTGAGTTTCCGATCTTTGTGACAGTGGCTCTGGGCTCAGAAGAAGACAGTGACGGTGTTGAGGGCCTTCCTCACAGTCGTCTTATCTTTCCCACCAGCGGCAAGGGCTTGTTGTGGAGACTTTTCTGTGTCCCACCACCTTTTGAATGACGATATTGACGGAATTGACGACAACAAGGCCCAAAAAATGGTAATAGCACTGCTCTTCCCTCTTTATCTCCAACGGCAATGACAGCGGATATTCTCAACTGCTCTCCAGACAAGTGTTGTTGCCTGTTGCCACTCCCCTTTAGTGTTTGCCAGTTCAAAATTTTTCTTTGCAGAGGCCTGTCAGAATTTTATTATCATCCTAAGGGACTCAACAGGGGTTTATGCCCTTCTGATCAAGTCTCTAGAAGGTCATTGCCTTCACACCTGAGCGAAGATATTGTCACTTGACTCCTTGAAGGACTCAACAGGGGTTTATCCCCTCGAGATCAAGTCTCTAGAAGGCCATTGCCTCAACATGCAAGTAAAGAAAATCAACACCGGATATTCGCATCATCCGGCGGAGAGGGTCAAAACTCAAAAATTTTCAAAGAACCCGAACCTCGATTCTAATACTTTTAAAATATCACCGAACTATCTAATATTTTATGGATATCACCTATTTTGTTAGATAAGCCAAGGACATCCACATTCCCCAAAACATAAAACTTTTTCCAAACAAAGAATGAAAAACGAGGTTCACACAGAGACCTGGAGCTCTGGGATTTAAAGTTTTAACTTTAAGACTTAGAATTTCAGATTTGATGATTTTTTATTTAAGACTTGTTCGCATTCCTATCAACATTACTTAAATTTGATGTTTGCAATTCCGATTGGCATGCCCATTGCAGATCTGAAATCTTTAACTCATGATTCCATATTTTGATAGGGGATTTGGGGACATTTATTTATAGATTTAAGGATTATTTGAAATTTCAATTTATTAAGTTCCAGCTTTAAAATATGTCAATTTTAAGGCTTGAAGTTTTGATTTTTAATGAGTCTTTGGGTTTTAAAACACACAGGTTTAGAAATTAGGGCCTTAGTCCCTTCTCACCTTGTACCACTTACAATGAAGATTCCAACGTTTTGGTTGTCCAAAGCCTCATAAGTGATTTTTTTTGCTTTAATTCCAGGTTCATTCAATGCAGTCTCTGTGAAGTATTCTGGTTCAAGGGACTTGAATCCTTTCCACTTGAAGGTTCCCCTCTTGCAGAAATCCCTGAAATCTCAAATTCCAGAATTGCTGGAAATCTGAATGCACTTTCAGATCTCATCACAGAACAGATTGCCAACTGATTTCTCTTAGATTTACAGGGTTCCATATTTATTAGATCCCGTACTGCCGAACAGCAGTTTGTTGAATTTTAAGATCCAGTTCATGTTCAGATTTACTGAATTTCAGTTAATTATTACCATCTTTTTAAGATGTGCCTGCATTCCATCGAGCCATAGGACTGTTAATGCTCTATATACCATCAAATGTGCATCAAACATAAAGTTCTTCAACATACCAGTTAGGGGACAGATCAGGTCAGATTCGGGACTGGATTAAGGGGTTACTGAGGATCTGTCATAAAGGTGTCAGGGGCAATTTCGGGAGCTGATCAAGAACCTAAAGGTAGGTTCAACAGGCCTTGAAGGGAGGATCTACCCCATGAAAAAAAATCCAAAACAGGTGATGGTGCAGAAGATGGATAGCCTTGAGGTTTGCTTGGATGAGTATTGGAGATAAAAAGAATAGATTTTTGTAGGAAGTGAGAGAGAGGATGTGCAGAAAGTAGGCCTATCTGTTCCTCCTCATCTTTGCTTCCTTCTCTTCAATCTTCCTTTGATGCAGCAGCAGGAACACGGGCCAAGACAGGCTCCTCCTTCTTCCTTGGCTTCTCTTCCTGGTGCACAGCAAAAAGAAGCAGGCCGGTGCAGCTTCTCTTCCTCTCTCTGTCTATTCTCTCCCCTTACCCTCTCTTTTTCGGAACCCGCATCATGGCAATACATCCTCTTTTTATAGAGGACTGGCCTGACTGTCATTGAGAATAGGATCTGCATCTTCTGGGGATCTTGGTTGGCAGTGGCGACTAAACCAGGCAGGCCCTGATGCTCATGCCATCTTTTTGGATCCATCGGGGATCTGTTTTGGTAGGCCCAGTCACCTAACAGTACCCACTGCCTATCGGATCCATTCCTGACCATTGAATGGCCCTAGGAGATAGCTCTGCTAGCTATTTTCATGGAGATCTTGGATACTGTGGGATATCAATTCTATCTTGTGGTGGATAGTGGTGCCTTCTTTTCTATCTTTTGAGGATCGGTAGCTATTTTATTGCTCCCTACCATAGTTGTCAAGGCGCCCGCCTAGGCGGCGCCTAGGCGCCGCCTAGGCGGCAAGGCGCCTTTCCAAGGGCGCCTTGCCAGGGCGCCTTGTCTGGGGCCAAAAAGGCGCCCAAGGCGCCCGCCAAGGCGCCCAAGGCGCCAGCCTAGGCGCCCAAGCAAGGCGCCTTGGGTATTTTTACATCATTAAAAAAAGTTTTTGAGGGATTTTTTTCCCTTGATACCCCTCACAAGGGACACTTATTTAATGATAGTTTGAATATATTAATATATTGTATTATCACTTATACTATCATACATATTTAAGATTTATGATTATAAACATATATTATATACTTAATTAAGTTCTTTTTCAACTCTTTCCTCTCTCTCTCTCTTTGTCTCACTTATACTATTACACATATATAAATTTTATAATCATAAATGAGTTATATACTTAAATTTTATAAATATTTATTTAACTTTCTTCTCTTTCACACACACATCATATTTACTTATGTGCATCGATAAAACACTCAAATTCAATTATAACATAACAAATATAATTATATTTATGTTTTTTTTATATATAACAACCTCCCGACTCAGCCTTCCTTTAATACCGCCTTGACCGCCTAGGCGACGCCTAAGCGGCCGCCTTGTCGCCTAAGCGGAATCGGTACCCTTCAACGCCTTGGGCGCCTTGTCGCCTTGACAACTATGCTCCCTACTGCCCATCAGAACCTCTTCATTATCCTGCTTCTTTTGAGCACATTCGATGCCTATTTTGTAGGAGATAGAGTTGCCGGTTGTTCCTTCTAAAGTATGCCTCTTGAGCTTTATTTAAGATATGATGATATCCCTTAAAAACAGCAAGGGAAGGTGGCGACCATGCTAGCTGATGTGCAAAGACCGCACATGGAATTGTGGCCCAGGATTGATAGTTCAATACCCAAAAGGGCCTACTTAGAACCTGGATCAAAGCCCATTAACAGTGTGCTTATTGGATCATTAAACCAGTCTTGAAGTAGGCCCATATTGCTTACCAAGTTGAGCCCATCTTAAGCCAGTACTCAAGCCCATTTATTGCTTTATAATCTGGTCTGAACAGGCCATTTTGCTGAGTCCCCCTTATATGGATAGCATCAAGATGGAATTCAAATTGTGGGGTGGGTTCACAGTATAGCTTCGACTGCAGGTTAAGCATCGGGCTGTTCTTTGCTCCGATTGGGAATAAATAATACTTTGATAATCGGCTATTTAAATTTCCACTAGGTATACAGCCCATTATTTAGTCCAGCTTCCATTTAAATCACGTGATCTTAATCCTAGTAGGACTAGAACTAGCAACCACAACCCCAATGGGTTTCAGTAAAAATAGGATCTGATTTTTGATTTAAAGTCATTTCTATGCTCCTTTATGCACCCATACATGAAGCCCCTTGATGCCAATTGCGCAATCAGACCTTGGTTTCCATTTTAGATCATCCAATCCTACTCCCAGTAGGATTAGAAGTGAGCTTAAATCTGATTGGCCCATGAGTTTGGTTTTGATTCAAAATTACTCCTCATCTCTTCTTTAAGCACTGCCAGCCTGTTAATTGTACCAACAATCCCTAGTTTCTATTTTGAGTGATTCAATCCTATTCCTAGTAAGACTAGAAAGGTGCCAAAAGTAAACTTGGATCTGATTGGCTTTCAAACCTGCTTTGACTCAAAGCTTCTTCCAAATTTTTCTATAAGTGCATCCGGTTTGTCCTTTAGCATTAATTGTGCAGCCATCCTTGCATTTCCATTTTAGCCTATCCAATCCTACTCCTAGTAGGACTTGAAGGTTGCCATAAATGAATCTGGTTTTGAGTGGATTTCTGATTTGCTTTTGATTCAAAACCACTCTTAAGCTCTTACACAAGTACATTCAACTCCTCATTCTGTGTCAATTGTGCACGGAGCTGCTGGTTCCCTATTGGAGTGGTCAAATCCTACTCCCAGTAGGACTAGAAGGACGCCACCACTAAGTTCATATGAATCAAATCTGATTAGCTCTTGAGTCTGGTTTTGGTTCAAAACCTCTTCTAAACCCTTCTATAAACATAACCAGCCAGTCATCCAGGGTTAATTGCGCCAACAGCCCCTAGTTCCCACTTTGCATCAATCCAATTCCACTCCTATAGTAGGACTTGGGGGTGCTAACAGTAAGTGGAGTCCGAGTGGCTTTCAAGTTTGGTTTTGACTCAACCCCACTTCCAAGCTCTTATATAGGAACAATCAACTAGTCATCCTGTGCGAATTGCGCAAGGAGCTGCTGGATTCCACTTGGAGTTAATCAATCCTACCCTTGCTAGGATTGGGAAGAGCATTGAACTTCGACTTGGAAGCAGGTAAGTTTCCTTTATAAAAATCTTCCACTGGTGCAATTAACTTATTCCCTTGGGTTAATTGCTCAAAAATTTATTTATTTCCATTTTATACAAGCTGATCCCAGTCCTAGAAGGGCTTGAAGGTTGCCATAAGTAAGATTGGTTTATAGTGGATTTTGGATTTGGTTTTGGTTCAAAACACTTCCCATACTCTATTCTAAGCATAATTAACTTATCCTCTTGAGTTAATTGCGCAAGGAGCTTCTCAGATCCTGCTTTATCCCTCGTCTCTCTTTCTGGTAGATCACAACTGGGTTTGTCCCACGGAGATTTTACTAGGTACTGCATCAGGTAATTACGAGGCTCATTTGCTCTCCCACTATCTATCTATCTTGATTGCCAAATCCCCATCAGTCTGGTCTGCTTCAGACTCCTAACATCACTTTTGACCGAAACTCAGCTGGACTGCCACCTGTCCATCGAATTTGCATGGGAGAGCGGTCTGAGTATTCTTGGATCAAGGAAAGGCTTGGGTCCTTGGTGTTTTGACTGTTGGCGGTGACATATCTTCATATCAGTACTCCTATTTCAAATTTCTCTAATCAGACACCTCGGGTATGTTGGTTTTATTTTATTTATATTCATACTTAGCTACTCCAAAGGTATAAAAAAATATTGAATCCACCCTTTACAGGTGCTGTTATACCTTGGCTGAGCAAGGGTTGAGGCAGAAAACTCTCCTTCAACTCCAAACCCACTGCCAACCGGTATATGACCATCTCTATTTATTTGATGTCATGATGCTCCTGGGTACATATATCGGCTATGAATAGCCCATCTGTTTGATCTGCTGATGCTCTCTGGTATACGTATATTGTAAGTAGCCCAACTGCAGACTTCATTTATACCTGGCTCCTACTGCCTGCTTATGGGTTGACCAGGCCTCTATACCATCCCCACTACCTCAGTATTGCCTCAGTTGCTAGTCCCCAAGCCTCACAGGCACTTGGAATTGCTTATTGTTGGCCCAATCAGATTCTGTTAGCATGGTCCTACTGAAACAGTTTCGCATGCCATCCTCATCATTCTTTTTTTTTCTTGGCATTCATATCATGCTACAAGCCTGGTGCATCTGAGGTGAAGGCCTTCCTTTTACTCAGTGAAGTTTTAGGTGCCGACAGTTCATATTTTTCATGATAAATATTTGAGGAAACACTACGAAACAAAAGGCTTTTCCAAAAGAATAACAAAAATATTTCTTCTCAGTTCAATTCAAGTGAAAAACATACTAAGAGAAACCCTGCCACATAGCAAACAAAGGTGAAACTACATTCAGCACCTCTATGGGAAAAGGGAGCATGGTAAACCTGTTATATTTGTACAAAAGAGACATAAAAAAGCACCGAGATGATGGTCTAGGTGCTAAGAAGACCTGTATGGGATATAAGACCTGTAGTTAATCACCACTAATATTTTGAATAACACGGTAGGAAGTACCAAATTGAACCCACCCTACGCGACGTGTACACCTTAAGGAAGAGGATAGATAACAATTTTCCTTTACAAGAAAGAAGAAACCATAATGCTTCAAATGTAGACACGACCCAGATTGCATGTACTAATAACCTTGAGACGGGGGAACATATGTTTTTCCCTCGAAGCAAATAGCCTATCCAAAATGAAGCCTACCTTGAGACGGTAGGATCCCACATAAATTTGTACACTTTTAAGAAGAGCATCCAAATGAAGCCTACCCATACTTAGATAACCAGCACTTGTTATCGCAATAACACGCTACACCATGCCTATAGGACGATGACGGCGTGAACGTAGGCCGAAAAACCCATTGTGCCATCCACGTACTCCCACACGGCACAATCGCCATCGAAACTATGTCGCACTGAGCGCTAGGTGATCCTGCTGCCTGTACGCAGAGCAAAAACAAGCAAAGCCGAGATGAGTGGTCCCAAAACCTCGCAACAAAAGGCACAAACCATGACATTCGGGAACACCGAAAAGCAATACGAACAGGCGAAATCAAGCACGTAGAACAGTCTCCAGAGGGCAACCCGAGGCGTGGGAGAAAATGGAGTGGAGGAGGAGAAGCGAGGCGTGGCTGCGCAGCTTGGGAGGCGACTCCTCTCCCGTCCGCTCAAGCAAGAAGAAAATTCTCGTAATTCCAGACGGAACGAAGATGAGGTTGGGGAAGAGGGGGGGCGTCACTCTGTGAGGTATGCGGGTGCGGCGTACTTCCGGTCCAGTTGCGGTTCCGGTTCGAGCGAGCGGGTTTGATAAACCGGAGAGCCCGACGAGACAGAATTCCAATTTCCAGGATCCGTTTGGGCCGCCTTCTGGGACCTACGGGAGGCGAATACAATATTGAGTATGGGGTTCTTCGCATAAATATTTTTTGAATTATCTGCCTATTACTGAATTCTTTTTATCCATGGCAGTCGAGAATCAACATAATAACAGTGCCAACTTTTTCTTATAAATCAAATGGTAGTCTTGTTTTTTCATAGATAAGAAAGAAGAAAAATAATTCACATAGAGAGGGAGAGATAACAGGCAGATGTATAAAAATATTTTGAGACCAATACCCTATTAGCTCAATTTATTTATTTTTTTTGAAGGAAAGGTTATGACATGAGAGTTGGGGATGGGAGAGAAGAAAGAATAGTACTGCAAGCTTGGATGGGAGATAAATGTCTAATTTTATCAGATAACCAAGTTAATCAGCATAGCATTTTTTTATAAAAAAATGTATACGATAATATATCATGGAAATGGAGACTTGGGACTCGTTTCATTAACCTTAGCCAATTTCTGTCCGAATGATTTTAAATTGTTTATTTTTTATCTTAATTAACCTATAACCATACCTCTTACATCTTAATAAATATCTTCAAAATAAATTGTATTACTTGACCTTTTGTTTTTCAGGCACAACCACTCATAGAAAAAATAACACACATAGCATATTTTTAAATAAAATATCAAATTGATTAACATATAAACATTTTAAGTAAATTAATACCTACCATGATCCAGGAGTTTAGACATAAATTTAAGAATTAAAAATTTTAGATTAAATCAAAACAAACGCCACCTTAATATAATTCAGAGCAGCTGATTTGATTATTTTTTTTACATATAATCGTTACACATTACATCCCCACACTTATTCACAATGACATGTAGGTAAGAAAGAAGACCCATTATTTTACATCAATGGAAAAGGTTCAAAATTCACAAGGTTATGCACGGCCAGTCACCCTTTACCTTTTTCATTCTTCCGTATCGAAAGGTTTGCGATTTCCCCTTCACGGACTGCTTGGCAACAGCATTAAACACCTACATCACTATTAATTTTAAATTTAACATTAATGTAAATATATCAATTTTAAAATTCATAATACAAACAAGACAGGATATACGAGACAAGTGCCGGTTTTGACACCAATGCACCGCGCCATGTTTGGTTAGAGTATCAAAAAATGAAGCTATATCAATCTTGATATTAATATTTTTAGGGCAATGGGTATCAACATCAAAATTAATATAAAACGGCACTTGTATCGTATATCACGTGGTATTCTACAAATTTCAAAGTCGATACCAATGGGCATACACTTTATCCCTAGTTTGTAGTCAAGTGGACATGACCTGCTCACGAGACGCAGGTGACGTGAGTTCGAGCGGTCGCTTGAATCTCTTCGTCGAGTGTTGGCTCAGCTGTCTCTTAGGGGTAGTACTTTGTGATGATTGAGCTGGGACTCGATCGTTCCACATGGCACTGGGCCACCGTGACCAAACAAATAAGCATGCATTTTCTGACGATTTATATCAATAGGAATTTTAAAATAAATGGTGACAGAGGTGGTTAATATTGTTACCGGTCCCTCGGAAACACCCAGGAGTCGGAAAGCAGGGATTCCTGCGATCAACAGATCTGAATGGACTCCGACTTCTCGATGAGCTCCTCCAGCTGCTCCGACTCGAGAGCCTCGATTTCGTAGCGCACCTCCTCCAGGTGCTCGTTGATGGCGGTCACCGCGCTCTGCACGCCTCTGATGGCTTCTTTCAGCGCGGCGTCGTACTCGGCGTCGGCCTCTGCGTCCCGCACTCCGTCGGCTTCGGTTATCGGGTGGATGTGCACGCACTCGTGCTCTGTGGGGCTCCTGAAGCAGCAATTCTCATGGCTCACCAGTCGCTCTGAGGGTCGGCCGGCCTTCTTCAGCACCTGAATCTGTGCCGTCTGTAAGGGGGGCAAGAATGAGAAAGCCCAAGTTTTTTTTTTTTGGAGGTGACAGAAGTCACAGATCATTTATTTGAAAAAAAGAATATTAATAGAGTAACCCGGGATACCAAAAGATACGAGAGAAGGGAGAGGAAAAAAAAAGACTAACTTTCAACTCTACCAAGAAGGTAGAGTTCAAAGAAAGTTCAAACAACCCCAAGTTAAACTTGCGGATATTTGTTTGACTGTTACATTCTGCAAAGTAGTGTTTTCCATTTTGTCAGTATTTTAAATTGTTCAGGTTGATGCAAGACAGCGTACTTTGAAATCTTGAATTCTGTTTCGAATGAGTAGGAAGAGGCCAGAGATTGAAAAGCTAAACAAGAACATTATACTTGCAAAATCAGTGATCTCCTACTTTAATTTTCACGTGTTCTACAACCATAACCAAAGAAAGCTCTTGTTTTAGAATCCAAAAGGAATATTGTTTTAAAATAAGTGATTTTGAAAAAAGAGAAGTATAACAAGACAAACAATCCCTTGATGTCTGCGTGCACAAGAAGATGACACAAGATATAAGTGGAATAGAGCGCGAGGGAACCAAGAATGGCACGAGGCAAACAAAGACAGATAACACAAACTTCGACAAACTCAACCACTTTCCTTGCGACCCTTAAATTTGAACATCAGTATGACAAGCATCAATTCTTCATGCATGCGAATCAAACGCTTGACAAGGCAAGTACAAGCCATTATCCATGCACTGCCCGGCCAATGGAGCCAAAGCAAGCTGAAGAAAGACGAACTCCTACCGAAATTAAAATAGCATTGGAATTAACAGACAAAAACATTGTCATCTGGGTGGTCAAGAGTCAAGACTGATAACTGAACTGCAATTTCTCATGGAAGTACGATCTAATACTGCATTTTCTGTAGCAACAGAAATACAAACAAGAAAACCAAGCAAACACAAACAAGTAAAAATAACTTACTAACTGTAATTTCTGTTTCTCCTGCTCTTGGATGTCCTTCAGGAGACCAGCCAAATCCCCACGGCATAAATCTGAATGCATGAGCAGTGACTCCATTTCAAGAATCTATATGTATCAATCAGTAATGGGAGACAGTTAAAAAGCATGAGCATGTTTCCCACTTCTCGCATGGGAACCAAAATGGTTGCCACCAAATGATTTCACCTACTTGTTTTGAGCAATCGCTGAATACGACTGTGATCTCTGCACAAAGCTGTTGATAAGCTAAATCTGCTCCATTGACCATATATTCCGAAAAACCCCTGTCAGAGAGGTACAATTACCAACCAGAATTTCAAAAATATTAAGCGGGACAAACATGAACTCCGACCATCATCAATTTAATATCTCAATACCACCTGCTGGCTGCTACTCTACGAAATATTAACTGTGTAATCTGTACACATCGAACTTTCAAGTGATAACCAGCTTAGAAGGATGGCAAAGAGAAAAGGAAGAAAAGCAAAAAGTAGGATAAGATTGCTGGTTGAATAGACTAATAAAGGGAAAAATGGGATGTTAAGGGACAACGCTAAAGAACAGCAAGCAACTCAATAAAGAAAAGATGTTTGTCCTCACATGAGTGAGAGGAGAAATATTCAGTGAGATAAAAGCATGCATGCTTATGCGTATATGTAATTACTGAGACTGGCCATGAAACCATCATAGGGTCAAAGAATTATGAAAATACATATTTAAAAAATAAGAACATATTATCTAGAACAAAACAATTAGAGTTTTCCCGCACTGTCATGTAAGGTATCAGCATCATCCCACACCTTCCATCAAAGTGTTCAGGCACCAAGGATCTACTAAAACCCACGTTATAAGGCAAGAGAAGGTTTAGGTGAGATACTCTTCATCAGGGTGATCTAGGTGGTGGCCTTCCTGAGGAAGAGCTCGATAAATGATTTGATAAGCCAATGACTTTTCCATGTTTCAAAATTAACAGATAGATGATTTATTTATGTAAAATAAATGTGATGAAGTATAGTATAATAGAGTCATAGACTTAAAAATTACTAATCAACTTATTAGTTAAAGTAATTTCAAACTAAGTATTAGAAAAAAAATAGTAAGAATATTAACTGCATTTTAATTTTTCATAAAGAGAAATAACCAAGAAAAAACCCAAGGCATGCCATAACTAGGCCAGGCTAGGAAGGAGTAAGCCTAGGCAAGTGCATTAAGCATGGGAAGGGACATCTCCAGAACCCTCTGAATCATGTCTACCACATGCTAGAGTTTTCATGTATAGAAAGAGGCTAAATATAAACATTCGTTGAACATGATCCTGTTGCTTTGACTTGATAAGGAGAAATTTTAAGATTTAATTACATCCATCATACTGACAGTAGTCATGCACACTAGATTGATGATGGATGCTTGAGGCTGATCTTAAACTTATTGTGAGCTTTGCAAAGTACAAGTTTTTTTATAGACTTCAATGTCACTCACCAACGTATCCTTGGAAGTCGTTAGTTATACCTATCTCCCAGATAGGACATAGTGGGGACTTCTGTAATAGCCATCTTTTTTGTCATTTTCGGTTCAATTAATTATGAACTACAATTGTAGTGATTGCTCAATAAAGAGAAGAAGGATCTGCCAGTAAGCATTCCATTCCAAAATATTCTACACAAGAAGTCTAATTTCAGAGTCAGATCAGCCTCCTGGATCTGCAAGAACCAATCTGATCTGGATCAGTAGCTCAGATAATCCAGGGAAGCCAAGAATTATATGACTCAGCTAGTTCCTGGCCTATTTCAGGCTGAGGTCGGTAGATGGAAACAGATTTGAACTGATGATCAAATAATTTTAAGCCCTCTACTCGACCAACTGCAGGTCCAGGCTGACCTCAGGCCAAAAGAGATGGTTCAGCAAGATTAGCCAGTTCTGTTTGATTCCTAAAAGTTTCTGGTGTGAATCTGCAAGAAATTGGAATATCAGCTGCCAAATCAATCAGCCATTTCAGTATACCATTTAAATAGTCCCGACACGCAAATAAGAAAAAGAAACATCAGTAGCATCTTAACTAAGGTAAACAATGAAGTGAGAACCAATCTTTCTAGCTTATTCACGAGACCAGATTTAGATGCACAAAACATCACAAACTAATCTTACAGAAAAAGATATTACCACAAGTGTTTCATAAGAATAAATAAATAAAAGTATTCTGAGCCATTCAAGGATACCTAGCACCTAAATGACACTCTGCATACTAGAAAGGTAAGAAGACTGGTTAAAAAAGCATTCTTCAGAATATTTCAACCACAGCATTCCTAAGCTGAGATCTATAAAAGAGCTTCATACAAAAGAAGATATACCCCAAAAAGATTTCCTTAAAAAGGAAACAAAAGGCGAACAGCTAAAAACATGAAACCAACAAGAATAAAATGATTCATTAGTGTCATACTGATGCAGATTCGTGTAGGCTTCTGCTCTCTTCTGCTGGATGCCAAGAAATCTTTTCAGGAGGTTGATCAACTTCAAGGATCTCAAACTATCATCTGTGTTCATCGATAAACCTTCTCGACATTTTTTCTCGCCTTGATCCCAATTTTCCATTGTCTGGCCCCCCCTAAAATATTTGACCAAATGAAGCCTGATGGAAGTTAAACAAATGGAACAACATAACCCCAGAGCAAAGCACACTTAACCAGCTTCAAAGATGAAACAAAATCTGGCATAACCATGTTACCAATATCCAAAATAAAAATGGGAATGACCTTCAAGAGGAAAGAGGATGTGAACTGTGAGACAATGGATTTCTTTATACATATTACAGGAGACCATTTGCTTAATAATATGATCCGAGAAGATCAACTGAACTCGATCCTTAATCCCAAATTATCTAGGGTTGGCCATATATATTCTCTTTCTCCACTCATGTCGATTTGAGTTACTCTTCAGAGATATTTAAATCATCTAAATCATATTGAATTACCCTCCTCCAAGCTAACCTAGGTTTACCACATCCTTTTTTTTGTTTCTGTTACTTTAATATTTTCTACTTTACTACTTGGAGCATAATCATGCCAGCAGTTGATTTCAACCCTACACAGCTTTCACTAGTAATCTAGCAGATAATTATGGTTTGCCTTTAAACATGGTAACAATTAGATTATGAACAGCATAGTATTAAACAGCTGTTATACTGGGAAATGTCTGCTATATTGTGTATTTGTCCATACTTGAAGAAAGTACCAATGATATCTAGTGTACGACTATATGTATATGTCTATGATGGTTAAAGTACCGATGAAAAACAACTTAATCTGTCATGCACTTTAAACTTTCATCTGAAGATTATATCATACTTCACTAAATAAAATATAGAAGGTAATGAATGAGCTCAAAAAAATTTTTGTTTTGGCACACTAAAAATGCGTTACCACGTGTGGAACATTTCATAGCAATTGTGTCAGAAGATTCAGAACATCCTGTTTAAGACAGCAAACAGAAAATTTAAAGCATTTTATCTTTTTAGACCAGACAAATAGATACTTGAGCTTCGCAGAATAGATATCTCCAAGGCAGAGACAGGATGGATCCTTGGATCAGCCAGGGCCAATCTCAATCTAACCTTGATCACCAAAAGCCAAGAATTGGCCAAAATCAGGATGGCTCAGCCCTGAATAAGTAGCAACTGGAATCTGCTAGGGCTCTGGACCGGCCACACCTGGTAGATCTCAGCCGGGTAGAGGCAGTTTCAACAGGATCAGTCCATCCCAATCAGAATCGGCAGATCCAGGTGATCCTGGCCAATTCCTATTGGAATTGACTTTGGATAGGCACATCAAGGCCCAATCGAGATTGACGGTTTCCAATCATGATCGGCTGATACAACGAACCATAGAGATCTAAATGTAGAATAAATAATAAGTCATCCTAATGACCTTAACTTGACTCAAGCCATGTGGTCAGATAGGCATCACCTTTAGAAATATTTAGTTATTTACAAGGTGGCATACGTCAGATTCTTTTTACCATTCAGATGCCAAAAGTTAGAATTTAAGATAAGTTAAGGCCCTTCTAATACTCAAATCAATTAGGAGCAAAGCAACTTTGTGACTTTTCTTTCTTTACAAAATGGATTCCACACTTTTTTCACTTTGTTACCTACCAAGGGTAAGGAATTGGATCACGATCAGTGTCAGGACTGGATTGGCCAATCTTATAAAAGAAAAACATATCTAGGATCACCCCATGATGATGCTTCAAACAATTAAAAAAAAACAAGTGATCCAAATCAATCCCCTGCAGAGGCGCGGGCTGAATATGGTGGGATAGGCTCCAGATCAGCCGGGTTAGGACTCAGGCTGATCCAACTGAGTTGAGCCTCATCCCAGCAGAAATCAATGCTGATATTGGGCTCCTCCAGATTGGGTCCACACCTGTCGATCCTGATCTGTGATTGGCCAGTCCTGAGAATCCATGCCCAAAAGTGGTACTATAAGCAAAAGCTGGTCAACAAGCCATAAAATACTATGGAGTATGGAATGCCGGTGGTGTTTGCTCTTTTCTCAGAATGCAAGTGTTACTTTATAATAACTGACAATAGACATAGAATTCAAACCAGCTGTGCATGTCAGGGCATCTCACTGAGTTTATTTCTGAACTCTAAATATTTCTTTCAAAAGAAAAAAAAACATTTCAACTGGCTGAAAACAAGAGGGAAATAGACATAGAAAAAAGAATGCAAGGGTGAAGTTACAAAAAGACACCTAGGGCCAACCCACAGACGAGAGTTTGATCCTTGAGAACTTTCCACGCTTGGGATTCAGATGAAGCATGGTGTTCAATACTCCAGGCTCAGCTGCCTCCCATCCCCCAATTCACCATGGGGGTTATGCTTAAACATGAGCTCTTATCGGCACCACATATGGTCATGGCTGGGATGGAGATTGACCTAGTGCGCTGAGATGGTTTTATCCAAGATATTCAAATTTTGGTAAAAGCATAGTTTGCATTAGCCTGTATATTGCCGGTGAAGTTACGCTATATCAACAAGACAACAACTTCACAAGTCACTGCTTCAGATGATAGCGAAATTACTCAAAACCATAGTTTCCATTTCCTCGTGAGCTTTTCCTGGGAGAAAAAAGACGCAACAAAACGCTCGTAATTGCCCGTCCCACGCCAAAGTCCGAGCGGTCGTAGGCAGGCTGATCCCCACCCCCAATTTGCAATTTAACAACGTAGCCTCCACCTCCACTAGTTTGATTGTCGTAGGCTCATAGCACCCGAAGCATGAGCACCTGGAACGTATGACCATCGGGATTTCTCCATTCCCACTCGCATGACGACGGAATAGCGCAGTTTACGGAAGGAAGAAATAGACCAAATCGCGAAATAGTGAGAAATAGACGGACGGAGCGAACCTTCCACGGGATAAGGAGTGGCGATGAGCTCTGGCACACACAAAATCGCCGTCTCAGCAGCCTGCAGAGGCTTCCGTAAGTAGACGATGACTCGGAGGCACGGTTTACGTTTACCAGGCCTTCGGAATCGGGCGATCAGAGAAGTTGCTCGTTGCCAAAAGCCTCTTCCCCTCCCGATCACACCGGTGCGACGGCGGACCGGACGGTGAAAAGGCGGCGGTGGAGGGCGGCGGGTAGGGGTGCCGACGACCGGTCCAAACTTCGCGTAAGCTTGTTTATCAATTTTTTGATCAAAATTCATTTGTAAATTTTAAATTTAAATTCTATTCATAGAACTCCATGTATATTTAAAATTAAAATGATTGAATTTAATTTATGCAATTCTTTGACGAATAGCAGCCACCACCGAAACGGTGAGGTCAAATACAAATTTCAAACGGAACGTGATTGTGCGTAAGATTAGAGGATTGTGTTGGCCCATGACTTCATATATTTCTAGTGAGTATCTAGTGTCTTTTCTGAAAAACTGTTTCATAAAAAAAAACTATTTCGCGGATAAAACATGGTTCAGCGTGTAGTCAAATACTTGTTAATAATATTTTATCACTTTTATGGTATTCGGTTGTATGACAACCTGAGACATCACTAAAATGTAGGTTTCGCGATGAAACCGTTTCAAAAAAATAAAAATAAACGGTGTTTACCAGTATTATTACATTATATTTTTATGGAGACGTTTTTGGACAATTAAGGTAAGATCTGTTTTTCTTTTTCTTTGTTGCGATTTCTCCTCTCTTTTCTTCCTTTTTCTCGAGTGTCGCATTTGTTGCGACATAATAGGAGGTTTAGTTATGATTTTTTTCTCTTTTAAACATACATTTCAAAAATAAAAGAATGAAAGTGTCTAGCTGCCGCCTTTTTAACTTCTTTCTTTTTTTAGAAGTAAAATATTCTCGGTCTAAGATCTCTTTTAAAATAAAAATAAGATTTATCTTATTTTATTTTCGAGAGAGAAACGAGACGGAAAAATGAGTTTTGTTCTCGATTAATTGATGCGATGAGATTCACTTATTTTATATATCTTATGGGGTGTTTGGTTGCATGATAGTTTTTTGTACACTTTCATGATAAAAAATTGTATTAAAATAAAAAGTGAACCAACTCATGACATAAAATTATCATGTTTGGAGGGATGTGATTACAAAAAAGAGTAACTACCACACATGACCAAACAAAGTGGGGGACCATAAGAAAAAAGAAAGAGGTGAGACCCTCTTTTTTGTTTAAGAAGAAAATCACTTTCAAAACATAAAATTATCACGATTGTCAAACACATCTTTTAACAAGTTTTCTTATAATTTTTAAAAATTAAAATAAAAACCTCAATTATCATGCAACCAAACACCCCATTAGATCATTCACCTCACTTTCATAGTTTTTGAATTTGTTACTTTGTATCAGACAAAGCTGATCATCTCTTTAATTTTTTTTATTATTTTAACTCGTATCTTTGCATTGTTCACCTTGAAAGTGGGTGAGTGTTAAAAAATATACCTTTCAACTTTGACCATTTGGCGAAACTTTTTTTCTAGCTTGTCAACGCATGACCTTTTATCTTTGTCATTACGCTCCACCGAACAAATATGACCACTTTTATATTTTAACCATCTTAGGCCCTGTTTGATAGGACTTAAAAATCCTCTTATCTCTGATTCGGTCAGAGATAAGATCTTTGTGATTGTTTGATAAAATCAATGAATCAAGATCTGAAAGTAACCATGAAGTCTTAAAAACGTCTGATTTGATCATATGCCAATATTAGCTTTTTTGAATTCAGAGAGAGGGAGACTGGCGGCATCTGCTATGCTCCCTGGAGGAAGGGCCCAATGCTACAGGAAGGACAACCGTCTATTATACATATAGAAATCATAATAAGATTTTTAATTAGATATTTTGTCAAACAAACTTGTCACTTATATATTAATCAAATTTAGTAATTTTTTTACCACAAATAAAAATATTAGAGATAAAATTAAAAAGTTAGATTTTCAAATTAAGTCTAAACAAACGCCACCTAAGATTTATTTTAACGTAAACTTTAACTTATTTTGTATGTTGATTTAGATATTTTGTCAAACAAACTTATCACTTATATCTTAATTAAGTTAAGTACTTTTTTACCACAAGTTAAGAGATTAGAGGTGAAATTAAGAGTTAAGATTTTCAGATTAAGCCTAATCAAACACTACCTTAGTCTATGTTCGATAGTATTATTAAATATTTTTATCACTCTCGATTTTAAAATTAATATCGATAATAATCACTTAGAAATATTTGATTAATAATATCAATTTTAAAATGTACAGTGCGAACAAAATATACAATATTGTAATACTATGTTGGTTTGTATCAAACTTGACATATTTTAAATTTAAATTATAAATATTAATATAGTATAATTTTCGATACTCCAACTAAACACGTCATTTAGTTTCAATTTAATATATAATATGAAAACAAGAATATTGAGCACGAGTTCTCAACGATGTTCGTCCGAAAAAATATTCTTCACTCGTAAAAAAATGATTAATTTCTTGATTCGATCCGTGAAATTCACGTGAAATAAAATAAACCTCGTTTTTTGTATGAGATATATAGAAAGTGCTCTCTCCTGCGAGTATACACAAGGGAACTCTCACTCATAAATATTATTCGTAAGGTGTTTGTTTATTTTTTTTCCTTCTTTTAACATAAATATCAAAAACAAAAGAGTTAAAGACGTTGGATTCTTCTCTGTTAACTCCGCATTCTTTCTTAAAGACGTGCGATGGGCCATTCTCTCCCTGCGACCCGACCATTCTGGCGCAGGCGAGAGATCAGTCTGCGACAACCATCTCTCCCGACGCCATCTCTCGACCTCCCGTCACCTTGTTCTCATGCGCGGCGGCCGACCTGCCGTCGCCCTCTCCGACCTGCCATCGCGAGACTTGCCTTCACACAGGTAGTAAGGTTCTTGCCTCCCTTCCTGATCTCTCTCTCCCTCTCGCGGTCGCGTGCGACGGCTGAGCCCTCTCTCTCTCTCTCTCACGCATGGCAGCCGACTGGACCTCCCTCTCTCTTGTGCTTGCGAGCGGCACCCATGCCTTCCCTCCCCCCCTCTCTCTCTCCTGTCGCCCTTTTCTCGTGCGTGGCAGCCGACCGGACCTCCCTCCCTCTTGCGCTCGCGAACGGCACCCCAGTCCTCCCTCCCTCTCATGTGTGGCATGGCACCGGACCTCCCTCTTGCGCTCACGAGTGGCACCCGGGCTTCAGCTTAACGGAGAAGGGCCTTGGCTGGAAGGGGAAACAGGGAGGCCTTCGCTGTGGAAGGAAGAGAGGTCGTAGGCGGGTAAGAGGCAGCCACGTACTATATATATATGGTCCTGTTCGCATTGGTTCATCTGGTGTTTTTGTTCAGACTTTTTTTTTTCTTTTTGATACATTCTACTCGCGTGTGATTGTTGGTTGTTCAATACGAATTGTATCGAGAAACATTTTGAAATTGTTTCCGAACAACGTTGGACAATTTTTAAAATTTGTAAATGTTTTTATCAAACACATGAGTCTGTGTTTCTCTGGTGTTTGTTCAGACTTTTTTTCAAGAGGCAGCCACTATATATGGTCCTGTTCGCATTGGTTATCTGGTGTTTGTTCAGACCTTTTTTTTTGGATACATTCTACTCGCATGTGATTGTTGTTCAAGAATTGTATCGAGAAACATTTTGAAATTGTTTCCTAACAACGTTGGACAATTTTTAAAATTTGTAAATGTTTTTATCAAACACATGAGTTTGTGTTTCTCTAATTTTAAAATCGATAAGACTACATTTATTTCAAAAATAAGATTATCGTATGCCATGTTTGGTTAGAGTTTTATTTTTGATGCTATATCAATATTGATATTAATATTTTCAAATATTAGAGTATCAATATCAAAAGTAATACAAGTTGACACGTGTATTACGCAATGTACTTTATCTGCACTACACGTTTTAAAATTGATACAATTAACTAAACACTTCTTAATAGTTTCTATCGTTATTAATTTTAAAATTGACAGTGACAGAGATACCGAATAATGTTACCAAATAGGACGATAAATTCGAAAGAACAACCAAACACCTTGCGAGTGTTGCAGACAGACAGCTTATAATTAAGCATTCCTTATTCAGCGAGACTTCTATCGTAGTTTATCAACACATGATCTCTACATCTTGTTATTCACTGAATATGACCACTTTATATTTTAGCTATCTTAAATTTCAGTTTAATATATAATATGAAAACAAAAGTGTATAAATATTAAGTGTTTATAGCCGGCAGACAACTTGTAGCAATATTCCTTATTCGGCGAATAACAAACTCTGTCGATCAAGACAAACATGCCAAGAAAAAAGGGGGTTAAAATGAGCGTGCTATTCAAGCAGACATTGTTAATATTCCTCTTGTTTTCCCGGTGAGTTTAAGTTTAATTATTACATGACGTTTTGGTAAAACAAAAAAAAATCAGTTATCTTCGTGAATTTACATATTAAAAAAATGTACGAGACGATTGAAATATAAAAATACTATGTTTCGTGAGCTATGCTTGCTGATAATTATGTATTATACAAATGATGGAACATCACAAGCAAAGATGAGAACTTACATTTCCTTTATTCTGCAGGAAATTCTTCATAAAGTGTTGGGTTGTTAAGTTTATATCTAGATATAGTTGTACTTTCTGAAACAAAGATTGTGCTGTGGGTTAGCATAAATTTTGAAATTAAATAAACTGGTAATCTAATGTATTAGGCAAAAGTGAACGGAAATTTAAAATTCATGTAAATATGTTCGACAATAGACTGATTTGAATATCTACATGGTCATTAAAATTGTTTTATATGGATGTGAAATTAACATATGGAAAACACATACGATACATATGGTACTGTTAAATATATGACCATCGATCGAACCATAAAAAGAAATTTAATTATATTAATTATATTTTTAACCGATGACCAATGCAGAAAAAAATATATGGCCATCCTTGACACACAGTGAGTGGATGATATTGTTGGTTGGTTAGATGAAAAAAATCAATGATTTATCTTAAATAGTTTTGAATGACGTCGAAACTGACATCTAAAGGTGTCTTCTATAGTTACCTTGAAAAGAAAACAAGATTATTCTTACTTTAAAATTTTAAAAACTTATAAATAAAAATAATCCCTTCCAAAATTGACGCCCAATGGCGAGGGGTGCAAATGAGTCGAGCTAAATAATATGATGTTCGAACTTGGCTCGTTTATTTTACATGAGTTCGAGTTTTAACGGACATGTTAGACCGTTGTTCAAGTTTGATTCATTTATTAATTTAGTTGAGTCAAGCTCAAACTCGAATAATAATTGGATTAAAATTTAATCCGCGTTCAAATTCAATCTATACACAACATCGTTTATAAAACTCAAAATTAATAAAAAGTCATTTGTGAAATTCTAGATTTAACTCATTTATAAAATTCGATTTAAGTTTAAATTCAAATTTTAAATTATTTAATATATTTAAATGATAATATATAATTATTAATACTCATTGATGGATTTTAAAAAAAAACAAATATATAATAGAATATTTAATTGAGCTATTGAAGAGTTTATCGAGTTGAATAAGAATCTGTTCAAATTCGACTCATGTAATGAGTCGAGTTTTATGTTTTGTTTAAGTTTGTTCCTTTAACGTAATATATGAGTCAACTAAAATTTTTATTGAGTCGATCTTCGGGTTACTTGTTAAATATATTAGTTCGCTTGCACCCTTGCCGACGGCCAAACCATGTTCTATCGTAGTTTTCACTTTTAACATTGATTTTAAACAAAGGAAAAAGTGCATCGCGAAGCACCGTATTATATAACTATATGATAATTACCAACAAATTTATGACAAATATTGATATGCTATAAAAATATTTTATGATAAAAACTCATTTATCCTGTAGCCAAAAAAGATTTTGTCGTGGAGTTGGATATTTCTCATTTCCTGCTTCCGACAAGCTGGTACCAGCGCGCGGCTCCGGTCCACCGGGTCCGGACTCAGCCGACTAAGGACCCGGCGGGTGCGGTCAGCCCCGGCTGGCAGCGCAGCGGGATGAGAGGACCACGTGTACGTGCGTGTCCGGGTCCCACCTTCTGGCTGCGCGGGTAGTTCGCGGTTCCGGATACTGAATATCCAAGGGACCCACTTGCTGTCTCGTCACCGTCTGATCCAAATCTGACGGTTTTCCTCGAGATGGCAACGGTCTCGACGCGCTTCTTAATCTCGCTTCCCCCCTTCCTCCTCGGCTTCTCTCTCTCTCTCTTGCTGAGGTTCCAGGCTGCCGCCGCCGGCGATGGTGGGAAGCGTTGTCGCTGCCGCAGCTATGGCAGGAGACGGCAGCGGGAAGGCGGAGCCGCTGCCGGAGGAGCTGTCGCTCGACTCCGAGGTGGTTGTCGCGGCGGCAATGGCGACGGTGCCTGTTGCAGAAGGGAATGGGGGGATCGAGGAGGGAGGAGGGAGGAAGGGAGTGGTTCTGGGGAGGAACGTGCACTCCTCCTGCCTGGCGGTGACGGAGCCCGATGCTGACGACGAGGAGACCGGCGATCGCGAGGCCTACATGGCCAGCGTTCTCGCCAGGTATCGCAAGTCCCTTGTTGAGAGGACCAAGTACCACCTCGGTGCGCATCCACCCCACCGTCTCTTACCCTTTTTGTACCTGCAACGTACAGTGCTTTGCTTGTTCTAGATCTCGTTTTTTCTAAGGCTAGTGAAGATCGTTTTCGGGTTTTTTGTCATTTTATTTTGAGATTTTTAACTCGAGAGTGATTTCTCCAAGCTTCGTGGTAGTTACGCAGTAGATGCCACTAAAGACCTTCGTTTGTTTTTTTAGTGATTCTGCAACACCCCGATCTGTGAATACGTTATAGAGATGCTCTTAGAGACCCGGAAATTGAAATCTACTTTGTTTTCACATAATTGAGGCTACAGTCCTCACATGGATGTTTTGGAAATTTAATTGCCTTTCTGACGGCTTATCCAATTTCAAGGTTTATCTTGATGTTATGAATTCATTCCCATTTCTCTTTTAACTTCAAGGTGACATCCTGTGTTTTGGCCATGATTTTACTCAGTACATTGAAGCCATTATTTCACTTCTATTTATAATGATCTCAGGTTACCCATACAACTTGGACTTCGATTATGGTGCACTTGCTCAGCTCCAACATTTTTCAATTAACAACCTAGGTGACCCCTTCATCGAGAGCAACTACGGAGTACATTCTCGACAGTTTGAAGTGGGGGTCTTGGATTGGTTTGCCCGGCTGTGGGAAGTAGAGAAAGATCAATACTGGGGTTATATCACAAACTGTGGCACAGAAGGCAATCTTCACGGTATCCTTGTGGGGTAATGTCCTTGCACTCATTTGGTATTATCTATGCTATTCTCACTGAAAGACCAATATTATGGATATCTAATCTATGCATTTTACTTGTTCTCTTCTTGGATATTCAGGAGAGAAGTTTTCCCTGAAGGAATTCTATATGCATCACGAGAATCACATTACTCGGTCTTCAAAGCTGCCAGGATGTATAGAATGGGATGTGTCAAAGTTGACACTCTTATCACTGGAGAAATTGACTGTGCCGATTTTGGGAGGAAACTTGTTCAAAACAAGGATAAACCCGCCATCATCAATGTTAACATTGGTTTGAACCTCTCACACTGCAGCCTCTTCTTTCCCTTCTATGGTTCCCAGCCATTCCTTTGACATGGCAAACATTTCAACTCAGGAACCACTGTCAAGGGAGCTGTTGATGATCTCGACTTGGTCATAGAAACTCTGGAGAAATCTGGATTCAAAGATCGGTTCTACATCCACTGTGATGGTGCATTGTTTGGGCTCATGATGCCTTTTGTGAAACGTGTAAGCCATCATCTTCTGTTCCATTAAACTATATCATCTAGAGGGGACAGAGGGAGAAAAAAAGGCTCCCCTACTTAGGGGTGTTCTTTCAGACCCAGTAAATGGGTAAACCAAACATTCAGTTCGGTTCTGGACATTGACTGCTTGGTTTCTTGAACTGAACCAACCATCATATCTACCCAAACAAACTAAACTAGTACACTGATCGACCTGTTGACCAAGTTTATTTTTACCTTGTATTAATTGTAAAATATTTTATTATAAAGTTACATTTAATTATATCAAAGAGAGATATTCTCTCTTACAAATAAAAACCTAGATTTAGGATTCATCCCAGTTACTTATTTTATTTTGACTTAACCTTATATATTTATATTAATTTAAAATTTAATCTATAAATAAGATGTGTTGGTCATCGATTCACTATCAGTTTGGACTATTACCAAACCAATTCGATGCCCTTATTGGTTCGACTTCTGTTTGGGTTCCATGAAATCCACCTATGAACACCCTTACCCCTAATTGTTATGCTACTATTCATTTCCACACCCTTTCTTGTGTTTCTTTGAACAGGCTCCAAAGGTCACATTCAGGAAGCCGATCGGCAGTGTCAGTGTCTCTGGCCACAAGTTTGTTGGGTGCCCAATGCCCTGCGGCGTGCAGATAACAAGATTGGAGCACATCAATGCCCTGTCAAGGAACGTCGAGTACCTTGCCTCCAGGGACGCCACCATCATGGGCAGCCGGAATGGCCATGCCCCCATCTTCCTCTGGTATACACTGAACAGGAAGGGCTACAGGGGTTTCCAGAAGGAAGTTCAGAAGTGCGTGAGGAATGCCCACTATTTGAAGGACCGCCTCCAAGGTGCGGGGATCGGGGCAATGCTCAATGAGCTTAGTAGCACCGTGGTGTTCGAGCGGCCTCGAGATGAAGAGTTCGTCCGCCGGTGGCAGCTAGCCTGTGCGGGCAGCATTGCCCATGTGGTGGTGATGCCCAATGTCACCATTGAAAAGATTGACGCTTTCCTGGATGAACTGGTCCAGAAGCGCCCAGGTTGGTTTTCCGATGGACAGGTCCAGAGTCCGTGCATCGCCGGCGACATTGGTGAGCAGAACTGTGCTTGTTCTCTGCATGGCATGTAATGCCTTTTGATTCGCTGTTTGTAGGTGGAGAGACCTGGGATGCATTTCTGGTTCTGATGTGAAACTATCGTGGAGAAATAATGAGGCTAGTAGTGAGGGGCTGTAGCTCTTTCATTTCTGGAAAATGGTGAAGACAACGAAGTAGAAGAAAATGTCTTCTTAGGTTGCGTTTGGTTGAGATAGTGAGGGAGAGATTCTTGACAGAAACATCTGACATCTCAACCAAATACAACATATTTGCATTGATTTCTGTGCTTTAAAAGAAGAAGGGAGATTTTGAGAATTCAAGAGAGTTGGAATTTTCTCAAATCTCATGGGTATTAATTTTTGGAGATTTTGGGAGAAATCTCTCACAATCCCCCACCAAAGAAGGCCAATCCCTCCTCCCCCCCTTTATTTATTATTAAGGAATTCTTGAACTCATTCTTTGTTTCTCGATTCCTTAGTAGGGGTGATGGTTCCGTCTGAAGCATTTTTTTCCCGACCAAGATCAAATCGAACAGGAGTGTCAATTAGGTTCAGTTCGAGTTAGTTTGGTTTAACATTGAATTGAACCGATGGTCGGTTCAATCTGAACCAAATCTAGAATGGTGATTATTCTGGTACTAAACAAGATCTAACTACTTCTTGGGTACAAAGTTAACTTAAAGGTATGCCTAAGGGCTGAGTTATCCCCCCAAAAATGTGAATAAACTAGGTCCATCCCTAAAGCTCTGCTTGGTAAAGAGATAATCAGGGATGAACCTGATTTATCCTTAAACTGCTCCTTGTTTCACCAATAAAATAAGGTTTAACTATATTAACTTAATCTAGTTTATCCTCAAAATTAGTGTTAATATTGGGGACAAATCATCATACGGGGTTACCCATAATATTTTTACCTTAGAACTCCTCTTTTGGAGGGAAAAGATAGTACCAAATTACAGTTGAGCAATGTAATTATATTTTGTTTTTACTCTTTTTAGCATTATGTGTCATAGTTGTAATGATTTATATGTCTTTATTTATCATGATATAAGCTTATATATTTATCAAAATTGAATAAACAGACATAGAAATAAATATTCCCAATAATATATAAGATAAAAAAATGTTCTGAATTTTTTTTAAAGTCAACAATTTAATTTGGTTTGGTTTGGCTTGTTGAGTAATGATCGGCTTGATTAGTTTCCAAAAACAATTCAAATCAAATCGAACGGACGAAGTCGAATAATCTAAGACAAGTTAAATATTTTTGGTGACTTAAGTTTATTAGCAACAGTGGTATATTTCTTGTGTAACAATTAATATTTTAAGAGTTCTCAAGATTTTTAAGATGAAATTGACATATGAATATAAATGGAGTGCCGCGCGTGACTCACGTGAACCGCCGAGAGTCACGGAGGGCAACGTGAAGGATTCAGGGCGGCTCTTGACTCGTTTGGTAAATTGGTACAATTTTTTTTTCGAGAATAAATGTGTTTTATTTTAAAAAATACATTTTAGAGATAAAATAAATTTATTAAAAAATAAATAAATACAAGGGCAGAGTTTTTGGCAGTGAAAAATGTAGGAGACATTTTTAAGATGTCAACACTGATGGGATGCTTGGTTGCATAATAATATTTTATGTATTTTTATGCTATTAATATAAAATTTAAAATACTGAAAGGCATAAAATTGTCATGTCCGGGGAGACACGATAACAAAAATGCAGACCATATATATATAACTATAAAAGGACAGAAACCAATAGGAATAAAAAAGAAGATACCACCTCATCTGTGTCCGATAACAAATTCTCTATAAATTTTTTTTGTAATGATTTCGAAAAAATAGTTTTGATAAAATGTGTTTCACGGATATATTTTTGTGACAAAATCTTAATTGTCTCATAATCAAATACTCCATGAGTGACTGTCACTATTAATTGATTACCTTACTTGAGTTGCATGACGGGCTGAATTTTGTTATAAAAGATTTTGACAATCATTACGAAAACATATTATTATAAATAATTATTTTGGAGACAAAAAATAGATGATATTTTTTTTTTCATCTTGGTCACTCGTCTGTTGTAATTATATGTGGTCCCTACTGATCTTTTTTGTTATCATAGCTCACCAAATACAATAGTTTTATGTATTTAGCTATCTTAGACCTTGTTCGGTAATAATATTTGACACCTCTACCATTATTGATTTTGAAATTGACATGGGTATAATTCATTAAAACATGTTTGACTAATAGTATATATTTTGAAGTATGTAGTACAGAAAGTGTTATGTAATGCAAGTGACCATCAATATAAATTTAAAAATATCAATATCAAAATTGATATAATATCATTTGTGACACTCTAACTAGTAAAGGTATTATAATTTTTTTCTGATGCAAAAAATGTGTACAAAAAATCATCCCACCTCAACTTGTATGAATATCTAGTATTTTAGAATGGTAAGTACTTTTTATGACAACGATATGACTTATGACATGGTAGAGAAAACATTCTCATTGATCCATATAGCAGAGTAACCGGAAGAAAAAGTGCTTCACCGTTCCGTTTATGAGAACAAGCATGAGCCATTTTAGAACAGTAGAAAAATGACACTCGGATGATATGTGAAAAAAAAAGAAGGTAAAACAGTCTTCTGTAAATCATGTATTCTACTTTCTTTTATCGATCATAAATAGCACCACCTATGATTAAAAAGTGATGTTCAATGGGGGTGTTTGGTTGCATGATAACGAAGGTTTTTATTTTTATTTTTAAAAATTGTAAGAAAACTTGTTAAAAGAGGTGTTGGGTAATCATGACAATTTTATATTTTAAAAGTAATTTTCTTCTTAAACAAAAAAAGAGGATCTCGCCTCTTTCTTTTTTCTCGTGATCTCCCACTTTGTTTGATCATGTACGGTAGTTACTCTTTTTTATGATCACATCCCTCCAAACATGATAATTTTATGACATGTGTCGGTTCATTTTTTATGTTAATACAAATTTTTATCGTGAAAATATACACAAAATTATCATGCAACCAAACATCCCATAAGTATATTAATTGAAGTATCGACAACATGCTAAAAAATTGTTGTTCCGCGCTTCTAGCACAATGGACAGTTATGACTCTATGTCGTTTCACTCGGTGCAAAGTGTGAGTTCGAACTCGCATGGATACCGAGTACATACTCTTCGAAAATAAAAAAAAACAAAAACAAAAACAAAAACAAAAGAACTTATTAGATGATTTGAATCTCAAAGAAAGTGCATCCATAGCGAAGGGATAAAAAATGGGGATGAGATGAAAGATCCCCAATTTCCCTTGTTGGATACTGATGCAAGGAAATAAGTAGGGGGGGGGGGACACGGGCAAAATACCGTTTTGAGTCAACGTCCGGATGAAAGTTTCTCGTCCAACTTCCGTGGCATGATTCATGGGGGTGATATAATGGCTAATAAATACCAATGGTACAGATGATGGATACATCCAAGGAGGGGTTAGTTAGTTCTCCAGGCCACGGGTTTTCTTTTTCTTCTGTCTGAGATTCTTCCAAATATCTCTAAAATCTGCGTGTGAGATTCGACGAATCTGCCCGACGTATATTGTTTTATGAATACGACTCTCTTTAGGTGGATGTTCGAGAAAAACCTCTTAACCTCCCTCGCAAAGAAGTTGAAGTGACGATGATTTGATGTCTATCAGATCACCGTCGCATCTATATCATCTCAACTCTTTCGTGAGAGAAGTTGAAGGACTCTCCCTCGGGGTGATCACTCGAGGGGAGTCACTCTTTTTTTTTATATACATATCTCTCTCTCTCATTCTCAAATTTTCTTGTGTACTTTTAAGCAGAAAAGCGAATGCCAACTTATTGTATTTAGTTGATATCTCAAGTTTGTTAGGTATTTCCGACAAGAATCCCTTCGGATGAAGTTTAATGTCGACCTTACTTGGCTTTTTTCCACTTTAATGCAATTTTTATTTATTTTACAAGTACACTTTATGTTGGAAAAAAAATACTTTCACGCATTCGAAGTCCAGATGTATATATATCATGCTTGATATTTATATATATATATATTGTGTCTCAATTAAAGAACATTCTCTCGATCTCCTTGAATGGTGGAAGAACAATATTAAATATCCTACATGAAAGCCGAGGAAAATGTCATATCTACTAAAAGAGTGAATTAATTAAAAGGAGTGACTGGCACATCTTCATTTATCGGATAGCATTTACCATTTTCACTTCATTTATTACTTGCCCGCTTTACTTTACTAGCTCTTACAAATATTCATATATATATATATATCTCTTAGAAAATCCGCGGATATGATTACACCTGCCATGCTGCCAACCGGGTCCGGGAGATCCGATAAGCCGATCCGAACCCAAGATCGTGAGATAAAACACAACTTCAATTTTACCTCCGCGTGGAACAAACTTTATCGTCGTTTTTATCGTCTTCCCGTCGTAAAACAGTTATTATCGTTTTCTCCCTCGCTTATAGTGTTCCGCGGATAAGTTTACCGCCTGCAGCGGCAAATCCCGATCCGCTCGCTGGCACCGAGACCGCCGACGGAGGGGGACGTGGACCGGGGGGCGACCGGGACTGGAACTCGAATAGCAATTTTGTACATAAATCCAAAAGTTGTTCCTGCACGTGACCGGCTTTCGCAAACAAAGGGAGAGAAAATGTCGATATGTCTAAATATATATCCTTTCAAGGGGTTCTTTTCAAAATGACAGTTACCAGTATGAGCTTTCGGAGGACGACGTAACCTGCGCCGCGAGGCATGTCGTGCTAAGCTGCTCCCTCACCTCACTCTTCTTTTCAACTTCTTTTCGGTCATAAAACTTCCCACTGATCCCCTTCTCTGCTACAGCTCGACTCTCTCTCTCTCTCTCGCGCACGCGCGCTCGCTCGCTCGCTCGCTCGATTTCTGAGATTTCATCGCGGTCTTGGACTGGGGAACAGCGGGATTTGGAGCCTCTGAGGCGCGTCTGGATCGTGGAGGGATGATGGAGGCAGCGGCGGAGGCGTCGGGGGAGAATGGAGACTGAGGCGGAGCTATGGGGAAAACCGAAGGGGAGCAGTCCGGTTCCACCGGTCCGGCCTTTGGGGGGCCGGAGGTGGGCGGCGGGGACCTGTTGGAGAGCAATGCCGGTGGCAACTGTCGGAGATGCCGCTGGATCGGGCGCGTCGTGCGGCATCGGTGCGTGGCGGCACTGGCGCTCGGCGTCGCCGTGGTGTTGTCGGCGTTATTCTGGCTCCCCCCGTTCCAGAGGGATGGGCGCGATCCGGATCGGACGGACTCGGTAGCTGGAAGTAAGGATAGAGAAATTTGCTGTTTATTTCCCGTGGTTTCGATTCGTGATGTTGGGTCCTTCTCAGTTGGCTGTGGGGGCTTTACCTGCATTGTTTGGATGCTGGCTGTTTGTTTCACCTTCACTTCATTCAATCTTCCGGAAATTCTCCTGCTAATGACGTATTCTACATTCAAATATTCCCTGTTGTATAATTTCGTTTTCAAGAATTTGATGGGTTCGTCGTACTTGTGGAGACAATGTTTAACGTAGGAGCAGGTTTATGGCTTTTCTCTTAAGGTTCTCTTTATTGTAGCAATTGTGACTTGCTGGTGCCTCTTGAATCTAATCATGAATTTAGAGTGCACACAATGACAGTTGGGTCTCCGTAAGTAAGTAACAATGTAACGTATGAATTCTAACGCTGCATTCATTACCTTGATCTCCTCCCATCAAATAATTGAAGAGAAAAAAAATAATAGGAAGAAGTTTTGTATCAACATCAGAGGGTCATCAACTTTTTTTTTCATTTCACTTTTTAAAATATATTATACTGAGCCTATAGAGACTACTAAATATTAATTGACTGACTGTTATTTGAGTTTTTATGATAGTTTTTTATACTTTACATTGTTCAGCATTAGTTCATACTTTCTATCTATTAGCATGTAAAATTATCAACGAGCATGGACATGTAAAACCAGTATCTATGTTTCTTTTGATTAACATTTATGCCTTAGTAAGTCCCTGCGTCAACACCTTACGTCTTTATAAACATTGATTGCTACATCGAGGAGCTACACAATTCATGCTCACATCATTGTATAAATGCTGATCAGTTTGGATCTTAGATTCTTAGGGTGGAACACTAGATGGATATTAGCATGCGTTCCTCTACCTGCATGGCCTGAAATAGATACTACCATGCCCCGTGAAATGAGGAGTGCCTTCTTGCATAGGTGACATCAATAAGTTGCCTTGGCGTTGCCTTGAAATCGTTGCTTGGGGATTGATGCTTATATCTTTTACAGATTGTAAGCCCTCTTGATGCATTTGTAAAACATCAATTTCTGAGTGACTTGGTGGGAATTGTGACTCTTGCTTTGACTAGTTGTTAACATTATGAACTATATGATGGATGCGTGTACCATGTTCAGTGGTATGAAGAATGAACCATGTTCTGGGTACAAGCCGCTTCTCCTTTTCTTCTCTTCATATATATACAAAATCTTATGTCCACAAAATTTATGGATTGAGACTTTTAACCCATTATTTCTTTCTTCATCTCCAACCAAGATGACCCATGTTTCTTGGACAAATCTGTAGCAAGTTAAGGGCCTAACAGCTGATGGAATGGGGGAATTTATTTCCTGATAGGATCGGATGAAATTTCCGTGATGTTTATAAATGTATCGGCACCCAGATTTAAGTATCGTTGCTCTGATGAGTAAATTCAGTTATCAGTGTTTTATGGATATTGGAACCAATTATGAAGTTAAGATCCAAAAGCTCAACTTACTATTGGAGTCCTGAGTGACAGCTTGGTGGAATAATAGTCCTAGAAGACTCATCAGTTCTTGCCTTATCTGAACTCAGCATCAATTTTGGATAGTCATTCTGTTGACAGTCTGGGACCGTGGGGCTTCAAGGCTCACTGCTTAGGGTCAGGTAGGCTGATGTGGAGTATGAGGTGTGGGGTAAATCATTATATGAGATGTTGTTGATAAAGTGATATTGTAAATGCAGTTGACACTGGTTAGTAAAATTTAGGATTGTTTGTGGATGTGTCTATACACACACGTGACATATCAACTGTCGAGAATGAAGAGTCACTCCAGAAACAAACAGTGAAATCATAAAATTTAGTAGATAACACAACTTTGTAAGTTGGGTTCTTACATTAGACAACATATTTTGGTGGTGCTGACATGCTTGTCTCTGTTTTTGCCTATCCCTTATGACTTAGCATGAACAGATAATTCGTTAGAATGATGTCGCTTCTTTGAACAAAATCTCCATTTTGAACTTTCTCTTGCTTATGTGTTTTTAGGACATTTTTTTATTTTTTTAGTTTCTTAGTGTTGATCCTGTTCATATATGAGGTCATTGCTTGTAATCACTGCATTTCTACGTATCTTTAAGTCACTTTGTTTTATGTGCAGCCAACATCATAGCAAGTTTTCAACTACAGAAGCCTCTCTCTGAATTACGTCTAAGCATAGCACAGCTTCAATATGATATCTTTGAAGAGATTGGTGTAGCAAATTCTTCGGTATTCCTCCATCTCTCTGAATGCATTCTCGTATGCATTCAGGTTGTGTGACATTCTTATGCGATACACGGGTAGAATTTTCCACGGATGTGTTCTTAGTTCATATATGTGAAAAGCTTATCTAAGATTTTTACTTTGTTAGGTGACCATTATCTCATTGGACGCTCTACGTGCATCAAATTGGACTAATGTGGTGTTTGGTGTCTGGCCTTACCCAAGAGATTCAAACTTATCTTCAGCTGAGCTTAGCATCCTTAGGTCCAATCTTGTCCTGTTGGTTACACAGCAATCTCCTCTTCAATTATCTTCATCATTATTTGGAGATCCATCCTTCTTCCAGGTTCTGGAGTTTCCCGGAGGAATCACCATCATTCCTCCACAAACTGGTTTTCCTCTCCAGAAGCCACAGATCCTTTTCAATTTTACCCTGAATTTCTCCATCTATCAAGTGTACCATAAAATTAGTGAGCTGAAGGATCAGATGACGTCTGGACTACATCTTACATATTATGAGGTTAGTCTCCACCCCATCTCATGTTCCATAAACTTCTATGTTCACTAAGCAATCAGTTTTACCTGCTTCTTGTATAATAGTGGCAGAAAGACCTAATGTCATTTATGTTGTTAATCTAGTCTTGACCTTGATAATTTTTTTCTGGTAGGGATTTTATCTGAGGGAATAGTGACAAAATCAAAATCCTTTTATAATCTTATTTATTCTTGTTGTCTGTAATAATTGTCGCTATTATATTGTTCAGTTTGAATAAACATCATGCACACTTAAGTTGCAAAGTATCATATGCTCCAATGGAAGAGAAGAGCTGTCGGGCTGTCAGAATCTGTTTTATATTGGAAAATTGGCCTGCTCTCAGGTCATGGGAACATGACCATTCATGCAAAAAGTAACTTCAAAACTTGATGATTGACAGTAAATGTTAGAAAAGGAGTTTATTTTGTTAATAATTGTTTTAAACAAAATTACCTAGTGTCTGGTTCTAGCAGTTTTGGTTTTTGTTCTTCCTGATGATAAAGTACCACCTTTTAAAGATTTTGTGCTACTTGTGGATTAATTCACTTTTGTGAGCCTTTTAGCATTTCCCTTTAAAAGTGGACACTTTCCGTTACACTGAGAAATTTATAAAATGAACTTAATGCATGTCCTAACTTTGAAGGATATGAAATGTAAATTGATGTGTTGTCTCCATTTGATCACTTCATTCCTGATTTATTTTCTGTTTTGCAGAATTTGTACGTCAGTTTGACAAATTCACGTGGTTCAACAGTGAGTCCTCCGACAGTTGTTCAAACATCAATTCTTCTTTCAGTGGGAAATCATCCACCCTCTCAGTTGAGGTTGAAACAATTGGTTCAGGCCATTACACCAGCAAGGAACCTAGGCCTTAACAATACTGTCTTTGGCAAAGTAAAGCAAATTCGTCTTTCCTCATTCCTCAAGCACTCTATAAATGGTGCTGAGGTACCAGGTCCAGCTCCTCAACCACATCCAAGCCACCGCCATCACCACCATCATCATCATCATCACCACCACCACCACCACCACCACCACCATCACCATCACCACCACCACCATCACCATCGTCATTACCAACACCAAAATCGTCATATCTATTTGGTACCTGCTCCTGCCCCTCAGCTTAATGATGCAATGTCACCCTCTGGTTGCAGAAATGGACATTCACCAGACAACATGAATGGTTCTCCTTTCGTTTCCATCTCTCCGTCAGTCACTTCTTTGCATCCTGAGCCTCATTTGAAAGGAAGGTCCTCTGGACCACCACCTGCGACATATCCTGGGTTCTCTCATATTCCAAGTGTATTATTTACTCGCATTGAACCCCCTAGCAAGACAGCAAACCCTGTAGCTCCCCCTGATATTGTGCCATCTTCATGTGAGTACTTTCTTAGCTGTTTATTTCATTTAAGTAGATATCATGGAGAAAACAGATTATTTGCTTCACATCATCTTGTTATGAAAAATTAGGTGTTTTCTGCTGAAGATTGTTCTCCACTTTCAGTGTTGGGTGAAACTTCACCGCTCAAGTTTTTGAATTTTATTTTTTTATTTGTTTATAATGTGTTCTATTTCCGATAAAATAGCAACATAATTTTTCACTATGTAGCGTACGTTCTTTGCTGCTGCATTATTGAACTTCTTCCTTTAGCTATTAAATCATGTTTCCGTTTACAGCTCTAAATGTGTGACTGTAATTTGGAAGTGATCAGTATTCTTGTTTTCGTTTTGAAGTTAATTGCTGAAAGTTCATTGGCTTGAAGTGTACCAACATCCTTCCATCCAAAATTTTCACTTGCATACTCTTTCAATAATGAGCTAGACGTGTCTATATTAGCAACACTTTTTCTTGCTGTTAGTGTGTACTACTTTATGGATGTCTGGTATTAAACTTCAAATGAGAATAGCAGAACAATATCTGCATAGCATCCTCAGCAAATTCATAATCAGATCAGTGATGTTTTTTCCTCATCCCAAGCTAACAGAGCAATTCGATCCATTTTATTGAAGAATACTATTTTCTCTAAAAAAATTGCTCTTTTTACAAGGAAATGCAATCATCTGATGAGAGAGAAAAATACAAGGTCCTCTGTAAAATTTTTCCTGCCAATATCAGGCCATACATAGAAGAAGAATTGGCTGTCCAGATTGATCTGTTTGATTTCAGTGTAGTTTGGTTCAAACAGGATAGGTCAAAATGTTATGGATTACTTTTCTTTTTCTTTTTATATGAAACTGGGAGATCAGTCTCAGTGGCAAAATTGTATTTACTTTTGTGTTCGTGTTACAACCCATGGCAGAAGATCCAGCAATCCGTTAATCCACTTCAGTCATTGTTTTCTTAAATCCATTCTTTGGAACATGCTTGTCTTGTCACCCTTCAACTTGGTATGATTACCCAAGGATAAGGGGTTTGTTAGAGAGAGAAGGGGATTAACAATACAATTTCATGAAGCTTAGATCTATATAGGGAATATCAATATAATTTCTTGTAGCTTAGATCTATATATATCCACTAACCTTTATTTGGAACCTAAGAAATGGTTTCTTAGGTTGGGATGTTCTTACCATCTCTTTTGTAGTAGTTTTGAGTTTTGACTGTGTGCTATTGTAAGCTCCTGATTAAAGGGGTGCATGGAATACTTTTCTAGCTTGGAATACGTATGCAAATGAATGGCGTGGTCAACATTTTACAAAATTCATTTATTAATTAGAAAACGTGCAAACCTTAGCCCTATCAAGTAGTATTGAGTTGTTATCAGTAAAATTCTTATAGCATTGCATCCTTCGCTGCACAGACATGATATGTACGCTTATCTCTGTACTTCCTCGTTTGTCATGGTAGTCATTTGCCGAAATGCTTATATGAATTAGAAATAACGTATTCCCGTGTCAAACTGTTATCAGTATGCCAGGTGAAATTTGGCATCTTATTGTTCGTTTTCAAATGTTGACTTTTTTTTTTCATTTCCCCCGCATTTCCCTTGTTTCAATTCAAATCTGAATAGCAGCCTTTGCAACATTGCAGGTACACCAGCATGCCTTCGTTTTGATCGCTGGGGCTTTATGTTTCTCTTCTATTTCTTTACCTGCCTGTAACAAGAAGGGGTAAAAAAAATTTCTCCTCCTTTTTCACACTGCTGGTTGCTGGAGCAAACGAGTTCTTCCACCTCCAACAGTGTAAAAAAGAGAAAAAAAAGAATGTAATCCCATCCCACCGAGGAAGCCGCATCCAAAGATGCGACGGCTTCGCTAGTAATGTTAGTGTGTAAATAGAGATGTAACCATGTTGGGAAGGGAAGATGTGTTTCCACGGCAAAAGCCAGATGAACAGCCGCTATTCACCACGAACTAAGGAAATAAATTTGAGTTTTCTCACTACAGGACTGCTCTGCTCTGTCTGATTCTCGTAAGAGGGGAGCCCTTGCTTGTCTGTGGTAGCAAAACCAAACGACGATGAAAGGATTGAACTGGTAAGACCTTAAGATGCTTGCTTGAAATATGAACATACCAACCCAGAGCTTCTGGAAAAGCCAAGAGGCCCAAGACAGCTTTCAAGTTTACACAGGAAGATAACACTTCACGGAATTATGTAAGCTGCTGCTCGTGCTAAGTCCTTTCAATTTCAACTTGGTTGTGAAAACAATTTATTTCATTGCCAGACAACCAGAATCCAAGGTGGTATTACATAGAAATACTACTATTGATGGTACATACTGGGATGGCCAACATTATTAGCCAGGCATTAAACCCCTGCCATGTGTGTATCCTATGGTAAAGAAGGAAAATAGGAATATTCAAGCGAAAAAGCCGTCCAAATGGTGATGATATGGGTGAAATCATGAACCTGCGGAATTTTCTTAGATCCTGCAAGATGAGGTTGGCTCCCAAATTCGACAACCTCCCATCCCAAGTGTTTGAACGACATAATGATACATCTTGGAAGGCTTTCTACTTTGGTTCGCAATCAAGTTGTTCAGGGGATGTTTGGTTAAAGTTCATTGAAGATTTTCTCTATAAAACATGATATTACGTATTTTTTATCACCACATATTTTGTTTTGGGATTTTTGAATACTTATTTCTATATGTGCTTGTAAAAATTGAACGTTTTAATAAACTTTAAAAATATTGCACAAAAGTAAATCGCGACGTCTATACATTTCCAAAGTGTTGTTGGTTAAATGCATCTTAACGGGGTGTTTGGTTGCATGATAATGAAGGTTTTTGTTTTAATTTTTAAAAATTGTAAGAAAACTTGTTAAAAGAGGTGTTTGGGAACCATGATAATTTTTTGTTTTGAAAGTGATTTTCTTCTTAAACAAAAAAAGAGTGTCTCACCTCTTTCTTTTTTCTCGTGGTCCCCCACTTTGTTTGGTCATGTGTGGTAGTTACTCTTTTTTGTAATCACATCCCTCCAAACATGATAATTTTATGTCATGAGTTGGTTCATTTTTTATTTTAATACAATTTTTTATCATGAAAGTGTGCAAAAAATTATCATGCAACCAAACACCCCACAATTTTGTTTTTTCTGGCAAAAACTATTTTTCTAACATTTCTCTTCCTCCTCCGTCCCCAGATGAAAAAGAGGACGTTCTGCCAAAAAAGGAATTTAAAAAGAGTGTCTATCTGACATCCGCGGTGGTCTTTTAACAGGAGATATTTATGTTTGAACAACACAATATTCGAAAGAAATGGAAAATTTCATATATTTAGAGCATATTCATAGATACATACAAGTATGAAGACTGATACGTACAATTTTTTTTGTCTTATTATTATATTATTTCACCGCAAAAGTATGTCAAAATTTATAGCGCAAATGCACACTAGGTCCGTTTTAAGATAACCACTTTACCACTAGGTCCGTTTTCAAAAACACATTTCCATTAGGTCCGTTTTTTCAAAAAATTGTCACACCCACTCCAATTTGGATATGAAATGTCGATTTTGCCCTCGCGGTAGTGCCCCCCGCCGGCCCCTCTCCCCCGCAGCGACGTTCTCCACCCGGCCGTGCTCCCCCGCCCGCGGAACCCCCCCTGGCGAGGCTCCCCCCCCGCGCTCCCGCCGCCCGCGGGCCCCCCCCCTCCGGCGAGGCTCCCCCCCGCGCGCTCCCGCCGCCCGCGGAACCCCCCCTCCGGCGAGGCTCCCCCCGCGCGCTCCCGCCGCCCGCGAAGCCCCCGGCGGCCCGCCGCCCGCGGAACCCCCCCCCCCCCCCCGCGCGCTCCCGCCGCCCGCGGAGCCCCCGGCGAGGCTCCCCCCGCGCGCTCCCGCCGCCCGCGGAGCCCCCGGCGGCCCGCCGCCCGCGGAAACCCCTCCCCCCCCGCGCGCTCCCGCCGCCCGCGGAGCCCCCGGCGAGGCTCCCCCCGCGCGCTCCCGCCGCCCGCGGAACCCCCCCCCCCCCCCCCGCGCGCTCCCGCCGCCCGCGGAGCCCCCGGCACAGCGGGCAGGTGGCCCTCCCGTGCTCGACCCACTGGTCCAGGCACGCCCGGTGGAAGACGTGCCGGCAGCGCAGCTCCCTGATCTCGTCCCCGTCCTCCACGGCGCAGAGGCAGAAGACGCACGCCGCGGCCGCCTCCCCTCCCTCGCCGCCGGCCCGGTGGCGGCAGACGCCGAGCCTCTCCTGGAGCAGCGGCGGCCTGGGGGCGCCGGGGTCGCGGTGGTGGCCGAGGAAGGAGGAGTCCGGTGGCCACAGCGCGAAGTGGCTCCCCCCGCGGCGCTCCCCCCGCCCGCGGAACCCCCCGGCGAGGCTCCTCCTCGTCGCCCACGCCATCGGCGCCACCATCGCCGCGGGAAGGGCAAATTGGGGATACGGGGACAGTCCTTGGGCAAAACGGACCTAGTGGTAATATTATGTGTTGTCAACGGATTAAATGGGATGAAAAAGTGGTCAACGGAGTTTTTGGTAAACTCATTTTCTTAAATGGACCTGGTGATAATTTTCCCAAATTTATATCACGATCAAACACCCGGAGAAATATGAAGCTGTCCTATTAGAAGTCGGGCATCCGTCTAGATTACAGAACTTTCGGGAGTTAAAAGTAGCTTTCAGCTCGCCTTCAGAAAAAGGGGGGATCTTCCGCTCTCTCGAAACAGAAGATCAAAAACACACATCGAGGGGACCTTAATAAGTGAGGATACTGCTCTTATTTGGCGATAATCTTAATTTATCTTTAGAATTTTAAAGATAAATAAATATTATGCTTAAATTAATTTTGTAGCCAACGGCTAAGAGGGGCTAAGGTGCAGGATCTTCTGGGATCTTCTATCAGCAGAAGCTGGGTCGTCCGGTCCGGATCCCCGCTGGCCGCTGAACGGGACCGGATCCTCTGTGCACCTCGGTGTGCACCTCAATGCACACCACTTCTTAAATTCATCTAATTATGTGATCAAATTAGTTATTTTAATCATTTTTAAGACCGTGAATATACATACGTAACATGTGATGTTATATTTTATGAAAATCAACATTAAATATATTTTATACATATTTATTTAAATTAAAAATATAATTAATTTACAAAATAGTATAAATTGAAAAAATATTAATATTACTTCTTTTTTTATCAATACATAATATATATTTATATTCACAATCTTAAAAATGATTAAAATAATTAATTTGATCACATAATTAGATGAATTTAAGAAGTGGTGTGCATTGAGGTGCACACCGAGGTGCACAGAGGATCCGGTCCCCCGCTGAACGGCCGAGAAAATTTGCGAAAGAAACCTCTCTTTTCGTATGGGCAAGTGCTCTTCTTTATATATCTCATTAAAAATATTTATGCTTATTATCATAATATAGTTATTATATAACGGACGGAGTTTCGCCCGGAAATTCGGAGATACGTCGTTCATCGTCACAGTCCGCCGGTAGTCTCTCTCTCCGACGCGACCGACGGCCCCTCTCCCCGTCCCCGGAGGCTCCCAACCCCTTCGCCGGCAAGCAGCAGCATACCGGCGTGCACTGTTCCTCTCTCCCTGTCCCGTACGAACAGCGCCGCGCTTCTTCCTCCGGCACGGGATGTACGCTCGCCATCTCTTCCTCACGCTTCTTCCTTCAGCCCAGACGTCCGGTGATGCGATCTTTGCGCTCCACTCTACCCCCGTAATGGCGATTGACGTGAGGAGCTGGACGCGGAATTTCCCCTTCCTGAGCTAGGATGATTCTGATTTAAGGGAGCTCGGTGTGTTGCACAGGCCGTGAGGTCGCCTCTCCAATCCGGTCGGGCGGCTCGTCCGGCCACACCCCGATGAAAACGAAAACGAAAGATTATAATGTCTTGTTGCGATCGAAATCACCCAGTGGCATGTGGGAACACCTGCCCCGGAATGAGCTGACTGTGAACACCCGCTTTCTTGTAAACTGATAGCTCACTCGTAACACGCTTATATTGGATGTAATACGTGACAAATGACTTAAAATTGGATGTTATCATCTATGCTAGTGTCGGTAATGGGTGTTTGGTAGTCTGAAACACGTCATAACAATCAACTTGTTTTCTTCTTCTTTTTTTTTTGCCAGATACAGTCTAGCTCGGATTTCATTCCAGATTGGTGGTGGCATCGGAGTTTGCTTCCTTGGATATGTCTTTGCAGACTGTTACTGTCGTCTTTAAAATCCCTTACAACACCCGCTGGGGACAGAGCCTACTAATTTCTGGCTCTGAACCGGTACTTGGTGCTTGGAATGTGAAACAGGGTCTACCTCTGACTCCAGTGCACCAAGCTGATGAGCTTGTTTGGTGCGGAAAACTTGCGGTAGCAAATGGCTTCAAGTGCGAGTACAGTTACTATTTGGTGGATGATGATAAAAGTGTTTTGAGATGGGAGGCTGGACTAAGGCGTAAATTAATCCTGCCTGAAGCCATCAAAGAAGAGATAGTAGAGATCCGTGATCTTTGGCAGGTGTGAACTTTAATCGTCAGTTTCTTCTATAATAGTTTGAAATCGTGAAGCGTGTAAAAAAATTGTTTGATTCTTACTTTACTGAATACTTCACCTAAACTTGCTATTGACCTATTGATGGTTTGATTAAACAATGAGATGGAATTTCAGCGACCATTGCATTAGCTGAATCTTTTTCTTGTTTTAAGCAAGCTTGACAGATATCTTCTGATGCCTTTAGACTGCTTCAGAAGCTATATTTCTGAGAAGTGCATTCAAGGATGTCATCTTTGCTGGATGCTCGAATCTGGAATTAGAATTACCTTCTGAACATTACCTGATGAACTCACAGAAAGAAGGTACTTCTACTGGAATCCATATTTCATGTATTTTCTATTTCTTTGCATCAGGGCACATTTTTTAACCTGTTGCTTTTGGTTGCTAGAAGCAGATTCCATCGTTATCCAATTTAAGATATGGTGTTCAAGGATAGAAGAAGGCACAGTGGTGGGTATCTTTACTGTAGTGAATGTAATTTCTGTAGACACATAGATAACTATCCTTACTCAGATCAGGTAATCTATGGCTCTATATTTTTCATTTTGATTTTTATCTTATGACTCTACCTTTGAATGAAATTATATGAAGAAATATACTTCAGAGTTGTATATAAGTTCTACTGTAGTACCTATTTCACAGCAGTTCTGTAAATGTCTCTCTCTTATATGGTAAACTTGGATAGAAAGTGTTGCTGAGAACTCTCATGGAAAAAGTTATGTGCCTCCCTGATAAAGTCAAACTTGAATAGAAGCTGTGATGCATACTTACTGCCATAGAAAACCCCAAGGGTTCCCAAGGGCTTCAGTTTATTGGTTCAACGTGTGTGAGGTGACTAGAGGAGCATGCTGTCCATATCTTTTAGAAAAGTTTGCAATGAGTTACGAGTTTTCTTTCTCAACTAAATGCTTTTTTTTCAACATGATTTACCGCGTTATCATAAACATCCTGGTGGTGATTTAGGGAAAGGCAGGAACTTAGTCCGGAGCACTAAATACCAACTTACCTTAATCCCTAATGTGTGATGTTGACAAGAATTGAATCCTTGACCTTTGAGTTGGGCCTAATTATCTTTTACCAACTTCTCCACCCTTGCCCTTCATCCTAACTTCTTCTATAGTCCATCCACCTATATTCATGAGTAAAATTGATGTAAGGGTTGATCAGCGGAGCTGGTCGATCACTTTTTTCTTCCAACTGATCAGTAGAGTCGGTTGATCTAATCCCGATCAAGGGTTTATCCCATTCTTGACCCACAATACCTTGTAATGTAATTTATAATTTCATATTATGAAATGTTATTCTCTGTCTTTTGTATTTTTATCTAAGCTATCATTAAAAAGAGTTTCAGAATAAATTTTTACCTTTCTTTAATTGATCAAAATTTTCCTTAGTTATGTTTCATACATCTAACTTAGCTAAGATCTTTATACTTTCTCTCTCATTCTTGCTAATTTATAAATATCTGTCTTCTTGAGTAATTCCATGTTTTGCTTCACTTTTTTTACTTTAATTCTATTTGCTTTTTGCTTCACTTTTTACGTATCGTTTATACAATTATTTTTTATTCTCTTCCATATTCTGCACTTCTTCATTCCATCACCATATCCTTTTTTTAGGTGTTTCATGTCCTTTAGACTCTCTAAGTATTTTTTTAGCTATTTCTCTAATTTTTGCAGCCATGTCTATCTATCTAGTAAGGATTTTTGAAATTTTGTTTGGTTGAGCAAATCATTCAATAGAGCATGTTATAAAAGTACAAATTTTGGTGGTTGATTTTGTTTTGAATATATTTTTGAATCCAGCACATTAACAAAATAACTTTTATTCATGTTAGCAAGGACCTTGTAAATATTTGCCCCTTCACCCTTTCTGACAAAGGCAAGGCCATAGAAAGTGCACCTGTTTTATTGCATCTCTCCCCCGCTCCTGCCCGACATAAGTCATTTGATTTTGTGTAGTTTGAACTTAAAATACTTGTGAATATATTTGAAGTTGCACTATAGATGCTGTAAGAGGCCAAGAGGAAAGTTTTTTTTTGAAAACCTTGGTTAGTTCTCCACTGATTGATAAGTGATGATGACTATTCTGTTGGGAGAAAGAATTGGCATTAACATTACAAGGCTATGTTGGCACCGAAAAAATTCATAAATATCAGGTGGACAAGAAGAAAATAACCAAATGTGCATGGTGGTCCGAATTGTGAGACTTCAAACAGTATCACAGTTGTCAACTTGTCATTGTCCCAAATAGAATATAGTTGGCCATGCATACGTTTAAAAAGTGGGGGGGGGTAGCAATTCGCGGATCCTGTGAGAAAGAGTGTGAAATACTAGCCCATATTCCCTTACCCTTGCGGCAAGTGGTTCTGGAGGGGTTTGCAATGGAAACGGTCGCGAGCAATAGAAGGAGTTGCAGAAAAGGGAAAGAAACCGGATGGAGGAAGGCTCCGACACCGTAACCAACCCTCAATCGGATCCCATTGCAATTCAAACTCCTCCAAGAAGAGGAAGTCCCGTAAAGCTCCACTAAATGAGGTTATCGAATCCGTGTGAGCCAAGGAGAGGAGGAAAGTCGATCCCGTATGCCTCGGGATTGCTCCGAGTCCGTCTCACAGCCGGAATCCCCATTGCGGAAGGAGTCCCAGCGGTGGAAGGGCCGTCGAGGCCTATATAGGCTTGGCCAAAGGCTCTGCCCAGAGGGGGGAGGGGCGGGGAGAGAAAAGAAGAGGCGGAGAGCATCCGGGAGAGAAAAAGGAAGAAAAAAAAAGGGCCGGAGGAATTACGGCAGCGCCGGGGATCACCTTCACGCAGGGCCTTCGGGTCCGCCTTCTTCTCCTTCCACGGCACCGCCGAAGCCATCTCCTACCTCCGCTCGAGCCGTCGGGTCCTGATCCACCTGCAGGCAGCACCGCCGGAGCCATTCTCCTCCTTCCGGCGCCGTAAGTCCCCCTGTTCCCCTTGGAGCGGCGTCGGAGGCTCCTAATCTCCTCCTCAAACACCTTGATAGCACTGGAAGCATCCTCCTTCCCGTGGAGATCGATCGGGAGCGCCCATTTTCTTTCCGGACAGGCCGTCGAAGCCCCGGCTGTCTCCCGTTGCCGCCGCGATCGCGGGAGGAAGGAGGAGGCGCTGTCGGGTGAACAGTACCCCGACGGGATCATTTTTCCCAAACTTTATTCCACCGTGGCACATAACAGTGGGGCCCACCCAAAAGGAAAAGCAAAAAAAGAAGAAGAGAAGAAGCGGCCGCGCGCGGCCAGGCGAGGCTCGCGCGGGATCAGGCCGCAATGGGCCGCCAGGAGGCCCAATTTCTCCATCGACTGAACAGTGCCTAAACAGGCCCTTCAACAAAAAAAACATTTTAAAATAAACAATCAAGTGAAAATAAATAACAAAATATATTTAATTCAACAAACCGGACTAGTTGGGGGGTCGACTAACCATCCGCCCCTACGTCTCGGCTTGACTTAAAAGAATTTAAAATTCGGACTAGTTGGGGGGTCGACTAACCATCCGCCCCTACGTCCTTAAGGTAGACATACACAGGTCTATAAAAGACCCCAATGTCTTACCATTTTTTTAGCTATATGAGGCCGTGCATGGTCAACATGCCGCAGAGCCGATTATATGCTAATGGAATCATCAAAAACAGTGGGGGATGCCCATAAGTCTATCAAAGACCGGGTATATGCCGCCCATGAATGACAAGTTCATCAAGGACTGAAGAAACCGAATTGTTGGTCATGACTGTAAATCATGTCTCAAGTTGAGAAGAAATAATTGAAAGTTCATGTTCGGTGCATTACAAGGAGGGGACAATCACATGAAACTCCTAGAAGGCAAGACAAAAGAAAATTTGAAAAAAACTGTAAAATCTGAAAGCTGAAAAATTCAGAAAATAGAGGTCTGAAATCTGAAGTCTGGAGCATAAAGTCTGGAAATCAGAGGTCAGAAAACCGAAAATGTATAAATCAGAAAATCTGAAGCTGTAAAAAAATTCTGCAAGAGGGTCGATTCTGGAAATTCTAGATCAGAAAATTTTGGAACGTATAGAATCTGCAGGAGATCAAAAATTCTGAACCTATAGGTCCGAAGCCTGTAAAATCTGCAGAAATACAAAGTCAGAAGGTTTAAGACTTGAAACTGGAATTTAAAACAGGATCTGACAAATCTGAAATCACATAAATCTGAAACCTGCAATCCCAATCAAAAATTCATGCTTCGAACAGGATCTGCCAGCTTTGCAGAAATCCGAAAAGATGAAAGAATTCCACTCAGTCAAATTAAATCTGTTTGAATCAAACTGAAATTTGAACTTCACATTTAAAACAAGAAACCAAAAACTGTAAAAAATCTGCAGAATTCCAAATAAAAAAAATCTGAAATTCGGAAACACCAATCAAATTCAATTCAAGTCCAATTCTTAGATTAAGCTCAAGTCAATCTCAATCAAACAAAACTAACCCAAACAAACTTCATTTCAAGCCAAATCTGACTTGAACAAATTTAAAGCAATTTCACTCAATCTAGATCAATTTCTTAAATCAAACCGTAGAGCAAATTAATTTCAACCAGATCAATCTGAAACAAACTGAAATTAAATCAATCCCTAATCAATTTCTAATCAAATCTTAAAACAGATTATCTCAAATTCAAACCAACAAAATTTAATTCAACCAATTCAATTCAAATCAATTTTAATCAATTCAATTCAAATCAATTCAATTCAAACCAAACTTAAAACCAAACTAATTGCTTGCCTTTCATCAAGCTCATAAAGTTGTTTTCTCCTATATTTGTGTGAATGCTTACTGTGGATGCATGTCTTCTACTTTCATGAGTTGCTATGACGATTAATCAAGGGTTTTCGAGTTATCTCGATGTAATTAACGTCGGATCTTCGCACCATCCGACGGGGAGAGGTCAAAACAAATTTTCAAAGAACCTAACAACCTCAACATATAATTTTGACCCTAGTTAGTACTTTTATGGAATACCATCTATTTTCCTAAGAAGTCAATGCTAAGGTCTAATCAAATCCAAACTGGAAAATAAATTTCCAAAACCAAAATCTTTAATTTTTTTTAAAAATTTTTTGAGGTTACATCAGGCTACCATTGTCATTTTGACCTCCTTAGGAGAAGCCAAGTCAGCCATGACCAATCAAGAAGAATGTAATGAGAGACCAGCTTATATGGGGGTGAACAAGTAGTGACCCTTTCCCCACTGATTATTGGATGGAAAGGATGTCTGCTCTCTAACAGATAAGTGGTAGTGTGGCTGAAGGAAGATAGAAGAGGGGTCTTGGCATGCAATTGGGCAAGTAGGGCGTCGGTGTTATGAGAATATGAGAGACAGAGGGCATGCCAACTATGTTTAGTTTGGTCTGATGCCATGCCAGCGGATAGATAATATGTTATTATTGATTTAGTGCTTCTTAAACTCACATAGTTATTAATAGATTACACTTTTGGAACTTGGAAGTAGCTTTTTGGGATGCTAAATTCTACTTATCTCACTCTTAGCATGCCTTTTACTATTTATAAGATCATTGAAATATCAGTTTAAAAGCTCCTTCCCCATGTCTTTCAGTATGTCATGTTCGCAGTAGCATTCGCAAAGTTGCATTAAATATTGAAGATTTAGAATTGACCAGTTCACGTTAAGACAACAGAAACATGGAACTGTAACCTTATTGAATTGCATCTAACAGCTCTCTGCATGGCACCATGAAAATGACATGTCCTGGATGCATGCTGGTTGAGATTCTCTATAAAGGCAACAATTGAAGAGCATCATACATCCTCATGGATTAATTTCATTTACTATGTCATTTACATTATCGTCTCTTAATTTAGCGTACACGTTTCTAGCTTCTAGTGGCAGTTCTTGTATAGGATTCTCTAGATAATATTATTTTTATTTTTGTTTTTAGAATTGTCAAAACATTTCAGGTCAGTGTAGTTGGAAGTGCTCCTCAGTTAGGACAATGGAATGCTCAAAAGGGGCTGAAACTTGCCTATGTTGGTGAATCCATTTGGCAGGTAGATTGTGTGATCAGAAAAGATGATTTACCAATAAAATATCCTTTTGAATTTTATTTTAATGGCAATTTACCTCTGCACTTATTTTACACATTCTTCCATAAAGGATTTTTATTGATTTTTGTAGCAGTTTTGTCCTGGTCTTATTCTATGAAATGTTCACCTTGATGATATTTTCACATACAAGTACATCAAGAATAGGAGAAATGGAGACAACTTATTTGAAACAGGTTCAAATAGAGAGCTCAATATAGACTTGACAGCTAGTCATCCACCAAATTATGTGTACCTGTCGGATGGCTACTTCCGGGTGGGTGTTTCTTAAGTTGATGTGATATGTTCATAGAATTGTCTTATTAATTGTCCACTTAATCATTTATGGAGATGTCTGCTTGTCATTTCCTATTGATGGCAGGAGTCACCATGGAGGGGTGCTGGAGTTGCCATTCCCATGTTCTCAGTTAGATCTAATGATGGTCTTGGCGTAGGAGAGTTTCTTGATCTAAAATTACTTGTGGATTGGGCAGCAGATTCAGGATTTCATCTTATTCAACTTTTACCAGTCAATGATACATCTGTCCACGGGATGTGGTGGGATTCATACCCCTATAGGTAACATGTTTTCTCTGACATTATGATATCTTATTTATATGAATGATGTGGAGTCAATTGAGGTCCAACTGTTTGTGGCTGCTGTAATGCCTGGTATTTCATATATAGTGTCTTTGTTACAATTTAACTAGTGAGAGTACAACATCAATTCGCATCACTTGGTAAAATGTGCTATGACATGAAGATGAGCTGAGCCATGATTTTTTTTTTTTTAAATTTCTAGGTCATAACACCAGGTTGAGGATTCTGGTCTTATGTTAATATTTCACTGTTAACTGCACCAGCAAGTGTGCTATGCAGATAGCATATGAAGTTCAGGTGTGCAGTCACGAGTCTAAGGTGCCAGTTGTTGATTTCATGGTTTCATGACTGACAAATGGGCTTAGAATAAACCCCGAAATGGATGTTAATTTTAGCTTCTTTCTTAGCTTCTTGAGAGAAGTTGGGAAGAAATTTTTTTTTTGCCGTTAAATACCATGTGCCTATGTGGCATAGTGTATCTTGTTGTTTGTAAGAGCACTGGTGATTGATGAGAAGTAATCGGTCTCTCTTGAGGAAAGTTGGGAAGAAAACATTTTTTTTCTATGAATATCATGTGCCTATATGACATAGGGTATCCTATTATTTGTAAGAGCATTGGTGATTACTCAACTCACTCGAGTCTTAATCCTAAGTTATTCAAGGTCAGCCACATGGATTCTCTTTCCCCACTTATTTTGATTGTGAAATACTTCTTCAAAGATATTTTAATTTTGTTTCTATTATTTTTATATTTTCTACTTTTTTAATTGGAGCTTCTTTAGGTTTACATTTAAAATGTCTAAATCATCTCAATCTCTTTTCTTTCAATTCATCTATAATTTTCGCTATTTTCACAATTTATTTAATATTCATCATGTATTCTATCAAAACTAGTATGACCACTCGTACATCTTAACATTCTCATCTTAGTAACACTTATTTTGGTAGTATGTTTTTTTTATTGTCCAACATGCGTTACCATACAACGTTTTAGGTCTTATAGTTGTACGTTATTTTTTTTATAACTTTCTTAAATTCTTACGATCAAGTAGAACTTCTATAGCCAATATCCACTTTATTCATCGTGTTTTAATCTTATGGTTAACATCTTCTTCACATTCTCCATTATTATGGGATAATTGTTCTAAGATATTTGAATTAAGTACTTCGAGATAATATTATCCCATGCAACCCCCATGTTATTCCTTTTTTAATTAAATTTACAATATATTTATTCTATCTTAGTTTTACTTATTTTGAAACCTTTAGCCGTTGTTTCTCCATAGGTCTAATTTTTTATTAGCTCATTCTTGTGTCTCATCTATCAAAATACAATATTATTTGCAAACGTTATACACCATGGTATATGATCTTATATATTATTTGTTAATTCATCAGTAATAATGTAACAAGGCAAGGACTTATATGTCAACCAATCAAAATAACAATGGTCATAAAAGAACTGGTGATTGATAAGACTCAATTTACAGAATTACTTTACTCTGTAAAAGCAGCCTTGTTTAATTGTTTGTATTTCTTTAAAGAGAATTACATTGCATCTCATCGTGTCAACTGTCAATGTTTAGTATAAGAGCAAACATTCAAGATTGCTATCGTTTAGTTAGATGAACTTTGAAGTTCATTTACTCCTTGACAGTGGTAATTTTAAAAAATTATGAAACTTGAATTTGCTTCTTTGTACTTATTTTTTGGCACCTGTCATGAATCCGTATTCAGGATTTCTGATCCTTTTTCTCTACAGTTCCCTTTCTGTATTTGCATTACATCCTTTATATTTGAGACTTCAGGCACTTTCGGAAAGCATACCAAATGATATTAAGGTACCTCTTGTGAAATATTCTGTTCTTATATGATTATTCAGTTTGAGTTTTAGTACATTTTTTGTTCATATTTATTCATAATTTACATTATCTTTCTTCTATTTACAGCAAGAAATTTTGATTGCAAGAGAGCAACTGGGTGGAGAGGTATAGTATATCAACTATGTTTATTTTGCCAATATACTGTTGCTTAGGATAGAAGAATTCCTTAGCAAAATGTAGGGAAAGGGTAAACAAGCGTATTATCCATTACTATTGAATTAGAAAAGTCTAATGCTTCAGGTACCAGATCTGCACTAGTATCTTTTATCATACTAGGTAAAATGAGTTACGTTAACACCAGCTAAATAGTTAACTTGGTGAGATGTGGCAGTTGTTGATAATGGGAGGTACCCTGTTGGTCAAAAGCAGTATTAATAATTGGTGAGACGTGTATGAACTCAGTTCACAGAATATGGCATGTTTCAGTCAGGTTCTTAGAAGAGTTTAATAACAACATCAGCACCTTATTCTCCAGAATTGATAAAAAATGGGATTTTTTTGAATAGTTTCGATCTATTACAGTAAACACATACCCAAAGTATAGTGCCAGTTGTCAGATCTATGTTCATCACAAGCTCAATTTCTTTGTTTTTTTCGTAACAAAATTCTGTTCTTATACAAACTTATTACTATTGCCAAATAATCATGCTAAATGTAAACAGAGTGTTGATTATGAGGCTACCATGGAAACTAAACTTTCAATTGCAAAGAAAATATTTTCCCTCGAGAAGGAGAAAACACTTAGTTCCAATTCATTCTTGGAATTCTTTTCTGCTAATGAGGTATGTTTGTTTTACAGTTTCACGGTCATAGGCCATTCATACCAGTTAGTAATTTTGCTACATGCTCACATTCCCTTTTCCTTGTATATTATCATTGTGCAACTATTAGGGGTGTGCATTAAACGGTTCAAACCGTTAAACCAAACCGAACTGGCCTGTTCGGTTTGGTTCAGTTTGAATCCCTTTTTGGTTTGGAAGTCTTCTAAACCAAACTAAACCGGACCAAACCATTCAAACCAATTTGATTAAAATATTATAAAAACTATTATATGATTCATAAAAATGATATTTATATCAATTTTATGATAAAATGATATTTATTTTGATTATTTGTAATTTAAAAATCAATGAATATATGTACACAAATATTTTATCTATTTTTGATTTAAAACTGAACCAAATTGAATTAAATCAGTTCGGTTTGAGGACCTGGTTCGGTTTGCAAAAAAATCCAAACTGGATCACACTGAACTGTGCACACCCCTGGCAACTGTTGGGAGGTCCCATCAACTGATTAGTTTTTTGAGATTATGTCTGCAATTTTGTTGAGGCAGGAATGGTTGAGACCTTATGCAGCTTTCTGTTTCCTGAGGGACTTCTTTGACACATCAGACCATAGCCAGTGGGGCCGATTTTCTACTTTCTCCAAGGAAAAGGTATTTAATTTTTTTTTATATTAGAAGAATCAATGCTTGAAATATGTCTTGTAATGTTTTGTCATTATATTTTCAGCTGGAGAAGATAGTTTCGAAGGACAGTCTTCAGTATGATATTGTCTGTTTCCACTACTATATTCAGTTTCATTTACATCTACAAGTGAGGATCATCCCTCGTTATCCTGTGTAAAAGCTGTTCACTCTGTGATTGAGATGGACGTTCTAGGAGGGAACAGCTTTTCTTAAGCATCTAAATAATTGTTATTATGATTATATTTTATAGCTATCAGAAGCTGCAGCATATGCAAGGAAGAGAAAGGTGGTCTTGAAGGGTGATTTACCAATAGGTGTGGACAGAAATAGTGTTGACACCTGGGTTTATCCCAATTTGTTTCGGATGAACACGTCCACAGGTGCCCCTCCAGACTACTTTGATAGGAATGGACAAAACTGGGGTTTTCCTACATATAATTGGGAAGCAATGTCAAAGGATAATTATTCATGGTGGCGCTCTCGTCTTACACAGGTAAGCATGCTAAATAAAGCGAATATTATTTTCTACTGCATAGATCTTTAATATACATGAGTTATTGTCTTGATTGTTTTGGTCCATGTCCATGTGTTATTGTAGATGGCAAAGTACTTCACTGCCTACCGCATAGACCATATTTTGGGCTTTTTTAGAATCTGGGAGCTTCCTGACCATGCTGTTACTGGACTAGTTGGAAAATTTCGGCCATCACTTGCTTTGAGTCAGGTATTTATAGGAAGTGTTTAAAAGTTTGATCTTGTGAGCTTTTGGGATTCCATGGAGCATTTAGCTGTTTAAGATGGTTACTGTTGCTTTTTCAATTTATCTTTAAAGGTGTAGTCTCTGTAGTTATCATGAAATTTGTTCATGCCTTCTAAGTTGTGATCATGGATTACAACATTAGCTGAATTGGATAGGCGACTCGGCATTGGCCGATTCTGAGATCAAATCGGACCCCTTCAATCCGATTATGGCTAGAAAGACCAATCCAACCCGATTTCTTGCCGTATCAACCAAAATTGGTCAAATCGGGTTGGATTGGGCTCGGAATCGGTCGAATTGGCCGATTCAAGATTGATTCCGGCAATTTGTCACCGAAATCGCCCCCTCCGCCTATGAGCACTAATTTTTCCTTTCCTCTTGTTCCTACTCCCTATTGATCCACACATTTTAATCTCAGGACTTTCAACCTTTTGGAAGTCGGAGGACCAATTTGGGTCATGTGGAAGGAGAGAAGGGAAGAAAATAAAAACAAAGATGAAACAAAATAAGGACAGGAACCATGGAAAGTGTGTGAATATGGTCTCTAGGAACCGTGGGCTCCAAATAAAAATAAAAGAAATGGGATTGGTCTACGCACCTTGCAAAGATTGTGATGTGGATTTCAACTTCCTCCTCCTTGGCCAGCTGAGAAGAAGGAGCTCCCCCGTTCATTCCGTTTGCTCGAATTGACTAGTGCAAGCTTAGCCCGCTTGAATCAATATTTTTTTGCAATGTTTGGGCTTAAACAAGAACCAAATGAAAGGAAAAGATTAGAACTAAGAGAGCGGTGAAGTACCTAAAGGAAAGGCAAACATAAAATCACAAAAGGAGAAAAATCGACCAAATTGGGAATGAACTTCAAGCCCCTATTTTTTGGATGTTTGAGATATGAAAGATACTAATTAAATGCTTAAACAACAGTAAATGATGCTAATAATATTCAAGAGAAATGATGATATAATGGATTTGTGGTGTGAAGGATATGGGGAAGTCCTCTGATGCTCTTGATGCCCCGATGATGGGTCGTCTGGTGCTTCGATGGTAGAAACGTGGCTAATGGCTGAAGATGCTCCCATTGAACTTCTTGCTTGTCTCCGGACTTCTCTGCAAGCTTTAATGCGTCAAAGGGATCCTCCTATGCTTCTCCTGGTGCACTTGGATGGGAGAAATTGCTATGGAAGATGGAGTGGTGGTTGATCGTGAGAGAATGAGAGGTGGAAGTGGAAGAGGAAATTTTTTGGCATTTTGGAGATGGATTCCAAGGGGGCTTGAGGATGCTTGGAGGCTTGGGGGGTCTTTGGAGTAGGGGAGTGAGAGATTGGGCACCTTCTTCAGCTTCTTGGAACCTCCTCAACATAGATTGCGGAATTGGTTGAACTCAAATTGGATCAAAATCAGCCAATTCTAGAATCGAATCGGCCGATTTTAATCTGATTTCTGCTAGAAGGACTTATTCTAACTTGAATTCTACCAAAATCGGTCTGAATCAGTCAAATTAGTTTTGAATAATTGGATCAAAATTAGAATTAGAATCAAGATCCTGATTTTTTTTAAAAGATTCAGACGTTATTGGCTGAAATCGGTCTGAATCGGAATGAGAATCAGAATTTTTTTATTTTTAAAAAAAATCCTGATTCCGAATCAGTTTCTCTTTTTGAGAATTGGTCCGAATGGACCGATCCGATCCAATCAGAATTGGATGGGTCCCCACCGATTCGGTGACTGATTCTGATTCACAAATCCTTGCTCCTCAACATTAGGAGATGGCTTCCTTTTATAGGCAAAACGAAGGGCATCTTTATAATTAAAAAAAACTACTTTTGGCACAAGACGCCCCAATAAAGGGGGTGTTAGGCGCTCCCTTATTGGGATGCCTGCAACCCATTTAATGCGGCATGCACACAGTTCACACGAATCCAGCGTTGGTGGCGTAAATCAGCTTTCCGACATAACGTCCCAATATCGGGGCATTTTGACCTGCGCCAGGCATTTAATATGCCGTGCATGTCTCTGACTCACATTGTACGGACAGTCAAATCCACCGCGTGGGTCAAGTTGACAACCTAACGCCCCGATGTTAGGACATCAGCCATACCTGAGTGCATTTATGATCATGGTCAAATTGGTCCTCAACTATCGGATTTGACAATTTTGGACGAGAAAACATAATGGTCTGATATTGGAGCATTTGGTGCCACCTTTGCCGGGACATTTGGCTCTCTGATATTGCGGTGTTATGTACCATTGGTCAGTTTTAGTTCTTCTTTTGCGGTAAATTTGGTTTGTTTGATAAAAGAATTAAATATCATCTATAAAAACAGAAGTTTTGGGCTCCACAACTAAGTCAAAATGTGCATATCTACACCACCGTCACTGTGGCAGCCAATACGGATCCTTTTCGGACCAAAATTGGCCCCAAAGGGCCTAGATCTGATCTAGGCCTTGTTTCTGTGATGTTTTTTCATTTTTAGGATTTTTAAAGAAGTTTTAGGGTCTTTTAAGAACCAATCCGGACCAATTCCGGATTGGCATTCCTCTCGGAAAATCAGTCAGAGTACCCTCCAATTTGGGTACCAATTCTGATATGACAATCTATGGTTGTGATAGAGTTAGATAGCCATTTATGTTTGTCGAGACACTACATTTTGCGATTCTCAACCATAAATTTGTGGTTCATGCAGCTTGCTTGAGTAGCTGGTAAATTTTAGGCATTTATTTTATAATTTGTGCTGTTCACGTATAATCTGCTGCTATGTTTCAGGAAGAACTTGAGGGGGAGGGCATATGGGATTTTGATCGTTTAAGTCATCCATATATTCGTCAAGAAATTTTACAGGTTATTTCTTTCATAGAGAATTGTAATTATTCTTTAGTTGTTGGTATCTTTTCCGGAAATGATATGTTTTCTGTTATGATTTTTCATTCCCAGGATAAATTTGGTGCCCTTTGGCCGGTTATTGCTGCACATTTTTTGAATGAATATCAAAAGCAGTGCTATGAGGTAAACTTGGTCCATGACTGAAGCTAGGCATGCTGTTTAGTTCTATTTTAAATTGTAGCAACATGCCACATTAGCTCTTGGCCGCAGATCAGGTGCCATATTGCTATATCAGCATGGCATTTTCTGCAGGTTAAAGTGCTTTCTTTCAGGAGCTTGGTACTTGTTTGTAATATAATACATGTTTGGGTTGAACCTGATATGATATTCTTTACCTTCAAGCAGAGGAAATTCTTGACTTTGCTCTAGATATACTCAATCTGTGGGTTTTGCTTTCTTTATATCATGCCAAGGAACTGATAAACGAAAGTCAGTAGAGATATGACTTTTATCTCCAAAAAACAGTCCTTCATCAAGACCTTGATTTAGTCAATTAACAATAAATAGAATCACAGCAACAGACTATATTACTCTCTACAGATGGAAGTGTGTTCTGTTAGCTTTGATATCATGAATCTTTTTTTTTAATTAGTGCCTGTATATTATTATGTAGGATGCTGCCTTACGCTTATATAACTTGGACAATGTATTTGTACTGGTGTAGAAGTGCATGATGCACTATTCATGTATGTTTCTATTATATCCCCTCAAACTCGTGGTCAAATGCAGAATAGGGAGTTTGCAGAGGAGTTCTAAATTTAGCCTTCTTTAGAAGTAGTGAGATCCACGACTGTTTTACCTTAGTGCTTTCTGTTAGACAGTTGGGATCTGAAAAAGAAAAGGCCTGACCACCTTTGCACTTTCTTGAGGGTTCTCTCAATTGACTATTGATATGCACTAGCTTGGGAAGTCAGGCTAAAAGGGGGTGTTTCTCCATGATGATACTGGGCCTCTTCTGCCATATTCAATATCAACTGCTAAATTAGTCATTTATTCTTTATGCCAAATTATGTAACAACTATTTTAACAGGATGTTTGCTTATTATAGTTCAAGGAGGAGTGCAACACTGAGAAGAAAATCGTTGCTAAACTTAAATCGGGTGTGGGGAAATCTGTGTGGCATGACAAAGAAAACCAGATACAACGAGGTCTCTTTGATCTCTTGCAGGTAAAATACGGTGAAACTGTTGTATAAAAATCTTAGAAGCTTGGATGTTGCTTTGAAATACTTGTTTCAACAATTCTCTGTATTGATTCTTTTCCTTACAGAACATAGTTCTTATCAGAGATCCAGAAGACAGGAGGAAGTTTTATCCTCGATTTAATCTTGAAGAAACCTCAAGTTTTAAGGATCTTGATGAAAACAGGTACAATTTATTTCCTTTTTTTCCCATGATTTGTTGCGCTTGAATGTGTTCCTCGATTATGAGTTCTATATCAACTAGGTTACTGAATCTTCTACCACAACTTTATTTCACCTCCACCTGGGTTTGAGGAGATTCAAGTACATTCCTAGCAAGTTTTGCACAAAATTATCATGATTATGTATTCAACATTTGTTTAGGGTAGATCTTAGCATCATTTTTATTTTTATCAGACTGCTACTTCTTTAACTTTGGGAGTATTTTGTGTATGCATGAGTAGGTCTTGTAGGCTTAGCACTTCTTGTACATCAAAAGGCTGTCTTTCTGCAGGAAATTTGGAGGGGATGTCCATTATGTAATGCTGTATCTGTGTGTGTACATTCACTTTTGATCTGAACAAATAATCTTCCATGTCCGGAACTGGTGTCTTCTGGGAAGATCTAGCCGGAAAATTCTTGCATGATTTGGTTCCCTCTTTTTGTGGGTTAGAGGGGATTTGGGTAGGTTCATACTATGTTCAAGGAAATTGTGCTGAGATATATGTACACAAGTTGTTTATTCTTAGTGCTGAGACATATGCACTTCTCAAAATGGTTTGATATTCTTGGAGGGTTTACTAGTCCTGAAGATGATGCTTGTATTTTGTTGCCTCTGATCCCTCTCTGCAATGTGGTTTTCAATTTTTACATTTTACTTTAAGCTTTCTCTGATATCTTTTTTCTTCCTTCAATCTTCTCATCTCAAGAACTTAGCTCTTATTCTTTTGTTTATACAGTAAAAATGTTCTAAGTAGATTGTACTATGATTATTATTTCCATCGTCAAGAGGATCTTTGGCGCCAGAATGCACTCAAGACATTACCTGTGCTACTGAATTCGTCAGATATGTTGTCATGTGGCGAAGATCTTGGCCTCTTTCCTTCTTGTGTTCAGCCTGTGAGACATTGGACTTTTTTTTAAACTCCAATTGATTAGATCATATAGCATGCAATATCTATCAAATATTTTCATGAGTCCTGTACTTCTGATCAGGTAATGGAAGAGTTGGGCTTAATAGGTCTACGGATCCAAAGAATGCCAACGGAGCTAGGTGTAGAGTTTGGCCTGCCCTCCAAGTATAGTTACATGACGGTTTGCCTCAACAACCTTTTCCCGTTGATGCTTTTGTACTGTTCAGTCATTTGTTGTCCATTTTTTCCTACTCATTGAAGTAGGCATGCATTTGCACAAATAGCGTGATTAAATGCATGAATATCTGTTTGAGGCATTTGGAAATGCCAGATTGTTCTATCCTTGATATCACACGGTTATTCTTCTGGTTTATAGGCAATCCAAGCACGTCTAGTAAATTCTTGCTTTATTTGTTTGGTGAGTTCGGAGTGATCACATGACAAATAAAACTGTCAGAATAACTGATAACAATGTTAGAATTTTCAGTAGTTTTGATGATAACAAAGCCCCTGGAGATTGTTATTTCTCACATGAATTTAAGTGGCAGGGATTGATGACTTGTAAAAGGCTTAAACTATGGTTGGTAGTTGTTCAGATGGAATTGGTTTGATTCTTTTGTTCCAACTCAACTCAACACTGGCCTTAACCACAAGTTATTTGGGGTTAGCCATTTGGATTCTCTTTTTTCTACTCACATTGATTTTGAGTCGTTTCTTAAATTCTGTTGTTCCAATGTCCGCAGATAGGATTGGTAGTGGAAGTAGAATTGACGCCACATTCTTCTGTGTCCTTTTACCACAATATAATTGGAAGTTGAGAAATTTTTTTCTTCAGAAATTGTGCAAGGCTTTTATATATTTCCAATGGGTCCAAGGTAACCACAAAATGGATGTCTCTGTAGACTGTAGAGACTAGAGAGTAATACAATTTGTAGAAATGAATTAATAACTTATTATTCATGCTCAGGGTGTTCAACGGTCAACCAACCTGCCCCAGGTTGCAGAAACAGGTTGTCACACCTTCTAATCCAATGAGAATCTTTCTAAATCTTCTTCAACATCTTGGTTGTTATTGGAGGCTATAAATAAAGGTTATTAGGAGGCTCCAGAGCACAAGAGAAAGTCCAAGAAGCTTTGTCAACTCTTGTTCTTTCAATGGCTTCATCTAAGAAGCAGACTCTCCAAGTGGGTTCCCAAGTTTGGGAAAAGTGTGTACAGTTTCTATCATGCAGAAATGAATTTCTTTCTTGATTGTATTCTCATTACATTATGTGAGTTTGTACTTGATGTAGCGTGAGTGGAGAGGTGAGCTAACACTGTGTATGTGTGATTACTAGATTGTTTATAGTTCTATTCCTGGCATTCCTTGAGTGGATGCCTTTTCAAAGATTGAACCAATATAAAGTCCATGTGATTTCTGTGCATATCCTCAACCTCATTCTCTTTTACTAGTTGCATTTAATTTAATTGCCTTTTGCGTTAGACTCGATTCACCTATTAACCTTTTAACATTTTACACAATGTTGGAACTCAAATTTTATATGCAAGGTGCTCCAAAATAATCAATTGGGACATAAGTACCACCGGCCAGTATGCAGTCATAACTGAGGTAGGACCTCGGTATACATTTAAAATCAGAAACTATACATGCTTTACATGAGCCGAGACCCTCCTTAGCATGGGCAGGACATCATGGTGCCAGCAGAGGGGAAAAAGGATGGCCAAAAGAGAGGAGAATAGATCATAAAAAAAAAAGTGAGAAGGGGAGGGAACCGCACCTTCTGCAGCAGAATATCACTAAGGGTTAAGTAAAAAAAGAAGGCAAAGAAAGAGGGAATGAAGGATAGGTACAAGCCTGTTAATATTAACCCAAGAGGGCTATGCACTTGAGCCTTGCACCGATGGCAACAAGGACAGCCTTAGCTGGTCGCAAGGGGACCTGCAGCAACCTCTTGGGTAGGGGCCGATGGCAGGATAACAGAAGAGAGAAGAAGAGGAGACAATGGGGGCAGACCTGTTGGCGGATTCCCAGCTGGACCTGCAACACCTCAGCCAGGCAGGTCCGATGGCAGCAACAACCTCTTGGGCAGGGGCCGATGGCAGAAGCAGTGCCTGATGGCAGGAGAACAGAAGAGAGAAGAAGAGGAGATAATGGGGCAGACCTGCTGGCGCACACCCAGCTGGACCTGGAGCTGAAGAGAGAAGACCGGCTGCTGTTTTTGAAAACAGATGGGTCAATCAGGGAGGATCGAACCTGTTTTAGGGTTTTAAATGTCCTCATATTATTTTCTCAGCAATTATTAGATAAAGGAGGGCTGGGATTGAAATAGATGAAGGCTAATTTGGATCAATGGCTCAGATTTGATCTAACTTAAGTTATTGGATCCTATCTTAATGGTTTCTTATTGGTATTGGATCATGGGAAGTAAGGAAGGGCCAGGATGCCATCTCATGATCAGGTTTAGATCAAGGGTCCAGATTTAACATAACTTAAGTTATTGGATCCTGTCCTAGTGGGTCTTAATGGTATCAAATACTTGCATGGGAGAAGGCTACGTACAGCCCATTACTTCCCAGAATTTTCAGAGTTTAAAAAGAAAAAAAAAAGAGGAACGTGGGGGGTTAGGAAACTGAACTTCCGCCCCCCACTACGCCCACTACTCCCATGACTCTCACTCCCTCCATGATGGGGAGGTTGCGCTGGACTTCAAGCCCTCTCTTTAAGAGAGACTGGCCAGAGAGAGGAGGTTGGCTGGAAGGATTCTCACGTGAAGAGGAGGGCTCTGGTGGGAAGAAGAGAGAGGCTGGGTGAAAGGCTTCAAGGTTGCTGCTACGTACAGCTGCTGAAAGGTCAAAGAAGGTGAAGAAGAAGAGAAAAAAGGTAAGGATCAAGGGTCCGGTTACATCTCCTTTCCCTCTCCAAGCCCTCTCTTTAAGCCTTTTCTTCAAAACCCCTCGGGACAGCCTCTCCAATCATGCTATTCGACCCTATTTAACACCCCATCCAGTCTCCATGAACCTGTCCATATATCAATCCCCTCGGATCCTAAATTCCCCCTACAATGAAAATTCTGTTCGGACAGGGTATATTCCACAAATCACTCCACTTGGTGCCTTGATCAGGGCCCCTTAATCCAGTCCTAAAGCCCCCTGAAATATCACCCGGTCATGCCATCTAGACAGGCCTTTAGATATCCCAAGAAAATCATACCAAAACATCCTGTTTAGAAGCCCTTAAAACAGGCCTTGAGCCGGCAGCCGCCAGAGACTATCTCCTTCCTTAAACCAGCCCCCAAACTCACCTCTAAACAGCCCCTCAATCTCCCAAATCCGGTCCCATCTCCTGGATCAAATGAGGGTCAAATGCTGCAGGCTCCTTTGAGACAGCCCGAGCCCAGTTCTGGACAAGGGCAATCAGGCCGCCTGGGCCTTATTTCAGCAAGTTACCAAGCCCAATTTCAGGCCGGAATCAGAGGGGCCACCAGGGCCAAGAGGACTGGCCGACAGGGCCTAGATGAAGCCCAAACAGGCCTCTAAGGCCCAATAAGAGCAGTCTGGCCGCCAGGGCCTTCAAAGCTTCAAAATGCTCACCTCGGCCCAATGAGGACAGAACCGGCCATCCAGGCCCTCAAAAAAAAAAAAAACTTAATCAAAATATGAGAAAAGAAATTCAATTAAGAGCTAGGGTATTTCATATAGGCTACCTCAAAGGACGGGCACTCGGGCATGTCCCCGGTGTGTTTAATCCCGGACGGGGAAATGGGCAAGTTCCCATCTTCTACCGATCCTCCCCCTCAAAGTAGGGAGTATCAAACTCCACCTACTAAGAGGGGTCATGTCAAAATTTTCTCATGTGTAATATGTATTCAGATTTGCCAATAAATGGAAATTCTGAATTGTGTATATCATCATTACCATCGGAACTTATGGAATGGCCCATGAGATTGAAGGAATGCAAGTCTAAAGTTGACATTGTAAAAAAAAAGGGTTACAACATTTAGATTTCAATAGTTCTGGAAGATTTTAAAATCTATAAAAAGACTTAAAAAATCCTGAAACTTGTAAGTATAACATCTGAATTTTCACACACCCAGAACTCATTTCTGAAATCTGAAACATACCAAAAATTGAAATCCATAGGAAATCTGGGGTTTTAAAAATCTGAAACAGAAGTCTGGAATCCGGAAGAAGGAGAATCTGGAAATTTTTGGGAGAGGTGCAGGATGTCAAATCTGAAAGTCTGAGGCTTAATAAATTTGAATTTGTGCAGAGCCTAAAATCCAAAGCTTGAATTGGTATAGAAATCCGAAGTCTAGAAATCTGTTAAAAAAAAAACCTGCAATCTGAAATGCAGAGAGCTGGAATTGGAGCTTCAAAAATCTGAAATTCAAGGGTTCCAAAGTCTGAACTCCATATTTCTGACGTATAGTAAAATTGAAACTTACAAGAGGTCTAGAATTTGGAATTTGAAGAAATCAAAATCTGGGCATTGCAGGGAACAGAGGCCTAAAATCTGGAATCTGAAAACCGAAGTTGTATTGAACCTCTCTAAGAGTCTGCAATCTGGGAATAATTGAAAAGGTGCAGAATTTAGAGTCTGAAATTTAAAAATCAGTAAGAAGTCTGGAAGCTTGAAGGACTGTAAATATGAAGTGCAGAAATCTAGAGTTTGATGTTTGAAGAAGCCTAGGAGCCTGAACTTTGTGGCTGAGGTCCAAGGTTTTGAAACAAATTGGGAAGCTCCAAATTAGAAAATCTGAATGTGTAGAATTTGAACCCCAAGCTGGCCAGTCGAAGCTTGTAGAAATTGCAGGACCCAGAATTTGAAAATTTATGAAATCTGCAGAATTTGTAATCTAAGGAAGCACCAACCAGATTCAATTAAAAATCAAATAAATTTAAGCCAACAAATTTCATCGTGAGTCAAATCCGCCCGACAAATTAAATTAATTCAAACAAGATTGATTCCAAACAAATAAATCTTCTAACTCAAATAAATCAACCTAATTCAAATTGAATTCCCCAAATCAAACAAATTCAATTGAATAAATTCAATAAAATAAACTCAAAACAAATTTAATTCAAAATAAACCATGTTCCATAAGTTGAACCCAAATTCCATAAAAAATCAATCAATAAGTAAAATTGTCTTAAATTTAAACCAAATTTAATCTATTCCAACCGAACTCAAAACAATTTATCAAATTCAAACTCAAACCTAAATCATTCTAAAAGAAAAGAAAATCTGAAATTTGCACAAAAACCACAGAGTGCCAAATTCACCTCAAACTCAATCTAACTCAAACAAATCCAAACTGAATCAATCTTAAATAAGTTCAAACTAAAAGCAATTCACCCAAGTAAACTCAGATCAAATTTAATAAAACAGATCAAAATTCACCAAAACAACCAAAATCTAATTAATTTCAACCAACTTAAACAAGCTCAACTTAATAAAGCTTAAAACAAATTAAAACCCACATCAAAAATCCAAATTCCAACCACTAAATCAAAAAAATTAAAACAGATTCCATTGAATTTAAAACAAATCAAATTCATTCTAAATGAACTTAGATCCATTAATTAACTCAAATTAAATCAAATTCAAATCGAATTTCAACCAATAAAACAAACTTAAATTCAAACTTAAATCAATCAATTCAGTTTAATCAAAATTCAAATCAATGCAATGCAAATTTCAACAAATTAAGTTCAATTCAAATGCAATGAAATTCAAATAAATTCTAAACCAATTCAAACTGAAACAAACTCAAATCAATTTAACCAAATTCAAACTAAAATCAAGTTCTTGCATTCCACTGATTTCAAGGGTTTGTTCTCTCCTATGTGGGAATGTTTATTTTTGTGGATGTATGTCCTTTGTTTCAATGAATTGCCGTGGCGATAATCAAGGGTATTCGAGAAAATCTCGATGTAATTAACGTCGGATCTTCGCACCATCCGACGGGGAGAGGTCAAAATAAATTTTCAAAGAACCTAATAACCTCAAATTATTTTTTTAAATATCATTGACCCTAGTTAGTACTTTTATGGAATACCATCTATTTTCCTACAAAGTCAATACTAAGGTCAAACCAAATCAAATTCAAATTTAAAAGGAAAATGAATTTCCAAAATCACAAAAAGAAACCAATTCTTTTATCTTTCGAGTTTTTGAGGTTCCAACACACAACTATCGGTGGAGTGATGAAATGTCCACTTGGGAACTCAAAAAGGGCAGGAATCATATCAATTCTATACATTTTAAACTTTTTATAACTTCATGAAAACTCATTCTCGGGTGGATCTTCACACTTTCATTTACTACGTTTTTGAACATTGTTTAGTGTCCTTTTATTATATGATTATTTTTCTCTGAAGAAATGTTAGTATTCATGAAAAGGCTAGTGTCCTTTTATTATATGATCATTTTTTTCGCTGAAGAAATGTTATTATTCATCAAAAGGTTTTCGACTCTTGAGGACAAATTGTTTACCCTGATACTGATTTGAGGCTTACACTAGCTTTGATATCTACCGGTGGTTATGTTCAAATGAAGGATTGTCCTCGTATGGTGTTGATTTTCCTGTATTACATATTTGTGATATTGTATATCATGAACCTGACAATCATGTCATGAGAACCAAAAGAATTTCAAAATGTTATATATTTTTCTTGAAAACCAGTAACAGAACCGAATTATATTTTTTTACCAAGGTATGTGCTCCATCCTGCCATGATTGCTCGACCATGCGGGCTTGGTGGGAAGAAGATGAAGATATAAGGTGCCGATTTTACAAAAATGTGGTAGGGTCCAACAAAGTTCCACCTTCTCGATGTGACCCTGGAATAGCACATTTCATTCTGAAGCAGCACCTTGATGCTCCAGCAATGTGGGCAATCTTCCCTCTTCAGGTAGAAAATAGAATTTATTTGTAGCAAAAAGGACATAGGTGACATTTCTTACCTGTTCTTATTCTCTACATTTATATTTAAATAAAGTGTCCCTAATCCCTGTTGACTTGGTGCTGTCATAAAAAATGGAATTATCATTTCTGCTTTGTAAATATGCATAACTTTTGTTCTTCTTCAAAGACTTAGAAATATACAAATGTTTTAACAGGACTTGTTTGCACTTAGAGAAGAATATACAACTCGTCCAGCAGTCCAGGAGACGATAAATGATCCGACAAATCCAAAGCATTACTGGCGATTCCGTATGTATAAATTGTCTCTTTATTCCGTTGATTAGTTCTAGTGTGCATGACTTTCTTAATAACTCTACTTTTCTGTCATGAATGAATGCACCGGAAATTCGAGTCTGGTTCACATGCTGTTTTGGCAGACACCCGCTGTTTTCTTGTGACCATGCAAGTAGGTCTACATCTGATGAGCTTTCTGACTTAATGTGATTGTTTAGACTCTGAGTCTCGGGTCATATGACTTCGCAGTCAGGTTGTGCTAACCTTTCTATGAAATTCGTCTTGATCTTTGGTATTTTTGCATCATCATCAAAAGACATACCGAAATACTATTACTATTAAAATCACCAAGCTGGTCACTCATCAGTATTGGTCAACTAATTTGGACCAACACGAGACTCCACCTGACTAGGCACTTCTTCTGTCTTTGTGAAGGCCATCATGACAAACTACATCGTTTTGTACATCGTTTCCAGGTGTGCATGTAACACTGGAGCACTTACTAGGTGACAACAAATTCAAAGGGGCTATCAAGGACCTTGTAAAAGGCAGCGGCAGGTCATACCCTACTGTTGATCCTGGTGATAACGTTCAGGAGGCAGATCAGAGAACTGCAGAACCAAAAGTGGGGAAGGAAGCTGAAAATGGGAGGAAATGATACTTCAAAGCGTCCAGTATATGGGGTATAAGAGCACTATGGTGCTTCTTCAGAAGGATACCTTTTTTTTTTTTGCCGGTACAAATAAGTTATGCAGGGATGTCAATCAAACCACTGTGAATTCAGGGCAAGCGATGTAAGAATGCTCAGGTTTTGCCCATCTTCTTTCACTTTCTTCGTTTCGTTAGCTTCGAAAGATCTCTCTGATTATATATGCTCCTAGCTTCGCAAAGAGATGATTGGATCAAATCAATGATCAAGATCAGTCCCCTGATTGGATTCCGTGGAGTTTCATCACGATCAAAATTCAAACCTTCGAATCCAACCCGATTTGAAAAGAAAAAGAAAAAGAATTTGTGACCATGAGTGGCCTCAACCCGGTAAAAAAAAAAACAGATTGAGGTCGGGTTATCAGATCTATGGGTCCGTTCACAGGTCTAATCATGATCTCTTTGGAATTTATTCACATCAAAAAGTGCAAAGTTTCAAGCAAGCTCAAAACTAGTTGTCTACGCATTCCTTTGCTGCTTGTCTTCACCGTTCACATCCCGCGGTTCAACATCAAAATGACGAAAACATGACAAAATGGTTGTCCTTGCAATCATGCCATATATTCGTTATTGTTGTTCTTAACGCGTTGACATGCATTTATGGCCTCTATGAATTTTGCCACATGATTTCAGGGCGCATTTATGTTGAACTCCTTAAAATGTGCTCTAGTGTATATTCAAGGCTTCGAGGGGGAAGTGCGAGGAGACTACGGCACAAGATTCTTTTCCAGCCTTTCGATAAAATTTCCGTAATCACCTTGCCCACGGCACAAGAGATCGAGAAGAGCCGCAAAAATTAAATAGTAACATTATAAATGCAATCATTGGTCTGTACTGACATCAATATAATTCAAGCTGCCCGTAGAAATAGTTTTTTTTTTTTGGTTGTTGAAAGCACCCGCTTCAGTTGTTAGGGAGAGGCAACCGAACGTGGTTCAAATCAAATGGGAATGAGAATAATTCTATCGATTTAATAGCAACATAATATTAAAGGGAAACAGCGTTGCCAGAAAATTGAAGTAGGTCAGCCATGACACTGTGCATGAGTTTTAAGTCATGGGGGGGGTGATGTGCTCATTTTTAATCACTTAAAATTCGAACAAAAAGATTTATAAATACCCACCCGTCCTCTCACCTAGGGGTGTCAAATGAACGGGCTGGGCCCGTTGGCCCGTCAAAAAATTTATCACGGGCCGAGCCCAGGGTGCTAAAAAAATTGAAACGGGCTTAACGAATAAATCGAGTCCCGTTTCTGTTTTATCGGCTGGCCCGGCGGGCACGGCCCGCTGGCCCGTCTAAAGCCCGTCGGGCCCGTCGCTCTGGCACCCGAGCAACCTCAGCGTCCGTCCACCACGGCACAGCCGGCGAGTCTGCGACATCCTGTAGCACCCGACGCCGAGGCCCGAAACGGCCCGAGCAGCGCCCGCGAGGGCCGCGAGTCGCGACATCTTGTAGCACCCGGCGGCGGGCTGCGGCGGTGGACGGCGGCGGGGGGCTGCGACGGCGGACCGGGGGGGCTGCGACGGCCGGACGGCGGCCGGGGGGCTGCGGACCGGGGGGGGCCTGCGAGGCGGGGACGGCGGCCGGGGGGCTGCGGCCGGCGGACGGCGGCCGGGGAGCTGCGGACCGGGGGGCTGCGAGGCGGGGGGACGGCGGCGGGGGGCTGCGGCGGCGGACGGCGGACCGGGGGGGCTGCGGCGGCGGACGGTGGCCGGGGGCTGCGGACCGGGGGGCCTGCGAGGGTGGGGGACGGCGGCCGGGGGGCCTGCGGCCGGCGGACGGCGGCCGGGGGCTGCGGACCGGGGGGTGGCCTGCAACGGCGGCTGTGCTGCAGGATTTTTGAGTTCAGATTTTTTATCTTTCTGATTTTTGTATGTTCTTCGGAGAAGAGATTAATGCTGTCTATTGTATTATTTTTATTTCTTAAATTATGGCAATTCTCAAATTGATAGGTGTTCTATTTTTTTTGATTTTATATTTAGTTGAGTTATGAAATTTACGGATGATTTTATAATCTCTTTGTGATTTTTAAAATTTTTCACATTTTTATTAATTTTTGATATTTGTAAATTTTTTATTTATATTTGTTTTGCAAAACCGAAGCGTTGGGCTAACGGACTTTGGCGGAGCTAAGGCCCATTTACACAATCTAAGCCCCCTGCACTCCTTCTCAGGTCATCTCCACCCCCCCCCCCCCAGACATCGTCCCCCTCCCCGCCCGCGGACACGCTCCGGCGCGCCGCCCCCCCTGCCGACGTCCGCCGCGGCTCCCCCCGGACAGGCTCCTGTCGGCGTCCGCCGCCCCCCGGACATCGTCCCCCCGCCCCCCGCCGGACAAGCTCCCGCCGGCGCGCCGCCCCCCTGCCGGTGTACTGCCGCGGCCCCGCCCCCCCCCCCCCCCCCCGCGGACAAGCTCCCGCTTACGGCGCGGGCTTGCGCGCCCGGCCGCCCGGCGTGGCGGGAATGAACGGCACGCGCGGAGTGGACGACCCTTCGTCGTCTTCCTCGTGTCTTCCCCCCCCCCTCGATAACATATTTTAATATTTTATCATAAAAACAACATATTATTTGCTTTCAAAATTAAAAAAAAGAATTAATTTTTTATTATAATTATATATATTTTTAAAAAACAAGATATCTGTCAACTAATATGAATTTATGTTTTTTAAAAATAAATTAGTTGTGATCCCATGTTTGGTCATATATATATATATATGAAACTCTGGTTATTATATTTCTTCAACTAATGAATATTTTATTTTAACATAATTTTTATCATGAAAATATATAAGGATTTATCGTACAATAAAATATCTTTGTAACAAAATTTTAATTTTAAAATTCTACTTTTTACGGTTTTAAAGTGGAAGTTGAGCATTCTGATTTCTCACATTAGAGAAGTGAGAGTTCAAAATTTTGACTTTTAAAAAGTAAAGTTAGATATTTAAAAATCTAACTTTTAAGTGTTGTGGTAGGTAAGTAGAAAGTATAAAATTTTTTATAAAGTCAAATTTTAACAATTTTTTTTTCGTCTGAATATTTAAATCCAACTTTGACTCTTAAAGTTGAATTTAAGGACTCCCACTTCACTTCTTAATTAAGGTTACCAATTGTATAGTTCGATAGCTGCGAATTTAATTTTCACATTTTTATTAATTTTTTGATATTTGTAGAATTTTTTATTTATGACTGTTTTACAAAACTGAAGCCCGTTGGGCTAACGGGCTTTGGCGGGCTAAAGCCCATTTACACAATCTAAGCCCCGTTGGGCTTTCTACGTGGGCTTGGGCTTGGGCTCTATGTATATGGGCTTAAGTGGGCTTGGGCCGGGCCAGCCCAAGCCCGGCCCATTGACACCCTTGCTCTCACCACACAAGAGCTATTTGTTCTAAGTAATGGTTGATTAAAATATGACACAAGGGTATATCCTTTTTATTTCTGGGTGGCAGATCAACATTTTCAGACAAAAATATTCAAAAGGCGTGTGAAGCGAATAGAGCTTTCGAACGGGGAAAGTAGTTTTTGCAGATAACTCCCCGACTTAACTCAGTACATATCCATAAATAAGTGTTTTGTCGGTCGGTTTTCGCAATATGAAAAGGTTTCTTCTCCCTCCCGGCACCTTATTCTGTCACCGCCTCGCGGCGCCGTTTGCGTCCGACACGTGTCTAACGGCTTTACTGCTCCGCCGCGTCGTCGTCGTCTTGCAGAGCGCCATCCCCGGGCAGGACGCGGAGGGAGAAGAGGCCGTGAGAGAAGAGGGGGGAGAGAGCGAGCGAGCCGGAGCCCGGAGCCTTCTGCGCTTCTATAAAAGGGAAGGAGGGGTTAGCGCAAGGGAGCCGCGATGAGATCTTTCTCCCTGGTCGCCGCTGCAGCCGTATCGCTTGCCGTGCTTCTCCTGCTGCTGTTGCCTGCCTCGTCGTCGGAGGAAGCGTTGGAGCAAGGGAAGGAAGGAGGGGCCTGGGGCGGTGAAGACGATCTGGTGATTCGGATGGCCACGCTGGGCGGGAAGGCGGATGTGGAGGCGTCGGAGAACAGCGCTGAGGTGGAGGAGCTCGCCCGGTTCGCCGTCGACGAGCACAACAAGAAGGAGGTGTGGTTTTCCGTTTCTCTATGGGTGAAAAGTGGAAACTGATAAGCATGCGTCTGGCTTTCTTTCCTAGTGATCGGCGGGGGATCTTGGATCTCCTTGTCCGGTGAATTTTGATATGAATTTTAAGTTTTGCGATCTTCTTTGCCCTTGTGCATATGTGCAATCGTGGACGATTGGCAAACGCCCTCATGCGAATCGAACTCCTCAGATGAAAGGGGAAGCAATAGCTTCTCCTTCTTTGTCAGGGGCATGTGTCTTTACTCTGTCCGTGTTGCTCAGATGCCAAGGCGGCGCTAGCGCTTGTTCTTTTTAAATCACCTAGATAACTGGTGTTGAGGCCGTCCGTGTCACCTTCACATTTGAATGTAATCGCTCTCTCCTCCTTAGGTTAAATCTCCTCCAAGCGAGGCGCTTCGAAGTCATCAGGTCGCTGGATCTTCAGCTCCTATTTCATTAGGGGGCCTTGCGCCTTTGATCCAGGACCTTTTTTGCCCTCTCATCCTTTTAAATGCTTTGTCATGGTTATTGAATCGTCTTGCCATCCATTTTCGGAAGAAAAAAAAATCTTATAGATGATTTCGATTCTTCTGTCATTGAAACTGCGATGTAGTTCAGGTATTCTATTTGATATGTAGCTTGACCATTGTTTTTAGTTGAGTCATTAATCTTCTCGATTTTTTTTGTATTATGGTTTATCAAATGCCTCGTTCTTTTGTCTGCAAGTTATGAGGCACGGTTAGTTCTCTTTTCCAGCCAATCATGATATTTTCTTCTTTTGTTTACGAGTTTCAAGATGAAGAATGTTTAGAAAACATGTTTCTTATATCTAGATGACGGTTCTCTCTGAAAGCCTTTTGTTTTGTTGGTTGCTTCTATTACTAATGTCTAATTAACTCTTTCCACCTGTGTGCAGAATGCACTTCTTGAATTTTCCCGGGTTTTGAAGGCTCAGCGGCAGGTGGTTTCAGGCATAATGCATCATCTGACTGTGGAGGTGGTCGAGGGGGGCAGAAACAAGCTTTATGAAGCTAAAGTCTGGGTTCAGGATTGGTTGAACTCCAAGAAACTCCATGAATTCAACCCCATTGGAGAATCATCCTCGATTACACCTGCTGATCTTGGAGTGAAACGGGGTAATTGAGATGTGCAACAAGTCTCAAAAATTACATATTGTGGTTCATAATTTCAAGTTCGGGTCTAATATGAAAAGCATTGTTTTTATTGTGGTTTGGAGTTCAATTCCAAAAAGAGACAAATCAATGAGTCGTCAGTTATGCTTTCAATGCTATGATTAAGTTTTTTGGTTATTATATTTTAACGTTGCTGTTTTGGTTCTCATTTCTTAGACTTGATGATTGCCTTTGTTCATTCATTCGTGGGGAAAATGCATAGATGACTCAGCGCTGTTTATTGCTTTAAAATGTTATATATGATATATTGATTGTTTGATGAATAACATCATGTGCTTGTTTCTGTTCACAAAGTGAAACTGTGATTGTATGTGGCAAATTGACGTGAAAGTTTTGATATGTAGAGTGACTTATTGTGCATTTTGCCTGTGTTAAGTTGGCAGTGTGATTTCCTTTCTCCTTATGTGGTTTTAAGGTTTTCATTTCCTAGCTACAACTTGGAAGTGGATTTTCATTAGGTGGTCTTGAACTGGTGGCTCTAGGGAAAGCTTAGTTTTTTTGATAATCACATGAAGACAGCTCAGTTAAATACTATCTTAGTGCTTTGGCTTTCATTCCATGAGAGCAAAATCTTTTTCTGGTTTTTGCCGAAGATTGCAGCTCTTGCAAATGGGTAAATACGATATATTGGCATTTTATTATGGCAACAGTCTAGTCAATGGAAACCTTGTTGTATTTTGATCTTCTTACATAAGGAAATTATGGACACTTGTGATGCGTATGTGGTGGGCGGTACCTTGAATTGCTGTTGTCTTGCATTTAGACTTAGAATCCTGGATGAACATGTAATCATGGTTCGCCGGGTCGGCGACCCGGTCGCTTTTTGGGCCGACCGACCCCGACCCGGCCCCGACCCCCCGACCCGGTTATTATTTTAAATTGAATTTTTTATTATATTTTTTTCCGACCCCGACCCGACCCGGGTCGCGACCCCAACCGACCCGGGTCAGTTTTGGGGCCGACCGACCCGGGGCCGACCCCCGACTATTCCTTCCTTGCATGTAATCTGTTGTTTTCACTTGGAGAACAGTTTTGCACATATTTTCATAGTGTTGTTTCTTATTGAAGGCAGCCTACCGTGTTTCCACCTTGGAAACTGCCGTCCCTCGTCTCGCTGGCCCTTTTGCTTGCTTTCTATCATCCCCATAAGCAGATGAATATAGTGTTTTATCCACTTGTTGTAAATTGATTTAATTTCAAGCGGAGGTTGTATGAATTTGTTGGTACATGTTCTCTTGAACAGAGCTCACCCTGTTTCAGGGACACATGAACCCGGATGGCGAGACATTCCAGAACATGACCCTGTTGTCAAGGACGCAGCATATCATGCTTTGAACGCCATCCAACAAAGATCCAACTCTCTGTTCCCTTACGAACTTCTGGACATCCTTCATGCGAGGGCTGAGGTTACTGTTACTCCAATTTTTCATTGTGTAGTCTCTTTTTAATTATTTATTGCCGTGAGCCCGTGACACCTCTCAGATCGCACACGAAGAGGCAGGATGTCATTGCTAATAGCTTGATTGGTTACAATATTAAATATCACTATCAACATTAATTTTGAAATCGATATAAATATACACCATCACAAAATGTCTTGGCTATCAGTATCGATTTTACAATTACAAGTGTCCACATGTATCACTTTTGTTATTGGTACTCTACTACATAGAACATCGATGTCAAAATTGATATGATATCATTTTCGATATTCTAGTCAAACGGGGCATAAACTAATTCTGCGTTGTCTGCTGCTGGACGCATTCAGGTGGTCGAGGAGATAGCCAAATTCAACATGCTGCTCAGACTCAAGAGGGGAGCCAAGGAGGAGAAGTTCAAGGTGGAAGTACACAAGAACGTGGAGGGTGCCTTTCATCTGAGCCAGATGGAGCAGGAAAGCGCCCAACAGGGTGATTAGGCTCTCGTCTGCACTGCAACTGCTTCGTGCGCTCGCAGCTAAATAACATGGTAGTGCGCCCCCGTGCGACTTTATACGACTGCAAACTGCTAGTGTGCAGTATGTACTGTTGTGTATAGACGATGCCAAGTGCCGTGTTGCATGTATGGCCGTTGTGTGTTGTTAACAGGGTGTTTGGTTGCTCAATAAATGTTTATATACACTTCCATGTTAAATAGTATATTTAGATAAGATGCCAAAGATGAAAGTGTCGTGGGTGGCTGGAAAGAGGTGGGAGATCATGTATAAGGAAAGGAAGAAAAGGTGGGGGATCATGAGAAGAAAAAAGGGTCAGTTTTTTGCTACATTGTTTATCTATCTATCCCATTTTCTCACCGATCTCAGGCGCCGTCCCCATCCCAAAAATTTAAGCTCGTCAAAATGGGAGTTGGCTAGTTGATAAATTTTGCAGATTTCTTTTTATAAATTCTAGTATTTGGTAATAATGATAATCTCTACTTTATATTTTTTTCCTTTTTTTTTTTGCTTATCATCGTTGTATTTTTGAAGTGCTTGGGATTGAGTTGCGCTTACGAAAATAAATCCTCTGGCGACAAAATAACTATGGATGCTATCGTGGTAGAATTTGTTCTCAACGTGTTCGGTCCCAGCTGAGTCCTAAAGAAGGGATGCAGTGTTTGGTTGCATTAGAAATTGGGATTTTGTTATCAATATATTTTTTGTAACAAGATTTGTTGAGATGTTTGGTATTCTTAAAGATTTTATACAGGAAATTTTTCTTGGACAAAGAAAGGCACGAGGTTTTTTTTTTATTTTGTGATATCTTACTCTTGTTTGGTCACATATGATCTTTTCACTTTATCTTTTTTGTCCAAATGTGATGTCTCACTCGCCCCGTAGCATTTTTATCATGGAATTTGTTCTTCGTGGAATCCGACGTGTCACCTAGTGGTTGGTCAACTGGGCGACAACAAGCGAACCGTTAAATACGCGTCTTGATGCGGATAAGGATGGCGGCTGCATAATCACGCTCACTGGGCTCAGCTCAGTACGCAGGCCTCCCATGGCGAGCTTCCCCCTCACCCCGCCTCTGCAGACCACCACCTTCTCTCCATTGAAACTCTCTCTTGTGCTCCCCCCTTCTCATTGGCAACGCCTCCTCTCTGGCACCCCCGCTCGGCCTCCGACGCCTCTGCGCGCCTCTGCGGCGATGGCGGCGGAGTCCGTCAACGGCGCAGTCGTTGCTCCCAAGCAGCAGGCGGAATCGACGTTCTACGGGCGGCAGTACTTCCCGTTGGCTGCCGTGGTCGGGCAGGTTTGGATCCTTTAAGCTTATCCAGTTATTGTTTGTTGTCCTCTCGCTGCATTTCCTTCGAAATGGCTTTGAATTGGTAGCTTGCAGCGGAAACTAGCAGAACGGCGCATTGGTGCCTTTTGTGATTTCTCAATATTTTTTGCCGTCTCTTTTTTTTGAGATCTGGATGTTCTTATGGGGATAGTTGATCGGATAGTGTGATGGTCAATTCGAGGCACTCTCACTCCGTGTAAATGTCTGATGCTGATTTCTTTCTGCTTGGCTTCACCTTCGGACCGTGTGCTAGGTTTTGGATCCAGATTCATTATTTGTGTTTCTGAGGGAACATGAATCACGAATGTAGTCTTTCCTACTATTGTGTAGCAGTTGTATTTATTGGCCATTATTTCGGAGTACTTCCATTGCATTCACAGGGGCCTCAATCGGTAGTAATTCATCTACTGTGCAATATCTTTTTTCTTATATGGAAAATGTACAACATAGATTCCTTAAAGCTGAAACTTTTCCATATAGATGATATTCGCTCATGGGTAATTCCTCTAGTTTGTTGGACTGACTTGTTTTGTCACAAAGAATACTTATTGCCATGCTTGAGTATCCATAGGCTGTTATCAAGCTTGTATTTTCTTTATTGACAAAGCATGGTGCAGGATGCAATTAAGACAGCCCTATTACTCGGAGCCATTGACCGTGAAATTGGAGGCGTTGCCATTTCAGGCAAGCGTGGAACAGCCAAGACAGTGATGGCACGTGGACTACATGCCATGCTCCCTCCCATTGAAGTAGTTTCGGGTTCAATAGCAAATGCAAATGCAGCTTGCCCAGAAGAGTAAGGTTGCCTACTTTCGTATATTTGCATGTATCATTTAAGTTGAGCCACATGATGAAGAACTCCCGAATAAGGTTAACCAGCTCTTGTTACAGCTTCTGTTCTAAATAGGTTGATTAGGTACTGCCTTGAGGAAGCATTCCATGTGGTTCTCATTTATGTTATCTCTAGTAAATCTTTCTTCACATGTCATTTAGGTTCAAAAACGTAGGAACCAGCTCAATCCTCCTTATTTTTGGGATACTAAGCTTTATTCTTCCCGATTGTTGGGAAACATCAAAAGTTGGAACTTACAAAAAAGTGTCACAGAAAATGCCCAATGTACTCTATCTACGTGCCAAATCTTAATCATGTAAGGACATAATTTCTAACAGGTCCAAGTTAAATGACTGGAGATGGACACCAGCTTAAAAGAATCTTTGGTACTCAAATTTAAAATAGTTGACACTTATAATACATGTGTCTTACACAAAATTTTGATTTTTTATGATCAATATTTCAGAAATTGTACTGTCGGACTATTTTAATACACTTACCAAACTTGAGAAAATGATAGTATATGACTTAACCCTTGTACACAGAAGTCACAGATTTGAGATCACTACAACTCTGCAAAGTTTTTCCACGTGATGGTTTTGGAATGACATGCTTTTAGCACCTTGAGATGGCCTATTTTTCTCTGTGCAATGCTTTTCTTTCGTTCCGTAAGATTTTGGTTTTGGCTTGTCCATCGGACTGTTCTTTCTAAAAACATATTATTTGCTATTCATAGCATATATTTGATATATCTTAATCTATTAATAGACATTTTCTTGAGCACTTTTATTCATTTTTCTCACAAAGTGGGTTTTTGATTTCTGTAGATGGGAAGATGGACTGGCTGATCAAGTGGAGTATGATGCCAGTGGTGTTGTCAAAACTGAAATTGTTAGAACTCCATTTGTTCAGGTGGTTGTTAGTCAGAATGTCACACTTAATCCTTCAATGTGAAGAAGCCATATTTTTCCTTGTTTTTAACGTGGCACTTCAATTACACTGCAGATTCCACTAGGTGTTACAGAAGACAGGCTTATAGGGTCAGTTGATGTTGAGGAGTCTGTAAAGACAGGAACAACAGTTTTCCAACCCGGACTTCTTGCTGAGGCACATCGAGGTGTGCTGTATGTAGATGAGATAAACCTTCTGGATGAAGGTATAAGCAATCTGCTTTTGAATGTCCTAACAGATGGAGTCAACACTGTGGAGAGAGAGGGAATCAGTTTTAGACACCCTTGTAAGCCACTTCTCATTGCCACATACAACCCAGAGGAAGGTTCAGTTCGTGAACATTTGCTGGACCGTATTGCAATTAATTTAAGGTAGTAGGGACTGCAAGAGCAGTTCACTTACAATACATTTTCTTTCTTACTTTTGTGTTTTTACTCTGTATAGCCAGTTTCCAATGGTTTAAACAGCTGAAAAATGTACTGTATTTCCTGATAAACCTATTATTTTTCTGTTGTATTTAAAAATCTGCAGTGCAGATCTTCCCATGAGTTTTGATGACCGAGTTGCAGCTGTTGGCATTGCAACACAGTTTCAGGAATCTAGTCAGGAGGTCTTTAAAATGGTTGAGGAGGAGACAGATTTTGCAAAAACACAGGTAACTCAGTCTAAATAAAGAGTTGCTGAATCATTCTAACTCATTTTGGTTATCCACATTTGATGTGAAGCAATTGGAACATCCTTTTCTGTGGGTTCTTGCTAACATGTATTTTATCAAGATGCACCTTAACACAAACACAACATACGTAGTATTCTTAAAAACTTTATTTTCCTTTATCTTTTCTAATACTTAGAGTGTGTTTGTATGTTCTTTACTCATCACAGTGGCAAAAACTAGAAACCAATATATTCGTTATTATTTGATTACAGGTTTATTCTAAGCAAAATTTATGGGATAATGATCTAATTTAAAATTTGCCCACAGAATCTTCTTCTGTCCAAAGAAACAATTTATCAAATCACAAGCAATATTCAAGCTCTTAGTGCTTTTAGTTACCATAGACTGTTATAGTTATAGAATATTTCAAGTATTCATAATTTCATATGCAGCTTCTTGTGGTTGCTTTGTTTTATATTGTATTATATTATGTTTTATATAGCAATTAATATGCAACTATCATGTTGTCGCTATGCAATCAGTATGAATTAAGTGCAGCAGCAGATTCAGGTGTTCAAATGACCCAAATTTCTAATACAGGTAATTTTGGCTCGAGAGTATTTGAAAGATGTGAGTATCAGCAGAGATCAGATGAAATACCTTGTAATGGAAGCAGTACGAGGTGGTTGCCAGGTTCATATTTTGTAACTCATTAATGCCCTTTCTAATCATGAACATTAGCATCTTTTCTTTTTCTTGTGCATCATCCTTTTATACATACATGTTATTGTACTTTTTTCAATTCTTATTTAGATATCAGGGAACACAAATTTCCAGTTTTAGTATATGTGGCATTTCCTGCATCTTTGTCCATTCCCTTCAAACTGCTAATAAGATATCCAGAAGAAAGGTTGGCTCCATTTTATATTTCTCCTGAAATGAGCTACGATGTTTAATATATTTTTCTATTTTGATGGATTAGTAGATAGAATCCTATTGGCAGTTATCATATATGTTGTGCAGTATTGAAAGCGGAAAGACCAGAAGTTCATATTCTCTGGTTTACTGGACCGAGAGGCAAATCCTCAATGGCAGGCTTACATCTATTTATCCCATTATGGATTTGTAACTGATGTCTGGATCAAATTTCTACCTGAAAGTTTTGAATTTTGGGTGCTTTTTCCATAGCATGAGAAGGTTCACAGGAGAAATTGTTTGCAGATGCCACTTTTTGTCATTGTTATGCATAATGCGAGAGCACACTTTTCACTACTACTTAGGTCTACCACGCCCCTTTTTTGTTTCTGTCATTTTAATATTTTCTATCTTTCTAACTGGAGCCTCTTTAGGTCTACGTTTAATATGTCCAAACCATCTCAATCTCCCTTCTTTCAGTTTGTCTACAATTCTAGTTACTCTTACATTTTCTCTAATATATTCATTCTTTATTTTATCTAATATAGTGTGACCACTCATCCATCTTAACATTCTCATTTCGGCAACACTTATTTTAGAAGTATGTTTTTCTTTTATTGTCCAACATTCACTACTATACAACATTGCGGATCTTATACTTGTACGATAAAATTTTGCTTTCAACTTTAATGGAATTTTACGATCAATTAGCTCAGTTTGCAGATTCAAATTGGAACCCTCTTGTAAGCCCTTTTTGTCTGTGCCACTTTACACTGTACTCAAATTCTCTTCCTATTTGAGTTAGAAAACATGTCTGGGCTCCAGAAATTGAAGGATGCATTTTTTATTTAGTTGTTTTTAATGCACCTAGTTCTATTAAATATTGAGCAAGCATCACTTGTCATTCTGGTATGAACTTGCTATTTCAATTTTTTCTTGTGAGTCAAGTCTGAAACTTGTATCATGATAAGTGTTGGCGCACAATTTTTACAAAAAAAGGGGTGGGGGTGAACGGGCTATGTTTTGGTCAGGCCCAATTTGAGCAATATAGGCCCATGTCAAGGCGTTCACAGTGGGCGCCGGACTCAAGCAAATCCGAGAGGATTTTTGGGACGTTCCAAGACTTCCACGGCAAGAGGATACCCTCTCGAGTGGTTGCCACGCTGGGTTGGAATCCTCCAATGGGAAGGAATCCCGTTAACGTGGAAAGACTGCCTAGATAAGATGGACGGAGCCGTTGAAGGGAAGGAGAGCGATTCTGGCTATCGCCAACCCTCCGAGTCCGTCTCGAAGCTGGACTCCCTATTTTCGGGAGGTTTCCTGGTGAGGGAAGGGGACCGGCGAGGCCTATATAAGCCTGGCCAAGGCTGGTCGCGAGAGGACGATGGTCGAGCAAAAGGGGAGAAAGAGAGAAAAAAAGAGGCGGGAGAGAGGGAGGAGAGTTCATCAACTCACATTACCGTCCCCCGTTTCGCCGGAGCTAGCTAAGTCGTCGGGCTCATCTTCCCCCGGAGGCCATCAAGCCGTCGCTGTCGGAGGCCCTTGCGGAAGCCGCCGCTGCCAAGACTCCTTCCGGAGCCTGCCGTTGCCACCGAAATCCCCCTCCGGAGGAAGCTAGGCCGCCGGAATCCCTTCCGGACACTTGCCGTCATCGCCGGAGGGTCCTTCCTTCTCCTTCACTGGTGTCGCCGCCGTCGAGCAAGGCCGGGAGCCGCCGGAGACAGTCGCGCCGCCGTCGGGTGCCGGAGGTGTCGAGGGGATACCGCCGCCGGTGGGAGAAATATGTCTCCCGACATTGGTCCCGCCGTGGAAATAGTGGGGGACCCGCCGAGGAAAAAAAGTGGGAAAGGCCTGCGCAGGCCGGGAGCCGCGGGGAGGCGAAGGTCGCGCGAGCCACGCGTGCGCCCGCCGCGGTCGCGCGAGCCGCGCGTAGAAGGCTGTTGACCAGCGGGTCGGCCGGAGGTGGGGCCCACCAGAGAAAAAGGGTTTAAAAAAAAAGGGGCCCGCTGGGCCAGCCAGCGGGCGCGCGCAGAGGAGGAAATGGGCCGGCCCATTAACTTGAGGCCTGCTGACAGCATAAAAAAAAAAGGGGGGAGAGCTCTCTTTTAAAATGAACAATCAAATGAAAATTTAAATGAAAATTCATTAACTAATTAAACAAACCGATGGCAAGCATCTGGCCGGCTAAAAAACCCGCCACATGGTCTCGGCATAATTTAAAAGAATCAAAATAAATGGGAAAGCAATAAGCCGGCTTTTTAGCACGCTTCTTGACCCATAATTCAAAAATCAAAATAAAACAAACAATTCACAGAAATTAAATAAAAATTCATTAACTAATTCAACAAACCGATGGCAAGCACCGCCGGCTAAAAACCCGCCACATGGTCTCGGCTAAACTTAAAAAGAATTTGGGGGTCGGTTCTAAACCTTCCCCTTAACTTTTTAACGTGAACATACAAAGGTCTAAAGAAAAGACCCCAATGACTTACCATGCCCCAAGAGAGAGTGAGTTACCCACTATGCCAAGGGAAGGTCATGCATGATCAACATGTCAACATGCCCAAACCATAGGCTAATGAGGATGACCAACCATGGGATGAGTGCCCACAAGCTTATCAAAGGCCGGGACATGCTCAATCTCAAATCAGTGAGTTGATCGCCCACAAGCTTATCAAAAGCCGGGTGTAGTCAATCTCAAAACAGTGGGGGATGCCCATAAGTCTATCAAGACCGGGTACATGCCGCCCATGAAATGACAAGTTCATCAACTCATGAAGGAGCCATGAAGATCGACATGAGCTAATTTCCCACAAGTCTATCAAGACCGGGATATGCTCAGTCTCAAGACAAGGAGATGAGTCCCCACAAGCCAATCAAAGGCCGGGACAAGCTCAATTTCAAATCAGTGAGAGGAATGCCCACAAGTCTATCAAAGACTGGGTGTTTTTCCATCTCAAATTGATCAGACAAGTTCCATGTTCATCAAGGACTCGAAAGGACCTGATTTCTGGTCATTCAAATTGTAATCATGTCTCATATTTAAGAGAACAAGCAAACTTCATGATTCGGTGCATAGATTGATGTCACAAAGAGGAGATGACTGCACCATGAATTTTTGGAAGGCAAGACAACAAAAAACAAATAAAAAAAAAACTGAAATCTGAAGTTGTAACATACAGAGCCATCATAATAATAAAAAAAATCTGATATCTAAAGGAAAAATCTGCAATCTGTAAAATGGGAACAACATCAAACCGTTTAAATCAAATTCAATACATAATTCTGTCAGAATCTACATCTGGAACCAGATTCCAACTTGAGCCACACATTCAAAAATCTGAACTCCAGAATTCGAAATCCAGACCTGCAACAGAAAAATCTGAAATAAAAATACATCGAATCTGAAAATCTGAACCTGTAAAATCCGAAATCTGTTAAATCTGCAAATCACATCTGGAATTCAAGACCTAAAAATCTGGAATCTGGAAACTGAAATTTTGAAGCATAAAATCTGCAATCGGAACCCAGAAAACTGAAGATCTGAATCCCCATTAAATCAGAAATCTGAATTCGTACAGAATCTGTAGGGAATCCAAAATCTGAATTGTGAAATCTGAGTCAATCCTTAAATCTGAAACACAACTTGAATCTAAAATCTGAAAACAAAAAAATGTGAAATACAAAATCTGCAGAATTAGCTGTAATCTAAACCAATCAAAAATTAAACCCAAAATCAAACTCAATTTTAAGCAATTTTACTTCATCCGAATCAGTTTCTTAAAACAAACCAACTTTAACCAAATAAATCTAAAACAAATTAAATCAATCCATAAACAATTCAAACTGAATTCCAGTCAATTCAAATAAGATCAGATCTTCCAAATCAAATTCAAATCAAATTAAAACTCAACCAATTAAATTCAACTCAAAACTAAATTCGATTCAATCAAATTCAAATCAACCAATTTAACTCAAAACCAATTAAATTCAACTCAATCAAAATCAAACCAACAAATTTAATTCAACTCAAAACAATTTAACCAAATCCAAACAAATTAAGTGCTTGCCTTCCATCAAATTCATGGAGTTGTTTTATCCTATATTTGTGTGAATGCTTACTGTGGATGTATGTCTTCTACTGCAATGGACTGCTATGACGATAATCAAGGGTATTCGAGTTATCTCGATGTAATTAACGTCGGATCTTCGCACCATCCGACGGGGAGAGGTCAAAATAAATTTCAAAGAACCTAACAACCTCAACATAAATTTCGACCCTAGTTAGTACTTTTATGAAATATCATCTATTTTCTTACAAAGTCAATGCTAAGGTCTAATTCAAATTCAAAAGGAAAATGAATTTCCAAAACAAGAGAATTAATTCTTTTTGTTAAATTTTGAGGTTACATCAATAAGCAAATGTGTCTATAATTAATCTGCTTATTTTTTGCTTATTGCAATTTAGCAACATGCATGAAATGTCACGAATACTGGATTATGTTTGGATTTGTGATATTACTTCAAAAATTGGATAAAAGCTACCTGCAAGTTTAGTAAGAAATTGTGTTGAAGATGCGATAGATTTTTAATTCAAAAATTGGATAAAAGCTGCCAGCACTTTTCTCTTAAATATTTGATTATCTGACAAATAAGATGTGAGAGATTCTTTAATTCTTAAGCACAATGCTAAATAAGTGCATGACTGGGTTATTGTAATGCATCTTTACTTGGTAGATTTATTGTATTGTATCGAATATTTTGTTTGCATAATAAACTTTAATGGCTAATTTCCTCATCAGTAAAGCTATATGTTTTTTGAATATTTATCTGTTATTGCTTCCAAAGGTCTCTGTCTTATAAGGTCTAAAGAAACTATTTTGTTACCAGGGACATCGTGCTGAGCTGTATGCTTCAAGAGTAGCAAAATGTCTAGCTGCATTAGAGGGACGAGAGAAAGTGAATGTGGATGATCTGAAGAAAGCTGTTAAGTATTTTTTTAATGCAACAATCTTAGTGTTAATTATAGACAAGATGCAAGCCTGAAGCTTGAATCTCTATAATTCTTGTGCTTAAACTGAGTATAGACTGATGAATCTTTTATGTGCATCAGCTGTCAGAATTTGATAGGTTTGCCAATCCAGATCAAGACTTCCCGATTTGATTTCGAGGGATATAGGCAATCACAGACTGACCTGTATTGGCCATAACCTCTCTAAGTTTGACAGGTCACTGGTTGGGATCTGTGAATCCAGCTCAGGGGTCGATTGGTCTCTGGCTGGGATTATTCAATCAGATAAGAATTTGCTGATGAACATCTTTAGGGTGGACTGATCAAGCTTGGCTTAGATCTGCCAGGATTGGCCCATCTGAGGGTGGACTGGCCAATCCTGATCTTTAGGATTGGCAAGAATCAGCTGATTCAGCCTGACTCAGGTGGAGTGAGTCACATAGATTGCAGAATTGGCTGGATTGGATCAGAATCGGCTGATTCCAAGATAGGATCGGACCCCTTCAATCCGATTTCGGCCAGAAGGACCGATCCAACCAGATCTCCTGCTGGAATCGACCTCTCAACCGCTGCTGCGGCGGCTGCGGTGGCCCGGCGTCTTCCCCGCCCAAGGACAGGGTAGAAACTCTTACCGGGCCCATCGGGTTAAGCCTAAGTCACCAGATCCGGGTGACTTAACCCCTACCGGGTCCAACTTAACCCCTACAGGGTCCTAATGGACCCAATAAAGGTACCAGGTGGGGAAGACTGCTGCAGTGGCCAATATGGCCCCCTTTGGGGCTTAAATCGGTCCCAAAGGTCCTAGATTGGATTATTCCGTGATTCTGTTTTATTTTGGGGTTTTAAAGAATTTTTAAGGTTTTTTAAGAACCGATCCAGACCAGTTTTCCTTCCAAAAAATTGACCCTAATCGGGCTATCCGATCCACTACAAATCAGATCGGTACCCACCAATCAGGGTATAAATTCCGATCTGGCATTCTATTAGTCGGACTGAGTCACAGCCTAATAGGGCTAAGTCACGTCAAAATGGAAGCCCTAGTATAGATACTTAAGAATTGTTTCCCAACTTTATGAGTCTCTGTTAGATTAATGCATAATATCAGTACGTCAACAAGGTTTTCCAAGATTAAGGTCTGTTTCTAGTGCTGAATGTGACCTGCAAACCTTGAATGACATATGCGGGATTGTTCACTGGCACAACATCCTTCCCTTTCAGTTACTACACCATGGAAGACTCATGGTTCATGACTTTTGTTGTCAATTATTGATTTATATTGTTCCCTCATCATAGGTCATAGATGGTACTGTCTTGTTGTGATGTAACTCATGTTTGTGTTCATCTAAATGTTTTGGTTAATGCAGGTAGAGTTGGTCATTCTTCCACGTTCAACTGTCAATGAAAATACGCAGGACAAACAAAATCAATCTCCCCCACCTCCACCACCACCTCCGCAAAGTCAGGATTCCGAACAGGATCAAGATCAAGAAGAAGATCAAGAGGTTACTCCTCTAAACACCCTGCCTCTTGGCTGTTTCTGTTTTCTCAGATACTTTTTCCTTCATCTCTCTTACAGTTATGTGAGGAGAGAAATCCATATTTTCTTTTGCCCTATGTTGTTACTTTCTGCACATGGGGACACAATGATGATTTTTCGCTCACAGGAGGATAATGAAAAAGAGAACAAGGAACAGGAGCCACAAATACCTGAAGAGTTCATATTTGATGCTGAAGGTGGTTTAGTTGATGAGAAGCTTCTCTTCTTTGCACAACAAGCACAGCGACGGCGCGGAAAGGCTGGGAGAGCTAAGAATGTGATATTCTCAGAAGATAGAGGAAGATACATAAAACCCATGCTTCCGAAGGTTAGCGAGTACTGTTTTTTTGGTATGAAAACGTCTTCGCTTCCAAAGATCCAAGTAGTTTAGTTTAGATGTGTTATATCAAGTGCTTTGAACATTGTAGTGGGTACCACAAATAGGTTTTCGAATGCGATATAACATAATGAAGTTCATTTGTCGGTGCCTTCTCACCACTTTCATGTTTCAAAGTACTACATGCTATCTTGGAGTTGGTTTGCAACAGCTGTTTGAATGTCAATGGTTTATCTTTGAATTCTTTTTCTATTTTCCCATACAAGTTGTTTCAGCATATTCTTTCATTAAAATGGTTATTTCCTTTTCTAGAGGTTTATTTGGATACTCCCTTGGTGTCCTCTTATGGAGCGTCTTTATACCCTGCCTTCTCAACTGGTTTGAAAGTGAGTTCAAAGTGTGCAAAGAATGCAATGTACTCGACAAGTAGGTCTAAATGCTTTTTTGGACTGAAGTAGGTCTAAACTCACCTTATAAAGACACAACTTGGCTTATTTATTATGCTAAATGAACAATACAATTTTTATATGTGCAAATCAGGGTAATTATACGGGTACTTATGTAATTAACTTTATTCTGAGTATTATTTTTATAACATAGTATTTTTTGTTTATGATTTATATTTATTTGTATAAAATATGTAAATACAGCTCCATCTAAGTATAAGTTTACTTGTATTTTGTCGATTCCATGTTTGGACAAAGGAAAATGGTTGTGGTAGGTGATAAACAGTGTAAAAATATTATCACATCTCATGACATGGGTAAATTATATAAACATTGAGACTTTTTTTGGCCAACACCAAAAACTTGAGATTGAAGTTAGAGTTAGAGTTTAAATATGTAAATGTTACTATTCTTATTTTATTATATTATGGTTTAATATGTTTGCACATGTTACTATTTATATTGACATAATTATGAATACATCATATGTAGCCATTTGTTATATGTGTAACTATGGATGAAATATAGATTCCATACGATCCGCTTCTGCACTTGTTGGACATGCGTTCAAGTGACTTTAGCAAGACTTCTAGTTCCTGGTGGTGGGGATTGTCCGCATCAGTTGCATGTGTATTGGTATATCCATCATAATATTGAACTGCATTTTGTTGTCTGCTTGACGCCTTGTGATGTGTCTAAACTCTGGAGAGAAACGAAGTAAACTACTTGTCCTTATCCTTATCGCTTTCTTAACATTGATCCCAAGTTTCTATCAACGAATGAGATGATATGGTTGCATGTCAAAGGACATACTGGTTTATAGAACTTAAATGACACATTTATCTTATGCAGGGTCCTATAAAAAGGTTAGCTGTTGATGCAACTCTTAGAGCAGCTGCACCATATCAAAAGCTGCGTAGAGAGAAGGACATTAACAAAAGCAGAAAAGTTTTTGTCGAGAAGACTGACATGAGAGCAAAAAGAATGGCCAGAAAGGCTGGGGCTCTGGTATATTCACGCCATTCCAACAATGTTATGAACTTTTTATATTTCTTTCCTAACAAAATAGAAGATTGAGCTCTGGTATATTCACGCCATTCCAACAATGTTATGAACTTTTTATATTTCTTTCCTAACAAAATAGAAGATTGGGCTCTGGTATATTCACGCCATTCCAACAATGTTATGAACTATTGATAGTTCCTTCCTAACAAAATAGAAGATCCTTTTCTAGTGGCACATGATGTCTTTAGCTCGGTTAGAATTTCAAGTTAGTGGCTTCTGAATTGTTTAATGCCCTGATAGAATTCTTATTGAAGTATTCGAATGCCTGAGGCCGTATTATAGAATAATTAACTTGATCTTTTGATTCAATCCTGGGCTATGAAAACTACCGAATAATGGAGACCTGAGGCCGTATTATAGAATAATTAACTTGATCTTTTGATTCAATCCTGGGCTATGAAAACTACCGAATAATGGAGAAAGAACGTCTTTGTACCTATTTTTAATAACAAAGGAGATCTATATATTGCTCAAATTATAAAGAGATTGAGCTTGTGAGCCATGCTATAAGATTGTTAAACATTATGAAACCTTACTTATGGGTTGTTACAATTATTTTAGCTAACTAATTCATTTTATGCTTAGTAAATATATGGGAGCTAATGTTCTTATTAGAAGCTTGATGAAAAAAATATCAAATATGAAAAATATTTACATGTGATGTTTATTGATTGCAAAAAAAGGTTTATGATAGACTTTCAAGCGATATTTTATAGTCAGTGTTGGATAGGAGTGTAAACGGAATCCGATATTCTGAAATTTTGATTTGATTTCGATAAAAATTAACAGGTTTGAAAATTGTTTTTATATCCTATAAGCTATTGGATTCGGAATAGGATATTCCGATAGCTTATCAGAATCGGAATCGGAATCAAGTGATTCCATTTTCGTTTATCCGATTTCGATAAAAAATAACTATATATATAAGTAAAAATAATTAAAATAAAGTCAAATAAATCATAAAAGTATATAAATTGATAAAATGATAAAAAATAAAGTTTTAAAATATTATATCAAAATTTATTAATTATATGTGAATTATCAATTTATTTTTGAATACAAATAATATTTAATATCGGAATCAGAAATTATTGGATTCGATTCCGATTTTGATCAAGGATTGTCGTCTCGAATCTCGGCTTCATCTCGGAAGGGTGAAAGAGAAGAGATCTTGTGAGATTCTTGGAAAAATCTCGGGAGATCAGATCCCGGATTTCATTTATGTAGGGTATACCTTACCCAAGAATTGCTATCTCGTATCTATATTTTATCTCATGAAGACTAAAAAGAATAGATTTCAAAAATTTTTCGAGAGATTGGATCTCATAAATATCAATCAATGTATATATTTAAGTGTAAAATGTCGTGTTATCTCTTCAAAAAGGACATGGGAACTCATTTTAAATATCAAATTAAGCTAAGAAAGAATTAAAAGCTTAACACATAGATGATGAACTATTATTAACAGAAGACATATAAGGAATCTTAATGCTAGACTAAGACTTCATCTTGAATAATATGGATTGGTGTTTAGCGACATTTTAGGTCAATTGTACATAAATAGTCTTAAAATATTAAGTTATAAAATTTTATGAAACAATAATGTCTAGATGAATATTTTGATGAATTCCATAATAAAATTGGCAATACGAGGCAAACTTAACAAGATCATCTAACAAGTTAGGGAGTATATCAAGGTACAAGAGGTAATATATAGATATTCTAGTCTCGGTGATCTCGTTTCTCGGATGTGTGGAGAGAAAGAGATTCTCGGGAGATCTTGAGAGATTCTCGGGAGATTGCATTCCATGATTTCGATAACATAATCGGAATCGGATCGAAATCGGAACATAGTGATTCCGAAATTATCGGAATCGGAACACCTTAACCCTTATTGGAATTGGAATCGGATTTTGTGATTTCACTCTCGAATCCGCCCCATTTACACCCCTAGTGTTGGAGGAAAAGATAATGTCGATTCGGTAGATACAAGTCATAAAAACATGTATGATAAAGTCATCACTAATGTTTGGATGATTGCAGGAGTAATAAGAAATTTTCCTATTTCAACAGGCTTTAAGGATCTGCAGTAAATTCTTTTCCTTTTGCTTTGGTGTATGTTTGGATATTCTACTAAACAGATGCAGCAATAATACATTTATTATAAATTAGTGTGAATTCTAGTTTTAATGTATCTAATGTCAATATTAAAACTGAATAGTATCAACTTTATTATTATAATCAAACAAGTCCTTAATCATGAATGAAGTAACAAAGAATGTACAAAATGATATATCATAGTGTATGTTATTTGCATTTGTTGTATTACTGGAGGAGACAGGAGGGAGTTAATATGAAGTTAGAACACTGGAAACACTTCAGAGCTTAAAGATTTCAAACTAAATAGAACTACGACAATATATGCATTGTAAACAAGGATGGCTAGATCCTTGGTCGTGATTGGGTAGGCCTAACCTAAAGCTGACCTGGTTGGACCCGGTTGTGAACTGGGTCCTACTAGACCTGATATGTGAAAAACTTGTAAAAATTGGAAAAAACTAAAAAAATAGGGAATATGACAAAATAAAAAATATTCATTTCTAGGCAAATATTACAAAAATTTTTTCTACATAATTTATAATTATACACGCCCTATGACAATTGGGAAGCATATATAATATTGAAAATGTATACATGCTCATTGTACTCGTTATTTTCCCGTACAATCATCTTAAGATAAGATCTCAAAGACCCACCATAACTACTATACGTGGAGTGCATGAAAGTGTCTAATGAGAATCTATATGTAGGTTGAGTCATCCCATAATTTTGTTGATATGTAGGAAATCAAGTGTCTTTAGATGAATTGACTCTATAAAATTGTTTGTAGTACTGACTTCCACCCTGTTGTGTGTGCTGATCTTCACCATTTTGAGACCATGTATTATGATCTATGTTTTGCGCCACATGTGTGTATCATTCATCTACTATGAAATGGATCATTGTATGGTATATCTTTGGATATGTTGACCTCCTTGGACTAGCAGTGGCTCTTTCTACTTCAAACTCTCTATTGTTGCTGTTCTTTAGAGTTGAATTATCCAACGTTGGGTGTTAAAGTGGATCTCTTATAAGATTGTGGATCTTCTCTTCTTTCTCATTATTCAATCCTCATCCCCCTCCGTGTCCGATCTTACTTACAGAACCTTGACTAATGTATCTGCTAGTATGTCGATATGTGTCTTCATCCGCAAATGACTTGCGATTTGCCTCAATCGCAAGTATCATCTCATTTATTTTTAAGAATAATGATTAAATATGAAAACTATTGAGATATTTGTATCACTTACTAAACGTTAATGATGTACCGTCATTGAAACTTTCATCTAAAGGAGTTGGCTGACGTTTCTATATAGTCCCATATACGTGAATCCCACAGTTTGAAGGTTAGAAAATTTCTTCTCGGACGGTCTCCTTATGCCACTTCAAAACTCCATTTGCCTGTTCCATTGCTTGTAAATGTCTACGGAATTGAACTCTTACCTCAGGTGAAGTTCGTGTACATGTGACAATGTTGCCCTTTATTCTAGTGAAGCGATGCTTCAACCAAAAAATCTCATTATACATTATTTTTTCACAATACTTACATTGAACTTTCATTTCCGCTATGGATATTAAATTACAATGTACCCATTTGAATCATTCTGGATCACATCAGAAATTTGAGTGTCACATCTTGGAAAAGACAGGGTAAATAAAGTTTAAAAAAATATAGAAATAACATTTTAAAAAAGATATTAGTAACACAAAACAAAAAAATGTCTATGAAGTTTAAACAAACCGGAAAATCAAGATTCTTGAAGTCCTTGAAAAAGAAAGTACACTATTTGAAAGTTTCAGAGAGTGAGATCTTTTAGAGTTAGAAGAGAGTTGAGAGTGAGTGGGGGAGATGTGAGGGTGAGAGAAGCCCTTGGGGGGGGTTAGAAGGTCCCCTAATGGCTAGCCTTTGCAACCTAGCTGGCCAAGTTGTCAACTGGATCGTGCGACTTGGCCTGGTCTAACACCGGGTTGGGCAAACCGGCCCCACCAGGTTGCGACCTTTCCTTCCATGATTGTAACTTTAATGATGGTCAAAAGGAAAAATATGCGTAAGCTTTCTTGGAATTTGGATTGTGTAATATTTTTTCAAAGTATTTGGTTCAAATATCTTGGTTTAATTATCGAAAAGATGAAGAATATGATGAGGATGTTTATCATATGATTAAGGCATGATAGTTGTTGTTGGACAAATGAAAGAGTGTTGTTGAGATGAAAATGCCAACATGGATATATAGATATATTAGATTAGACCGAGTACATAATAAATGTATTAGACAAAATATGGAAGTGGTAATTATAGACAAAAAGAACGAAGATTGAGAAGGTTTAGATTGGATGTTAAACAAATATAGTGAAGGAAACTCCGGCTGGAAAAGTGAAAATATCACAACAGTAGAAGCAAGAAAATGAAGTGGACCTGAGCTAACATAGAGGAGGGAGAAGTTATAAAAATATTGTGAAGAAAATAACTCAAAATCAACAAGAATGGAGGAAGAGAATCCAATTGCTGAACCCAAAAGATTTGGAATTTAGGCTTGAGTTAGGTATTGTGAAAGACTTTATCTTGTATTTTTATATGTTGCTTGATTTATCTATAATTAGATTTACCAGTACATGCTTCTGATGGATAAAATTTCTCAAGTTGTGAAACCTCTCTTTTTCTTGTGAGCTTTGAAGAGGTCATTGGATGGGTGACTGTCGTTCAGTCTTCCTATTTTTATTTATTAGCAGCAGCTTTACAACATTGCACTCTTTTATTTTTATTCTTTCTTAGTTTGGTAAAAGGGGCTTTCAACAATAGAACTTTGTGTTACTCATTCTTATTCTGGAAAGAAATCATATAGGTCATTTTCGTGGTAGATGCAAGTGGTAGCATGGCACTGAACCGCATGCAAAATGCAAAAGGTGCAGCTTTACAGCTACTAGCTGAGAGTTACACGAGCAGAGATCAGGTGAACATCAAAACATTACATTTAATAAATGTTTTCATATTATGAATGCCTTGCATCTTGTTATTTTACAGTATGAAAACTGAGTGTGAAAATTTCAACTGGTATTTCTAGTAGATAGAGTTCATATTAAACTTGATAAAATCAGATCTGATCTCCTAGGCGTTTGGTACTATTATATTAATGTCAAATTGATATTATTTGGAGGCATTTGATTTTCTATTTATTCAGCATTTGTTAATAGTAGTTGAATACTACTAAGGTGGCGTTTGATTTGAATTAATCAAAATGTATAATCTCTTAATTTCACATCTAATCTCTTAATTGGAAGAAAAAACTCTGAATTTTATCAAGATGTTGTCAAGTGATGTGTTTGATAGGTGATCTGAATCAAGGTCTTGACCAAATTTTGATTTATTTTTTCAAGATAAAATTTGTCAAATTTTAATATGCTTATGCTAGATATAAAAAAAATGCTTCGGTCAGTCTGTCAGTAATTTGTATTGATCATGGCACTCTAAGGGATGAGATGTCTTGCTCGCTAACGTCTGAACTGAAAAGGGGATGTCCCTCTCTTAAATTTTGAGATACGTTTTCAGACTTCAGAGCTGTAGTAAGAGATATCTTCATTAAATTTTGAAACAGTCTGAGCGGGCAAACATCTGACCTACTCAGATGTTAGACTCATATTCAGCCCAAACGAACAGGGCCTAAATAAATCAACATTAAGCAAATGCCAAAGTAAAAAATCTCGATCATTTTTCAACATTGAACTAAGTGCCAAACTGCTTCAAAGTTACATCCTCAAAATCAAAACTAGAATAAAAGCAATTTAAATCTTACATCAGGATAAATGTTATGTTAAAACATGTGGGATAGTGCTTGTTAAATATCTTTAAACTATATCTCGGTACAACTTTTAAAAAGTGTAAAACAAAAAATAAGAAACATTAATTCCAATATTATTAGATCTCAATCTACTTGCGATTACACCTCAGATACAATGCACAAGCTTGATCCCTAGTCTCCCATTTTCTCACAGCTACTTCAGTAACTTTTCCCCTTCCCTATCATATCAAGAAGGAAATATATGATTGTCGAGATTGAGTCCAAGACCAAAATAAGCGCACTATAAAGTAGGATCAATCAAAACAGAATGTCCTTTTTATATAAAACGCATCAGATTGAGCAAAATACCATGCAGTGAAACACAAAACAATGGAAGATAAGGGGCATCCGCAGTGCAAGATTGAGATGCCAGTTGGAGGATCCCATTAATGTAGCTTATTGGATCTCTAGAGTAAAGAGGGTAGCACCCTTGAGGTTCTTCCATCATAATAGGAACTGTTGTGGTAGGTAGAGAGATGCAGGTTAGAGGCGTGCCACCTTAGGCCTTCAGGTCTGGCATTTTTAGAATGAAAAATCTACACATTTGATGAAGAACCTGAGGAAGAAAGGTGAGTATGAGATGCTCAGCATCAGACCCTTACCACCAAGCTCTGCCATGATCAGTGAGCTGCGCCTCTTCTGCCTCTTTGACTGCTCCAGGATCTTCCACTGACCGAGAGTCTGTAATGACCAGAATATTTATATAAAAAATAGATTATATATTAAGAAAATTTTAATTAGATATCTCTTTAGAACTCTACTCCCGATCAAATTCTACTTTCCCTCTCCTGATCAAACTCTACCTCCCCCCTCCCGATCGAACTCTGCTCCCCCCCTCCGGTTGAACTCTCCCTCTATTTATACGTATATTCCCCCCCACCCCGGTCTCCTTTCCTCTTCCTCTTCTCTCCCGTACGCGCGATCGCGCCATCGGGTATCCGCCCGCGCACCCGCCCGCGGACGTCGCCCCCCACCTGGGCCGCGCGAACCACGCCGCTGCCGGCCACCCTCCCGCCCAAACGTCCGCCGGCCTCCCGCGCGAACCCCCGTCGACACCCTCCCCTGGCTTCTGCTGCCTTCGGCGCCCCGCGCCCCCACCGCCGCCTAGCCGCGGCAGCCGCCACCGCCGTCCGCCCTCTCTGCGCCCACACGATGCCGCCAGCCCGCTGCCCCGCCGCAGCCGCCGCCAGCCCGCCGCAGTGCCGCCGCGCCGCCGCGCTCATCTCCCCCCCCCCCCCTCCATTGGTCGCCGCCACCTCCCGCGGCCTCACCCCGTTGACCCGGCTCCCCCTTGCACCGCCGCCGCCCGCGGCCGGGGCAGCGCCGCCCTTGGCGCGACACCCTCCCTGGTTGACCGCCTGGTGCCCAGCCCCCTGCGCCGCCTTGTGCCGGCTGCCATCGTGCCGCAGTGCGCCAGCGCCCCCCCTTCTTCGCGGTACTCTCTCTCTCCCCTATCGTTCTCTCTCTCTCTCTCTCTCCTATCCGATCACATTATTCTCTATTTCTTCTATGTTATTCTATTATCTCTTTAATCTAACATGTTGTCAGGATACTACCATTCGATTCTGTTTTTTGTCGCCGTCATGATCGCGGCAGCATATTCTTCACCCAGATCAATTCCGTGCGCCGTTCGTCGTCGCCGTTAAGGTAGGCGTCTCGGCTATTCTTAGCACTCTATATACTTGATTAAATCGTAAAAATTATGCTTAGATCACCAGGTTTAATAGATTGTAATTAATGGGTTGTTTTTTATTTATTAGCATGATTAGATAGAGTTAGATTAGTCTGTTTGAACCATGCATGTTTAGATTAATTTAGTGTTCATGTATATTAGTTGTCATGATAGATTCTGATAGGTTTAAACCTAGTTAGTGTAGCATGGTTGCATCGCGATAATCTTTAATGTATATCTTGATTTGTTAAAAAGCCGATGTAAGGTTTAAGTATAGTGATATTAGAGTTTAGTTTAGTTTCATATATGCACTAGGTAATAGTGTCTGTCTAAGCATGTGTTTGATATGTATAGTTTGTAGCATGCATGATCCTGTTTAGATGCATCATATGTTAGACTGGTTCTGGTTTATGCTAGATTGTGGTGTGGTATGCAAATATGTGATGCATAGAACCATGGGTGTTCATCTATGTATTTCATGTTTGGATTGCCAATTACATGTAGGGGTGGGCATGGTCTGGTTTGGTTTGGTTTTTTGACTTTTTTTTCGAAACCAAACCAAACCGAACCGTCTCTTGAAACCGAACCGAACCAAACCGCTAATTCTCTAAACCGAACCAGACCAAACCGAATTTAATTCGGTTTGGTTCGGTTTGGTCTGCGGTTTGGACTTTTAATAGACAAGTTATAGTTTGTTTATTGGGCCTTTTATAATTTTAAAGAAATTTACTTGTAAACAACTTGTGAACATGATTTTTTAAAAAACAAAATTCAAATTGTACTATAAGAAGGCCCGTAAGTTAACAACATTTATTTTGCATCACATTTTAAAAAAAATTGAATCAAGCTAGTTTATATGTAGCTCAATAAACGTAAAATTTGTAAAGATCTATCAACATCAAGTCATCAAGTGGTAAATAAATCTTAAAGGATCCAACAAAATAGATGAATACCAATATAAATCAAAGGCATGTTTACAATTCAAACAAAACCACTAACCATCAAAGACTGTGCCTGTGCGTCTGTGCCTGTGCGGCTGTGCGTCTGCAAGCGCCGGTCCCCGGATCCAGATGAAGCTGGATGCGGCAGAGTGGCAGACCCTCACCTCACGGCCTCACCCTCTGGCCTCTGCTCAACAGCTCAAGGAGGAGATGCAGGCTGCAGCCGCCGGACTCGAGATGCAGCCGCCTGGAAAGCCTGCCGCCACCCGCCGGAGCCCGGAGGTGAGGGCCGTGAGGTCGTGGCCTCGTGAGGGACGGGGAGCCGGGGAGGACCGAGGAGGGCCGACTGTCGAGGGACTCGCGAGTAGGGGTTTTGGGACTGCCGAGGGACTCGCGGGGAGGGCCGAGGCCGACTGCCGACTGCCGAGGGACTCGCGGGGAGGGCCGAGGAGGGCCGAGGAGGGCCGACTGCCGACTGCCGAGGGACTCGCGGGGAGGGCCGGGGGACTCGCGAGGGACGGCCGACGGGGAGGGACGCTGGGACGGGGAGGACCGGCGGCGGCGGAGGGTGATGGAATTTGGGAATTTTCAGGGAGACGCGAGAGGGCGAGGCGGGGACTCGCGAGTCGCGAGGGACCGGGGTTATTTTTAGGGTTATGTTTACCGCTTTGCCCTTGTCTTTTTTGTTTTATTACGTAAAATAGTGAAGCAAAGATAAAAAATATAATGGGCATTATAGACATTCGGTTTAGCGATTTGGTTCGGTTTACGTAGGAAGAAAAACCGAACCAAACCGTTTTACTTAAACGGTTCGGTTTGGTTTGGTAAACCGTTTTCTGCTGTCTCTCAACCCGAACCGAACCGAACCGAACCCGTCGGTTCGGTTTGGTTTCTCGGTTTGAACCGTTTTATGCCCACCCCTAATTACATGTTCATGGTTACTGTCTGAGTTATTTATATGCTTGCATTATGTGAAATGTGGTTAATGCAGTGAGCTGCATTGTGATGGAAATGTACTTCACCAGACTATGTTAGTGGCCCGTGGGCAGCGGGGATTAGTTGAATCTGGAGCATTCTTCGATCTTGGATACCGCGGTTTATCCTAAGTACTCCCCTGCTTAGGGGTACTATGGGATTTAGTTACTATATGTTACTTCCTATTATATGGTAAATCTGGTGCTAGTTTTGTGATGTGGCTATATTATTCAAATGGAGCATGATATTTACTCAGACAGGTGTTTAGTTGTGCATTTTGGCATATATATTAGTGGTCTAGTTGTGTCTTTTGGTTTTATGTCAGGTGTATGTGTTATGAGCATACCTAGAGTAGTCTAATGTGTAGGATGTGTTGGTTTTAGTGCATATAGAGTCATGTTATCATACGTGATAGTAGAATGATCTTGTAATCATTTAATTGAAGATATATAATTAGCTTAAATCTTATGTATTATAATCTGATTTTTAGGTTTAATATATAATTAATATCAATAGAATCATTATTATAGTAGGGTAGTTCAGGTGTAAGTCCTACTGAGTCTGTGGTGACTCACCCCTTCCGTTGTTAATATTTTCAGGAGTGCAGGTTTAGCGCAGCAGAAGCGTAGTGGTGTTTTGGGAATTCGAGGAGCTAGTGGAGTACTTGTTCGATGTTGGTATTTAATTTGTTTAGATAGATGTTTGATTGTTATGTTAATAGGTTGTAATGTTTGAATTTGTGATCCTGGAGTGTGAATTTTAGTCTTGTTTGGTTCCAAACCGATATTCTTCCCCGTTACGTCGTCGGATTATCTTCCGCTGTGCATGTTAAAAATCCGGGTCGTGACAGAGTCTGCCAAAGCTGCTCCTCGGGTTCAGCCCTAAAAACACTTCTGCCATTGCCACTTAGGGAAGAGTCACAAGCATTGCCACTGAGAGAAGAGAGTTCTAAAAGTCGTCGTTGAGTGGAAAGAGTTGGAAGCATCACCAGTGAAAGTTGAGAAGGTTATTGATCGCTGCTTAGAGGACAGATACTTGGAGCCAATGCTCCACGTGTCACAGATGTCTTTATCCTTTGATACAGCTAGTGACCAAATCTAAAAGCCTTGTTGTTAACTCCAATACTGATACTCTAATTTGTGGACCCTTTAAGAATCTGTATGAATATTAATATCAAAGGAATACCTCTATTAGCATATTATACTTCACCAAACAGAAATTATGCATGGTTTTTCCCTAGTTCATTTCCAAACGTAATGGTGAGTTCATGGCCTTAAGATAGGTGTAAACAGATACTTTTTCAACATCAAACATTTGCTCGAAGAAATTCAGGGAAACCGTCCACATCCGTTGTGTTTTGTGTTAGAAAAGATGAGTGGAATGCTTAATATCGGTTGTTAACCAACATTATGGACTAGTTTGCATTGAAGTCTGGGAAGTTTGTAACCTGGATTTAACTCTGAAGCTTTTGTTCAGGTATCCATCATTCCTTTCCGTGGTGATGCTGCAGAAGTTCTTTTACCTCCTTCGAGATCAATCGCTATGGCTCGCAAACGACTTGAGAGATTACCTTGTGGAGGGGGCTCTCCCTTAGCTCATGGTCTTAGCACGGTATTGAATACTAAACATACCTTAAAGGAACCACTGTTTTAAATGGCTATAAATCTGGCCTTTGTCACATTTTATTTCCTCGTGTTGAATTTAGCAGGCAGTGAGAGTTGGTCTGAATGCTGAAAAGAGTGGTGATGTTGGCCGTGTTATGATTGTTGTATTAACTGATGGAAGAGCCAATGTCTCGCTTAAAAGATCCACTGATCCTGAAGCAGAAACTTCTCCAGACACACCAAGGCCTTCTGCCGAAGAACTGAAGGTAATTGCGCCTGCTTTAGCTGTAATCTGTTGGTGGAAACCGTCTTTCGTCTCTATTTATTCATGAACAGCAGGTCACATTTAGCGCATCCGAGGGCTTGTTACATGGACATGTTTCTGTTTGCGGATGTTATCCTTACCTACATAGCACTATTTTCACATTTGAAGCTGCAAAAAGTGTTTTGCATGTTATATGAGGGCTAATGCATTTGTTCCTCAAAATATTATGTTACAACCTATTCATGGCCGATAATAGATGAACTTTGTCTATTTTTATTGTCATCGTGGATCATCAGACTTCCACAAAAATATATTATTTACTTTACAGCATGGGAGTTCTATAGTTCTATATTCACCCAGGTCTTGTTAGTTTTACCTTAGAAACATGCAAAACAGTGCACTCGTTTAATTCTAGATCATTTTCTTGCTGTTTGGGTTGATGTTAAATAGTGCAATTTAAAGCAAGGTCCGAGTTCCCAATTATATGAGGAGAATAGAAACCGAAACCGGGAGTCTATACTTACACAATTACTCCAGTTATACGAATGGTCCCTTCACCATTTTAACCAAACAAAACACTAGTATTAAAATCAAAAAGTTCATTTTTTTATTACTGACCTGAAAACCAGAGAACTACACAGGAGCGGACTAGCCCCTAGTCAAGCTACACACCTGTTGTCCATCATAGAAATCTGCATCAAATAAGTAACCGTCGTCTTTAGCATTGACTCTTTCCTCGTTATTTAAGGCTCATTTACGTTTCTTTTCTGAAGAATGAAATTCTAGATGTGGCGGCAAAAATATACAAGACAGGCATGTCGCTTCTGGTTATCGACACCGAGAACAAATTCGTTTCTACCGGGTTTGCCAAGGAGATAGCAAGAGTAGCCCAAGGTAGCCAACTACTTGAAGCTCATATTGATGATTGATCCGATCGGCAATGTTTTTCCTTATCTTCATTCTTTTTTTCTCCTACAGGGAAATACTACTACTTGCCAAATGCATCTGATGCTATCATATCTGCAACGACAAAAGAAGCATTATCTGTCTTAAAGAGCTCCTGATACAACTGCAGGCTTCTTCGGCCATGGTGATATCCTATTCTTGACCAAGCTGCACAGTTTTGGTAGTCCAGCAATGTGATCTAGTTATATTTCCCACCCCCATGATATAAAGTTGTGCAGACCAACTTGTGATTATAGGAGCTCTTTTTTCATGTGTAACAGTTGTGAAGGAGAAAATTGGTAATATCATCATGTCCTGAATCGAGTCATTTCCTTGCTGAGTCAAGGCACTAACCCGATAGCTGTTAAATAATCCTCTTGTCAAATTTCTCCACACTCGTGGCAGTGACTGTATTTTTGTTTAAAATATTTTATAATTAGAATAAGTCCTTTAATCTTACATAAACAATATATAATTTTACATTCAGAATTTTTGTTTAAGATATTTTCTAACGTACGGTTGATATTGATAAATATGTGATTAATTTATATTTTAATATTTACTTTATATATTTTATATTAATAAATAAGCTTTGATTAAACATGTATATGTTATCAGGATCTGATCGTACATTTAGCTAAACGGAGTCATATCTGCTCCGTTTACCAACCTATCCATAACTGATGTGAAGCTTTATCGTCCCCGGGATTGCTCAACATTTATAGGGTGTTTCGTTGAATAAGAAATGCACATCAAAATAAAATAAAAAGATAGTTGAATATATAGAACTATTATATTTGATGAGATATGACGGTAAAAAGAGTAAAAGCCATGCAACAGTAAAGAAAAGTGTCTCGTTTTTCCTGTCTATAGAATTCTTCCACAAAACATATCATACAACCATTTCAAATGTTTTTTGATGAATTTTATTTCAAAAAATATTTTTATCAACGAGCACACTGTTTTGTCAGATAACCAAGCACCTCGTTATCTTCGGTTTGGTTCGAACCGTCTTACTTGGGCTCTAATCCGGAGCTGGACGGATTCGAACACCTGTCCTGGTTTCGAATTTGAAATTTTAACGGACACGTTCACCCTCCCCTAACGGTTGGAGGACCCGGAACGCAGATCCGAACCCGTTTACACTCGAACGGTCTTGTAGGGGTGCATCGCAGGTGCCTCGCTTCGGCACTCCCGTGGCCTCCGAAGCCCCAAGTTCAAACTCGCCGTCAAAATCTCTTTATCTCGTAGCTCGCGGGTTTCTAGGGCTCGTCTTCCGAGACACCCCCAGAGGAGCAGCGCGTTCCGGCGTGTCTTTTCCCCCCTGTTTTTCGTTGATTTATCTTCTTGGCTCCGTCTATTGCGGCGCAGATGGAGCGGCTCAACTCTAAGCTCTACGAGAAGTATCGGGACCTCAAGGTTCGACCTGATTTCGGCGCCGCGCCCCCCTTCTGTTAATGCTGCAAGCTGTTCATTTTGTAGAGAAATGGTGTTGCCGAGCTTTGTTTCTTCTGCCTTGTGAAGAGGAAAGTGTTGATTTTTCGTTCTGTTGGTGTGGGTTCCAGAGGAGGAAGATATCCGGGGATTCCGACCGCCATGCTAAGGTGCAAGCGGAGTTTGAGAAATATCTCTCGGGTCAGTCTTTCCATACGCTCCCGAATAAGATGACAGTTTTTCTTCTTTTTATTCTTTTTGGTGCGTGTGTCTGTGTCTGTTTGCATATATTCCAGATTTTCGTTAATTCTAGAAAATAGCTTCCGGTCATATTCTGGTCACTGTTGAAAATCTCCCGTTCTATTTTTCATTGGGTTGCGAGCAGAAAACACGTAGTTGGACTTGGTCGAGTGTGCGTGTGAACTTGTTATTGTGTGCCATCTTTTTCGTTGAATTATATTCAGAGTGTAATGTGCCTTTGATTGGCAGTTGTCGAGAACATGGTGGAAGAGTTGCAAAAAGAAAATAACAAACTGCGCACTCAAATGTATGTTTTACCACACCAACCTAGCAGTTTGTAGGTCTGAAATTGAAGCATGTATCAAATCCATTTGCATAAAAATTCTTGTGTACACGATCCATATCCATACTTTTTGAAGCACAGCTGTTTAGAGCATGATTTTTTTTATGGACAGGTCTTCATTGGAGGAACAACAGGCTGTATACCAGCAAACTTTGTTGGAAGAGTCTCGAAGGGGTGAGGACATATCTCAACATTTACTTCTTTGTTCTTACACTATCATGATATAGATTTGAGGTTTGTGTGTCATGCATTAATGCAGTTCATGTAACCACTGGCACAAGTGCTAAGAATGATAGAAAATTCTAGTGATACAAATAAATGACCAAGGTGAAACATAGAATGACACCAATTCCGTTCGCAATGCAGATTATCATATGCATCCAGATCGTCATATCACTATCCACAGTCATGATAGGTCCTACAACTATGCTGCTCATTTCTCTTATGCTAGGCAAAAATACATGAAAATAAGGAAAATGGCTACTCTTGCTGATGTTGGTAGAGCGTGTCATTATTTTTATGACCAGTTGTTTGACGGAAGAAAAAAAAATTCAATTTCTAGAATGGTGGCTATATTCTTTAAAGATGAATGAAGTCAGTGTTTCATTTTGGCTCAAAGATTGCCATCTCAAGTTGATTTAGGCTCGGAATGATCGGAGAGATCTCAGGAAAATCTTGCAAGATCAGATTTAAGACCGATTAAAGGGACGTACTGGATAGACATGCCGAAGAGTGGAGATGGCTGCTAGTGGGCAGCAGCATGGAGGGAGGCTGCCCCTCAATGCCAGAGTGTCGTTCCCAGGCCTATCATGTGGGAAGACCCACTATGCCCCTCCTTGTCACCGCCCACCAGCGGCCTTGTTGCCCCTTCGGTGGGCTCTCTACCACAATGACCCCTCCTACTGTCGTCAATCCCTTTCTCCTGCCTCTCCTTTCTCTTCTAGCCTCCTCTGGCAATCAATCTCCATTTAGGAGGTCTTGGATCTCGCCGCTAATGTCATATCAACATTATCATGAGAAGGAAAACTGTGTTTTGGCTCTTTCGGATACCAATAAGCTTCATCTCATCCTTCTCTTATGGAACCTTTTATGGAATATGCTGATAAAAATTGACTATGTTGTCCGGGATAACGGGTGGGTGATCTCAACTATCATGCTGGATCATGTAATTTAAGCAATTAATTTGTTTGAAAACATAGAAAGAATTTTATGTGTCTATGATGACTTTGGAATCAGGTATAGGGTTATATTTGGTGGTACTGGACTCTTCAGAGCTTGTGCACTCATGTTTTCCATGTCTTGTGTTCTATACTTCTACTACATTATGTCTTTTGTAGTGTTGTCAAAGCAACCGCTCAAGTGACGCTTAAGCAATAAAGCAGTCCAGGCAAGCTAAAGTGCTCATCCACTTTTCCCTGCCACAATAAAATGTCTGCTTCTATTTGTTAGACTTCTTTAGTTATTTTGTATCAGTGTCATTTTTTACCTTTCTATGTACTATTTAACATGTTTTTATCGTTGTTATTTATTTGCAATATTTTTAATATTGGCAAAATTGGATTGCAGGTTGCATGTTGTTGCTAAATAATTTGCTTAATTTATAAAGAAGGATGTCAAAAATATTTTATAAGTCATTTCTTTCCTTTTTCTATTTACATATACATTTTATGTTTATATATGCTTCATTGCCAAGGATTGCAATCTCGGATCTCGGCTTCGTCCCGGGGGGGGGGGGAGAAGAGATCTCGAAAAAATCTCGGGAGATCGAATCTTGGATTCTCGGATCAAAATGTATATATGTATGAGACATAACATAATATCTTATAAAAATAGAAGTACATCAATGAATTTACATGAAAATATATAACACATTTACACATCAACTGTGTGAATGAATAATTACAAAGCACTCTCAATACCAAAAAGATGATCTTTGTGTTTCTAAAAGATTAAAACCTATATACAGTCGTATTTAAATACTAATATGGTATTAAACTTGTAGCACATTTTTTATGTGATAGTATAAGTGATAGTGAGATATATTAATATGTTTACACTATCATAAATAGGGGGTGTAGAGTAGTCATGGATCCGAAGAAATTTTTTTCAGACCAGGCTATATGGGGTGAGATCTCGGCGATCTTGTTTCTCAGTCCCCTTGGCGAGACCGAGATCTTGCGACATCTCGGCGAGATGGCATTCCATGTTCATTGCTAGGGTTTTTTGGTTATATTTGGTGGGATGGTTGCTCTTCCCAACTAGTCATATTGACTGCCGCTTAAGCATTGCTTAAAAGGACCATTGGTCGCTTTGTTGCCTTTACAACTATGGCCTTCAGTGGCTTGGTAGGTTGCATGGCAGCATCAACAGAAACAGATGACTGTACTTCTTGGCCCGGCACCCATGTGTGTACTCCTGGTGTGTGGTGATGGATAAAGGATCCCGCAGCTAGTTTTTTGGATCTTCCTGGTGTGTGGTGTGTACTCCTGGTGTTTTCATCTATTTACTTGTCTTTAAAGATAGTCAAATATCAGACAAACAACAGTTATGATAAAACAGGTGAACCAAGAAAAAATTAAAAAGAGGAAATATGTAAGAAATTTTGTAAGGGTGGTTGACAGCAGTTGGCAAGAATCTCCTCAAATTACAAGGTAGCTTCCTCTGTTTGTATAGAAGGGTTAAAATCAGTGAATCTTCACTGATGTCTCCAGATGCTGAACGTGTCAACCCTTGTTCTACTTGATTTCACAAGAACCTGTTTCAAGTGTGTAAGTATTTCTTGACAGGACAAAGTTTATCCAAATTCCCAATTAGTAGAATAAGCTACGTTAGGTGTATCCAATTATGAAAAAGACCCTAGAACAAGTCTTCCAGCCCATTCTGTTAATGCGGTGCACTAAAACATTAGCAGTTGGCACAGAAAAAACACCAAGGTGGACACCTACATTTTCACTGGCAGTTGAAGGAGATTTCATCAGGGGTTTTCAATTATTTGTGATTACTATTTTGAATTCAATCAATCTCGCTTATGCTTGTGTTGAGAAAAAATGATCTGTTTGTCTGGTCACTTGGAGCAATAGTTTTGCAAATCTGTTTTCCACATGCTCATAGAAGTCCAAGTGCAGTAAATTATAGATTGGCATGAAGCATTGAACTAGCAATGCTTCATTCATTATACACTCTTCACCATCCAATGGTAGCATCATCTGCAAGTATTTGGATGACTTGGCCACATCTGATGTTGTGATTGGATATTTTAATATATTAGTTCTTCATGAGAAGTTGCTCATGATTTTCTCAATTTTTGCTAGACTTGCAAACTGAAACTTGATGTTGCATATGTGATACATGCTCCTTCAACATGCTCATCTAACCCTATGTATTTACAAGTTCTTTTTTTCTTCTTCTCTTGGGCAGTTAAAGAACTTTCTAGTGAAAATGAGTTACTTCGTGATCAGATACGGACAGAAATTCATTGTAAAAGTAAGGATAGAAACATGGAAATTGTTCCTGTGGAGGCTCCAGTTGGAGCTTTTGATGCTTCGCCTCAGGATATTAATGGACAGATTATCCGAAGTCCAAACACTAGGCTCATTGATCTTCAACACAACTCATCTGATATGATTCAACATGAACTCCTCATGGTACTTTAAAGAGATTGATACAATTTTGCTTTATTTAGGCTCTCAATTATTTTGTGCTTCAAGTGTTTATTAACATATGTAATCTGCTGTTTTTCGGTTGTGGGCATGCTGAGGTGCTCAGCCACATTGTTGTCAAAGAAGTTTGAGCTACTTAGGTTGGCATCTCATATCAAAGAATCAGTTCATAGCTTTTCTTGATTATTTCTTATGTATTTTTTCATTTATCAGGGGATGGAAGACAAGAGAACGTTGGCTTCTGTGTATATCAAATGCTTATTGAATCCTTGGTTGGGATGAAGTTTTCGGTAGAGAATAAAACTGATGGACTTTGTCTTTCAGTCACACACCAATCAAGTGGTATCCATTCAATCTAAAATTGCCTTATTGAACTTTGCCTACTCCTAAGTTATTAAAGTACTTGAAAGATTGATCTTTGAAGTTGAAAAAGAAAGCGGAGTAGAAGTTCTTCTTTCATGGAGCAACTTATATTTCGTAGATTTAAAAATTGATGTCTAGGTCTCATAATGTGATGGGTATGCTGAAAGAGTTGCTGTCTTGCAGTATTATGCAATTAAGTGTAGATTACACTAGTTCAATAGGTTGTTTTTCCCTGATGAATCAGAACAAACTCAATCCATAGGAAAATTGGGGAAATGTGTTCTCGTCTCTCTGTTAATTCCTTGAATCTGTGATTTATTATTCTGTAGTTTACTGTTTAAATTATCGAGCATTCACTTACTGGGGCTTTCTTCTGATGCCTACTGCAATAAGAGCATTTGACTAAAATTTAGAGATTTGAGGCAACAGGTCCACGGCTCTTCATTCTGTTTTCTTCTTCCCTTTTATTGAAAGTTGTAGGATAACTGGAGTGAATTTTTAGATGATAAACCATCAGATATGAGATGAAAAATTGCTTTACTGGGGTTGTCAAAATTCACCAATGTCAATATCTAAAAAAAATTCATTCAGATATGTAGATTGAAAATGTGCTCACAGATTTGGTGTTAATAGGGATGCCAATGCTCATATGTCGATTGATTGTTGGGTGAATTGCAACTTTTGGAACATGATGATTGTTGGTTCTTGATTCTGAGATCCTTAAATAAATTATTTGAACCAGGCTTTGTTGCATTTTACTTCATTGTAGTATTATCCATAGCTATCAGCCGATAGTTCGAAAGGTTCATTATGTTTTGAAATTTAATTGTGGTTACAGGCTATAATTTCAGCTTGACATGGTCCTGGAAGACAGACAAAGAGGCAGATCTGTTTTACCGTGTTTCCTCACTGGGGACGATCGAGAGGGTTGCCCTTGACTGGATGAAGGAAGATTTGGTGTTCAGCACAGCCATGTGTCGCGTCTTTTTTGAGAGGATATCCCGAGTTCTCGGTAGGCCGACATAGGGGGAGAGAGGGGGTGGAGTTCACATGCTTCTTCACATTATCCAGGAAGAAAGCTCGTCCAGGATCCTCAATATAAGAAAGAGGAAACTCCTTCAATTGCCCAACTCAATCATCTGGGTGGAAGCCATCTTGTCCATTCTGAATCCAGAATCTGACCTTCAAGTATGCTTGAAGACGTGTCTTCTTCGGTTCTTCTGCATCCGCACAGATGATGGTGTGTAAATCGTCTGATTGCTTTCCGTCTGGTTGGTGATCATATTTTTGCATGTACACTTGGAATAAACATGCGCGTTATGGCAAGAAGAAAAAGTAGTTGGGTGTGTCATGGCTGATTGGTGTGATCAGGTCCTCTTATTCTAGCTTTTTCAATCCAGGCTGCTTGATTCTTGTTGTGTTAAGTTAGAACATGATTGATTGTATCTATCTGCTCATCCTTACCACCAGAAGACAACGACTAGGGTCAAGCTTCCAGTCTTTCCGGGCAACATTTGTGTCTACCGATGCTTCGACCGGTGTGTATGTCATGGTGCTCGCCAAGATTACTCGATATTCGGTAGCAACAGGTGGAAGAAAAATCCAGTTACCAACAACATCTTGGAATTGAGAAACGTCTTTCATTTTTCTTGGTGGATGACTCTTGTGAAAGAGATCTAAAGGGTGTTTGGTACAAATTGTGAGTAAGGGATTTTCATCAAAATCTCTAAAAAACTCACAAAAGTTAGAATCAAACGTGGTCTGAATAATATACAAGGGGTTAATAATATACAAGGGGTTATTAAATATGGGGTCTGGATCATCTCAAACACCAGAAGAGACCAGACCCCCCCCCCCCCCCTTGTGCGGGTTAATAATATACAAGGGGTTATTAAATATATATATATAAATGGTTAATGACAAAAAATAAGGGAATAATGATATATTTAAGGAGTTAGTCATACGTCTGGGTAAAAAAAAAACTCATCTTCTCACCTTTAAGTGAAAGGGGGTACAGTGGCCCCTTTTTATTGATGGCTGCCGTGATTCCCTCCCTCCAGTCATATGATATCATCCCAAACTCAAAAATTTATTATTCCGTAAAATATTACTCTTTTTTTTTTTTCTTTCCGCCGGCTGCATACAAAAATATGCTTGATAGTGCCAACTTTGGGAAGTGGTATTACATCATGAGATACCGGAAGAACGCTGCTCTCCGACTATGAACGGAGGTGTGAGCCCGTCGTGACGCTGCAAGGCGCCCTATTAATGTTCCCCACTACCGTCCCTCCAGCTCCGACCCACCGCGTCGACGGCCACGCCGGCGGCCGGCCGGCGGCGATGACGCAGGGGGGGGGGCACACCGTTCGAATCCTCCCTTTCCGCGCCACCCGCCGTCGACGACCTCGACGACAGCCCGGCAATCGACGGTTCCCCCTTTCCCGTCCGATCGAGACCTGACGAGGGAGAGCGCGCGTCCTCTCGAGACATCTCGGCCGGCCGACCCGCCGGAATGAATGCTCCATCATTCCGAGCCCATCGCGGTAGCCAACCATCTCTTTCTACCAGCTATCTGATCACTCGGGAAGAAAAAGACGGGACTTCTGATCAGCAGCTCCGCCGGCCGGAATGTATCGCGACGAAGCATCCTCTCCTGCTGGGTGGCTGCACTGTGAGAGAGAATCGATCGGCGCCGACGATGCGCAAGCACACACCGTTCTGTTCCGCGCTTCCGTTCTTTCTCACTGCAATATTCCGCGGCGGCGCGACGGCAGGACCGTTGCGGCGGCGGCGGCGATCCGAGGGCCGGATAGGGCCGCCCTGTCCCGTGCGTCCCGCCGTCAGCGGAGGCGCTGAATATGCAGTCCGGAGATCGTTTCCATGGCTGTCTGAGATCGACACTGCGTCCTAGGTCACACGCGAGCCTCCATGATCTCTTGATCCTTGAGAGCCTGGACGTTAACTTCAATAAGTAACAGTTCAGTAACAACTTGTACCGATTTCGATAACGGTTCAATAAAATTTTAGTAACAATTTAGTAATATTTTGGTAACGTCCACTAATAATTCACGAACAAGTCATATTGATTTCAGTAGCGTTCAATAACGATTTGTTAACTAATTATATTGACTTTATTAACATTTAGTCACGAGTTATGCTGACTTCGGTAATAGTTCGGTAAGATTTCGGCGACTTAAGATTTCGTTTTTGTTATCACCACTAGACTTAAAGGCTAAACTTTGTTTCAAACAGCTTGTCTCTTTATCTAAATCAAGAAGGGACTAAATTTGGATTCCACACGAACTTGTTTATAAAATGAGAATCTTTGTTCTCCGTAAAGTTTGAATTCGCGCTCTTTTACGGGACTAGCTAGGTTCAGAATTAAGTTGTATTTCAACTTATTATACATATAAGTGATATTATATAATTATTAGTACCCATATCTATTTTTCTTAAGGTAAATATATATATATAAGAAACCAGTTAATTAATCGAGCTGTGCCGCGAGAGTTTATTGATTCGATATATATCAACCTGAGTATGATCAGCATGTTAATTGTATAATTTTTATTTTGTACAAACTACTTTGTCATTCAACAAAAAATGAATGAGTTAATAATTAAGTGACTCACGGCGTCGGCCGTAGTAGAAAAGCCTCGCATGGAAACCCTCGCACGGAAGCTCGTTGCATCAACAGGTGAAGCCTCACATCACGCCGAATTAAGCTCATGTAATGTTGTGTTCTGTTATGTCTTGATATCAAATAGGTGGTGATGCTTTACCTATTTAAGTTGTTTCTTTTTTTTAGTTGTTGTTTCTCTGTGATGTTGTTCTGCTATGTCTTGATATCTTTCCATATGTTATATCTTTAGTCACATTAATTCTAGTTATTTGTGAGACTGTCGGTCTAGAAAATGTCCAACTCTCTTAAGAGAATTCAAACATCTGCTTCTTGACCGTCGGTTCGTCTTGTACCGGTCACTCTAGTTACGTGGCTATGTTCAAATGCTTTGATGAATATCTCGAGCAATGTCTTTGTATTTTGTTTGTTATCCTTTAAGTTCTTATCTATGCGTTCTGGTCATTCTCTCTCAAGATCGGAGTTGTACTGTTTTGTGTTATTAACACGAAGAAAACATGGGTCATTTGATCAAAATTAAAAGGTTAAGCCGAGATTTTCTCTAGCCTGTAACTTTTGATCTATATCTATCGAGTGTAAGGGCGAGTTTAATTTGCACCCTAAAAAGTTATCTAGAGGTTAATATATATATATATGGTTCACGTACCATAAGAAGAGTAAATCAACACACACAATGGCACCCAATTATTGAAAAAAAAGATAAATCATGAGTACTCAATAATTATGACACCAATTAAATTTATTAAATGAGATGAATCTTAGTTAATTACAATTAATTTTGATCAAAATTAAAAGGTTAAGCCGAGATTTTCTCTATTTATTAAAAGGTTAATGGCCCTGTTTGGTAACACTATTTGGCATCTCTATCACTATCAATTTTAAAATTAATATTCCTAGTAATCACTAAGAAGTGTTTGGTTAATAGTATCAATTTTGAAACTGACAGCGAAAACAAAGCACATTATGTGATACAAGTGTCGACTTGTATCAATTTTGATATTGATACTCCAACCTTTAAAATTATCGATATCAATATTGATATAGTATTAAATTTGAAACTCTAACAAACGGGCCATAAAGTATAAAACAATCTCAAGTTCAAGCTAGGTTCCGGCTCAAATTCGAATTTCATAGATAATTTTAGACCGAGCTCTAGTTCAAACTTTCTAGTTGAACTCGGGCCGAGATCAAATTGGAGCTTAGCGAGACCGAACGAAACTTGAGCGCGCTTGGCTAGTTGTTACTCGTGTTTGAGCTTGATCGGATCGATCAAACGAACGAGTTTATATCTTAAACCATCGGATCGAACTCGACAATGGCGGAAACATGCATGCTGTGACCGATCAGGATCGGTTTGGCTCCTATGCACACTTGAGTTATTTATTGCAAAGGGTAAGCATTTAAGGGGGTTTGTGTGGCGACAATTAATGACATATATATTATGGCTCATGCGCCCAAGGAGCCCCCCTCTTCCTTTCCTATCACTGCTGGTATGGTTAATTAGTCGACGATCTACATGGTTGTGTTTGATTACCTGCCTTGTCACGGGTCATTATCTTTGGATTATAACGGTAGTTAATTAATTGATGTGTGCCTCTCGATCTCCTGGTGTTGGGAATCCTACACATTTGGCAACCAAAGACGCATGATATCTATCTTGTTTAATTATGCCCCCGCCCTTTAATTTGTTGTTGGGTGCGGCGACTTTCGAATTAGATATGGTGCTTAATTAGCTTGCGCGCAAGCGTATCAGCTCCCCCTTGCTCTTTTAGATCTCTCCATATAAATATATATATATATATAAGTGGCATGCCACACGGATATATATAACCCAATGTACGGTCGACACATCAGTACATTAATATATTACAACATATATAATTAATGGGTCGACTTTTGGCTCGATGGATATGAATAATCATCACTCTCCCTTTGTTCATATTCCATCATGCCAAAGTGTGTAAGAATCCAATTAGGAGACATCACACTACACCATATCATGGTTCTAGTTGGCTTGACGTATAATCTTCTCTTCCTTTGTTCATAATACATCAAGTTAATTGGATAGAGAGAGAGTTGCAACTTATCAGCGTAGTGAGCAGCACCACTTTCTGATAAAAAAATATGAGAAGTGTTTGGTTGTAAGATGAATTGTGTTTTGTCACCAAACTAGCTATATATCTTTCTGTAACGAGATTTATTAAAAAAAAGTGTCTGGCTCTCATTATAGAATATTTTTTTATATATAGAACTCCTTGGATGACAAAGTGTGATATCAGTTTTGAACATTAGATAATGCAATTTTGTAGCTACTGGGTCTAACATTTATATTAAAATTGATATTACATTAATTTTCTGATATGACACGTCAATATTCTAGCTGTGCCAAACAATGCGTACGTGTAATCAAGCTAATTGTTTAATTATAGGAGTAAGGTGCGTTTGTCTTAGCTTAATCTAAAAATCTATGTTCCATATCTGGTCTCGTGGCGGAACTCAAGTTTAATTACTTATCTCTGAAAATAAAAAAGTATAGTAAATCACTTAAAATTAAGTGATTTTTAAGAGATTTTTATCATATTCGGACGTTAGTTTACGGCCTGTTTGGTAACTGTATTAAGTCCTTATATTAGTATTAATTTTAAAACTGATATTGATACAAGATGATGCAGAGTGTTTGGATACTTATATCAGTTTTAAAATTATTAGTTTATCATTCTTTCAAGTTCAATACAGGTAGGTACCTGTTTTAAAATTAATACTGTCCTACGCGGGCCGCCCTCCCCGTTCGACCTCGGCAGACGCCCGCGGCCGCCCGCCCCGTCGACCTCGCCCTCCCCGTTCGACGGCCCTCCCCGTTCGACCTCGGCGGACGCCCGCGGCCGCCCTCCCCGTCGACCTCGGCGGACGCCCGATAGCGGCCGCCCTCCCCTCCGATCCTCCGCGGCGCCCTCTCTGCTCCGTCCCCGCCTCGATCGATCCACCGATCCGATCCTGCGCCGGCCAGCCAGAAGAACGGGGACGGCCGCTGCTCTCCCGATCTCGCTCCCCGCAGATTGTTCTGCTCCGTGAACGACCCCCGCCGACTCCTCCTCCGAGAACTTGCCCCAGATCGCTTGCGGCGCGGCCGCGGCGATGGGCTCCTTCACGAGGTCCGATTTGCCCTTGAAGAACCGCTTCTTCGCGACCGCCCGTCCGGCGGGACCTCCGGCGGCTCTCCGCCCGTGAACCCGTAGAAGTAGAGCGTGGAATTTATCCAGCTCGTCTCCTTGCGATCTTCGGCCTCCGAGGCCGAGCTCCGGAACCTTTCTCCCATGGCGGCGATGAGGTCGCCGCGGCGGCCGAGGAAGAGGGAGTTGAATACCGCTTCCAATTGCTTGACGTTGCCGTCGGAGCGCCGTTGTATGATGACCCTGATGAAGAGGTCCTCGGGGAGCTGCGGGGCGACCTGCTGCCACCTCCGGACGAGCTCCACGGCGCCCTGCTGCAGTCCCGGCGACGGAGAAGACGGTCACGGTGGGAGGCACGGGCACCAGCTTCACCTTGCACGGGCACCAGCTTCACCTTCACCCGGCTTCCCCCTCTTCATCCTCCTCTTCCTCCCGGGAGCGCGATGATCGGCGAGCCCATCGGAGCGGCGCGACGGGGCCATCGCCGACCGCGGAGGGCCAACCGCACCTCGTTCGCTCTCCCCCCGCTGCGGAAAGAACCCCCCCCCCCCCCCCCCGCGGAGTCCCCCGCTGCGGAGAGAAACCCCCCCCCCTCCCCGCCGCCCCCCGCCGGAGAGACCCCCCTCCCCCCCGCGGAGTTCTCCGCCCCTCCCCCGCCGGAGAGACCCCCCGCCGTGGAGAGAAACCCCCCCCCCCCCCCCGCGGAGTCCCCCCGCCGCCCCCCGCTGCCGAGAGAAACCCCCCTCCCCTCCCCGCGGAGTCCCCCCCCCCCCCGCGGAGGAGAGAAACCCCCCCCCCTCCCCCGCCGGAGAGACCCCCCTCCCACCCGCGGAGTTCTCCGCCGCCCCCGGATAATACATGGTATTGTATTATCAAATATTTTTAATATTGATATAACATTACCAAACATTTTTAAACTTAATACTATCATTTTTAATATTGATATTACATCTTCTTAAAATATCAATATCAAAATTAGTATTGTATCAATTTTGATACTCTAACCAAACAGGCCATTAGACATTTTTTGAAACGGTCTACGTGTTTAACCTCTGGCTGAATCAAAGGTTAGACACTTTATAAAATAGTCTCAATGTCTAACATGTGACCAATTCAAATGTTAGATGTCAAATAATTAGGGCCTACATCTAATTAAAACATACATTAAAATAGAAACTTGGCCTAAACTCTGAGTTCCAGCTAAATCTAAGTTCATTTTTTTATCTCAACTTGTCTATAAACTTCTAATTTAATCTCATTTTCAAACTAGATTTTGAACTCTATTTCAAAGCATCAATACAATATATATATAACTACCAAGTGCTCTAAATTTATTTTTAAATAAATATTTAACTATATAGTTAATCAAACACTTAAATGAACTATTACCATATGGTCTAGCTAGACTTGTCAACGAGTTTCTTTTTCTTTTTTACTTTTTTTTTGCTGAGAATTTAATCGTTTAACATACTAAACTAGCCGAGTCAAGAGCCACTTGCCGAGTGGATCAGCTGCTTTTCATCCTAATCCGTCGAAGAATAACAGTGAAATGGTAACAGCATATATTTCATGGGATTCTTGAACTTTAGCTTGTTGATTGTCTATGACGTGAATGGAATAATGATGTCCACTGTTACTTCATGATGTCACCAGACATATTCGATCTCTAAGGTATATATAGCACGTAATATATATCACCAATCTCTCTCTTATCGGTTCAATATGTATAGTAACCTCGTTGTGATAAATGGGCTGATGAAAGAATGATTCTCCTACCACTTTCGGATGGCCGCCAGAGAAATATTCATGCACGTAGAGTTAAATGGTAAGATACAAGGAGAAGTGGAGTTCAGTGTGGTTAATTATATGTTATGCTAGCTGTTTGGGGTTCAGAAAGATGATCTGAGGTTGAACAAAACCGAAAATGATTTTCAGGGTTGCACGGCATCAGAAGGATAAGACAGTATCTTAGATGAACTTGAGTTACAGTAAAAAAAAGAGACATAAAAAAAGATAGAAGCCACAAGGACAAATGCTTCTTCCATAATGTTCAGAAGATGCTATTATTGATTATTTCCCCTTAAGCCTGTAATGTTGGCTGGCTTCTCAGAACTGCTTTATATGTACACAACCGAAAATGATTTTCAGGGTTGGCACAACATCATAAGGATAGACAGGATCTTAGATGAACTTGAGTTACAGAAGAAAAAAAAAGAGAAAAAAGAAAGGATAGAAGCTACATGGACAAATTCTTCTTTAATAATTGTCAGATGATGCTATTGTCGATTATTTTCCCTTAAGGCACCTTGTTATGTCGGCTGTCTCTTCTCAGAGCTGCTTTCTATGTACACTCTTCCTAAGCTTGGGCTTATTTTTGAGTGGAGAATCAGTGAGGTACTTTGCTCTATCTAAACTTGATCATGTGTCCTGATCTCACTCTGTAAGCTAATTTTGGAAAATGGTCAGATCTTATAACAAAAGAACACCTTACAAAATAACTAGCTAGCTTGATAAAACTGTGCTTGTACACGTTTTATTTGTTGTAAAAATAGTCCCTGATATTATAACAGAAGAACACATTACGGTGCATATATAAGCTTATCATACCAATTGAAACTTGGATTAAACATGCCACTTTGATGATATTTCAGATCAGATAAGGATGTTTACAGCTTGCTTAATTATACTAAGATCTCGTGAACTTGTGGTTTCAGTTTTCATGGAGTACGATGCCCTTCATATCTATATATATAGAGAGAGAGGGAGAGGGAGGGAGGGGGAGAGAGAGAGAGAGAGAGAGAGAGAGAATTTTCCGGGTCCTCCACGATTCGAGGTGAGTGCACAGAATATGGGGCTATTGGGCATATGATGCAGAAGCCATTTAGATGAAATAATTGTTGGTAAAAGGGGTTTTTTTTTTTTTTGAACAAAGACAGGACCATATTCATTAAACAAGACTAAAGAGCTTACATAGTTTGTACAAAGCTTACATAGTTGGTAAAAGGGGTTAATTGAGCAATTATCAACAGCCACTCTATACATACGTGGAATCTTCCATCAGGCGACAGCAGTTCTGCCTTGTGCGTTTGAGGACGGATTCCAGGCAACCACACTGAGTGGATTATAAAGGAGCCAAACACACTAGCTAGCTAGCTAGCTAGCTAAGCTAGAGATAGATAGAGAGAGAGGGAGAGGGAGAGAGGAGACCATTGATGTGAGATAGTGTACTTTAGAATGTCACATTTATTTAAAAACAGGTCGAGAGATTAAATTAGTGTAATATCAATAACTCTGGTTAATTATTTTTCGTTGAGTTAAAATATATATATAATTAACGCGATGTATGACTTCCTCAGAGGGGGGGGGAGGTAGGTTATCACCATTGATGTAGGGCACTTCAAAATAGAGACACTTTATAATTAAAAGCTCTTGGTTCCTTCAGATTGGATGACTCTTTAGGTCATCACCTTACATGGAGGCCACAGGAGAGAAGAGGAGGAAAAACGCGTTACAGAGAGAGAGAGAGAGAGAGAGAGAGAGAGAGAGAGAGAGAGAGAGATAAACCCAAAAACGGAACGAGATTGAAGAACAAAATAGCGCCCTTTCGCCGCCACGAGATCGATTCGTCTCTCCTTCATGAACACACACAGACACAGCATATATATAAGTATACATCCTCAGACACCTGTCTCCTCGCCTTTCACGGGCATCTCTGGCCGTGGCGGGGCTGCCTTGGCAGACTGCTCAACGGCGGCACTCATTTCCTTGTTGCTGATGGCCTTCGCGTTGTGCAGCTCCATCTCCACTTCTGCTGCTGCTTCAGCGCTGCTAATCTTCCCATTCAGCTGCGCGACATCCTTTTTCACTGCCACCGGTATGGGGCTCTTCTCCTTCTCTTTGCCCTCCCGGTACTTCCCCCACAGCACCGAGTACAGCCCTACGACTATCAGGACTCCCCCAAGAACACTGAAGAGGACACAGGAAGGCATGCGCCGTCAATCAAATAACTCAATATGATGAGAAAGAAAGGTTATATGTATATATATATATATATATATATATATTAATTACCCTCCCAAGTAGATCTTTTCGGTGAGGATGAAGGAACCCATGATAGCAACGATGATCATCATTAGAGGGCTGAAGGCCGAGGCAAACACCGGCCCTCTTTGCTTGATCACCAGCCCTTGCACGTAGTATGCGATGCTGGACGTGACAATCCCCTAAAAATGTAGTAAATTTATAGTTAAACTAATTAGAATCACCCATATGCACGTATATAGACGATAACAAAAACTGAATTGACGACGGTATGGGCAACCGTCGCCAATAACCAAAGAACAGTCGCTACTACGTACTTTTCGAAACCGTCCTAATTACTTAGAGAAGCGAGAGAGAAAGAGCCTCACAGCATAGGCAGCCGCAAGAAGGTTCATGTCAAAGCCGATGGTCCAGACGGAGGGCTTGTGCTCCATGACGAAGGTGACGGCAATGGCTTGAAGGGTGCCCACGAAGCAGATGAGTGTTGTGAGAGAGAGCTGAGCCGTGTACCTTCTCAGGGTGTAAGCCTGATCGACGTAGGCGATGATGTATTATTTATTTATGTATACATGTGCATATACGTACATAAACACTACATATGTATATATTTATGTATGTAATGATATATATATATACATACCTGGATGATGAAGAGAGCCGCCCAAGCGAGAGTAGCTATGATGAGGAAGATGGAACCCGTGACCCAGTCCTTGTCGGAAGATTTCTGGGTTTCCGGCGAGGTCGTGGTGGCGGTGGTGTGGGCGGCGCCTTTGGACCAGGCCAGCTCCATGATCGGACCCTTGTAGAGGGTCATCAGCATGGCTCCGGCGACCGTCACCATCGTGCCGATCACCTTCGCCTGGCACCTCACCCGCCTGATGTCCAACTTCTCCATCCTTGCAAAGTTCCAATTTTGTTTTAACTTTAATGAGCGGTGAAAAATTAAATTCAATTGTCATATGTTCTTGATAGAAAATTCATCATGATCAGAGAGAGAGACGAGCGATTCCATCGTGTGGCTAGCTTGCCAGCTACCTGCACAGCACGGCCAGGACGAAGGTCATCGCCGGGAGGATGTTGCTCATGGCGCAGGAGAAGGTCGGCGACGTGAGCTTCAGCCCGGCGTAGTAGAAGTTCTGGTCGATCACCGGGCTGCGAGCGGACAAGAGACGACATTAATTAATGATATTCCGGCGCTCGTTAGTCAATACTGATATATATATATATGATCTATCACAGAGAGAGATCTGTCGACAAAATTAATGTATATATAGCAGCATGGGGGACATCTGATAAACAGCAAGCAAGCAAATTAAGCTGACCCGAGCGCTGCAAGGACGAAGATCTGGAGGAAGATGGGGAGCGTCATCTTGGGCCGCACCTTCCTGCAAGGTGATGGTATACGTATCATATATCTTAGCGTTGCATGGATAGGAAGAAGATGGTACGTACTATATATATGTTAAATAAACGAGACCCTCAATAGGGTGGTTGGACAGCACACCAAACACTTCAGACCTGTAATTTATCATGATTTGGCGATGTAACTCACGGGACAAGGGGTGGATATATCTGACTGGGTGTTTTATGTCTACAGTAGAAAAAAATATATCTACCTTCTGACTATGAAAACCCAATCTCTAAATAAATGGTCTCCCCACTCATAATATTAAGATAACGAGTGTACACGTAGCACTTTTCTTTTATGTTCATAAAGTCATTTGAAGTATATATACCTACCACCAGATTAACACAGTAACATGTCCACTAGCTACTTGTAATTAGTTGATATATCTTTTAACTTGACTTGAATCGCAAGTATTATACGCTAAATTAATAGGTTATCCAATCCAAAAATCTGAAGATAATGAATATAACAAAAAATTTCTATTCTCACAGATACTTTTAAAATATTCGATATGAGATTACTGTGAGTCGACAAAGAGGAACCGTGTGAGTTCACTGCACCTTCTCAAGGTCTTATCTGATGCGCTCTCTCGCTCTCTCTCTCTCTCTCGATATATATATATATATGTAAGTAGATAATATATATATAATATACCTTTCAAGGATGAGGGCGAAGGGGGCGATGGAGAGGGTGGCGAAGGCGTGGCGGTAGACGACGAGAACGTAGTGGCTCATGCCGCCGTTGAGCGAGACCTTGGTGATGATGTTCATGCCGGCGTAGCCGAACTGGAGGCAGGCCATGGCGACGTAGGGTTTCGACCTCTGGACGAGGCCGCCGCAGCATCCTTCTTGGCTCCCCATGCTTCACTCTTCACAGAGACGACAACAGAGAGATCACTGACAGAGGGAGGAGCCCAAGAAGGGACCGAGGAAAGAACACACACGGCTAACGAAGCTGGGTGTGTGTTTATCCCGAGGAGCAGATGACTTGCCTTCCGACCTATTTATACCCGTCGAGTAGGACCCAACCGTCTACTGTAGGACGAAAAGGAAGATGTTTCGTCCTTCTTCTTCTAGGGTTTCAGCTGTCTATATTGGGTGGATGTCTATGAAGAGAGAGTGAGAGAGATGGGTTCTGACGTGTATGCAATATTAGGGGTTTTTGTGGTGGAAGGGCAAAGGAGGGGGGGGGGCAGCTCCTCCACGTAACGGGCGGTAGTGGCCGGCGATATGAGACGCACCCAACAAGCACACACAGAGAGGCGGGGGCCGGCCGGCGCCGGTGCTCCGTGATGCCACCGGAAAACGTCCGCTCCACCAATGCGGTATACGGTGCTGCGCGCGGCGCTGCTGTCGTCTGCCTTCCCCTCACCACACGCACGTACTCTCATGCGGGACGCGGCGGCCGAGCGCCGCCGGCCGCCCGCGATCTCTCCGGACCGTGTGTCCGGCCGGGCGGCGGCGAGAATAAGGGTCTCTGCTCACCGTGGCGGCGCTCCAGGAGATGGATGGCAGCCGCGGGCGCCCTGAGTGGCACGCAGAGAAGATCTCTGTGCAGAAAAGTAGTCTCATCCGTAGTGTTAGATTAGGGTCATATTGGCTAAGTAGAGAAGGTGCTCATGTTTATAAGTCTTGCCACTCTAATTCAAAGTCATAATTTTGAGTTGGTTAAAATGGTATCAGAGCTAACGGTTGTTGACTCTCATCCATAAACAGTGTACACGTGTCAAAGTCAAAATTTCTTGAGGGGGCAAGTTAGAATAATGTCATATTGACTAGGTAGGAAATGTACTCGTACTTATGAGCCTAGGTCACTAACTCAGAGCCGCGATTTTGGACTGGTTAACATAATATCAGAGTCAAAGGTTGTGAACTTTCCTCCGTTTATCGTCACTCATAAACAATGTACGAAGAATTTGCATGTGAGGGAACAAATTAAAATAGTGCCATATTGTGGGTGGCCGCCGCCCGTGGACCGGCTGTCTCCGGCATGTCCACCAAGTGCTGGCTGCTGTCAGATTCGTAGCATGGCAGCTGCCGGCCGGCGTCCTCGCCGACGCCGGAGGAGACGACGATGGATTCGGGGGCGGGCGTACGTATACAGGACGCGCGCTTGGGTCCTCTGCTGAAGCTGTGCACGGAGGCAGCGATATACTGTTATCACTACACATCAAAAAGGTGTCTCACCTCTTTTCTCCCTCTAAAAAGAATCTCTTTAAAATTACAGATAATTACCAGACACTTTTTAGCAAGTATTGTTGTTACACAAACAAGCATGCTGCTGTTACAACAAAAACTCAAGTAATTAATCATCGTGCAATCAAACACTATTAAATATCTTATATTATTATTAATGTTAAAATTGACATTGGCACAAGTACTTATGTAAGATATTTGTCTACGATCTATGTCAATTTTAAAACTTGCAATATGATTAAGACACGAGTACTTATAACACAAAATATCCATAGCAGATATCAATGTTAAAATCGACATGATATCTTTTTTAATATGCTAACCAAACATAGGGCATGCATGTCCAAATTTCTAGATTACCAATCTCCAGAGTCAACTTGCAGAAACATCAATTAGTACATACATGTGTTAATTAAGAGTTCGGATCGCCTCAATCCCCGGGTGGAGAGAATAACATCAGTCTCAATCAGAAACGACCACGACCCCGGTCCACTCAAGCGGCGGTTCAGTAATAGTTCAATAATGGTAAGGGCTGAACTGCTACCATCGGCAATGAATTGTATTAAGTTTGATAGCGAGTTAGTAAGACGTCGGTAACGATTCAACTTTTTTCTGTAACAAGTTAGTATGACGTCGATAACAATTCAACCCTTTTTGATACTGAGTTAGCGAGTTAGTGAACCGTTATCGAACCATTACCGACGTTTTACTAACTCACCACTGAACTTAATATAACTCATTACCAATGAGTATCAAGTTAGTAATATGTGATCAGTAACGATTTAGCTCTTTTTGGTAATAAGTTAGCGAGTTAGTAAAACGTTGTTGAAGTGTTATCGATATCTTACTAACTCGTTATTAAACTTAATACAGTCCGTTATCGACGGGTAGCAGTGTTCAGCCCTTTTTAGTAACGGTTCGACCCTTTTCGGTGGTAGTTCACTAAATTGTTACTGAATTGCCCCTTAATTGGCATGGGGTTGTGGCTATTTTTTATTGAAAATCGAGGTTGTTCCCTCCACTCGAGGACCGAGGTGATCCAAACTCGTTAATTAATGGGTGATCATCAACTTTAAACACATTAGGTATTCGTGGCCGTGTTAAGTTTATTAGTTTATACAATTAATTGGAAGTAGCCGGGTATGTTTGCATTTTCTTCAATTTTTTCTTCTTCTTCTCCCTTTTCTTTATTTAGAGACTCGATGATGACCTGAGACGGCCATTACAAGAGTTTCTGCGGATATTTATACTACCTTGGGTTCCCAATAATATTGGCACCACAAGAACCGTAAGTCTGAGATGATGGATGAGGTCTCTCTTTATTTATGTATACGCCATAGACACAGGACGACACGGTGAATTCCTTTTACTGTTTTCCTAATTTCATGATCTGGAAGAGAAAAAGCTCAAGGAAGGCCGCCAAGAAGACATGCGTGCATGACGGCATATGACATATATGGTCGTCCCCTTTTTCAGGTCATCAGTTTTGCAGGTTGGAACGAAGGAATGAAGAAGAGAAGGTGCTCCTTTCTTTGGCGCATATAGCTACGTACGTAAGCTCTCTTTTCTTGTACATGCATGTCAGGTAGCTATATACTGTTTCCAAGCTCTTCACGCATCACACCCACCGTGGCATATTGCATGATCTCTCCATGATTGCACCACATATATATGTATGCATATATATATATATATACACACACACACACACACTCACATGTACAGATATATATATATATATGTATATATCTTAATTAGCGGTCAAAATTAATTTCAAATATACATACAGCTGAACTGAAAAGCGCTAGATAGATATCATAATCAAATTAAGTTTCTAATTGTATCACAAACCAATAAAAATTTAGATATGAGGTTAAGAGTTCAAATCGTCAGATTTTGGAAGTCATAAAAAAATGTTCCGCATAGCTATATATCACACCACTTTGTGATCTCACAACACTAAATTAGATGGTTCTCTTTTACTCTTCTGGTTTTTAAAAGATGGGTCTCGGCTACGTACTTAATTACGATGAAAACCCCCAAAAACTTTTATATAATGTGAGACCAAATTTAATTTAAAAAATCTCAAATAGAGCATATTCTCACCTTTTAATAAATCCAATCAGTGTGGTTAGCTAGCTCGCTCACTTGCTCGTCTTTCTTTCCAGTCGAAGGAGAGATAGACACGTTCTTGGAAACCCTAATTGCCCTACCGGGGGGGTTGGAGAGAGAGAGAGGGAGGGAGATGATCGGACTGTCCAACCTAGGGCCGCGCGCCATCTTCTTTGCTTAATATGGAGGAGGAAGAAGACATTGAGACAAGGAGAGCACATCGATGCATGCCAAGCTCTCTTTAATTAATCAGCTTTATAAAAGAGGGAAGAAATGAAGGCGCAACGTATAGGAGGGCGACCATGAAACCCTTTTGCCCCTAAAGCAAGGCTTCGCCTTGTTGCATGGAAATTCTTAATGCATGTACACTACCCTTGTTCATCTCTTCCTAGCTACTACCTTTGTCTTGGACGAAGACTAGCTAAAGCTATCATTAATGGCAAGGGAAAAGTCGACCAAGGGCCCGGACTGAAAGCGTGTCTGGTCATCTAAATCAGTTGTCCCCAACCTAATTTAATTATATATGACTAAGCTCTCATTGTTTTGTGGTCGTTTCGGACTCTGCATGCGGTGATATGCCCCCACTAGCTAGCTAGAGCAGGCCTCAAAAGGGCCTTACACACTCACCCTCACGACTGTGCGACATCATAATATATATAATTCGGTGTGTTCTTGGAAGGGCCTTAAAAGCTTGAGTCAGTCCCTTGAGTAGCTAGTTGCTGATGGATAAATACATTTAACTCAGAAGCAATATACTTATGGTTACCAAGAAAAGTCTAGAAGTATATTTTGCTAGCTCTTTTTATATTTTACAAATATTTTTATATTTTGCTAACCCTCGTTATATGTTACTAATGTCTACTATATTTTACTAACCATTTTACACACTTATCATTAGCGTTCATAAGGAAACCAAATTGGGAGTTAAACAAGTGCATAGTGAAGGTGATATCTTTTTTATTGACAATGAGAAAACTTCCTCCACCAAGGATCGATCCCAAAAGTTGCCATTGAGTTTTGCAGAGCACGAGCAATCTCTGAATGCCCTCTTGTCTTAGATAAGAAGAAGCTCATCTTCCGGCGATATCCAATAAAGACCTGCGGCCACCAATGGAAGCCTTGCCGGAGGCCCTCGCCGCGCGCAAGCCCTCGCATGGCCGCAGAAGCCTCGTGGCCTCGAGGCAGAAGCCCCCGCGCACTGTGAAGCCCTGGTGCTCTCGTCGCAGAGCCCTCGCCATGGACCCTCGAGCCCTCGAGCCATCGCCGCAGAGCCCTCGAACCCTCGAGCCCTCGCCATGGACCCTCGATCCCTCGCCATGCATGCCAAGCTCGGAACCCGCCTGCGACCATGGAGTGTTGTGGAACCTTCGCACCCTCGCTCTAGGGCGTCATTTGCTATTCTGAGATAGTTTCAATTCAAGAAATCTTCCACCTCCTTCTCTAAAGTTTCGGTCATGTAATTTTGTCCTTATTCTAGAGTTTCGCCTAAATATGTGCTCAGGTGTTTCCCCTTTTTTGTGCACTAGAGTGGTGGTGCTCGACTTATCCAAGTTGATTTTTATTTTGTTTTTGTTTGTTAACCCCTTTTATCTTGTGCTCAAATTCTTTCTCATCGTTCTCTCGAGTCTTATTCATAGTCGTGATTTTCTCAACGAAATCATCAATCTGAACGATATCCACACTTTTTTGATATGATCATCTGATTTTAGAGCAGTTGTCAAACTCCTCCAAGAGAGTTCATATCTTTGTTATTCAATCTTCAAAGCACATGACTTCTAATAAAATTAAAGTTATATTTATCTTCGTTGTTTTATGTTTGTTTCTTTCTAACTTCTTGTTGGAAAGTTTCAGGGTTACTTTTTTTATCTGTAATCTTGTATATATATTTTTCTTGTCTTAAGAGTATGACAAAGGCATGTGTTATTTGTCAAAAAAAAAAAAGAATTTTGTGGTGCACCATTTCATGTATATCTATAAGTGATAATCTCCTTCGAATCATGCTCGCAAAAAATAATCTCCAAACACACAGTTATAAGCACATAAAACTCGGTATTATTTTTGTTACAGTGCATTTAATTTATTTATCGATCTCACGTGCTCTCTCTCTTTTAATTATGTTGAAGAAAATGATGGATTCATACGTACGTACGTACGTTTCAACTAATGAATATTGGTTCATATATATATGCCATCTTAATTACATGTAGGCCATTTTCAAGACAAGATCTACTTGCTGGTCTCTTTTTCATAATTGAGAGAGGTACTAAATATTAATTGCTGTTCTTCTTATCCACTATATCTTTTTGGGTTGAAAGCTTGATGAGAAGCTATGTGAGTACATTTATCTCACTCCCTGTCAACTTCACATTCTTTGCTGATACATGACACATGCCACATCAGATAGTGTGATGACTAAGGGCTTGTTTTGGTTGAATATTAAAAAGACAAAACATACAATTTAACTTTAAGAGTCTTATATCAAGATATAAGCATATGTTTAGAGGTTGATTAATGCATCATCAAACGACAGAAATACCCAACCATTTTAAAGGAATACGAAGAAAACAAAGAAAATTCTAGAAAAGCCAAGAAAAAATAAGATTATTTATCATCCGTTTTGCTCCGGAAAAGTTTTTAAGAACTCTTAAAACACGATGGGACAGAAGAGGAAGCATATACATGCACCGGCATAGAAAGGGGATGAGAATGAGAAGGGTTGGATGGAGATCGCCCTCTTGCCGATAGAGCAAAAATTTGGGCTAATTAAGTGCCCCCAGAATTGGAATTTGCGGCGTTAATTAATGTTTCTTCCTCTTTCTTAAAAAGAAAATCATATCTAATAGCATCGCTTAATATTTTACGATCGAGGCATATTCAGTGGTAAGTGGTTGGTTGAGAGGCTTGATCAGATGATTGTCAAACAGTCTAAAAGCTCTCTGGTCAGTTCACCGCAGAAGTTCAAATCGGTCAATCCAGTGCAGAAGTTTAAACTTAATTTAAAGCATATCTCATAGAATAATATATGGTTTACAACAATATAACTATATGGATTTATAAGCATCAGAGAATGATTAGATAACACACAGGGCAAGAGGGATAAAAGGAGCATACAATATTTAGACTGGCCTCTGTTCACAAATTGGTAGTCAAAGAGATATGACTGGATTCCACATCCCAGAATGGGTGCTTTCATATAAGATAGACATGAACCCTCCCCCTCTCTCACACTACTCTGGCTATCAGTGCTGAATGATCAGAGCATGCATGAATGAAGCTTTCACTTGCCATAAACAAATGAAGGGGAGACACATGAAGCTCTATGGGGGTGTTTGGTTGCATGATATATAATGACAGTTTTTATTTAATTTTAAAAATTGTAAGAAAACTTGTTAAAAGAGGTGTTTGACAACCTTGACAATTTTATGTTTGGAAAGTGATTTTCTTCTTAAACAAAAAAAGAGGGTCTCACCTCTTTCTTTTTTCTTGTGGTCCCCCACTTTGTTTGGTCATGAATGACAGTAACCCTTTTTTGTTACCACATCTCTCCAAACATGATAATTTTATGTCATGAGTTGGTTCATTTTTATTTTAATATAATTTTTTATCATGAAAGTGTACAAAAAATTATCATGCAACCAAACACCCCATTACTGATTATGTTCTTGCCTGGGCATGTAGGAGTTTGCAACATGGCATGCATGCATGCATACACAAACGCCCACATTGGCATTGGGATTCTTTAATCTATATATTACTTTACTAAATCATCTGGTTGGAGAAAATATATAATTTTCAATTCATACATATAGAATAGAATCTACATTAATCAACGTGTCTTATATGCATTGTATTTATTGATTAATATATGTGTGTGTGTCTACAATTCTATCTCCAAGCAGATCCAGTTTTAGCTTGATAGGCCATTCAGCAAAAGCTACCCTATAAGAATGGCATGCTTGAATATTTCTACACATCATATATTCCTCCCTTTCTGGTGAATAATCTCAACATAAAATCCGAATCAGCTCAAGACATAGGTGCTCTTTGATTGGTTTTAACACATCTCTGACCTTTGATTCGGTGAGATTGGTAGATTCAGGTCATTTGATTCAATATCTTAATTAATCTCTAATGCCCTGTTTGGTAACATTATTAGGTATTTCTATCACTGTCAATTTTAAAATTGATATTGATAGGAACCATTAAAAGGTGTTTGGTTAGTTATATCAATTTTAAAATTTGTAGTGTAAACAAAGCATATTATGTAATACAAGTGTCCACTTGTATTACTTTTGATATTGATACTCCGACGTTTGAAAATATTAATATCAATATTGATATAGTACCAAAAATGAAACTCTAACCAAACAGGGCATAAGCAAACCTCTTATATCTTAATAAACGTCCTCTTAAAAATAAGCTGTATGAATTAACCTTTTAGCTTTTAGACATAATTTCTTTATAGGGAACGGAAACATCATGCATGAGACAGCTAAAGTAAGCACTAAATCAATTGATTGGCAGGTAAACATCTTGACTAGCTAGGTGAATGGTTAGACATGAAATTAATGTAGTATTTGATTTAACTTAATCAAATGTCTAGAGTCTTAATTTAATTTCTAAATACAAAATATTAATCGTCCATCTCTGAAAATATAAAAAAATTTAGTTGACCACTTAAAATTAAGTGATATTTAAGAGGTTGTTGTCACATTCAAGCGTTTGTTCAGATGCTTTATCAGACCGTTCAGATATCTAACCTTTAGCCGATTTAGAGAACAGACTTCAATTAAGCTAAAACAAACGGTGCCTAAGAAATTAGATTTCATATCAAGCCAAAACATATACATATATATATATTAGTGGACCATATGAATCTTTATACCTGGGAGGGCAGAGACAAGTCCAAAGCACTGGCTTTATTCTTATCAGCACAGGACATGCTACCCTTTTGGACATAACTCTCTTATGAAATTGGCCGGCCCAAATAGGGGGTTGGAATTTGGAGTGGGTTTATTGGGCCTACTCTGTTCCTCTTTCAATCTAGGAATAATTTTGATATATTCTCAAGTTTTTGGGATAAACTATGATTATTTTCAAAATAAAATGTAGCAAGCGGGACATTATAGGGTGTTTGGTTGCATGATAATTTTTTGTACACTTTCATGATAAAAAATTATATTAAAATAAAAAGTGAACCAACTCATGACATAAAATTATCATGTTTGGAGGGATGTGATTACAAAAAAGAGTAACTACCACACATGACCAAACAAAGTGGGGGACCACAAGAAAAACGAAAGAGGTGAGACTCTTTTTTTGTTCAAGAAGAAAATCACTTTTAAAATATAAAATTGTCATGGTTACCAAACACCTCTTTTAACAAGTTTTCTTACAATTTTTAAAAATTAAAATAAAAACCTTCATTATCATGCAACCAAACACTCCCATTAGAGTTTTCCATGAAAGAAGATCAAGAGAAAGGAGGGGCCTTCATGGTCAGAGGGCTCCAGCAGTTGCATAGAAGAGAAACACCAAAATAACCGTGTAAGTTCGAAAAAAAAGAAGGAAATTGGCACGCAAATAAGTTAACTTTTCACGTCCAAAACAAATTATAACGATCCAAAGTAACAAAAAGTATTTGTCTTGAATGATATATATTTACGGGGTGTTTGGTTGTATGATAATTTTTTTGTACACTTTCATGATAAAAAAGTGTATTAAAATAAAAAGTGAATCAACTCATGATATAAAGTTATCGTGTTCGGTGAGATGTGATAACAAAAAAGAACAACTATCATACATGATCAAACAAAGTGGGGGATCACAAGAAAAAAGAAAAGGGTGAGACCCTCTTTTTTTATTTAAGAAGAAAATCATTTTCAACATGTAAAATTGTCATAGTTACCAAACACCTCTTTTAACAAATTTTTTTTATAATTTTTAAAAATTAAAATAAAAACCTCTGTTATCATACAACCAAACAGTACCCATTACTATTTATATTATTGGCAATTAAGAATATACCTCCGTAGATTGTGTACGGCTACCTTCCACCACTGTTGTTGTTATTAGGGCTACAAATAGGTTAGATTCAGTAATGAAATGATCAAGATTCGATTCCAATTTCGTTAATGTTAAGATATTTCGATTCCAGCAATTTTGGAGTCATTATATCCTGACTTCTATCTGATTTCAATTAACATATAATTACTAAAACTTAATGTAATAAATTTGATAATTTTCAATAGACATTCTAAATATTAATTTTTATTCAAAAATAAGTTAATAGTTAACATATAATCACTAAGCTTTGATGTAATTGTTTTATAATTTTATTTTTAATTTTTTATAATCTATTTAAAATTTAATTTAAATAATTTAGTTTATGTATTTTTATTTTTCAAAAAAAATAACTAAAAATAAAATTAACTAATTATAATTTTGGTAGTTCATAGCATATAAAATAAATTTTAAATTTATCGATTTTTATCAAAATAAATAACAGCTAAATGGGGTCAGCGTGGTCCCCACGAAAATTACCAAATCTGGGATCTGGTTATCTGGGTGTCTTCCATCTTCGATCAGCCAAGGCAGGTGCGTGACATCATTTTTTCTATTTGACGTCAGCTTCTAGCGCATCTCCCAATATAAATGTTGCGTTATTTCTTTCAGTCTAATTTCCGAATAAAACCTCGAATTTTCACGTCCCGACAAACTCTAAAACCCCCCCTCCGCCGCCGAGCGGCGCACCTCCCTTCTCTCTCGTCCACCGGTGACCGCCGCCTCACCTTCATGCCGTCTCCCACTCCTCCCACGGCAAGCAGCCGCATGGCCGAGGCGGCAGCCGTGGTGGCCGAGTACCCCGGCCGGCTTTGGAGGGCGATTCTCTCTCTGCTCCCTTCCGCGGACTCGGTGCTTCCCGGGAGGATATCGCGGGTCTTCACCTCGGGATATTCTCCCCGCAGGTGGAGGCGCCGAAGAAGACCCGGGGGCCTTCCCCTCCCCCTCCTTTCCAACGTTGTGGAATCGTCCCTGTGAGCTTTCCTTTATTTATTTTTCCCTTGTTTTGCTCCCTGGACTACCGTGGCCGACCCATCAAGTATGAATTTCTTTATCGTTGTTTCGAATGTTTCGTACATTACTGACAGGCATCGTTGGTTTGAATGAAATGACGATGAAAATAACATATCAAAAATAAATGGGAGAGCTTGTGCCCTTTATTCATACTGGATAATGTATGATAAAATAATATCTTCGACAAATTCTTTCTCATACTGGATTACATAACTAATTTTGTAGCAGGACTAATTTTGTAGCATTCTGCTTTAAGGAATTATACGAGTAAATCAAATTAGCAACCTTTCCAGAAAGTCACTCATTTCCGGACCGCTCCCAACAAAACAAGTGCGACTCAACCTCTGAAAAATGGTTAACTAGTGTTGTTGATAATCTACTGATTTAATGTCTTGACTTATTCACAAACGGGGTTATCACACAGTATCCTTATTAAGAAAATAGAAGGATACAGCGTTGATATTTTCCAGTCTCATACATACTTTGCCCCACGTTTTGACAACTCGGTTTCAACATCAAGTACCAACTTATTTGACTTTTGAATGCTCTTAGGGTCACAACTGAAGCATCTAGGTTGCTTGAGGTCTTAGATGACATTTTGGACTGCATATTGTCAAGCCTACATGATATTCAAAAGAATTTACAGTTCTGGGAAGCTCGAGCAGAGGTACATTGTGGTGTTATTATTCGATACAGGCATTTTTTTTTTGAAAAATCAACAAAGCCATTTTTTATCTTTTCACCTACAGGGAACATATGGTGAGAAAGTATACTTTATGGTCTTTGAACGAGGGCCAAAGGCTTTCTTTGAGGAGACAGTCCGTTTGATAGGCAGAAGGGGTGTTGAAGGATCTTCTATGCAACGTCTTCACCACTCTGCAGCTGCCATGATTTCTGAGAGAATAGCTGTCTTAACTGATCTGCAAAATTATCTGGCTAGGCTTCTTGCACAGGTCTTTTTAATCTCCATATCCACTACTATTATGTTTATTTGGTCAGAGAAATGTTTTTCTGAAATCTTGCCATTAGTTACCAGTAGACATACAAAAGAGCTGAGTTGAGCCAGCCACATATTGTGCTGCTTAAGCTCTTTTTGTTCATTTTTCAACTGAGCTTGGCTGCTTCATGCCTTCATCCAGTTTGAAAATAGTTGTTCGAGCTCTGTTACTAGATACTTGTTGTATCATTTTGTGGCATCTTTAAGAGTCAATCACACTGTTTTATCCAATATGAGATCATTCTCGCTGCATGTATATCAAAGACTACTGAACACACTAGTTCCATCAGCATTCAAATTTCTAGTAACCACAGCATGGTATCTGTTCACGTGGGTTCTGTTTCTTCTCTCCATCCTACAATGTAAAGGCCTCCACTTTTGCTTTATGCTACTCTCCAGGCCGAATCACATTGCTGTAAACTAGATTCCAAGGTTCATAGTTATGTGATATAGAAATTCTTGGATTTGCATCTTCACCAGTGATTTACATTATGGGACCAAGTTCTCCTAGATTGTGTCGATGATGCGTCTTCACGGTTCTTGTGAGTGCCAACATAATATGATCCCCTGATGTGGTATCCATTGTTTTTTTCATTGGCTGATTGGCCCTTTGCTTTCATAGTGTAATTATGATGATTATTAGTTTTATGGCTTATAATTGGTGATTTGAGCTTATTTGATTCAATTTCATGATATATACTTACACTATGATGTTTAGGCCTTACATATTCCTATTCCAATAATCTTTTAGCTTATGCACAATTTTTTTTTACTTTTACATAATTGTGCATTTTACAAAAAAAATTGTGTCACGTTTAACTGTGTTATGAACAATTTTAGGGATCTTCTACCTCTCAGGTTAAGAACTTTTGTATGTTGTCCTGTTACTTGTGTAGGTTTATACAGAGATTGACAAATATGGCGAAGGTATATCAAGGGACCTTGAAAAGTCATTGCCGGTGTTATTAAAGACTATCAGTATTGTGTTTACAAAATTTGAAGAATCAGTTGGTCACTCAAAACAAATATATGAGGTATTTAGTGTATTTTTGTTGGTTCTGGATGCTGGTGTCAGAAATTTTGATCCCATTCCTACTGTAATTGTTGAGCATTCTGCACAGTACTTTCTTACAACATTATTCTGACCTTTCATGCTTCAATAATGTCACAGAGTGACTATTCTATCTCTACAGCTGGTTGCAACTCATGTACACTTAAGTTCGAAAAAGTACCAACTTATGATCCTGAGAACTCTCAATTGACAGATACTGAAATAAGAGATGCAATCAATTTGATTTATCAAAATCTTGATCTTCTGGATGCTTATGTATATTTTATGGTAGGCATACTTCTTCTGACATCCAAGAGGTTTTGAGATTTTTCTGTGCATGGTAGGGAAATATAAAGAGGTCTGAACATTTGAGACACTTTTCATTTTCTTGTCAGATTTCTAAATGCAAGAAACCACATAGAATGAACTTGTACTGGTTAAGATACACCTGCGGAGCAGTTGGCCTCTCTGTATGTACTGTTTGGCTTTTGCGGCATAGTAAACTGATGGGAAGTGATGACATTGACAAATGGATTCGAGAAGCAAAGGAATCAACAAGTGCATTTTGGAAAAGTCATGTGGAACAACCTGTGAGGACTACATTTTCCATTTTATTTTGCATTTCCTTCACAGTTTTTTGCTGTGCAGTTATCTATTAGAAATATCTGTAGTCTATAAATAAATTAACGTGTCGTACTCTGTCATTCAGTCATTGTAGTTTGTATATAACTGTCCACTTTCCTTCCCAATTTATCCTTGTTGCAACCATATGGTTGATCATCAAGATTCAATGCAAGGACAATGCTTAACTGGTATCTTCCATGGTGTTTACTATGATGCATGCTTAAGGTGACCATTTTTTATGTTATCGTTGATTCATTTTTTGATTTCAGTAAAATGCAACCTGATTTATGGTAACTTTTAAGAAAATTAAGTACATATTTTTATTTCTTAATATGAAATTGATGAAGCCATAAAATGTTGCTACTTTGGACATTATTTATTTTTTTACTGAAACAGGAACTGATGAAAATATGAAAATGTTGACTGGCTATCTAGTATTGTCCTAATATCTTAAAGGGAGAAAATAAGTGGCTTGGTTACCTTCCTGCTATTCTTTTTCTGGTGAGTCTGTTATGCATGCTAGAAACTGGAACACCTTAACTTTAACGCTGATGTTAACCCATATTTATTTTATTTCCTATGAATTGCTAATTGGCAAGTGGTCAATGTAACTGTGTAACCACTAAGATGTAACATGAGACATTCAATTGCCCACTATCAAACCCAGGAGGGCCAGGACTTACTCGTTCTACCCATGTGCATGCTCATGATGAGGGTGCCACAGGGACAGGGAACATTGTGCTCCATGTTCATGTCTCAGGGACCATGTCATGCTTCTTTCTTTACTTTTTGCTGTCACTCGCTGTATATTTCATATACAAATGTTTTATACTTCAATTTTTTTTCCATCTTTTGCCAACAACTCGCAGCTTTACTCTATAAGAGATGAACTGTTTGAGACATTTAGGAGGCGACATAAAGGTGTAATTGAGCAGGAGGAGGTGCAACTAACTGAAAATTCTCTTCATAGGTTTGGCCTCTGTTTTTCTGCTGATATCATGATGCTTTTTCGTGACATACTTTTTATATTTATTTTGTTATGATTTTGCATGAAGATAATTAACTAGTCATTGAATGAAGGGTCATGCTACCATCTAATTTCAGATTTACAATGGTCATTTGGACATTTATCTCTATGAATGTATTATAACTAGGTCTAGTTATTTGTTGTACACTGATCTACTTGCTTCACATTATTTACTTTTACCAAAGTAGCTTGCTGTCTGATATATCATCGCATTCTTAATAATATCATACATCTTAGTCATCAGCATACAGTATGTAGGTCCAATGAGGATCACAGGCTCACAGCTATTAGGCGGAGTTTTACGGTGAACTGCATGTGTCTATTGGCATCTCAAATGTTCTTCCTGGCTACAAGGGACAGTTGATGCATTTAAGGATATCATAGGACCAGTTTGGTTCTGCAATCTAAGATAGTTTGACCTATTCTTGGAAGCCCTAGCTCCTGCACTCTATTCTGAAAACTAGACCTTGTAAAGTGCAAGCCCATGCAGATGGGGATGGTTATCTGTGTGATGGGATTACCGTCTTTCTGTTACAGCTTTCTGTCATGAATCTCATTTTATTGCCATGACACGTTCATTTTGTAGTTTGTGTTTTTATTCATGCCCAATATGTGGGTAAATTTGTTATTACTGATGTATATTATCTTCTAAGCTTAAACTAAATGTTGCATGCGTTTATTTTTTAGGATGCTATTGGCATTCAGTGAACAAACTGTTGGCAGAAAGTTTCCCGAAGATTCAACCTATCAAGAAATGCTGGAGATAGTAATGTCTAGGTAAATGTTTCTCTTTGTAGTCTAGTTATGTCCAAGCTTTTAATTTCACTGCTTTTACAATGTTGTCTTGGAATATGTTTATGCTCAAGGCACTTCAGGCAATAGTTTGTTAAAAAGGATATCACATAACTAGGTAATGCAAGATTACTAAGCTCAGCCCTAATGATGTGCATATGATCATAGAGGAGGCAAGTAATCGGTTGGACTATCAATTTCATACACGCAGGTATAATACTAAATTAATGTAGCATCATAATTAAACAAGTAAATTTGGTCAAGCTGAGACAGATTCCATGTTTTTATTTCTTCAGTCAAGGGCATTTCTTTTGGGCAAATTTGGCCAGACTGATTGGTGAGACCAATGTCAACTGAGACAGGGAAGTGATGTGAGCAAGGCAAGTTAACCCTGGAAAACTCAGTGAAAATGACCTAAAGTACTTGCATAGAAATCGGAGGCAATTCTGGTCATCACATCATCTAGAGGATTTTACATAAGTACAAGAAGCTGGAAAAACAAATAAACCAAACATGACATGAAGCTCAGAGGTAAAAGAAGATGATTTTACACACACAAACACTTCCAGGCAAAAAAGGTGTCTCTGAAATGGGATGGATCTGAACCCAAATAAGCGAAGGATCATTTTTTAACAAAAGTTGCTGCCTAGTAAAGAGTAAATGAAGGATTATCAAACTGCTCCTGAAAAGTCCTGTTTTGAGATCTCCATATGAACCATAACGTTGCCGACAGTGAAAGATTCCACAGGACTACCTGGCTGCTCCGTGGATTAACACTTATTCCACTATTGGATTCGATGACAAGCAGACTGAGGATCATGCCAAGGAATCTTCCAGCTCTTAAATAGAATGTGCCGGTAGTTGATAATGCCACAACAAAAGAACAAATGATCAGAACCACATTTAAAAATCTGCAAGAGATACACTACTCACGAGCCTTCCCCTACAAATTTTTCATACTTTGGATGACCCTTTTCTATAGTTGTCAAGGTGCCTACCTAGGTGGCAAGGTGCTTTTCAAGGGGTGCCTTGCCAAGGTGTCCTTTGGGGGGCTCAGAAGGGGTCCAAGGTGTCCGCAATTCCTGGACGCCCATTTAATCATAGTGTAAACATGTTTTACTATCACTTATATTATTATATATGGTTAAGATTTGTGAATGTAAATATATGTTGAAAAGTTATAAAATTCTCTCTGAACCTGAACCCTCTTTCTCGTGATTACCTCTTTTCCATAAAATATATACCAATGCATACATATTACAAAAATAAAATCATATTTATGTGTTTGCACACATAAACACATATTCAATTTTAACAGACAAGAATAATTGTATTTATGTATGTATGTTTGTATGTATACAATATATAGTATTAACATTTAATTATATATATTTGTATATATATGCATATACATGCATACACACATATATAAACATTTAAGGCTACTGTCTTGACCACTTAGGCGACGTCTAAACAGCCACCTTGTCACCTAAGTATTTTTGGCACCCTGAAATGCCTTGGATGCCTTGTTGCCTTAACAACTGTCCTTTTCCAAAAGTGATCACACCATTTTCCACCAAGGTACTTCCACACACCCCTCCCTCCACCCCCCCCCAAAAGCCTATTTGACTGAGAAGGAATCACCCCTTTAGGAAGCCCATGCATCTTATCATTCCGAGAATCATGACAAGAGACTTCTCAAAAGGCCCATGAGGCTCAATAGTTCACCGAATTTATCTTCCTCTTGAAAGAGAATGACCACTTATTCTCCAAGGCCTCACTGCCCCAGAATGAACACACCCTGGCATCCCTATTTACTGCTACCCTGAACAGCAAAGGAAACCGCTCGGCAAGCTTCACCTGATCCGCTCAATGATCCAACTAGAACCTGGTCCTCTTGCCATTACAGAAACAGTCAACGAGACATGAAGAAGTTCCAATTCTAAAGCACACCCTTTCAAATTCCAGAAGGTCTTCAGCTTATGCTTTCTTAAAGTTTAGTTGTTTCTTACTTCTCTTCCAGATATGAGAAGGAGATGATGCATCCACTCCAGAATCTCATTGGTGGTGAACTTCCTCGTGCTTTACTCATTCAGGTATTTGTTTCCAAACTATTTCCAACAAATTCAGAGTTTCAATTTCATGCTTAACATTATTTGCTGATGAATTCTCATTTCTTTCCAGGTTCAGAAGCTCAAACTTGATCTTGAGACGTAAGTTGTAGATCCAATGCACTATGTTGGAACATTTGAAGAAAGATTTACCTGATGACTTTGATTATTTTATTTCTTATTAGGGCAATGCTAGAACTTGATCAGATTCTCAAGGCAAATGAAATAAATTTTGCTATTCTAGCTGCGCTTCCAGCTTTCTTTCTTTCAGTTATATTGGCACTACTAGCACGAGCTTGGTTAAGCAAGGCAAGAAAAGTTGTTACATACGTTTTAGTTACTTTCTACCATTTCCATATCCTTTGCCTATTGTTTCATGATCAGCTAATTTGATCCACACTATGTTCGAAGATTTAGTTGTTCTTACCTTCTGTTAAAATGACAGGATAAAGGAGCAGAAGGCCGTGGCAGAATTGCCAGGATACAGAGAAGATTACTTCTTGTTGATGTTGAAAGAAAGATATTGCAATTCCAGATGTGTATGGATCAAGGACTGGTAGTAATTCAATCTTCTTCTCCCTTGCCTCAGCATCTCACAAACTGCTCAGTAGGTCTTGGTTGTTGTCCTATGAATACTGGGATAGCTTCACCTGCATCTCTCTCTTCTGCGGTTCACATGCTTTGCCAAGGAGGAAGATTTAGTTATATGGTACATAGAGTGAGATAATTAAGATGCCAAAGTCTAGGCCAATGTGCAATTAGGGAAAATCGAATAGGATGACCCCATTATGAACTAGATGGAATATGGTCAGGAATCAGGATAACTGAAATGAATCACGAACCTGCTAAGCTAATGGGCTGCATATTTTTACATGTTCCAGGAGGAAGATGCTCTATGTCTACTTGGCTTGGTGTTGTACGGCTTAGATCGCCTATCTACAGCTGTAGAAGGACATGCGAGAGCGACCAGTGAATGGTCGAGGTGAAATACTACTCCTTGAAGTTTTTTTTCTTCTTCCTTTCTTTTCGGGTAATGCCTCTTAAATGTTCTTGTTTCCAGCTTGAAACATGACATCATGGACCTCGGAAAGCATGGCTTGGGAACCTCTTACAAGCTCTCCGTGACATCACGGATGGCAACTGTCTATGCCTGCATGCTTCCCTCTTCACGAAGAAACTGATCAGTTTTGTTGGCTAGTAGTAACTCAGCGAAGAACTGATTTTTGTGAGCACAAAGAGTTCCACGCTCGTGGGGTGTTTGGTTGCACCAAGTTTTTGTTACAAAAATATGTTTTGTAGCAAAATTTGCAAAAAACAAAAGTGTTTAGCTCTCATTAAAAAACATTTTTATATAATATTTTTTTACAAGAAAATGGTGAGATTTTTCTCTTTTTTTCTGGTTCTTCCGCCTTTTATAGTTATATAATTCCTACTCCTTTTTGTTATCCTATCTCACCAAATATGATAATCTTATGTCCTAACTTATCCTAGATTTTATTTAATATAAATTTGTATCATAAAAATAAATAAAAAAGTTATTGTGCAACTAAACACTATTAAGGTACATTTGTATCAGTGTAGGAAAGGCAGCTGGCGTTAAGCTTTTCCTGATAAGGGTTAAGGTGTCGTGAAATGATTTCTTTAAAACTTTATTTTGGAGGAAAAGTCTTTAATTTTTTTTAAAAAACATTTGGACTGTTGTCCTGATACATGGTCATTGGCCTAAACGTTTATGTTATTTTTTCTGGGTTTCTTATTGGTTCATACGTGCTTTTCAAGAGTAATTCGTTAAGGCTATTTTGTAATTTTCTTTTTATTAACATTAATTTTTAGGTCCCTTGTTGACAGAGGTACGTATTTTTTGTAAAGCATGAGATTTCAATTATTTTTACGGTTTTATTTCTAGGGGATAAATTTGGAAATGTAAAATAATCGTAAGGATTGATATGTAAAATTCCTGTAATAAAATATAAATTAATTTAATTCTTTTAAAGTCTTCGTAAACGATAAAACTTTGAAGTCATGAAGTTCAAAATATATTTTACTAAATAATTTGGAAATAGTTTACAACCAACCAAATAATTGAAAATATGTTCAGAAAGGCATGTCAAATGATTAGGATATTTGTGTATTCTTTTACTTGGAAAGTTAATCCTTGTAAAATATTTTTACAGCTTTCTTTTTTATTTTCAACCAAATAGACCCTAAGGAGCCTATTTGGTACTAGACTACTTAGGAGATAAATCTATTGTATCTCTTAAATTTTAAGAATAAATGAAATTTATCTCTAAATTAACCTTGTACGAGATAGTCTCTGACGAGATGTTTGGTTGTAACATATATTGAGTTTTTGTTATAATTTATGTTTTTGTAACAAAATTTTTTAAAAGAGATACTTTTTCACAAATTTATGTTTTTAAGAAAATATTTTTAAACAAAAAAAGATGAGACCTTTTTTCTATCTAATGATCAGGTATAGATAACTTTTATTTATTTTTTATAACATATTTCTAATATTTTGTCATTCATTAATTTATATTTTATTTTAATATAATTTTTGTCACAGAATACATAAAAATTTATTAGACAACCAAGCGCCCTTCGAAGGTACGGGCTGACACCCCCACCCCCCGCTAAAGGATACAGATGATGGATCGAACAAACGGTCAACAACTAACATCCGACGGGTATCCGTTTAGGAGTTTCCGGTACGGCTCTGCGGACGAGACCAGCTCAATTCCGCGAATCTGGCCTCAAGCGCGGTCCAGCCCCAGAACCACGTGGACCCATTAAGGTAAGAGCGGGTACCCGAAATCCTTACTGGGCCACACCAGCCCGTTAAAAACCGGTTAGAGGACCGATAAATGGGCAGGCCTCTCGTCCAGGTTGCCGTCGCCAAAATCTGCTTTTGCCTTCCCCATCTAGGGTTTTGGATTTTGGGCCCATCGCCGGATCCCCGCCGCGGCCCTGCTGCTCCGGCGGGGGCCGTCGCCGCCGCGGTCAGGGCGAAGACCTGGTGCCGCGCCGCCTCCCGTCGTCCTCTACCTCCGCGGTCACGAACGCTCCTCGGTCGGCCACCCCCGGGAAAGCAGGCCGAGAAAGTGGTCTTCTCCGGCGGCCCGATCCAGTTTGATCCAGCGATTCAAATGGCGCCCGCGCTCCTGACCGTTGGTAAGAAAGCCTTGAAAAGTTGTTGACCTTTGTGTGGCGGGAACTCTGGCCGGCCGCTGTTAGTGCTGTGCTGTAGCCGGGGATTCGTTCCAAGTTCCTCAGACGATTGCGACGAGATCGTCTTCAGAGGATCCTTCAGATTTCCTTCTAGTGACGGGTCTCCGGCGATTACAATGAAGTTGCTGTCCTTTCAGACTTCTCTCCGTTACCTCTGAGTTTTAACGTAAGCGGTGATCCCGAGGCGTTTATTCAGGATATGACAGTTTTCTTATCGAGCTGAGTTCCAACGTGAGCCCGTAGGACGGTAGGTTGTTCGTCATCTCATGCTGAGTGATGACTGGGGTAAGCTTCCTTCTCTGGTTGACGCATTGTGCCAGCGTTGACCTCGTCCATTGACCTGGGGGTACCATGGCAAGTCTACTCGTTCTTTCTCAAATTGGTTGGCCAGAAATTCCATCGGCAGACACTGGTGTGAATCAAGTCTCGTCCAGACAAAATCACGTATGGTGTTTTGTAGAAAATCTAGTTGTGACCGTGACAACTTAATATATTGAAATCCTAGAACCTTTGCTCTGAGCATGCTGGCAGATTCTTGATGTCACCTTTATATCCCGTCAAAGACTAGATCTGTCTCATGCTATTTGGCTCCATACAATAGTTTGGTGATTTTTGCTCGGATTATAGCTAGGCACATTCATTTGGGGTGTGGATGTTGCGCGAAGCTAGTTAACAGGAGAACGTTTACAAGCTTGGTTTACTGTGTGACTGGTGAATAATGGTATTTTATTTCTTTCATTATCTTGGTGATATTTCCAACTTGGTGGACACGAATTCCAGCGTTATTTGATAAAAAATGCTTGTGATGTTATGGATTCGAGGCTTTGCTTTCTCATGATCTTCTTTCTTCATACAACTGTCTTGAATTTTTTACATTGCTCCACAGTTTATTCTAATTGGCATCTTTCTGTTGTAAAATGTTTTTCTCTTTTTCTTCTGCTTCTATAGTTATTCAATCAATGTTTTGTGATTCTTGTAACCAGAATAGCACTTGAAGTTCAGTCTTGTCTGAGTTTTTGACATTTAAATGACATCATAACCCAAATGGACATAATAGTAGTGATATTTGTTTTGATGTTTTATTTTACATGCTCTGTTACTGTGACATTGGGTTTAGGAGAACATAATAATAGCTCATCATGAACATTGTGTCATTCTTGGTTAAGGATTGGTCGCAGGTGCATTTTGGCAGCCCGCACAAGGCGGCTAAGTACTTGGAAGTATTTTCACTTTTTGGTTCTTACTTTTTGTAATTTAGGTTTCCTCTTATTTACCTTCTCTGAAGATGAGCTCCCCCCCCCCTTCTTTTCTCCTTTTTACGTTATGTTGTTTTGCTACTTACCTACTTTTCTTCACTTCCTTATTAATAGACAATTTGGACCTTGGACCGTCCTCAAAAAATAATGGATTTGCCAAAGTCACTATTCCAAAATTGTGAAGAATAAATATATGAAGAAGTTATATAATTATGTATAGGTTAGAAAACATGTTTTTATGTTTTTCTTGAGCAACCACCATTCTTCAATTATCACTGATATTTTGTGGTGTTTGTCCAATCCAGAAGTGGCTGATGCAAATTGACATTGGCCGCCTCCCTCCAAGTTTTTATAACGCCTTAATATAGCATGACGAATGTGGAGTTTTGGAACTCATTAATGCTTCCGGAGTGCTATGAGATTATTGTTTTGTGTAGATATTTCTGAGTAATTTGAATCATATAATGCAGTCTTAACTTTGACAATGAAGTTCTACAAAAGATTGAGCTTAATTGCAGGCAGATCAGTAATCATATTCTTATCCCCAAAATTTTTGTGTGTTTTCCCTTCTTAATTTGTGCTTCACTGATTATTGTTTCATTTTTCATTAACCACGATGGAATGATGGACATTGGTTATGTCCAGTTACAATCTTTTGGCATTAATTATCATTTCATTGTACTCTGTAGTTCAAGATGGTACTTAAAGACCTTTTCTTCTTGGCTTCCTAGCTATTTTTACCATCTTGTGAATTATGGATCTTTATCCTTGCATGTAGAGAACCTAATTTAAGGTTATCATGCATGCTTTTCTCAAGTATATAAGGGATTTTTTATCGCAGATGGTACTACTTTTTGTTAATAAAAGCAAAGGTTAAGTAATGGACTTCAGAGAATTGCCTAGGAAAACCAAGGAGCACATATCCAAAAGAAACCTATAGAACATAACACCACCCCCAGTAACAATAACTATTTCTCCTTCACATAGAAAAGGGTAGACATGGTAGACATGTCTATTTTGCCATAATCCGGGGTCAAATTTTTACCTTTATTGGTGATGCATCATTTCACATCCCCTAGAACCAATTCAGATTTTAGAGCTGTCTGTTCTAACTTCAATGAACTTTTAACACCAAGCTTGTAAGTGCCCTCATTTGGGGTGTGTCCTTTTTCAGAAACATCCAATCCAAGTAGAAAATTTTTATAAGATAAGTTTTAATTAACTCTAATAAGAAGTGTCCATCACATGGACACAGCCCTCTGGAAACGTCTTCATTCAATTTGTATCCATGGACCAATGATAATGGGTGCGAATTGCACCCATGATTGCTCTAATGGCTCTTTTTGGCCCTTCTCTATTTATATGACATCATTTATTGTGAGGGGAGGTTCCAAACAATTTCAAGGGGTTTGAGCTCTTCTACCCACTCCATTGAGCTCCCTAAGAGAGGGAGATTTAAGGTCCACCACCAAATCCACTTCCCTGCAGGCTTCCTGCGTCCTTACTCCTCTAAAGGCCTCATCTCTTCTTCCTTAAGCCCTATGAATCACAACTAAGCATTTGAAGAAGGAAATTTAGGCTCTGCTGCCACGTTGCCACCCCCTAAGAAGGCCTCCTTGCATTTGTGGCTTCCTCATGCATCTTAGGCTGGACCATTTGTATCCAGTAGGACTTTGTTTATATTATTTTATTATTTTTGTTTTACCATTACATTTTAGTATATATATGTAAATTTTAAATATTTATTTTATATTTTACATATTTATTTTTATATTTTTATTACATTTATATTAAATTAAAATATATATTATGCTAAATTTATTTATTTATATTATGTATTAATATTAAATCAAGTTTATTTATTAATATTAAATATTAATGCTATTGTTAATTTTTTGTATTTATCTTTTTGTTTGTTTCGAGAAAGATATTGATCAAATCCATTTTTTCTAATCAATTCTTTCTCTTGAGAAGCAAGCACAGGAGCAAAAGAAACATAATGCTATATCAATATACTGCATGAGAAAATGAATAAATAATAAAATATCTTTGGCGTTAGTTTGTTTTCTTCCACTAATTTTTCCACATAATTCCTTTCAATTGTATTTTAACGATTTCATCACTACATTTAAACACAATAAACATCTTTCATCACATTTTCATACACCTACGGGTTAAGAATTCAATTCTTTCTAGTCTTGAGCACATTAGTTTGTATGTTTAGTTCATTTTATGATCTCTTACTGCACTAACTAGTATCCAAACCTTCCTTCACCTGTTTTTGTCGCTTCTCTTTTGCCAGGTATAAAGCATCAAAGGCAAAGCCTCTTGCTTTAAGAGGTGCGTTAGTCTAAGGTGTGTGCATACCAGAACCAGATTGGGTTCTCATTCAAGCAAAGAAGAGAAAACTAGGACCTATTTCACAACTCTCACAAAGGTATGTAGGTCACTTTTTAATCATTTTATGTTTGAAACATATGGTTTATGATGACCACATCTTTGCACCAATCCACTGGATCACCTGCACTCATGTTTTCATGCCTCATGGTGCACTACAGCCAACTTCGTGCATTGACAGATGTATGCACTTCCGGTTTGCTCAATGATGTGGCCCAAAAGCTGACTTGTTTGGCCACAAAATCAACAGAAATTTAGGGCTATTAATTTCTTCTTGAAAGCTCTTCAGTTCTTTTTCTAGCCAAATTATCCATGGGGTTGCATTTACATCATCGACCATTAGGGTTGCATGTAAATATCTTGTTTCTGCGATCAAGTCCCATCTAAGTTGTTCTTTTCAAAGGGATGATGCTGTTTGATGTATTTCTGAAATAGAGTCATATCCAGGTCGTTCTTTCAAGAGGGATGATATTGTCATAGGAGGAACCACACTTGTTAATCCTATTATTGCCATCAGGTTGAGATTATTTTGTGTCATTTCTCATTCTTTTAGAAAAGTCTTAGAATAGGTGCATAGATCTTATTATGTCATAGTTAGCATTTGATTCTCACTTATTCATAAGATTCTAAATTCGTACATGGTCCTGAAGTGTTCGATGTTTTACTGATTGTCCTTGTGTTTGATATGTAAATAGTTTGCTAATCGTGGAAGTAGTCTAATCGTTTGGATCAGGAAGTAGAAGGGACTTCTTTTCCACTCCTTTTTTTTGTTGATATTCCATTATCGTAGGGGTTATAACAAGCAGAGGGACTCTCTGAGTGTGATCACGTAGTCACCGTATTTTCTATCTCATGGTTTACGCTTATAAGCGTTTTAACTTTGTTATTTTGTTGTGTTCTGGTTTTGTATTTGAACCACCAGAGAATTAATTCAACTACTGACTACTGAGGGAATTTTAATTTATTGTTATAGCTAGTGCTATCAGTGTTGAAATTACTTCATATGTTTATCCTTCATGTGTTTGCCGTAGTCCGTCTTCACTTCGATTACTTCTTTTTTAACTTTTGATTCAGAAAAGAGGACATCTATTATGTACCATTCACAGTGCTTCTGAGTTCTGATTATGCTGTCCAAGGGATTCATTTGACACGCAAGTATGTTGGCATCTGCCGATAATGATCCACTTCAAGTAGAGGCACCACCTACGTCTAGACGCAGAAGAAAAAGATCATTGGTCTGGGAACACTTCACTATAGAAAATGTATCTGATGTATGTACAAAAGCATGCTGTAAACTGTGCAAACAAACATTTGCATATAGTACTGGTAAGAAGATAGCTGGTACCAGCCATCTGAAGCGTCATATCACTGTTGGTTCTTGTTCAAAACTCCGTCAAGAGAAGAAACAATTCATGCTCTTATCAGGTTCAAAAACTGGTGAAAATAGCAATGATCCACCCAGAAGACCCTACAGATGGCGTTCTGTTTTGAACTTTGATCAAGACAACAGCTGTGCAGATCTTGCGAGAATGATCATCATGCAGGAGTGCCCGCTCCACATTGTAGAACAAAGTGCATTTAGAACCTTCATTCAAAGCCTTGAACCTCAGTTTAAGATTCCGGATCATGCAACTATTGAGAATATAGTTGTGGGGATTTACCACAAAGAAAAGCAAAACCTTGCTCAACTCTTCAGCACCATTCCTGGGAAGATTTGCCTCAGTTTAGGCTTATGGACCACTTCTCATACCCTTGGTTATGTGTCCGTGACTGGCCAATTTATTGATAATGATTGGAAGCTACATACCCGAGTGCTCAACTTCACTATTGTTTCCTCTCCCCATTCAGAAAATGCTCTTAGTGAAGTCATTGGGTTAAGCCTTTCTGATTGGAACATGAAGTCCAAACTGTTCACCATCACCTTGGATAACAATTGCTCCTCTCAAGATATCTACAGTTCCAATTTGAGGGACCACCTCGCCAACAAAGACGCACTCATGCTGAAAGGTCAGCTGTTTGTTGTCCGTTGCTATGCACACATACTCAACATAGTTGCTCAAGATGTAATTTCGTCAATCCATGGAATCATCTACAACATTCGAGAGAGCTTGAAATATGTAAAAGCATCTCTAGCACATGAACAGAAATTTTCTGAAATTGTACAACAGATGGAGGTACAATGCACTCGTTCCCTAACATTGGACGTACAATCTAACTGGGATACAACGTATCTTATGCTCGCTGCTGCCATGGAGTTAAAGCATGCATTTGCATACTTGGAAACATGTGATCCCCATTACAACGAAGCACCCTCGCCAGATGATTGGAAAAAGGTGGAGATTGTTTGCACGTATCTGAAACTTCTCTACGACTCTGCAAATGTCATCATGGGAACAGCTGAACCCACCTCAAATGTGTACTTTCAGGAAGCATGGAAAATTCTGTTAGAGCTTACACATTCAATGGCTAGCGCTGATAGTACTGTTTGTAACATTGCCAAAGGGATGCACGAAAAGTTCGACAAGTATTGGAAAGATTGCAGTCTTGTTATGGCTATTGCGGTATTGTTGGATCCACGTTTCAAGTTGAAATTCATTGAGTTTGCTTTCTCAAAAGTGTACGAGAGTGCTGATGCTGCAAAGTACAGCAAAATGGTTGACGATGTGATACATAGCCTTTACGATGAGTATGCTTCGCAACCAGTTCAGTTAGACGGAGTTTTCGGTGAACCCCCAAGGAACTCATTCAATTGTGCTGCCAGCTCGAATCCAAGTCGGGCAACCTTATCTGATACTAGTATGGGTTCCATTGCAGTTTCTTCGGATGCACTTGCGGAGGGCAATGGGCTGGTTGCTGCCGATGCACTAATTGCAATCCCCGACAACCACCACCTTCAGGGAGATTGCACCTTGGCTGCTGGCGATGGGCTTATGGATTTTGATCTGTACATTTCTGAGACGTCGGTGAACCAGCCGACGAAGTCTGAGCTTGACCAGTACCTCGAAGAGGCTCTCATGCCTCGCATAGCGGGCTTTGATATCTTTAGCTGGTGGAGATTAAACAACCTCAAGTATCCCATACTCTCTAAGATGGCCCAGGATGTTCTAGCGATCCCCATGTTGACGGTTCCTCCTAGAGCTATTTTCAGCGTAGGAGATGGGAACAGGATGCTGGACGAGTACAGGAGTTCGTTGCAGCCAGAGACGGTTGAGGCTCTCTTCTGCGCCAGAGACTGGCTGCAGTATGTGCCGATGTCAGAGGTACCTTCCACGGCTGTTCTTAAATTAGAGTTATAGTCTTGTGTAGACGTAGTGCCTGCTGGCTATCGATCTGATGACCGTCTTCGTCATTTTAGGAAGAGGTAATTTGTTTTGTCTAGAATTCTCGATGTCTTCTAGCTTTCTTTCTGGCTCCCTGGACTGGATGGATGGATGTCATCTTTTGTTCTTTTCTTTTCTTTTTTCTAGAGACCAATGGGGTCTTTGGTTGCGTGACATGAGATTTTGTTACAAAAATATGTTTTTGTAATCTGAGACTTGTCAAAGTAAAGTGTATCGACAATCATTATAATTTCTTGATGCTTTTTTTCTCCTCGTGGTGGTTCACTCTTCTTTCTTTTTTTTTTTGGTTATCATATCCCACCAGACATATGCCTCTTTGACTATCTTAGATTTTATTTTAAATATAAAATATTATCATAATAATGTATAAAAAGTTAACCGATGGGTAACGTATCGTAAAGAAACATCTGACAAACAAGAAGACACAGTCCAAACATTCCAAGCATCCAAATCTGTGCCCAAATCGGAGCTTCAGAGATGCATGATTAATGGATGTCATCTCTCTCTCTCTCTCTCTCTCTCTCTCTCTCTCTCTCTCTCTGTGTATATATATATATGTATATATACATACAGAGAGAGATGCTTGTTGTCAAAGTGAAGGATGCGACTCATAAGTATCATATCTTGTTCTAGCTTGCTAGCGTACGTGTGCATATCGGACAGTCATTCAAGGATTTCTGACTAGTGAGCATATTAGAATCTGTCTTTGAGCGAAACAGGAAGAAAGTCATGTATCGAGGTCGTTTCTTGGAGAAGAGGAGAGAGAAGATTAATTAATATATATGGAGTGCAAGTTTTCTGAGACGTCTTTCCGAGAGACCATCTTTCATCATAAATACAAAAAAAAAAAACGTAAAATTAATCATAGAAAATTAATCATGATAAATTTCATATTTTCATATAGTGTTTTCTCGTACGAACATTTGACGTACGCCTGAACAAACTCGGGCGCGTTGAAGCAGATCGACATACTTGATCGGCTGTCCGAACCGAACGGGCAATGACGGCGACGGCGCTCATATTTCGGAAGAGTTCGGGTAATCTCAATTTTCAATGAAAAAAATACTATTTCAATCATTTAAGTGATAGATAATGAGTTAATAAGATATCGATAACAATTTAATTAATTACGTCGATATATAACGAGTTAATGAATCAGTAAATTATTATTGAACGATTACCTACGTATTATAAATTATTTATTACAATTTGTTATCGATGAATAATGAATTAGTAAAATGTCGATAACGATTCAATTTTTTTTAGTAACGATTCAAAAAATTTGTTATTTGAACTGTTCTTAAGTGACCCAAGATCGTGATCAATTTTGATTGAGAACTGAAGGTACTCTCCACCCAAATATTAAGCTTCAAGAAATAATTCAATTATTTTCTTAATTTGTAACAGTAATCTCATCCACAGAATTAATAATAGACTGCCCTCCACAAAATCTACCATCATCCTTCTTCTATAAGATATATATATACTTATTTATATAGGGTTTCATCTCCTGGAGCATACGGCATTAGCTAATTGCTAGGGTTTCCCGATCATTGCACGGGAGTCATGCTGGCAGCTCAACAGATGATCATGATGAGCCCCTTCTCTTCGCCAGCGCTCCGATATCTTCTCTTCTTCCTCCCCCCTCCTCTCATCTGCCCTCCGCCGGCAGCCTCCGCCGACCGCCGTCACTCTCCGGCAAACCCCCGTCGACGCGGCCTGCAACCTGACCTGGCCGTCGCCGGACGACCAGCTGCCGGCCTGCAACTCCTGCATCGCCACCCTCCGGTCGGTCCCCGAGGCCCCGAAGCGCCGGCCTCCCCCGGCTGGCCGTCATCTCCGCGGCGATCGCCGCCGGCGTGGCCGGATATGTGCAGACTCTGCTGCGGAAGGAGGGGAAGAAGGCCGGGCCTGACGACGGGTGTCTCGGCTCTTGCCTGTGGCTCTACAAGGGCGCCGGGTCGGAGAACCCCCGTGGAGAAGGAGAACGGGGAGCTATACAGCGTCATAATGATCGGCGCCGCCATCTGCCATGAGCTTGCCAAGCTCTGAACGAACATGGGCGACGGCCTTCGTTCTTCTTCTTCCTTCCGACGATCGGCGCCACGCCATGCGTGGCTTTCCATTATAATTGCCGGTTTAATTATATATGTTCCTACTTGTTACACCATACTTTGTTCCATCTCTCTCTCTCTCTCTCTATTTATATATGTGTATTTCTCTCTAACTATCTGATTATTTTTTGTTACTTATACTCTCTATGATCTGTCTGTCTTCTCTCTCGTGGCTCTCTCTATTATCTAATTATCTATTCTTGTTATTACTCTCTCAGTCAATCTCAAATTATATATCTTTTGTTGCCACGCTCTCTCATTAACTAGCTAATTACCTATCTATCTTTTTTTTTAGACACGACGATGACAGTCGGGCAATTCTGCCCGTGAACGTCTTCTTAAACCGGTAACTCTTACTTTCTGTGAGTAAGGGTGATGTCAATCTACTTGCGATCGATCAACCTTTTGTGATCTATCCATCTATCTTTCTATCTATGTTTTGTTACCACCTTCTCTCTCTCTCTATCTAATCATCTATCTTACTGCTTTGTTCTCTCTCTCTCTCTCTCTCTCTCTCTCTCTCTCTCTCTCTCTCTCTCTCTCTCTCTCTCTCTATATATATATATATATATATATATCTTCTGTTACTACTGCGTCTCTCTCCCTAGTTATCTATCTGTTGTTACTGCTTTGCGCTCTCTCTCTCTCTCTTATATATATATATAAATATATATATATATATCTTTTGTTATTACTATACTGTGTGTGTCTCTCACTCTCTCGAATTATCTATCTTTTGTCACCACTTTCTCGCTCTTTCTATATATATCAACATTAATAGATGAAAGCTGAAAAGTGTAAGTGTTATCTTTACTGGTCAAAATTAGATTTTGAATACTGAAAAGTCTCTCTGAACTGATCTCAAACAAAAGCGAAGAACCGACCCCGGACAACATGCATGCATGAGACGGGACAGTTCTTTGTGATCATTTTAAAATAAAGATTTTACGGAAACGGTGTATTTGGTATGATTCTCTTATATATTGCAGAGAAAGAAAATTAAAATACTCGGGTTCATTTCGAGGTGGGAGTGGAAAAAGGGCATTGATACTTTAATGGATTATGGATAAGTCCTATCTGTGAACTTCGATGATGATTTTTGTGATCATCAACTACTTAATTTTAAATGGATGGTCAAGAAAATATTTTGTAGTTTGAGCCTCTAAGATGTATGGTATGTGAAATTTATTGCATGCAGTTAAATATATGGGATAGTACGTAAAATAAAAAAAATAAATATATCAAAACAATACAAGCTAGGATTAAGATTAAAATTGAATTAAGCTGGATCCATGCTGATCCCGGTGTGCTACCCAGTCAAATGATCACGCTTCGATTAGATATGATAAAAAAAGAGAGAGTAAAGACCATGTGTAACTATGAAAAATGTGAGAGACCTCATCATCCAACAAGAAATTTTCTACAAAAATATATCTTTGCAATGATAATCAAACACCTTTCTTTGAACAAACTTTGTTACAAAAGCACATTCTCACAACAAAAACTCGCTTTACCATGCAAACGATTAAACACCCCACCATTAGCTCTGCTGAGAACTACTACATGAAATCTATATCGTCTCCCTGTTCCAGGACAATGGTGGCACGAGAAAGCCGGTAAGCCGTAGATCTCATGTTCCTGACGAGCACAAGGACCTCGGGCTTGCCCTTCTCCTGCATCTCGCTCCACTGCTCTTCTCTCAGCCGTGCAAGCAGCGTAGCTTCACACGCGGCCAGCGCCACAGGCTTCGCACTGCAATGCAAGGCGAGCAGGCGGCGTTACAGGAAGGTGAACAAGAAGGCAGCTTCGGCCGACGTGAGGGAGACGATGCCATTACATTCACATACCTTCCGCGCACGAATCCGGATGTGACGAATCCGATCGGCCACCTGTGGAGGTGCCTGCTGGACGGGTCCTCCGGAAGTTGCAGAGCCCATTTACCAGAATCATCTTGCGTGAAGTAAGAATCTGCGAGGGAATTAGGAAGCTGGAGTCCCGCTGGTTCCTCAGATCTGCATCATGCAAAGAAATATGCAAGTAACCTTGTCAGTCAGGAGTAGGGGTGTAAATGGAATCCGATATTCCGCTATTCCGATTCGATTTCGATAAAAATTAACGAGTTTAGAACTTGTTTTTGTATCCTATAAGCTATCGGAATCGGAATCGGATATTCCGGTAGCTTATCGGAATCGAAATCGGAATCAGTTGATTTCGTTTCCGTTAATCCTATTTCGATAAAAAAATAATTATATATAAATAAAATAAAATAAAATGAAGCTAAATGAATTATAATATATAATATATAAATTGATAAAATAATAAAAATAAAATTTTAAGAATATTATATCGAATTTTAATAATTATATGTAAATTATTGACTCACTTTTGAATAAAAATTAATATTTAATATGCATTTCGGATTTTATCGGATTTGGTTCCGATTTCGGAAACGGAATCGGACTCGGATCGAAATCGGAACATAGTGATTCCGAAATTATCGGAATCAAAATCGGAACCTCTTAACCCTTATCGGAATCGGAATCGGATTCTAATGAATCCGCTACCGAATCCGACCAGTTTACAGTCCTAGTCAGGAGATAGGGGTGTTCATCCAATTTAGTTTGAACATTTGATGGTTCGCTTATCTTATTAACAGTTTGGTTCCGTTTTGTCCTTGTCTGAGCGGAACGCAACCAATAAACCGGTTGACCCGTCTATATTTATATTATATATAATAATATTAAAGAGAGATAATTTTCTCATATAAACAAAACACTAAACTGAAAGTTGATCTTATTTAGTTATTTTATTTTGAGTTAATCTTATATTATCATATTTTTATTCAATTTTTATTTTTTAAATAAATAATATGTGATGAATGCATGAACTGAACCGAACCAAACCATCTAGTTTCGCACACTATTGGTTTGTGTTGCTAGGGAACCAGTTCAGTTCGATTTACTTATTGGTTCGGTTTTGGTTTAAGCAAAAGCAAACTAAAACCGAATCAAACCGAACCGCAAACATCCCTAGTCAGGAAGTAGAAAGCAACAAAGGCATAAAGACAAGATGGTGACTTCCATTCGCAAGTCCAATGTAAGAAATATCTAATTGGTTTTGGATTATCATGCCTCTGTTTGATGACTAACTTTAAAAACTAATATATCATGGAAAATAAAGACAGGTGCTTTTCAGCTGCAGACTAGGCAAGGTCGTGTGCCCTCCAAAACAATTTTTCCGAGCAGACAGACAATTGAAGAATAAAACTATACATTTGACGGCACTAACTTCGGCGTTTAGATAAGAAATGTCTTTCCATTAAATTGTTGAGAATATACCATATACCTGGATCCTGAAAGCAAAAGATCTGCACTGAGAGGGGCACAGACAATAGCTCCCTCCTCAAAAGCACCTCGCCCACAGGCATGCAAGAGAACTCTTGTAAAACAGAGTGGCCTATCTGGAGATACCTTGTTCATGCTTCTAGGAGCCCACTTAATCTTCTTTTTGTCCATAAGTTCAAGGAAAGCACGCTTGCCCATTTTAGTCTTGGGAAACAAAAGCAAATGATCAAGATGAATGCTTTTCAATAAGCAATTCAAACTATCAGATGTCCTTGATATAGAGCCTTGAAAAGAGAGACTTGTATGCTTGCGTGAATCAAAACTACATCTCTCCATATTAGAATTGAATGCAGATGTAGAAGTGGCTAATTCATCAATATACTGCTGTTGCTTCTCGACAGACTCAACAAGACCTTGCTCCACTGTGAATCTAACAGAATCCCATGGAGGTGGTATTGGAGTTCTAGAAGGCCGTGCATGAGGAGGACGGAGATCAGCTATTTGATTGGTTTCAGCACCAACAGTCAACATTAACGATGAGTACGCCTTACAGTCCGGAAAATCAAAAGGGAAGTATGGTATTCCACCCTGCAGTAAAGATAAGATTGCAAGTATAACTCTGAATTCCCACGAACTCAAAAGGCTGCATATCATAGGCTACAGCACTCACATCGGATGCAACCCAGTGCCTTTCTCTCAAGCCAATCGGATAAGCTCCATGAGACACAAGGGGAATCCAGAAAGCCTTGACCCAGCTCAAAGGAAGAATGATAGACCACCTGCCATCAAAAAGACCTTATTGCAAATTCTTGTCTGATATTCAGCTTACTAAGTGAGAATAACTTGAAAAATTAAACAATTAAAAAGAAATTAAATATAAAAACAAGATATGATGCAACCCTGTAAATGGATAAGTACTATCATTGTCATGAGACAAACTGTATGGCACATTTAACATATTAGGTTCCCCATGAATTGTGTATCTCAGCGTCACAAAGAGAAATCCCCTGTTTACCTATTATAGAAGGCACAGCATAAAGAATGATGATCCAAGTTTTTAACCAACATATTTACATCTCAAAATGTTTGCTCAGGTAAACATGAGAAATCAACCAGATCAATCCAAAAATGTTGGGTTGGTCCAATCTGAAATTTGTGAACAGTTTAGACAGGCTCAAACAGATCAAACCCAAACAAACCATTAACCTAAGATACCCATCTATGTAATGTTACCAGAAAGAAGAGCGTGAAGAACATGAATGAACCATAGAGGATTCGTAGTCAGAAGAGCATGAAAGAACATATATATCCAATCCGGGTCTATCTATGGGCAGTCTAAGCTACAGTCCCCCAATCATCCCTTTCCATCCTAACCACTCTTCTGATGGTCGCACAAATGCAACTGCATCTGTCCAATTCTGCCACAATGAGACCAGGAATGCAGAGGTAAGAGGAGCTGACGTAATTGTGGCTAGTTAGCAAGCAAGGGAGACATGTAAAGTAGGAATAACTCAGAATACTCGGAAAAAGGAGAGCCTTTATAGAAGCCCATAGGATGGTTACATGCACCAACAGGCCACCAATGTATGCGGGTGACAATAGCCTGGGGACGGCCTGGCCCAAAGGTGGTCCAGTCAATACCTTATTTATAGAGTTTCAGGTCAGCCGTGTGTTAGCCCAGCCAGTACTAAATTTTAACTTGGTCCAGCCCAAGGTTTCTTGAATCAGAAACAGAATCGGTTGATACCGATCCGATTCGAATCAGATCAAATCAGTCCGATTCTGACCGATTCTCAAAAAGAGAAACCGATCTGGAATCAAGATTTTTTAAAAAAATAAAAATTCCAATTCCGATTCCAATTATGGCCGATTCGGGCTGATTCGGCCAGAATCTTTTTAAAAAAATTAAAAAATCAGGATTCTGATCCGATTTGACTGATTCAGATACTTCCAGCAGAATTGAGGTCAGAATCTGTCCTTCAAGCAGGAATCGGATCAAAATCAACCGATCCGATTCCAGAATCGGCCATTTCCGATCCAATTCAACTGATTCCTCAATCTATGGTCCAGCCAGCCCAGCTCAACATTTTTTCTTCTATTTCATAATAAGATGTGCATTATTATCAAAGTTAACAAACATAACCATACAAGATAACACCGAAAGCAACAACTTACATTCACAACCTATGTCAAATGAATAGAAGAGGTGATAGGAGAGAACCGAAGGAAACAATGATGCTTGCAGGTTATGAGGACTGGTGGATGTGACATGCTGGCAGCTAAGAAAGAGAAGACAAGGACGCAGAAGTGTTGACTGTCAAGACAAGGGTGTGCAATTGATCTTAGGCCTGGTTTGTCCTGCATCAGCCCAAATGGTAGTAGCCCATAAAGACTTGCAGACTAAGATCTATGATCTGTAAGTTGGCCTGTGGCTGGCCTGGTTAGTCCATGGGCCACCCTAGCCCATTGCCACCCCTACAAGTTATGGTAAGGCCTTTAAGTTTGATAAACAATAAACACATATTTTTAACTTTGATTCATCTTGGCTTCACACCGAGCAACATAATTTAGGCTCATTTGGTCTGATTCAGGTTGAGATATTACTTTAGTTTGGTATGAGTTGAATTTCCTTTTCATCAACCCAAATCAAATACAAATGGGAAGATGCTGACTGGGGCAGGGTAGGATCTGTGAGCTAGTAATGAAACTCAAACCAGCTAACATTTTTCCCAGTGGAAATTCAGGACAAGCATCATGCGTGGTCCATGTGCCTTAAGTCATCATTTTTCTTTCTGTTTGATAGATGCTAGTAAACCCAAAAGGCCCATTCAATCCTTCTAATGATCGATAGTCTCATTTTCAAGTGGGGCGCTTACACTAATTGCTATTTAATTTCAGGTATCATATTTATTGATGTATGTCTGTGAGGATGCCCACTTATACTGATACTCTCATTGAAGGACAAGCAAGATTTTTAGTTTCACCATTACTCCTGTTGAAGGCTCCATGTGCAACAAGCATGGAGATCACATCCTTAACCATCTTGTTGAAGATAACAGCTTTCCTTAAGTTATATCAACTTACCGAACATGCCTAAGGGTCAGAAAAGATCTCGTAAAAATCAGGTATTAACATAGCACAATAACAACCTGACAAAAGTAAACATAAATCATTGTACAATACAATATATTAAATTTTGGGAAACTACCCCTGATGCGAATCCATCTGGTACTTATGCTTCAAAAGCAAGACTGAGCAAGTCGAAGAACTACTGCTTTCCTCACTTTTACTGGTAAGCGTGGTGGACTCAACAGAATCCAGGCAAAAATGTTTTAAACGTTTGTGATACTTCTCCAGGCTAAGTGTACTTTCTTTAATTGGAGGTTGTAGCTTGTCATGAAAAACCCACAAGTCTTTACTATCAGAAATAAGAGTGCAGTTTTCCTCCATGTTCCCCCAAAGTGACAGCAAGTGCTCTCTAGTAAACTTTGCAGATGACTCAAGAGTTGAGGTATTAGATCCTTCTGAAATTTCTTTTGGCAAATCACGTGGAGGATGAACTAAAGATTGTTGAACAGATTCAAGTCCACTCTTTGATGGCTGATTGCGAGGATCAACAACCTCGAACGCCAGGATTGCACAAGATGGAAGGTCGGCCTGCTCAAGTAGCAAAAATTTTTCAGATAGAGAGAGACCATCAAGTTTTTCATTTGATGCTTGGGAGCCTCCCTGCTCATAAAAAATGGGATTTTTCTTCTGGGTGCTACAAGCAGTAAGATGCATATCACCTCCACATGATGAATTCTCACCGGCATTACATGATCTGCAAAATAAACAATTTAACCAGACTAGTCACCAAAAATTGTTTTTGAATTTTCATTTAATGGAGAAGAATATCATTTACCCACTTAAATGCAGGAGTTAGTATTCTCTGAATAATCCGGTTAGCTTTTGATCCAATAACCTCAAGTTTTGCAAGTTTTCCCTTGAGTGAAATGCAACTAACGGTAAAACCATCCACATTCATCTGTTATGAAGCAACCAGGACTATTACAACATAATATAATGCATTAACCATAAAAAATTTACAGCATTTGACTTAAATCAGACTTGGAAAGTGAAACAAGTGAAAGTAAACAAAGACATCTCCCATAATGGTTTTCTCTGTTCTTTGGTACTGACTAATTTTATCGACCCTGGCATGGACAACTTGGAAAACAGTGCATCCAATAAACAACAAATTTCACAGAGATGGACACTACTCACGTAAGTCAAATCAACAACCACAGAAACAAACTAAAGCCAGAGTCTAGACCACGTGCTAGGTCAGGCAAGTTATAGTCAAGAAAAGTCAAATTTGAATGAAAAAAAAAATCATGAAATCATGACAAATTATCACAAGCCTCACCCTCACCAACTTCATTCATCACCTCTTCTCTCAGCATGCCTCCTCCCTCCTCCATTTAACATGAGGGAATAATATTTTCCTTTCTGAAAATTCTAGATGGTATTATCTAATAACCAAGAAGACCTAGATGCTGGGCATTTGCATGCACCTCAAAGAGAAATAAGCAGATAGTGAAATTGGACTCTTATGCTTCAGTTAATGTGCCATATCATGCCTGCTCCGCTCAGCTGAATACTCTGCAACTGAATTTTTCCCTGTGCATGAATTGAATGGATGCTGCAATGACTCCATTGTGGCTGGCAGAGAGGTAACAAGAATGATTCATTTGATTGGTTCAAAAGACAAGGGAACTCTCAATGAGATTGCATGCTTTCATGAAGAGATTTGCTCTGTACTTGCAACTGTAGTGGTAAAATACTTTTAACATCTTTGGCCTAAACCATGATGACTAGTTTCTATCTGAACGCATTTCCCTATTGGGCGTTCCCAGTCTTTATGATTGCTTACTATAGTTTCAAATCCCATTAAGATAGCAGTTAGAATGGGAGAATCTCCCAGTTAACCAATATTTAAGGCAAAAAGTAACTGAATTCGTTCTGAAAACACAGGATAACTCAGGTAGCTTGTACTTAAACAGAACTATGATTTGTTTTCCATCTCCATAAATTGAAAGTAAATCTCTATTAAAGCAAGAGTCATAGGATCAAAGAAAACTTTTGCTGCAAAAAAATGGTCGAGCAAAATACCATGGGGCAGTTGTAGAAGACAGAAGAAACCAGAGTATTAGACTCCTAGATGCAGCTAGTCTCTATGAATCAAGCTTAAACTCAAATATGTCTATATTAAATAACAAGAGCCACATGTAGCATCCCTATGTAAAGAGAGAGAGCTTATACATCCTGAGCACAGTAGAGATTGCATACCTAGCAACACCAGCATCTCAAAGTGATCTCTCAATGATTATGCTGCTCCAATTGTGAAGTGGGAGATGTGGAGAGCATGCAGTCAAGTTTCCAACAAATCAAGTTTAAACCTACTCACACTGAATTAAGCTTTATCCATGAACCTGAATAGGTTGTTTTATTTTACCCTTTTTCCGCTTACACCATTCCACAATCTATTATTTCTAGTTTTCTATAATCCTTAAAATAGCAAGTTATTCAAGATGATCATAAACCAAGACAGTCAAATTCAAGAAGGACCAGTCCAAAGGCGAGTCACAGCTTAAAGGTAAGCTATCCAAAAATACAAAAATAATTACAGACTTCCAAAATCATGGACTGAGAAAAAGGTGATATTTTGAGCTTCATGATGAACCTCTAGCAATTTTTCAAAGTGTAGAATATGATTCTTCCGCACAAAGTGATGACAAAACATCCATGACACATGAATACAAGACATTGAGAAAAGGTAAGAGCGGGACAGTTTTTTCTACACAAACTGACACCACCATCATCATCATCATAAATGAGATACCTGATTTTGACATGCATTTGAAAGCACACCAAATCCTTCACTAAAAGCTGCTGCATGTACCCAAATCCATAACTGTCGAGATGAAGACTTGATCTCACCACTACATGGAGCATTGTTTGTTCTGATGTTGTCCCTTGGTATCGGCCGCCACATGTACACCACTGGAGCAATGAATTGGGAGAGTGGAGCACCAATATGATGAAGCTAATGAGATGCCGTATGGAAAAACAACAGGAAGTAGTGAGTAGACAATAAATATAGCTTAAAACTAGTGAAACATCATTAAAGAAGTGAACCAACCATTGCACTTCCATGACACATTCCATGGATTACAGCCTGAGAGACTTGAGCTGAAACATCTGAAGTTGATTGAACTAAGACCATTCTTAAAATGGACAATAATGAAACCTGAAACAAATAAAATAGCAAGGACTTACCTAAAGACCTGGCAACCATAAAAATTTATAAAAATTATCAAAAGTAATAAATAAATTTGCATAATATGATGCCAATGAGGACTAAACTCGGTTCAAAATCACTTGATTTAACACTAACAAAATGATCAAAGTTTGCATTATGCTATTTCTGTTTACATGACCAAAGCATGAATCAGAATTTTCCACTAGAGCTGTATGCTAGTAGCAGATCCTGAACAGATTTTGCATGCCACAGCTGACATAGAATGTCAAGCTTAGTATTAGGTTTAACACTTTGAGCTATTTGCCAAGAAGATACAAATAAGAGGAACAGTTTCAAAGAAAATTTAGTACCTCTGGACCCTCTAATTGAATAGGAAAGAAGTAGCTTGAATCATGCAGAAGCACTCCAGAAGTAAGCCGCTTCAAGACAGCCCTCGAACCTCGTCCTCTAGATTATAACCAACTGATAGAGTCGTGAAATGCAAACTTGGATGGAAAAAGTTAATCACTTGAATGAATAAGTAAATGAAGATATCCAAGTGACCAGCACCAAAGCAAGGTTACAATATGAATCTTGTCCATCCATACACATGCACGTATAACCCAGAAGGACTAATATGCATGAACGTACAAGAATCTTGTTATTTGTTTCTACAGAAAGTATAATGTTTACTGTTTAAGTCATAAAGCTAAATTCAACTGAGAAACAACAATAACAACTACAATGTCAACAACATCAATATGAACTAGAACACACAACATGGAAAAATTAAAAAACAACAATTAAATATGCTTTTTTAGTTTTGTTTTCACTTTTGATCACAATAAATCAAAACATTCAGGCTCCTTGATAAAATTGTTTACAATGCACTGCCTCGGCATGGTGGTTTAGCCTCATATGGGCACAGAAACTTGGCAGCATAGAGAAGCATGAACAAGAGGTGCTTGCACTGGTGTACATTTTTTCCTCCACAACTCCAAACGTTTGCATAATCAATTTAAAACATGGAGAATTATTGAAAAACAATTGCATTTACAAATCACATGTCACATCATGTTAGAAATTATTAAATTGTACAGAAATAGGCCACCACATAATTATACCAATGAACTAATAGACAGAATTTGACGTTATGTAATGATTCTAAACCATATGTTATGCATGGGACCATAAGACCAAGAAAGGTTTCACCTGCATGCCTTTGTCTTGCCAACTCAAGAGGCAACAGGTGATCAGCATGCCCAACTTGCACATTGAGAACATTTTTTTTTTGACAAGAAGAGCATGTATATACTATACACATTAAATCTAATCAATTAAAGCATATGCCAATCAAGACATTTCACGCATGGAATGCCAGGTCGGGGTTGGGTTGGCCCAGTCAGAAGGCCCCGACCGACCTGGCCACTTCTACTTTTTAAATTTTTTATTTTTTTTAAATTTTATGATTTTTTTTTCAAGTTTTGGATTTGGACCCGGGTTGGATCCAGGTTGACCAGGTGGGCGACCCTGGTTAGTTTGGGCTAGTCACAACCCGGCTTTCCTTGATTTCATGTAGCTGCCAAAGAACAAAAAGATCTGTAGGTAGTGTCTTTACTTGGACAAAATTTAGCTTGATTTTAAGATTTTTCGTCGCTCGAAACACCAGAAAACATGGTTTTAGATTCTCATAAAAACACCATTTATGTGTTTTATTCTATGCATTTAGCAGTAGAATTTCACTTCTGCTTACTATAAACCCTCTCACAGGGCATTGCTTCATTCTTAGATCTAAAACTCCCGTGAGCACGTGAAGCAACAGCGAAACGTTTGGTGTCAAAGTCGAATGCAGGATAGCAAGAAATGTATAATTGATGTCTTGCAGGAAAGCCATATTCAATAATTTGGGAGTGCAATATGACACATAAAAAGTGCGAAAGTAGAGAAGAAAAAAATATATGACCTCTACATTCTTTTTTTCTAGGAAGAATTTATAGAAAATTATTTATTTTAACCATTATCATTAAACATCTTCATGCAAAAAAAAGATAGGCACTTGCGGCTAAAGAACTCAACGACGGAGAAGGGGCAACCTGTGGAAACACATCAGTTTCTTATTCGTGCAAAGGAACTATTTCTTGGCAATTTCTCAACAAATTTTATCAAAAGAATAGAATATATTTTTATACTTCACTATACTGCAATCAAGTCCCCATAAGTTTTTCGTATTGTATTGAAGAAGTTATATCTGCAGGAACAACACTTCCTGATGGGTAACAGAACGAGTGGGTCAACTAAAACATCAAAAAATAAAATCTTTAAATAAAAAATCGAAAAACAGGAAGAATGGAAAGGGAGTCGAACACAACGCGGGATGTAAATAAGAAGACACCATCCAACGCGAAGAAGAAATAGTAGGAAAAACGAGCGGAAACATATATGGCACTTACTTGCCGTGTACCCCTAGAGGCAGATAAAAGCCCCATCTCTTCACCATGGTGAAGCGCTTGGCATGCCAGAGGTGCGTCCTAAGCCTCTCTGTCCCATCTCCAGAAACACCGAATCCAAATTCCATGTTCTTCCTAAGCTCCATCCGCCTGCGGACCCTCCTAGGTAGCTTCTTCTTCTTCCCCTCCTCGCCGTCACCTTCCTGCCGGTCCGCGCGCTCCTCCCCGTGCCCCAGCTTCCGCCTCTTCCGACCGCCTCGACCCTTGGCGAAAGTGTCCTGATGGCTCGTCGTCCGCCGACGCTTAGACCGGTGTACCCGGAAGCTGCCCCCGGCGCGTTGGGTCACGATGGTGTGTAGAGCTGCGAGCTCGGCCGCCCGGGACTCCGCAAACTTATGCACGTTGACTGATCGAGGAGGCGGAACCGTGGAGACGGCGGGGCCCCGCTGGCTCCCCGCACGAGAATAAGACGCCATCTAGGAGGAGGCGGGACCTCCCCGCTGGCTCGCCGCAGGAGAAGAAGACGCCGCCGACGCGCCGTCGAGGCGGAAGAGCGGCGGAAGTTACAAAACCCCGCCGCGACGCGACGGGATCCGAAGACGGAGAAGGGGAAAGCGGATTCCGATCTTAACGGGGTAGGGTAAGGCGGAACAGAATCCGGATAGTAGTACTACACAGGCCAAAATATACATACAATGCAGCTCGTGTTATTCGACAGGGTATAAATACAATATCACGCATTAAACAGACATGAAATTAAAATCAAAAGTCTTTAGATACCACGTCGCAGCAAAAGAGATATCGAGTGAGTGGATTTGCATTGGAGTGTAGATTGAATATTGGATTTCACGCGCTGTGATATAACTTAAATATAAGATCTAATGTAATGTTATGTTTGGTTAGAGTTTTATTTTTTTGGGTATTATATCAATATTCATATTCATATTTTTAAATGTTGGAGTATTAATATTAAAAATAATACAAGTTGTCACTTATATTATATAATATATTTTATTTACACTATAAATTTTAAAATTGATACAATTAATCAAACATCTCTTGATGATTCTTATCGATATCAATTTTAAAATTGATAGAGACATAAATACCTGATAGTGTTACCAAACAGGACATAAGATATGAATTATATATAAAGACCTCACCTTATGCAACAAGTTGTTTTTGTGACTAAAATATTCACACGTATTTAAGTTATCTTGATGCTTTCAAATGTAAAATAAGATGATGCTTAACAAACAAGCAGTCCAACCAGATGCGTGAATCACTCCCGTTTGTTTTACGGTTTGTTTATTTGGTAAGGGTATTATTAGACACCTCTGCCCGGGCATAAAAACAGAGAGAAGCTCAAGCAGCAACACACAGCCGGATCGGATTCGACGACTCCTCGGTGAGATCTGTTAACGAAGGACCCTCATAAAAAAAATTTTATTTCTTCACATTTGGTTCGTTCGATCAGTTATACTTGCCACAACAGAGATCGATCTGTTAACGAAGGACCCTCATAAAGAAAAATTTATTTCTTCTTCACATTTGGTTCGTTCGATCAGTTATACTTGCCACAACAGAGATCGATCTGTTAACGAAGGACCCTCATAAAAAAAAATTATTTCTTCTTCACATTTGGTTCGTTCGATCAGTTATACTTGCCACAACAGAGATCGATCTGTTAACGAAGGACCCTCATAAAGAAATTTATTTCTTCTTCACATTTGGTTCGTTCGATCAGTTATACTTGCCACAACAGAGATCGATCTTGGATCTGCTGCGCCTCCGACATTTTTGGTCAGTCATTCATTGGCCACGACCGAGATGGATGTTGGATCTTGAGTAGGTTGTTGGTGTTGTTGTTGCCGCCGCGCGGAGTTGGGAGCTCGATCATTATGCGGAAGCAGCAACTTTCCGCCCCTCTGACGTACTGCACTTCACCGCCCATGAGCTTCAGTATCTTCCTGCTCGTGCCCAGCCCCAGGCCTTCCTGGGTTGCCCACTGACCATGGCGGAAGATGTCCTGGACGATCTCGGGAGAAAGGCCTTCCCCCGGGCATGACAACCTGATCAGGCGAACAGAAAGGGGAGAGAGAGCGCGCTGGTTAGGTGGTGGAGTTGGATGATGAATAGGGAACATCATCATCTCCTAAATCTGCCTCATCCTTACGGAGAACACGGGAGAAAATAGAGGAACCTGGGAAACCAGAATGAAAAAGGGGAGAGGCATGTCATGAAGAGACCCAAAAGAAGAAATTGCAACTGGATATTTGAAGATAAAAATACAATGGATACCATAAAAGCTCTCGAGCCCTTTGGTTCAGGAAGCAATATATGGGCAACCATGTTGGTACACAAGGAAAATTGCATATCCGACATAGTGATGGAGACAGCAAAAAAGGGTGGATAAAGGGTATCCACATCCACGCGAACCATATTTTGCAGAATCGGCTTATCTGGATCGGAATCGGCCGATTCTTGTATAAACTCCCGGTGGATTCGGCCAATCCGATTTTGATTTTATATTTTTTATTTTTAATACTTTTTGAAGGACCAATCCAAATTGTTTTTCTCCCGGTGAATCGGCCAGGATTGGGCCCCACCGGCCCGATTCCGATACCGTGAGCTATGCTGTGAACTGAAACGATCATATCTAGCACGTGGATCATCCAATGAATATGGGAGAAACGGATAACCAATTTTAGGGGTCTGTAAAGATGTGATGCAGTTGTGTGGTTTAATTTTCTCCTTTGGCTTCTTCACGGCCTACTCACGGACAAGTTTGCAAACCTGAATTGCAGATGAATTGCTTCTGCCCCTTCCGAGATCCGCTTAGGAGTATATTTCACTTCTATCTCCACCCAACCTTTTTGAGGCGGGGCACAGGACACCAGGTTCAGTAAAAAAACGGCCAATATTTGTTGCAATCTAACTTGATCACCAATCACGGTGATGATTTTAACTTCGTCTGGAATATCCCGTATCAGCTGTAACCCTCTTTCTCTGATAAGAATCATTACTTGGCTAACAACAGCATTCATTAAATTCTCGAGCAAAAACTCCAACTTGTCAAGAACAAATGACCTAGCACCAAATAAAATAAATGCCAGGAAAGAAATTAGGAAGAAATATTAAGAAAATAGGACAGATTTTTAGAGTACCTAAGAGCTGGTGAACCCATGCAAACAGCATACGTGTAAATACAAGATGCAGAAAATGGCAATCTAGGGACTTTTGCAATGACAGCCAAATATCATCAATAATGGTACATATTCTGCTCTGAATGATGAATCCAAACCTAGAGCATTCTGTGTTCCCAAATGGTAATTCACGCTGCATATTACAATTCATCCCTATATTTCATAATACTTAAGAAATTCTAGCAATTTGCTCCTAGAAGCATACAGTTTGATCAATGTAAAGGTTCCAAAATGACAAACATTATGAAGAAGATCCACCAGCAAATTACGAGGTCAGCATGTAATAGAATAAAAGTAGTTAAGCAGGGAACATAGAACTTCCTCACAAAATAGAAGGGATGTCACGATGATTGCCACACAACAAAAATTCAGCAACCTAATCATGTAGGAGTTACTACATTGTCTGGGGATTGTGGTAGATCAGACATCCCACTTTTATATGGAGTATGCCAACATGGTAACCACAAGATGAATATAGTGGCATTGGTGTATCTGGACCGTAAAGCAAAGATCTCCATTTCACAATGCTATCGGATACACAGGTTTTGCACGATATGGAAGATGATGGACATAAAAATGATACCACCAAAAACAACAAGACACTCCCTAGCTTCCGGCAAAATATTTATAGATCATTTTTCATTTCCACATGTAAATGACTTGAATAACCTAAATAAGATGTATAAATTTCATAAGACCATCTTTGTATGGTAAATATCATGTTGAGAATGGGAGTAGGTGCTCAATGGTTCAGTGAAAACAGTCAATAATGAGCCAAGGATCATGAGATCAAAACACCGTGACATCTCCAAAGAACTTGCACTAATAATCCTACAACCTAATGGACATATTGGTTCGTTATCATCCCATGCCATAAGTGCACAAGAAATCAAAAAGAGAGAGCTTTAGATCTACCAGGTAGTCAAACTCGTATGAGTTAGGATCTCTAAATAGGCAAATGAAAGGAAAATTTACCCGTTCTCGATGCTCCCTGAATCAGCATCATTAATGACCTTCAACATTTGTCTCTCACAAAAAGCACTGGTCTCCATTAGTTGTTTTTGTTCATTGGATAATTTTGTTGTTCTCAACAGTGAATTAGCGAACTGTATTCCACGTAGGGGATTCTTTATCCCTTGATGAATGTAAGCCAATTCTTTCATCCTTGAAAGGTGCTTTCTCTCTTGCTGCCTTTGAATTTCAATAACCTGCTGCAGTTCGCGGCTAGCAATCTGCAAGAAACAGAATGCTCCAATTACCTGGCCATCCATATTTCTTCTAGCATTTGCCGTCAAAAGAGCCCGAATAAATTTTCCCTTCTTATCAAAGAATACAATTGGGAACTTATCAGTATCGTTCCCTTCAATAGCACTGTGAAGAACAATCATGAATTTTGTCAGTGCATCTGGACCCTTGAGTCGGCAGCAGCCTCCAAAAATCTCTCCAATTAAGAGTTTCCCGATCATATCTCCTCTTGACAATCCAGTGAGCTTTTCCATAGCCATATTCCATTCAGAGCAGGTGGTGTTGTTATCTGATGCAAATATAGGTGGAATCAAGGGATTTGGACTGTGCATGAGGGCCTTGTAATCACCATGAATATGAATAAACTTATCCATAATAATTTTCTGCCCAGTGACATCTTGAGCAACAAAACAGACACCAACTATGTTGTTTGTATAATCCCTACTAGAGCAAGCATTTACAACAATGTAGATTGCCTCTTTATGCTGCTGAGGACCAAATGTCCTCAGCGCAATCTCCACATTCTTATCTTCTTCACCTGCATGAACATTGTTTTGCAAATTGTCATAATTCATAGGAGTACACTTTGGATCCTCCGTGAACCCTTGTCATGAAAGAGGTATAAATATTCTTCTTCCTTAAACAGAGAAAATTATGACTCCAAACCAATGAGTTTTAATAGTAACAGGCACAAATCAACACTCACTACAGGAGCTCTGGTATTACTTCAACAACATTAAATGAGTATATCGAAAGTAAGAATACTACTAACAAACAGGAAGCTAAAATCGAAAAAACATTAACGATAGCACTCACCCCTTAGGGCATGAAGTAGAAGCTTCTCAACAGTAACCAGGGACTCCTCAAGGACAAGCTCTTGAACAAGGGATTTTCCCATAGCTTCTTCAACGGGGACTCCGGTCAGTTCTGCTATTTTTGCATTCCAACCATTAATACACCCATCAGAATCAACTGCAAAGATCGGCACTGTTGCTGTTTGGATCAATCTGACCATCTCCCTTGTAACAGAAGTGAGTTCGTCTAGCCCCTGCAACTCCATTTCATCACTGTGGCCATTGACAATTGCCTTTGAGTTGTTTCTCATCTCAGATGTACCCTTGAAGGAGTCCCGAAGAATAAGCTGCAAAGAATGTATAGCATCCATCTCTAGATTCTCCCATGGCATGCTCCTGCCCTTGACTACTTCCAAGAATGCCTTGAAAGAGGAGCGAGGATGCATACGTTGCCCATCATCTTTGTCTTCCGGATGATGCTTCGCACCACCCCATTTTATCTCTTTAGCAGAGTGTGACCTAAACCAGAACAAGAAATCCTTTGAAGAAATACATGCTGCGGCCATTCCGCAAACTCCATCTCCAAGGGAAACAGCACCCGGATAACCAGCATCTGCCAAACTGTCTGTACTCAAACCTGTAGAATCTCCATGACAAGCTGACAACCACTCAATAATATCTTTAATCTGCTCTTCGGTTGGAGTTGCACCTAATCGCCAATATTCTCCTCTATAGTAAAGTGCTGCTCCATTACACTTCACAAGATCCATTATGCTAGGGTTCTGAGTGACTATTCCAACTGGGGAATCACGAAGAAGCATATCACACAGAAGAGTCTGTGTTTTCAGAATGTGCTTCTCGTTCAATTGAGCAGCCAACTGGAGCTCCATATTCAGCTGGAGCCCAAAGGCCTGCATGAGGAACTCGCAAGCATAGCGCAAGGGGAAAGGGATGCGCCGAGGAGACGTATGATGACAGACAACAAGTCCCCATAGCTTCATAGAGTTGTATGCAACTTCATCCTCGCTGCCATTGATGATGACTGACATGGCTAATGAAGCAATTGAACCCATGTTGGCCATATACTGTGCGTGGCAGCCGTGCGGTGCTCGCAAGGTAGAACCCACAAGGCAGAGAGGTTGCCTCAGTTCCTCATCTTGGATGAGGCGGACAGGAGTAGCATGGCAATCCGCTATCATCCTAACCCTATTCTGCTTGAACAGGAACCTGGAGGCCTGTGGTATGTCAGTGGCAGGATAATGGAGACCAAGGTAAGGTTCCAAGTCTTCTCTTCTGCACTCAGCCACAACCTCTCCATGCTCATCCTCATGGAACTTGTACACCATAACCCTGTCATAACCGGTAAGATCTCTTACATGTTGGACAACGGTGTCGCAGAGAAGCTTGACGTCCCCTCCGGGAAGTGATTGCAGCCGAGATATCGCCCGCACGGCGAGCTTCTGGGACTGCACCGCGCCGGCGATGGAGAGCGCGGGGTCCTCCGTCCGAGCCGGCTCCAGATCGATCACAACGCCCACATCAATCCTGTGCAAGATCGCATAGAAAGGTTTCCCCGAGCTCCTGGAATGGAACCACAGCGGGTTCAATAGAGTGATCTCGCGGGCGCCGGCGGCCCTCTCGAGCAGTACCGAGCTGGAATTTGTGAAGAGGGTCCTCACGTCCATGCCCAGCGGGAAGGTCTCGACGTTCTTGTCCAGAGAGGGAACCGAAAGGGGCGTCAGATTGATCATCTCGGGGGCGTTCTCGCTGTAGGCGATGAGGCGGAAGGTGGATCCCTCCATAGCGATTGTGCACCCGAAGGGCTGGATGTGGCCGCCCCTCTGGATCCTGGATAAGTATGCGGTGATCTGCTGCTCGGGGACTCGGTGAGAGGGGGTGCGCACGGACTGAGAGTAGTCGAAGGACCTGCCGTACTCCCCCGATTGCTCGAACGCGGCATGGAGACGCGCATCCACGGTGTACTGCGCGACCGCTCTGCTCACCGAGCACGCCGTCTGCGTCTGCGACACGGCCCTGCTCCCGGAAGCCATCATACAAGAGCACGGCAAGAGCAAAAAAATCACAATTCTCCCTGGAATTCTTGAGCGGACACTTGTAATTCCTCCCGGGAAATCTCTCCACCGCAGTTCCGTGCCTTCGCCGGAAGGCACACGGTTGACGAAGAAGGCGGAGGAGGACGGGAAGACGGAGGATATATATAACAGCCCTGTGACCTGGAAGCAAGCTTCGTGCCGTCGCGCGGAGACGAGAGGAAGCTGGAAGACCAAGCAGACCCTTCAGCTCATCTTCCCGTCCTCCGCAGGAGGGCCTCGGGAGCTTCTTCTACCGGCGTGCCGAAGGGAATGGCATCTCCTCCTCCTCCCCCTCCTCCCTTCGCGCATCCCGCAGCTACAGTGGCGGCCATATCTCGTATGCTTGAACAGCGGGAATCTGGAAGCGGCCGATCGAGATAAGGAGCATCCCATTTAATTGACGAATTTTGGGGTCCACGCTTATTTAAAAGGCAGGAAGCCAGGAACCAATCGGATGACGACACGGCTGTCCCTACCGATCCCGAAGAGTTACTTGTCGTTTTCTGAAATATATATATTTTTTATATTTACAGCTATATTATTTACCGGAATAATTTTCACCAACCGTGTGGTTCTTTTTCTTTCTGATCTCGTATGTTCTTAAATGAATAAAAATAAGCCTTCGAAGTTTGTTTTTGTATGTCCCAAACTGAACTTATAAGAAAGTAACCGACGCCTCATGCCAAACATACGAAATGCGATCCTAACGATAATTTAATAAAAAATTAAAAATGCGGATAAGTGGCACCCCATGACACTCCGAAATCCCAATTTTAGAATACGAAGTTGTTGAATATGTCGGGTAGATATCCAAAAACTTAACAGGTTAAAATCGGTTGATTCAAAAATTGATAACAATCACAGATTATTGAACTCGACTTTAGCTCGTGATAGCCCACGAAGACTCTTAAACTATATTTGATACGAGAATAATTTAGAAATAAATCAAATTTATTCTCAAAATTTTGGAGATAAATCTGATTTATCTTCGAAAAAATGTTAGTGTCAAACAGGCTCTTACGATTTATCTTGTAACCGTGCTGAAAATGAGAATATGTATAATCAATTTTCATGTACCTGGGCTACATATTCATTTTGTTACTCTTCCTCCAACGAGAGACTGGATAAGGGGACCACACCCCTTAACTAGGAGGGGACCATGCGATAGATACCCGGTTGATTCCGAGATATGTTGTGTACGTGTTATCTTGAGAAGATGAGCATCAACTCTCTCTCTTTTTTGTTTTTTCTTTTTTCTCCTTCGCTGTGCTCATGACTTGACAGAGATGTATCAAGCAGGGACGGATGAGGATACATAATGTATATATTATAAATAATAATGAAGATTGATACGTAAAATATTGATAAAAAGAAATAGGTATATGCATATGTATATAAACATACAGAGAGAGAGAGAGAGGTACACAAGTCCCCAAGATTTCCAACATATCTCTCTTGACAGTCCGACACTCCCCCAGAAAGAAGAGGAGGAAAAAAAAGAGAGGAGAATATCAATGAAAGCAAAGAAGTACGATGGACAGAATCTCCACCGGTTTCAACGGGGAGGCTACCGAAATTTTTAAAATTTAAATGCGTGTCTCAAAGCTTAGCAAAAGATAAAAAGAAACGTGATCCAGCACACCAAAGATCGCATAAACACATTCAAACATCACAGTAAACTAGCCAGTAATCCCTGGAGCGCGACATTTGGGGTCCTATCAGCAGGACCGGAACTTCCAAGATCGATGGTGGCATACAAAGAAAGCTCCAAGAACAGGGAGAAAACTCCGTGATTTCAGGTTTGATAATGGGATTTGATTGCATGTGTCAACTATCCACACCACGCCCCCCCAAAACCCTAGATATTAAATGGCATGGTGAATAATATTAACGACGAAAAAAGATCATTCACTGAGTCCGAGGAAACCATGGAACAGCGCTTGCATTTAGCACAGCGGAAAGGTTGAGAGACCCACGAGGTACCGAGGGTAAAAATTGTGGGGGACCAAGAAAAAATTGAGAAGAAGAAGAGACCCAAGAACGATCTGCAACCATCACTTCGTGTAGAGAACATCTTCCCAAGGGTGACGGTAGAGAGGTTGTTTCAGTCTCTTCTGGTCAAATGTGTGCCTGGATGATTCAAAAAGCCAAGGAAAAAAAATGACAATTGGTAGTGTTAATGTGTTTGAATAAAAAAAAGGGATCTACGATTATCTATAGTTAGAAAGTCGTGTGATAAACTACTCACCCAATGAGACCGATAGATCGGGCAAGTACGAAGAGACCATTCAGATACCCAATCTCAACGATCTCATCGATCTCAGACTTGCTAAACATACCACTCCCTGCTAAGAGATCCAAGAACAGAGAGCCGATAGCACCATCCACATTCAGGACCAAATTGTTTGCCTTCGAAAGTGTGTAGGTTTCTACTTGAACAGCATATTCCATGTACTTAACAGATGGGAAATGAGTACGTGCGTATCGTTGAAGCAGCTCCACCCTCTTGTCTCTGTTGTCGCCTCTCTTGATCCTGGTCGTAATCAAAGACGAGACAGCAAATAGCTTGAAATGATCATCCATTTAGCAGAACTATGAGAATCCCATTCCTTTAAAATATTAAAAATAGTAATACTGTCTACTGAGACAACAGAACACCAATTCACGATCAAGACAAATCAGTATTTGTCAAGTAAAGCACTATATTAGTGAGAACAGAATGCCTTCACATGATACTTTTATAGGTTAAATTACAACTCCATTGATTATACGGGATGAGATATGAACCAGTCTCTTTTGAGGTGATGCATGCTACGTTTCTAGTTGCCACAAAAATAAATGAGCAATGGATCAGAAAATAAGATAAGGAAGTGAGTCAAACCCATACTGATGGATACTGTAGAAAGCTAAAGAAAGTAACAAACCTTTTTCATGTGATTTTAAGAGCGCTTCTGTTTTTTTCTGGTCGACATCATCTCATAATGGGTGAAATTGAACCATCAAAAAAAGAGAAAAGATAGAAACAAGTCTCCGGGGACCACTCAATAAGAGGTTGCATTTAAGCTATCCTGATGGACACATTGAAATTTCGAATGTGTATGCAGGGAGCCCAATACTAAAGACAGTAAAGAATTCCACATGAAAATACCTGTGTCCAATTCCTGGCACACGGATGCCCTTCTTCTTCATTCCTTCTACAAATTCATATGGTGTAAGACCCTGCCATACAAGAAAAAAAAAGCATTAAGTATAAACCCAGAAGTCTGTCGTGGGAAAATTGAAATGAAAGGCATCCATGCGCTGATGAAAAAGCACACCCTATCATACGCATCCTTGAAGTATCGAGCAGCATCATCAATTGCACCACCAAATCGAGGACCAATTGTAAGCAATCCTGTCTCATGAAACTTATTACTTCAGATTTTTCCCAAAAACCTTACATAAAATTTATAGCTTCCATTTCAAAAATGAAGTATACAAACTTCAGGTTACCTGACACAAGACTTGAAACTAGATCTTTTCCAGCCCTTGCAGTAACGATAGTGTTGTGAGCACCAGAGACGCATGGACCATGATCAGCACAGAGCATTATGCATATCTGATGAAAATCAAAATTGCCACCGAGTTAGGAACTTAGGACTAACACATGCTAAAATAAATTAAGAAAAAAGTAAAAATTGGATAAACAGAATACAGACCAAATATTAAACTATATATATATATCACATGCGGATTATTAGAATTTGGTGGAACTATAATGAACTAGACATTAACCTCAATGAATTGGGTGCAATAACGTGGAAGACTTCGCTTGAACCATAGAAGTGATATGACGTCTCCTACACCATAACCCTGCTCAACAATAGTTGACATGGGAATGCCAGCATAGCAAGGCTCCTCTCCTGCAAAAGAAGACAATTTTCAAGTCAGTAACTTCAGGCAGAAAAATGAGTGAGGACATAACAAAAGGTTCCAAGGCAAATATACCTCTATCATCAGAGATAGTTGAGATCACATGGGTTGGTGCCCGTACTTTCCCACTTTTAATAGCAATATTCAGATCCTCTGGAATTTGAGGGGGTACGACTTCTTTGACGGCAGCAATTTTCCCTTCTTCAACCTAGGCCATAAATAGAATTATATGATCATCTCTCAAAAAAAAGGAAACAAAAAAAACAGAAGCATTCCACTGTTGCCATTAGAGATACATTCTTCAGATGCGCAAATTCACATGCAAAGGAAAGAAATGCAGAAACTGGTTCACCAAACCATACAACTTTCTCAAAGGTCTCCTTTATTGCTCCTTCTAGTGCTTCATATGAGGTGGGAACAGTAGCACCCGCTTCTCTCAGAGCTTGGTTTTTAGCCTGTGCTGATTCAAGCTCACCTCCACTTTTGGCTCCCTATTTCCGATCATATGATGTTGATTAAAGAATAACAGATAAAATAGCAATTGTCTTTACAATTTATGCACAACATGAGAGCAACTTACAGCATGTCCAAATTGCACCTCTGACTTGAACAGCCTAGCACAAGTTCCACTAACCCAAGCAACCACTGGTTTCTGGACCTTTCCTTCCTTTAATGCTTCAACAAGAGAATATTCATCCTTACCACCAAGTTCCCCAAGCACAACCATCATTTTCACCTGTGATTCCCAAACAGCAAGGTTAAGAAATCATTGATACAAAAATTTAAAAAATCTTATGCACGTTGAAAATTGCTGTATCACATTGACAAGAATAACAAACAAATTGAACTTTGTACTCAGAATACTTACATCTTCTTGCATACAAAAACAAGATTATCTCAATGGTGAACCAGCAGTTGATATATCCATATGACAACAAAAGATAATTAAAACATGTGATTTCAATTATCTGACTCTCTTTACTATTGGAGTATAACATTCACATAATGATATCCACACCAGCAGCCAATTGCTGCACAAGTGCTTAAAAATTCTTGGCCTGGCTCCCAAACTTGTCCTTCGGAAAAGTGATAAGGGTTTCTAAACAGTCCTTCGGCATTCATATTGACAGGTATGGACAGATCTAGTAATGTTGTTAGTCCACCAACCTCTCGTCAGGCTGTAACGAGTACCTGAGTCAATTATGTGGTATTCCATATTAAAAGTCTCCAGAACATATTTATCATTCCGTATAGATCCATGTGTTAGGTCATCAAATTTCCAGGTACCATTGTGGATGGCTAGCGACCACTCAGTAAAATATGGTTATCTGGCAAAGTGTCACACATAGTTTCATGCCATGTACTGCACAGTTGTTAATCAACAAAACTGGTTACTTGTGTAACTAAATAAAATCTTTAGATCTAGACAATTACACAGCTCACATACCTCCTAAACAAACTAAAACAAGCTATCAAGAGGTGACAATCGTTTCATAAGAAAACAATTGCCAGAAATTCAAAAACCCCAAAATCTAAAAAAAAAATTGTACTTATGGCTTTTTTTGATAAAGGTAGAGAACGTTTGGCTCTTATCTTCCGGTCAATGTTCTATTCTTTTTAGGCACTATAGTAAAAAGCAAATCCCATTGGTTCAATCTTGCACAAAATTTCATGATAAGATATACAAGGGAGTCTTGTCAAATGTGCTTTTGAGAAAATAAAAATATAAATGTCTTTTTTATGAAGGTCAGCAGGCCAAATTCTATTAATAGGTGATAAAAAATACAAGAAAAAGAACAACAATGGGACAATCCGAAAAAAAAATTAGAACTTTATTACAGAGATGGTAGGGAAGTGCCAGAATTACATGATCCCTGTAACCAGACCACTCCACTTTGCTCCCTGTGTGAGCCAGAAACCAATCATTGAAAAATACATCTACACATAACAACAAGAATCTACATGGTGTCATGTTCTCCTAATTGAATACAAAATATAAAGATGTCTTCACCCAATGAAACAAAGATCTGCATGGAGCCGCATTCTATGCCCAATCATGAAAACCCAGAATGTTATATGAATCCAAAAAGAATTCCAGAAAAAGCATTAAATATATAAAATGTATTGGAATGTTTATGTACCTGTGGTATGTTGTTAAACCTAAGGACATGATCAGAAAGGGTTGAGCCAGGAAACACATCTCCTCCAATTGCAATGCCTAACAGAAAGCCATGTAAGGAACTTGTCAGAAATTGTCAAAAACCAGAATATAAAAACTGTTATGAATACTAATATACATGATAATATTCATAACTAAACTGCCATCAGTCTTACAAGTCGCGCATCCATGAACCTTAAGTGGATACCTTCATATATTCCATCTGTAACTCTTGCAATCGTGTTATAGAGTTCGTTAGACATGCCTCCCTGCAATTCCAGAATAAAACTATAAACAATCTGAGTTTAGATAAAGGCAACAAGTCTCACCACTGTCATATAAACATGTAATACAACCCATGCATAAATGCATGCAAAAGAAAACCCAAGTGAACAGTTAAGTAGTACTCCATTTTTCTAAACTATAATTAATTATTTATGGAAGATTAAACTAATCTGAATAAACAACTAAGAAGTTATAAATACATACTGATTTGGACACAAATCCAACAGATCCTGGCCTATAGAGTTTGCACTGGATTATATTGTCAATTGTTCCAGCAGTATCCCCAATCTTAAATGCTCCAGCCTGAATTCCACCAACAGTAGCCGGACCTATGACAACCTGCAACCATGTAGACAAAAGTTTCAGATCATTTAAGCTTTATGCGACTACACATCTGGAATGCATCGAGTATAAAGTTGGAAGCATCATGCTTTCAATCAATGCTAAACTACCAAGGCTACCTTGTTATTAGCTCGTGCATATGCAATCAGCTGCTTCGTATCTAATTCAGGTACACCTTCAGCTATTATAGCCACAACCTTGATCGTTGGCTGTTTAAGAGCTGCCATGGAAGATGCAGCTGCACTGTAAATAGAAAATTAAATGAGCACGCATAATTGTAAGATACAGCATTTGATAGTTCGTCACTGTGTTCAAATTTGATGATCAGACCTTCTAAATGACGCAAAGTTGATAAATACATCAGCAGTTGGGTGTGCATTACATGCAGCTTCAATGCTACAAAGAAAACAGTTAATCTTACAAATGTTAGAACTCAGAATTCACAAGGTTGAAACCCATTTCAAACTCTCAAAAATAGATGAAATGCAACAATGGATGCATCATGATTGCTGGATCTCTTTGCAAGATCTATTCAGAAATCACGGTTTCTACAGTTCTGCAAAATACACAGTAGCCTCATAATGGAACCAGAAACAGCTGCCAATTTTGGTGTATTACAGGAAACAAAACATTGAATTGCCAGATAAGATACATTATTCAGCCCTCAAGGAGTTGATGTGAATTTTCTTAGAGAAGGTGATCCTATCTCATATAAGCAAGCAGCAAAGATACAAATTCCTGGTTCTTAATCTCTTCAATTTTCACTGGCTTACTCATCTTTTGCTGCACGTGCCATCATTGTTTATTGTAGGGAAAGGGAACATCTAGATTCCAGAAGCTCATACACAAAACAGATGCAGCAAGGAGTTTTATCACCATAGAGGTAAACCGGCATGAGGTGGATTTTAGCTTTTGGAAGAATCAAAAGAACCTCAAAATGGTAAAAACAGTCATGAAACCGGACATTAAAGGTTTGAGTTATATTAAAGACTTTTGGCCATTCAGTAAAATCCAAGGGAAGGACAACTCATAATCTGCATAGAATCTATAAATATGATTACTCAACAGCTAATTCAATTAACCAACATAGATAAGTCGAGATTAAATAAAATAAAAAATAATGAACTCAAAGGTCATATTTTGACCAAGCTGGCAACATTAACAAGTCTATCAAATCCAGTTTTAAAAGAATTCTCGGTAAGCAAATGCATCGCAACAGCTTTGAGCAAGTAAACCAATTCGAGTATGCCACTTTATTCTCCTTCTAATCCTTCTTCTATGTCCTCTGCTTATGGACCCAAGGACCACACTCTTTAGCAGGCTAGCAATTTTACTCAGGACAACCTATATTTAACCAGAAATGAAAATGCAACTTTCTTGACTGGCCTAAAAGGAATCAACACCATGTTCAGGATGGGTGAACTCCAAGTTAGTTCCAGCATAAACCATGGTATGAACTATGAAGTTCCCCAAAACTTTTTCCTCAACCTCTGATAGACTTTTCACACCGGGCTATTGCATCCTTATGAAGGGGCTCTTGAGACTATGACAGCCTCAATTCTTCATTGGCTGTGATAAAGAAAAATAAAAAATTGAGCCATTTTGTTATCAACTATGCTACCAATGTTCCATGATGATCAACAACAGGAAGAACGGTTGGCACTAATTACTGTGTCGTCACCATGTCCCTACCCCCTCTCCATCCCTTTCATAGCTTTTCTCCTCTGTCTTTGATTCAGTAAGAGCAGATTGCCAGTAAGGGAAGAACCTACGGACAACCTCATCATGGGTGATTGACCATCAGATCAACTTTGCTGATGTTAGGATCAAGGTGCATCAGCTATCTGTGAAATACATTGTCTGTCTTGCTAGACACTGTCACCGACAGTTGAAACTCTAGATTGTTGTCGGAGAGATATCTCCAGTGCAGGGATACTCCACATAGTGAATCAGTGATCAAAGTGAACATGAAAAAGATAGGTAGGTTGAATTCACCTACCCTAGCATTAACCCAAAGTTGAGAAACCAAAAAGGAGCGAGCTATGAATTAACTTCACCCAAAAAGTTGCCTCTGCTCTCTCCAACAAAGAGACCATCATGGGACACCCTAAAGAGATAAAATATCCGGGACAATATGAGAGGTAGTAAACCATGAAGGAAATTTGGTTCAGATAAACAACAAGGAAACATATCAAATGGATAATAAACTGATAAACAGAAGATGGTAAAGCTTACGTTGAATGGACAGGAATTGCAATCTCTTCTTGGCCAAAAAAGAGTTTCTGGAAGCCCTCGGCACCTGGGTTGATGATTCCAGCAACAGACGGTGTTTCTCTTCCTGTAAACATGAAACACTCAACTACTTATCATTGCAAATCTTAACAAGAAAAAAAAAATCTTACATGAAATTTCCACCCATTTTAAAACAAGGCAGCATAAGTGCATAACTATACGCACCACACAAGAAATCAAAATCAAGCATCCTTTGGATGGGAAGTTGCTTGTAGTTGTAAAAAAGAGCTTGGGTTTGCTTTGAGAATAGCTGCCCTGTAGCCATCATCTGTTGGAAGGCCAGCAAAAATGTACAGTTAATCTTCATGATGGGGAAGAAAAAATGCAAACAATATAAAAGTAAAATCAAAGAAAAGACTTAAGTATACTCATCCACATATCAAATTCTTCATGCTAGATCAGATATGTATAGTAAAATATATGTGTGCAATAAACATTGATAGCCAAGTGAGCAAAAGCGAGAAAATCATCTTCTCCATTGATTCCTTCAGACTGAGTTGCATTCATTGCATATTGTTAGAATAATCTTTATAGTACTGGGTATTGCAAAAAGAGTTGTCAAAATATAGGTATGTTGCCTACTTCACTTGAAAATTTTGAGTTGGATGGAACGATAAGTTAACACATATAACCACCAATATTCCAGTGTGGAGCGTGCTTGATGTCCTGGAAGATATGCTTACACACATCAAGCCAATCCAATCAATCAATCCCTGAGATGCTATCACCATGATTGGTATTCTGGTACCAAAAATTTCACAATTAACGAATGACATTAATCAATCAATGAGAGCAGGCCTAAATCCAGTGTTATAAGCACAAACTGACTTCACGGTGATTCCCACCACAAAAGATACAGAAACTAGTAGAGGAGGGCAAGTAAAGTGAAGAAGAAAACAGATTAAATTAGGAGAATAAGGATCGTTTCACTATCAAATTAAATTAGAAGATTAAGAAACAAAAATAACGATACATCCACTTTAAGGCTTTAACTCTTCTTCCACTGGCCGCGATACGAAACTTTGTTACAAGCTATAACCACCCGTTGAAGGATGTAAATATCAAATGCCGATTCATGACAAGTCAATATTTTCCATGACCGCATCCAGAAAACTAAACCAAGCCAACAGCTTTGCGCTTTCCTCCTATCACAGCATTCGTCCGTCAACATTGCACCCCTACGCCCAAAGCACCGAAAAACGCCGATCTAGCCACCGGCATTACCACCATCCTTCCCGCTTCAAATGAAACACTTGGCGGCCAACAAACCCCCACCCCATTACCCGACAACGGAAACAGAGAAACGGAGCCTGCAGGTGCTACTCCTTGCAGACCACCGGATCAAGGAGAAAAAAGGTCCCCCGCCCCCCCAACCAGAGAGAAAGAGATCCGAGTAGGGCCGGAACAACCTCCAGAACCACGTAACGGATATCAAGCCGGCACGGGGGGAGCGCGGAGAGGCTGGAATCTACCTGGACCAGAGGGGATCAGCTGTAGGGCTCCTCCTCCTACTTCAGCTCCCGGCGCCAGAACAGATCTACACCGGTGGGAGAGGCGCTCCGGCGGAGGGGTCTTCCTTGAATAGGCGAGAGAAGGCGCTCCTCCTGCAGCTACCCGCCGGTTTTGGGAGATTGGAAGCGGCGGGTGGGGCTGCACGTGTCGCCGGGTTGTTAGCTGGCGGCGACTGTTTGAGGGCGAAGAGAGAGGGGGGGCACGAACCAGGACCGGACAGGAGCGTCACAGCCACCTGCTTTGATTACATACGTCAGGGTCACGGTGACCCTCCAATGGAAATTTTTCTCTTAACTTTTAAATAAATATTAATACACTATTTTTTTTTCACAACGGACACATATATATACGAGATTAAAAATAGTCAAAAAATTTGTTGAAATTTATCTTATCCAACAAATAAAAATATAGTCATAAATCTATTAAGAATCGGATAATAAAGATAGAGACTTTTTAAAGAAATTTGATAACTGTCCTGAGATCAAAAAAATAAAATTAAATAAATGTGAATATCGTCCGAATCAACGATATCGTGAGAAATCAAAATTACGGAGAAAATATAAAAAGGTATTTGAATCATAATATAACAAAAAATAAAAAGAAAGAACGTAGAAAAAATGAACATAGATACGCCGAGTTTTCACTAATCTGCCACTGCACTCCACAAAACACACGTGTGAGATTTTAATAAAGCAGATGACAGCGACGAAAGGGGTCTTTCGAAAACACTCTGAAGATGGACAAAATAAATATCGAGCAGTCATGATTATGACGTCGTTTTCCTGTCACAGAACGAAAAATATTTTAATTTCGATGGAGAAAACGGCTCCCAGCAGAAAAATACTTACTTCTATGTGAAGGACTTGGAGACGAAGCAAAAAAAAAAAAAAACTTAAATATTCCAGCTCTGCACCGACCGGTGGGTCACGTGCCGGCGGTGTGACATGGGCATGGACCTCTTTCTTTTTGATAAATGAAATTATATTTCATTTAAAAACAACTTTTTTTGACGTGGGCTGGGACCAAATATTCGGTTCAATTTTTGTTTGCTTTAGTTTGGTTTAAATTACAGGTTTGATTTAGCTTCTAGAGCATTCAAATCAAATCAAACTATTTAATGGAACAACTTTAATTATATTAAATATTCCATTCTAAGTTATACCACATAATATGTATGCATAGTTCTATAAAAAAATTCCTATATCTTTAAATATAAAATTAATGGAATGTATATACATGTACACTAAATTTTAATAGAAAATGATTTACGATAAACAAAATAAAATTATATATTGACATAAAATGATGAAGACGGTCAACAAACATTGAGACAAAAAAATGCCTTCAGATTTTAATTTGATAAAAGGATGGAATTACTCGGACAAATTATGATTGAAATGGGATAATCTCGATGCATAAAAAAAATCAAAGGGTGATATATATGCTCCTCGTTGAGCCAGTGGACGCTGCTATGAAAAAAGAGTATTTATGCTAATTATGGAATCAGTGGTTGCATTTTTATTGATATACATATATATAGTTAATAAATTTATTTTTAGTATTATATGGTGTTGTATCTGTTAATTCAGACGACTTATCCCATACTAAAGTTAACTGACTCGTCAAAAAGATATTTTTACGCATTCATCTCGGTATTTATTTATATTTTTAAATATATCATCGTAAAATTTATAAGTATTACTATCCAGGTAGTCACAGAAAGATAAAAGGAACGTACAAAAAAATAAAAAAGAGAGATGTTTTCGTCATCAAAATCTGAAAATTTTACCCACCTGATATTATTCCAAGATTTTGGAAGTGAACATTTTTTTCGGTAGTAAAACATTACAGAGACTGACTAGGATTTTCGGTCTCCACGATGACACGTCGGGAGATATGAATAGTTCGAAGGGCTAATACGTAAAAATTCTATTGAAAAATTTACATTTTTTTTAAAAAAATTAAAACTATACGGATGATATTATTTTAAATATTTTCAGGTGACGGGGACATTTTTCCTCGGCAAAAGATTTCTAAAAAAAAAATACTACGAAGCTGTAAAAAAAAAAGAAGTGTCACGCTATTCTTTATTTGCGGGTGTCAGATAATAGGTCAGTCACCCCTAAAGACGGGGACATTTACGTTATTTCTGTAAACTGCGAGGTTTGATGAGCAAAGAGGGCATATTTAAGGTTGCACCCGCAACCTACCCTTCCGGCCCGCCGAGCAACTCCAACGCGGGGTCTAGACTTGGATCGGACGGTGTCAAACGCGCGTGATGCTGCGATGGGGGCCGGCAGGATGGCGTGCTGTCCAAGGTAAGGGGGGCCCGCCAAGTGGGCCCCACAGTCGTCGGATGTTAGTTAGCTCATTCATGTCGTGACCCTTTTTTTATTTATTTATTTAGGCGGAACTTGAAAATAGACCGGAAATACTCAGTGGTATTACATGGCATCAGAAGTCGATTTTATCCGGGGGTGTAAACGAAATAAATAAAAATTAACGAGTTTAGAATTTACTTTTGTATCTTATGAGTTATCCAAGTAGAAATCAGATATTTTGGTAAGTTATCGAAATCGAAATTAGTTGATTCCATTTTCGTTAATCCGATTTCAACAAAAAATAAGTGAATATAAATAATATCAAATAAAATAAATTATAATAAATTATAATATATAATATATTTATTAATAAAATGATAAAAATAAAATTTTAAAGGGATTATATCAAATTTTAGTAGTTATATGTAAATTATTAACTTATTTGAGAATAAAAATTAATATTTAATATATATATATATCAAAATTAAAAGGATTTGGTTTCGGTTCCGATAACGAAATCAGAGTCAGAACAAAATCGAAATATAACGATTCTAAAAAATCAAAATCAGTATCCAAATCAGAATCCCTTGACCCTTATCGAAATTAGAATCGAATTTTGGTGATTCGACTATCGAATCTAACCCGTTTACAACTCTATTTTTATCGGATATAATTCTCAGAATCTTACCAAGTCATGAATCATGATTCAATGATTCATGATGCATACTTCTTCTTCTTTTGAAGCATCTCTAACAACCTGCCTGAAAAAACAGTATAAGACACTTCTAACATTTTTACTTTTAGATTTTTAAAACAATACGAATCATTCTGAGTCCTTTTTTATTAATGTTAATTTTAATAGACAATAGTTATAATATAAGCGCCCTGTCAATTTTGATATTGATTGAGTCTCTATCTTCTAGATATGTCAATCTCAAATTGATATAATATTAAATTTAGGAGTCTAAGCAAATATGGCATACGTAAAATATGTATAATATTTTCCTAAAGCATTAAAATATTTGAACAATTTTAAGCAAATAAGAAATATAAACACTTCAAACATATTTTAAGCAGCGAGACAATTCTTCCCGGTGCAAAGATTGATAGGGGTGGCAACGGGCAGAGTTAGTGAGACAATCTTGCTAACCGCGAATCACTGTGCTACTTAAAGATTTTGACCTGCAGGCCTTAATCGAGCTGACATACGAATCAAACTGTAGAATGAACTTCAACTTTTATCACATGACTTCAAAATAAAATATTAGACTGAGCACGAGTTGAGACATGCCAAAGATATGGTATGAGCCAAGTCAGGCCAACCTAATATATTTTGGACCGAGTCATAAATAGGCCACCTTCGGACCAAGTCAAGCCCGTCCCATTGACACCCGCATGTTTGGTACCATAAAATTTTGAGGATAACCTTTGAGGATAACTTAGGTTTATCTTCAAATTATCCCTGTACCAAACAACACCCTGGATTGATGCGAGATTAGTCGTGATTGGCTAAGTAAAAGCAATATTTTCTATTTAACTCTTTTGCTGCGTATTTGGATGACATGCTTAACATTTGTTTCGCACGAATATACTTCTCCAAGCCGGGAAAAAGAATGTACCTACTACATGTACTCCTTTTGGGAAAGGACTCTCCAATGACCTCTTGAAGATGTCAGTCAGGCTTCAAGAATTGAGTATAATCTATCAAAGGGGATGACAAGACTGATGATCTAATTGATCAAAGAAACCAAGTATACAGTGGCCTACATGTTGAAGCTAATTCACCAAATAAAAGCATAAGAAGCTCTAAGGATGCTAGAGCTGACTCAACTACCCGCTATCAGCCAATTTAGAACATAATTAGCAATTAGATTGTTATCTACATTATCTGCATTATCAGATAATCAGTAGTTATATAACTTCTTACAACATTTTCTTCACCAATATGCCCAAAAATCACCCACTCAATATGAAACCATGTGATATTAAAAGCGATATTAGAAAAAATAAGCTCTAGTTAATAATGAGCTCGGCACCCCATAAAATGTTGATTTTGAATATGGTAGAGAAAAAATATATATAGTTGGCATTGCTTCAAATGTTACAGTGCCATGACTGAAGCCTTTGCAAGAAAATAAAAGAATGCTCGAGCTGCTCTTAAACTGAATGCTTACCCAGCTTGAAACCAACAGAAGAGTTTGATTTGCATTGCACTCCATACATCTCACTGCAATTCAGAGGATACTGGCTTAGCGCCCGGAGGCAAGTACAGTTACCTGCAAAATCTTGGTGTTGCATGTCTTGCTTGGATCATCTTCATTGAATGCCCAAGACCAAGAGCACGAGTGGAGTCTGATGCATTGAAAAAGGCATACAGAAATAAGAATATTAAGAACAGCAGCACACAATATATTCAGGATGCAGGGATGGATTGCATCGGATCCAGAGTTGATTTGTCGATGAATGACCCTTTAATATGAAAATAAAAATACAGGACTGTTGAAGAAGTCGTAATGAAGCCTTATGGATGTAGGGTCATGGCTTGAAAGTCAGGTAGCAAACTGTAGGTACGGTCTTGCTGCTCTCTGTCATCGTAAAGAGTAAGGATGTCCAGGGTCCTGGATTCTTTCAACCAAGAAGATACCCTGGCACCCTGTGTTACAAATCTTCCCATGTTGAACCTTTCTGCACAGAAAGGGGAACCCATTGAATCCAGAAGCATCTCCACAGCTCGTCGAACAGTGCTGGTACCAGCAATCTTGCTGTGTTTTCCCCACCCAGTCAAGATGCTGTTTTAGAACAGATTAGTTTAACTATCAGTATATCATTGTTTAAAGCAACATCTGGGCAGAATGTCGTGGGATCCGAGTTGATTTTCTACATACCTCAGCAATTCTGGTAATTTACGGCCTTCGAAGACTATGGAGCGTATGTTGAGCAACCATGCATGAACCATAGCTTGAGCTGCCCCAGAGGACATCAAATGCAAATCTAAGCAGGCATCACTCCATGTGTTCTCCCATACATTGCGCCGTCTACCTTCAAACACAACAAGCTGCGTCCCTCGTCTCTGTGGATAAAGCAGGTAAGCTTAGGCAGCTACATGAGCAAGCCAGCAAGGTATTCCAGATAGGGATTGGACCTAGATTGGCAAAGACTGATCCCGGTCCAGATCAGAATCAGCCAATCTGCAGATCCTGGCCTTAGTCAGCCCAACTCAGTCTGAGTCAGCCCAAGTCAGGCTACGAACTGCTTGATTATAAGTTACCATCAGCCAATCCTGGCTCAGGATCAGACAATCTGGGCCAAACTCAGCCCGTTCGAGGTGTTTCAACCAGATTAGCCTGGATATGATACGGTTGTATCCATGTTGATCTCCAATCTCTATATGAAGATTGGACCAGGATGCCTCCCGCTCAATCTTGATCCAGAATGGCCAATCTTGCAAACCATGATGGCAATGTACACTCAAATTTCTTTGCATTCACATAACCATGACACGTGCAACGCATGTCCTGTATGCACCCTCTTTTTTCAGTTATCTTCCATTTTCTTAAAAGCTTGCTTGCGTTTGTGTTGAATATTCGACACATTTCAAGATGCACAATTGTGCAACCAAAGATTCTTAGAGTACCATATATTGTGGGATTTAATCCTCCAATACCATGTACATTTCAGGTTGCCAACACTATCATTTTAACATGAACTGAAAGAACGATATCATGCTAAACAATAGAGATTGTAAGTTATGCATCCCTAGATACCATGCCAACATAGGTGCCATAGCTAGCTTACCTGGCCAAAGTGCCATAGCATATCTGTTAAAGCATTATAAAAGCCAGCAGCAGTTGATGAGTCCATTCTCTTCAGTTCATCAAAAAGTAAACGAGCTTGAACCCAAACTTCCCTGGAGCCCATGAGAAGTCCATGAGCAACTCCATACACATGGTTGTCAAATGAACGAAGCTGATCCAACATCGCAGATGCATCTTGGAAGGAATTGCAACGACTGCAATGTAGCAACCATGGACAACATTTGTGTCTTCTATTAGAAACAAAAGCAGGGCAAGAAGCAGCAAAGACAAAATGATTCAATGAACAAAACGAGTCGGAAGCACCTGCACGCATTTAATATGGCAGAGAAAGTCACCACATTTGGCTTTATACCCAGAAAATGCATTCTATGAAACAAGCCCAAAATGCAGACTAACTCCTGGGAGCTTCTCCTCACGACCTCCACAATAGACCCACTCCCGTTAGCTAGTTGCCCAAGAGCTTTGACAACCTGGTAACCAGCCTCCTCATCTCCCTCCTCATTTCCGATATCAAGTTCATCCGCATGACTTGACTTACCAAAGGCATCGATTATAGAATTGAATGTAACAACATTAGGCCTAATTCCTACCCTAATCATCTCATTGAGCAACCAAACAGCAGATTCCACCATTCCATTCTTACATAAAGTATCAATCAATGAGCTGTACAAGACTACATCAGACTTCAAACCTGTCTTCCTGAACTCCATGTACACTTCCATGGCATTCTGGTACATGCCGGCCTTGGAGTAAATATCTATTAGAGTAGAGTATGTCAACACATTGGGCTGTATATTTTCAGCCCCCATTTTCTGTATCAAGTAGCCAACTACGTCGAACCTACCCTGCTTTCCATACCCAGCAATCAAGGCATTGTAGGTCACCACATCCCTGTCAATCCCCAGTTTGTCCATCTCTTCCGAAGTCCTGACAACATCATCATACCTCCCCATCTTGACATACACTGATAACAGGGTGTTGAAACAAACTCTGTCCATGGGAATACACATGGATTTCAACTCCTCATACAGGCTGAGTGCCTCGCTGAATCTCTCCAACTTGGAGTAACCATCCATCATCGTGCTGTAAGTGACCACATTGGGTTGCACATTCTTGGCTAACATTTCTGACATCATTTGAACTGCCAAGTCCATGTTACCACACTTGCAGGCAGCGTCAATAAAAGTGTTATATGTAAAGACGTCTCTACCCACTCCTCGATGGATCATTTCATCAAACATCACTCTTGCATCTTCCCAGTGCCCAGCTCGGCTGCACCCAGCAAGCAATGAGTTGAATGTGACCTTGTCGGGACGAACACCGTTCCTCAGCATCTCGCGGAAAATCTCCGTCGTGCGGTGGAGGTCCTCCCCGCCTTTCCCACAGGCATCAATGACAGTATTGTAGGTAACACTGTTGGGTTTGAGACCGACGGCTTTCATGGATTCGAACAACTTGAGCGCATCAGAGGAAAGTCCACTCCTTGCATACGCCGAGATAAGGGCGGAATATGCATATACAGTGTTGCCATACCCATCAACAATGCCGGCGTCGAACGCCTCCTTCGCAAGATCAGCCCTCCCCATCTTCCCCAAAACGCTGATCAGAGCGGTAAGGAGCTTCCCTTTCTCCGTGGAATCACGCATGAGAGGCATAGCAAAATGGAAGCATTCAAGCACCTTGGGGCGATCGCACTCACCGCGCTCTCCGAGCTGCCGAACGAGGTAAATGTAGTCGTCGGGTCCGGAAAGCACGAGTTCGTAGCTGAGTAGGAGACCAGCCACGGACTCCCCATCAGTGCGCCCGAGCTGGTGGAAGCAGTCAAGGGCGGCGGCTGACGGGGGGCGCTGGTTGGCCGCACCATTGACGGGCCGAGGACGATTAAGGTGCCTCTTGGAGACCACCCGGGTGGACCTGGCGCCGCGGAACTCGGGGCCTAGCTCCCGCCTTGGCAGGTGGAGCGCGGAACCACCTGACGGCACAGTCTGCGATAATGAAGAAGAACACCGGCCGGAATGGGTCGTAGAAGAGCACAAGGAGTTGATAGCGGCAGCTAGGGTGCTGGAGCTGTCGCCGGCAACACAGGTGGCGCTAATGGCGGAAGAAGAGGATGGCGAAAGAACGGAAGAGCAGGAAGAAGACAGGGAGGTGGAAGGCGAGGAGGATGAGGAGGGGAACCTCTGGGAGAGCCTCCGGTGACCCCGGGCGGAGCTCCTGGTGTGCTTCTGTAGCTGGTTGGGGAAGTTCTGCTGGGGGGACTGGTGGATTTTGGAAGGGTTCATGTAGTGGGTGGGAGTGGAGGAGGCCATGGAAGAACAACTCTAAGCAGAAAAGCACGCACCTTTCTCCCAGACAATGGCGATGTGAGCAGTCTGAGAAGGATTCAAGCAAGATACGAAGAAATGCGTCTCGATGAGGAGGATCGCCACAGCTCCGGCGGGGGGCCGCAGAACTGGAAGGGAGGAAGCGGCTTGCGGCGGCGGCGGCCCCCGGCAGGAGGAGAAACAGAGCGTTACGGTGGCGGTGGCGATGGATAGGATTCGGAGGGTGGAGAGATGAGAGGAGGGGAGATCGAGGGAAATTTTGGATAAACCCTAAAAAATTCGGAATTTGCATATCGGTGCCCCCGGATCCCCTGACGATGGATTTGGAGGAATCCGTGAAGATATGGTTGGATATTCCGACGCGCCGGAGTCCCTCGTCCACGGGAGGGATACAAAAGAAATAAAAAGAGATCTCACGTCCTTTTATCCAAGAAAACCCTGTCAAGTATTATTTTAACACATTTTAATAAATAATTATTTTTTGTGAAGAAACTCTGTTTTACCATGCAACAGAATTTTTTTTTTACGTATAAAACAATAACGTTGGTTGTTGAGATTAATCGTGCGCAGTTGATAAAATGCTCTAGACGGTACCGAGTTGATTTTATTAAATATGATTTGCTTTAGTTCGAGAGACGCTTTATTTGAGTTGAGAAAAGCATTTTTTACCGTATGTATGTCGTAAAAATTAACAAAAAAAGATGCTTCCGCATCGTGCCCTTTTTTTTTTGAAAAATCATTGGGCGATGAGAGTTGGGGGCTATTTTTATACTTGATTAACTTGTCTCTTGCAAGGGATAGTCCCGCATTGATTATTATATATATATTGGATAAGTAACACATTATACTTTCACGTACATAAAACAAAAGAGTATATACACAACTAAGATAGAGATAACTAAAGTTCTACTGTAATTCATCTTCGGCAAATTTGAACATAACCACTAAAAGATTTGCATTGTAAGGTGCTCGGAATGTCACACAACAGAGATATCAAACTCTATCGTAAGAGTTTGGCAACTGTCACGAGAGTGAACGATTACACTAAAATAATATAAATAATGTTCAAATTAACAATCTCATTGCAATGATCACAACTATGTAACAAACACGAAAAGACAACAAAACAAAACTAAACCACATGGCATGAGGCAGGAACAAGAAACATTTATCTTAAAAAAAGATTTATGGGGTGTTTGGTTGCATGATAATGAATATTTTTATTTTAATTTTTAAAAAATATAGTAAAAGTTTATTTTAAAAGTGTTTGACATGTGTTACAATTTTTTATCTTAAAAATTTTTTCACCCTCCTCCACGTGATGGAGAAAAAAAGAGGTAGTGAGCATTTTTTTTTCAAAAGAGCACAACCAATGCACATGGTCCACAAGCCTAACCCATGTGCTACATAAGTGACTTTTCATTTATGCGCCAAACACCTTACCATTATTTCTAAAAATGATAATGTTTTTGCCAAACATTATATTTTTATAGTTTTTAATTTTAAAAATTGTCAAGTTTCAATGTGTGATATCATTTTTTTTCATGAAACTATATAAAAAAATAAAATGCAACCAAACACCCCGTTAGGCTAACCTTCCTCCCTCCCTAATGTTTGGCATCGATTATCATATAGCATGAGATATCGCTGCTATATAACAATGATTTCTAAGTATCCAACCAAATTGATACAAAGATTAATAACTCCAACGAGTGAATATATATAGTAGACAAGACACATAAATACGAGAGAAGATAATATAAACATAACAGTGATATATCATGTTATACAACATTTTAAAGGTATATAAAAACATTTGTTATATATAGAGAGAGAGAGACACACACACACGTGTGCATACCCGCTCGTATCATCGAGAGAGCTTCTTACAACCATTCATAACAAAAATAGTCTATGTTACTTATTTGGGGGGAACTGTTGTGTTAGAATGATGCAGATAGTCCCGTATTAATTATTACGTGATTGCATAATATTATGGGTCCAGCTTTAATGCCATAAATTTGAAGTTCGCATAATGTTATTATAAAAATTTATTATTATTTGATGCTTATTTATTCTGTCTCTTATATGAGAACATTTATGTATTATCGCATATATAACATCATAATGTACTTACAATTTCCGTGTGTGAATGAGAGATTATGACGGATCTAGATGAAGACCATAAACGGAGCAGATATGGCGTTTTCATATCCGCTCTGTTTAGTTATTCGGATAACCCGTATTCAGTCCAAATCGAATACGAATACGGATAGAATATTATTATAAATCATATAATCTTCAAATTCAGAGCGAATACGAATAATATATATTTTGAAATGTTAATTAAATATTATTTAATTAATATATTTAATAATATATAAATAAATAAAAAATAAAAAATATAAATTTTATCATGTATTTATTAACATTAACTTGGTATACTAATATATAATAGAGAATATTTAATCATATTTGTATATATAATAATTTTAAATATATAATTATATATATTATGCAAATATTATCAAAGATATATTTAGAGTGAAACTTAAACGGAGCGGAGTAAACATTTTCGTGTCCGTTCTGATTAACATTCGGATAATATTCGTATCTGGATATCCACTCCGACGAATATCTAAAATAGAATATTATCCGTTTAAATGGATACTAATTCGGAACGAATCCAGATTTTATCCGTATATCTTTACCGCCCTAAATTGGATATCCAAGTATCCAACCATATCTTCCCGGATTCCTCCAATTATCCGAATCCACCCCCAGGCGCACACAAGAATCGGGGGGGGGGGGACCTGCAAATTATGATTTTTTCAGGGGTTATCCAGAATTTCTCTCGCCTCTCTGCCCTCCCAATCCTTTTTTTTTGAAATACTTGGCTCAATGGCCCTGAATCCCGCAGCACATGCGAGTGACGAGGGATCGAGCCCTCTCGATCTCCACTGTTCACCCCTCGGGGTGTCCAGCTGTAGCCGTCGGGAAACGATCCCCCGCCCTGCTCCCCCAAGAGCAGGGTCGACGCCAACCGAGCCATGCTGGACCGGCTCCGCCCTCCCAATCCCATCCTCCTTCCCCTGCAATCTGCTACAGTACACTCCACCATGATAATTCTGATAATGTTCATGAATTTTGGAAAACACCATGGTGTTGGGATATTTTATTTATCGAGCCATGTTAATTTATCTGTCCACTGTTTGATAAAATATCTAAATTAGCTAACATTTGAATGCCCCAAAAACCCTCTCGAATAACCACTTAATAATTTTAAGTGGATCAATATAACTTTTCTATTTCCCGAGGTACTTGACTAAGATTTCTTTGCTTCACATGATAAACAAAATAGAGATGAAATAAAGAGTCATATTTTCATGTTAAACTAAAAAAATGTCACCTTGATTAATGCCTAACCTCTGATATTGAGATATTGGGTAAAGAGATCTGTGTATAATAGTGTTTTTTTTCTTAAACCACTTAACTATATGTGACTCACTGTACTTTTTAATTATTAGAGATGAGCAACTAAGTTTTTGTATTTCATAAGCGAAAATGAAATTAAGACTTAATGTATTTTATTAAGTCAAATCAAACACCACCTATAATACATACCCAAGCCCTTCATTGCTCTCCCTTTATTGTATAACAACTCATTATGCAACTAATTGAGCCTTGTCCAGATTTGTTGTTAACCCCTCCATGTTGTTTTATTATAAATTTTTATTTTTAAGGATGAATAATCAAGATTTTGCTCACCGGGTTAGTTTCGTTTAATCGAAAAAAATACAAACTCTAAAAAAATGTTTGGTATCAAGATGATTCGAAGATAAACTTGATTTATGTTTGGAATTTAGAAGATAAACCGAGTTTATTCTCAAAAAGTTTTAATGCCAAACGGGACTTAATTTAATTAAAAGTTAAACATTTTATGCAAACATGTGACATCTATCCATTCATTCACATGTTAAACATCGAAAAAAACCAAAAACACACGGTGAGTCAAATTAGACATCGATTAAGCAAAAAAAAAAGCTGTTCCTAGCTGTATTAACCCAAAAAAGAGTATCACCAGAATAAATAAACATTTATTCTGGTGAAAATGGCAGCACTAAATTTTAGTGGGGGTATTTTTAAGTAACATTTTCTTTTAATTGCAAGAGTAACCTTTGCCTTAAAGTGGACATACCAAATCTGATGTATCTAATAAAATATTAAAATTCATATTATGTTATTTTTAATATTCCAAGCAAACATTCCGACGATATCTGCAACCAGCTAAACAACTCGGGTTTTTTATTAAAAAAAACTCGGGTGGGGCCTTCTTCCTTAGTTTTTTTTTTTTTGAACAACAACATCCCTAATTCATTGATAACACAAAAGAGTACAAAGATAACAATACAACACAAGACTCAAATTAGAAGACCACACGAACAAAATAGAAAAAATAAGAGTTCCAATAGATCGAAACTTTCCAAAGAGACTCGACCATAGCCACAAACCGACCAGCACAAAAGCGTGCACATAAGGTCGAACAGCAGATAAAATGACTCCATCAAAAGAGTTTGATAACTACCTCGAGATCGAAAGATCACACCAGAAAGGGCCTTCTTCCTTAGTTGCTAATTACGATGTCAGCAACTGTCTTCTGTGGCCCCCAATTCATAAAGGGTAGAAACGACATTGCGTGAGGACGCGCCGGAAACTTCTGTCCCGGCCACGGTGGGGGTCGTCATCTCCCCCGGTCGTCCCTGCGGCTATGGAGTCACCCCCTCCGTCGTGTCCTTCATCCCGCCCCTTCCTTTCGCCTCGCCGTCTACCCGCCAGCTAGTCCCCCGCAGCCACCGCCATGCTTCGCGGTGGTATCCTCGCCCAGCTCGCGCTTCTGCTCCTCCTCTTGGTTTCCCTTCTAGTCTCGCCGGCGATCCGGATCTCGGAGGCCCACGAGGGCCACGACGAAGGAGGTGAAGCGGGGGAGAGCTGCGAATTAAGCCCCGACGTCCGGGTGGTGGCTGAGTACCGTCCCGGCGTCGTGACGGTAGATGGCCATGGCGATGAATGGGCCGACATGGACGCCTTCGAGTTCGCCCTGCTCCCAGCCCTTGACTTCGATCACGACAAGGCCTACACCGCTGGGAAGATGGCTGTCAAGGTCTTAGTTGATTTTGTTATTCTTTGGTTTCTTCGATCACTTGTATTATGATTTCATGCGTTCGAGGTTTACTACTTTCATCAGCGTCCGTCTCGAGCATTTTCGCCATCTGCCGCTTGTTACTTCTGTTTCTTTGACGTACCATGACCAGGCTTTTCCCATCTCTACTTTTTGTTTTTGTCCTTTCTGGTATACACTCTGTTAAAAGTTTCGCTTCGAACTGTTTTGGGTTTGGCGAGCACTCGGCGATATAAAATGTCAGCCACTATGCGCGGTGGTGACGGGTGTGTGGTGTGGGGGATACATCTTGCTTTCATTTCAACCTAAGTGTGGAAAACCTTAAAACCTAGGCATTGAGATAATACTTAATAAGCATAAGAATACTCTCTCCGGTGTCCAATGGGAGACTATGTCACTTAACGCTATCCCTCTCGGCTAGCCACCGTCAAAGTCACGATAGAAATACTCGGACAGTGCCGAGCAAATATAAGAGCGGGTCACTGGGATAGAGCCCTGGAAACCCACCTGCTCTGATACCATGTGGAAAACTCAAAACATACATCTGAGGTAATTAGGACCATGCTTGATAAGCACAGAATATTGGGTTGTTTATTTCTACCTATGTAAGTATTTTTCTTTTCAATTGTAACAATGATGTAATGTGTTGTCTTGATATTTTTATTTTTGTTTATTATATTTTTAACCAACCACTATTCCATTTGTGCTTACATAGCACCTCTTGTTAGTTTTGATTTGCACCACTCTTCTCCTGGAAATAATTTATTTGCCAAACAAGCAATGCAAAATGGTAAAATCAATCAAAACGTTGAAGTAAACAGGATTTGGGATTTTGCATTTATTGTTGTGTTTATATGTTTTTGAGATTGTTAATTGTTTTATGTCTTTGCTTTTTAGGCTTTGCATGATGGAAATAATGTATTTTTCCTGCTGCAAGTTGATGGGGAATATATATACACAAAGGGGTATGCTATTTTTATGTGCACCTTTTGAGTTGCATTTTGTTCATATCCTAAGATTAACTTTCTTCTCAGCTTCCACCATGTGCACTGCCTACTGTCTGCAACATAAAATATAAAAAAACTGACTCCAACTGTTAATTGCATTTTGTGATTTTATTCTTTTCTTTTCTATGATGCTTCTTGTAAATAGATATGAATTATGATACTAGTAATTTTTTTCATGTTTTATTGTGCATGTACATGTTAAAATTTGTCTCTTGCTTTCTGTTTTTGACAAAATTAATGCTGCTGGTTGTTCGAGATACAGTGACAACCATAGGTGTCCCTCTGTTGCACTAATGTTTCAAGTTGGGGAAAATGCCACATATGGCAATGTAAGCAAGACATTACCCTTATGCTTAATGTTTATGTTCTGCAACCTTGTACGGGAAATAGGGATCCTCATCCCACTTATTTATGTTTATGTTGAACATTGTTGGCCTTATATTTATAATTGTTTCTTACCCAAACATCATAACTTCAGATGGGAGGATGCCGGAAGTTTGGAGAAGAATGCAACAGCATATCTTGCCAGGGTCATGAAGTGGATATTATGCACTTTTCAATTGGAAGTGCTATTCCAGGCCGATTATATGGAAGCAATCCAATAGATGGTCTAGAGGGAACAGGAGCTGACAGGTAATGCCCTTTGATTTTGCTGTTGTCATCTAACAACCAAATATGGCAAAGTAACTTGCATATACATCTTTGTGATTGTTTTCTGTAGATTCGGCCATTTGGTTGATCTGTATGCTTGGAATCCTCACTGCCAATACCTTGATGGGAAGGGCCCTGGTGGTAGGTTCTCATGATGACTAGCTAGTGTTCTACAATAAATTGCTTTTTGTCTGAATATTTTGTTCTGCACAAGTAAATGAATATCAAGTCAGGCACATTGTATGCATCTCTTTTGTCTAAAGCTAGGTTAGAATTGATAAATTTTCTCGAGTGAGATGAGTTGTAGGAGCAGTTGGTGGAGAGGATGTGTATTGCACACCCTAGTAACTTGGATATCTGTTGCTTTGTTTTCTCGTTTATTTCATCCTTTTTTGTTAGATCGTACTTTTCCTGTTTTTACCTAATTGATGGTACAATGTTATCTCCAACAAGATTAATAATTCTGGAATTACTGGGAGGAACTATGTAATTACTTTACTCAGTTCCTGTTCTCTACCTGAAATATTTTGCTTTGCTCTTTTGGTAGTTTGACAATGACTAGATTTCAGGCATTTTGGTACTTACATAAGTTACCTGGTTGGAGTACTCAATCTGGTAAACATTTATCATTCTATATGTGGATAATCATTTGATATCCTCTATGTCATTCCTCGTATAAATGTAATATTCTACATGGAATGGAAATCCTGAAATGAATACTCAAGTATAATAACATTACTTTTTCAATCATAGGATCTGATTCTTGTCCAATCAGTTGTCTAATGTGAAAGTTGTTTTTATGACCATGATGCTTGCTTTCTGTTTGGCAGCTTATGTGGAATGGTACTCACTGACTTTGTCACTTCTTAATCAGGAAATGATTCTCGTTCACAGAATAATTGGCAAGGAGCGTGGTGGCATAGTGCGTTCACTCATCATTCAGGTTTAGCATCTGCTACTTGTGCACTTAATCCTCAGTTGCAGGCAAATATTTTCTCATTGCACACATGCTCTTACAATTTATTTTGGCTCGAGTGAGTATTCTCTATAATTTCAAACTAGAGTGCAGCCTTGCACTCCCTGTTAGCCATGCTTTCTTAGCATATATCCAAAAGCCAATAAGCTGTTTAATGAGTACTGAGTAGTGAAGAGTCTTCAGATGAAGTTAAAACGTGAGGTTTTTGCACACTGAATCACGTTATTTGCAAGTTGCATATAAAAGGTGTTGCAAGATAGAAAAGGATTTAACCATTTTGCTTATTTGATGGTGAGGTTCTGTGTGGAAAAGAACTTTTTTTTCTAGTGTTACACCTTCAGCGTATATATCTTGTGAAAGAGAATATTAGAACAGTGAATTTAAAATGAAAGATTAATTGGTTCTCTTGTTTTCTGTTCTACATTCTCCCTCACATAATTTGCATGGTTCGGTTTTGTTTTATTTCATTCTCTCCATAATGAATTCAAGTGACTGGATATTGAACCAAATAAAACCTGAAATGTCTGAGTCCTGTTTGAAGCAAAAATTTGATCAAATATAACATGTAATATTTTTTGCATAAACACCCTTAAAAAATCTCTTATTCTTATAAACCCCCCGGAAATCACCTATTATATTGTATATCATCTGGAAGGCAGCACTATGTATTCTTATCAAGTACCAACTAAATGCTATATTTTTGTTCTTGTTGCTCGTCTAAGGTGTCTATTCTTTCTAGTGCCCCTTGAATTTTTATCAGTCTGTAACCATTCTTTATGGTCATCCTAGTCAATTTTCCATCAAGGTATCACCGATTTTAATGAAATTTGAGTACAGACCTATAGTAAAAGAAATTATGGGGTGTTTGGTTGCATGATAATTTTTTGTACACTTTCATGATAAAAAATTGTATTAAAATAAAAAGTAAACCAACTCATGACATAAAATTATCATGTTTGGAGGGATGTGATTACAAAAAAGAGTAACCACCCCACATGACCAAATAAAGTGGGGGACCACAAGAAAAAAGAAAGAGGTGAGACCCTCTTTTTTTGTTTAAGAAGAAAATCACTTTCAAAACATAAAATTGTCATGGTTGTCAAACACCTCTTTTAACAAGTTTTCTTACAATTTTTAAAAATTAAAATAAAAACCTCAATTATCATGCAACCAAACACCCCATTAGTATGGTTTTGTAAAGCATCTGACAAATTGTCACGATTTGTATTTATCAACTGCTTAAGTAGACAAATTAAGTTGCAAAGAAATACATGCTTTTCATGAGTCCACTCCAGGATGCTTGTGGCCGAAATTTGTGTACGACATGGAAAATTCCAGTTTCTTCAGCATATGTATTACATGATCATGACTATGGCTACAAATACAATACAGAGTTACTTTAATTTAAATGGAATTTTAAGGTTACGATTTTTTAAATAGTTTTTATTATGCGGAAAATTTTAGTTTTTAGCATGTAAATTGCTTGATCACGGATATGGCTTGCATGCTCTGCTAGTTGACGTAACCATAAACTAATGCCACTGATGCAAACTTTTCTCGATTCAATTTTTCTGGGTATTTTAGGTTTTGTGGAAAAGGACAGCCCTTATGCCCCAGCTGGTAATAAAGGAACTTACTATTTTGAATTTTCGCGACCCTTGAGGACAATGGACAGGCTTCAACAGGTAAACATCTATGATCTATGGAAGGCAACTTATTACTGAAAAGCACGGGCTCCAAAGGTTTATTTGGTTGCTCTTAATAGCGTACCTGCATTAAGTTTTCCTAAAATAGTCACTCTCTTTCTCTTATTTGGTCACTTGTAAATCTTTGATCAATGTAAAATGGATTAGGTCGACCAAATGCTAGCCTGGATTTTGGCATCCACCAAAATTGAACGGATGCCATTTTCCATGACTTCTGTTGGGTCATTAGGCATGCTGCCGAACACAGCCTATCATTTAATGTGGGAATAATCTATGGTACCAAATAACAAAGTTTTTTTTCTTGTATAACCCTTTTTCTGAAAACGTTTTCTTCTATTTTTGTTTTACTTATGATCAAAAGGAGCCTAAGTTGTGTCTTCACATGCAGGATGTGCAATTTACTATTGGCCAAGAAAGCAAAGTGGCTGTTGCTTTCTGGTACCCAAACGAGGGAGGAAAACCATGGGCTAAATCGGCCCATTATTCTGTCAGCTGTGATTGGCTTCCGCTGGATATTGTATCGTCATCAAGCAGTTACGCGACTTTGGGTTCAAAAAGTTCTTGGAATGCAGCCAGTGCATTTTCTTTGATCTTGTCAATTGTTGCATTTTGCATCGCGGTTTTTGTGGCATACTGGGTTTCCAAAGTCAGATCTGTCTCCTTCACACCCATAGATCGCCTTTAGAACTAGTCGGGGCGATTTTCTCAGTGCCATGTAACTTCAGCTAGATGCGTGATCCCTCTTTCGATCCATCTGAAGTCTAGAGATCTGCATTGTTCTAGCCCGAACCACACCGAAATTTATTGTTATGTAGATTTAGCATTCTAAAATCTTTGGTGCCCACGCATGTGATGTGATCCCCTGGGTGCTTGCTATGTCGCATGATCTAGGTTGCCTTCCTGGCGCCTTCATCATCCGTGTTCCGCATCTGGTTTTCCCAGTGTAAGTGGATGCTGCTAGAACAGTGTTGGTGCTGAAACATACACGAGGCGCATGAGTTCTAGTTACATGAATATGGGTTGTAATTTACGAGTTAAGATTGTGAAGAGTGTCATCTTTCTCCGTAAATCAGGTGAGTTGGGGATATGTTTGGTGGTAGCTATATATGCTGATTGACGTTTGTGTGAAAGATGAAGCCCGTCTCCGGCAAATCGTTGAAGCCACCCGGTCTCGATCGCGCGTCGAGCAGAATCTTCGCCGGTTCCTCGTCGAATGGGTCACCGTGGGGTTTATCTAAAAATCTAAGTGGATGAGAGAATTGATTACAAATGTCATGATTCGCTTTTTGTTAGGTAAAGTTGTCGATGTATGAAAGTTGTGTCAGACATATTTTTATTTTTATTTCATTAATTCGACCATCTTGTCCTTAGATTTATCCTAAAACGTTAAATGTAACTTGTTTATACATGGGTTGGTGCTTGACAATTAATTTCCACAAGCATTAAGAAGAATAACTGGATTTAGAGAATGTTAAATTTTTTTCTCTCCGTATAAAGTACGAAATAGAAAGGTGTGTGACAATTTTGTCATGATTGCATTCATCCACAGATGTGCTTTCAAACTCTACTTTTCTAAGTTATATGTATAAATTCAAGCTTCTTCGGTCCTAACTCTACCAAACGTTCATATTTATCGTCAATCTAGTATATTGACTAAAATAAAAATTAACTTTTATGTTGGTTGATTTGTATTTCAACTGAAACATTGTATTAGTAAGAAAATAAAAATAATTTGTAAAAATGGTCAGAGCCAGACTTCCCCGAGAACTGCCGAGGTATTCAACCGCGGCTCGCTTTCGGACTCGTTCGCGTCGAACAGACTCGGTACCGCCACCGAGTCACCGACCATCTCTGCTCGTCTCAATGTGGTATGGTGTGGCCGAGTCGAGTCCCCGCTAAGATGATTGATTCATGAGATTTGTGGCGGGCTGGCAGCCGCTCTCCACCCGGTTTTCGCCTGAAAAGCCCTGATTTTGTTCTCTCGCGCGCTCCCCCAAAACCCTGTGTCTCCTCCTCCGCCGCCGCCAGAGGCCGCCTGCGACATCTGTCTGTGACGCGGAGCGCGTCCCCCCATGCCCGGCGTTGGAAGGGGAAGCTCCTCACCACCATGGCTGTCCGCTGGGTCCTCTCATAAACCCCTCTTTTTGCTGTCGTGTCTCTCCTGCTCGGGCATTAGGCTGGTGTAGGTCGTTGGGAGTTGGCGCGACAATGGAGGAGGACATGGATGACTTCGGCGACATCTACGCGGACGTGGAAGGGTATGCGGCTCCTGGTGTTAACATGATCCCCAGCATTCGGCAGCTCTACCTCGAGGACCGCGCCAAGGCGGAGCTGAGCTCCCAGGAGCGTGATGATTCGGGGGAGGAGGAGCGGTTGTTGTATGACCGGATTGTCGCGGAAGGACGGCCCGAAGGAAGCCCCCAGTCTGCTGTATCAGCAGGGGATTCCATGGGCTTTCCCGGACAGCAGCCAGTAGAAGAATTAGGTGGCAGCGGTGTAGTGGAGGAGAGCGACGAGAGCGACAGTGATGATGGTCTCCGAATAGTTCTGAACGAGGAGGATTGCAAGAGGCTAGAACGGCCTCGAAGACGCCGGTTAGGAATTCGGGAAAATTTAGCCGGCGCTATTTATAACGAGGAAGACGAATCTGTGACGGCGGCCACCGGGGATGAACAGCCGTTTAAGGAGCCCAAGTGGGTAGAGCTGTCTCAGTTGCCTGTCAAGGTGTCAGAACATGGTGGCACGGATAAATATGGCACTTCGATGGGTAGTTATACCACGCAGCACGTTCAGTTCAAGGTGTGCCTGGTATTCGCAGTCCGAGTTATGTCTAAAGTGTCTGGAAGTTGATTGTTTGATCATGCTTGAATTTCACCAGTAATACTATTATTTATTTATTTATTTGGGTCTTCCCGTGCACGTCGTGGACGATTGATCCTTTTCTGTCATTTAATGAAAACAATAGACTTGATGTTATGCATAAAATTAGGAAAGCTAAATTGCGCAGCCTCGAAAGTACTAGGCTTTTCCAAAAATCTAGTTACTATTCATTCCTTTTCACTGGAAGCTGAAGAGTTTAGTGCAGTGCAATGCAACAGATATATAACTTGACACTTGAAAAAATTGCATTTGTTGATTTGAAAATCCTTTACATGTTCTTCATTAACTTGGTGTTTGTGATGTTGTGACTGAGCCATTAACATTGCATTTACTGGAGGGCAAACAGGAAAAACTCTTCTTTATGCATCATCAGAAAAATGTCCTTGAAAAGCAAGGCAAGTGATCGTCGTAATGACCAATCAGGTATATTGACTGATGGTAGAACAGAAATGGTGATGATTTTTTTTTGAGGGTGACAATAAAATGCCACAATTCAGCGAAACGTGTAACACATCCCTGTAACTGGCACATGTCATGATGGTCTTGTTACGTTGAAGCTAAATTAGAAGTGGCTTCAACAAGGAACTTATTATCTATGTTGAAGTTCCTAGAATTAATATGCATCAACTTTTGTCAGTTAAGATTGTTCCATGGGACACTACCTTCTAGCAGACATATCTCCACATGACAAGCAGTAAAAGGAAAACAAAGTTAGTATTTGAAGTCAACTTACTCCAAGACATGTGGTAGAGGATTTTCTTATAACTCGGTCTTATAAATGAGTGGATATGTACATGTATAGAAATATTTTTACCTTTTTCCTTGTGAATTCCAGAAGTATATTTCTGGGATACATAGAATGAGGCATGGATCGCGGAATTGGCCGATCTAGATCGGAATTGGTCGATTCCTGGATCGGATCGGCCATTGCCGATCCTATTCTCAGCCGAAGGACCGATTCGAAAAAAAGTTCTGGTAGAATTGGTCTGGATAGGCTGCATCGGTCAGAATCGGATTGGAATCAGAATTAGATCGGTCGGAATTGGATCGGAATTGGATTCTGATTGTTTTTTTTTTGCTATTCCAGTTAGATCGACCGGGATCGGCCAAAATCAGTCCGAATCGGTTAGGATTAGTCCAGAATCGGAATTGGAAGTGGTTTTTTTCACTGATTCTGGATCGGTTTTCTTCCATTGGATTGGTCGGAATCGGTCCGATCCGATCTGATCCGGATCGGATCGGTACCCACCAATCCCGATCCCGATTCCGATCCCACGATCCTTGGAATGAGGTGTTAGAGTGTCTCTCAAACTGCTTGTGTGTCTATGTCCTCTCCTCTGAGGCTCTGATGGCTAGCCTTTTCAAGAGAAACAGATATGCTATGCTTTTTTTATTATTGTTGGCCTAGCCATCCCCATTGATGATGTTGAGGGAAGGTGAGAGGAATCATATTAAGTAAGGGAGTACCCCCATAAATTTGAATCACATGTCTTCAGGAAGTCACACCCCCAATCGAGGTCATATATTTTCCCTGAACTTTAGGACCACTTTTTATTTATAAGAAAATGTATGGAACTGTGAAGAAAGACAAAACGGTTGCTTACCTGTTACAATTGTAAAGGAATATAGTTGCCCAGATGTCCAAAAAAAGGACAGCCATTATGTTCAACTACTTAAATAGAACAAAAATTATGGAATCAGCTTAGCCAAGGTGTCTATGTGCTATGTGACTACAAAATACAAATTGTCACTAAGATGGTGGAGGCTCAGCTGGATATAAGTTCAAAAGAAGAGATGAGGAAAGAACTATAAGAATTGACTATTATTACAAGTGTCGAGCTTCTGACATGAAAATAATAAACATAGAGACTGTTTTCTGGCTGTTTTGAGTATCAGCTGCAAAATTTGCCAGCAGATGGTGTAGATTAGCTTTCTTGTCACTTTGTGGCCTACAGTGATTATCAAGAGAGAACTTGCTCTGATTCTTAGTGATGAGAAGGACGTTTATGATGCACCGTGCCTTCATTTAGAATTAAATGAGGCCAAGCTTTTGGTTTGAAGGAAACTCTAGATATTTCCTATAGTTCTTAGTATCTTGGCAAGCACATAGTTAATCAGTTCTGAAAAATTAGCTACTCAAACAAGAATTCTTTCACTCATCTTATGTGGAGAGACTTGGCTTCTGAGGACACAAATCCTATAAACAGTTTGATCAAGTATAAGCTGAGACACCATTCACCTAAAAATAAAAGAGAGCATTAGTCATTTAGGGTTTAGGGTTATAAGTTAAGGTTAAGCTTACCCTGAAGTAGCTTCCGCCTACTGATTAATGAGTCACAAATTATTTGTTTAGGGTATGTAAAAGAAGACGTTCTATATCAATCATAATTAAAACTATACTGGTTTTAACTATTATATTATTAATTTATTTTTTAATAGTTATTGTTATGTTTCTAATCATAGTGAATTAACACTGTTTATCTTCGTCTACAGCCTGTAATTTTTTTGTTAAAGATGTAATCTGTCTTCTAATTGTTCTTTTGTATGTGCTTCAAAATTGTTTTCAACCGTGTCTAATAGCTTCTTGAGCTATGAATGTTACAATTATTAAAGATGCTTTAAACAAAGAAACCGGGCATCATTCAATTAGTTGAACTTATTTTCGTTATCTTTTTTGGTCTTGCTAGCTCTTGGTCTACGGTAAATCTTATGCAAGATCTGCAGTTTCTTACATTCCCGTCATTCGTTAATTGTTTAGTATGTGAGGCCCCAATCAGCCGGATGGCCAAGCAATACAAAAGGAACTGGTAGAGGATATGCTGTTCCTTTATCTTTGTCTATGACTTCGAAGGGTGACTGGAACACAAATAGTAGATTGGCTACTACCTCTTGCAGTGTAGGCTTTACCGTGCAAAGGAACAGGTATTTTCTGCATATTCAATACTATTACAATTGTCTTACACAAAACTACTCATAGGCGGTCATTTGACTCGGTGCATAAGTTATCTAATGTAAATCATCTGATTAAAGATCTCCCAGTCTTGCTTAATGACTTCTTATTCTGCTTTTCGTTGCATATCCTACTGAATTTCTGGTTGTTTTATATTTGACCAAGCATTCTTCAGGAAAAAGAAATCAATAATGAGGATACGACTAGTTATTGAAAAATGATGTTCCAACTTGAGGGATGTGATGCTTGATTGTCATTTGAAAAACCATAAGGAAAAGCAAAGGACGTTGTTATTACCATTTCGACTGAATTTATAACTAAATATAATGTTAAAATTGCAGGTCATATTAGATTATAACAAATGTCACTTTAGAGAAATAGATTGCTAAATTTTGATGTATAATGAAATCTTCAAGTTGGTTTGGCGGCATTCATTGAATTGAGTAGCTCCTCATAGAAACTGTTGCTCTATAGGATTTGTCAAGTTGGCAAATGCTGTACCTGTAGTAAAAACAGTATGGTGGGCTCTAGAAGAGTAAGGTATTCTGGGTCAGGATTGGCTTCTAGGTAAGCTAGGGCCATTCATGTTCTCGATCGGGTTCAGATTGGCTGGGCTGTCCATTCTGCTGGAAGTGCGTGCATTCGAGCCGATTCGGACCCCAACACTGGTTCCTGTTCCGCTGCTTCCTGTTGGAACTTTTGATTCGGGTGTTGGCACCGAAAATTTGAAATCTCTTAATTAATTTGGATTTAATTCAATCCAACCCCGCTGATCTACGATGTTCAAATTCCCAGATTTTACCCAATTCAATCACCAATGCTTATTTGCCTAGCCCATTTCCACATGCTCAGTGGGCAGCCTCTGTCTTAAATCAGACCCATCGAGGGTTAATTTCAACCCAATTTAATGTCAATTTTGCATCCTCCTTTATATGCACCTAATAGGCTGTGTTTAATGTCGAGACTAGCCCACTAAGTGTTAATTTTGGCCTAAGGGTGCAAATGAACCAATATGCTTGGCAAGTAGCTCGAAGCTCGGCTCGATAAAAACTTGACTCGGCTCGATAAAAACTTGACTCGGCTCGTTTATTATGTTAAATAAACAAGCTTGAACATAAAATAAAGCTCGACTTATTAAACGAGCCGAGCTTGAACAAACTCCTACTCAACTCGATAAGCTCGCGAGTAGCTCGATTAAATATTCTATTGACTATTTATTTTTTAAAAATTCAATTAGGAGTATTAATATTTATATATTGGCATTTAAATATGTTAAATAATTTAAAATTTGAGTTTAAACTTAGATCGAGATTCATAAATGAGCTAAATCTAGAATTTCACAAATAACTTTTCATTGATTTTGAGTTTTATAAATGAGTTTGTATATAGCTTAAACTTGAATGTGTATTGAATTTTAGTTCAACTACTATTCGAGTTCGAGCTCGACTCGGCTCGATTAATAAACAACATAGTTGTCAAGGCGACAAGGCGCCCAAGGCGTTGAAGGGTACCGATTCCGCTTAGGCGACAAGGCGGCCGCTTAGGCGTCGCCTAGGCGGTCAAGGCGGTATTCAAGGAAGGCTGAGTCGGGAGGTTGTTATATATAAACAAAACATAAATATAATTATATTTGTTATGTTATAATTGAATATGAGTGTTTTATCAATGCACATAAGTAAATATGATATGTGTGTGAAAGAGAAGAAAGTTAAATAAATTTTTATAAAATTTAAGTATATAACTCATTTATGATTATAAAATTTATATATGTGCAATAGTATAAGTGATGGTAAAATATTGTTATAATATTATTAAATGGGGGGAGCGCAGAGTAGTCGCGGATCGACCTAAAAAGTATGTAATAGTATAAGTGAGACAGAGAGAGAGAAGAAAGAGCTGAAAAAGAACGTAATTAAGTATATAATATATGTTTATAATCATAAATCTTAAATATATATGATAGTATAAGTGATAATACAATATATTAAATTATTCAAACTATCATTAAATAAGTGTCCCTTGTGAGGGGTATCAAGGGAGAAAAACCCCTCAAAATTTTTTTTTAATGATGTAAAAATACCCAAGGCACCTTGCTTGGGTGCCTTGGGCCCCTAGGCTGGCGCCTTGAGCGCCTTGGCGGGCGCCTTGGGCGCCTTTTTGGCCCAAGACAAGGCGCCCTGGCAAGGCACCCTTGGCAACTATGATAAACAAACAAGCTTGAACAAGGGTTCAACATACTCGTTAAAACTTGAGCTCGAGCTCGAACTCGTGTAAAATAAACAAGCCGAGTTTGAACACCATACTACTCTGCTCGGCTCGACTCGTTTGCACCCATATTTGGCCCACTCACCAGTTTATTTGCGTAAGCAAATTCCTACCCATATTGGTTGATTCTGGCTGATTTTTTGGGAGAAAAATTGTTCTGGAATCGGTCCGGATCAGTTATTTTTTATTTTTTCTGTTGTAAAAAATTTAAAAAATTTACTAAAAATAATAAAAAATAGGAAACTTTTTAAAAATTGTTAAAATAAAATTGTAATATCTAACACGTTTTCATGTTATTATAAGAGAGTTTAGTACAAGTGGATATAAGTTAATGACAATGATCATTCTAGTAAACAAAGGTAACATGGTAAAGATGATATATTGATATCTTTCTTTCATCAATATCTATAGAATTGGCCTCCGTACTCATTCTTTAGATTTTCTATCGAGAGTTGTTAGTCATGATTGGCCTGTATCTATATGGAAATAACGAATTGGCCATTTAAATAAAATCATGGATGTTGTCTTGCATTGGAGTTGCAGGTGAAATATATGGTTGAAAGCCAGGAGATTCTAGATAATTGGCTACTATGTACTGATAAAAAATTCCATTTGATTCTAGCACTGACTTCTGTCACTTGAATATTTCCTCTGGTTCAAGTCATCAACCTCTGCCTTATTGGTACATGTATTGTTGGAAGATCCTCTTCCTCTCCTCCTCTACATAAGCCTCCTATATTTTGCTATTGTGTAAGTGGAATTAACTCTTTTTCATTATCATCTAAGGAGTGTGCTTATGTTATGTCTAGTGAGTTGATAGGTCATCGCATAATTTCTAATTTTATTTTCTTTGTTGCTTGTGATGAAGAACTCATAATCCCTATACTATGCAGATAGACCTTTTTAATACGCCAAATCTTCCCTACCTGTTTGCCATAGTATTTGTCCTTTGAGAGGTTGCTTGTGATAATGGGGTTGGGGCTGAGGTTAAATGTCATCTAGTTCTCCTTCAGCCCATCTATGATCGTCATAATTGAATTATGAAGGAGCTCTACATGTCTTCTCCTCCACCCATGCAACAAGTTGGTGCTACTCTTGGAAGAGATAGTCCACGTCAACATCTTCAATAGTTTCTTTATGTGCTTGTGCTTCAACTCTTTCTTCATATAGTTCATCTGTAAATTTTACCTCAGTCACATGTTGTAACGATGGAACATAAGTTTCTCTAATCAATTAGATGTTAGCATATTCTTTCTCTTGATATAAATCATACTTCTTCTTGTGTTGGGAGGAACTCGTGCTCTGAATCAGAATGTGAATCACAATTGCAGCAAGTGAATTACATCCACTTTTTGTGTTAACTTGTACCACCACTCAACTGCAAGAAAGAACAATATACAATAAGTTTCTTTCGTAATAATATCAAATTATTCAAATATCATTATATAATGACATGTTATTTCAACATGTTAGGAGCAACTTTGCCAAATGAATATTTCATATCTGGATCTATGTGAACTTCAACTCTAATTATACAGAATTGCATTTGATAATTGAGAGAACACATGTAAAAACAATAACGATAACAATTGGTAAATAACAATTCTCACTTACTTCCAACTCGTGTTTCTATTCTTTCATGTTAAGTTCTTGAAAGTCATTTTATTACAATATTTCTCAAGGCTTCTTGATCATTGCACACTTGTCCTCTGTTATATTCGAGAGTTTAAAAATATCTTACATTCATGCCAGATCATACAAGAACATATCTTTATGCATCAACCATGGACTGGAGTAAAGATAAAAATAATTAACCTATTACATGCAAAACATTGTGTAGTGTCTGTTGGCACCTCAAAATTTCACGAATATTGAATGGACAATATGGAGGTGATTAGTTACAAATGGTGGTTCAGATTGCGAAATTAAAAAAAACATATAATGCAAGGGGACATGCGTACACATTGGCATGTTCAGTCCCATGATAGACAGCCTCCTAGCAAAATAGACCCCACAAATTTGATCCATTTATCAGCTGGAGGTGGCGTACATGTGTTGGCAACAGTGTGCAGCTCACAGTAGAGGGGTTGGCGACAGTACCCAGCTCACAGCAGAGATCCAGAAGCTAAAAAATTGACGGTCGGATCCTAATTTAAGGAATTAAGGCTGCTTTGAAAAAAGGGGGAAAAGGGGGTTCTCGGAGTGGCACTAGGACGTCTGAGGATGTGCGCAGGAAAGCTCCGAACCATATGCGAGTCTGTTCGACTTCGTCGGATCCCGCTCCGGAGCCAACTCCTCCGATGGAAAGAGTTCCCGTAAGGAGGGGGGAAAATCTCCCCTAAAAGAAAGCCGGGATGAGCTTGGAAGGGAGGCAGGTTGATCCCGCTTATAGTGGATTTATTCCGAATCCGTTCGGAACGGAAAGAGGCTCGTCTATGGTGGAAGAGGAGAGTCATGAGGGGAAGAGGAGAGTCGGTTGGATAGGTGCTGGACTCCCAAGTCCGTCTCAAAGACGGACGTACCCTTTCGGAAAGAATCCCGGCGACAGACGGGAAGATCCGGAAGGTCTCCCAGCGGAAGGGGGAGACCACAGAGGCTTATAAAAGTCCTGTCAAGCTGCGGGAAGGAGGAGGTAAGAGAGTCCCGAAACAGCACAAGAGAGATAGAGAAGAAGAGCGAGAGAGATAGAGAACCTGCCGTCGTCGCCGGAGCTCCTTCCATAGCTTGCCGTCACCGGAATTCCTTCCGCAGCCTACCACCGTCGCCAGAACCCCCTCCGGGAGAGGTCAGCACCGCCGAAGTTTCCTTCGGGAGAGGCCAGCGCCGCCGGAGGCCCCTCCTGAAGAAGCCGGTGTCGCCGGAATCCCCTCCGGATGCCGCCATCGCCGCCGCGAACTCCCCTCTCCGCCGTAAGCTTCTCCTGTAGCCGCAGGTGAATAGGAGAGGCTCGTTTGATTTTTTGCCCACTTACATCCACGGTGGACATGTTGTGGGGCCGCAGGGGAGGGAGATAAAAAAAAAGAGAAAATGGTCGCCGGAAGGGGTCGCGGCCGCGGGGAGGCGCCGGTCTGCTAGGCGCGTAAGCCGCGCGTGCGAGGTACCTGCGCCAGGGTGTTGACCAGGCGGTCAACACAGACGTGGGGCCCACCGGGAAAAAGGGTTTTTTAAAAAAATAGGGCCCATTAGCTTGAAGCCCTGCGGACAAAAAAAAGGAAGAAAAGATCTCTCTTTTAAAATGCACAATCAAATGAAAATCTAAATAAAAATCCATTAACTAATTTCACAAACCGAGGCGAGCATCTGGCCGGCTAAAAACCCGCCACATGGTCTCAGCATAATTTAAAAGAATCAAAATAAATGGGAAAGCAATAAGCCGGCTTTTAAGCACGCTTCTTGACCCATAATTCAAAAATCAAAATAAAACAAACAATGAACAGAAATTAAATAAAAATCCACTAAGTTAATTTCACAAACCGAGGCGAGCATCTGGCCGGCTAAAAACCCGCCACATGGTCTTGGCTAAACTTAAAAGAATTTGTGGGTCGGTTCCAAACCTTCCCCTTAATTTTTCTTAAGGTAGACATACAAAGGTCGAATAACCCCAATGTCATGCCATGTTCATTAAGTTATATGAGGCCGTGCATGATCAACATGCCAATAAGCCGAGTATATATTAATGAAGTTTCAAAGGAAAGTGAAGGGAAATACCCATAAGTCTGTGTAAGACCGGGTGTATTCCATTCAAAGAATTGACAAGGACTGTCTCCATCAAGGACCGAACAGAAGTGTTCTGAAGACAAGTCAGAGTTGTAATATTGCATTTTCTGGACTATGAACGTCCAAGACAAACATTCAGGAAGCTGTACTTCTGATTTATATTATTGAGAGGAGTCAATGATCTCATTGATCCGATGGGATGCAAAGCACTTAAAAAGAAAGAGAAAAAAGAGGAAAAAAAAACAGAAGTGAATCTGTAATTGAGCCTGGAATCCAGTCTAAGTTCTGGCCAAATTCGGCTCTGATCTGCAGACAGAAATTTAACTTCACGAATCACATTTTTGAACAAAAATTCAAACTATGAGAATCTGTAGAAATCTGAAAAATTGAAGTTCTGAGATTTGAAGTGTATAGGAAATCCGAAAACAAGCAAATCTGAAAATCCGGAGGGGACCAAGAGTGGAAACCCAAATCTGTCTTCTGCGGAATTACCATAAAAATCTGAAAACAGAAATTCTGAGAACCTGAAATCTGAAAACATCCGAAGCCTCAGACCTGAAATTTGGAACAGACCTGAAGATTGAAAATCCGAATTTAACCCACATAAAAATCTGAAATCTGACCTCCACATTTCTGAAATCTGAAACATACAACAAAAAAACTGAAATCTATAAGATCTGGGGTTTTAAAATCTGAAACATGTGTAAAAATCTGAATTCTGGACCTGAATTGAGATCCGAAATTTGAAACAGAATCTGAACTCAGAATCTGAACTTCACATTTAGAGATGAAAATCTGAACTACACATTTAGAGATGAAAATCCAAACTTTACTCAGATAACAAACAGAAAATTCTGAAAAGTGAACCCCAATCTACAAATTCCCAACTTGCCCCAAATACAATCCTCAACCAAACCAGGTGACAAACCATAATCTACCAATCAAGACCTCCAACCAAAAATCCGAAATAAAAGTGCAGCAATTCTGAACCTACAAGATCCGAAACTGTAAAAATTCTGCAAGGGGCCCAAATATGTAAAGAAAGAGAGTCCAAACTTAAAGAAACCAAATGAACCACCAATCCGAAATATAACTTTGGAATTGAAACCTGAAGGCCTGAAAATTCACTGAACCCTCAAGCCAAATTCAAAACAGAACTCAAATCAAATAATCGAATAAGTCAAATCCTAAATCTACACAATCCACAGGTCTGAAATCTGCAAGCTTCAAGAAATCTGAATGTACCAACTCAGATTACATCAAGGTTGGGACCAGTTTTGGCCAAACTCAACTCCAACTAAACTAAAAGTAAAATCTACTGCAAACTAAATCCGAGTCGAAACCAATCTTGTCAGATCCAACCTTAAAATGAAACAAGCCCAATGAATTTAAATCAACAGAACAAGTCATCAAATAGATTCCACTAAACAAACTCAAATTCAAACAAAATTCAGATCAAACCCAAATTTCCCAAACAAACAAATTTTATTTAAAACAAACCGAATTCAAAAGTTGAGCCCAAATCTCATTTAAAATCAAGCAATAAATGAATTGTTTTCTAACTCAAACCAAATTTAAATCAACAAACAAATTCAACTCATTCCAACCAAACTTAAATCAATTAATCAAATTCAAACTCAAACCCAAATCAGTTTATAAATCTGAAAGTTGCATAAAACTCCCAAAATGTTATCAATCTCCTATGTCCATATTGTTCAAGATGAAACTTTGGTCCGACATAAGATCCTTTGTATGTCTCGTGCTAACAATAGTTCACCATCTCTCGTATTACACTTTTAATTCTCTCACAAATGTTTATTTTAATTTTTAATATGAGTTCTCTTGTCCTTTTCAAGGAGATTATATGACATTCTACATTTAAACATGCACATTGATTGGTATTTCTAAGATCTAATCTCTTGAGATTTTTTCGAGATCTTTTATCTTCAATCTCCGTGAGATAAAATATAGATGTGAGATGACAATCATTGGGTAAAGTATAAATGAAATCCGAGATCCGATCTCCCGAGATTTTTCCGAGAATCTCACGAGATCTCTTCTCTTTCACGCTTCCGAGATGAAGCCGAGATCCGAGACGACAATCCTTGTGTGGAATAAATGTGAATATGAATAGATAAATAACGTGATCAACTATGGTTGGCTTACAAGTGTAGAAACCAATACTTTTTTGCCTATATCCTCTAACTAAAGGTCAATGGAGTGTGTTACACATGGAACCTAAAACAAATGTCGTCTCTTCTTCATCAACTTATTTTTTGTTGCCTTATAGGATGGGTCATTATTTATCACAAATTGCACAATAATTTTTCTTTGTAATCTCTTCGGCAACTGCTTTCATCAGTGAAAGGATATAGTTTACATTATTTATTTGACCTGAAGCAACAATGGACTTAAAAAATGTTGTCTTCTAGACAATAAATAAGAAAATTTATCATTGGTCACTTTGTTATGCTTGTTCACCCATCACACATTCGGGGCATCCTCTCTTCCTTTAGACTAACTTAAATCCATTTGTCTAGGCCTTTAGGTCATCTACCTTTTCATCTAGACCGACAACGTAAATATATATGTTAATTGGGACTTGTAATCTCAATTCTGCTTCCTCAATTGGAAAACTATGGTATGGAAGTAGAAGCCGGTGGCGACATGTGCTAGAAAACTTACATTAAGTTATAATAAAAAATGTTGTTGCTAAGGTCAAGAAATAGATATAATATTTACGTCTGAGATGACCAATTTTAGATTGTTTCCCACATAAAAATCACTTGCAGATATGTTTGACTACTTACTTTACAGCTACAATGGTTGCCTTCACCCCCTTAAATGTTTGCTTAATTGTTCTTTGCAAATTATTTTACCTTATGAACATATGAGCATCTTCGGTGGGTTGTGTCGAAGCAGATTGACGAAATGCTACTTCTGACATCATTGGTGGGTGTGGGTTGGGATTAGGTCGACTATGATCGACGAAATGCCTTCTCCTTGACTCTAGAGCCTCTTGCTCCCTTTCTTCTCTCTTCACCTTTGCTATGTGATTATTTGCTAGCATGTTAAGCTCTCATTGGACATTCATCTACTTCATTAGTATTTATGAACCTATTCATTTCTCTTTGCTTTTTCGACTCGGTCTCTCATCTCTTCTTCTTAGAAACTCTTCAGGCAAGTCTTCTCTTTGTTTAATGTGAAGTTTTTATGTGAGGTTCATTTTGTTTGGTAGACTCTCGTAGCTTCACTGTTGTCCTTGGATATCTTGTCATATTTCTTCACGTTTCCACTCATCTCATTTATGTGTTGCCTCTTTACTCTCCCATTCATTTATTTGCCACACCATTTATATCGTACCGTCTCCATCTTCTTAATTCACCAAAGTGCGTGTTCTCACCCGATATCATGAGGAGTAGATCCATCATTATTTTCTTGGTGGGCCATTGCTTTAAAGTTTGAAATATTAACACATTAAAACAAATTAGCACATTAACTGATTAAGAGGGGAATTCCAGGAGGGGGGAGAGAATAACCCCTTAAGGGGGGCTGTTGACAGCGACCGTTTAAGGGGTAAAGGGGGTGTAGGGCAGGGGTCTGGTAACTAGACCTCGGGTGACTGTTTGAAGGGTGGCAAGGGGGTTGGGAAGGGGGGAAGGGTGAAGGAAGGGGGTAGGGGTAGGGGGCTGTTCTTGACCTCTGACTGTTGGGTGGGGGAGGGCAAGGGATAATTTTGGAGGGGAAGAAGTTGCCAGAGGGGGGGAGATTGATAATGGGAGAAGGGGAATTGCTCCTCCACATGGCTGGATTGCCTGATCGATATGGATCGAGCGGAATCACCCTCCACAGCTTGGGATCGATGGATCAATGTCGAAACATTGCTTCTGTCATGAAATTGCCTGAGCCCTAGAGGAATTGGGAGGTTTGTTGGGTGAATCACCTTTATCGAGGTGATATCGGATCAATATTGGGTCCGATATTCATCCCTCACCAGGATGTAAGTTATCTCTACTGAATTGGAAGAATCGGTTGATTTTGATCTGATCTCGAGATTCTTGGCGGATTCCATTGATCCAGTCCAATTACTTTAGGAATCCAGTCTGGGTCAGTACTCTCGGCAATAATTGGATCGAGACCGACTAATCTGATCACAAAATCAGCCAATCTTGATTTGATGATTCCGATCTGGCCAATAAATGTTGATTGCCCATTTGGATAAAAAAAGAGTGAGCATGTATGTTTATACTTTTATAAAACTGTCAAATGTATCTGTGATTATATTTGTCTGCCATGTCTTCCCAATGCTTCATCTTCCTTCTCCCATCAAAAGAATGGAAAATTTGTCCATCTATTGTTTCCTTCTACAGTGAACCACTTTCATATGTGCATAATTATGGAATTTTGTTGTGGCCTATTCTTTTTATTCTCTTCCTTGAGTGCTTTGATCTGATATCTCAGGTAACTAATCCTTTCATCCATGTGTGAAGCCTTCTAACTATTTTTTCTGTTTATTCTGTCTTTTATGACTTATTTTATATTTTATATTTTTTTATGTCATTTTAAATTTCTAAACAATCTCTATTGTGATGGGTTTCTTTTTTCTGCAGGACAGTATTTGACATAAGCACTGAAATTTTTGATCAGAAACCTTGGAGGGATGAAGGCGTAGATTTAAGTGACTACTTCAATTTCGGTCTAAATGAAGAAACGTGGAAGGAATATTGTCACGATATGGTATTTGCTCTTCGTTGCCAACTCTGCATGTTGGTGCTATTGATGTCACATGAAATTTATCATCTTCAAAACATTGCAGCAGGTACTTCTTCGGAAGCAACATACTTTTATGAAGGGAAAGGGTAGTCGTGCATCCACAAGAGATAATCAGGTGAGGTGCTTAGTATTCCTGGAATTTGGTCGTCACTAATTGATATTTGATAGGTTAGGGTTGTCAATAAATGGGTTTGAGCAGCCAAAATCAGGGGATTCCCCCAAATTGGTAAACCAAACCTAACCCGTAAACTGGTGAGCCGGTTGACCTACTTTAATTTAATAATATATTTATTTTAAAATTATATTATTATATAATATTAAAGAAAGATACATCTCTCCTTCAAGTAAAATATTAAACTTAAGGTTGACCCTAATTAGTTATTTTATTTTGATTTAATTTTATATTAATTTATTTTTTTATTTTATAAATAAATAATATTGCCGATGAACTGATAGAGACAGTACGTCATGCCATGTGGAAATAAATATAGCAAATGTCAGTGCATTGCAGGGGGGAGGTGCATGGCTGGGGTTTGGGACCCAGCTTGCTCAAGGTTCTCTCCCTTCTGGACCTCCTCAAGAGATGGGGCTTGAGGCACCTGATTATGGCCGCCTTGTCCCATGTCATGGGCCTTAGGGGATTGTTGTACCCTGGGCACTTTATCGGTCTTGATTCTGGATGGGCGACATCGGGAGCCACTGATGTCCCAGAGTTCGAGGTTGGGAAGGCCGTGAGCCCTGTGTGCGGCTCAGACATAGACGGATATGGCTCTTCTTCGTCTGACACGAAGATCACATTTTCATCTAAATCCCCCCAGTATGGTAGTCAAGTTGATGATAGTAAGTAGCAAGTCATGCTCCAAAAATGCACTTCTTTGTTGCAATGGTTCCAAGACCTTGCTCTTACAAACATGGCGTGGACTTCGGGGTTCATGGATTTCAGAATCAGTCGAATCGGATTAGAATCGGTCAATTTCTAAATTAAATTAGTTGTTGTCAATCCGATTAACCTAGAGCACTGATTCAAATGTGACTCCCAATGGTTAAGAATCGGCTGATTCTTTTGAATTGGTTTGAAATCGGGCGATTCCACCAATTCTACCGGGGCAGCTTAAGTCCTGATTTGTGATCGATATCACTTTATATCAGTGATATCGGGCTGAAATCGGCCCTTCCATTCTTCCTCTTCCCGAATTAGCTAGGGCACCAGCAATTTCAACGATTGATTCGATCTAGCGGCATTTGGATCGATCCAATGGTGATTCCTCCAAACCTTTTTCAAGTGATTCCCCTCCCGCTCAAGGATCGCATGATCGGGATTGGGATTGGGATCGGTGACCACCGATCCGATCGGTATCGGATCAGTCCAGATCAGCCGATCCTTCGGAAGAAAGGGCGATCTCGGATCGGCCAATTTTTTTTTTCAAATCATAAAAATTCTCAAAAATTCAGGAAAAATCATAAAAATAAATGTAAAATTTTTAAAAATGAAAAACAATGTAGATGACAATATGTCAAACAATGCCATACAAAGTGAGTTTTTTTTAAGAAATTGTCATGTAAATACAGACTATCATATAAGAGAGAGAAGAGAGTTAAAATAGATCTTTATGTAAATTTAAGTATATAATATATATTTATGATTATGAATCTTCTATATATGTGATAGTCTAAGTGATAGTGAAATATATTAAGATGTTTACATTATTATTAGCGGGGCGCAGAGTAGTTGCGGGGGTTAAGGAGGTATTGCCTTTTGTGGGGGGTATTAGGGGGGCACCCCCCCCCCCCCCCCCCCGAAGAATTTTTTTATGGTGGTAAAAGGGAGGGGAAAGAGGGGATTGGAGGTCCCCTTCCTCCCCCAAATTACTTGTTTAGGGGGGATTGGCCTTTCTAAAGGTATGGATCACCGCTACTCAAGGTGGATCGTCAATGAGAGGGGTCCATGGAGAGCCTTAGACAATGAAAGGGAGGGGGGGAGTGAGAATGAGGGGTGAGAAGGGGGAATCAGTCCGATCTCCCCCTTGTTAGGGGGAATCGGACTGGAATCGGGTCCTAAATTGTTCAATTCCGGACCCTTCCGGGTTCTAGCGAATCAGTCGGGATTGACCGATTCTAGGATCGATCTAGCTGGATCGGTCGAGGATCGACTGATTCCAGCGATTTTGATCGATCCGGCCGGAAGGTCTGGCTGGATCGGTAGTTCCGACCAAAATTGGATTGGCATGTACCGATTTGATCCAAGAATCGACCGATCCCGATCCGGATCAGCCGATTCTGCAATCCATGCTCCCCCTTCTTTGGATTCTACCGATTTATCTTAGAATCTCTTTCCGAATACATCACTCCTCCCGATTCATGGCCCTCCCCCTCCATTACACCTAAAACAATCCCTTAAGGAGCTGTTCTGCCCCCCTCTCTTATCTTCTTTTATTTCATGGAGACTAAAGAGAATAAATCTCGAAAAATCTCTAGATATTGGATCTCGGAAATAACAATCAAAATGTATGTTTAACTGCAAAATATCATATAATATTTTCAAAAAGGATAAAAAAACTCATATTATACATCAAAATAAGTTGTGAGACAATTAAAAGGAAATATAGATAGAGAGGGTGAACTATTGTTAATAAGAGACATACAAGAGATCTTATGTTAGATTTAAGTTCATCTTGAACAATATGGATAAGAGATTGATGAGATATTGGATCAATTGTACATATATAGTCATAAAAATATTAAGTTATAAAATTTTATCAAACAACAATGTCTAGATGAATATTTAGATGGATTCCATGATAAGTTTAGCAATATATGAAGCAAACTAAACAAGGCCATCTCATAAGTTAGGGGTAGTAATAGGCGGAGAAAATCAAGGTATCAGAGGTACTATATAGATAATCTTGTTTCGGCGATGTCATTTCTCAGATGCGTGGAGAGAAAGGGATTCTTAAGCGATCTTAAGAGATTATTGGGAGATCGCATTCTATGCCATAGACCAAGCATAAAAGTGAATCTCGATCTGTGGAGATCAACTCGATTTACCACAAGCCAACTTCTGGCCACAGGCAACAGAGAAAATCATGGATACGTTTTCCCTATTCCACGACCACCAGAACACTCACAATGTTGATGATGGCACACGTTGCCGCCCACTCCCTTTAGGTGTTTAAACCTGGTGTCAAGGGGATGGCAACAACTCCCTTTGAAGCATCAATAGAATGCTACCCACAACACCTGACCGATGAAGCAAAGCACTTCATTGTCACAACCATGAGAAACGACTTGCTGAAGACGAACGAATTTCCAATGACCAACTTGGGCACTGTCTACCAAGGATTGCCATATTAGAACTTGGCTTCATCTCGAAAGGGTGAAAGATGAGATCTTGCCAAATTCTCAAAAAAAAATTGGATATATTTATACAGGATATATTTTGCATAAAAATACAAATGGAAAAAAAATGAAAAAACCTAAAAATAGGCCCACATATATGTTTTAGGTTGGATTCTGGTCCAAGGATCGCGGGATTGGAATCGGAATCGGGATCGGTGGGTACCGATCCGATCCGGATCGGATCGGATCGGACCGATTCCGACCGATCCAATGGAAGACAATCGATCCAGAATCGGTAAGCAAAAAAAAAAAAAAAACGATCCGATTCCGATCCGATCCGATCCCAGACCGATCCGGACCGATTCTGGCCGATTCTGGCCGATCCGACTGGAATAGCAAAAAATGAAAAAAACGATTCGATTCCGATTCCGATTCCGATCCCGACCGATTCCGATTCCGATCCGATCCCGACCGATCCGGCCGATCCCGACCGATTCTGCCGGAACTTTTTTCCGGATCGGTCCTTCAGCCAAGAATCGGATCGGCAATGGCCGATCCGATCCAGGAATCGGCCGATTCCGATCCGGATCGGCCGATTCCGCGATCTATGTTCTGGTCTGATTCACAGCCTGTTTTTGGTCGCATCGTGGGGTAGTGCCACTGCCCCCGCGTAGGGTGGGGAAGATATGATAGCTTTTTTGCAGTAGCTTGCGATTGGATCACCTGGTTGATTGTTTTGGTTCTCGCAAGGCTCACAAAAGCGAGAATCTCACATTGCTAGATGGCAAACCATGCTACCTACATCTCTAACTCTATGCTCTGACGAACGGTGATACCCTCTAAAACATCAACCACGACCCTTTAGAGAGCAAGTGAGGCCGCCCACTGAGAGTCACACGAGACTAAAAGTCAACACCATTGGCCACCACCTAAGCAAAAAGACTGGCGAAGAGATCCATGAAGAATGGTTCTGGCAAGGGTGGCCTTCTCCCAAGGATCGCGGGATCGGAATCGGAATCGGGATCGGTGGGTACCGATCCGATCCGGATCGGATCGGATCGGACCGGACCGATTCAATGGAAAAAATCGATCCAGAATCGGTAAGAAAAAAAGCAAAAAAAAAAAAAAACCGATCCGATTCCAATCCGATTCCGGACCGATTCCGGCCGATTCGGACCGATTCTGGCCGATCCGACTGGAATAGCAAAAAAATAAAAAAATGATCCGATCCCGATTTCGATTCCGATTCCGGACCGATTCCGACCGATTCCTACCGATTCCGACTGATTCCGCGGAATTCATGCCGGAATCGGTCCTTCCGCATGGAATCGGATCGGAATCCACCGAAATCGGTAGGAATCGATCGGAATCCACCGATCCGATTCCGGAATCGGTTGGAATCGGTCTGATTCCACCGATTCCGTAAACAATGCCTTCTCCGCAAGGTGGTTCTACCTTACCATCTTCCCGACACCAGAGAGACCCGTCATCGCACTACAATTTTCAGATGACACACTTGTTCCATTCTTTGAATCAAAGTTTTTAAACTTGAGAATTTTATTGTATTTCATGGAAGCTGTGACAGGTTTAAAGACCAACCACGACAAATGTGAATTGATTGGGATCAATGCTAATGATTTTTAAAAGGATCACTTATATCAGATCTTTAAGTGCCATGGAGCTCCTTGCCAATAAGTAATTAGGTTTGCCCTTGTTTGATAAGTCTTCCAAACATTGTGATTGACAACCTCTGATTGAAAAAGTGAATAAGAGATTGTAAGGGTGGAAAAATAAAATGCTTTTAACTGGGGAAAGTGAATTTTGTTCTAGAGTGTGTTTGAAAGTATACCTTTTTATTATTTCTTTTTACTGAAGATTCCTAGGGGTGTTTACAAGAAACTCAAAAAGTTTGAGAGCAAATTTCTTCTGGCAAATTATAGGCGGTGGGAAAGGTATTTACTTAGTAAAATGGGTCATGTATGCAAAAGTAAGGAGAGTGGTATTGACATGCTTCCTCTTGATGGCTTAAACAATGCCCTTCTTTCTAAGTGGTCTTGGAAGCTCAATCAAGGTTATGATTTCCTATGGTGCATGTTTATTTTTTCCAAATATGGGGTGCTTGTCAATGAAACTTGGTTAAGTGACTTAAGTTCTTGTAAAGACTTTCAAGGCTATGGAAGAGTATTATTTTGAATTGGGATTTGTTCTATACATGGATGGTTATCTCTATTGGGAACGGCATGGAGATTCTTTTGGGCATGGAATGTGATGCTTGCAGACTGATATCTAATGTTATTATAGTGTCGTCTAACAGGGATGCAAAGGTGCGTTAGTTGGGATGGTGATGCACTAGAAGCAAGGATGGCCGAATCAGAATCAGCCACTGGATCAGTAGGGAGAAAATCGATCTGGATTCAGTCTGAATCGGCTCTTCAAAAAACTCTAAAAATTTGAAAAAAAAATACAATTGAGAGGATAGGTCGGATTCCAGTCTGATCTAGGCTGGAAACAGCGGCCTTAGGGGTCTTCCTCACTGTATTGTGATCTGCCTCCGGGGGGGGGGGGTACCATGTCTATCACGATTCACTGAATTTTGGGGACCCGATATGGCAGAATCTGGTAACTCCAATAAGCTTATCTTTTCCGCTCGATAGGGCTAGGAAGACCCCCTGTTTTCAAGGCGTCGCCTAGGCGACAAGGCGCCCCAGAGGGGGGCAAGGCGATGGGCGCCTAGGCGCCCATTGCCTTAAATATCTATTTTATTTATTTTAATAATAAATAATGCTAATTAAGTGTCAATATCATATGATTAAGTTGTTTTAGAGTAAAAACAACTAGTTTTAATAGTTAATTTGACTATAAATTAACATTTTGATGAATAATAGCTAGGGTTAAATGATTTTTTAAGTGTTTACTAATAGATGATATAATTTAAATAGTAATTTTAACTAATTTGTCAAGTTATTTAGTCTATGTAACTATGCAATTCCCACATTATTGATTGATTTGCATGGTGTCAAAGTTATTTTGCATCATTTTTTACATATATCTTTATTATTTTATCTATTTTACTATATAAAATAAGGCGTCGCCTAACGTCTCGCCTTATCGCCAAGGCGCCAAGGCGGTACTATGTCGCCTTGATCGCCTTGGCCGCCTTAACAACTATGAAGACCCCATGGCGGCTGCGCCAATTCCGCCGAGGGATTGGCCATTTCAGCCCAGTCTGATGGGAGTCCAGCTCGTATCGGGACTCCTAGCCAAAGTCGGATTGATGGGTGCTGATCCAATCGGGGAATCAGCCAATGCAATCCATCATAAAATATGTGTTATATACCTAAATTTTATAAGGATCTATTTTAACTCTTCTCTTTCACACACATTTCAAGTTTGTCAAGATTAATGATTTTTAAAAATAAATATATACCTATCCATACATAATTACATAAATGATATTACATTTAAATGTATGATCACATAAACATACACATTCAATTATAACCTAAGTCAAAATAATGCTTTTAATTTATTCAAATTTAGATTTATATATTAATCATCAATTTATCGTATAAAGATTATATCTTATGTAATAAACATATTATATCAATTCAATTTCACAAATATTTAATCAAGAACAACAATATAAAAAATACTCTTAATACCACATTAGTATTTAAATAATATTATATAAAAGTTTAAATCTTTTAGAAGCACAAAGGCTATTTTTTGGTATTGAGAGTGCTTTGTAATTGTTCATTCACACATTTGACATACAAATGTGTTATATATTTTCATGTAAATTCATTGATGTACTCTCAACTTTATAAGATATTATGTTATGTTTTATACATATATATATATATATTTTGATCCATGAACCCGAGATCTGAGATCTTGAACTCCCGAGATTTCTCCAAGATCTCTCCTCTTTACCCCCGGAGACGAAGTTGAGATCTGAGATGGCAATCCTTGGGTAAAATACATGTTTTGTGTCACAAGTAAAGGATATAGATCACGTCTTTTGTTGTGGCATTATCAATTATATTTGGTGTATTCTTTTCAAAAGTTGGAAGTTACCTTGGCAGGATTCCCTTAATACTACTTATTTCGTCTTGCACTAGAATAGTGGCAACCCTTGGGGCTGTCACACCCAGTATTGTGGAGCCTTTCATTTCTAGCTATGCTGTGGTCTATTTGGAGTTTCTCATACTGGGGGCGTCGGCTGGATCCTGTTGTGTTCTTGGACCATTTTTTCGTCAGGAAGTGTTTGTGTGTAGTTGCTTTTGGGGGCAACTCTATTTCTTTTTCTTCTTGTATCTTGTTTTCTTGGGTCTTCTTTGCTTTTGTCATATTCTATCAGCTTGTAAGTGGAACTTTGCTTTTAATTAATTGTGACATGTTTTTGTCACTTTCGGAAAAAAATGTTAATAAAGACATTAAGTCAAACAGTCTTAATCCACAACCTCTGACCAAATATGTGGTCGGAGGTGTGTTTAGATCAACAACACCTTAGATTTTCACTCTCTTTTTTATGACTTAGGGTGTTTACTCTATATATGCTTTTTTATTTTTATCATTTTAAATATGCATTGTGCCAGCCACCTTGAAGAACAGCCCATTGCTTTCTTATGATGTTTTTTTTCTCCATTACATTTTACAACATTTAATTTTTTTCTCCATCAGATTTTTTTGGTTGTTACAGATTTCCAGCCTTTTTTTACTTCTTGTCTTACACATTTTCAAGTTTGGCTTCATTTGATTACCTCCACTTGTTCATGTATGCATTGTCTTTGCAGCCAAAAGGTCAAGCCATAAAGGTTGAAGGTGGTTCTGGTGAACGGCTACCTTCGGTAGATACAAGACGCCCAAGGTACCAGGATTCTGATGCGGTGATACAGGTATGCTAGTTTGATTACTTCAATTTATTCATTTTTGTCAGATGTATTGATATTTATGTTTCTCTAGGTTCTTGTGGAGGGTTCCAGCAAGGATGCTATGATTTTGCAGGTGGAAAAATCAGAACATGGTTATGGTGCTGTACATTCTGAAAATGAAATTTGTGGAGGGTAAGTTTAGATGGATTCAATTATTTTTCTGGTGGTAACACAAGAAAATATCTTTATGGAATCTTGTCTCTCCAATGAACTTGCTAGGCCTCAAGAGTCTGGCTCGTGGTTAAAATTTTAAGCCACATTTCTTTTCTTTTTGAAATTTGGTGCGCTTAATGAGTCCTTGGCAAGGGTTTTCCTACACAGTTTCAAGCTTGATCCGATAAGAATAAATTGACACATTTTCTTTCTAAACTTTGGTGGCCAGGTTTAGGAATCATATTACCTTATGATCTTTATATTCAAGTGCCTTTTGTTGTAAATTTATTATATGTTTTATTCGGAAGGAAATGGATATGAAACAGGTAGATGGAATTTATTTAGGCCTAAATATGACGGTCCAAATAGTAGATTTTATAGTTATTGATGCCAGATGTAGTCTTGTCACATCATTGATTGGTAAATAGAGGGTCAACTTATTTGATGCCAAATGCTATTAGTGGGTCTGGACAAGATTTAAAAGCATGGGATCAGCCATCAGCTGGTTGGTCCTAAGTTAATTTTGGGGCCATAACAAGTTTGGGCAATGATCGTTGGATCGGAATCGGTACTTGGATCAGTGGGTATCGTTCTGATCTGGATCTATTCCTCAAAAAACTCTTAAAATAAGGCCCTTTAGGGTTGATTTTGGCCCCAAAATGGGGCTGTATAGGCCACCACTGTGGCCTTCCCCGTCTTATTGGGTGGGGAAGAACCTCTTACAAGTCATCGGATCTAGTGACTTCAGTTCTTACCGGGTCTCACGGAGGGAGTGATTCTGATGATGAATCACCGGAATCAATCAGGAAACAGTTGATTCGACCAATTCTGGCCCCAATCCAGCCTGATCAATTTTGGTTGATTCCGGTGGGAGATCGGGTTGAATCGGCCCTCTAGGTGAAAATCGGATTGAGATCAACCGATCCAATCCCGGAATTGGCTGATTATGCAATCAATGGGTTTGAGTTTAGGGGTGAGCATTAAATGGTTCAAACCGAAAAACCAAATCGAAACGGCCTGTTTGGTTTGGTTTGGTTCGGTTTGAACCATGTTCGGTTTGGTTCGGTTTGGAAGTCCTCCAAACCTGTTTAAACTAAACCAAAATGTTTGAACCGATTTAATTTAAAAATTATATAAAAATTGTTATAATATTATTAAAAATGAGATTTTTTATATTTTTATTATAAAATAATATTTATTCTGATTGTTTTTAACTTAAAAACCATTATATATATGTAAAAAATAATTAATTAACATATTTTTATATATTTTCGGTTTAAACCGAACCAAACCAAATTGAAATCGGTTTTGTTTGGTTCGGTTTGAGGGGTTGAATCGGTTTGGTTCGGTTTGAAAAAAAATGGCTCAAACTGGATCAAACCGAACCATGCTCACCCCTATGAGTTAACTTGGCTGTCTTGACCTCCAATTCATTCCAAGTTGTGTGCTTGTATAGTCTTGGCCAATCTCTGTCTAAGGGTGCAAACGAACCAATACACTCAACAAGTAGCTCATAACTCAGTTTGGTTAAAACTTGACTCAGACTTATTTGTTTTGTTGAACGAACAAGTTTTAACAAAAAGTAAAACTTGATACATTAAACGAGTTGATCTTGAATCGACTTCTACTTAACTCGATAAGTTTATGAGTAGCTCGATTAAGTATTTGATTGAATATTTATTTAAAAATAAATTATGAGTATTAATAATTATTATTGTCACTTAAATATATGAAATAAGTCAAAATAAAATTCAATTTGAGTTTAAACATATATCAAGTTTCATAAATGAACTAAAATCAGAATTTTACAAATGAGTTTAGATTGATTTTGAGTTTTATAAACGAGTTCATTCTAAGTTTGAACTTGAATGTGAACTGAACTTGAGTGAGGTTGCTATTTGAACTTGTGCTCGACTCCATTAAGTAATGAGCCAAGTTTGAACAGGGGTTGAGCATACTCATTAAAGTCGAACTCGAATTTGAACTCATGTAAAATAATCAAGCCTAGTTTGAACTACTCAGCTCGACTCGTCTTGTTTGCCCGTCTCTGTCAAGCCAACAGTTTTTGTCTCTTCAATCTTAAAGTAACTGGAAATAGATAGGGGTAGCACATTATTTCTGTTAATTTTAATTTTCGAAAACATATGTCTGTTTTAGTTTTAAAATTGAAATTAGAGCATTATAAAGAGTGTCACATGTGTCAAAGTTGGCAATTCAAACATAAACATGCAAAGCTTTGTGGTTTTTAGAAAACAACATGAGGTGTTTTGTGATGTTTAACTGTATAATTTGAACTAATAGCGCTTTTTTTGCTAGGTCGTTTAGATATACATGCTTTCCATATTCTGCAGAATAAACATTAACAACACTAGATATCGTAGACTTGTTTTTATGTTTTCTTGGCATCATATTCTCACTGTATTTTGTTCTAATTGTTTGTTTTATGAATGACTAGGTCTGAAATGGTTGCAATTCCGAGTCTGTCAACTTTTCATCGTGGTGAAGTTGATAATGGGGGAGCAACGAGTTGTCACAAAAACCAAGAAGCAGGAAGCATCATTTGCACGGAACCTAATGAGGAACCTCAACATGTACCAGAATCTCATGATGTTGTTAATGATAAATCAGAAAATATGTTTTCTTCCATTTTACAGAGTACCTCTGCATCTGTTGATGAACTACTGAATAGTTCTGATCCATCTTCTCCTGAAAGTGTTTATGAAGCATCCAGAGATGGGTTGTCTGCTGACAAACTGAGTCCTGCTAAAGGGTCATCATTTTGTTCTGTTAGTGGGTCTGATATTTCTGTGGGTTCGAGTGACAATACTGCATTTGCCTATAGGCGAAATAACAAGTCGAGTTCGTACAACCACGATGTCTATTTAGAAGAGCAGAGAGAACCATCAGAAACAGAGTTCTGCAATGTGGTCGGCAAAGATGCTCATAATTTCACAAATTTGTCTGAAAATGGCAAAACTAATTTGATTTCATCAAGGCACCATAAAAACTTTTCTGAGAAATCCAACTGTAAGCATCTTTATGGAGAATATGTTTCTCCTTTGGAAGGGATCAGAATGTCGAAGAATACTGAAAACCGGGGATGCTCTCAGGGGATGTTCAGTATGAGTTCGTATGCTGCACAATCATGCAGGAACAAGTTAGACTCAGCCAGCAATGCAAGTATTCACAGGAGGAACAAATGCAATGAGAGAAGAGACATCAAGTATAATGAAGTGAAACAAGTGAAACACAAGATGTCTAAAAAAGATGAAGTTGTTTCCAAAAGGGAGTTCTTTGTTCATAAGGGGACATATAGACGCTTCATTCCTGATCATCTACCCTATTGCACAGAAAATGATCAGAGTGGTTTCCGTAGGCCACGGAAGTGGGATGAACTTGATAGTATATGCAAGGCCAGATACAAGGAACACCATTTAAAAGAGACATATGCAGTCCCATTCTTGGGTCGCAATGAATCTCCTCACATTGAATTTGATAGAAATACACCACGTAGAATGACTAGAGTCAGGGATAATGTTAGTCGACGACGGGGAAAACATGAGCATCTGTTCATCGGGATGGACAATGCGCACAGATATTTTGGAGATGATAGATTACAGATGTCTGTGAACCACAGGTCTTCAGATGACAAGATCTGCAGGGGTTCTCCCTGCACAAATGAAATGATGTGGCCTGGATCAAGTCTCTCAAAAAGTTATGAGCTCTATTCACAGAGACATAATGATAGCTATGATGGCTGTTTAGCCAGAGGTGGCTTTTCTGGAATGCTCGGTGAAAGAGATGCACGACTCTACTGTCAGAGAGGATCCGATTTGCTGGATCCTTGTACTGATGACAGCTATAACTTTTTATCCAAAGATCACAAAGGAATTAATAGTGGTTGCTATGGAGTTGAAGAGAGGGGTGGTCACTCAAGAAATGCACAAAGAAGAAACAGTCATATGTCACACCCAAAGGAATTGGCTAATGATCAAAAGACACATAGGCAGAGAATAATTGATGATTTCTATTTTACTGAAGCACAGTCCTCCTGTAAAAGAAATTACAGACATGAAAACAGTTTTGATAATCACCAATCAGTTGGCAGTATGCAATTTTTGCATAACCATTCTGTAACAAATGAAAATGGAACAAGAATTACAAGAGAAAGATGTTTAACCAAGGAAAAAAATAGTGTAAGGCCAAGGGGATCTGTTAATGGATACTTAGATGGATATGGAGGAAAGGTAACTTTAGGGAAATCAAATTTAACTCTTTGTATCTCTCTTCTTGTGCGTGGCTCGCTACGTATGCTCCTTACTCTTGGGAAGCATTTCATGGGTTGTACCTTTCAGATATTAAATAACGACCATTTTCTCTTCCTGCCAGATACAAAATTTAATTTTTTTACAGATGTCTTTTGTAATGCTTTGCCATACATAAATTATACAAAATTCATGTTTAACAGTTTTATGTCTTAGGTAAAAGCAAATCATGTTGTCAAAATATGTGTGGTCAACTAGGGTTGGACTAAGGAGGCAACAAGTTGGTCATTGGTTGGGCATCTGGCTAGGCCCAAGCTGGCAAGGCAATCACCTAAACTGACTCTGTGGCTGATGTGACAGTATGTGCTTATTTTGGCTCAGCTGCACAGAACTAGGTTCAGTTAGTATATACTGGTTTTCTGTGACCTGAAATGTTGCCTCAATTGCCCACAAACATTTCTTCTTACCTCTTGAATTCCCCCTCACCTGTCTTCTCTTCCTTCCTTTCTACCTTCCCTGGACAACACTGGCACCATTCTTGTTGCTGTTTCACCTCTCCTCATAATCATGTCGGAGCTTAGAGATATTTTCTCTCTCTTTCCCTTGTGTCTCTTTTCCTACCTTTTCTTTCCTCTCCTCGATCTTTCTCAATTCTCTTTGGTTGGCACATACCCCCACTCTCAGTTCTGTGTGGCCTGACCATTGTTTGCCGTTGATGATCTGATTTTCGCCTGAGGGCCTATCCAGCCCGATCTCCCACTGAAATCGGTAGAATTGGCTTGGATCGGGATCATCAGATTCTGGATCCGGACCAATCATCGCTGCAGCGGTCTTCCCTGCCCTAGCAGGCCGGGAAGATGAGCCCCAGATCCGGCCATATCAAGGATGGTCAGATCGGAATCGGCCACCGGATCGGTGGGTACCGATCCGGATTGGATCGGATCGGTCCAATTCTGAGCGATCCGCCGGAAGAAATGACGATCCGCCGGAAGAAATGACGATCTGGAATCGTTTCGGATCGGTCCTTCAAAAAGTGGTAAAACCTAAAAAAATACCAAAACAACACTCTAGATCGGATTCCGATCCTATCTAGAGCATTTTGGGGGCAAAATTGGCCTGAAATCGCCCCCAAAATGATGCCGTGGCAGCCCTGTGGCCGTCTTGGCATCTTCCCCGCCCTATCAGGTGGGGAAGACGGCCGCGGCAGCCGCAGGGCCGCCACAGCGCCATTTCCAGCCGATTCCGGCACGGAATTGTTCCGGAATCAACTGATTCGAACGATTCCAGCCCCGATTCTATCCAAAAACACCGATTCCGATGGATGTTTTTCTCCAGATTAGTGATTCCGTCGAGAATCGGATCGGCCATGGCCGATCCGATCCAAGAATCGGCCGATCCCGATCCGGATTGGCTTGGGATCGGCCGATTCTGCAATCCATGGGCCATATCCGTGAGTTAACTGACGGTACCCTATCAGTGGCCATATCAGGTCCATTGGGACTGACCAATATGGCCAGACCCGGTGGCTGCCTGATGGGGAGGGGTGCGGGGAAGACTGCTGTGGTGGCATCTTCGGCCCATTTTGGTGCCGAAATCAGCCGAAAAAGGGCCTAGAATCCAATCTACACCCATATTCTGTATTTTTTCGGTTTTAGGGCTTTTTAAGAACTGATCTGGACTGATTCCGGATTGGTTTTTCTTTCTGAAAATCGGCCAGATCAACTGATTTGATCCTGATGCGGGTCCCAATTTTGATCCTGCAATCAATGGACCTGACCCTTTCTTGCTTAGTGAAATGCTTTCACTGTCACTGCTCCCACTTCATCCCTTGATCTACTCTGTCTTTCATTGTCTCCTTTGATCCTTTCTCTCTGGACCCTGATTCCCCCTGTTCCTAGTTTCACCGTCTATGTCTCGCTTTCTGCCCCGCTGACCAGCCTTCCCTTTCATGGACTCTCTACATTCTATGGCAACACCTTTTTTTCCAATCTCTCTATCTGTATATGTTGTACTACCAATTACAAGGTAAATAATGAAGGTCCTTCCCAGCCTCAGACACCTTATTCCTTTAATGACATGCATCAAGATTTTCCATTTGCTTTGCCTTGTTCCTGATATGTTTTTATTATTGCAGCAATATGTTTGGCCACCATTCCATTGTGTTTTTTTTTGTGCAAAACCAGACCCAAATATAAGCTTGGTTGGAGGTATAATAGATTTTGTTCTTTAAATTGTCTAAAAGGATCATCATTTGTACACCAATTTATGAATTATGGAATTAGGGATTCACTTTGAATGCAAGAAACTATGCTTTGCATAATCCTTAAAGTGTTGTAGAGTGAGCTATATCTATATGATCTAGGAAATTGAAACTTATGTCCATATCTTGATGAAACGAAGGCAACACAATCATTTTGCATTTGTGAGGTGACTCATTAGTTGTATGACTCGGAGCACAGCTGAAAAAGGCTCGGGGGTCTTCCATCTGTTTCTATATACATGCACTCGGGCGTCCATGTCTTTAGTGAAAATTTTAGTCTGCAGATTTGAAGCTGATTCTGCACAACTAAGATCATGGAACTAGGAGTGTTTTCTGATATGAACACTGAGCTGAGCAGGGTTCCTGTGGAGGTGAAGATGGTTTTATACAGGCTGCTGGAGGAGTGCTTAACAGCAGATATTCTTTTCAGCTCTGAGATGGCGTGCCTTGTGGGTCCTCTGGAATGGCCAGGGATGTGTTTCTGGTGTCTCTGTAGGGACATTGGGATTGGAGTGCAGGGATGTGGTTATCTGCTGGCGCTGTGAACAAGCAGTCACGGTCACACACAGGGATATTGGTTGGGAATGCAGCAGACTGTTCCATGAGCAGGAGAGGTGTTCATCCCCTGGTCGTGGGTGGTTCCAAACATGCTGACCTGGTGATAGGAATGCTAGTAGTTCAGGTCACATGCAGGGACATTGGTTGCGAATGCAGTTGACTGTTTCATGACCAGGAGAGGTGTTCATCTCCTGGTTGTTGGTGGTTTCAAAGATGCTGACCTGGTGACAGGAATGCTAGTGGTGCAGGTTTTCTGATTGGTGGGTTCGGAGGCATTCCATCATTGTTTTCAAGACATTGCTTGATCGACACCTAGGCAAGCAGCTTATATGGCACTTGCTTTGTCTATTTACCAATAGTTACTACTAGTTAAGTATTAATACTAAGTTAAGGAAGTAATTTTGATTATTTCCTTTAGTGCAAATAGTTTCCAATAGGTTTTAGGCAACAATTCAGTCCTAAAGTGAAGCAAACTCTTTTCTTTGACAACAAATATACAGCCTTGTCCTAAAAATGAGCTGTTGGAATTTAAAAATACAGTCTATAGTATATCTTCTTTCAGCCCTGATATATAAGATAAAAGAATCAGAGAAAACCAAGGCCTTTCTCTGTTGGATAATTGGGCTGTCAGGGATAAAAAGGTTCATATATTCGATGCAACATTGTACCCAATACGAGTAAGACTTGCTTATCATTTCTGATTGACAGTGATCCTTAACCAGGGGTCGTCTTAGTGCTTCTTATGCAAACATCCATTTATTTCACTTTCATCTACTGAAGAACAGAGCTGTTAATTCTTCGCTATATGATAAAGGGCTATGCCATTCCACTACATACTGCTTGGCAACCTGTATAGGGGTGTGCATGGTTCAATTTGGCCCCGTTTGAGACAATTTTTTTTTCAAAGTGAACTAAACCAAGGACTCATACCAAATCAAACTGGTTCAATTTGGTATGAGACCTAAAATCAATTAAATATTTAAAATAATTATTTATTTACATATATATACTCATTTTAGTTATAAATTATTAAAATAAATATTATTATATTATAAAACTATATAAATATCATTGTGTTAATAAATAATGTATTATTTTTATAATTTTTATATTAAATCAGTTTAGTCAGTTTGGTTCGGTTTGGGAGACCCTCACAGTGATTGAACCGAACTGGTCAGTTTGGTTCAATTTGGCAGTTTGAACCGTTTTGTGCACACCCCTATTTCCATGTATCTTGTTTATTCCAAACTTTTCAGTTATATACTTTCAAGTTCATTGAACATTATATTCATTGAAAATGTATTCAACATTGTAAAATATTAGATGTTTTTTCAAGACTTTCTCCCTGGTTTCTCTGCTGTTCAGATTTGAATTGCTTTAAGCAGTGTTCTCCGGTGTTTGTGCATTGTAAGATGTTCAAGTTTCTCGTGTCCATGAAAAATGGAATCCTGTTCACAATCTGACGCAATAGATGAAAATATTTTTTGTTTGTCTAGTTTTGTTTATCCTTCCTATAGGGCTCTCTTTCTTTACTTGTAGTCACTTTAACTAATGTGTCCAGTTTTCTGGATTGCTTTCCAAAAAATGATGCAAGAGCTAATGGATAATGATGGTCCATGGTCGATACTTGAGATTTGTTTACACATTTTTTTGGGAGCGTATATCTATTATTGTAGCTTGGTGATTATAAATAAATTTAGATAAAGGAAAATTTTGGCAATTTACTTGATTAGGTTTAAATTTGAACTGCAAACCGGATTTTGAGGCAAGTGAATGAAACAATGAAAGAGATGGTAAACATGAATTCTACTGTCCACTGCAACATGGACAGTCTCTGTTTTTGCATGTGATAGTGAGCAACAAATCATGAACTAAAATGCTCACTGAGTTTGCTTTGACACAATGAATTCAATTCTCCATCTGTTCTCTTGGTGCATGATATCTACCAATGACAGGCTGTCTCTTTGTTTATGCATGGTGGTGCAGTAATGAGTAATAAATCATGTACTAAAATGCTCTGAGTTACTTATGGCACAATGAATCCCATCCGCCATCATCTTCATACAATGATATCACTTCTAGTGCTTCTGGACAAATTATGACTTCCCATTAATATTTGTGTCATGGTTTGGTTGATTGATGTTTGTATAAATCATTGTAGAAGAATCACAGTGGTTCTGTAGTATTTTTTGATTTTGTAATTAGGCTGCAGGGATCAGTTTGTTTGCAATTTATCTTCAATTATCAGTACGACGTTAGGATTGATCTTATTTTTTAGCTACCATGGTCATGTCATAATTTGTAGGGGTTCAGGTTAAAGTGTGCGTATGTCCTGCTTTTGACTGATCATTCGTGTGTTTTAGAAATTAATTTGAAATTTGACTCTTCACGTAATGTCAATGATAATATTTTAGACTGGACATCCGGCATGCGCAGACAGAATTTCTTCCATGCTATGCTTTGGATGTTAAGTTCACAAAATTCTATTCTACATGGTGAATGGTTTGTGTGCTCGGGAAGGCTGATCTACCATATTTTGTGCTGTCATTTTTTAGTTTGTGTTAAAAAATTTCAGGTTCATAAAGGATGGTTTTGTGCATGTTTAAAACTGTAAAAATTCATGACATTGTTTTTTTCTTCGTTGCTTCATCATATAAATGTCTTTAGCTAATTCACCTTCCACCTTTTTTTAGTATCAATGGGGTTAGCATGTCCCCAACAGATTTTATGCCGTTGATAATGCTGTCCAGATCAGAAGTGGGTTTCAGTCAACTGGGTGTACCTCCGAAAAATACCTTTACAGATGCTAAATGGTGTCTAGGATGTGATCATTTGTGACATTTCAAACAGGAAAACTATCGTTTGTTTGTTTTTGCCTTTGATATGTCCACTTCGAGTAGCACAATTAATTATAGTCTTATAAGAACCTAGACTTGTGATGTGCATCTCATACTACCAATTTCTTGCAGTTCCCTGGAAAGTCTCGGGGAGTTACACATAGGGAGAAAAAGATTAGCACCAACAATGTTGACGACCTTCATTGTTTGGATGGAGTCTGTCTACATAGAGATCCTGGCAAGCAACAGAAAATGGACTGTAACAGACATGTAATTCAGTCGACTGTCAAGCCAGCGAAACAACACGACTCTGAGAACTTGGGTGCTCACTTTTATGGAGAATATGGTGAGTCACGGGTCGTTCACAATCAAGATGTTTCTGGGCTTGAGGAGGGTCAGATTGTGGAACTTGATGATGTATATGCAAATACTGAAGTAACCAAGGAAACACCAGTCTCAATGACTGTAATGAGGCTTGCAGATGACGAGGAAAAACAAGTTAAAGATAATTCGAACAGTAAAAAGCCCGGTAAGGAGTATGACGATGGTCACCTTCTCGAGACATTGATGAAGATGGAAAAGCGCAGAGAACGCTTCAAAGAACCCATTGTCCAAAAACAGCAACAAAATTCCCTTGGCACACGTACGCTATCAATGATGTCATCGGATGAAGTAAAATTAGAGAGGCCTGCTAGAAAACGTCGTTGGGCAGCAGTTACAAATCCGCTGACTTGATGCAATGATACTGATTATACCCGTTCTTATTGTTTGCCATTTTACAGAGAAAGATGGCAGAGATTTTCACTCATTTCAGTGTCGTAACGTCGGTTCTCTGTGGTGGTTCTATACAGCGCAGCGATATTCTTCAAGTTGCCCATGCTTATTTGTGTTTTCATCTTGGATAACATCATAATAAGATGTGTCCTCTCTAGCTGTTCATCACATGTTCGATTTCGGTTACATAATGCAAGCTCAAATCTTGTATCAACTTTGAGTGACAAAAATGATGATTATTGTTCCAAGACAGGCGCATGACTTTTATTGATATAACATCTAAGTGGTTTTGTTCTTCAAATAGAGAGATTGTTCCAAGATAGGCGCATGATTTTTATTGTTCCAAAACGGGCGTCTGTTGTTCGGCTCCTCTTACGATGCTCCTCACATGCTTTGTACTCTAAAAATGGTCCCGTATATTTGAAAGTCATTTAACGCTTGTTTCGTTCATGCTTTTCGACATATTTCCTTCCAAAAATAGCATTCAGAGAAGGTATCACACGTTCTTTATGTCCTGCTTGTTCCACAGCAACCTTTTGGAAGTTTGAATGATATTACCTTTCGAGGAAGAATGATCATATTTACGATATATGTTAAACCCCTCTGAATCGTCTGTTATGCTGCAACGTGAATTTCAGTACTTGAATTAACGAGACAGGAGTTTGGCACGCCCTTCTGTTCCCTTAAAGTTAGAAAAATCAATGTAAAATAACAAACTAAATGCATCAGATTCAGCGAGCATGATAGATTACATATAAAACACCCTACAAAGGACAAGTGGAGCCATAATTATCAAGCCAGTTGCGGAATTCCCAACGACGTTTTCACGGTATCCATCTTGTAACTTGTCAAAAAGAAAAACGCTACTATCTGCACTATTGTTTTGAAATATATCCAAATGAGAAATAACAAAAGATGATACAACGGCCGCCGATCAGGCCAATATCTTGTTTCTTATTTAATGATTTTCTCAAAAATTTTAACACATCTAGCCAGAAGCACAGGAAAACTCCAGCCTTACGAATCTTAGTCGCTCAATCGTGGAACTGATTCATCCCGCTGCATCTAGAACATAGATCAGGTCTTGGCCTGCATTTGCTCTGAAAACCAAACGTCAAAAAAAAAAATTCTTTCATCTGATTAATCTGCAGTCATGAATGGATCAATATCCCCAAGATCAGCAATCGTGGGTTCCAACTCTGATATTTCCTCTCCTTCAGGTGCAAAATATGTTGGAAATGGAAGTAACGATGCATCAGGTTTCTTGTAAACAGCATCCTTCACAAAAACAAAGTTGCCCTCTGCCCCTGGAACCTGCCGAAGCGTGATGTTTGGTACGTCAATGTCATTGTAGGCATCAAGTGACAAGAAGTTAGAATCTCCATCCAAAACTTTTCACCCTGGACCAAAACATAAAACGGCCTGGAATGAGATGAAAATAACTTACTTGGCCTCTTACCCACATCAAGTTCCTAGAGGGGTCAACTTTATAAACCCATACATTTTTTACCGTACACTGCTTCCCACCCATACGACCAGGCATTTTCTTGCCTTTAAAAACCTGAATGGGAAAACAGGTATTTGAGAATACAATCAAGATAACAGAGATGACATAAAGATGCCAAGATGAGTATATAACAAGAGTATTGCAAGTATCTAAACTCTATAGCATGTTGGTCATTTGTAGAATCTCAATCATGGAATATTGGGTAGACTGACCTGACCTTGTGGGATTTGGGCCCAATCGACCCAATTGTTACCCAAATCAGCCGATCCAGCCAGGTCGGACATGGTTGGCCAAGTCAGCCTCAGCTAGCCCAATGCCTCCAGAGTCCAGACCGTCTTGGCTAACCCATTCCTACCGGGTCAACCCGGGTTACCAACCTAGGGGACCTGGGTCAGTTGGGGCCCAACTGACCCGCTACTGATCCCCAACCTGGCCTACCTTGATCTCAATACTTATGCGAAACTGCCTATACAACATTATGGGAAAACAGAAAGGTCATGGAATAGCTAGTGGCAATAACTTTGCCGCCTCCACGAGGATGACATCCATGATCCAGGAAAAATTCACTAACTCAATTGAGAAATTCACACATAGCAGTGTGTCACATTTAAAAATGGGTCCGTTTATCTCACAACATTTACAACCTGACATTGATTGTTTAACTCTGTAGAAGTCCAGGTAGTTGTGGGTTCAATATTCAATAATGCCTGGCAATAAATTGTGCTTGTCCAGTACCAGGTAGATTAGTTGGTGAACAACCTGGGTAGACAGCAGCATCAGAAATTTGCTAAACCTGCTCATGTAGTGTAGTCATGCTGCAGCCAAGCATTTTTCAAATGTGGGTAATTGCAGAAGTTGATTTTCTCTTTAAAAACAGAAACATTAATAACCTAAGAAACATATACAATCAGTAAGAAAAGGATCACAAATGGTTCACTGCTAAACTCACTTAAAAATATCATACAAAGTCATTAAACAAGAATGGATCATACCCATAGTACTGGGCAGATCTCCACCTTTCCCTATCTTCTAGTTTCTAATTTATTGTGCATCCTGTCCCTTGCTGCTTCAAGAGAACAAAATGCATTTTTTCATCCCGAATATATGAACACAAGACAAATTAAGTCTTTATTGTAACAGCACCAAGTACCAACATTTCAAAATTCAAGAATGAATATGTTCCAGTTTTGATTTAATAGGATGTTCGTAGGCAGTGATGTTCTCTAATAATTAAAACAAAGAATATTACAATTATCAACTTTTCTCAGTTGTGGCTTGACAGATAAAATAAAATAAAAAAGTCAAAATCACAGGCAGTGGCTGTTTCTTATGTGATGATACCAGACTGCTCGATCGATTTTACAAGTATATTGCAGTGAATTATGCCAAACACAAAGTAAACGCCAACACAATAAAAGATTTATGCTAACAAGTGAGTCAAAAGCTCTGTAACTAACAAGATAACAGTGATTACTGATTATAGATGCAAATGGCATGATAAACACCAAAATTAAGTTCACATCCAAATGCCAATCACAAAAAAGTATACATGAAATATATTCTCAGTTAAAACATATGCTAAAACTTCAGCGAAATAAAATGCATACCCTTCCTGGAGCATCCCTCTGGCCAGTGGAACCAATACTTCGGTGCGACAATGATGCTCCATGAGAAGCAGGCATACCAGAGAAGCCCCACCTCTTCATACCACCCTGTCCATGGAGTAGGATACCAATGTCAGCAAAACATGTACAGTGGATAACAGATGATAAACGCTAAAACAAGAAAATATTGCAAGATTGGAATGACCAGGTCTTTACAATTTTCAACCCACAGCATCATGCAAGCTCTGGATTATGAACTCATAAATGTTGTAAATCCCCCCCCCCAATTCACCGACAGCACAAAGAAAGAGAATGTGTAGTCAAAAGCAGTTATGACAACTCCCTAAACGCTAAGGCAAGGTGAGGCACACCTTGCTTGCCTTCCAAGCCCAGCACACCTCAACCACTGTAGCTATTTCCCCTCCAAAAAAAATAAAAACAATTAACTAATAATAGGATATATTTTCGTACTTAACCTTGAAATGATCTTAGAGCACAAGATTGATAAGTTCCAGCTACATTAAACCCTTTGCCACACTTATTAATACAATACTACATTTTACATAAGTAAAATGTTATATTAATTACATGAATTGACTCAACAGGCAGAGGAGTCACTGGAGGCAGCTAAGGCACCAATCTAATGCCTATGAAAACATAGAAGAGCATCATGAACAAAAATGTACACAGAGAAAAAAACACACGCACAGAAAAGACATGCACAAATAGTCAATCTAATGACTCTGAAAACATAGAAGAGGATCATGAGCAAAAACACACACAGAAATGCAGAGAGTGTGTTTTTCAGAGGTTTAACGTACTGTCAAAGTCAAGTTCTTTTTATGGAAGATTGGTAAACAGAAATTTCCGATAAGAAGTAATCTCAAAAAAAAAATCTTTGATATTTCCAAAGGTTGTCTTCTGTGGCATGAGGGATGAAACCATGGATCACCCTCTTTTCAATTGTGGAATCATCAATTTTTTATGGAGAACTTTGTTCAAGAGTTGGAAGCTGCAGTGAAAAAATCCAGTTTGAGCGATCTCTCTCTAAATTAAGTGGCCACATTTTAATCCCTGGCAGGCTGAAGCAAAAGTGTGGCATCTTGTATTACCTGCTATGCTGTGGGCTACATGGCGAGCCTGAAACAGGTGTATCATCGATGGACATTATGAGCACCCGACATTGATACTTCATTGGCTGTCAGCATTTGTCAAAGACTGGTTTTATGCTTATACTGGCAGTAGTCTACATCTGTCTACTTCATGGGCACTGCTTAGCCCTTTTAGATTTTTTTTTAAGTAGTTTGTTCGGTCTCAACTACTATCTCAGTAGTTTGGAGTCCCTCTCTTATACTCTTTTCTACTGTCTTCCTGCTTTCTCTTTTTCGTATGTACTTTTCTTTAATTTGCGGTATCATTAGAAATTGAGGCCTTCTGGTCTTACACAAAAGAAAAGAAAAGAAAGAAATGCAGAGAGAGAGAGAGAGAGAGAAGACATGCACACATAGAAAGATAGGGACTAGAGAGGGATGATGAGGATCTATCCATCGTAAAATCACTGCTTATTCCACAATGTGACATGTAATGTGCAAATAAATATTTTGCTTGGCCACTGCATTATGTATATACATATCCTGTCATCCTCTAAAAATCTCATGAACACTTGAAAAGATAAAAACTTGAGCATCATAGGTCGATACATTTAAGTTTAATGTTGTTTTAGAAGGTGGAGCATATCACAACCGACTACGTAGTAAAGAAGATGCCAAACATAACTAGCCTTCTAAAAATACTGTTACAAAAGAATCAGCACGCTCATTAAGAGTTAAAAGATATATGGTTTCACTCGCCTGAAAACCCTTCCCTTTGGTAATCCCTGTGACGTCAACAAACTGTCCAGGAATAAAATGGCGAACGGTAATTGGAGTTCCAACTGGAAGAAGCGCATCTTCTGTCACGGGAAATTCCTTCAGCTTCCTCTTCAAAGGCACCCCTTGAGCTCGAAAATGTCCCACCTCCGGTTTTGTCAAATGTTTGGCCTTCTTTTGTCCAGCCCCCACCTAAGTAGCCACCAGAACCAAATCAATCGAGACATACCAAGTATCAAGACATAAATCAAACAACAGTGGAAACAGAAACGCAATCGGAAATGCAGAAGTCAACAGGAGAAGAGATAAAAGTCTTGAAAAGTCTACCAGAACACTCCCTAATTATCATCAAGTAAACAAAAAGAGTCTGCTTGTTTGTTATCGAAATTCACATGTAGAAAAGGTTTTGTAAGAACAAATGGAACCAGAAAATATAAACAAGCTAAAATAAACAACACAAAGGGGTCACACACAACGAAGAAAATATTGTGATCGTGAACCAGGCTTCCAGAAAGAAACAACGCTGCAAAATCGTCACAAGTATGCACAGATCAAGCAATGCGGTGCAGCCGCTCAACGAAATCGCTGCCGCACCTGCAAGGCAGTGATCCCTTCCTTCTCGGGCGTCTTCACCTGGGTGACAATGTTGTCATCCATCCAGAGTATAGTGATGGGTATCCTCTCCCCCCACTTATCCCACAGCGCCGTCATCCCGCACTTGACCGCAATGGCCCCCGTCCTCCTCGACGTCGGCAGCATCGCCCTCGATCCCACCTCCGCCGATAGGCCGCCTCCCCCGCCTTCAGGGGGCGACACAGATAGCTCGTCGGCAGCGGCAAGTGCCTCTGCCGAGAAAAGCCTGGAATTGGACAGCCACGCCGCCGACGGGAAGAGTCTGAGGCGGGTGAGAAGCCCTCTCGACGCCGCCGCCATTGGACCAGTGAGCGACGTCCTACTGCAGGATCACGGTTGCGACGTCGCAGGGCATCGTTGCTCCGGGTAGCGGGGTGTCGAGCAGGAGGTGGTTCCTCCGGCAGACGGGATCGGCGGGAGCGGAGAACAGAGGAAGAGGGAGGTTCCGGTCGGCCGAAGTAGGGTTTTAGCAACCCCGTCAAGCATTTGGAAATGCCTCTAATATTTAAAGATATTTCTAAAATGCCACTGCTCGAACATGTCTGTTGAGAACAGGTGTCTTATATTCTTTTTAACGCTTAATAACTTTTTTCCCCTAAAAAGTATTTGAACAGATATCCGGAACAAAAAATTTGAACAAACACCACAACCGACGTTCATTGATAACACATGGTCAAAGAGCGGCATGTACAGAGATAGATACAGAAATATGTTTGTACAGACTAACGCATAGTCAAAGAGCAACATATACAGAAATATGCTTATAAAATTGCTCGAGAAAAGTAGAGACTCTATGTAAGGAGTTTGACCGTTGTCATGAGATCGGATGAATTCATCAAAAAAGTGCGAATAAAATTCAAACTAACGATCCCGTAAAAAGAACGAGGGCTATGTAAAAATTATAAGAAGACAGACGTAAATCATTAGACATACAACATAACTAGATAATACAGATAACACGTAAATAGATATGTCCCACTTCCAATGATACAAAATATAAGAGATCTAAATACATAAATAGATAAAACATTGAAACGAAGACAGATCTGTAACAACAAAATATCAACAAAACAGATATCTGAAAAATACATCGTAGCAATGTCAGATCGATTTAATTGAATACATTATTTCTGAAGATTATTTTTTTAAAGAATTTACCTGATCACGGAGGCATTTCTCCAAATATGCTCGATGATTTTTAACTGATAGATATCTTGACAAATTCATATTTTCTTGTGACACCACGGTAGATAAATAACATTCTCTTTCGGAAAAAAAAAGGCCAAAAAGGCCAAGATTTTTCTTCCAGATGATCAAATCTGTATAAATCAGAAAGATACCATATTAAAATCCCATGCCTTCTATTTACACCCTGAAATACACACACACCAGATATTTATATTTTTCTTCGGCTATTTCATAATTATCTGCCTATTAACGTCATTGTCGGCGCTGACCGCAAATGCTCTACTAGGGGAGGATTATGTTGATTAATTCTACAATTAGTCATCTCCCCCTTTATTCTATGCCAGTTTCACATTTGCCTTACCGTTTATTAAATAAATTGGAACAGCTTCAACGGAATTTTTGATGGACACATAATGTTCATCAGTCTAAAAGCATTCATTTCTCCGAATGGGATACCATAGCTATACCAAAATTGATGGGTGGATTGAGAATCAAGAACCTGCCATTGTTGAATTTAGCAACCGGAATGAGATTACTTTAGAATTTTATTCACAAGCAACATTCATTGTGGGTCATAGTCCTTTTCGCCAAATAGTTAAGGAAGACAAACATTTGGCAAGTGTTGTCGAGAGGAGTTCAAATTCCAAGGTATGGAACTTTCTACTTTCGGTACCATCTTTTATACTTAAAATAGGGGTTTGGTTAATTAAAGATGGTAAGGATAATATTCTCCCTTGGTCTCATAATTGGATATTGGATGATAAAGGACCACTTATGGCTAAGAATTCGGGTGTATTATTCTCGGGCTCTATTGAAGATCTCATTTCTGAAGGGAGGTGGTGTGAGCAAACTTTACTTGATTAGTTTTCTCTCAAATCTGCATACAGGTTTTTAATGGAGTCTCATCTTCCACCTGCATCTTCTAATAATGATATTTGGAGAAAATTATGACATCCTGTAGTGGCTAAATTTCTGTCTTCGAAGATGATATTTTGCTTATGGAAAGTTTTATCGGGTAATTTTCCCACTAAATGTGAAATTCATAAGCATTGTTCTTATATTAGTTCCCTCTGTTCTATTTGTCATTTATATTTGGAATCTCCAGAGCATCTTTTCATCCATTGTTCTTGAAGTTGTGCGATCTAGTTGATGTCTCCACTTGGATGTACTAGCATCTGGGGTCAGGTACCTTTTCAGGATTTATTTTCTTCTTGGTTATCTTGGTTAATTTCTAAAAATCATGTGTTATCTCGCCTTGGGGTCATTGCATGCTCTATAATTTGGCACCTATGATTATCAAGATGTAGAGCTACTTTTCATCTGAAGATGGAGTCGCCTAAGTGTATCTTTTCTTCGGTTATGAATACGGTTGGTTTTTGTCAAGCAAACGGCCTAAAGTTCTCACGGCCTCTTGACCCTGACCGGTCCCCTCCCCCTTTAAATCAATACAAAGCAAATGTGGACTGCGCCACATCAGAAAATGCAAGTGCTATAGCTCTCTTAGTAAGAGATGAGAGGGGAGGACTTATATTTTGGAAATCTAAACTTTTTCCTTCTAATCGTCCAGAAATATTAGAAGCTCAAGCTATTCTTGAAACACTTACGTGGGCTGCCTCCCAATAGACGGTTACTACTGTGGAGAGTGATGCCAAGGGGATAATTGAGACCATTTCTGGTAGGGGTCCCATATTATGATGGGTTCAACATATTTTAGTTCAGTGCACATCACTGTTGACTAAGTATGTATATTTGTCTTTGTCTTTTGTTAATAGATCTTGTAACTCTATAACGCACTCTTTAGTTAGATAGGCATTTAAATGTTTAACTCTGTAAAGAAATGTGTGGTTAGTGTTGTTTTTTTTTTCCTGTTCAAAAAAAGTTAATTTATTTTAATATAAAAAATAAAAAATAATGAGTTAAATGGAAATAAAATAAAAATTATTGTGATTGATATATATATATGAGATCGAATCCTTCGAAAGATTCTGTGAGACGATTCTATCAGTCTCGTCACGTAAATAAGAAAATAAAAATGATTTAATATCTTCCTATATATTCATTTAATATCTTTAGTCTTTTATTTATTTGAGAGAAATTTAGAAAATTATTCGAGAGGTCTCTTGAGAAGAGAGAGAGAGAGAGAGAGTGCGCGAGAGCGCAAAATGGGCTGCTGCCGGGATCGCGGAGGACGGAGACGGCGGAGATGGGCGTCCGACGGGAGCGCCGAGGTCGACGGAGACAGCGGAGAACGCGTCCGCTGCGAAGGCATGGGGCCACCGCTCCGCCGCTTGGACCCGAGCAGTTATCTTCTTGTGGTAGGATCGCTGCCCGCCGCACAGGTACCCCGCGGCGGTCGCCGTGGACGGAGAAGGAGGAGGAGATGGCGGAGAGAGGAGGGGGCCGGGAGGCTTATATATAAAAGCGCAGAGGCAGCTCCTCCCGACCGCGGCGTTCCTCCCCTCCGTGGGCATCGAATAAGGGGGATTCTTCCCTGCGTCTTCGCCCCCAATCTCTGTCACCCCCTCGATCGATCCTCCCCCTTCCCGGCGATCCCCTCCGACGAGCCCTCTGCGTGCGTTCACGGGTGGATTGAATTGAACGGAGGAGATGGGTGCGGGGACGAAGGTCGTCGTCTCCGGCGTCTCCCTGGTGCTCCTCGTCGCCGTCGTCCTCGGCCTGGTGGCCGCCGTGGGCCGCTCCAGGCACAAAGTCGGGGACGACTTCGCGGTGCCCGGCGGCGCCGGCGCCGGCGACGGCGGGTTCGCCACCACCTCCAAGTCCCTCTCCGCCATGTGCGCCGCCACGGACTACAAGAGTGCCTGCGAGAAGAGCCTCGGGCCGGTGGTGGGCCACAACAGCTCGGCCAGCATCAAGGAGATCGTCAAGGCCGCCATGGAGGTCACCGTGAACGCCTCCGTCTCCGCCCTGGAGAAGGCCAAGGCCCTCGGCGACAACGCCACGGCGGCGGAGCCGATGCAGCGGGCGGCGCTCTCCGACTGCAAGGTGCTGCTGCAGGACGCGGTCGACGAGCTGCGGGATTCCGTGTCCAGCGTCAACGCCAGCGACCTGCACTCGCTGTCGAGCCGCGCCGCCGACGTGCAGACCTGGCTCAGCGCCGTGATCTCCTACCAGCATACGTGCCTCGACGGCGTCGAGCACCCGGAGCTCAAGGCCCAGCTGGAGAAGCTCCTCGTCGACGTCTCCCACCTCACCAGCAACGCCCTCGCCATCATCTCGGAGGTCGTCGACACCTTCCAGAGCCTGTCGAGCCTCCAGATCCCGATGAAGGGCATCAACATGGAGTCCGGCCGGCGGCGGCGGCTGCTGGAGAGCCACGGGGGGATCGACGCGGAGGGCTATCCCAGCTGGTTCTCGCAGAGCGACCGGCGGCTGCTGGCGGCGGCGCAGACGGCGAGGGCGAAGCCCAACGTGGTGGTGGCGCAGGACGGCAGCGGCAACTTCAAGACCATCACCGCCGCCCTGGCCGCCATGCCCAAGGGCTACCGAGGTCGGTACGTCATCTACGTGAAGGCCGGGACCTACAAGGAGAACGTCATCGTCGACAAGGACAAGGTCAACGTCTTCATGTACGGCGACGGCCCCCGGCGGACCGTCGTCACCGGCCGGAAGAACTACGTCGACGGCACGCCCACCTTCCAGACCGCCACCTTCGGTACGATTTTATTTATTTTTTTTTAAAAAAAATAAGATAAAAAATAGTGATTTTTGAAAGAAAAGAGTTTTTTTTGGTTCTTACGGGTAGAAAAAAAAATTTAATTGATTAATTAAACCGGTGATTCAGCGGCGGTGGGGAGCGGGTTCGTCGCCAAATCGATGGGATTCCAGAACACGGCGGGGCCGGAGAAGCACCAGGCGGTGGCGCTGCGGGTGCAGTCGGACATGTCGGCCTTCTTCAACTGCAGGATGGACGGCTTCCAGGACACGCTGTACGCGCAGACCCACCGGCAGTTCTACCGGAACTGCGTCGTCTCCGGCACCGTCGACTTCATCTTCGGCGACTCCTCCGCCATCCTGCAGAACTGCCTCCTCATCGTCCGGCGCCCCATGGACAACCAGCAGAACATCGTCACCGCCCACGGCCGCGCCGAGAAGCGCGAGGTCACGGGGCTCGTCATCCACAACTGCCGCATCGTCCCCGACCAGCGGCTGTTCCCGGACAGGTTCAAGATCCGGAGCTACCTCGGCCGGCCGTGGAAGCAGTACTCCCGGACGGTGATCATGGAGTCCACCATCGGCGACCTCATCCAGCCGGAGGGGTACATGCCCTGGGACGGCGACTTCGCCCTCAAGACGCTCTACTACGCCGAGTACGGCAACCGCGGCCCCGGCGCCAGGACCGCCGGCAGGGTCAGGTGGCCGGGTTTCAGGGTGATCGGCCGGAGGGAGGCCTCGCAGTTCACCGTCGCCCCCTTCATTCAGGGCAACCAGTGGCTGAGGAACACCGGTGCGCCCTACATCCTAGGGTTCAGGCACTAGCAGCCACCAGATCAGAGGGAGAAGCCCGAGGTTGACTTTTATGCATCAAGACAATGTTGACAATTATATTTTATCCGTTCTGGTTGCAAGATTGACATCTTATTTGAATAACGGGGGAAGCTCTAATTTAATTTATCTTCATTTGCAAAATGTTTCTACGGCGAGACCAAGTCCATACATTTACATATGTATGTACATAGCATGCACGTCTTCATTTGCAAAACGGTGCATATTTCTCAAATTATTTTTAAAGTTAAAATTGGACTTTATGAATATAACTCCGCGTTATTAGCACCAGAGGATGTGGCGGTCGTCGTCTTCTGTCTGTCCGTGTCTCCCTTTGAACAAAACATTTAGTCTAATTTTGATCATTTCGTTTACTAATTTGATTCGAAGAATCGATTTGATTTGATTTAAATTCTCAAGTTGAACCGAATGGGCCGTGTTCAGTAATTAGTCTGTTCTATTCTTTTAAAAAATAATAATAGATTTTCTTCCGCTAGAAGAAGAAGTTGATTTCAAAAGAGCATACGTACGTGTTCCGCACTTTGGTAAGATGATGGAGAGCTCACCATCCGAACCAAATGCAGCACCCTTTGGCCGGCCACATCTGGTTCGATCAACTGACGGGTGGGAGATGGTGATAAGAAATCGTTGACAAGTTTCTAACTCGATTGATGCATCCGGTAACTTCTGAATTCTGTGCAAAAAGAAGAGGTGGAACTTCGAAAAACACACACACACACACACAGAGACATTACATCATTTCCAGAGAAATTCCCCAAAAAATTGTATACATGGGCTCGTAGGGATTTAGAAGGATGCTGGTGCTCACCATCTGAACCAAACATGCTCTGTACGCCCAAATGCTATCATGTTACAAGTCAACACCAACGATGACACTGCAACATGATCATGTTATGAGACTGATGAATCAAATATACCTGGGTGGAGAGGGAACCGAGGGTACACGTTCCAGTGCCTTCAAAAGATCAGACTGGGTATTTGGGGTCATAGACGTGGGGAGGCAAGTAATGTAAACGGCGTCCCACATGCATACACAGGAAGGAAGGGAGATGGGGGAGTACGTAACTTCCTCAAATAATTGCTGCATATAGAATAGAAAAGTACGTTGTTGGTCCCAAATTTCACTCTGTTGCTGGTGACATGCGACACCTGTGGTGAGAGAGGGCCTGCTTACCTCAAGCACCCCAGGCAACCACCTCAAACACTTGGACGAGAACAGGAGGATAGAGGAAAACACCGGGTCATCAAGATTCTTGGAAGATTTTGGAGGGTCTTACCGAAGGGGGACAGAGTGACTGCCTTAGCTAAGAGCCACTTCCCACTGCAACCTAGGCAATTGGCCCCCTCAAATGGGGAGCGGCTGCCTCACCTCACCTCACCTCAATGCGTAGATGGTTGCCTCAACAGCCTTACTCACTCGATACTAATTGATTGAACCATCTTATGAAAGAAGTACATCATCAGTATTTATATCATTTCTCCGGATATATTCAGTTCCGTCCCAATGTGTTAATTCTGAAAGTGCTATATCCTCAAGCTATCCAAGACAGGAAGCTGCTGCCCAAAGGAGTCTTGAAACCTGACAGGAAATTACACATCGGAGCACCTTTACATTGAGAGTCAACCCAGCATCCCATGATTTCAAGCAATAATCGTGACGTCACAGGTGTACTTGACCAAGGAACTAAGAAGTAGTTCGCAAGGATGAGCAAATTCAACCGATTTCAACAAATTACATGGGTTCCGTGGCCTGCTATTCTCTGATGCAGATAACAAAAAAGGAGACCACCGAGTTTTCATGTCCATCAGTTGAAAGTATGGCACATAATTAAAAGAAAACTTGTTCACAATCAGAATACAGATACCTGTTCTCACGTTCAACTGCACTAGAAAAGGAAAGAAAAGAAAGTGAAATACATACAAGATGGCTCTAACAATCCGCGAGTGATTGCCCACATTCCCGAGGAATGTTGAGGTGGTCAGCAGAAAAGTACTGAAAAATAAAGTCGCCCAAGGATGCGACTCATGAATGAATGCGAGTTGTCTTTGCAACCGATGGGTCTGTAAAATGACAAACTGATGAAATAAGAAACATAAACAAAACCCCAATCCACATTTCACCCAATCAAGAAGAAAGCTTTTAACAATACTCAAAAGCTAACTAGCTCGGGAACCAGTTAAAAGATAAAACTAACCACAGAACAATGCTCAGGCGACTGTTACCAGAATGTTTTACATACAGATATGCGTAGTGTTCGACCGAAAATGCACAAAACTAGTGGTATTGCAATGAAGTTCACCTTGCTTTGTCCGTGGCGATCGAACAGCCAACCCAGACGCCACAGGAACCTTCGACGAATCCCTCTTGCTCTCCGCAGCCGAAGTGCTCTTGGTGACCAGAATGGACCCATTTCGTCCTACAAGATCCAGCTTTGCCTTGTCGTGAGAGGCATCGGGAAATGGCACCTTCAGTTTCTCCTTCCCAGCAATCTGCGCAAGGGGCGTAACCTCCTCCACCTTCAACCACCGCTCTCTTTCAGCATTCGATTTACCCTTCTGCGCCACCATCGAGGCTGCAGCATCCGGCACCGCCATCGCAGGGCACAGAACATCCGGCTTCTTCTCCCGCTCCCTCCTGGCCGCCGCGATGGCCTTTTCCAGCATCTCCTTCGCCTTCTTCCTTGCGACGACAGCTTCTCTGACCTTTCTCTCTGCCTCGCTCCGCGTTAGAGCGACCGCCCTGCTCAGGGAAGCGGAAGCTAACCGCGCAGCGGCGAGAAGCACCTTTGCTGAATCCTGATCGATCGCCCGGCACTCCCTCCCATCCGTCCGGGCCTTCTCCTTACCGGTGATTCCGTTGGGAACTCGAATCCTCTTGGTCGGCGAATCGGAGGCATCACCGTGGCTATCGCGATCCACAGTAAAATAGAAGTAGCCGCTCGGATTGGAACAGGTTGGGCAGATGTAGCCGACGGCTTTCTCAGAGTCGGCGAGGCAAGCGGCGTGGCAGACGGAGGGGCAGCCGGCGCAGTGGACGAGCGGCGAAAGCGTGGAGCCCCGCCCGGCGGCCGAGTCCACGAGGTCGAAGCAACTGGCGCAGAAGGACCCGGGGTGGTAACGGAGGACACAGGAGGTGCATAGGCGGCAGATGTTGCCCCGGTGGCGAACATGGTGAATGGGCCACGGCTGACGGGCGACACATCCTTCTCCGCTGCAGCCAATGGCGTTCATCTGGCGTCCATTGTGATGCTGCTCCGGTCCGGCCGGCGCCGACTCCGCCTTCACCGATGGCGTCGCCATGGCCGTCAAGACATGGAAATAGCGCGCGAAACCGGAACCTGGGAGATCCTGGAGGCAAGGACCGTCTCTGGGGTTTCCAGGACAGCAGGAGACGGAGAGAGGTCGGATTCGATAGAGCACGGCGATCTCCACTCCTCTCTCTCTCTCTCTCTCCTGCTCTGTGTTCGATATCGTCGTCGTCTTCTTCCTCCAATAAATCTCCCTAGGGTTTGCTTGCTGGGCGCGGTCTACAAACGACGGGTGGCACCGGGGTCGTCACCCCTCGTGAAGTCATCTCCTATTGGTCCGATGTTAAGGGCTGAGTCAAGCTATGACGACAGTCAACGAGTTTCCGCCACTAAGATGCGGGCGTCATGGAGAGGCTGACGTTCGAAGCACGGTCCAGGCGTGGACTGCTCCCTTGTCTCTAATGACGCAACTGAGTACAGGATGACGTTCGAACTCCACTCGAGATTGAATTCGTGTTCGAGTTTTGACGAATATGTTTATTCTTTGTTCAAGTTTAGTTCGTTTACTAATCGAGTCAAGTAAAACTCAAACTCGAATAGTAACTGAATTAAAAATTCACGTTCAAACTTAAGTTATACGTACACTTATTTATAAAATTTAAAATTAATCGAAAAATTATTTTTAAAACTCTAAACTTAACTTATTTATGAAATTCAATCTAAATTTAAACTTAAATTTTAAATTATTTAATATATTTTAGTGATAATATATAACGGTTAATATTTTTAATTTAATTTTTTAAAAACAAATATTTAATATAATATTTAATTAAATTACTTGCGAATTTTATCGAGTTTGGATAAGAGTCCGTTCAAACTCAACTTATTTAATGATTCGAATTTTATTTTTTTGTTGAAACTTGTTTGTTTACACCCTACTTGTCTCGAGACGACTCATGGCACCCGTCGACGCGACGAAGGGGGTCCCATCGGACGGGCAACCGGGTCGGGTCTCGGTTTGGCGACGTGAATCGGATCCTCCGGATCCATCGTGGGTTCAATGATCCATTACCCGTTTGCCCCGTTCGGATATACTCAGGTGGGGACTGAAATCTATTTTTATGACCACAAAACAACACGATTAATGTGCAGATTAATAATTTATGAAATACATTATTTTTCTTATATAAGCCCAGGTAACTCATATGATTGCTTCTGATCTTGATAGATATCTAGTTTCGGTTTCCATAACTATAGAATTCACTGAAAATTTGATCTCATCGATTTTCATCAGAATCAAAATCAGTGTTTTAGAATGTTTGACTGGCATTAGTGGTATGAAAAGGGGGTGAGGCCACTGGTTGTAGTCCAGGCTCTATTTTGGTGGCATATGAGAAAAGGACTCCTAGCCAAATTGGCACACTGCTGTGTGTTTGACAGGACTCAGGAGTGTTGTGCATGGGCTCCACAGAGAAGGGGCAGGCAGGGATAGCTGTGTGGGCATCCCCCCTAGATTTCTCAGTGTGTGGGTCCTAGCAAAAATATTAATGGGTTGATTTCTTTATAAAAATATCTATTTTATGCTTGCTTACTAAAAAGATCATAAAAATAACAAGGGGCTTCTCAATCTTCAGTATGGTCATCCTTGTGCACTTGGTTTTTTTTCTTTTTCTGTTTGGTAGTTGCTTCATTGCTTGACTTGTCTACTAGCTTACACTGCACATGATGGTGATTGATTGGAGGATGAGTTTATGGATTGTTTGGTGACAATTTGAGTGGTGTTGCAAGATTATGTTTTTGTTAGAAAATTTCTCTGTGACAAGATCTCTATAAAAAGTGCTTGACAAAAAAAAACACATTCTTGTAGACAATTCTTTATTAACACTACTCTCTTTAGTACATATTTAAATGGCTTAAATCATATCCTTTTCCAAGCTAGCTTAGGTGTAAAGTATCTTATGTTATGTTATTTCGTTATACTGATATTTCTCTACTATTTTAATCCAAACTTTCTCGAGTCTATGTTTGATAAAATGAAATAGTTTTAATATTCTTCTATTTAAATTTGACTACAATTGTGGCCGCTCTCATACTTTTTAATATATCCATTCTTTATTATATATAATATAATATGAATTTAAGAACACTTATTTTGGATCACACATTTTTTTATTATCTATCATTTACTATTATACAACATTGCATTTTTTATAGTTGCATGAGAAATTTTTACTTAGTAAAATCTTCGGATCACATAGAATGCCTGTAATTAATCTTCACTTCATCTATCTTATTTCGAATCCAATAATAGTTAACGCACTTATCACATTTTTATATCTTTTTAAATAATTGAACCAAGGCACCTGGTATTGTGAGAACATATCATCACATCCAAAACAACTCTTTCACCTTCATTTCTTAGTTTTAATTAAATTTAGGTACATATATTTTGTCTTACTCTTACTTATCGTGAAGCTCTATCTCTCAAATATTTTTCTATTGTTATATTTTTATATCTCAGTTATTTTTACTCTTTATTTGATATATTGGGTTACTATATATAATATTTTTATACATCCGCCTTATCTGTTTAAGTGCCCGTTAACTTTTTTTGAATAGATAATACAAAACGATCCCTGGATATATCTGTCGTCGATTATTGATAAATAAATAAATATTCTAGTTATAAGATAAGAGTATAGATAATGTCTTCAGTTGACTCGGATGTGGCTAGGTGTGGCTACGATTTTAAATGGAACATATACGAAATGGAAAAATAACGTTTTCGCGTCCGCTCGGTTTAATTAGTCGGATAATCTATATCCGGTCCGAGTCACAAACAAATATAGATTGGATATTATAAGTCGGATAATCTTCAAATTTAGAGTATATACCAATAATATCCGCTTCGTAATATTAAGTAAATTTTTTTGATTAATATATTGAATAAGATATAAATATATAGAAATAGAAGTTTAAAATATAAAATGTATCAATACATTTATTAACGTTAATTTAACATACTAATATATGATATAAAATATTTAATAAATTTTTTAATATGATAATTTTAAATATATAATTATATACATTATCAAAGATTAATTCAAAGTCAATCTTAAATAGAACGGAATAGACATTTTTGTGTCTGCTTTAGTCAACATTCAAATAATATCCATATCTGAATATCTATTCTAATGGATATCTTATATCGAATATTATTCAGCTAAATCCATGCATAACAAATTCTCATTTTATTCTTTTCCGTTAACAGCTCTAGATCCGGCTCAACGACGTGGCATCCCTATTCCACCGGACATTGTCGGATGCCAGCCCGGGTCACGATCCGGTAACCAAGGCTGCGTTTGGCAACCACTCAGAAGTGCTCCTTTTTAACTTTCACTTCTGATCGGAGTACTTCCTATTTTATTGAAACCGTTTGGCTGATATTGCACGGCAGCTTCTCCTCCGCGTAGAAGGTGGAAACCGGGAGGAGATCATTTCTCCTTCCTGTAACGGTAAACCACTCCCGATTCTCCCCGACTCTTGACGTTCCGGTGAGTACTTCTTCCCTCCCGCGATCCGCCGTGCTCTCGCCCTGCTCAAGACCTTGTAGAAAATAGGCGTCAACATGCCTGCCCTTCGCCCTCGTCCCGGCATCCTTCTCCTCCAACTTCTTCAATCGTCAGGTATGTCTCCTCGTCCTCTATTTTTTTGAACATTGCTGCTCGACGGACGTCGTCGCGAACGTTGCGGAAGGGAAAGGGTGTGGAAGTTTTTGCGTGTAGACGGCTCGGAACGGAGGGGAGGGTGTGGATGTGCCTGCGTTTGCGAGGAACGGAGGGCCGGAGCTCGGGGGAGGGGTTGGTTGCGTCTGCGCAGAACGGAGGGCCGGTCGGGGGAGGGGGTTTATTGGGCGCAGACGGCGTGGTGGGAGATGGGACCGGGGGTGTTCCTTCTCGCATGCTGTCGGCGCGGAACGGAGGGAGCTTGGGGGAGGGGGTGGTCGGAGAGAGCTCGGGGAAGATCGCCGGTGAGGCACGCCGACGGGAAGAGAGCCAGGTTCGAGCTCTGGCGGATGCTGCGGGGGGGGGGGATCGCCGGTGAGGCACGCCGCTGGTTTAGGAAGCCAGGTTCGAGCTCCGGCGGATGCTGGGGGGGGATCGCCGGTGAGCCACTCCAGAGCAAGCTCTCGGAGATCAGGCTGGACGCGGCTGGGAGGTGAGGGGGGCTTGCGGAGGAAGATGGCGAGCCGTGAAGCACCGGGAGGAAGATGGCGAGCCCCGACGACCTGAACTACCCGTCCATTGCCTCCCTCTCCAAGCTCGCCGGCGTCCTCAATCTGTCATACAATGGCATCTCCGGCAGGATTCCCGCGGCCTATGGCAGCTTTCCGGTGGCCATCAGCCTCGACCTCTGCCACAACAACCCCCCCGGCGAGATCCCTCAGACGGGGTCTCTGATCAACCAGGGGCCGACGGCATTCGCCGGGAATCCCGGCCTCTGCGGGTTCCCGCTGAAGAACCCTTGCAATTTCCTCGTCGGAGATCCGCGCATCCCCGAGCGGAGTCCGCCGCCGAGTTTCTTCCCCGGCCCAAGTCCTCCAGAGCCGCCGGCCGGGCAGCAGCCGCCCAGAAAGAGGATGGCGCCGACCGTGCCCATTCGGGCCGACGTGCTGCTGGCAGCGGCGGGCACGGTGCTTCTCCTCCGCTGGTGCTGCCGCCGGCGGCGCGGGGACGGGGAGAACAAGGTTGGGGGAGTGAAAAGAGGGGAGGAGCGGCGGCAGGGGCAGAGCGAGGAGCTCTTAGTGCCGGTGGACGAAGGGTTCGGCTTGGAGCTCGAGGAGCTGCTGCGGGCTTCCGCCTACGTCGTCGGGAAGAGCCGCGGCGGGATCGTGTATAAGGTGGTGGTGGGGAGGGGGGCCGCGGTGGCGGTCCGGAGGCTAAGCGAGGGGGAAGACGGAGACGGCGGCGGCGGGAATTCGAGGCCGAAGCCATGGCCATCGGGCGGGTGAGGCACCCAAACGTGGTGGGGCTGCGGGCTTACTACTACGTCCCGCAGGTGATCGGCGGTATGGAGGGGGGAGCAGGCTCCCCTGGACAATGGCAACATATGCAGGGGACAGCAACGACAGGCAGGGGCAGTCCGGGACTGAGGGGTACATTGCGACAGGAAGGTTTGCAGGGTCAGTGCTAGAGAAAGAAAAGGGAGGAAGAGATGAGAAGAGGACCTGGGGATCACCGGGGAGAGAACCTGAGCCAGCTGCCGGTGCAGCAATTGAGGGAATCATTAGAACCGGAACTTGTGCAACTCAAAACAGGGGGTCCCGGTCGCGTATCATCGAGTGATGTTGACATTAGCTCCAAGATCACCAAAGGCGCTGCAAAAAGCGCGGCGACCTGGCCGACCATGGTTGCATGAACGATATGAGCGTCGTCGACCAGCTCCTCGCCGTTATCTTCGGTATTGGTAAGGATCATGCCAGCGCCGCCGGCGAGCTTCACGGCGCTGCCCTTCTCCACCCTGGCGATGAGTGCAATTAGGGAGTGCACACAGAGATAGGGAGAGATCATTTTGTGATTATAGTCGTGCATGAATCGTTACAATTCTAGTTCAAAATTATATTTTGTCCCTGATATATATGAAATCTTGGTAGTTTATTTATGTCAAGCAAAACTATATTTGTCTTTATTATACTAACATTGTCTCGTATGTCATATATTCTTTAAATTGTATTATAGAATGGACAAAGAGAAGACTCCCTTGAAGACAAAAGTTAGTTGGGATATGCACACTAATGAGACCTTCATAAGGACGTGTGTTACTCAAGTTGATTTAAATGAAAAGAGTGGACATTCATTATCTAAGGTAGGATGGATAAATGTTATAAAAGAACTTAATCTTAAGTTCGGACAAGTGTTCGATAAGAAACATGTGAAAAATCATTGGGATAAACTAAAGCAACAGTACAAAGCTTGGATGGCGTTAAAGAACAACACAACTGGTCTTGGATGGGATGAGATGAAAAATACTGTAACAGCTAGTGAAGAATGGTGGAATGATTATCTGTTGGTACGTACAGTTATGTATTTCTTTTTCGTATCATGCAACATAGTATTTCATTTTATTAAAAGCGTTTATTTTTTCAGAGACATCCTACAACTAGTATTTTCAAAAGAAATGGGTTAGAATATGAAGACTTACTTCATAAACTCTTTCAAGGAACAATTGGAACATGAGAAAATATTACCAATCATTCAGCATATTATCATGAAAATGTAGAGACACAAAATGAAATGTCACCTGGACCAGATACTCAAAATACTTCTCCACAGAATGAAGATAATGGAAGTCAACCTGATGACTAGATTGATGCAAATGACAGAACTGCTAGAAGGCGTTTATTGGGTCCAATTTCTCCACTTAGAAATAAGAAAAAGAAATCTCGTCAAGCACGAATGGCATCACAAATTGATAACCTCATTGTACCAGAGAATCAAGGGGAAAGAGAAAGAAGAAGCTAGCGGTCACATTCCAAGTATTGGCGACGTTACAAGGATGCTAAAAGAATTACCCGGATTAGAACTTGGTGGACGTCTCCATATGTGGGCGCTAACAAGACTTGTTAAGAAAGATTATCGAGAACTATTTGCTGAGATGGATCCAGAGTATAGGCTTGCATGGCTACAGAGTGATTTTGAGGATAGACATGCATAGAATGTTATATTAACTTGTTAGTTTCTTTTTAAAGTTTAGATTACTATCTTTTGTTGTGCTTTCGAAATTGTAGTTCTTCTTGTTTTGGGTGTTGTTAAACTTGTTAATAATTTGTCTTTTTAGTTGTTGTTAAAGTTGTTAAATTATTTCCTATGATTTATTATGTAGCAGGAGCACAGATCATTCTTATGATTTCATGTCTTCTTCTGAAACAATTAACTCAGATTATAACAATCAGTCAAGTGATTCTGATGACGAATATTACGAGGTTGCGGCGCTTGCAACAAGTATTATCGTTTATAATGGATTATATATGTGTAAAGAGCCATGCCATACATCTCCACATAGAGGGTTTCATAAGGTTCGAGAATTCTTAGGAGGGCATTGTGAGCGTTCGTATGATATGTTGAGAATGGAACCTCCAATTTTTGCTTATTTTTGTGATGAGTTTAGAAAACACACTTTTCTAACAGACACAAGATATGTCGTTATTGAAGAGGTAATCACATTATTTCTTATTATTATTGGCAAAAATTATTCGATTCGAGATATGCGCGAGCATTTTCAAAGGTCCGGAGAAACTTGTAGCCGACATTTCAATCGTGTATTGAACGCTATGCAGAAATATGCTAGAATGAATATTGTTCCTCCACGATTCAATGAAACACCAGAGTACATTGCGAAGAATGAGAAATATATGCCCTACTTTAAAGATTGTATTGGAGCAATAGATGGAACTCATATAGATGCAATTGTACCTACTGCAAAACAAATATCACATATAAGTGGAAGAAAGTCGAACTATACACAGAATGTTTTAGCTATTTGCGACTTTGATATGTTGTTTACATTTGTTTCAGCGGGGCATGAAGGAATATGTCATGATGCCCAAATTCTATTAGATTGTATATGTGATGCGAATTCAGGATTCCCAAAGCCACCAACAGGTAAATAACTTTATGTTATGAAGACATAATTTTTTATGGCAATCCAAATCTAACTTCTATTGTGTATTCTATGTAGGAAAATTTTACTTGGTTGATGCATGATTTACTAATACAGTTGGATATCTAGCACCATATCGTGGACATCGTTATCATTTGCAAGATCGTCGTGGTCGTAGTGCTCGAAATAAAGAAGAAGCATTCAATTATGTTCATTCATCATTACGAAATATCATTGAAAGATGTTTTGGCGTACTCAAGAAGCGTTGGCGAATTCTCAATGGGATGCCGTCTTATTCATTGAAAAAACAAGCAAAAATTGTTGTAGCTGCAATAGCGATACACAATTTTATATGAAGAGTTGATTTAGGAGACGAATTGTTTAGAGAATTTCAAGAACTTGAAGTTGAGACAAATTCAACGTTACAAGCACCACCGGGACGTATTCCTCGTGAACAAGATCGACAAATAATGAGCACATTCAGAGATGCATTGGCAACTCAAATATTTGAAAAATAGACTAGTTGTGAAAAAAACTTATTTCATGTAAGATATAAATGTATTATTTGAGAGTCCATTGTAGTCATTCATCACTTGTTTACAATGTCACAACTATTTGACTAATTTTATGGTTAAATAAATATTTACTTGTAGAGAAGTACTTCTGTTATATGATAAAAAATTGATACTAAACTGCTTTTACTTCTGTTGAACAAAAGCACTTCTGATTGAAGCACCCTCTCATGGAAGATACTTCTAAAAAAAAGCACTTCATTGAAATTGCCGAACGCAGCCCAAGCTGCCGTCCCGAATCCGGATCCGGAGGGTCCGTTTGGCAAATCATGGGAGGACTTCTCTTAGAAGTGCTTTCTTTTCTAAAGCACTTCAACCTGAAAGGTCTTCGCATTTACGAAGGTAAAAGTGGTTTGGTTATATTTTTCACCAAAATACAGAAGTACTCCCGCGAAGTGAGGCGGACGGCGGGGTGGGGGGTGGCTCGGACGGCGGACGGCGGGGTGGGGGGCCGTCGCGGAGCGAGGCGGACCTTCGCGGAGGGCGGACGGCGGCAGGGTGGTCGCAGACGGTGGGGGGTCCACCTTCGCGGGCAGAGGCGGAGGGAGAGGCGGCCGGGGGCGGGCGCTCCTCCTCGGGGCGATCCACGAGCTCCGAGGGGACCGCGATGGTGGCACGATCGAGCACGGCGGAGATGAAGAGGCGGTGGACGACGGCGGACGGCGCCGGGGGGGGGGGCGGGGGGTGGCTCGGACGGCGGACGGCGGGAGGGGGCCGTCGCGGAGGGCGGACGCGGCGGCGGGGGTCGTCGCGGAGCACGGCGCCGGGGTGTGGCTTCGCCGAGGCGGACGACGGCGGACGGCGCCGGGGGGGAGGGTGGCTCGGACGGCGGACGGCGGGAGGGGGGCCGTCGCGGAGGGCGGACGGCGGCGGCAAGGGGTCGTCGTGGAGCACGGCGCCGGGGTGTGGCCGCCGAGGCGGACGACGGCGGATGGCGCGGGGGGCGGGGGGCTCGGACGGCGGTAGGGGGTCGCGCACGGCGGACGGCGCCGGGGGGGGTGGCTTCGCGGACGGCGGTAGGGGGCCGTCGCGGAGCGAGGCGGACGACGGCCGCCGGGAGGGGGAGGGGGCTCGCGGACGGCGGACGGCGGCGGCCCGGAGGGATTCATGCACGTTGGGGCCGCCTTCGCGGACGGCGACGGACGGCGGCGCCGGGGGGTCGCGACGGCGGACGACACCGGGAGGGTGGTGGCTTCGCGGACGGCGGACGGCGCCGCGGCGGACAGCGGACGGCAGCGGAGGGAGGGGGGCCGTCGCGGAGGGCGGACGGCGGCGGGGGTCGTTGCGGAGCACGGCGCCGGGGGTGTGGCCGCCGAGGCGGACGGCGGGAGGGGGCCGTCGCGGAGGGCGGACGCGGCGGGGGGGTCGTCGCGGAGCACGGCGCCGGGTGTGGCTTCGCCGCCGAGGCGGACGACGGCTCGGACGGCGGCGGGGGTCGCACGGCGGACGGCGCCGGGGGGGGTGGCTTCACGGACGGCGGTAGGGGGGCCGTCGCGGAGCGAGGCGGACGACGGCGCCGGAGGGGGAGGGGGCTCGCAGACGGCGGCGGCGGCGGCCCGGAGGGATTCGTGCACGTTGGGGCCGCCTTCGCGGACGGCGACGGACGGTGGCGCCAGGGGGTCGCAGACGGCGGACGACGCCGGGAGGGGGGTGGCTTCGCGGACGGCGGACGGCGGACGGCAGCGGAGGTAGCATCGCCAGCGAGAAGGGAGGTTCGCGCACGGGAGGAGATTTTCTGAAGTTAGAAGGAGAAAAAAATTCCTTCTTACTTCTACCTTCCGTGAGAAGGAGAAGTGCATAAAAATAGATATCCAAACACTGCACTTAAAATAAAAAGGACTTTAGACTGAAGGAGAAGTGAAAAAAAAGTACTTCTAGACCGTTCCCAAACGCACCCGGAGTCCCCGCCTTCTTTTCAAACATCGGCGGGGCCCACAGCCGGGATGTGGTGGGGTCCGCTTGTCACGTGGTCCGGTCGCGTGCTGAGCCGGACGGACAGCGCAGCATGCCCGGCGCATAGCTAATTGGCGCCCACATATTCGCATGTTACTATTATACTGTTAATATATTATATATCGATATTTAATTTTAAATTATTATTAACGTAAATCATCGTATAATATTTTAATTTCCGACAGCAAATCCTGTCTCTCCACGATTCGCTGCCAAGGCGGAGGCAGCCCCGAAGTTCCTCTTCCCTCCCCCTTCTCTTTCTCTCTCTCTTCCCCCTCGCCTGCAATTCGCTTTTTTTTCCTTTGCCTCGCGGCGGGGATTCCGCCCCGTACCGAAGAATTCGGGTTGGGGTTAGGTTTTCGGTTGCCACTGGTTTTCTTTCTCGTTTCTCTGTCCGTTCTGGGGCCCCCGGGATTGGTTCACCTCGGAGGTGTGTGCCCAGGGGGCCGTGCGGGGTCGAAGGTTGCGGGTTGCTAGGGTATTATTCTCTTGCTGCCGCGGGGAAGATGGTCCGGAGTGGGGAAAGTTAGGGGATTTTAGGTGGGCTTGGCGTAACCAGGGTTCTTCAGCGGGGTGGAAACAATGGCGGGCGACGTGCCTATGAGTCCGGAGCTGGAGCAGATCGATGGCGAGATCCGTGACATTTTCCGGGCTCTGGCGTGAGTGTTTGTTTATCGAGCTTTGTACTTTTGGTTCCCAGGTTCTTTTGGTTCTAGCCTACCTCTCCTTTTCCCCCTTATTTGGAGCAAGTATTCCTTGTTTTGGCATTTCGCTTCTGGTTTGATGTAATGTGTCGCAAGAGATACTTGACCAAAGATTGTCTTTCTAAAGGGATGGTGCTTCCTTTTAAATGTTTCTCTCCAGGATTATAGTTCAAGAAGTTCTAGACTATTGGAAAATGTGGGCTTGAGATTTTCACATTGTAAAATTGGCGCCCCATGTGAGGCATGTTATGTTAATCGACAGAAGCATTGATGAGTTTGAACTTTGAAGTCTTAAATTGAATGGTGATCCAATTTTAGTATTTTATCTTGAGTTCTGAAGTGAATGATTGCCTTTCTTTGTCTCTTTTTGTCATGCCATTAATTGAAGATTAATTGAGTGCCTAGTTGTTGGCATGGAAGAGTTTTGTTAGGTAGTTTGTGGCTCTCTGGGGCTGTTTCCCATCACTCCTATCACCTTGGTATAGTGTGGAGTTGAGTGGCAGTGTTGTGTTGTATTTTTTCTTTTTACCTTGTGCACTTTGTACTCTTCTTACCTTAGTATCAATGAATTGTGACTTATTTTACCCTTTTAAAAAAGATCACTTGAAGTTTTATATACTGACATCCATTATATTCTTTGTGAATATTCTGGGGGACTTCCCAGACCTGAAATTCAAATAAGTGGTCGACATTTTACGTTTGGCCTATAAAAGTTCAGCTCAATTTATGTAATGTTTAATGAGTTCTGAGCTATCATTTTAAAAATTCATCAGATTCTGAGCTATCATTTTAAAAATTCATCAGATTTTCTTCATGATCAGAAACATATCCAACAATCCTTGATATTTTTGTAGGAGCCTATTTAGCAGCATGGTGGTCTGTCCTATCATCTGTTATATTTAGTTAAATGTATGCATTACCTGCCAACCATTTGTGGCCTTAGGAGAACTGGATACATATTTCTTCTTAAAGCCCATAGAGTAAGTGGGTAACACTTGTAGCTTGCAATCCTTCTAGTAGTGAACATATGATGAGAAAACCTCATATAACTGTAGGAGATTTATTTATTTATTTATTTCGTTAACATGCCAAAGAAGAGTTTGTTCTTATACATTTGGATAATGACTGCTCTTTTAAATGTGCATAGTACCACATATTAGATAGTAGGCTGATTTGTCCGTTGGCTGTGCCACAGTGGACACTGCCCTCCCGTCTGTGGGAGGTGATCCTGGGTTTGAACCAAGGATGGTAGGATCGGAATCGGCCACCCGATCGGTGGGTACCGATCCGATCCGGATTGGATCGGATCGGTCCGATTCTGAGCGATCCGCCGGAAGAAACAACGATCCGGAATCGTTCCGGATCGGTCCTTCAAAAAGTGGCAAAACCTACAAAAATACCAAAATAACACTCTAGATCGGATTCCGATCCTATCTAGAGCATTTTGGGGGTGAAATCGGGCTGAAATCACCCCCAAAATGGTGCCGCGGCGGCCCTGCGGCCACCGCGGTCGTCTTCCCCGCCGGGGCTACCGGGTCCATCGGTACCCGGTAGCCCGGATCCGGTGACTTAAGTCACCGGATCGACCGGACCGGTCGGACCGGTCCAGTCCAGTCGGTCCGGTGACTTAAGTCACCGGATCCGGGGCTACCAGGTCCCGATGGACCCAGTAGCCCCGTCTTCCCCGCTCGATAGAGGGCCACCGCGGCGGTCTCTGGTCCGATTCCGGCGAGGGAATCGCCGGAATCGATCCAGAATCGACCAAATCGGTCGATTCCGGCACCGATTCCACCTACAAACACCGATCCAGACCGATCTTCGGTTAGATCGGTCCGGATCGGTAGTTCCGCCGGGAATCGGATCGGAGGGGTTCGATCCGATCCAAGAATTGGCCGATCCCGATCCGGATCGGCCGATTCTGCAATCCATGGTTCGAACCCGCCCCCTGGCCCTTGAGGCCTGTCCTGCAACCATTGTGGTAGTGACCAAAAAAAGATATTAGGCTGATTTAAGTAGTGAATAAGGGACTTTTTGAGGTAATTAAAAGTATGAACATCATTTACGAGCTGGTGGTGGGGTGCTGCGGTGGCTGCCTCCATCTTGTTCTTCCCCACCCATTAAGACAGACCCAACACAACTGGATCTGCTAACTTAAGTTGAAGGGTCACCTTTTTAATGGGTCCAGGGACCTGATAAGTCTGCAGATCTATCTTAGCAGATTTCATATTGGGTCCATCAGACCTGGTATGACTCTCTTGCCTGTTCCTGCTTGTGTAGGGTGGGGAAGAACAGGAGGGTGGCGGCCACTGCCCCCACCACCTGGCATAGATCATGGGATCAGAATTGGGACCCACCAATCTGGCCGATTTTTTAGGAAGATAACCGATCTGGAATCGGTCCAGATCAGTTCTTAAAAATCATAAAATTCAAAAAATAACTTAAATTGCTTTTTTGGGGGAAAAATTGGCTCCAAAAAGCCCGCCATGGTGTCTTCCTGTGGTGGCTGCAGAGGGATTGATTCCGGCGATGCCGGAATTGGCTGATTTGACCGATTCTGGTCCCAATTTAGCCTGATTCGACCAATTTCGGCCAAGTCTGGTATGAGATTGGGTTTGATCAGTCCTCCGGGCTGAAATCAGATTGGAGGGGTCTGATCTGGTATGAGAATCGGCTGATTCCAATTCAGATTGGCTAATTCTGCAATTAATGCCACCAGGAGTCCCCAATTCTATTGTAATTGGCTCTGGATTGGTCTGGAATCAGCCAATCTAGACTGATCCAAGGGAAGTCTGGGGTCTGATTGGGCTCCCCACCCCAAAATCTGATTAAAATCACCTATGCCAATCTTGATCAGGATCAGCTGGTTTTACAACCCATGACATGCACATTTTGAGTAACTATGAGAGAACTTAAACATAACCTATTAGATAGGATTGTGAATTCATATAATGGTTGAAATCTCTCTAAACCTTATGTTACCTGAGTTGCAACTTTATTGTATTCTTTACCTGTTTATCATTGTTCACAGAAGAAATGACTAGTGAATGCACTTACATTTTGCTGAATGCGTTGCATCTCATTTTTAATATTTGTTACTGCTGTATGATTAGTTGAAAATTATTAGTTTGCATATCTTTTGTGGAATGCTATGTCTAATTGTTTCCTTCTGCAGAAATGGATTTCAGAAGTTGGACAAAATTAAGGATTCCAATAGGCAAACTAAACAGCTGGAGGAGCTCACAGGAAAGATGAGGGAATGCAAGAGGTTTGACATTATATTTTGTTATTGCTGCCACATGAATCTATTTTTGGTGGTCTTGGAGGGCAAAAATGAGATGCCATTTAGTTGCACACTAGTTTTCATTGTTTCCTCACCTCATTAGGTTCTGCTACATTTATTGATTGTGTTTATGCACTATTCTCTCTTACATTTTCATTTTAATTTTCTTACTGTAAACCAGTCTAAAACCAGTTTCCTGTATGACATAACGTAGTTTTTTTTTTTCTTTTTGATTTCAGATTAATAAAAGAGTTTGATCGTGAACTCAAAGACGAGGAAAATAAACTCTCTCCAGATGTCAGCAAGCAGCTCAATGATAAAAAACAATCAATGGTTAGTCGTTCTTTCTTGGTCTTCTTTGATCATTTTTATCTTTACACTCAGCAAGATTTCTTTTATCAATGCAGATCAAGGAGCTAAATTCATATGTTGCTCTTAGGAAAACGTAAGTTTTCTCTTTTTATGATCAATTAAAATGCCTTAACATAAATGCTTCATTGTTCTTTCACTCCATTTTTCGAAATCAGCCTTTGTATTTGCTACTACGCCTTATGCTGATTATCTTATGTTTAGGTCCCCTTCACGCTATTGTTAACATATGAGAGAACTAAAGTGACCTATGAAATTCAATATTTTGGAGAACCATATGTACATTATGATCATCATTCTTGTCTCCTCACCTTCCACATTGTGAAATAGCTAAACATGCTGCACCTTTTTTTGATATCAGATTGATTTCTGAGTTTCAGTTTTACACAAACCACATTAGTATTTGTGACACCTTGTTGCATTATTTTACCTTCGGTTATCATAAGTGCTCAAAAGGTAGCTTTTTCTTATACTATTGTTAGGAATAAGAAGAAACTTTTGGGATGAATGCATGGTGAAGGTAAGTTAGAAAAATGGGCCCAATAAAATGTGACTTGTGCATATGAAGTCTAGAACAGGAAGCTTTGGCTATCCTAGTTTACATTGTTCTGCTTAGTTGTGGCTGATTGCTTAGATCATTAAAGCACAATTTTGTTAGATTAAACCATAGTGAACTTAATTGACAAAGTCATTATTCATCATGTTTATTTAATCTTTTATCAAGGTGTTTATGGAGGTTCCTTCTCTTGCTAGATCAATTTATATTGGAGAAATAAAATTCTTTGGGGAATAAGTTTTTCATTGACCAGCATGATAAGGTTGCCTTAATGGTCAACTACTATTTGATGAGTTCAAATCTTCTGTGCTAAACCTAATTGCTGAAAATTTGCAATGTTTTTTTTTCTTGTCACTAGGTGTGTTGGTTCAGGCTTACGGCAAACTGCTGACGCCCTGAGTTCCATCTATTCTTGAGGGTTCAGGGGGTTACCTAGAATCCTATTTGGCGTGAGCTCCCTGTGATTGTAGGATCCCTAAGTTCTGTTTGACCTCCTTAGAACCTCCAAGCACTCCATAAATTCAGTATGTCCGATACTGTTGCACCACGTAAGGTTTAGTAAAGTGAGTTTCAAAGGTGGGTTTGACTTTGGTTTAAACTCTCATTAGGATTTTTTTTTTGTGTGATGGTGAATGTAATTGTTATGGCAAAAGTAGTGTTTTGTATTTGTTCAATATGCTACAATCCTGTATTTATAGATCCTTGTAGCTTGATGCCATAGAAGTGAGTTATATTGCTATGGCTGTTGACTATTACAGTCTTTTCACATAGCCCACTTCGTTAAAGGCGGTAAGATTCTGTTTAGGAGGAGTGGCCTTTGGTTCTGTTATTCTTGGAGAGTGCTCTTTGGAAAGAAGCTATAATAAACCAATAGTGCTTATTTGTGAGAAGTACAAGATAGTCTATTAAAACAAAGTGAACCTACGACAATGGGCTTCTATGGGATAAGAGAGGCTTGTTTATCTACTATGTCTTATGTCAGGTTTGATTCTCTAAATTAAAATCACATCCTAGATCCGTCGATATGCAGGTATACTAGCAGCCTTGGCAACAAGAGAGTTGAACTCTTTGATATGGGAGCTGGTGGTAGCGAGCCAGCAGCTGAAGACCATGTTCAAATGGCATCAAGTGAGACACTCTTTTTCTGTCCAGTCAAGATCTGTTTCTTTATTGTGAATTTAATCTTTTTCGTCAAGCAACCTTTATTTGTTTATTTTCCGAAGATGATGGGAAACTGACACAAATGCATTACAACTGCCAAAATAAAAAGGTTAGACTGAGAACAAAAGAAAATACAGAGACAGGGTGATGAGGACTGGTCGGACCTGATTTACTAACCATTTGGAAATGGCATCGCTCGAGTCTTGAGAAGACAACCTACTTATGTTTTTTTTATTTAGTAGTTACTTCATGCATTCTCTTTTTATTACGGGGATCGTTTTGTAATAGGGTTTTAAAAAGGGATCAAGGTGTAAACATAGGCTTCTTTATAAGCCCTACACTTGAGCCGGATGAGGAATATGATGGATGTGGAAGAGATGAAATTCTGATTCCCTCTATCTCTATCTCTCTATATCCTCTGGCTTCGCTCAGTGCTCTCTCTCAGGCTGACCTGTTCCCCAATGCTGGTGGTGCCTCTGTAGGTCTGTAGGTCTCAGATGAACTCGGCGTCCCACTCCCACCTTCCCGTAGTAAGGTCTGCACCCTGCTGTAGCCCAAGCTTCTCCCTCACCCTCGGAGGATGTCTGGTATCTCCCCCACCTCTGGCTTGTCATCTCTCTGCTTCCTTCACCCCTGGAGTTGCCTCCAGCTTCTACTCCTCGGTCTTCACCAGATCCCTATTCTTCTTCTCTGTCATTGGCTCTCCCTTCCTCACCTCCATACAACTCCTATGGCTCAGTTTCTTCTACTCCAGCTCCAAGGTTCCCTCTTCTTCCACCTCTGAACAACCTCTGGTCACCATCCTCAGCTCTGGCATGCTCTTTGGAGCACCCTTCCTCATCACCGCAGAGCCCTCACTGATGCCCCCACAATGCAGCACTTCCAGCTTGGTTCAGGCTTGTTCAGTGGGATTTCTGCTCGGTTCAGGTCCCGTTCACCCTGATTTGATCTGATCAGAGTTATGCCAGTAACTTGGTGACTCATTCAAGCCTGTTTACACATAAAGATGGCAACTAATTCTTTTTTGTCCTGCATCATAGGGAAAGGGAAGATGTGAACTGCCAATGGCATGACAGCGATACAGCCAAGGAATTCTGGATCGTGATTGATTCCAATGCTGATCCTGTTCGTGTCAGCCAGATTGGTCGATTCAAAGAAAGATAGGAAGAAAATCTGAGCTGGTCGGCCGCCCTGATCAGCTCTTCCAAACAAAGGCGGGATGGAAGATCAACCGATACCTGGGTGATCCGACCCTGTGAACCTGAATCACAATCACCTGATATGACCTTCTTCCCCACCTGTAGCAGTGTACCACCACCCTGAGCTGCTGTTCCCAGCACCATATCCAGTCTATCTAGAATGATCCAATAGGATATCCATGATCATTTCCCAGCGATCATTAGCAGATATAACAGTGCTCTTCTATATTGTGTTCTTCGTTCAATTGCCATGGCCACATCACCCTGATCACTGATCTTAAGGGTCCCATTTGTTTAGTTTAAACCAAGTAGTGTTATGGGATATTGGAAACAGCTTTCTTTTGGAGCCTAATATAGTTGAAATATGATTCTTGGCTTCATTTTGGACATCCCTGCCAAGTACAATCTCACATTTTCTATAGTTAATTCTCTGGCCCATAACACCTATCAGTAAGAAGACAACAAGGGATTTAAATGACAAATTTGTGGAGATCATTGGAAGAAAATAAAAGGTATTATATGCAATTCTGCATATTGAAGATGAGTGTTATATTGACTTTAAAACCCTCAATAAGCTGAGCCTCTTTGTCCTGATCCAACATCATGTTCATGGCTTTCCACACTGAAATGAAATAAATAATATTATTTGTCTCTTTGGTGAAGACACCGTGAACTCATTCTGGGGGATTTATAAGTTGACAGACTGATGCATCAGTTGACGCACATGTTGTTGAAGGCCATCAAACTGTACAGTTCTTATGAGTTACCCCAAATTAACCCTGTCATATTTCTTCTGGAAGTCAATCTTGTAAATCTACTGTCTCCTAGACTCTCTTTGGCTTGAATCAGCAACTGGGCAGCCCGTAGTTTTCAGGGATATTATGGTGAATTGCCATTAATCTGTTTGTTAACTCAACTCTTTCAAACGCCTCACAAAAGCCTGATATGCTTTTATATCTGCCATTGAGTAGGCCACCACTTCGTTCGGCCGGAGAACTCTAGAAGCTGAATTGAACTTCCTGCTTACACGAGAAAGCTTTATAATTTAGCAATCTGACTGGCAACCCTTTATTTCTTAGTCACTCCCAACAAACTGATAAAATCCCATAGAAAACCCACCTGGTCCATCAGCACTGTAATGTATTTTATCTGGGGAAATTCAGAGCGTTAATCCTTTGATTCTTTGTTAATTTTGGGGATAAACAACTTGTGGTTATGGTTTATATACACAAGTTTTGATCAAGGATCCAAGGTTTTGTTCCTGGTCCAACTGCCCTGGTGCCTTGGAAAAATTAACTTATGATGGTGATGCTTGCCATGGCCATGTCAAACAATAGCGTTGGTGGTGGTTTATTTGGCAATTATCTTGGACATACGGTATTCTTTCAGTTGCATCTGGCTCATCACTCTCACTTTGTCATTCCCTTTTAAGCATCATTAATTTTACATGGTTTTATTATGTTCTCACTACCTTTAATAGAGGCTTGTTTCTGAAGTGTCATAATCTGCATAAGGTCAAAAAATAGAATGAACATGTTGAGCAAGGAAAAAAAAGTAGAATTCTAGGTCTGAAGTCTTGTTATTACCATCAAATAAGTCTCCAAGCATGAAAAGTGAAATATGGCCCATCATCCGAATTCTGGAGAAGATGTAATTGTCCTGATGGGCATAGGAGTTGAAACCTGCCTGTTGAGGTTCACAAATGAGTGTCCTCTGCCGTGAACATGTTGGCCAGTGTCATGGGAGAGCATCTACATTCTAGGCATAGTGGTCATATATCAAGTATGCATTTTTCTATCAAAATTCAAAATTTACTGTTTAGTCTCAAAATGTCCCACCTTTTGCCCACCATATTAGTTCACATTTAGTGTCGGTATGGGGTGATGACAGACCACCATCTGAAGTGTTGCATGCTTACATAGTTTATATTCAAGAGCTTTGTTATCTAGTGTTATTTTTAAACTTTGATGAATGCTGTTGAACTATACTTTTTGTTGGAGCTTCGACACATTCTTTAAACCCATTGATCATTAGATCCGATGGTTCATATTAGAGTCACCTTTTGTACAACATTTTTAATGTTTGACCCGCACCCGCAGTAGTGCCACAGTGGACGCTAACCCTCTGGCTGGAAGGCCATCTTGGGTTCAAACCTGGGATGCTTTGCTCTTGTGGCAAGTGTCGCAACTGTTGCGATACATCGAGCCAAAAGGTGCAATTCATGTTTGTTAATGGAGTCATGCCTTGTACACTTTGGTGGAACATCGCAAAGAGTGCTGAAAAATGTTTCACACTAGCATTGCATGTTTTCTTACTAATTTGCAAATTCACTTCATAAGCTTTCAGGTGGTTAATACGTAACTGGTTAATACATAACTAAATATACGATGCACTTGGTCTGACAAGTTTCTCTCTTTAGTGCGCACTATTTTCATGTTATACATTATTGAAATATCTGAAGCTTTTCAGTATTTTCTTGGACCATTACATTCCTCTTTTCTATACTGGAGTCATGCAGTTGCTCACGATGCTCGACAAAACTGCTTTTTCATTCATCTCGTGTGATATGTTTCGATACAATTTAATTTGCCAAACTAAGTAGTAGAATTGTTCTTGCCATGCAGCAATGTCTAATCAAGAGCTTATTAGTGCTGGAAAGAAACAGATGGATGAAACTGACCAGGCAATTGAACGGTCGAAAATGGTATGGAGAACACATATCAACTACATATTTGTCATGGGTTTGCCTACTTCATTTACATAGGTGAGGAACTGGATATGCAGGTAGTTGAACAAACAATTGAAGTTGGAACTCAGACAGCCACGACCCTGAAAGGCCAAGTGAGTATATATATAGATAGATGGGTTCAATGGATGCACGTTCTTTGACTTCTTGTTCTACCACTCTGCAGCATCCTTTAAGTTTTGTAACTTGTATGAATTTTTGGCAAATGCAGACAGAGCAGATGGGACGCGTTGTTAATGAGCTTGATACCATACAATTCTCCATAAAGAAGGCCTCTAAGCTGGTGAAGGAGATCGGTAGACAGGTTGGCATTTAATATTTAAACCACCTAAACTAACTTACTTTCTTCCTTTGTACTCACCACGTACAAGTGGGGACTTGGTTGCTTCCAGGTGGCCACTGACAAGTGCATCATGCTGTTCTTGTTCCTGATCGTATGCGGTGTAATTGCAATCATCGTTGTGAAGGTACTTTCTCTCTAGTAGGGGTGTTCTGTTTGGTCAGTCGCGTTTGGATCCCCTTTTTCCCCCTCAAAACCGAATTGGACCAGATAAACTGAATCAGTTCAATTCGGTTTGAGATTGGTTTTTCAATTAAAATTTCAAATTTTACACACATATACTTAAATTTTAGTTATAAATAATCGAAATAAATATTATTCTGTTAATGAAAACTATACAAAAAGTATCCTACGAATAATATGGCATTAATTTTACAGTATCTTATCTCACTTGGTCTGGTCCAGTTTGGTAGTGTTAGAATTGTGGGGATAGTCTCATATTGAATATTATAGACTTGATATTGTGCTTATATGTCCTGGGCTCTTCTACCTCAAGACCATGATTTTGGGATTTGTAAGATGGTATCAAAGCGAGCACTTATCACTTATTATCTTACTCTAATACTTGATTATCTTACCTCTTATTCCCACTGCCCAAATTGGCAGTAAGGGGGAGTGTTAGAACTGTGGAGATAGTCCCATATTGAATATTATAGAGTTGATATTGTACTTATATGTCCTGGGCCCTTCTACCTCAACACCATAGTTTTGAGGTTTGTAAGAGGTAGATATCTAAACTGGTCGAACCGAGCCGATGATCCAACCTGAACCGAACAAGGGTGTGGTTGAGCTGTGCACAAAGAGCTGTGTTTTGTGCTCGCGCCCACTCTGTATCCGCACGCCTTGCTTCTGTTATTCTGCTGTCCAGATTCTTCATCATGTTTAAGACATTGTTAGTCTTCAATACACAAAGAAAGCCCGCTGATTTCGGCGTAATCTGTGTAATCAGATCGTGAACCCAAGCAACAAGAACATAAGAGATATTCCTGGGCTGGCACCTCCCGCTCCCACGGCTAGAAGATTGCTGTCAGCGGAAGCTTGGGAGGAGGGCTGGCAGTAGCTGATAGCTGTTACCCCGTCACAGCATGCGGCCGGTTCTTCGTCTGCTTCGTCGTCCGAGAAGCTCCCGGGGTGAAGAATTCAGTGTGTGATGAGCGAGATGTTTCACGCGTGTTACTGTCTGCATGATGATGTTGTTCTGCGCATTTCGTTATGGACAAAGATGTGCATATTCTTGCTGTGATTCTTTTTACTTTTGTATATCATATTTTGGGTTGTGTGTATTCTTTTTTCACAAGCGAAAACCTCTCTGAGATCTTCTGAAATTCTCTTGTCTACTTGATAACACATATATGTATATATATACAGACATATTTGGCTGGCAGGGGGTGATTTAGGGGCTATTATTTGTGACAATGCCCAATAAAAATTAGATTTTTTTTTGTCGTGAGAAGGAAATCTTTCGTGGGTATCTGCTGTTAGGAATTGCCACTGATCGAGGGGGTCACAAGAATAAATTGGTCTCATTTTTTATTATTCAAGGGAAACTTTATAACCTTCCAAGTTACTGTGACAGTAAAATATCTATTTCTTGGTAACTTTTGCTGTAAAAAAAGTTTGTGGAGAAAATTTATTTTACCGTGCAAGCAATCAAATGCCCTGTAAGAGATTGAGTCCTTAGATTCATCAAAAAGTATATGCCGCAAGAGATTAAATCATTATATTCATCAACAATTATGTGAATTATTATTTTAAAATTTTAGTTGAAAGATGTGAAATTAAATATACCTGATTTTTGATATCAAAACTAACTCAGGTTCGTTCGATGCTCGAATGTTGAGTTTTTGAGTGGTCTCAGTCTGATGATTGTTATTTCCAAGGAAAAAAAAGTATAGATGCAAAAATTAACTGCCTCACGTGAGTTTTGACCGGCAGCTCGTGACTCTCGAATTCATGGCCCCATCACTCACGTGTGTTGTCACGTGATTCTCGCTCCACCGCCCTCCGTAACCACGCCACGTGGAGCGCAGCTGGCACCGCTTACGTGCGGGAGCCGGGACTGTCGAGTAAATAAACTCAATATAAGGTGGTACCATACGCATTCGAATTTCGAAAAGGGGCTTTTATACAATTTTCGAAGCCCTCGCAAGCTCGGCCGACTGGTCAAAATCAAATATTTCAGATTTGCCGCGCGCCGAGTGAAACAGGCTCGGTGTGAACATGAGGCTCGGCTGGTCGTCCGAACCTCAGGCTCGGTTCCGAAGACCAGCCACGTCGGACACCAGGACAGGAAGACGACGCCGACGTCGGACTTGTCCGAACCCAGTTGCTCGTCGGCCTCCCCGTTCCAGCTGCTTCCTCCGCTCTTCCCGCACATCCCCCTCCCATCTCTCTCTCTCGTTTTGCTGGCGGCGGCTGTTCTGGAGGTTTCAGGAGATCGGGCAAGCCGAGGAGGAGGGGTGACCGGACCGGAGGACGGCGGAGGGGCTGAGAAGTCCTGTCCATCGCCGTTGTGGACAAGAGCTTCAGCGTAATCTCCGTCCCTTGCCTGTTTCCCGGCTCAGTTGGGTTGTCTACTTCTCTTTTCTTCCGTCTCCACAGGTGGCGTTCTCGCCGCCTCGCCGCCGCCCCGCCGCCGCACTGTTACTGTGAGGGTTTTGAGTGCTGGGTGGGAGGAGTTCAGGGAAGTTGCTGTTGGGGTCTCCAGCTCCCTGGCTCACCTGCCGGCCCTGGAGGGAGAACCGAGCAGGGAGGAAGACCATTAGGTTGTCTTAAGCAGGCCAAATTCTTGTTAGCTACCGCATCCGTATTTTGGCCCCCTTCAACGTTGAGTCTTGTCTTGTCTAACCGCGCAAGTAGAAGTTAAAAGTGCGATTTTTTTTCCACCTGTTCTTCCTCTGCCACGGTTCCACCACGGGGGCTGCCTCAACGTGCTGTGCTGCCGTTGATGCTGATGCGATTGCGATCCTTCAGCCAAGCTCTTCAGCCTTCTGTGTGGGTGGCGTACGCCCACGGAGTCTTATGGGGAAGTTCGATCGGTTTTGGGGAATAATCTCGGTGGGAACTATGAGCCGAAGGTAGGAAGACATTAAATTTAACGCAGAGTAGCGTTCGACCGACTCCTATCAGCATGTGGCAGGAAACAGATCCCTCCTCCCTTTTCTCCCTCTCTCGGCGTTTCGTTTGCCGACCTCGCGGAAGCATTAAATTAGACTGACGTCTGACTCGTCTTTCTCTGTCTACACAGGACCTTGCTGGGTTTTCGAAGGAGGGAGGAATCCGCGGAGGAGGAAGAGAGAATACTAGATTAGAAATGGCTATTTTGTGCAAGGACTAGGAGATTAAGAAAAAAAGGAAGGAAAGAGAGTCAATTGCCCAGCGGTAGCGAGCAAAAGGAGGAATCTTGGCTGTAGCGGGAACAGCTACCGCCGCGCCCGAAGACTCGAAGGGTGGAGGAAGATTTTTGCTCTCCGTCGTGTGTGTTTCCGCTGATGTCGCAGGCGGCGGCGGCGGATAAAGCGCGGGCCCCGGCTTCGGCGTCAGCACCGGCGGCGGCTCCCGACTTGCGCTCGTCGGAATTGGATCCCTTGTTGCAGGATCTGTCCGAGAAAAAGCAGAGCTTCCGACGGGGCGTCGTGTCGCTGGCCGCAGAACTGAAGGATGCGCGCGGGCGTCTGGCGTCGCAAGAAGCGTCCTTTGCAAAGGAGATTCTCAGCAGACAGGTTTTCTGGAACTTCTTGTCTCTATGATATCATCTACTCTTGGGTGAGCTGATGCCCATGGATGCCGGCGTTTCTCGGTGTAGGTTGCAGAGAAGAGGGCTAAGACCGTGGAGGAGGAGATATACCGGCTGCAGAGGAGCCTGGAGGAGAAAGATGTGCGGCTGCAAGCGTCCACTTCCTCTGCTGAACAGGTGAATTGCATTTTTATTTTTTTTCCTTTTTATATCTATTTGTGTTTTCTGGGCGTCGGAAATTTCTGTCTGGATCTGACATGCTGGCCTGTAATTTTCACAAATGGGGTTTGTTTACTATGTTTTTGGTAGAAAAATTTCAGTCGGCATGGAAAATAGAGGTATCCCCTAAGTTTGGTTTGACTATCCTGATTGATTGGCAAGCTTGCTGCTGCCAAGAACAAAGATAAGCATGGTGTTATAATCTGCATCGTCAACATAATTGTTGGTTAAATCTATTCACCCTATGTGGTGATTGGTTTCAAGAACCCAGCCTGCATCATCCCTGACTTTTGTTGGGTTGGAACTATTATGGTCATGCTAGCGCTGATTCTTAATATGTAAGAGCCTGGTTATGTGCTTCTCATGATTCTTATCTGCTGCAATTATGGGTGCTTATTTTTGGGTCCCCGTCTAATCATGTGTATAATGAAGCACTTGTGATGTCTTATCAAAGCTATTCTACCCAAGATGTTTGGTGAAATACATATGGGCACTCTTTCTCATCTCAAAAGTATACATAAAAGTCTGATCTTTCCTGTTGTTGGTAACTAAGTGCGTTAATGTTCAAATAGTTCATCTTGTCAGCAGCAACGGGACATCAACAACCATGTTTCACCATATTTCTTGTTCGTGTGCATATTTGATGTTTCTGAAGTATAATTTATCATCGCAACTCTTTTTCTGGAAGGAGACGTTAGTCATCTGAATTGCAGGCTGATTATGATTGGTCGTGAACCTGGTTGATGTTACGTACCATACCATGTTTACATACATGGAACCATTTCCATATCTCTGTTAGCCTCCTAAACTAATACTGGATAATGCATAACCATGTACTAAGGGTGCACTTGAATGGTCCTAACACCCTTCTGACCTTTGGTACGGTTGGAAGTTTGTGGATTTAGACTGTTTGATTTTATATCTTAATTATATGGCTTAGCGTTTTATTTCAGGCATAAACTCTTCATGGAGGATAGGAGTAGCATATATAATGTAATATATCTTTAAATAAAAATTATATTAATTAATATATAAGCTTATCCATCAAATGAAGTACTTTTTGACCACAATGTAAGATGTCAAAGAAATTAAATTAAGAGTTAAGATTTTCATATTAAGCCAAAACAAATGCCACCTAACATTATAGTCTTAGCTTTACCACACAAGTCATAACTGAAGATTACTAATTTGGCATCAGGACTTTGAAACTCGGTACAATTGTGAATTTTGATGCAGAAATACATGCTCTCACATATATAATGACTAGTTTTCCCAAGTATCATCTGGGCTACCGGGTCCTGTTTGTGGATGTAAATATACATAATTTTCTTGATATCAAACTTCCTTTTAGCTAGTGAATGCGAATTACAGCCTGCAAGAAGTCTGTTTCGCTGTCTCTAAAAAGAAAATGAATGATCAGAAAAATACTTCTGGGTTATATCAGTTAGATTAAGTCTGTGCAGTTGGGTCAAATTATTGATTGGCATTACATCTCTTCTGGCTTGTTCTCACACACTGAATGTTGGTATAATAGTTGTTGAAATCATGCAGGAAGGATAACAAATATGTAATGATGGAGATTCATTTTCAAACAGTTCAGGAATTGTTGCTCTCTTTGATGTGTGGACTTTATTTTCTTGCTCTTATCCAATTCTATTACCATTTGAGATTAAGCTTTGTTTTCTCTTTTGGAATTTTTACCAGTTACACAATGAAATGTACTAGGCACTAACAAACGATACTTTGGGGCACTACTATTGTGTATGATTTTAGATGACTTTCTTGTCGCTCGTGATTAATCAGTGTTTTCCTTTGAACTGCCTTTTGTTGCAGTATCTCAAGGACTTGGAAAATCTTAAGGATGAGCTTTCAGTTGCCCAAGCTGCAGCAGAAGCTAGTGCCCTGTCTGCTCAATCTGCAGAGACACAGTGCTTGTTCTTATTGAAGGAGTTAGAGGAGAAGAACAGTTGCCTAAAAGAACATGAAGAACAAGTAAACAAATTGATTGAACAGTTGGATATCTTGCAAAAAGATATGCAATCAAGAGAACTCTCTCAGAATCAATTGAAGGATGAAGTTACTAGGATAGAGAGAGAGATTATGGAAGCTGTTGCAAGGGTCGGGACTGACAAGAACAACGAGCTCCTGAAGATCTTGGAGGAGGTTTCTCCCAAGAATCTACACAATCTTAACAAACATTTAACAGCAAAAGATGTAGAGATTGCCAGACTAAAGGATGAAATCGGATTCATATCTGCTCACTGGAAACATAAAACAAAAGAGTTGGAATCTCAGGTGTGCACCATTTCACTTGATGTCATTGCCTTTTATGATGCATGGTTTTTGGGGCACACATGATAGATGATTCTTTTTGCTAAAACAGTTGGAGAAGCATCGAAGAGCTGATCAGGAACTTAAAAAGAGGGTTTTGAAATTGGAATTCTGTCTCCAAGAGACTCGTGCTCGGACAAGGAAACTTCAGAGGGTAGGCCTTCAACCATTTTTGTCTTTATTCGTGCATTGAATAGAATAATATTTTGATCTTATGCATCTTCTCTTTATAGATGGGTGAGAAACGTGAGAAAGTTCTGAAAGAACTTAGAGAGCAGCTGACAATGAAAGAACGGGCGGGCAACAGGAGCCAGGGGAACCCAAACTTCTGGGAGAGCTCTGGGTTTAAGTTGATCGTTTCTATGTCTATGTTAGTGTTGGTAGTTTTTGCAAAGCGATAACTGGGTCTCAGACTCTCAGTTGCACATTTTGTTTCTTCGTGTGTCAAGGGATCCAAGAGTAGCTGTAGAATAGATGCTTTCAATGAAGAAATTAGAAATTAGTATTTTTATTACCACCTGCATGAAATCTTCACATTTCCATCTTTTATGTATCCGCTTTCATAAGAACTCACCATTCCTGTACATGGAGATCTATACAAGTATTCAAACTAAATTAGCTTACCTCATTCTTATAAGCTTGCTCATTCGCTTAAATCCAGCGGGGCTGCTAGATCCAAATACAGCAGCTGATCCTGTTGGGTTGGTGCTTGGTGCTGTGGGGTTGTTGCTGCTCGACAATGGAGCAGAGATGTGCATTGCACGAAATGGGAAGATAATAAATATAAGCTGTTCTTGTTTGCTGTGATTGACGGACAAAACGGTGTTCTGGGAAGGTGGATAATGTTCCTACCTTGAAGACGGACGGGTATGTGCGAGTTGATGTGCCTGTTAAATATCAAAGAAAAAGACAAGCAGAGTGAGAAGGTTTGTATTCGATCACAATCAAGTTTAATCGTTTGAAATGAAATCCAAGATTCTGGGAAATTAGATAATAGTTGAATTAATATAGCTGACTAGCGTATACGATATGGAAGAAAGTTGGAGCGGTGTTCTGGATCTGCTCATCAGTTTGGATTAGTTTAGAGCTCTTTTGAAACTGATGCTGACTCGTCCGAACAATGGACATTTACAGAAATCCAATCAGTTTTCGGTACAAACGTACAAGCAAACCTCTGCCTTCCTGTCATATCGATCGCGCTGATGTAGGAAAGAGATGCTAAATCCAACTAAGAAAACCGATAAACAAGTCGGATTGTCAGAAAGCAAGAGCATCCTGAGCAAGACCTTGCGCATTCTGTACGTGTATTTGTGGATCAGTGACAGATCGGAAACCATGAATCAAATTCGTTGATCATGCAAGCTTCCCCAAATTCAACGCGTTTGGAAGGGTCGTAAGGCTAGACTCTTTTGCGTCTTTCCCGTTCTGCTATTGTTTTGAAATCTTCTAGTAAGAGGGCTAACTGGAGAAGTTTTCTTACTCGGATTGGTGTGTGCCACCAAAATCACAGCTCACCGTGGAGGGGATTTTCTGGTAGTAGCAGCTAGCCAGCTACCTGTTTGTGGAATTGCGGAGCAGTCCGCACCACCAATGCCGCAGGCATAGTCCAGTGCAATCTGCAGCGCAGCATCCGTTGCACCGTCCTTCGCCGACGTCTGTCCCGCAACTGCCGTCGCCACCGGGACGGCGCCTGGCACTGCACCTCCGACCTCGGGATCGATCGGAACGGCAGTGGGTGGAGGAAAAGGGTAGTTTGTCGCGAGATTTGGGGCGGACGGAGCGACGGGTTCGGAAGGCGTGGTCCCTGGATTGGTGATCTGCTCCACGACGGGAGGCGGCGGCGCCGGCGCCGGGATGGTGGAGGGGATAGTTATGGGAGCTGTGGCGGGGAGGTTTCGGGTTGACGATGGGGGTTGTAGAGGGGATGGTAAGGGTTGGTTATCACGTAGTGGCGCGTGGTGCCGGTATCCGGGCTGCCGCCGCCGGCGTGCTCCCTGCGCGAGGAAAGGAGAGCCTTTTCTTCTGCTGCTTCTCTTCCTCGTTTGCTCCGCTTAGATTCTCCTGCGGTCGGAGCCTCTGCAAGCAGTGAAGACCAGTAAGGAACTTCGTGAACAGAAGCCGAGAAGAGAGCTTGATGCACATTTGACGCTCTTCACCTGAGCAAGTAACTGAAGGAGATGAGCAAGAAAGTAGGATCTTTGCGGAGATGGATCCGAGCGTGGCATGAACAGTGGAAATTCTAGATGTATACTCATTTCTTTTCGCTTAGAGGACATGACGCTTGGACTACACTGACCTGAGCTGCAGATTGTGAGGCCCGAGAGGATGAAGAGGAGGCGGCTCTTGGTCACATCCCCAGCCCTCAGAGGAAAGGAGAGATACACAGCAGACTGATCCCAGATCCTTCAAGTAAGAAATGCACACTGTTCTTGAGAAGCCAGTGCACAGGAAAGTAGGCAGGAATACAGAGGAGAGAGATGAGCAGAGTAGAGAAGAGGGGAGGAAGTGATGGCACGGCAGAATTAAAGCTGGAAGTGGGGGAGGAAAGAGGCGAAAAGCATACCCACATGAGCAAACAGTAATATTCGATCTATGGTGGATGAGAGAAGTTCTACTCTCATGAGAAAAATAAACAAAGATTAATCTAAGCACAGCAGAAGAAGAAAACTTAAAAGGGCACCTTCCGTGGTTCTCTGAACAGCGATGAGAAAACAAATTCCATCGATCACGTTTGGCATTCATCACGGTTTACACATACTCCAGATGTTCGTAACATTATTTGCGTCAGAGAATCTTCATGTTTAGCGAATAACTTGTGTTTCATTGCTGAAATGGTGCCTCACCATCTTCAACGTGTCCTTCATAACTGGCGGGCTATACAGAAGAGCTATTTTCGTCCTCTTCTTCCTGATTACTGCAAATCACTTCTTCGGCTATGTGGAAAAACTGATCATTCCGCTGGTGATCTTGAGGCTTAAACATTGACAGGCAAGCAACAATGGCGCTTTAAATCCATGCTTACCCTGTCGGGCGGACATGATGATCGCAGCCTCATCTCTTGACATTCCGCAGGGATAAACCCTATTACCATTATCTTCTTCAATTCCTTATTCGTAAAGCTCCACCATTGACGTCGGGGGGCACCGACGGAGAAGAGATGATGCGGCTTACCGATAGCGATGAACAAGATCCACACTTTCTCCTCCTCCCCTTCCTCCTCAATACGCTTCGTTCATCTGCCAGATGACGTCTTCTGCAGGGCCTCTTCGGATAAGAAAAGGGGGAAGCATGGGGCGGGCGAAGGGCTGCCGAGAGGCTCATCTTCTTTCCGCCAACAAGGCAGCCTAGCTCAGCGGTGTGTTCTTGGAGCTTGATTTGTTTGTTTATATTCAGGTTTTTAGACTCCATATTCGATTAAGGTTTAATCTGTGTTAATTTGATATATTTGACTGACCTAGCTGCTCATTTATTTGTTAAAGGGAGCTCAAACTCCAATAGAAGTTCAGTTCAGTCTAAATTTGAGTTCGATCTGGTTTATGAAATCTGATCTCTTCCAAACTTCAGTTCATTTATAAACTTAAATCTTGAATTTAAGCTCAAACTAATTAGATTCCAACTCATTTAACATGTCTTGATAACTACTATATAATTGTCAAGTATTTCTAATTTATTTTTTAAATACATGTTTAACCGAATAATTAATCAACTACTCAGACGAGCTACAAGCCTACAGCTACACGAGATTCGTCAAATCGAGCAAGGGGCAGCACGAGTTCTGTTCATCAACAAGCAAGGAAAGAATTTATGATGTCCCTACTGTTGTTCGTCTTCATTGTGGTACAGCTGAATCCGACAGGTCCACATGCAGTTTGGACAGAGGAAGAAAAAAAAAAATCAAAGACAAATTTTACCATTAAAATTTAACTTTTTTTCCAGCTTACATGCCAACTAGATTGCATTTTTTGGACTGGGCAAAGATTATTGATTATGCTGGGCTTGATTCTATTCAAATATATATTATCTTGCTCCAGTTTATTAGCCACTTTCTCCTTGGTAAAAAAAAGTGTCACGAGCTAGTGTACAGAGATTTAGATAAATTGTGATAGAGCATGCTCCTTATTCCGCTCTTTGTTTAAGAAACAGATAATTATGGCTTTTTCCATCAGCAATGTAACCAGATCATAGCTATGTAAATGATAACATAGCACACAGTGCACAAATTGAATCCCAAATAGGATGCTGGTGGTAATAGAGAGCATACGCCAGATTCATCAATATCAATGCTCTAATCAGCTCCATACTCCATGTATAGTCTTGTATCATGTAAATTTATAGAGACATCATACCAGTCACAGGGCCAATTTCTCTGGCTACAATTACTGCCAAAAAAAATATCACCTACAAGAGAAGCTAGAGAACAATGTAGGTTTACAAAGGTTTGTGGGTATTTGAGGGCATAATAATTTAAACCAGAGAACGGGAGAAGCATTGCAATTTACATATTTCCAGCAACAAGTTGCTCCAGCATAACTTACAGAGCAGAGAAGAAAGTATCTTTTTGTTGCATATATAACAGTTTAAAGAACCTCGTCAACCAGCAAATCCGTGAAGAAGTTGTCGGAAAGTGCATCGTTGGCGGAGTCACAAGAGTTTAATCTCTTCTTGAAAGAACGAAGTTCCCTTTCATCCTTGGTCGTCCGTTTCTGAAGCACAGAAAAAATAAAAGAAAAAAAATCATCACTTTACCAAATATAAAGTTTCAGAATACTGAACCCGGGGGGGGGGGAGGGTTGGAGTCCTTACGAATGACTTCTTTAATAGCAAGATATCAACCAGATACTGTAACCAGAGGACATTCGTCTTCGGGAAGCTTCAAGACCACCAGCGATTGCATGAAGTGAAGTTCGTCAATCAAAGGAGAAATGGATTGATAGTACGGTGAAAATGTAAAATTTTGGGACAGCTTAAGTAGGGAAGAGATAACTCTAGCGGATAAATGTCACCAATGTTAACAATATCACCAAACATTATGAATTTCTCCATGGGCATAGACTCATAGTCACCTAGAGGCTCAATCGTAAAATAAACTTGAAAATCTGAAGATGCAAAAAAATAGGGCACTGCTAATAAGTAAATGTACTATTTCACAGCTTCATGAAAATAGGGTACAGAAAAAACATGCAAAGGGAATCCATCAGCATCTTTGGAGCAGACATAAAAGAAAAGAAAATCAAAATAAACAAAGGCAAGAGATTCTTCCTTGAAGCATTTTGATAGTGCCAAGAACTGCATCAAGAATCCACCTGCACCAAGGAAATCCTGATAGGAAAATTTTGCACCCACTGCAAGGAGAGAGCTTACCTGTTCTCCCAACATTCTTCTGTCACTTCTTTCATCTTTCTATATGTCTCAGACTGAAAAAGCATATTAAAATTACTGGCAATGACATAGTAATAGACAAAACCATAGTGTCTGATTACCTGTCTATCCCCTTTGGGACCTTCAAATAGTGCAGGATCAGCAGAGAGGTCAAAAAAAAGTACTGCATCACCTGGAAAAAAAATTGTATATTAGTTTTCTCAGAGCCAGACGCTCATGAAACACTTTGGGATTAGATGATTCCCATCTAGGCCAGTATGACATCACTTTAGGTCAGTGTGACTAGAGACCGGCAGGCAGCTAACAAGTTATATGCCCAATTCATGCCAGCCTAGACCGAACTTTAAAAACCCACCAAATGAGTTTCTTCCTACTTTTTAACGACTCACTAAAGTACATGATAAATATTTCCAGTTATCAGAAACATGAAAATCAACCTGTGTTTATTCTTGACAGAGTAAAGTCAATTATTGCCACTGCCAGTCCATATGTTTTGGCCAACATTTTTCTTCCTTTAATGGTGAATTCTGTCATTTGAGCCTCCTTGCGAGTTAAAAGTATGTTTCCCCTGTAAGATAGAATCACTGGCTAATCAGTAAAAAAATGTCAACACATGCAACTAACGGCTCTCTAAATATGTAACAAAAGTTCTAAATTCACCTACCAGTGCAGGTCACGGTGTTCAAATTCACAAGCAATTTCAGCCACAGCAAGGCCAGCTGTAACCTACAACTCAGAGCTTTAAATAAAATGCACTTTTGTTCCCCCTAAAATTGAATAAGAACAATAATAAACCTGGACCAATAGGCTTCGGGCTTCATCAAAGCATAAAAGCACAAAACTTTCTAGATCTCTACCTCCATCAGATAGAGTAAAGATGATGTAGCACTGTCATAAGAGAAAAACAAGTGTAATTGACAGTCACGGTGAAGATTGCAGTTAAATTTTCCATTGGACATCCACGGAAGAAAACCTGGCCTTCAGAAAATTCCTTTGGGTGATCATTTTCGGACCCATGTTTTGCATCCCAGTCTTCCCAGGCATTAATCAGGTCAACATCATAAGCACCTCGGCAGATATGAAAGCTGGAAGGCAGAAGCAAAATTAATTATGTAAGTAATCAGCAACAAAGTAAAAACACAAAATGAAAGTCATGACACACAGGTGAAGCAGGCTTGCAAATTGTATAGTCACAAGGAAAAAGTAGGGAATAAAGGTCTCGGTTGTTCTGCAAAAATAATAGAAATATTCATTCAATAAATCAAACAACCAAGTATCCCCTAAAGCTTAATGAGAATTCAACTCACTTTTTTGTTTCAATGAATACAGAGCAAGCATTTTGAATTTCTTTCCCATTGCCTTCCTTTCTTAGACCATTCAACGTAAGTGATAGTAGCACTTCCTCCAGTACTTCTGCAGACCTCTGTAAATATTCACTGTTAGGAAGAGCTGGTGATGGAATCAGCACTAAAGTCTAATAATTAGGGCTCTCCTAACCTTCTGAACTTCCCCATTGACCAATGCATCACCATCAATGGGTACAACCTTGCATACAGTGGAACCAGCCCTGAAAGCTTCACCATATGTGCCTTCACCGAGTTTGATGACACAACCAGGATCACTGTTCTAAGAAAGATAATCCATCAATATATGAACGCATATTAGGATAATCTATGTAAAACACTGTACAATACGGATTACCTACATGAGATCATTTCTGTAGCTATGCTTAAATATTGAAGAGGACGTCAAACATTATTTTGAAATAAGGTGCAGAAAATTTTGCTTACAGCAAGTAATATTCAAAAACATAGTAGTAATGATATCAGAGGATGATAAGTTCAAAAGATATTATTGATGAATCAGCTTTTACAGTGTTTTAACTTGATTAATGAACTCAGAACAGTTATATAGAAGTGGATGTATATGCACCAGGTAGATTTATCTGACATGACACAGTTGTCAAAGTCTCACTTAGACAGGAAGGCTCCCTTTTAGTCTAGAAAGATTTCTCCGGAGATGGTGGGTGGTCAAGACAGTCGGATTGACTGTAAGCCTGCAAATTGGGGATGTCTATTTGAAAATGGCAAAGTGTCAATCATATTAAAATATTTTTTTTGATTTAGGCTACTTATTTTTAAGTTAATATGTGTGTAAGTATGTACCTATGCAAGTATATATGAATGGTTGAATGCACCTATATGTATCAATATATATACAGCAGACGCGATAAACACTCCCTTCTGCACTTAAAGTATCTCTTTTTTATTTCCAAAAACAAGCTCACCAATGGCCCATGACAATGTTCCCACCATCTCATGACTCACATGCACCATGATGGTCATGAATTACAGTGGACACTGTGCAAGCTTGTAACATCAAACACATTGAGGTGGTACTGTAGTGAAAAGGCATGCTCATCTTTTAGAGTACTTTCTCTACCCTCTGACCAACTTAGTCTACTGGTTCTGTCCATCTCCCTCTTCCATATCTGCCTTTCTCTCCCTCTCCCTTAATCTTATGGACTCAACACCACCAAGTAGGGGTGTAAATGGAATCCGATATTCCGAAAATTCGATTCGCTTTCGATAAAAATCAATGGGTTCGAAAACTGTTTTTGTATCCTATAAGGTATCGGAATCAGAATCAGGTGATTCTATTTACGCTTATCCCATTTCAATAAAAAATAAATAATTAAAATAAAATCGAAGAAATCATAAAATATTATATATAAATTGATAAAATGATAAAAATAAAATTTTAGAAATATTATATCAATTTTTAGTAATTATATGTAAATTATTAAGTTATTTTTTAATAAAAATTAATATTTAATATCATAATAAAAAATTATGGGATTCCATTCCGATTTCAATATCAGAATCGGAATTGGATTTTTGATATCGAAATCGGAACATAGTGATTCCGAAATTATCAGAATCGGAACACCTTAACCCTTATCAGAATCGGAATCGGATTTTGGTGATTTCGTTACCGAATCCGACCCGTTTACACCCCTACCCCCAAGACACTTAGGCAGTGTTTAAATAGGGGGCTTATTGCCTAAGTTGCTGAATACCTCTTGAACACCTTGCATGACCTTCCACCTTGAAGACTATGATACATATACATGTATTCATATAAGAAAGCTACCACATGTATCATGTATGTATATAGGAAAACTACCATATGAATGTATGCATATAAGAAAATGACTATGACTAGCCCCTGTAAGTCCTGCAAGATCAAACTTTCTTTCCTACCACATCATGCTTTCGGCAAAAAAGTACCAAGCATTTTGTGTGGCTTTCTGAGTCAACAACTCCACTTCCTGAAAATCAATTTCCACTGCTACGGAGCAAGGGAAGGACCACATGATTAGGATGATGTTACAATTAATAATATGTTCTTATTTCTATTTCCAATATTTTAAGATTGCCAAACAATACGAGAGACAACAAAAGTATGAACGTACCAATATTTTAAGACCACTTCAGTCAGTGTCAAGGAAACTGCCTGCCGGCAAATCGTGAGCAACTGGGTGAACGCATCCTGGCATTCCCCAGCAAGCGATGTCGAGCGAAATTTTACAGCCTCCTCCAATCCTTTGTTAGCCGCCTTTAGTTCCTTCATTTTAGTAGAAACGTTGTCTCTTATGCTAAGCGCGTCAAGAGAAGAGATCAAGCTGTTTTCAACCTCCGCAGGCTCGAGAGACATCTTCTCTGTCTTCGCGTTGGAAAAATGAGAAAGCTCACTGCAAGTGGAACCCGACGCCATCACTGGAGTCTCCGTGATTCTGAAAAGAGGACTAGGCGTTCTGTGATATGCGACCTTGGATAATTTCCATCTCTCCAAGATGCCGGGCAAATCATCCATAACATCATTGTTATGTAATCCCATGGCCCAAGTGCCGAGTTTCCTTGGCGATGGGCTCTCTTCCAGCAACTCAAAAGCATCAACCTCTTCGAAATAAGCCTTTTCCTTTACAAAGTCGGGAGGATCCCTCTTGCCAGGTCTCTTCTGCAAAATGTCATCGATGAACATACAAATTGTCCGCCAGACCAATCGGAACTATTCGAATGTATACAAAATAACAAATTGCAAAGTTCAGAACTTCAGGTACCTTCCTAACACCCGTTCTTTTATTCTTCTTCTTTGCGTCCTTTGGCCCCGGCGGAGCCCTAAAATCCGTTCCAGCGGCAAGGACAATGCTTGTTCTCCCTCTGAAACAAAGGCATGACAGACAAGAAGCAGACGAAGAAGGAAATGCCAATGCTTAGACCCCAGACGCCAGAAAAAAGATTACATAAACATCAAAATAACTCTTTTTTCTCCCGCACCTAGTGGAGAGAGAGCGATTCCAGCTAATCCTCTTGCTAGGAGCGAAACCAGGACGACCATCCGATTCCCTTCCAGACACATTCCTAAACAGATAACACAGAATAACCCGGATTTCAGAATCGTAAGAGGAGAACCAATGGAATAAACAACTGAACATGGTTTTGCCAAAAATTCCTAGGCAAGCAGCGTAATCGTTATAGAAGAGTTATCGCTCACAGCGGGGCATCGGCTGGTGGGCCAATCCTACGCCTGCCGTAAACAAGGGCGATCTTAGTCTGCTCTTCCGGCAACTCCGCCCCCTCATCAGCCTTTCCCCGCCCTGGAGACCTGATATCTACCCGGAGGTCACCTCCGTCGACTGCACACATGCGGACTGCGTTAAGCAGACGTAGGGGGTGAAGTGTGAAGAGCATATATATGCCCAGGAAGAAACCGAGCTGCCCATTCGCCCTACCTCTGTGAGAAGCCATTAGAGTAGAGCTCGCTCTCGCTTCGGTGAAGTGATTTGGCGGGGGCAGAGAGAGAGAGAGAGAGAGTCGTGCGCTCGGCCCTTGGGAGGGGGAAATCCCCGTTCAAACACGGGGTGAGTCTTTTTTGTATTAAGTCCCTAACTTTAGATATATGATTGGTGTGTCCCCGTGTTTACAAATGGCACCGCCCGTCTGGAAGAATTTTCTGGTTACATGGATTTTATAAAAAAATCACAGATGAAAGTGGTGTGTGTTCATGTGGCCTTTTGATTAGATAATAATTTTTTATACAAATAATTAAAAATCATACTGAAATTTTTTTTAATATAGTTATAGATATAGTATTATAATATTTTGGTGAGATATGATAAATCATTTCTTTCTTTTCCAAGAAAAAAATCTCTATAACATATTGTTGTAATCAAGGAAGGTGGGGTCACGGATTGAGACCAGGTCGGTCGAGTATAAAATCGGCCTGAGTTAGTTAGGGTCACAACTTGGGTCGGGTTGGAATCGGGAAAAAATAATAAAAAATTTATTTAAATATATCAATCGGGTTGAGGTCGCGGGGCCGAGTCGGGGTTGGTCGGCCCAAAAATCGGGCAGGTCGACCAACCTTTCGTTTTCTCTGAGAAAAAGAACTAAGACTTGATATAAGTGGTCTTTATATAATTTAACTTGCCTATTTTTTTTCTTATTTGTCTTGTCCCCTCTTTATTTTTACTTTCGTAACTTGATTGTAAATAGAGTGCAATACTATTATACTATTATTTACCTCCCATCCCTAAATGACACGTTGGCGTGTGGTTTCCAAAAGATTCTTTGCAAATTATGTTTTGTTGAACTAAGATTCAGATTGGATCAGTTAAAAAAAAGATAATGAGCAACAAGTGACATATATATAATGAACTTCCGACTACTTCTAATATCCAATTTCGAAAGAAATACCAAACTTTATTGTGTCACTGATTTGAATTAACATGACTCAGATATTTGAGAATATATAACTCAAATATATATATATATATATATGAGAGAGAGAGAGAGTAAACACCTGACTACAGAAGATTTCACACACCTCAGCTGCCTTTTCTAACGTCTGTTCACTCTTCTTCTGGGTTTCTACATTGATGTGTTTTAAATGCGGAATAAAATTTTGGGTTCCGGTCAACGTAGCTAGACATGATCAGATTTAGACCCATTCAACCTTGTTGGGACCCAAATTGGTTGATCCGGAGTCGGATCAGCCGGTGTCGGATCGGGTCAGCCGAGCCAGTTTTGATTAGCCCAATGACTCCATATTTGGGGTCCCGACCCGAGCTGGTTCAGATCGGGTAGATTTGCTCCAAACCCTCAACTTGGTCTACTCTGTAATCTAACACATGAGAGAGAGAGAGCGCGCGCACGCCTTAAGAATAAAGCTTTTAATATATATACGTACTTATCTAACTATGAAGGTGAGCGGATTGTCTTAGCTCCTCGATAAAGAGAATAGTTACAATCCTCAATCAAAAGTGATCATATACCTCCGTTACTTAAGTGGTGGTTCAAATATTAGTTCGATGAACTGTTATCGAAAAGAGCTGAACCGTTACCGACGTCTTAGTAACTCACTACTCATCGGTAACGAAGACGTCAGTAATGTTTCAGCCCTTTTCGGTAACGATTCACCGAAGTAATATTTGAACCGCCACTTAAGTGAGGGTAGTATGTGACCAATTCTGATTGGAGTTTGTAGCTATTCTCTCCACCCGAGGACTGAGACGATCCGTTCTCTAAGGGAGACTTGTTAAAAAGAAGAAGAAGAAGATGAAAACGCCCATTTGCATAAGTAGTTATATATATACTAATGATATGCATAAGAGCTCACGTATATATATGTGCATACTCTACTAATCTTACGAGTTAATTACCTCATACCAAGGTCACTATTGTTGACACATTGCATCTCGCTCTTGCGTTGGGGCCTCTACAACCACACGATCGATCATGTCATGTGCTAATAATATTAAGGTCTGATCATTTTTTTTGTTAAAAAAAAGGTTCTGATCATTGACTCAACGTCTAGGTAGGTAAACACCTCGTAGATTTTTACAAATGTGTTAGATAATATGCATCAGTAACATCTCAGTCGGTCAACGGGACTCATTAATATTTACTTTTTTAAAAAAATAAATATTTAAAAGAAGTTAGCGGCGAATTTACCGACTACGTGAGGAGTCTTTCAAACAGGACTCATTAATTAAATGAATCTTGATCATGTCCTTGTCCAAACTTGTTTATTTCACGTAATAAATATGTAGGGCCTAATTTTAATATTTAACATTATAAGTTTTTTTTTTTTTTTGGATTCGATGATCAGAGACAGAGAGAATAAAATGGCGTCTCTGTTAACCAACCCAAAACCGCGGTACTGAGTTAGAGAGGCCCAGGCTTATAAGCATAGGGTACCTCCCCTCACTATCCGATATGGGATTATCTAACTGCCTCTTCCTCGCCTTCTTCAGAGCTCGTCTTCTTCCGCTCCGGCGAGCCTGGTGCACCGTGCCGCCCGGCCGGCTCCCCGGCGGGTGTTGAGAAGGTATGGAAGTGGGAAGCACCGGAGATGGCCCGAATCCGAATCCTCTGGTCCGCAGGGTGCTCGAAAAGCTCACCCTTCACGGCGACGGCGGCGACGGCGGCGCGCCGGCGTTCCTCATCCACCGGGTCCATCCCAGCGTGAGGGACGGCGACCCCAGCGCCTACGAGCCCCAGATCCTGTCCATCGGCCCCTTCCACCACGGCAACCCGAAGCTGCGCAACATGGAGCACCACAAGTGCAGGTACCTCCGCCGGCTGCTGTCTCGAGCCGCCGCCGCCGGCGGGGGCGACGACTTCGACGCCGCGTTGCAGGAATGCGTCGAGACGGTCCGGCGGTCGGAGCAGCGCATCCGGAGGTGCTACGCGGAGCCACTGGACAACGTCGACAGCCAGGATCTGGTCAGCATGATGGTCCTCGACGGCTGCTTCATCCTGGAGCTGTTTCTCAGCTACAGCTCCGAGCGGGACGCGTCGCCGGAGGAGACGACGACGACGGCGGCGAGTGACCAGATACACGCCGTGCCCTGGATGAGCTTCCTGGTGCTGTGCGATCTCCTCAAGCTGGAGAATCAGATCCCCTTTTTCGTGCTCGAGGACCTGTTCGCCGCCGCCGGCGGCGCCAGGCTTGCAAGCTCGTCCCTCAGGCACCTCGCCGCCTCCTTCCTCAGCTTGACGACGCTGGGGGATGCCGAGCCCATCGTCGCCGGCGCCGTGGAAGACAAGGTGGTCTACCATCTGCTCCACGTTTACTTCTTGAACCTGGAGCCGCCTTCTCCCCCGGAAAGGTCAGCTATCGATCGAATTTCGTTGCGGTAAATTTTTAGACCGATCTCTTAAAAATTTAAGAGATAGAATTCCTTCCGGCAGGCACACGAGAGACTTCGATCATCTCCCTCGCATATAACTTGACAATACGATGATTTGACAGATTCAAATCACTATCTTGTTACTGTTTTGTCAGTCCCTATATTAGAGGGGTTAACCGAACCCCCTCAGGTGCTCACTCGAGAGAATCCAGTGTCAAAATTTAAAATTTACCATCAGATAACATCCAGAAAAGTTAAGGGGCGGTCCGATTCAATTAATCAACGGACGGTCCGATTTAATTAACCAGAAGTCCAGTGTGGTAGTTTCTTCTACGGGCAGTCTTTTTTCTTCTTCATTTTCTCTCGAACATTAGCTAGCTAGCCTTTTGATTGTAGAAGAGATGACACGTATATGTTTAGATTTGTACAAAATATGCTTTAAAGATGTATTCTTATAAAATATATTATATGTTAAAAAATAGCTTCAGTTGTGCAAGTTAAGACATTTTGATTTTATTATCTACTTCTTATTCTGATTATAATGCAAGTTAAGACATTTTGATAGCACCGAATTCCGTCATTCCAATTTAGAGTCCCTTGTTTTGTTAAAATTGAAATCACATTAATAATTTTAAGTATATTTTAGATGTTAATTTTATTCAGAAATAGGTTAAAGATGACATAATTACCACGGCTTGATCCAATCATGATTTTTAATTTCTGTTTTTATTTTCCATTTCACTCCGTGTATCACATTTTTATTGTTTATTTGCTGTTATTATATTTTTAGGTGCGCACACACTTATATACAAATAAATGTAGCTGAAATGTAAAGAAAACTAACTATTTTGATCTCCTTGATGTTTTATAAGATCAATTAATACGTTTTTGATTCGTTATTATTTTATCAGAATTGAATCAAAATGGTGAATTTCCATCCATTTCTGTACCCTCCTTGTATCTCACAGTCATCCAAGCTAGTTCAAGTACCCTAAGATCATGAGAGGTAAATACACACCAAAAGGGGGAAGAAAAAAAAGAAGATAAGCAAAGGGTAAGAAGGAAATAATGAGGGAAGAAATATCAACAACGAGCGAGGACCCCACGGAAGGATGACATCTGATTAGTGGATTAGAAATTAAAAAAAAAATACAATGGTCAACGGACCTGAGGTTATATATACACCTATTTTCTCAATTGGATCGGCAGTTAATTTTCCCAAACTTACCCTATCTGGTTCTCTGTCCTCGAGAAGGGGGAGATGCCCGCCGCAGCCCCCGCGAACCCTAACCCGCTGCACCATCCCCTGCGCCGTGAAGCTCAGAGAGGCGGGGATCAGGCTCCGGCGGAAGGAGGGGGCGAAGAACTTCCTGGGCGTGACGTTCGGGCGGAGGGGCGTGCTGGAGATGCCCTTCCTGTACGTCGGCGAGTCCACCGGCCCCGTCCTCCGGAACCTGGTGGCGCTGGAGCAGTGCTGCACGGCGCTCGGCCACCACTTCTCCATCTACGTGGCGTTCCTGAGCTCCCTGGTGAACACGGCCCGGGACGTCGCCGTGCTGGAGAGGTACGGCATCGTGGAGAACAACCTGGGCAGCCCGGAGGAGATGGCGGCGCTCGTCAACCGGCTGGGGAAGGGGATGATGATCGACAACAGCCGGCACTACCTCGAGCGGGTGTTCGAGGAGGTCAACGCCTTCTGCGAGTCCGGCTGGAACAAGAACCTGGCCATCCTGGTGCGCGAGTACCTGGGCAACCCCTGGTCAACCCTGTCGGTGGCGGCGGCCTTCGTCCTCCTGTCGTTGACTTTCATACAGGTCGTTTACGCGGCGCTCTCCTACCGCAAGAACTGCAACGACGTTCTTCAGTAGGGGGTTCCTTCTGCTCTGTTCAATGTTCATCCCTCCGTCTGCAGCTTATCATTATATTATAAGAGAAGGACGAAGCATATGTATATGAAATTTCCACCTTTGGATTTCCTTAGGGATCAACGATGATTTTAACACATCTGCATGCAAGGTGATGAGAGATCATCTACGTACAGCTATATATATATATAGATAGATAGAAAGAAAAGATAAGAAAGTAGATTTTTTAGCTGAAAAACGATGTAATTGGATGGGGTGCAGCTATAATTGCAATCACATTTGAAGTACAAATATATATATGCTCACAAATATAAGCACATATATATGTATATAGAAATAAAAGAATTTGACTAGGTCCTTTGCATGTCCAGTATATATATATGTCTATATACTTGAAATTTGGAAACGTGCCATTCTCAATGTTAAAACATGGTAATTTAGACGGAGAGAATCTTCTTTTCCGTTCATCCGTCCCTCCGCATATTATATGAAAGAACATATATATATATATGAAATTTTTACCATTGGATTTCTTTAAGGATCGAGCCAGGATTCTAACTATATAGATATTTTATATGTGCAAGATCATAAGATAACTAGCTGTATCTAGAAAGTTAGGACAGATAAAAAATCGTAAATTTTTTAGTTTAAAATTTATGAGATTTTAGGCGCGGAGAATTGCAATTGTGGAGTTGACATAATATATGGTTTATGTCGTATTTGATAACACTATTTGACATCTCTATCACTATCAAATTTAAAATTGATATTGATATAAATCACGAAGAAGTGTTGGTTTGGTTGTAACAATTTTGAAATTTGTAATACAAATAAAATATGTTATATGATCCAAGTGTCAACTTGTATTAATTTTGATATTGATATTTCAACTTTAATTTGAAGATATCAATTCTAGTATCTATGTAGTACCAAAAATAAAACTCTAACCAAATATGGCATAGAGTAGTAAGTCGATATTCAAGTAATATTTAATATCTAAATTAAAATTAAGCTCAGATTATCCCATGTTTCCCCATCGTATCCAAGAAGATAATCTCTCTTCGACAGAAAATTTTATAATAGTTGCCAAACGTGTACATCTTTTTAGGATGTTTTTTTAAGTAAACATATTTTTGTTTAGAAAACTCCATTTGTCAACATGCAACCAAATAATCCATAAAAATTTTTGGATCATTCTTCTTAAAAACAGCTCAAGGTCTCATCCGAGATATTATTGTCAATGCTCAAGGGAGTCAGATCAAGGAAGATTTCTCTAAAATTTTTATTGTTGAAATTGATCTACTTTGAGGTATTGTTTGGTACGGGCATAACTTGGGGATAAGCCTGGTTTATCCCCAAAATTTTATGGTGCCAAACATACCCCGAGAGATCAAGCCCATCAAATTCAGAGAGGTACGTACTTTCAACTATGCTGTAGGAGATCAGCTTCTATATTGTCCATAATTAAGGTTCTCTTTGAATATACATACACATTAATTTTGATATTTTACGATGCCAAATTTTGGTCTTGGTGTGCCTTAGATGTTAGAGCTGATGTCCATTTATAGATTATTTCAAAATTAAAAGTGCCACGAGTGTTCACAACACATAAGTTACCAATAAGATTTAGGGCCCTTTTAATAGTCTTATCAAACACTTATATCACTATCAATTTTAAAATTGATATTGATGATAATATTTAGAGGATTTGTAGTGCAAATGAGATATGTAATGTGACACAAGTGTTAACTTGTATCGATTTTGATATCGATACTTCAACTTTTAGAAATATCAATATCAATACTTCTATGTTATCATTTTTGATACTCTAATCAAACGGGTCATAAAATTCTATTTGACAACACTATTAAATATCTCTGTCGCTATCAATTTCAAAATTGATATAGATAGTAACCACTTAGAAATGTTTGACTAATAATATTAATTTTAAAATTTAATTTACAAAAAAAACATGTTATTTGATATAAATATCGATCGGTATCGATTTTGATATATTGATATTTAAATTTTTAAAAATATCAATATCAATATCAATATAGTATTATTTTTAATACTCTAACCATAAAATACATGGTTTTCAACTTTTAGAAATATCAATATCAATACTTCTATGTTATCATTTTTGATACCTTAATCAAACGGGTCATAAAATTCTATTCGATAACACTATTAAATATCTCTATCGCTATCAATTTTAAAATCGATATAGATAGTAACCACTTAGAAATTTTTGACTAATAACATCAATTTTGAAATTTATAATACAAACAAAACATATTATTTGATATCAATATCGATCGGTATCAATTTCGATACATCGATATTTAAACTTTTAAAATTATAAATATCAATATCAATATGGTGTCATTTTTAATACTCTAACCATAAAATACATGGTATAAGTGCACAATCCTACTGATGTGAAGAAAAGATAAAAAGATAGTCACTTGAATGCTTGTCAACTACTACCAACAAAGAATGATATATATAATTCCACTCGCTGACTTTTGACAAAATTAAAGAGGGCTGAGGACTCCTTTCTGTTTCTACACCCAGGCTCATGGTGTTCTCTCCATCCCCCCTCGCTTTCAAGGGTTGTCCCTCGTGGGGACAGCCTCAAACAGTTGTCTCACCCCGTGACATGCCCATTAATCTTCTTATTGGTTTTTTTTCCTTCTTTGGCCAACATATCCTTATTGGATTATCCTGTAAGTACATTATATGCCTCTCCATTTATGATTTATTTGTTTCGAACAATGTAACCGAGTGGTCAAGGACGTGTTGCTCCGCGCGTAGGCGAGGGATCAAGTCATCCCCACTGGAAGCCGTCCCACAATCACTTCCCCTGGTGGAGGAAACAATCTTATGTTTATTTAAGTGAAACGTCCACAACTCTTATGTTTATTTAAGCGACGGTTCGGTAACGGTTCAAATGGACCGTTATTAAAAATCGTTGAATCGTTATTATCGGTAGCAAGTTACTAAGATATTAATATTGAGTTAGTAAGATGTCGACAGTGAGTTAGTAAAATATCGATGACGATTTAAATTTTTTCGATAATGAGTTAATAAAATATTGACGACTTGTTATCGAAAAAAGTTGAATCACCATCTGCACTTTACTAACCTGTTATTGAAAAAGATTGAACGGTTACCGATGATATTGCTTCAACTGTTTTCCGAAAATTGTAACTACATTTAATTAAAGATTGATACTATTATCTACACGTAGAAATTGAGCTTCCGTGTAAAAAAATATGAATGTCTTCGTATTTATCTACGAGGACGATGACGTAGAGCATCCCATATTTCCGCGCCCCAACGGTTCAAAAAATTTTTAATTTATGATTACGTCAACTTTGGCCTCTGTGCAAGAAATAAAATTTAAAAGAAAAAGGTCTTGCTCCGCCAAAGGCTGCTCTTTTGGCAGCCTCCAACCCCACGCATCTCAGCTACGAAACAGGGCAATCCCTCTCTCTCTCTCGTACACCTAACCCTGATTGACGCCATCTCCTCCCTCCCCTTCTTCCTCTTCTCTCCCCGTCTTCTCTTCCTCTGCCGACTACAAACACCACTGTGTGCTCGCTTTCTTTGGGTTAGGGCATCCAGTGTGGGAAAGCCTCTCATTGATCTCGCTGCCGCCGCGTAAGCTGCGGAACGCCACTCAGATCCGGGTTTCTGCAGCGGACTTCGCCACCATTTAGCGTATCGGAGGCTACGGGGGTGGCGCGGTGTGCGGGTGGCGCAGGGAGTGAGGGCGTGCGGTTGCGGCGGATGCTCCGTGGACGAGAATGTGGGTTTAAGGTCGTGAGAATTGAGGTGATTTCTTTCTCTGGAGTTCTGATATTCCAGGGTACTACTGGAAAGAGTCTAAGGGCTCTTTCTTTCTTTTAATGTTTGTGGTCTTTTTTTCCCTTCTATTCTAATTTAATATGTTTTTTTATTGGTCGAATCCGGCAATGCATGGGTTTATGCGTTGGAGTTACTTGTGATTTGGTATTTTTTGAGCCTCTTCCACGGATAATGCGTTTAAAGAACTACCTTTTCACCTCATGCGATGCGGTATAACTGCGCACATTTTTTGAACATAAAGCTGGAACATTTCTGAACTCTTGGTGGTTTTGGCAACTTATTCTGTTTGAGGTGTTGCAGGAATTAAAACAGTGTTGGGGAGAGATAATTCGTTTAAGTTTTTGTATTTGTACTTGTAGAGTGCCGTCGAGGTCTTGCACACCATGAATCTCGAGGTGGCTTGTCAAGAAGTGAGCATTATCTGGTTCCATTTCGGGCATAAAATTGCTTCTCAAATTTCTGCAAGTGGGTTCTAGCGAAGTGTCAGCAACAAATAAACGAGAAACAAAAAGTAACTTATACGCAAGAAGAATTCCATGCGAAACATGTGCTCTCAGTTCTTGTTAGGACCAATGAATGGTTTTGCACCATTTAGTTTTCTTATCGTGAATCTTTTTTCTTTCTTCTCTTGCATCTGCATTTGTGTAAATGGACCATCTCAGACGTAGGTGGCCTTTGGGACACTTGCAAGGAGGGAATAAAGGTGCATAATCTGTTATAATGTTGCTGTATGTTCTGAGTACCTGGTTTAGAATCTCACAAATATTCCACCTTAATATGCTCATTTTTTTTTTCTATTTTTTTCTTGATGTGTCTTGGTGACTTCAATGCCCTAGCTTGTGGCAACAATTGTGTCATGGTTGCATAAACTTCAAAGGCATCTGCAGTCATAATGCATGGAAATAACTTAACTTTATGGTCATCTTATTAACCAACTATTTTGTTTGATGAATGCAGTTGTTTTGGAAAAGGGATAAGAGGCTTTGTGTACGTTTTGTGTCTCCCATGTAAGTATTTTGATTCTAAGTCATTCATAAACTGAAAAGCTCTTCCAAATGCTTCTTTGGCCATGAATTTTTATTATTCATGTTGCTTCCATAGCATAATGGACTTGTTTTCAGCAAGTGTAGAAGATAAAGAAGCTTTTTCTTGATCAAATTCTTCTATTTTTTTTCCTTTGCTTTACGTATCACTTGTTCACTTCCACAGGACCAAATGCCAAAGCTTGGTTTTATTTATGAGGATGTCATGTATCCGTGTTAATGTTTCCTTGACATACAATCTTGCCTGTTGAATCCTTCTTTTAGAGGATGCTTATCTTGTTTTTTTCTTGTTTGCATTGCACTGTCTATTGTCTATTTTTAATTGAAAAGCACTTTTCACAATTTCTGTAAACATAAGAATATTAATTTAAGAATGTTCATCTTCTCTCGATCTTCCATTGATCTATGTTTTCTACTCAACTCAACTCTAGCTTTAATCCCAAATTATTTGGGATCTATCATATTAATTCTCTTTCTCTACTCATGTTTGCTTAGGTCACCATGTCCTTTTCTGTTTGCACCGTCTTAATATTTTCTACTTTTCTAGTTGGAGCTTATTAGCTCTATGCTCAGTATGTCCAAACTATCTTGATTTCTCTTTTATCAATTTGTCTACAATTGCCGCTCCTCCCACATTTTATTTAGTACATTCATTACATATTCTATCTAATCTAGTATGCCAACATATCCATCTTAACATTCTCATTTCAGCAACATTTATTTTGTAAGTATGTTTTTCCTTAATTAGAATGAGCCTATCACATTGACCTTATATATTCTAGCAATCAGTTTCTTTTCTTTTGTTTTTATGCTTTGTTAATCCTTTTCTTGAATCTTGAGTTATGTGAACCATCCTTTAAGTTCTTCATCTTCTGCATGTCTTGCCATCTTAAATATTTGACACTTGTATCACTAATAATTTTGAAATTGATATTGATATGAATCATCTGAAGGTGTTACAATTTTGAAACTTGTAGTGCAAACAAAGCATGTAGTGTCTACATCTATTAATTTTGATATCGATAATTTATTCTCTATAAATATCAATATCAAAATTGATATAGCCTTATTTTTGGTACTCTAACCAAACAGGGCATTAACTATTGATTCTTTTAAAGATATTTCATTTACCATCTAATTCTTATAGAAATTTGTTTATCTTCTTAAATTGCATCCACCTTTTACTGATAATAAACTTGAATCCTTGCATGTTTTTCCATTATTTTTGCCAGGAAATTTGACATCAGAAAGAGAAATGTCTGACTCTGGAAGCTCCCTTAATTATTATCTTTCCCACAAAACATTCATCTTTGGTCTCAAGTTATGGGTTGTGATTGGAGTTTTTGTTGGGCTATTTATTGTGGCTATTCTCTCAGCTTTAGGAATATGCATAAATATTAAAAGCAGGAAGTTGAGGAAAGGTCAAAGTAATCTTCCTATTACCCAAATTCCAGCAGTGTCAAAGGAAATTAAGGAAGTCAGGATCGATCAAGTCCCTGGTCATGATGTTAGACGTGAAGGTTATCTTCTTACTCATCATGACAAGGCCCATAGGGAGTCTGAGATGGTAATGGTTCACATGGGCTTAGAAAAGTCAAGGCATGAAGACAGTAACAGTTATTCTGGTTCATTTCACCATACAGACAAAGACTGCAATTCCCAGTCAGGTGATGAGGGTAGCTCTGGCAGAGGTACCATTTACCAATCTGCTTCCTCATATCCCATAGCTGCCCCTTCACCGCTAGTTGGTCTTCCAGAGCTTTCTTATCTTGGGTGGGGGCACTGGTTCACACTAAGGGACCTAGAACTGGCTACGAATCGCTTTTCGAAGGATAATGTTTTGGGAGAGGGTGGCTATGGGGTAGTCTATCGTGGGAAATTAATCAATGGAACTCAAGTGGCTATCAAGAAGCTTCTCAATAACCTGTAAGCTTGTACATATTTATTTTGGTTATGAATATTTGTTACACTAGCATGTGAATTTAACTTTCTGCAATTCTGTGGCAATTTCTATGTTAGTGGTCAAGCTGAAAAGGAATTCAGGGTTGAAGTTGAAGCTATAGGCCATGTCCGCCATAAAAATCTAGTACGGCTTCTGGGATATTGTGTAGAAGGCACACAAAGGTAATAGACTCCTCTCTTTACTTCATATTCTTTTCCTAGTAGATTTCAGATACTCTTGACTGTGAATGTGTATATATATCATTTGTTAAGTCTTTAAAAATATGTTTAGTACCATGTAATATAGACTAAGTAACTGATATTCTTCCACCTTTCGTACTGTCTTTTATACTATTTTCTGACTTCTGGATTTATTCAGGATGCTTGTCTATGAGTATGTTAACAATGGAAACCTGGAACAATGGCTTCATGGAGCCATGCGGCAGCATGGTTCTCTGACATGGGAGGCTCGTATCAAGATTCTCCTTGGCACAGCCAGAGCGTAAGTCCACTCATTGAAATTGTCCACAAATGCTATCCAATGAACCAAATATATGCTAATACTGAATATTTTTGTTTCTTTTGATAATATTCAATTATCTGTTTACAGTAAATATTGACTAAGACTTTTGGCACTTGCAAATTCATTCTATGCATTCAACTTCTTTCTTGCAGTCTTGCGTATCTACATGAGGCTATTGAACCCAAAGTTGTGCATCGGGACATAAAATCTAGTAATATACTGATTGATGATGAATTCAATGCAAAGGTGTCTGATTTTGGTCTTGCCAAGCTTCTAGGTGCTGGGAAAAGTCATATTGCCACACGAGTAATGGGGACATTTGGGTATGTTTCTACATAGATAACTTTGCTTATTAAATGGATTATGATATCAACAATAAAAATCTCACCGCATCTAGGTTTTCTGTGCAGCTATGTAGCACCAGAATATGCAAATACTGGTCTACTCAATGAAAAGAGTGACATTTACAGCTTTGGGGTTGTCCTGTTAGAGGCAATTACAGGACGGGATCCTGTTGATTATAGTCGTCCTCCTAATGAGGTACATAATTTACTGCAATGTCCCTAATGGTTCGATTGTAAGTTTATTCAATTTGAAAAGTCAAATTGAGTTCCATGTGCAATTGTTGCCTTATATTTTCTGATTGACAGATGCCACTGAAAATCTTACACGTCTGATATGATCCCTCTTAGTTTATCTCTTTTTGTCATAGTTTTGATAAAACTAATGGATGGCAGCAGGAAGTTGCTGAGAAATGCATGCTGCAGTGTGTGCATGCGCGTGGGTATCCTTTCAGCTACACCAATTGTGTTTCTTTATGCTATCATAATTGTATCTGTTGCGACAATGGTTTTCATAGCAAAGTAATGTGCTTTGCCTGGTAGGAATGTTTATTTAGGTATTTGTTTTTCTAAGCTTCATATCATTTTACTTAGTTATGATGTCTTTCTTTTGTATCCCTCCTATAAATCTTCTGTTGGAGCTTATATATGATTACTAGGTAAACCTGGTGGTGTCTGTTGTAGGCTTATGGGTGCTTGGACTAAGAACATCTGATCTGACTATTGTCAAAGGGTTCACAGGTTAACATCTAGCAATGAGGCAAATCAAGACGAAACGGTGGCAAGGCACATTGGTTGTAAAATCGGAACAGATGACCATGTCGGGCATCTCACCACAATCACTAGAAATATCCCTTTTTCTAAACTGCCTAGATCTTGGGCACTTGTCATAAGGAAGTCATTAATTACCTTGAAATAAGACCCGAACACGTAATCATGACTTAACCGGGTTTGAGGAGCTTATGAGGAAGGCTGCTGAGTAACTTGAAGTTGTACACCTCCCCCAAGATTGCTAGTTCCTCGTTCGACTCCTTTATCACAGTTGTGGTAATCATCATCTAGTACCATCGGCTATAGCTTATACTGGTTTTTACTGCTATGTTGGACTTCGCTATCTTGTCTTTAACTCTCCTTCTCATTGATTCCGATACTTGTCAAAGTGCTGCTTGGTGCCTGGCCCAAGGCACCAGGACACCTTTCCAGGAGTCCTAAAGGTGCCTGCTTTGTTTCCCAAGGTGCTTATCTAGGTGGCCCAAGCCATGAATCATGGCCTCATTTAATTATATTGAAATCTTATTAAACTCTTTCATCATCACTTACTATCAAATATGCTTGCTGTTTCTAATTATAAGTATCAAAATGGTAAAGTTCTTTCTCAACCCTTTTTCTCTCCTTCTTAGTTTATCAAGATTGTCTTTTTTTCCCCAAAATATAATTACATACATTAATTTACATGCATGCACACAAAATACACATATTTAATTGTAATATACATATATGTATATAATTATATGTAAAACTCTCTTATACCCAAGCCATTTAAAATCTATGCTATATTTTCCCTTTCTCTTTCTCTATATATATTGTGTATATATGTGTAGTTTTAACATATATTTTTTTACTGCTTAGGCAATGCCAAAGTTGCCATTTGTCACCTAATCAACAATGGCACCCTTAAACACCTTGGGTGCCTTGTCATCTTGACAACTATGTTGATTCCCCACATTTTCTAGCATTTGAGTCCATCGGTATGGACATCTAGCAGTTAAGATATACTTTCGTGTGAACCTCTTTTTTACGTCGTCTGTTCTTTAGAAAGAAAGACATCTCCGGACTTTTCTAGGAAAATATGTGATATCCTAAAAATATTAGGTAGTCCGGTGATAGTTTTAAAAATATTAGAACCGAGGTTCGGGTTCTTTGAAAATTTCATTTTTTGACCCTTCTCCGCCGGATGGTGCGAGTATCCGGCGTTAACTTACATCGAGCAACGGCTCGAACGCCTTTGATTAACCGTCGTGGCAACATGTTTTTGGAGACATGCACATCCACAAAATAAAGTAAAGAACTCAAAAGGGCAGCGGCCTTTTGGGTCCGATCAGATGCAAACCGATTTGTTCGGGTTTGTTTTATTTGTTTGTTGGGTCGACTTGAAAGTTGGTTTTGAGTTTTGGAACTTGAATCAATTTGTTTGATTGATTTGGTTTTGTTGTTTTGGTTTAGTTTTGATTTGTTTGATTTTGGACTTGATTGGTTCAAGTTTTTGTTTTGATTTCAGTTTTGATGTGCTTAAAGTGTTTTAAGCAATTTTGGATTTTGGATTTGGTTGATTTTGATTTTTTCTGATTTCTGATTTTTTCAGATTTCTGGATTTTTTGGTTTTGAGTTGGTTTTGATCCATTTTTTAAATGTTTGAAATATTATTTGTTTGGTTCCTTTTAGGAAGAAGTTTAGTGGATTTTGAGTGGATTTTCAGATTGCTAAAATCAGATTTTTGAAGCTGGCTAGAATCTGTTTTTTCGGTCCAAATCTGATTTTTATTTAAGGACTGATTTGGGATTTCATCGAGCCACAAAGGGACTGGAGTGAATGGGTTATGATGGGCCAGAATGGGCCTGCACAGAGGGCTGATTTGGAACCGGTCCTAGGACCTGAACGTGGGCTGAGCAAGGGCAGCTTCGGACCTGCTTAAGGGGTCTGTTCAGATGACTTTGAATAGACCGGTCGGGGATCTGTTTGAGATGTCCTTGATGGACTGAAACCGGGTCACAAAGGGACTGGTTTTAGGCTCTGGACATAAGCTTGCAGGTGGGCCGGAATATGGGCCTGTTTGGGATGTCCTTGATGGGCCGAAACCGGGTCACGAGGGGACTGGTTTCAGGATCCGGGCGTAGGCCTGCAGGTGGGCCGGAATATGGGCCTGTTTGGGATGTCTGCTGGATGGGCTACAAAGGGCCTGCTCGGGATGTCCTTGATGGGCTGAAACCGGGTCACAAGGGGATTGGTTCTAGGCTCTGGACATAGGCCTGCAGGTGGGCTGATTATGGGCCTGTTTGAGATGCCCTGGATGGGCTACAAATGACCTATGCAGGAGGCCGAACAAGGTTGAAAATGGGCCTGCAAATGACCTATTAGAGATGCTCTAAATGGGCTGAAATCAGGTCGCAAGGGGACTGATTTTTAGGGTCTGGCCATAGGCTTGCAGATGAGCTGGAGTATGGGCCTGACAGGGAGGCTGATCGCAGGTTGATTTGAACTGGACTTGGGCCAGATTTGGGCTTGACATATGGGTTCAAATTGGGCCTAAAAAAAGGGGGCAGCAGGTGGGCCGAACAAGTGATGTTCATGGGCCTGTTTGGAGCATCCGCAGGTGGTTTGAATCGGGTCAAATAGAGACTTGCAGGCGGTTTGGAAATGTGGCAGGGAAATCCCATTTCAGAAACCTGATTTGCTTTGTTTATTTTAAAATAACAGTTTGCTTATTTGGTTTTGGCGGTTTGCATCACCTTCGTCCCATCGGGCTGCCATCGGATGCCCGGCTTCATGCATCGAATTGACTGAACTTCATTTCATTACAAGGTGAAGTGGAGTACATTGGTATGCAATATGATTGATCATTCCCCCAATATAGGTTTATCTCCACTACTTTGGAAAAATTTTGGCATTACGACGGCATGCTGGCTATTTTTCCAACTTAGTGAAAATTTACCCATCCAAAATAGCCAGCCTTAGCTTAGCCATATTGGGGGAAGGAACCGCTGGCTACGGGAGCATGCCCGCGCCACCGTCCGGATCGACATTCCGGGGCGGACCCGGGGGGAGTCGTCCAAGGTTGGAGTCCCCGCAAAGGGTGGAGTCCTTAATTTAATATTGCTTTCGCATTCTGGATTTTTATTTGTTCATTTTATGGAACAAGACCATGGAGGCCGGTTCAATTTCATCGGCGTTCCGAGCCGGCCTTCAATCTTCATAGGCCCGCTGGGCCTGTCTTGGGCTGTCTTTGGGCCGGATGGGCCTGTTGAGAAGCTGCTGCCCTGCTTATCCTGCTTGGCTAGACCGGCTTGGAAGGCCACCCGGCTATGCCCTTGGCCCGTCGGACGGTTTCCAAGGGGTGCCGGGCCGTCACCTTCAAGCCGGCCCACATTCTGGCTGCTGCCTTCCTGCTTGGAACTCCCTGGACCGCTGCCTTCTCCATGGACCACAAAGGGGTGTTTTGGTATGGTTTTGGATGGGCCGAAATGGGCCTGCAGGATAGGACACTTCAGGCTCTGACTTGGGACCTGATTGGAGGGCTGAACAGACCTGCGCAAAGGGCAATGTGGCCAGACCGGGTCTGATTTTTGAGAGCCTGTCAGGGGGCTGTGAGGGGTCTGCTTAATGGGCCACAAGGAGAGCCAGGGCAGTGGACTGGAAGAAGGCCGATCATTGACTTCTCTTTGGGCCTGCACTAGGCTTTTTCTGGTGGGCTGTGAGGGAGCTGGAGATGGGCCTGAATAAGGCTTATTTCAGACCTGCAAGGTGTATATTCGGTTGGGCCACATAGGGGCTTGATTTTGGCTGCGAGAAGGGCAGGCAACTGGGCAGATTTGTGGGCTCTTTTCTTGGCCTGCATAGGGGTCTACTGGATAGATTGCAGGTGGCCTATATAGGGGGTCGAACAGGGCTGGAAATGGGCCTGCAAATGGCCTGTTTGGGGGCCTGGGCCTGGATTGAGGCCAATTCTAGGTCTGAACAGAGGTCAGATCATGGGCCGAGATGGGGAGTTTTCCCTACTGTAGAGGGGTGCTCGGCTGGGTCAAATGAGCCTACGGATAGGCCTGTTAAATGGGCTGTGTATGGGCCTGAAAGTGGGTCGGCCATGGGCCTGCAGCAGGGGCTGTTCAGTTGGGCTGAAACAGACCTGCGCAAGGGGGGCTTTCAGAGGGTCTGGATTAGGTCCGGACACTGGCTATACAGGATGATTTGCGCAGAGATACCAGGAGCTGGAGATGGACCTGGAACAGGTAGAAAAGAAGACCCCTTTGAGGGCCTGCAGCAGGGGCTGTTCAGTTGGGCTGAAACAGACCTGCGCAAGGGGGGCTTTCAGAGGGTCTGGATTAGGTCCGGACACTGGCTATACAGGATGATTTGCGCAGAGATACCAGGGGCTGGAGATGGACCTGGAACAGGTAGAAAAGAAGACCCCTTTGAGGGGCTACATGGGCGCACCAAGCAGCCTAGTTTACCTTTTCTTCTTTTCTTCTTCTCCTTCCTTCTCCTGGCGGCAGCAGGTTGCAGGCGCAAAGGGCAGCAGCTCTGAGGTAGCAGTCCGGCAGCCTATCGGCGCTTCCAACTTCCTCCTCTTGGCTGGTGCGTCCCCCTCCCTTTTATAGAGAGTGAAGAGGGCAGGTGAAGGGCCAGGAGTTGTGTGCGCAGGTGACCCTTGGCCTCCCCCATGGGAGTTACTCCACTTAATCACATTGATTGAGTGGCTGTCTCTTGGTTTTCCCTCTCCTTCAAGTGACTGTTGGGGGGCTGTGCTGGCAGCTGGGTGCGCACCAAGGAGCTGAGGTGGCAAGTGGGTGCGGCTGGGCTTTGATTGGCCTGGCTGCTGAAGTGGGCCTGGCCCAATTGGGCCTGTTTTCTGGGCCAGCGGACTGAGGAGAAGCCCAGGCCCTCCTGTGGGCTGCGCACATGGCCTGAACATGGCCTAACTGTGCCAATGGTGGGCTGGATGAATCCGGCCCCTGCTGAGGTGCTTAATTGGGCCCAATTGTGGCCAATCTCATGGGCCATTGGGCCAGCCCCTAGGCCAGGCCGCCTGCTTTACTTCTTTCTCTTTTTTTTCTTCCTTTTTTTTGGTTTAAAAAAAATGTACGCCAACAACTTTACATGTTCATATCGATGTAAAAGGGATCCTTTAGGTTTTTGGGTATATTTTCATATATTTTTCTGATTTGTTGTATTTAATAAAAAAACAAGTATCCGCAAATGCCTAAGCCATTTCACAGAGAATCAAGACATGCTGAAGCAACTTAAAAATAAAAATTTAGTAAATGATTCAGGATGTGGAGTGCTTGTTTTGGGATTTGTAACCTGTTTTTATCAAGGTGATGTTATCATTCAACATGAAATTTTCTTTTGCATTTGCAATCCAATAGTGCCATATACTCCTGTCATTTAGGCATATAAAGTTGATGTCACCTTCAATTAATTTGGTTGACTTTGACTCTGAATTCATAGGTTATTACATGTGTCATTTTTTGGAATTTGATATATTGGAACTCATAATTATTTGTATTTCTAAATAAATTTTAAAATCATAAAATCTTCAAAATATTGAAATATTGAAAAATAAAAATTTTCTATCTAAAAGACCCTAAAATGTCGTCAATCAGACATTGTTCTTTGATTTTTGACAAAAATGCCTTCTCTTTTCTAGAGACATGAAGGAGAGAAAAGGAAGATAGTATAAGAGAGGGGCACTTTTGTCATAACTCACAATAAATAATAATATTTAAATAACATCAATTAAAGAGTTTTCATGCAGAAAGGAGTTATTTTTGAGCAACATAAAATTTTAGGGACCTCTTAGGATTTTTAATGTTTTATGAGGAAATATTCGAAAATATGAATACAAGGGCCATATCTAAAAAAATCTTATTTTTGTTTGTTTTCCAGCTGTCTTTGCTTACAAGGTCCCTTGTGTTTGCAGGTAAATCTTGTTGAGTGGCTCAAAATGATGGTGGGAAGTCGGCGTTCAGAAGAAGTAATAGATCCAAGCATAGAGACACGGCCATCTACTAGAGCTCTCAAACGAGCACTTTTGACTGCACTGAGATGTTTAGATCCAGACTCAGAGAAGAGACCAAAAATGGGTCAAGTTGCCAGGATGCTTGAGTCTGATGATCCAATCCCTCGCGAGGTTTGCATTTTGTTTGATCAACGTTAAATATGTCTAACATTGTTTATATGCAAGGATTTCCAGATCGGGATCTGACTCTGGGGCGGCCAGGGCCCATTCCTTGGAGGCAAGGATCAACCTAAGTCTTCCTTAGCTCGACTCATCTGTGATTCGGCCCAAGTTGTGCCAGACTCAGCCAATTTTAACCTGGGGTTGGCAGTCCAGGCTCAGAAGTCAGGACTGGCCGGTCTCAGTCAGGCCAAGCCATTTAAACAGATTGGTCAATTCCAAACCAGATTGAGATCGAGTGACCCCCCAGCCTGGAATCAGCCCATTCTAGTCAATCCAGCTTGATCAAGGCTGATCCGGGGTGGTTCATGATCTGTGATCAGTCATTCTGGTGAAAGCCAGGAATTGGATCAAATTGGGCATGTTCAGCACTGACTTGGATTAACTCCACCAGGTTGATTCCAATGGATCAGCCAGTCCAAGTGCTGGTTGATATCAGGCTGGCAGAGCCCATCTCAACAGGATTGGCTGGTCCTGGCCGATTCCAGATGCAATCAAGGATTAGCCTGTCAAGGCCGAATAGGGTTGGTTGTAGGTGAACTGAATCTGGATTGGCCAATCCGGTTAACCATGGATTGGTCATAGTCTGTCCTGCAAACCATGGTACATGTATTATATATCATAATATCATTCAAAACACATAGATGTTTATTAAGTATGTTATGATAAATACTCTTTGATGTTTTACTAATACTCATTGTATTTGTAATGTGCTTTTTCATGTGCAAGCTTAATGGTACAGCAATTTCATGCTAGGCCACTGCACCCCACCCCTCTCTTCGTGTGTTGGGGGATGATCAAATAAAAATTTCAAATATGTTACGCTGTCATTTCAGAGTTGGACTCTACTTTTGTTACAAATATGACTGACACAATTGCTAGGCAACGAAGCAAGAAAATAAACAATAAAATTTCCCAACTTAGTAGAAAAATCTTATCAATGGTAAACCAACTCTTTAAATGGGTAAGGCTCTACTTCATGGCCGGTGAAATCAAGGATCGCGGGACTGGGATCAAGATCAGTGACCACCGATCTGGATCGGCCGATCCTCCGGACAAAAGGGCGATCCGGCCATTTTTTATTTTTTTAAAAATTATAAAATTCTCAAAAAATTATAAAATTATAGGATTAAGGAAAAAATATAAAAAAAACAATGCGAATGACATTCTACCAAAAAGTGTCATACAAAGTAAGTTCATTTCAAGAAACTGTCATATAAGTATAAACTATCATATAAGAGAGAAGAGAGTTAAAATAGATCTTTATAAATTTTAAGTATTTAATATATGTTTATGATTATGAATCTTATATATGTGATAGTATAAGTTATAGTAAAATATAGGGAGAATTATTACCCACTCCATTTAACAAAATGACTTTACCAAAAACTCCATTGACCAAATTTCCATCACATTTAATCCGTTGAGTCTCATTTCACTTACCATCTACTCCAATGATTTTTTAATCATAATACTTTTTCATTCAAAATATAATAGTACTTTATATAATTAGCATGATATATTAAATAGATTATTCTTAATATTTTATAGTAAAAAATTATAATAAATATGATTCAATAAATAAGGTTTTAGTTATAATATTTTTTACTTTAAACAAAACAATATCATGCAGTTAAAATAAAATATACTTAACTTGATGTAATAAATAAATTAATACTTTATATCAAATTTAATTTTTTGATATAAATAAGATGTGGTAATTTATTTTCTTAACCATAATAATAATTTATATTTATAATTATATTAATTAACATGATGTAAAAAATAACATGATATTTAATAATTTATATCATATTTAAATTTTGATATGAATAAAATATGATAAATTTTTATTTCAAACACATCAATGTTTTGCGGTCATAAATCAGATGAAAATTATAAAATAATTCTAAAAGTTGAAAATAAAATAGGAGATTCTAATTAACTATTAAATTGGACTTTCTCGAAATCTAATATTAAGAGGAAATATTGGGTACTTTTTTAACATGAAAGGGTAAAAAAGACATTTTATTGAGAAACAGAGAGGGCATGATGATATTTTGAATAAACAGACCTAGTGATAGTGTTTTTTGAAAACGGACCTAGTGGTAAAGTGCTCCCTTTAGAACGGACTTAGTGTGCATTTTGCCTAAAATATGTTAATATGTTTACACTATCATAAATTGAGAGCAAAGTAGTCGTGGATTGACCTATGCGATCAGGTTGCGGGGGTTAAGGGAGCAAAGTGCCCCTTGTGGTGGTGGTGGGGGGTATCGGGAGACAACACCCCCTGATTTTTTTTAATGGTGGTATTAGGGGAGAGGGGAGCAGGGATCGCCCCCCCTCCCACAAATTTACCTGTTTAAGGGGGGTCGGCTGCCTCCCACAACTGGATTGCCTCTCCTTGTGTTGGATTGTCAGAGGGGGGAACCTTAGCTGTTGAAGGGGAGGGTGAGGTGAGAATCGGGGGTGGGAAGGGGCAATCGGTCCGATCTCTTCTTTATTGGGGGATATCGGACCAGAAAACGTCTGGAATTGATCCGATTCTGGACATTTTCAGGTTCTGAGGATTGACCAATTCCCGATTCGATCCTGCTGGATCGGTCGAGGATCGACTGATTCAAGCGATTCTGGCCAGAATCAGATCAGTGGGGCCCAATCCGATCCGTGGCCGATTCTGCAATCCATGGGTGAAATATGGTTATCCTTAGTTGATTCCAGCTATTATTGCCAAACTGGTTTTGGATGGTTGAGATTGGCTAGAATTAATCATTTTTGAGCCTATATTGGTAGTTCCTGGTTAAAGTCTCATTGCTGACAAGCCATGATTCCTTTTAGATGGGCAATGCTCTACTTCATGGTTGGTGGAATCACAAATGGTGATGGTTGACCCTAATTTCTGTCTATATAGAACTTATCCTTGATCAATTTCGTCCAGGAGGCAGGACCAAGCCAGGATCAGCCAATCCCAGGGCGTAATCAGTGTAGTGTTTAACCAGCTTGGGCAGTTGCAAGATCAGCCAACCTGGATTGGGATTAGCACTAGCAGATCTGATCCATATGGAAGGCCGATCCTGGTATGAGCTTCACTTGGGATCATCCAGAATCATTCGATACTCAACAGGATTCGGCCAATCCATTTGAACTGGCTAGGCCTGGCTGGCTTGGAATTAGCTAGTTGGCCAATTCAAAACGAGTCTCACAGGAATCAGATTAAACACGAGTCAGCAGCATCACTGAGCTTTTGTTAGAGTGGCCTGAATGGGGACCCTTGGCCAACAGAAGCGAGCTTATGGAAGATTACACTCCCAGCGATGTTACGGGTAATTTGGCATTTCAGGAACAAGGATTTTTGAAGACCAGCTCTAGAAACCATCGGCTATTATCTTTCACATGGCGAACTTAGTAAAAGACTGGCATTTTGCAGGGACGGGTGGACAATCTGGATTCTACCTCTTTCAAGGAGAGATTCTTAAGATTCTGTGTTCTTCCTTTAGCTTTTCTTTTCCTTTTTCTTCTTCTACCATCTTTGTAGAAGCTCTGTAATTACTCTTATTTTCAATGCCTCCGGGTTATGTTATAAAAAAATTCAGGATCAGTCCTGGTTAATCCAGGGCTGATCCTGACCAAGAATTTCTTAGCGTCCATTTGTTGTTTGCACTAGGTACTTGGAAAATGGAGTAATTCTTTTTGCACCACTCTTTATAATTTAATGTCCTGTTCGGAACTAGGCTTTGTGGTGGTGGGGTGTTGCTGCAAATAATCCAAAGAACTGTGATCTTTCTCTTGTGAAACAAGTGTACATTGGTCCTTAAGCCTTGGGTGATGTCCTGGACAAAAGATACAGGCCTGTATCATCTATTTATGTTTGGGACGGGAGGGTGCTGACGATCTCCAGATAAAGATTGCCTTAAAAACTGAGATTTTCTTGCTTCAACAAGTTTACATGGGACCGTCTGTTGGTAAACCTGGGTGATTCCTAGACAAAAGAGCAGTCCTGATAAAAGACAAACATACTTTAAAGTCCTTGATCACTTGAAGCAAGAATTCATGACCTGAAAATTACTTTTTCTTTGAAAACTATAATCCCCTTACTCTTGCCCTTTTTTGGCCTTTCTATTTGCTTGTGATGAATCATCCCAAATTAAACCCAATTTCTCTCCCTTCACACTTGAGGTGCTGACTGAAGCAAATCATGAAATTTCCTAATCTTGGTTGTAAAGGAGCATGATGTAGATCATGGAAAACCGGGTCGAGACCTGGGCCCAACCCGGTAGATTTGGGCTGCAACCGGCCCAGTCGGCCCGACCTGTCAGCCAGGTCATGATGGGGTCGCGCGACCCCGTTGCAACTGCAACCATCGTCTGACCGTTGCAGGCTTAGGGGGGTTAAGCCCTTCCAGCCCCTTGGGGGCCTTAAATAGGCTCTCAAATTTTGCTCCTTTCCTTGTTTAAGTACTTCATTAGTTCAAAATGCTTGTGCACACGATTTACTAAGGTGCAAAGTTCTTCAGGATCGGAGGCATCGGCGACACCGGGGTAGCAGCGTGGAAATCGAATCTCAGAAGGATAACTCCGACACAGACAAAAGTGACAACCCGGATTGCAGGAGGAACAGTTATTCGTCAAACAACTGAGGCATCAAACTGGGAGAGATGCATATTCTTCTCACTCAGTGTTTTGATTCCTCCATCTAGTCCCCATCTTCACGCGATCCCCAAATGGTTGGCCATATAATTTGGAACAGGCTGTTTGAAGCTATCTTCTACTTTCCTTTTCCGTTATAGTTAGAGAGGATTGCTATTTGTACCAATGATTTTTTTGTTTTTTTGTTTTTCAATATTGTGTATACAAGCGTGTGGTAGCCTACCGACAGGCTGTAATGTTTTAACCATTCGGATGGAAAATGGGTGTCTATCTGGTTGGTGTGGTTGCCTCCCAGAGATTTGCATGTAGTGATATGCACGGTTATGATCTCTTACTTTCTCTTGTTTGTCCGAAAGAATTAGCACTTCACTCGTTAGGCTCAAGATTTTTTGCAATACTTCGACTATAAAAACCAAGGTATACAATTTTTGCAGTTCGGTCTGAAATAATTATCCCTTTACAATTCACGAATAAATAATTATACATTTTCTAGCGGTTTTTCCTTCGGAACGGTTAAACAACGGATGCTTTTTATTTTCCGATTTGTTTGGGACATTCTATTATTTTGTCTTGATCACGAAAACCCCTCGATTTATTTGCTCCAATTTAAGCCACCAAGAGTGAGTTAAGCTTCTCAAGGAAATCCTAACCAAACATCAATATCAATTTCAAAAAATTATGTGAGGGGTGTTTGATACTGTTGCCGAACATTGTAAAGCTCTAGAGGACAACAAATTTTAAGGTTGCCCGGCCAAAAATCAGCTTGTATGTAAGCCTTTAATAAAACAGTGCTTTGTAGTGTGATAAAGAGATTACATGGGAAGCTGAAGCTCACAGTGGTACTCAAGTGTATGTAAATGCAGACTCTAATCTGTTTCCCCTCCGCATTAATAGGGTGTTTGGTTCTAGTTACAACAATATATGTTCGTAACAAAATTTGTTGTTAGGCAATTATTACAAAATATGTCTTGGCAGATAATTCTTTCTTGGACTAAAAAAAGGTGAGGTTTTCTTTTTCTTCTTTGTGGTGTCCCCACCTTTTACATGGTCCCACTCTTTCTGTCATTATATTTCCAACAAAAATGATAATTTTATCTCTCTAACTATATTTTACCATGAAAGTGAATAAATTTTTTTTTTTGCAACCAAACACCCCATAACTCACATCTTCCCACATAATTCAGCATCTCATGTACACGAAGGCTGCACAGCCACAAAAAACAGTGACAGAGTGACAGGAACCTGGAACCAGACTGCATACAATGAAAGGAAGAAGAAGAAAACGGAAGCAGCAAGTCTGGTGATATATAGGCGATAGAGACATTTCCATGGTGTTCAGAATGATTGTGCTTCACCAGGGTGACCAGCTCTATTATTCAGCAGAGGCTGGAGTGCCTTGACCACAATGCTCATATTGGGTCGGAAGTCAGCTTCGTACTGGAGACACAGCGCTGCAACAGCTGCCATCTGCCAGAGATGTGTAATAACATTAAACTTACAACGCATGGTAAAGTTGAAATGGTGTCGAACAAGAGCTAAGACGAAAATCTGGGGCTAAAAAACCTGCCCTAACTGTAGACCCTGACGCGCAAGTTGTATATATATGAAACATGCTAATTTATTGCACCTAGTTCATCCCAAACATGCTCTTAACACGGCTTCAGATATTGCCAATGGTAGCAGCCTCCGTAGTTTGATCTGGCATCCATGATATTAATGGCTACCGGCAGTGGGGAAACACATGATGAAATACTATATAATCTGGGGGTACAAGTAATTTTATGCAAAATCAAGTCACGGAAAAGAATTTTGAAGATTTTCCCGAGTATTAGTGTGAAAAATCTCAAAATCTAGGTATTGAGAAAACCAAGACCATGCCTATAAACATGAGAATACTCCATCTGGTATCCAATGTGGGACTAAGCCACTTAACACTCCTCCTTTTGGCCAGTCATCATTAGAGCCACGATAGGAATACACGGGGCAGTGTCGAGCGAAAATAAGAGTGGACCCACCGAAGGGACAGAGCCCTAAAAGCTCACTTACTTTGATGTCATGTGTAAAATCTCAAAACTTATGTATCGAGATAACTAGGACCAGGCCTATAAACATGGGAATACTCTCTCAGTATCCATTGTGGGACAATATCCATTGTGGGACTAAAGTCACTTAACAATTGGTGTATTAATCTTTATTTTCTCCAAACAGTCTCTTGGCTAGTACTCCAATGACATAGCCTTACACCACTAAGTTCATATATTGTCTAAAAGAAGTAAAAGAGTGACAATATCATCACCCTTCAACTCGTGATTAAATAAATCATCAAGAAAGTTTCTTCTCTTGTTTCTATTATTTGCTCCGTATCCTGTTTTTATTGTGGATGGCATTCGATTATATTTTGAGGTATGTACAAGAATCAGATAATCACCCAAGACAAAGTTAACAAGACTGGATCAATATTACAACATCAGACCACATTCCACTACTTCGATTTTCCATATTGATGTTTCGAAAATGCTCGTAGATGTTTCTTCTACATCTTCTTGTTTATCTGGATCCCCATAGATCTAGTATTTTATGAAATGCAGTAGAAAACAAACTTTTATTTTATCCTTCGTCCAAGGCAGTAGAAAACAATCATTCTGCTAAATCATTGAATGTGACTACAATTGAGATAAACAAGCCGCAACAAAATGTTAGGAGGATATTCCTTCTACTGCACATTGGTTACCTTCGCAACTGCATTGGATGGATATTCTCCTCCTAGTCTCGAGTCAACACATTGTTTAACCTTGTCTTCGCTAAGTCTAGGGGTTGCCTGAACATTACGTGAGAGTCTTATTAAGCACAGAAGAAAACTTACGTTATGTGAGGTTGTTAAACTTGAGCTGAGTAGCATATTGCAAGAGATCAAGGAGAAGTATGCAATCGTACCCAGGTAACAAGACTTTTGCTGTCCACGGGGCGAAGTAGGATCAACTGGCTTCCGGCCGGTTAGAAGCTCCAGGAGAACTACACCAAAACTGTACACATCACTTTTTGAACTAAGCTGTCCAGTCATTGCAAACCTGCAGATTCAAAACCACAACTTAATATTAGAAAAGAGGCCCAAGAGAAGCGAAGCATGGTCATTGTAAATTCTCAAGGTGACTTATTCATATACTTCAGAATAAGCTTGTACATTTATTATCCAGAACTTAATTTACCTGATTTTTCTCCAACTTCAACACCTCAACATTACATTCATGCATGATAACGGCATGTGCTTATCTCAAACTGAACTATATATATATAGGCGCACACCGGTGGTTATGGTTAATGCTTTGATGGCGAATAACTCTGGAGCATGATAACCAAAGGTTTTCCAAGAACACCAGTAGAATGAAGTTGAGCTGCCATAACTGGAGCTTGATTTGATTAATCAAAATCTGCAATCTTTGCCACATCATCATCAAAAATTAATAACGTTGAGGCTGCGCTTTCTCATGTAAGATACTCAAGACCTCTAGCAGCTCCCACAGCAATTTTCACCCGCTGTGCCCTTGACAATACAGCATCTGGTTGTGCTCCCTTTACACCTTTTCGACCTGTCAATGTTATTAAACCATGTTATGTTGCAGTATCATCACAGTATTTCTACCAATAGCTTCCTACCTGATTGAAGGTTACAGGTAACCGGGGTGCCACACCTTGCCTTGGGATTGCAATTTGTCATATTAACCACCTCAACAGTTGAGGAGGCTGTCACCTCAAATACAATAAATATACATTATTTAGTGTACTATATTCACACACAAATATACATATATGGAATGCAAAGTATGCAAAAACTATACCCAATTATTATTGGAAATCATCAACTTTTAGGAGTCAATATAACACAAATATGCATCATAAACATAAAGTACAAAATTCAAATATATATTAAATGTCTAAAGGCTGTAGTGGCCAGGAAGGCCCTGAGAAGAACCGTGGCATGTCACTTTGAAAGAAGGGCGAATAGAGACAGGGCATCTCCTTGGAAAATGCTCAATGACGCTACTTAGCTGCTGCATATCTACACAGAACAGTAGATAATGAATTGCAAGAAACCATAACTGAAGAGCATTTTGTGGAGTCAGGCATATTAACATCAACATGAAATGAAGCTTGAACATTTGATTTGAGTGGATGATGCCCGAAAGAAGAACAGGAGTGAGGAATGGTTGCCAATTGCCATGAAGTTGAAACCCATTCATTCTTTCAGCTTGGCAACAACCAGGATATATGCATGAGAAGAGGTACTATTTGAGGCTAACGGGGTGTTCGGTTGCATGATAATTTTTTGTATTCTTTTGTGATAAAAAATATATTAAAATAAAAAGTGATCCAACTCATGACATAAAATTATCATGTTGGGAGGGATGTGATAACAAAAAAGAGTTACCATCATTCATGGCCAAACAAAGTGGGGGATCATAAGAAAAAAAAAGAGAGGTGTGACCTAATTTTTTTGTTTAAGAAGAAAATCACTTTCAAAACATAAAATTGTCAAAGTTGTCGAGCACCACTTTTAACAAGTTTTCTTACAATTTTTAAAAATTAAAATAAAACCTCCACTGTCATGCAACCGAACACCCCCATAAGGTACAAAAAATGGATGGGGAACAGCACAGAATGGCCAAGAGAAATTGGATATTTAATGGCCAACAATTAAGCGATTCATATATTCGATATTGATGATTAGACTGCAACAAAACGAACGGGTATATTTTTTATAAAATAAATAGTTCAGTACATTATCGAGCGTTCTCAAAATTCTCGAAACACCCTCAGCATATGTCCAAATCACAGCCAGCGCCCACGTACGGAGGTCATGAATGGTGGAAGTACTGCGCGCCTACTGGCCTGCTCCACTTTTTTTTTTTTTGTTTGGGGTCGAAACCGTGCAAGTGTCCGATTACGCAAATACACATTCTTAGAGGGTGCAAGTGCCAACGACTGAGACATACGCACATGAAAGCATAGATCTGCCACTTAGTCAGGTTTTGATCAAAACGAATCAGATGTCATAGGACGGTGATGTAAATATGTGCCCGTCGCGCGAGCGCGGGCCTCCATCATGTGGAGCGGAACGACGACGATTCCCTCTCTCTCTCTCTCTCTCTCTCTCTCTCCTTCTGACGCTCTACCTCTCTCATCACTGCGCCTACCAGGACTGGTTTGCCTCTCAGAGCGCCTCCTCCTGCCCGTCCGCTACTTCTACTTCAGCGCTTTCTTGCTTCCCGCTCCAGGGGGCCTCCTTTGGCTCCTCGGATCGGTATCTCGGGCTCGACGGCTAGCCAACCAAGTTCGCGCGGGTAGAAAGGGCCGCTGCCTCTTCTCTGTGTCGGGTTCTGATTTTTGAGTTCTGCTTGAGCATGGTTTTAGTGCTTTCTACTTCTTGTTTCGAGATCTTGGAGTTGGAGTTGGAATTACTTGCTTTCGGATAGACTGGTTAAGCTCTGGTTGTCGGGATGTGATCGTCGAGGAATCCTGAGGTCCGGAGACTGAGCGAAAAGTTCGGGTCTCGGAGGTTTGCTGACATTCTTGGCTCTGATCGCGGATTGGCTGGGTTTTGGGACGGGTAGCACGGAGGAGGGATGTCGACAAGCGTTCGATCCACAAACTGCCACCCAATTTCCCCCTCTTTCCGTTTTTTCGACAGCGATGGCTGAGGACTGCCAAGGGCTGGCTTTACTTATGTGGCTTGCTGACTTTTGGATCCACGGGTTGGGTGTTGTGACTGTTGTCTTGTTCTTGGACTTGCTAGGGCCCCAGAATTTGATCTGATTAAAGTGGAGTCGTGGGCAAGGGCTTCGTGCATCTTCTCATACTTGGGGGCTTGTCTGGATTTTGATTAATCTTTAACTCGAAGGAGAGAAAGGCAGCACTTTTCCGCCGACGTTTTCGGAAATTTGCACTTACAATGGAAGCTAAACTCAATGGTGGTGTCCATCCCTTCTGCAAGTCAAGGCCCCCAGGAGTCGATAAATTTGGGAAGAGGAGCATGGAGTGGGATCTGAATGATTGGACGTGGGATAGTAATCTGCTTGTTGCCACTCCTGAAAATGCTGCTCCATCGGACTGCATGAACAAGCAGCTCTTCCCCGTTCCCGCTCTTGGTTCGCTTCCTAATTGCTCCCCATCCTACTCCGAGGAGTCCGGCTTTGGAATCAATATTCGGGGAAACTGCGAGCTGGAGAAGCGGAGGAGGGAGGTTCTGGTGGTGGATGAAGATAAGCCCGAAGATGAGGCGGCTTCCCTCACGTTGAAGCTTGGTGGGCGTGTTTATCCTTTCACGGACCATGCGGGAATCAGCGACATGGGGGAGAAAAATGGCAAAAAGAGTAAGGTGCAGGTTGGTGCCGTGTGCCAAGTAGACGGATGTGGTGCTGACTTGGGCGACGCAAAGGATTACCACCGGCGTCACAAGGTCTGCGAGATGCATGCTAAAGCAGGCAAGGCTCAAGTTCGAAATGCTTTGCAGCGGTTTTGTCAGCAATGCAGCAGGTTCGTGTTTCATTGTGTATTTCTGAATATTAGTTCTATCCAGTCAGAGTTGAAATGAGAAGCGGCCGATACTTCGACGCATCATGTACGCAAACCTTAGTTACTAATGTTTAATCATTCTTCGATGAGCGTCTCCCTTGTTCTCCTCCCTGGTAATAACACATTTCATCAGGTCAGGCAACGGATAAATGATGTATTGAACGGCAGTTTCTTCCCCATTTGGCCTAGCTTGATTTGATTCTCTAGTGGTATCCATACATCATAGGATCCTCATTCTTATCTGGTTTAGCGCAAATCAGCTTTGCGCCCATTTGGATCCATTCTAATTTATTCTCCACCAATAATTAAGTAAGAATGCACTCTCTCATAAGAGAATTCTGACTTGTTCCGAACCTTAGTATTTCACGTCAGAATGAATGGTTTGATCACAACAACCTTTTCCTCTGTATCTTTATACTATGAAGGCACATATTACTCTTCTTTTTTCTCAGTTCACAAACGTTGTGTTGCAACACTTTTGTTTTCTTAATCTTATTGTTCAACTGTCTGCTTATTTCTGTGTGATAGTCGGTACTCAGTAAGATAAAGGGTTCAGCTGGGGGATAATGTACTCGTGTGTAAGTTCTTCCTACCATATTATGGATGACTTTGAAGTACACATCATACAAGACATGCATTTTCTGATAAAAATGGCATGATACATTGACTGGATAACCTACGTGTAGCCTTGCAGCTTTAATTTTTTCTTCTGTAGTATTACTTTGTGTTTATCTTTTGTTCAAATGCTGAAACCTCCAAAGGAGAGACTAAAGAGAAACATATGCGACATTGATTCTGTCATCTTTAATTTTCTCTTATCTTTGTTTTGCAATATAGAGTGTATTTTCTTATCCAATGGTAACTGCTTGTGAGTTTCCCATTTCTTGCTCTGCTAGTTGCCGTTTTCTAGATTTGGCATCTGTTTTCTTGATGTCCTTCATGCATTTTAAGGCAGTTACTGCTGTAAGGATCTAAATCTTCTGTTTTGTTTTATTTTCTGGCCTATGAGAGATTTCTTATAGTTGTAGATGTATAGGTTTCACCTTCTACAAGAATTTGATGAAGGAAAAAGAAGCTGTCGTCGTCGACTGGCCGGCCACAACAAGCGGAGGAGGAAAACTCAACCTGATTCTGTTTCCAATGTCATGTCACTGATCGATGACCATTCCAGCAGCTATCTATTGACAAGTCTACTAAGAATTCTCACCAACTTACCTTGTAAGTTTCGTATCTTTACATCTTCTTAGCTTACACTTTTTATGGATACTTAACTATCATATTATACCTATGTATTCAAAGGCATGAGGCAAGAGACCCCGTGCCTCATCCCCCTTCACCTCCAATGATGGAGGCAAGCCCTCCGCGGGATCCATGGCACTGTGGCATTCTTCCCTGCTCTATTGGGGTTGGGAAGAAGCACCTGCCGGGACCATCAGGACCCCGTAGGGGCATAAGTCAACGGATCTGGTGACTTTAAGTTGTATTGGGTCTGGATAGACCTGATACTACTGGATCTGGTGAGTAACTGGGTCCTGATGGACCCGGTAGGGCCCTGTCAGATAGGGCAGGGAAGAATGCTTGCACAGGTGGTCACCAAGGCAACTAAGGTGCTTGTCTCAGATAACATAGTATTATACAATTTTTTATCATTGCTCACCCTCAACTTTTTTTACTGTTTCTTTGGAAGGTGGTTGGTTCCACAATTTTATGTACTTCTCGTTGTTTGCTTCATCCTGAAAGTGAGTATTATCTTTTTTTAGGTTAAGGATTTTCTCCAAGGTACTACATCACGGTTCCTATTTTTAAGGGTTTTATCCAAGTTGTTTAACATCATGTCCCCCTTTTAGGAATTGCTTATTATCTATATCTTGCAAGTTAGCAAAATTCTGCCTAGGTAAAGGAAGCTTGCCCTCTTACTTGCTATTATGGAGTTCTTTAGCCACATGCACAAGGGAGAATGCATAGCTTGCTAATAATGGCAATTTAACAGGAGAAATCATTATGCTGGCAAGGTGGATGCCAGTGGTCACTAGAGGAATTGCCATTCTCAGATATTGTGTCACAACCAGAAGTGATATGTTAATCTCTGTTGTTGTGGATAGTGTGTAGAACATTGAACAAAACTACTAACTTGCAGATGCAATGGGCTTAGTCTTTCTTGATTGAAATGGCAATGTTGGTGTTATGAATGCAACGATGTCTAGTCACTGCAATGAAGCACAGGGCACATGTTCTGAACCATATAACCTCTATTGGTTAATCTAACAAGAGAAAAATGTTGCAGCTTACACTATTGGTGATGACTTGGGATGCTTAACCTAAAGAAGTAGGCGTAGAGCACTTACACATGCATATCTTCAACATATGCTGGCTATCAGTAATCTAACCTTTGTTCAACTCCAAATATTATTTTGCCATGGGTAGCAGCCCTCTCATCTCCAGAGTCTATGGACTTCAAATTGATGGGATTCTAACCATACTGTATGTATGGAGGATGAATTAGGGAAGACCCGGTACTACTAATTGGACCCAATCGACACCGACATCAAATTATATTATTTAGTAGTATTAGGGTCTTATCTATTTAGAGTCTTATGTTAGGAGTGTCAAAGTTTATCAGGAGTTTAAATATATATATATATGTATTAGAGTCAGAATAGGGTATAAATTAAATATGCCAAGTGTAGGATATATTTCTACATAGATGGGACTTTTGGGGTTTTCTTCAAGTTTTGTAAATGAAAGTCTATTTAAGACCCCTAAATAAATAAATAAATAAATAAATAAATATCAGAGCCAAAATATGGTATAAATTTAAATATGTTAAGTATAGGATACAATTGTACTTAGATGGGATTTTTGGGCTTTTCTTCAAGGTTTGTAAGTGAGAATCTATATATGACTCTCACCCCCCAATGTATCAACATGTTCAATTGAAATATAAATCATGTCTCCTCTCCCTCAGTCCTCTTCTCTCTCTCTCTCTCTCTCTCTCTCTCTCTCTCTCTCTCTTCCCCATCTTCCTCTCGGCTCTCCTCTTCTCGGTCCTCCTCCTCCTCCTCCTTCCTCCAACCCTCTTGGTTCTTCTTCTCCTCCCAGTTCTTCTTTTTCTTCTTCTAACTCTCCCATCTGTTCCTCTTCTTGGGTTCAGGCCAGTTCAGACCTGTTCTGACCATTTTTGGCCCATTTAGTGCATTTCAGGCTGGTTCAGTTCGGTTGGGTCCAGTTTAGGATGGTTCAAGCTTGGTTCAGGCTGATTCATGACAGTTCAGCTTGGTCCAGGCCCAGTTCAACCTGGTTTCAGGGCCAGTTCAATGCCCCTTCAACCAGTTCAGACTGATTTGTGCACTTGAGGGCCAGTTCAGCAACTTTCACCTCGATTCAGTGGGTTTTTATCCCAGTACAGCTGGTTTTTGGACTGGTTCAGGTTCAGTTTGCCCTAATTCGGTCCAGTCAACTTTATGACAACGTTCCTGTGATAAGTTTGTGCCACCTATCACGTACAGATAGCAGTGTCTTCATTTTTGTCCTGCATCACAAATCCTTCTCATTATTTTGGGGACATTGTGAAAAAGTTGTCTTAGATACAGGTTTCAAGACTATTACGTGACATCCTTCCATTGCATCAATTTATATGCCCTATTTTACATAATTTCAGAGTCAATTTTGAAGAATGATAACTTTCTAAGAGGCATTTTATTCATAGTTAGATTGAAAATTCATACGGCAGATCCTAAATAATGTGAGCTTGAAGCTTCTTTGAGTTGATTGGATTCTTATAGTTAACCTAATACAAAGTCAACACTGTATTCTCATTTGTGATGCATAGACTCTCCCTTCTCTACCCTTTTATTGTTGTTCGTCTGTTCTCCTTTATTTTTAGTATTACAAATGCATTTTTACCTTTCAATGCTGATTAAGTTGAAGGCTTAGAGTTGCCAATTACTAATGTTAACAGCATCAACTGTGTACACCACCTACTCAACATGGTCTCCCTAAAATAACATAGGTGACACTCTTTCCTATGCATTGCCAAGGGTCTTTAAGGATCAAATCTCTTCTGAGAAACATCAAAATTGGCCTGTCACAAGAATTTGTATGGAAAAAATTGACCATCTTTCCAGAGGAACTGCAATTACTAGCCAATCTACATGGCGACCCTACATTGTACAGAGTGAAACCATGCATATGCTTTAGGTACATATGATATGCGGGCATGCAAAACCCATGATTTCTGTGCAAAGTGGTGATTACTTAACTCGATCCGTAGTCCCAAATTATTTGGGGCTAGCCATATGGATTCTCTTCCTTCACTCACGTCGATTTTGCTTTACTTTTTCAGAAATATTTAAATCATTCAAATCATATTGAATTATCCTCCTCCAAGTTAACTTAGGTCCACATGTCCTTTTTATTTTTATTATTTTAATATTTTTTACATTTTTTATTGGAATCTTCTTAGATCTACATTTAATATGCCCAAATCATCTCAATATACATTCTTTCAATTGTGTACCATTGACGCTACTCTTATATTTTCTCTAATATATTCATTTCTTATTCTATCTAATCTAGTATGACCACTCATCCATTTTATCATTTTCATTTTAGCAACACTTATTTAGAATCATGTTTTTCTTTTATTGTCCAACATTCACTACCATACAACATTGTAGGTCTTACTATGATGCAAGAGATTTCTTTAATACCAACTGATGATTACACTGCCTCAAATTTGAACTCTCAATCAGATCATCTCCCCTGTTCACTTTTCCTTCTTGGTTTTGTTTCTGACTTACTATGATGCAAGATAAATCCAATCTTTTGAGGACTGAATATCTTCTCTAATGCTTTTTCTTCAAATCTCAAACCCATTTCTATTTTCATGGTGCATTCTTGTCAACTATAATTCCTTGGACTGTTTCACCTCAGGAGCTTTCATTACTCAAAGTTGAAGGAGGTGATGTTGCTTGGCGTGTGATGCCATATTCAATATGAGTGGTTAGTTTGTTTACGGTTCTTTTCATACAGTAGCCATAGATGTTTGAAGAAATCCTTATGTATACCTGACGGACACCCTAGGAATAATGTTGGTAAACTATTGGGCTGTTGGCTGTTATTACCTGGGATAAGAACCTGCATTTGAGTATATATTAATTTATAACCCTATAAACAAAAACAAACTAAAATTGCTTTGTTGGATGGGTTGCCCATACGAGTGTCTATTTCCTATTGGTCTCCCCTCGAAGCTCAAACCCCTTGGTGTTTGGGTACCTTATTTTTTATTTTCTCTGTTGTATAAAATACTTAGTAGTACCATTACTGTTATGTCACATGGTCAGATGACACACTTGGATCCTTGATCCTTCACAACTTTGTATTTGACCACATGGGCAACCTGTTTGTTGCATGTTCTCACCCAATTGTAACTATGTTAGACTTTCCTTGATGGGAGTGGAGAGGGCATGGAAAAGAGTTGTTGGGGGAAGACTTCTTGAGAATTGTGGAAGATCCTGAGTTTCTGACAATGGATTGTGTATTAAATATTTCGGATGGAGTGGTTGGAAAGGAAGAGAACATGAAAGAAGGGGTACGACATAGGTGCAACAATGGAGTCCTTCAATAGTGGTGCTGGACAATACAATTTGCCTTAATATAAGAGAAGTTAAAGAAGGGGTAAGAAATAGGTGCAACAATGGAGTCCTTCAATAGTGGTGCTGGACAATACAATTTGCCTTAATAGAAGAAGGAAAAGAAACAAACAGGAAAAAGTATTGACTGTGGAAGGGACAGACTGCAAACTTGAAGAGTTTCAGAAACTTTGGGTTTTGCCACATAGGTTGGTGATGTATGCATAGTTGAGAAATTAAAAGGAGACCTTAATTCTTGTTTCTTAAAAGTCTGAAGAGGTAGGCCCTGAAAATATTTTTAAAGTATAAAAGCAAAGTAAAAGATAATCTTATTTAAGAGGATTTAACATTTTTATTAAACAATTTGTTCCTAAAATATGCTTCACATAAAAATGTTTAGTAAATACGCTACATTCTAAGCAAGGAATTTCAAAGTGGGATCAGGGTCGGGATCAGACTGGCAAGGTCAGCTGATCTGAGGGAAGACAAACCAATCCGGGCCAGATTAATGCTTTAAAAAAATCCGAAAAAATCAGATTTAAGTGGAAAGTTGGTCTGAATTGATCCTCTGTGGAGTATGGAGCCACAAGCCGAATATGGAGGGATCATGTGGTGACTACCCTTTACTTCCAGGAGTGGTTGATCCTGCTGAGATCAGCCAGTTCAGATTGATCTGACTGAGTTGAGCCAGATCCTGGCCGAATTCAACTCCATGATTGGCCACTTTTGCAATCCATGGTTCTTAGATATTCTTTGTTGTGATTATTCATAAAATTATTCAAAGAATATGCATTATTCATGACAAACAAGCAATCAGAAAGTATATATAATCTTGATAAGAGAACTTGAGGAAGAGTATATGTGACCTATTTTTCTCTACAACGAAGAGTGCATAATTGCTTATTTTATGAAATTGCAGCTGATTGTTCCTGGCAAGTAAAAGATCAGGAGCTTTTGTCTCACCTTCTGAAGAATCTTGGAAGCCGTGCATGTTCACCTGACATAAATACCTTACCTGGGATCCTTCAAGCATCTCAAGAACAATGTAGAATCGAAACTTCTGCTGGACCTTCAGAAGTGGCACATGCATTGACTTCAAAAGCTGTTACTGTTCAACAATCTTTAGCAAGTCCTGGTGCTAAAACAAATTATGCTAATGAATTTCAGTGCTCCATCTCCAGGCCACCCGATCAGCCTTCTTGTGTTCCTGTGGTTTCAGCAGAGATACCATGTGGAAGGACTACTGTGAAAATGTCTCCAGGTAAAAGTGCACAGTTATTTCTGTATGATTCACATAGCTTGTGATGTTGTGTAATGATGTGCCTACACTAGCTTTTCTTCTCATTGAAAATAGTTCCGTGCACAGGTTCAGCTCTTGAGAGAGTTAGATTCCGGAGTTTTGATCTGAATGATGTCTATGATGATGGACATTATAGAATGAAGGATCATGAAAATTTAGGTACACATGAAAGTCAGCCTGGGCCACCTGGTTCTCTTCATCATCCTTCATGGATGCAACAGAACTCTCTCAAGGCTAGCCCATCACCACCAAGCGGCAACTCTGATTCAGCATCTGCGCAGTCACAGTCAACTTTCAATGGCGGAGACGCTAAGGTACTTTCAGGCTACATGTTTTGCTCATTTTTCCTGGATCAGTTTTGCAGGATAAGCCAATGCGTATCAGGGTCATTAGTTGTTGATCCAAGGCCGATTTGAACTGATTCTGGCTGATTCCAGGCTGATCGGATCGGAATAAACACTAATGTGTCCCGATTACGTTCCTGCAGACCTTGGGTTTAGATTCTTCAGAAGCTTAATTTCACACAAAATAGGAGGCTTGTGCTTCTCCTGTGTGGGGTTTTGAATCAAGGACAATGAAATTTCGGTTATGTTGGTTAATGCAGACTGCAGAGTAGCTATATACCACACTCAGTTTCTTGTCTTGTTGTCCTCATGTAAGGAATACCTAGTACCATGGTGTTCCTTCTGTTAGATTTGATATTGAATCAAACGTTATCCATGCTAGTGCTATGATGCTATCTACTGGATATGGAGTTCCGTAAATAAGCAGTTGCTTTTAATTCATTTATTTTGCATATCTTTGGGATACATTGATGCGACGTGAAGACGCCATCTATATATGTGACAACTGGCCCAAACAAGTCACCAAATAGCTGTCATATACCTGACCGGACCAAAATAGGGGCAAGCCGAGCTTAAACCACTCTAAAATCCACTGAACCGAGTTGAAAATACACTGAACCCAGCCTGAAAATGTTGAACTGGTTTGAAAAGCAACTGAAATAAGCTGAACCGGTCAAAAGGGTGCTGAACAGGCCTCGAACCAGGCCTAAACCATACTAAACCAGGCTTGGGAGAACTGAACTGGTCTGTTGACTCTGTTCTGCTGCTGAGGTGGTCAACACCAGCTGGCCGAACCGGCACCTGTGTGAGCGGGCTGCGGTTGACTGTCTGGGGGGGTCGTGGCACCTCCAAAGGGCACTCAACAGTGACTGATGTCATCTCAGTACCCGACAAAACAATGGGGAGGGCTTCTTTGTATTGTCGGATCCGCATCATTGTTGGACGGGTGGAGCTGGCAAGGCAGGTGGCGGTGGCGTGGTCAACATCCTCGCATGGCATGGTAGAGAGGTGTTAACGGGGCGGGAAGGCCCACAGTGGTCCACGCCACCGGCTTTGTCGACTTCTCCATTCGTTGCCACCGGCTTCGTCTTCTTCTTCTGACCTTCCAGCTTCCGGAGGTCAGGCAGCACGCAGCAGGGAAGAACAGGGGCAGTCAGCATTGACGGTAGATGGTCTTGCGGGGAAAGGAGATCCGGAAGGGGTCGGAGAGGGTGGGGCTTTGGACATGATTCAAAAGAAGATGGAGTTCCAGGGCTGGAGAGGGTGGAGCAATGAAGATGATCCGGAAGAAGATGGAGGCTCTAGTGATGTTCTTCCAAAAGTCGCTGGGCCCCCATTGGTTTTGGTCCTTTTGGAAACGGTGGGAGGTGTGGGGTTTTGGCATGTGGCTTCCTAGGAAGGGAGTCTCCTTGCCGGAAGGGGTTTCAGTCGGTGGAGAGAAACAAGAACTGGATCTAAACCAAGGTGGTGACTGAGGCTTTGTGCCAGGAAGGAGACGACAAGGGACCAGATTGTCTCCGGAGGTGTAGAGGAGATGAATACCTTCATGGGGAGGGGTGAGGGGAGATGCCGGGGCACCTTGCGGGTGATGTTTACTGACTGGAGGAGTAAGGGTGGACCACTAGCCAGAACCGGGCCCTCTTGTGCGCATTGTTTACGGAATCGGTGGAATCGGACCGATTCCGACCGATTCCTGAATCGGATCGGTGGATTCCATGCGGAAGGACCGATTCCGGCATGAATTCCGCGGAATCGGTCGGAATCGGTCGGAATTGGTCCGGAATCGGTCCGGAATCGGAATCGGAATCGGAATCGGATCATTTTTTTTCTTTTTTTGCTATTCCAATCGGATCGGTCAGAATCGGCCAGAATCGGTCCGAATCGGCCGGAATCGGTCCGGAATCGGATCGGAATCGGAATCGGAATCGGATCGTTTTTTTTTTTTTTGCTTTTTTTTCTTACCGATTCTGGATCGATTTTCTTCCATTGAATCGGTCGGAATCGGTCCGATCCGATCTGATCCGGATCGGATCGGTACCCACCGATCCCGATTCCGATTCCGATCCCGCGATCCTTGCTTGTGCGTGGGTCGGTTCAGGTCAGTTTAGAGCAAAAAAAATTTAAACCAAACGAAACCAAACCCACTTGTCAACCAGACCCGAACTGAACCAATCCAATTTAGGTTGGTTCGGGTTAAACCGAAAGAAACCAATATTTAATATATATAATACTAGTTAATAATTAAAATAATTTATAATAGTATTTCTTATCAAAATATTTAAATTAATTTTAAATTTTAAACACCAAAGGCATTACCTTGGACAGACATTGGAATGAGCTGAGCTTGCCTTGGGATTCTTTTAAAGGATTTAGCCAAGTGGTTGAAGAAACAACCACTGATATGGGACTAAAGGTGCGGTTTACAGCCGGCAGCATCCGTGGCAACATATGGCCATATGGTTTAATTTCATGTCGGACATGGCAGGAGAATTGGCTACCTTATATACCATCTGGCTGCTGCCTTAGCCAAAGAAGAAAAGCATATAGGCTCAGCGCAATCCCACTTACGAAGGGCCTAATTCGGGTTGCGGTTTGGGTTTGTTTATTTTGGGGTTCACATTTTTTGAACCTGGTCGACTTGATGGCAGTCTTCAACTTGAATCAACCTGACAATTTCGGGTTGGTCCAGTTTGGGTTGTCGGGTTAACCCGAATAGTGCACACCCCTACCTCTGGTTGATGTCGGGGATGAACAATGAGATTAAGAGCTATAGACTTGGGAGAACAAAAATTGGAATATATTCCTTCATTCGTCATATTCTTCATCATCATCATTTGGCTACAGTAAATCTTATATAGAGGCCTCATTGACATATTAATCAAAATACCCTATTGATGATCTAATCATCAATTAACCCCTAGGTATTAAAGGAAAAACATGAAAATTTGCATAAATAAAATCTAGACCCTACTAATTAGAAATACGGCATCGTCCCAAACTTTGAATGGCCATGTCACTGATTTTCTCGTTTGTTGGGTTTGACTTGGTCCTCATCGTTAGCCATCTAGCCAGTGTGGGGTTGTGGCACCTCCTGAGGGCGCTCAATGGGTTCTGAGGTTGCCCTGATACCCAACAAAACAGTGGGGAGGGCTTCTTTGTCTCGTCGGATCCACTTTGTCATAGGATGGTAGGGCAGAGCTGGCCACGTATATGGGGGCAGCATGGTCGATGGCCTCGCATGGCGCAGCAGAGAGGAGGTGTCGGACTGGTCGGGAAGGCCCACGGTGGCCCTCAGCACTGGCTCCGTTGACTTCTCCGTTCATTGCATCTTATTCTTCTTTAACCTTCTGGATGTCAGGGAGCAGGGGACAACGGGGGCGGTCGGCATTGATGGCGGATGGTCTCATGGTGAAGGGAGATTCAGAAGGGGCCAGAGAGGATGGGGTGGTGGAGATGATCCGGAAGAAGATAGAGGCTTTGACGATGTTCTTCCAACAGTCGCGGGGTTCCCATTTGTTATAAAAACAGCAAGATGTGCGGGTTCCAGCAGGTGGCTTTCCAGGATGGGAGTTTACTTGCCGAAAGAGCTTTTAGATCTATCAGTGGAGAGAAACAAAGATTTGGATCTAACCCGGGATGTTGACTGAGGCTTCGCATTGGGAAGGAGACGACAAGGGACCAGATTGTCTTCGGAGATGTAGAGGAGACGAAAACCTCCACTAGGAGGGGTGAGGGGAGAAGCCAAGCAACCACATGGGTGAGGCTTACCGACCGGAGGAGTGTGGGTGGGGTGCCGGCCACTACCGGACCCTTTAGTTGTTGTCAACGTCGGGGACGAATAGAGAGAGAGAGAGAGAGAGAGAGAGAGAGAATCAGGAGAATAGGAATTGGGAACTATTTCTTCATTTCATTGTATTCATCATTGTCATTGTCATCATTTGGCTATAGCAAGCCTTATATAGAGGCTTTATTGACGTATTATCCAAAAGACCCTATTGATGATCTAATCATCAATTAGTCCTCAAGTATTAAATAAAAAGCATGAAAATTTGCAAAAATAAAATCTAGAACCTGCTAATTACAAACATGCCCTTGTCTCAAACTACGAATGGACACATCACTAATTTTTTGGTCCGTCAGGACTGACTCGGTCCTCAACATACATTGTGAATGCCCTGATCATGAATTTACAGGGAGAAAGCATATGATGCTTCAATTTGTTAATCTGAGCTGATGTCCTTCATCAACAAGGGGTATAAGCATGTGTCACATGTAGACCAAAGTATATTGTAATATATCCCTTCAAATTCTCCCAATTTATTGTTTCTGCTTTTGCGACTCCAATGAGTGCTGCTGAACTTTACTTCCAAGAAGTAAAAGATGAGCAAATGATCTTTGTATCTGTCAGTGATGTTGCATTCTGAGCATGGATTGCATAATCAGCCAGATTGGATTGGAATCAACTGATTCTAGATTAGATTGGACCTTTTGATCTGATTTCAGCTGGCAGGACCGATCCAACCTGTTCTCCTGCCAACATCGACTGAATGCTGGATCGGGGCCAGAATCAGTCGAATCGGCTGATTCTGGCGATTTGTCATCGAAATCAGTCCCTCTGCTGTCACTGTGGTTGCCTTTTCCCTCTTAAAGTCATAGGATCCTGTGTTAAGTCCCCTTAGGGAAGGCTGCGGTGGCGGCCAATACGGCCCCCTTTTGGGGCCGAACTTGGCCCCAAAGGAATCCGATATAGGCCCTGTTTATGTGATTTTTTTTTCATTTTTAGGAGTTTTAAAGATTTTTTTAGGGTTTTTTAAGAACCAATCTGGACCGATTCTGAATTAGTTTTCCTTCCAAAAAATTGGCTGGAATCGGCCGATCCGATCCAGAATGGAATCTATACTGGTTATGATTCCGAGTACACTAGATTTGTGGTTCTCAGCATTTCAAGATCTTCATGTTGATTGGTCAATGTCTTAATTCCAGAGTCGCACAGATCGTATGGTCTTTAAACTGTTCGGCAAAGACCCAAGCAATTTTCCTCTTGCTCTTCGAAGTCAGGTATCTTATAAACTCAAATTTCCTGCTTTCGTTTCATGAATCTTACAGTTGAAAGTTTATCTTCTTTTCCCTCCGGCAAAGTTTGACTGCATTTTTCTAATTTTCAGATCCTTGATTGGTTATCCAACAGTCCTACTGATATTGAAGGCTACATCAGACCTGGCTGTGTCATTCTCACAGTTTATCTTCGATTACCACAAACCAAATGGGAAGAGGTTTGCTTTTCTGAAAGAGTTGAATTACTTGACTGGGATTCACAAAATGTTAGCTTCTTCTTACAGGCTTTGGGTTCTTATTTGCTAGATTTACCACAATCTAAGACGTAGCCTGGAAAGACTTATAGATGTTGATGGAGATGATTTCTGGGGATCCGGCTGGTTATTTGCAAGGATAAATAACCAGATAGCATTTATCTACGATGGTATTCCATTCTTATTCTTTAGTTATTTTCTAAATGGCATTAGTATTTAGGGAGCAAGAAAATTTGAACTAACTAGCAACTGTTTTTATGGCAGGTAGTGTTGTTTTAGATACATCCTTATTTGGTGAACATAACCATTGCCAAATATTGAGTGTTACACCTATAGCTGTCTCTGCTTCTGAGAGGGTTAATTTTACCATTAAAGGTGTCAATCTTGCCCAGTCCTCCGTCAGGTATGAGTTTATCTTATACTTGAAACTAGACTCATATGGACTTAGATAGTTATGACCTTTTCTTACCAGTAAGACAGGTTAGTATCTTATCTTTTCATGTGTGCAGGTTACTCTGTGCATTTGATGGCAAGTATTTGGTTCAGGAGACTACTAAATCTCTTGTCAGTAACACTAGTAATTCAACCGTATATGATGAGGATGCATGCTTTAAATTCTCCTGTTCTATCCCTAATGCAACAGGAAGAGGTTTCATTGAGGTTCTTGTTCTTGTCATGTTGCTCACCTGCACATGCAATCCTACACTCATATATGACATACTTTTGCTTATCGTCTATTGTTATTTGTCAGGTTGAGGATCATGGTCTAAGGAGCTCCTTCTTTCCATTCATAGTTGCTGAAAACGAAGTATCTTCTGAGATACGTAGTCTGGAGAGTGTTTTCAGTAATATCTATTCCAATGAGAATAATTATGACAGAGAACGTAGAATGAGAGCTAGAAGGGAGGCATTAGATTTTCTAAATGAAATAGGCTGGCTTCTTCGAAGAAGCCACTTAAGTTTCTCTTCAGAAAAGTGTGACTCTTGCATGAGCATCTGTCCTCCGGCACAGATTGCATGGCTTATCAAGTTTGCTATAGATCACAACTGGTGTGCTGTAGTCAAGAAACTTCTGGATGTCCTATTTAGTGGAGCTGTTAATATGGATGTCTCGATTGAGCTTGCATTGTCAGAAATGGCTTTGCTTCATAATGCTGTTCAGAAAAACCAAGTATCTGTCGTGAAACTTTTGTTGGAATACATGCCTCCTGATAATGTGGAGTTGTCACTACCCAAAATGACACCAATGAAACAAACTCAAAAAAGCCTCCTGTTCAGACCAGACGTCCTTGGTCCATTTGATGTAACACCTCTTCATATTGCAGCCAGTAGATGCAATGCTCAAAATGTACTGGATGCATTAACTGACGATCCTGGGCAGGTACATTCTTTGATGTTCATTAGAACATGATTTTGCAGCACTTTGTCTGGAATGACCTAATTTGGAATTTAAACCAGATGCTCGTCTTTTCTCAATGATACGATTTTTAAGTAGAAATTGCTCATTGTTTGGATCAGTTGAATTGATCTTAAATCGATGCATCTGGATCCCATCTTTAGCCAGTTCCATTTAAATTATGCTGAGCTATTGTTGGAACCAGTCTGACACTGAAATTAGTGCATTGGTTATTTTTCCAGGATACATCAAAGAACTATCAATGCTGCTATTGGGTGTATCCAGCATGATCCTTTTCTGTTTGTTTCTTTTGCCATGGTCTTCAATGCAGGTGAAATTGCTTGCTTTAGGTCAAGCACGGCCAAAACCATCTTGGGAAGAGTGCCAAATTTAGCGAGCTTGCTTAGGCACACTACATAGCTACTGCAAAACTATCCATGCCATCCTCAGGCCAAATGTTGTGTATAAAAAAACTAAACAGAATTTAGTTGATTAGTGTCGTCATTTTTTTCTTGGGAAAGTACACAACCCACCACATTGGAAAAGATTGAAACACCACTACTTGCTATTGTGAAGATGTCGAAATGGCTGTCCCACTCTCTACCTTCCAGCCACTTTAGCATCTATCATCTGTTCTCTTTCTCACGGTCATGCTTGCTATTCGCCTGTTCTTTTTGTGCATTAGGGTTCTCTAATGCATGCATGGCTCCACTAGAGCTCGTAGCACGTCTTAACTAGTTCACTGTGTATTTTGCACACTTGAACGTAAGCAAGGACAAAAAAATGTGCTCAAGCACGCACTCCGGATTGACCAATTTTCTAATACAGCCACATACAATCAAATTGTTACTTCCATACTTAGCTTGTCTGTAAAATGGTTATACCAACCAGCATCAGCTACCCATGCCTGAGGGGAGACCTGAGTTTGAGAGCATGCAGACTTGAACGCATACAGTCTAAAAAGGTTGGCCCTCCGGTTTTTGGAATGTGCTTGTAGTTGTAGTTTGACTATGCGCTTCTTGTGGAGCTCCACATCCATGTGCGCAGGCAAGTAAACCTATTAAGAAAAAACATTGGTGCAAACCACTTAATCGATTTACTGGCCTCATGTTTACTTTTAGGCTAGTTTTGCTGATGCACATGAAATTAGACATACTGAGTAGATATGTAGCATGCAGATTTTGCAGTGATCATTATCACCCTTCGGCTAAGTTTTCTGATGCACATGAAATTAGACATAACAAGTAGATATGTAGCATGCAGATTCTGCATTGATCTGTATTCAACTGGCAACCATGCAAAATCACATTTTACCCTTCCATGTTTGAGCTGAAATCCATGTTCTCTGTTTGATGCTTAGTCTCGTGCACCCTACCCAGGTGGGAATCAAAGCGTGGAAGAGTGCCCGTGACAGCTCCGGCTTCACTCCTGAAGATTATGCTTGTTCCAGGGGCTACAAGTCTTACATTCATCTAGTGCAGGAGAAGATAAACAAGAAATTGGGAGCAGAGCATGTAGTTGACGTCCGTGGAATTTCAGCCAGCTTAGATGTTGCCTTGGAGAAAAACAGCGGGTCGGTTTCCGGCAAAATCGTTGACGGCTTCCAGATTCTCAAGAGGGCGCCATCGCCATCTACATCTTGTAGGATCTGTGTTGCTCGGCGCCCATCTGGTGGTATTTACAGTAGAAATCTGGCATACAGGCCGGCGATGCTGACTCTGGTTGGTATCGCAGCAGTATGTGTATGCGTAGGCATACTACTGCACAGCCCCCCGGAGGTTTTCTCCGTCATTCCGCCATTCAGGTGGGAGTTGCTGGACTATGGGTATATATGATTTGCTGTTCCAGCTCTGAAATATTTAATCTTTTCAAACATTGGCAAGTTTCAAGGTGTATATGTTAAGTCGTGCAACGAACACAGCATCACCCCCAGAGTATTGGAAATGATATTATATCAATTTTGACGCTGATAATTCTCGTGTGGGTAACAAAATTGCATTACAAATCGTTTTGTTTATGCTGCAAGTTTCAAATTCCCTTTGTGACGACTTGTGTCGATATTATTTTCAATGATAGTGATGAAGATGTTTAATACTAGCATCAAACAAGCTGTTATATTTGAGTTGACTGAGGGTTTTTCCGCCCTTGCTTTATTCCTAATAGCAGGCGGCCAAGGATGAGTTCTCTTTTACTTCCGGAAGAGAATCCTGCCGGAATTTCACAACTACCGGTGACCATGGAATGCGGAGTTGCGACCCATACTTGACCCGGTCTCTACTCTATGACCCCGACCCCGTGATTATTTTAAAATTATTATTTTATTATTTTTTATTGGGACCTCGGCTGATCTCGACCCGACCCGACTCTCGACCCCGGCCAATTAAGGTTGATTTGGGTCCAACCGATCCAGTCTCGACTCTCGACTTCACCTACTTTGCCGGTAACATTATACCCATAAAGTGATGAAACCATGAAAGAACCAGATTGTTGCTTCTTCTTTTTTTTACTACAGATTGCTTCTTTGATTCTTCGTCTAGAACCTGATTCAGTGTCGGAAGATCTAGAACGTGATTAACGTCGGAAGATCCAGAGCTATCTTTTTTTTTTGAAATAAAGATCCAGAGCTATCACTCATCGTTGTTCCCCGGTTTTTCATCCGCTCATCAGCTTTACATCTGTTCTCGCGTGCTTTGGCGACGGAACGTTCCTCGTTCGTCATCTTGTTCGTCATGTCGTGTTGTGATCAACGGGTTACCCTGTTCCTTGTTCATTCCCATCGTCTACCTCGTATCCATACATACTTGATATGTTCGTCACTTAAAACGGGTTTGGTAACCATATTAAACATATTTATCATTATTAATTTAAAAACTAATATCAATACAAATTATCACAGGGTATTTAGCTGTTAATATTCGTTTTAAAATTTGCAGTGCAAGTAAGACGTTGATTGTAATATAAATTAAGACCCATGCATGCATGTCTCATCAATTTGCAAGAGTCTCTATATATAAATCGGAAAAAAAAATCGGTTTGGTCCGGTTTGGATTATTTTTTTCCAAATCGAATCATCCTTTCAAACCGAACCGAACAAAATCGAATCAATTCGGTTTGGTTTGATTTAAACCGAAAATAAATAAAAATACTTAAATTAATTATTTTTTACATATATATTAAAATTTAAGTTAAAAATAATGAAAATAAATATTATTTTATCATAAAACTTATAAAATATCATTTTTATTAATACTATAATAATTTTTTATATTTTTTTGATTAAATCGGTTTAAACGATTTGATTTGGTTTAAATCGGTTTGGAGATTTTCCAAACCGAACCAAATCGAACCGAATGGACTGGTTCAGTTTGATTTCTCGGTTTGAACCGTTTTGTGCCCACCCCTAGTGTTCGGAGAGTTTACGACTGTAATGATAAATGAGTACTAATCATGGAGTGAGAGTAGCGTCAACATGCGGATTGGTGTTATCTTTTCAATATATAAGATCAATACCATTTTTATTAAATACCGCGTTTATGACCATTATTTATTAAGGTTGTGTTGGATAGGAAGATCTTGCACGTGTCTTTTCTTTAACACTCCACAGACTTTAAATAGATATTTGATCAATATTAGAAGATTTTTAGCCGGATGCCTATTTTATTGTTGTTTATTATTCTTCAAAAAATTTAACACTTTTGAAAAAAAATGTCAGACATATAGATAAAAAATTGTGAAATAATCCTTTTGTCGCATACATATAATTATTTAGTTATGATGTGGAAAAATACGCATACGTATAATTATATTATAAATTATATAAATTAAAAATATTAAATATTTTGAAATGCAATTTTAATTTAATATTTTAAGTATTTTTATCATAATTAATTTAATTAAATGAGATGATATATATATAATCTAAGTCGCTACCTCACAGCCTAAAATCAGTAATTTTGGTCAAAATTGTGTGTTTGATCGAATAAAATTTTGGGAAATTAATTCCCAATCCATTTAAGAAATATGGTTTCATCTTTGATCCGTTGTTCACATTTTCTTGATCAACCGTTCAAAGTCGAAATTATTTATTATACCGACATGTTGATTGTATTTTATTTATAATGATAAAATATTATAATATACGAAACATAGAATTATTTTATATTTTTATATAGACATTTAAAAGTAATATATTTATTATTTATGGCTACAAATATTGATACATTTTAAATAGAAGTTAATATATTTTATTTGTATCAATATTTACATGTGATATTAATTAATAAATATTTATTTATCACTAGTAAATATCACTATATTTGGAGAGAAAAATATTACATTTGACTCATGTCAAGATTTAAATATCGTAAAAAAATAAGTTTGTGATTATTTATTCTTGTGTATTTATCAAATATAAATTCATATTTTATCAAATAACACAATTAAAATTTCGATGTTTTTAAATAATTGATTCAATAGGCGATCGAATATCCTATTCATTTATACAAAACTGGTTGAATAGTTTATCTATACTATAATAATAAATCTTTGAGGTTTTTGATTTTTTTTCAAGGATATTATCTATTTTATCAGGCTACTGAGAAGAAAACAGCCTCAAAGATTAGGTATGTTTAGATCACGTACGGTTCATAATCTATCTGGGAAATAAAACCAACGGCAAAAGTTAATTAGGAAAAACGAGACTAAAAAAAGATAGTTTACCTATGTTTTAATGTCTCACGGTTGGTTGTTTGTCGTTGGTTTTGGATCGGGAATACAAGAAATTAGAAAAATGGGATATCCTGTTAAATTGGATTGTTGACCGGACCCATCGTTACAGCAGACCCGTTGAAATGGATGGCGTATTAATTTCTCCTGACATTTACGATACGTTACTTTAGGAAATATATTTTAAAAAGGTGTTCAAACAATGTCTCCCGGAGGAGGTTGGCGCGGCGAGGACGAGAGAAAGAGCGTGGGCGCCGGCGGGACGCGGTCGCCGGGGCAGTTTTGTAGAGAGAGGGAGGCAGCGTTATCAACGACGATAATTTTGTTGTCAGCGCTCGACGACGTCGGAAGCTCCACGCGAAAGGAGGACTGCGAACTCCAGAGCCTACTCGCGTCGGCTCTGTTTTGGCAAGAGCGACCAAAAAAACTCGCTGTCCCCGCCGACGGGTCGACGGAAGAAGGCGGCGGCGGCGTCGTCGTCTATTTCCACTCTCCGGCAGAGCTCCACGCGAAAGGAGGAGTGCGGAGCGAACAAGAAACCAAGAAACCTCGCCGCGCTGCTGCGAGACCGCCAAACCGCAGATCATCGGCGGATGGATCGTCGAGACGAAGTAGACGACGGCGGGTCCCCGCCGGCGGGGTCGACGGAAGAAGGCGGCGTAATGGCGGCGGCGGCGTCGTCGTCCGGACTACGTACTTCCACTCCCCGACAGAGCTCCACGCGAAAGGAGGAGTGCGGACTTCAGAGCGTACCCGCGTCAGCTCTGTTTTGTCAACAAGAGCGACCAAGAAACCTCGCCGCGCTACTGCGAGACCGCCAAACCGCAGATCATCGGCGGATGGACGTTCTGGACGACGGCGGATCCCCGCCGGCGGGGTCGACGGAAGAAGGCGGCGTAATGGCGGCAGCGGCGTCGTCGTCCGAACTACGTACTTCCACTCCCCGACAGAGCTCCGGCGACATCTTGTCGGTGGGAGACCACCACGACGACAACGAACGGAAGAAGAAGCTGCAAATGGATATCACGAGGCTTGGAGCTACTGAGAGACGTCTCTTCATCAATGATCTCATCAAACACGTCGAGGAGGATAATCTTCGACTGCTGCAGAAGCAAAGGGAAAGGATGGAACGGTAAGATGACTTTACTTGAATAATCTTCGGTTGTAGAAATCTTCTTGTATTATTTTTTTTTTCAAATTATTCTGTATTTTATTTAGTTTGTTCTTGAAACACATCTGATAGTTTTGCTTTTAGTCATACCAAGTATCTAATATCACGACGTATGAGTTCTATTGCATGGACCGGATGTTGAGATTTCTCTCGAATAAAGTGTGCACAAATGTTTATGACTTCTGTAAGTAACATGCAGGATAAACTTGAAATTGTCAACCATTGAGGTGGAGTACAAAAATTTATCTGTTGAAGCAGAATGCAGAGTCATCGAAAGGAAGCCTCTACCAACTCTGTGGAACACTGCAAAAAGTTTATTTTTTGTAAGTTTCTTGTTCTTCATTTACAGCTTGGATTCAGGATATCATCATTAAACTATAGACAAAGAGTCTTTCTAAGATGCTGAAATGTACCCTCTCGAGAGCCCAAAATATTTCCCCTGTGATTTGAGTTTTCGTTTTTAAAACTTTGTGTATCTTTTCACTGAACAGGGCATCGCGAGGATTGCAAGCGTGAAGGCTGAAGCAACGAACGTCACAATCGTAAAAGATGTCAGCGGTATCATCAAACCATCCAGGAAAGAGTAATATATGAATATGAGTAGAATCATTCTAACATCTCTCTTTCTCTCTCCTTAGTATATATACAAAAGAAGTTTTGATCTTGACAGTTGGTACTGTTTTGGTTGCAGGATGACTTTACTGCTTGGACCTCCAGGTTGTGGGAAGACCACCTTCCTGTTGGCACTTGCAGGGAAACTTGACACATCTCTTAAGGTTCAATTCTTCCTACTTCTATACATAGCAACATAATCAAACAATAACACATGTTTAGACTTTGTAATTTCTACAAAGTTTTTAACGGAACAAGAATATTTTGGTTTAACATCAAAATTATTACTTGCCTCGTTCATCCCCGATCCTGAGGATATATGTGATTTTTTGTTTGCAGGTTACGGGGGAAGTTTCCTACAATGGCTTCAAGTTAGATGAATTTGTTCCAGGGAAGACGTCTGCCTATGTTAGCCAGTATGATCTTCACATACCTGAGATGACGGTGAGGGAAACTCTTGATTGCTCAGCACGTTTTCAGGGTGTTGGAAGCAGAGCAGGTAATCTTTGATTATCTTTGTATTTTATAAATGTGATGAACACAAAATATTGAATAAAACCGCGTGGTGAAGAAATTATGAAGGAAATCATTAAAAGAGAGAAGCAAGCAGGCATTGTCCCCGACTATGACATAGACGCCTACATGAAGGTTAGGCAATATCCAAGTGGTTCACGACATATCTTGAACAATATTTAGTTTTTTTTATCTGGATAATGTGATTTTTATCTTGAGATGCTTGAATAAACAGCATATATGAACTCGATCTGTACTTCTGACAGTTAGCATCAACTCTACTCGTTATATTGTCACAGGCAATTTCTGTGGAAGGATTAGAAAGTAGCCTGCAAACGGACTACATTTTGAAGGTAGCGTTCTTTCTCAGAAAGATATCCACAACGTGAGAAACTTGTCATCTCTAAGGATGAAGTTGATGTTTTACATAAATTTCAATTATTTGATCTTGAAAAAGAAAAGAGGAGAAATGTGTTCCCTGTTTACTGCATAGTTGCCAATCTCATCTTGTTCTTTGTCACATTTTCCTATTGGATTGCCCCTACGCTAATAATTCTAATGTCGCGTCTCAAAATTTTAAAATGAAAATTTAATTTTAGAGACAGCCTGGCAAAACTCTTAAGATAAAGGTCTTGACTAACTCAGTTGGAATGCAAATTATTAGGCAGGTTAACCAAAGACTATCCTTGATATGGAGGGATATGAGTACCAGCCAGTTCCCATTTTCTCTCTGGTAGACTGGTACAGGGCAGATGGGATGGGATTGATCACCAAGAACCGGTGATAAATCAATCCAATATTGAATGGATATCATGAAAAACTAACTGATTAAAACGTTCATGGAATCTTAAAAATGATTCATCTTCACATGGAACTTGTTTGCAATCATATGCCAGAATTACAGCAAACAGGTGACAATCAATATACTACAAGTTACAACACATGTTTCTTGAAAATGCAAGAACCTGGATCGCCAGCATTGAAACTCTTAAAGGTTGTAGAATCAGAATTTTAGAAAACTTGGCTTCATCCAACATGATTGATGCTTAATGGCCTGCAAGACTGAAACAAAGGTAGTTTTGATATTGATATTACACACATCATAATTAAAAATGATAATATCCAACATCAAAAGTAATATTGATATAGGGGACAAATATCATAAATAAACAAGGCCTGAACTATCGAGGGTTGAGTTATGGAAGCCAGCTTCACAGTATTCTTGTGTTGTACTATTCAAATTGTTTGTCGACATACAGGATGAAATATTTTTTATCCATACACATGCTTGGCTCCCTTTTTCTTATATTCTTTACATTGAGGTAACACAATAATTTATTGGGACAATCTGGTTTCAATCAGATCATGGGCCTGGATATATGTGCGGACACAATGGTTGGTGATGCCATGAGAAGAGGGATCTCAGGTGGACAAAAGAAAAGACTGACTACAGGTAATCATGCTGGGTCCTTAATGCATGATAGAAAAGTATGGGTGATCTTTGGGTGAATGTTGGTGTATTGTGCAAATAGAGAGCTTGAATATACGTCCATCTATCTGATCTTGTTCTCTTTCATACATGATTACAATGTATATGTTTTAGGAGAGATGATGGTGGGATCAACAAAAGCACTTTTCATGGATGAAATATCAACTGGTCTAGATAGTTCAACAACATTCCAAACAGTGAAGTGCCTTCAGCAAATTACTCATATCACTGAGGCCACTTTGCTTGTTTCACTTCTTCAACCTGCACCGGAGACATACGAGTTGTTTGATGATGTCATCTTAATGGCAGAAGGAAAGATTGTGTACCATGGTCCCCGTGAAGACGCACTTGAGTTTTTTGAAGCATGTGGTTTCAGATGCCCAGAGAGAAAAGGAGTAGCGGACTTCCTACAAGAGGTGTATATTTTTTAATATATATTATCCATAATATATATCCATGCAATATTAATTAAATTAACTCTTCTGAATATTTTCAGGTATTATCCATAAAGGATCAAGGGCAGTACTGGTGTCATGTAGACCAACCCTATAGTTATGTCTCTGTGGATCATTTATCTGGTAGATTCAAGTTATACCATATTGGAAGAACTTTGGATGAGAAACTGTCCGAACCTTTTGACAAGTCTCAAAGCCCTGAAAGTGCCCTGTCATTTATATTTTACTCTATAAGCAAATGGGAAATTTTTAAGGCTTGTATTGCACGAGAGCTTCTTCTAATGAAGCGGAACTATTTTATTTATCTATTCAAAACAACACAGGTAGTTACTGCACATGCATGCAAATATTTCAAAGTTAACATACATGTCTATATGATGTTTATTTAGAAAAAAAACTCATGTAAGTTGCACTCCTTTTTTCAGCTTGTGATCGTTGCATTAGTCACAATGACCGTCTTCCTGCGTACTCGGATGACAATCGATGTGATTCATGCTAATTACTACATGGGTTCTATATTTTATTCACTTATTATACTCACCGTCGATGGATTTCCAGAAATTGCAATGACGGTCTCAAGACTTACTGTATTTTATAAACAAAGAGATTATTACTTCTACCCTGCATGGGCATATGCTATTCCAACATCTATTTTGAAGATTCCTCTTTCATTGTTAGCATCTCTTATTTGGACAATTATAACTTATTATGTCATAGGGTACAGTCCCGAGGCTAAAAGGTGCATGTGTTTCTAACTGGTCTTTGCATATTCGTAGCCATAATGGATTTTTCTTGTAATCTATGTTGCATCATCATTTTTTTATAAAACTTTCAGATTTTTCTACCAGTTCCTCCTACTCTTCACTGTTCACCAAATGTCTATCTCCCTTTTTCGTTTAATCGCCTCATACTTTCAAACTTTTGTTGCTGCTACAACAAGTGGGACCTTGACATTGTTCGTAATGCTATTGTTTGGTGGATTCATCCTTCCAAAATGTAAGACTGTCATGAACACTTCTTACTCATTTGTCTTAAATCCGTCATAATAATATATTTATGAGTTGGTTGGTTGTCTTCATTTAGCCTCACTACCAAGTTGGCTGAGGTGGGGTTTCTGGGTTTCTCCAATGACCTATGCTGAAATAGGCATAAGTGTTAATGAATTTCTTGCCCCCAGGTGGGAAACGGTGAGACACCTATCTCATTTTTCTTTCCAATTTTCTTTTCTCAATGTTATGTGGTCAATCCTTTTACTCTAGAAGCATAGATGATGAATTCAGATACAAAATTGAACAGATCTCATCAACAACAAATAACAGCATAGGGCACCAGATATTGTCAAGTCATGGACTATACTACAAGAGTCACTTATATTGGATATCTGTGGCAGCATTGATCAGTTTTAGCATACTATTTAACATTGGGTTTTCTTTGGCCTTGACCTTTTTAAATGGTAAGATGGAAAATCTATTTCTATTCTGCATTTAGCAACATTTTGAACTTCTCTGATACACTTCCTGAAGATCTTTTCTTCAGCACCTGGCAGGTCTCGTGCTATTATTTCTAGAGAGAAGCTTTCTGAACAGGTAGGAAGGAAGACTGGAAGTAAAGATCAAGAAAATGATGACGATATCAACTCACAAGGAAGCATGAATGAACCAAGAAAACTTGGTAAACGTAGTCTACTGACAATAAAAAACACATGGAAATGTTCAGAGGCAGAAACTCTAATGCTGGAATTTTCATTTTGCAATTGCAGAGAGGATGGTCTTACCTTTTGAACCCTTGACAATATCATTTCAGAATGTTCAGTATTACGTTGATACTCCACGGGTACTTGCAAAAAAATTTTATTCCATTAGATAACTGTACAAGGTAAAATAAGATGACAATTTATGCATGCCAATGATTTATGTCAGGAAATGAAAGACCAAGGCCATACAGAGAAGAAACTTCAACTCCTCCATGATGTTACAGGAATATTCCGTCCAGGAATTCTTACAGCATTGATGGGTGTCAGTGGAGCTGGAAAAACCACCCTCATGGATGTTCTTTGTGGAAGAAAAACTGGTGGCCTTATAGAGGGAGAAATAAGAATTGGAGGTTATTCCAAGGTCCAGGCAACATTTGCTAGGGTATCTGGTTATTGTGAACAGACGGACATACACTCACCACAGATTACTGTGGAGGAGTCAGTCATATACTCAGCTTGGTTACGGCTCCCATCCCAATTAAATCAAGAGACAAAATCTGTAAGTAGTCATATAGCGAAGTCAAAATATAGAAAATTTCTTCCATACATATATTGTAATTTGGAATTGAAACCAAACCTTTTGTCATTTACAGGCTTTTGTAAATGAGGTCTTGGAAACTATTGAACTTGATGGAATAAAGGATGCTTTAGTTGGCATACCTGGAGTCAACGGTTTGTCTACCGAGCAGCGGAAAAGATTGACGATTGCAGTGGAGCTTGTTTCAAATCCAGCCATAATTTTTATGGATGAGCCTACTTCAGGATTAGATGCGAGAGCAGCAGCTATTGTGATGCGTGCAGTGAAGAATATTTCTGAAACAGGAAGAACAGTAGTTTGCACCATCCATCAGCCCAGCATCAATGTCTTCGAGGCATTTGATGAGGTAACGATAAATTTATGGAACAAAAAGTAAGAAACATGCAAATATATACGGACAAGTTCCTTTTACTAGAAGTAATAGGTTAGCATGGATTATCTTATAGGGATCTCTCAGATGACAGATCACATATGAGAGGGAAGCACCTCAAACTTAAATCCGCAATCTAGGTTATGACCTGGCAAGTGACAAGACTAATAAGTCGCAATGCAAATGTGTTATATTCCAAAGAGGTGTGAGGATATCCTAGCTAAACCCTTTTATTTTCTTTAAGGCACCGATCAAAACTGTGGTCTCGCCACATCAGTCATAATACACCTAAGGATTTTGAAGAGCTAAAATCACTACTAGTATGATGAGCAGTTGCACTAAATAACGTGAACTTACCAATAGTAATTCACTAGGAAGTTCGTGTCTCCAAGGATGTTTTAAACATTTGTTGCATCACAACCTTGACAAAACAGAGTTCTAGTAGATAGACTGGTGATATTGCTCATCCAGCTTGTATGAAAGTTTCTCAATGTTGATCACTTCTCACACTTTTTTCTTTCTGGTAGATCTTAACCATAAACTCTCACTCGTTTTCTCAGATCCCACATTACTTATGAGAACAAAAGTATTTCAAGTTTCTAGTATTCTTATTTTCTAGGCCAAACTCTACATTTTTATGTCTGAAAGTGCTTGATATCATAAAACTCCGTATAAATTAAATAATATATTATGAATAGTACATACGACTATCACTGATGAAAAGAATATGCATTCACAACACAAAAGATCTTCAGTTAATTGTATGTGTATTATGAATGATACAAGTTATAATTAAATGCATTTTTTTTGTTCTTTTGCAGCTGGTTTTGATGAAAAGGGGAGGACAGTTAATCTACGCTGGACCACTAGGTCAACATTCAAGTAGAGTTATTGAATATTTTGAGGTAACTCCTATTGGTTTTTTTCTAGAATAACATCAAATAGAACAAGCAACGAAGAATACAAACCAAAACAGTTAAGTTAATGCCTAGAAGCATGTAAGAGATTGGCTACTGAAGATATGTAAGAAGTACATGAGTTTTTTGAAAATTGATTTTGAGAGTTTGATGGACAATAAATTAATGAATTGACATGATGGACGCCATGATAAAAATATTGTATATTTATAATAGCTCAAACAATCTCAAATAGTAGTGTTGACACCTAAAATTTCACTAAGTAGAAGGAAGGTCTACACATCAAATGCCCCGGGCTGTCAACATAGCTTATTTAAAAACAAATGCAAGGAAAACAAAAAGGTTGTTAACATAGGTGGCCCATGATTATCTTCCTGGGAAACCATGTTAACTATTGGACACATCAAAGAAATGAAAATAAATCCCAGGAACCCGTGGGGGGCAGGCTGGATGGTAAGCCAAGGACCTAACACTTCTAAGTTGTTGATGGGTAATGGTCTGGTCTTTAAACATTCAGAAAAAAAGATATACATGAATGAAGAAAGTCTACAGTTAGGCAATCTATGGCCTGATACACTCAGGAACAACATGACATAAAAAAAAACACAGTAGAGAAAGCAACATGCATGTTTACAGCAGATGGGATTTGAATGGAGGGTGTCCCACTGCAATTCTAGCTCAGTCAAATATACAACAACATCGGTAAAAGTACAATTCAGATTCCCATACTTTTGGATGGGCCAAATGTTGAGAAAATTAATAAAGAAGAAGAAGAAGAAGCATGCCTGAGGTTTCCACCGAGAGAAATCTGAAATAGGGACACCGCTATTGGTCTCTGTCTCCCTGATGGTTAGAAGTAAGGGCCCAGCTGTTCTCAGGTCCAATAGCAAGTTTGATGGCAGAGAGGCAGAGGCAGTTAGAACAGGAAATAGCAAGTTCAGGGGCTCGGCTGTGCTTGTACAGTCACTGGGGCTGCACGTGGGAACGGAAGGGGGTATGGCAGGACTAATCGAGCTGAAGTACTTTGGAAGAAGGGAAGAACAGGTCAAGAAAGAACTTTGTGCACGGGAACATGCAAAGGAGAGGCCCAGGGACTGTATTAGGTGGTCAGGGACCAGTTTTGAATCAATTTAGAACCAAAATTAGATCAGATCATAATCTGATTCCATCACTCTTACCAGTCCTGCTAGGACTAGGATCAGTAGATACAAAGTGGAAATCAGATGCTGTTTGCACAATTAGCTTGAAGGAATAAGTTAGTTGCACTGATGGGAAGGTTTATGAAAGGAACTTACTAAATTCCAAATCTAAGTCCGATGCCCACCCCAATCCTACTAGTCCAACTAGGAGTAGGATTGATCAACTTAAAATGGAAGCAAGCACTTCCTTGCACAATTATCTCAAATGAAGAAGTTAATTGTGCATAGGAGGATATTCAAATGGCCCATCATGAAGGCTATTTAAATTTATATGAATCAAACAGATGCTGAATGCATGGTCTACAACTAGAGCTGTAAACGGATGAGGATAAAATACGGGTTCACTCCGAATTCGTATCCGTTTAGGCAGATAATATCCGATTTAAGATATCCATCGGAGCGGATATCCAGATATGGATATTATCTGAATGTTAATCGGAGCGGACAACAAAAATGCCCACTCCGCTCCGTTTAAGATTAGCTCCGAATCAATCTTTGATAATATATGCATAATATATATATAATTATATATTTAAAATTATTATATTTACAAATATGATTAAATATTCTTCATTATATATTAGTATACTAAGTTAATGTTAATAAATATATGATAAATTTTATATTTTATACTTTTATTTCTATGTATTTGTACAATATTTAATTAACATTCCGAAGCAGATATTATCCGTATCCGCTCCGAATCCAAAGATTATCCAACTTATATTATCCGATCCATATTCATATCCAATTCGAACCGGATACGGATTATCCGACTAGCTAAACAAAGCGGATATGGAACGTTTAAAGCCCTATCTACAACTGAGGGCATACAGTGTACCCCACAATTTGAATTCCATCTTGATGGTAACCAATTAAAGAAGCCATATGGCCTGTTTGGACCAGCTAACAAAGTATTAAATGGGCTGAGTACTGGCCTAATATGGGCCCAATTTGATAAGCAATAAAGACCACTTCAAAGCTGAATTGCTGATCTTATAAGCATGCTGTTAACAGGCTTTGATCCAGATTCCAACTAGGCCCATTAGGGTATCAGTTCTGGCCCACAGTCAGTGTGCGGTTATCCCTACTCTGCCATGTCAAACATGCATATTCACTTGCTATTTGTGAGGGATGTGATCTTATCTTTAGGATACCTAGAGATATATCTCAATCAGAACAACTGGCAGTCATATCTCCTATGAGATAGGCATCGCAAAAATAAAGGAAGCAATCGGAAATATCTGGCAGGTTCCCTACATGTAACTGGTTCTAGGGAGGGCCTCAAGTATCCTACAATCAAGGAAGGCTGACCGGGATCATCACAAAGATCTGATCACACATCTGAACCTAGAAATTAGCCGGGAGGGCCCTGAAAAATAGCAAGGCCAGCACGATTACTCTACTCAACCAGAGCTGTCATCTGGCAAGACAATCAAGCAGTCAGTCTTCTCCGAAGGCCATCTGGGCCATTCAACAAGCCAGGGGACTTGCTCCCGAGCCCAAGATCCGCTTCGAGCCAAGCATGTTGAAGGCTGGGGATTGGAATTAACCAAAATCAAAACTACATATTTCTTACAAATCTGAAACTTGAAATCCAAATCTGAGATCTCAGATTCATAACTTCTTATCAAGAATCTGGAACCCTGAAAATTCAGGAAATTTTTTAATCTGAAATTGGAAGTATGAATGTAAAATTGGTCAAGGTATCTGATCATCAAAACTTAAAATCCAGACAGTTAAAAAACCAATAATTCAAATATTAAATCTTCAAAACTGAAACTGAAAAGCAGGAATCTGAATTTCACCATCTCAAGAATCACCAATCCAAAAGTTAGAATAAAAAATCCTAAATCAACCTTTAAATCTGAAAATCTAATCCCTTGAAACTTAAAAGCCTAAATTTCAAATCTGAAACTCAATAAACCAAAATCTTGAACAGAAAGTCCCTAAACTGACCATGAAGTTCAAATTAGGCCAAAAAGATACAAACTCATTGAAATCGAAACTTCAAAACCCAACTCAAATATCTGAACTCTCTAATCCCAAAATTGTTTGAACCAAAGAAATTCAAAGTAAAACAAACAAACAAACAAAGCAAAACAAAATATCATCAGGTTAAACGACTCCTTAAATCTGAGACATCAAATCTCAAATAAAAAATTTATCCAAGACATAAAATGAGGAATCTCAAATTTTGCAAAACATGAAATTTGAAAACAAATCCTGAAGCCGGAGGGTGCTGTGAGCACCTGAGAATCCAAATCTAATCCAAGGGTCCTTAAGCTTGAGTATGAAAACTGGGATTTTGAATGAAAAGTTCAAATCTGGAAATTGGAAACAAAGATTCCAAAATCTGAAACCCCTGGATGAAAGGTTTTCAAACAACATACCCGAATCCATGGAAACTAAACCTTGACAAACTTCAATCTGAAAGCAAGGATGTCAAAATTTGAAGCCGGGGTCATGAATCACGATGCCAAAATCTCAAACACATCCTTCAATCCAGAATCTTAACAAACTTCAAAATTGAAATCATTAAAATCTGAAGCTTGAATCTAGGACGTTCAGTTCTGAAAATTGAAAGGAAAAAAAATCTAAATATGAGAATTACATCAAATCTCAAATTCAAACAAGAAAAGGTTCTAAAAAACACATCAAATTTGGGAAGACAACATACCAAGAAAGGTAACAAAAATCAAATCGAAACACCCTAAATGGAAAGACTTTAAACTAAATCCACAGGAAATCAAAAGGCATTAAGTCTTGAAAGAAATAAAAAAGCCAATTCAAAAACCAATAATCAAAGAATGGAACCTCAATCAAACTCAAAACAACCCAAAAGATAAAGACACAAAGTGATAATCAAGTCAAATCCAAATAAAACATGTCTCAAGCAAAATCCCAATCAAAACTCAAAACAAATCCAAAATAAATCATTATATTAAAAGACATCAAGTCTTAATAAAAATAAATCAAATTAAATATCCAAATGAACTTTAACCAACTTAAATTAAATCAAGAAATGTCAAAAAGACACCAAGTATCAAACCAAAACAAATCCCCAAACCAAAAAAATACATTAAGTTACAATAAAATAACTTACCAATGCAAAACAAACCAAATCCCAAAAAAAGGTGAAACCTTATGGGGGTGTTTGGTTGCATAATAAATTAAGTTTTTTTTACGATTTTATGTTTTTGTAACAAAACTTGTTAAAAGAGGTGTTTGTCAACTATTACAATTTTATTCTTTGAAAGGGATTTTCTTCTTGGACAAAAAAGAGGATCTCACCTCCTTTTTTATCTTGTGGTCCCCACCTTGTTTGTTCATATATGGCACACACTCTTTTTATGTCATTAGTTAGTTCACATTTATTTTAATACAACTTTTTTCATGAAAGTGTATAAAAAAAATTTCTGCAACCAAACACCCCCCCATTAACTAACTCGAACCAAATTCAAGTTAATCTCCTAAAATAAACCCAAATCAAATTACTTCTAAACTCGAGATGTCAAGTTTGCATTCCATCCAATTCATAAAGTTGTTGCTCTCAAGTGTTTATTTTTGTGGATGTATGTCTTCTACGATACTTCGCAGGTCCAATGGGGAGAAGTTAAAAACAAATTTTCAAAGAACTCAAACAACATCAAACAAAAATAATGATTTAGGTAGTTCAAGTGATAGGGAATGTCAACACTTGGAAGATCTATGGAACCTACTTTGTGAGTTTCTAAATATTCATACCACTTTCAATTAGCTAATACTACTATGAAATACTATCTATTTTCATAGTTGTCAAATGCTAAACCAGAAAATAAAATAAATTAGTTTCCAACGAGGAGAAACATGAATGTTTTTCAAATTTAAAAAAAATGAGGTTACATCAAATAGGTTCAATTTATAATCCAAAGATTACCACAAACTGTTAAGAAAATTCAACAGAAGCAATCAAGAAGATAATAAAACAATAACAAAATCACATTAAAAGTAATAATAAGCCACAAAAAACTTACAAACTTAGATAGTGATTAAGTCAGTCGAAAACCTGGCTGATGGAGATGCTTTATAGAGTCATCATGCTAGTCTTATCTTCAATTTGCCAAATGCAGAACTTCTGCATTTTCACCTTGGCAATGAAAATTCAAAGTTATGTGCTCAACTAATGATCCCTGAAGCTTATGCTATTTAATAAAGCACTATAATTTTTTTCCTCTTTAAATGAAAGAAACTTCATTCCTCGTTTCCGGTTGCATAGGGTACTTGACTCTGGTCATATTCACATATTTATACAACTTCTTACTTCTTTATCGACTCGATTCTTGCACTTGGGGATGGGCAAGTGAAGAAAGAACATGTTTAATACTATTAATGCATTATCCATTTCATGTGCATACCTCAAGATAATTTCGTTCATACTAACATCATCTTGCATGCAGGAGGTTTCAGGTGTGCCTAAGATGAGAGATAACTACAATCCAGCAACATGGATGCTTGAAGTTACATCAACATCAATGGAAATACAGCTCAACGTTGACTTTTCTCAGCTTTACCGAGAATCATCCCTCTATACGTCAGTCTATTTTCTTAACGACATTTTCTGCACGTTCATAGTACTGAACAAAGAATGATAATCTATCCTAAGTGGTCAAGAGTTGGCAGCAACCTACAACCTCCGCCATTGGATAATTGGCATCATAATACATCAATATCAATGAACAAACATTAGCAACAGCCTGGAGACGTCAATTAGCGCATGGCTGAGCCAGCAATGTCACGTTGATATATAGGGGAGCCTACTACAACATATAAACTATGGGGACAACTCACATGCTACAATCAATTATTTCACATATACAAAACTTTGATCTATGTACTCTTAACCTTTATTGCAAACCTGCTTCACATTTTTTGAATTTTACATTATTATATATAACGCGCACAACAGGAGGAAGCCCCACCCAAGTTGACCTATACATAGACATTAAAAGATTCAGGGTAGATGTCAACGATTAGTTGACCAATGGATGACTCATGAGTTTTTCCTTCTGATGCCTTACTGCATCCAATATAGTGAATTGTTCCCTGCTTCAAGCAAACCCATAGTTACTAAGTCAATGAAATAAAAAAGTCAAGCTGAATTTAAAAAGAGTAAACACACGATGTAATTTAATTTTTAAAATACTGTTTTGGCAGGGAAAACCTAGATCTTGTGCTGCAATACAACACTCCTCAACGAGGTTCCAAGGACCTGCATTTCGAGACTCTTTTTCCACGAAGTAACTGGGGCCAATTCAAAGCATGCCTATGGAAGCAATCTTTGTCCTACTGGAGGAGTCCACAGTACAACCTGATGCGGGTAGTTTACGCAACCATTGTGTCAGTTGTATTTCTAGCAGTGTTCTGGCAGCATGGAAGAACATTGTAAGTTCCTGATCTTCTGATCTTCTCTTCTAGAGTAGTAGTTTAAAAAATATCATATTCCATACACTTAAATGTCAGCGCACATACGAACTCAAGAAAAATGCACATGCATCATCTTAAATGCGTTTGATAATCTTTTTGTGGTAACACATCATAGAGAAGGTAATAAAGACCATTCGAGTAATCCTATGTTGGGTAATACAAAAGAGTTAGTCAAAATTTAAGTATGGTGTCTACTCCACTGGGAATTAGAAGGTTTTGAGTTGAAAGGTCCAATAAGTTTAACATGGAATTAAAGCCCATGGCTCAGCATTGGGCATTGTGTGCACGCATTCTTGTTTGTCATCTACTTTACAGAGCGTAGTTTAAAAAAAATGGTATGCATGTGAAGGGACTTGTTAGAGGAACCTCATATTTCACAAAATAAAAAAAGTTGATCGAAATATAAAGATGATACCTACTTCACTTAAAGCTCTTAGGCTTGGTGGTGGATGAGAGAGCCAAGCATCACCAAACATATAGATGTAGATTTCTTGTAACTTGCAGGCTGCGTGAAATGAGATAAAAATTGTCTCTAGGTTCATTAGTATCGAGAGAATCCATTATGAGTCTTGTCTGCCTCTAAACATAGAAATTAACACTCATAGCTAGACCATATCATAACGTTTTGAACTTTGCCAATTCTCTGACTTCTCTGCCAATAAATATGAGCTTAACACATTTATAATATTGTGTTTTTGTATTTAGTTCATGTCTTCACAACTGAACACTTGTCCTTTTTGCTCTGAAGAGATAACCAACAGGATCTGTTTAATATGCTCGGATCCATGTTCATTGCCGTGCTCTTTTTGGGTATAAATAACTGCTACTCAGTTTTACCATTCATTGCAATCGAGCGCAATGTCCTATACCGTGAAAAGTTTGCAGGAATGTACTCTTCATGGGCCTATTCCTTTTCACAGGTGAACCAACTTAACACGGTATACTCTGCATTCAAGTTTATTTACACACTAATTCATTACCATGTCTTGACTAATAATACGTAGCTCCATTTTTTCTGCTTTTCAGATGGTGATCGAATTACCTTACATATTTATCCAAGTGCTCGTCTTTATGGTCATTACATACCCAGGAATTGGGTACCATTGGTCAGCCTACAAATTCTTTTGGTTCTTCTACACAATGTTCTGTACATTGCTCTACTTCAACTACCTGGGGATGTTTCTTGTGTCGCTGACACCAAACATTCAAGTGGCGTCTGTTCTGGCATCTGCTTTCTACTCCATGCTGAATCTTTTCTCCGGCTTCATGGTGCCTGGACCGGTAAGTACAAGAGGAAGAACATATATATATATATATGATCTATGAAATTCCATGGCATGAGTGATTTAACTCGAGTTCTCAGATGGAGCACGAAAACTAAAATCTTATTTTTTACATGGTTATATTTCTCTTTTGCAGCAAATTCCGAAGTGGTGGATCTGGGCATATTATGCGAGCCCCATGTCGTGGACTCTGAACGGGCTCTTCACCTCTCAATATGGAGACGTAGAGCAGCAGATAAGGGTGTTCGGCGAGACCAAACAAATCGGTGCTTTCATAAAGGACTACTTTGGGTTCCACCGGAGCCGGCTGCCGCTCGTGGGTCTTGTCTTGATCATGTACCCCCTCCTCTTTGGTTCTCTTTTCTCGTTCTGCATTGGAAAGTTAAATTTCCAGAGGAGGTAGACATTATATATGATCCACCATGTTTATATATATAACTGATCTCGTTGGATAAAAAGTATATAGACTTGTGCAGTAAAAATTTGTCTACGAATTATGTGCCATCATCATGAATATGCAATTTGCACAGAATTTTTTCTTAGACAAAAAAAAGATGAGACCTTCATTTTTTTTATAATTTCTCACCCTTTTCAAATCTATTAATTATCATTGCACTAGGAATATGTTATCAATCATGACTAGTAAACTGCGATCTCATATCCGGCGCACCCCACAAAAGTTTAAGTCATGATCATTTCCCGTCATGATCATGACGATATTTGATTAACATTTTTATCGATGTACGTATAAGTACATACAAATACATTTTTAAAATATAAACTTATCATAAATTTATTAATGTCAACTAAGTATACTTGTGTACAGATGGATAGTTTTAGATATGTAATTATATGTTATCTACATACCATTAAGAATTCATTTGATCGGATATTAAATGCAGTGACATGAGTATTAATCCTGTTTCCCCTAGATCGCTTGAATAGAACTGTTCCTATAGTACCGTACTTGTTCCTATATCCAAGAGGAAGTTGTCCCCCTTGAACCAAGCCATCGCGAGAGAGGAGGCCCGTCCTGTAGTACTGTCCCTATATATATATATCCTCATTCTTTAATCGACGATCATATAAACATTCTCCCGTAAATATATAGTCCCCACGCATGAACATCGGCGGCCGATCGACCTTTGCTGCATGCAGAGGAGGAGGATCATATATAGGGTGAGAGCGTTAATTAGGGAGCGTCGTATGTAAGGTCCGGCGCCGGGGGCCGCTAGAGCTGTGTAGATAGATGATCATCGGAGTTCAGGTTGCTTCGGAATATTTTCTCTGTCTTAGACACAAGTATCCGTGATATCCATCTCTATTTTATGGGTCAAATCAATAGTTAAATTACGGTGAGTACTATTTTGTTTTGTCTAAAAAAGAGTATTCTTCGCCAACCTCTGAGATGACCCGAACTCTTGCTGTTCTAGTTGGCCCCACCCAAGATTTGCGTCGGCTAGTCTCTCTTGACTAGAGACGGCAATGAACCGGGCTGACCTACGGGCCCTTGGGCCGTGATAGCCCTGGGCCTTCTTTCGGGGTCAGAGAAATAAGCCAGTGCCATTATTCGGGCCAACTATTCAGCCCACGGGCCACCCGCAAAAGCACGTTCCAATCTCCCGCGAAGCCCGGGCAGCCCAACCAGCTGGCCCGCCTACGGATTTGCCCGGGCACCCCCAGCGCAGACGCCAGACGCCAACCCTCCCTCCTGCGCTGCTGCGCTACCAAATTCTTTCCATCTATTTTAATATTAAAATTTATGTCAAATATATTACTTGACCCATGATCACATGTTAGTTTGTGGTGACCTAGATTTTAAATGCACAAGAATGTGATGAAATTATATGTACGTATACATATAATTATAATATAAATTAAATCTATAAATTATAAATATTAAATATTTTGAAATATAATATTAATTTAATTATTTTTAACTATTTTTATCATAATTAACTTAATTAAATGAGTTGTTAGATAATCTAAGTCGCTACCCCCACGGCCTAAAATCAGTAATTTTGGTCAAAATTGTGTTCGATCTCCACGGAGATGAAATTTATGGTGCACTACTTTCGAGAATATATTTTAAAAAAGATGTTCAAAAAGTTTCTCCACTGGAGAGGTTGGAGCGGCGAGGAAGGGAGAAAGAGCGTGGGCGCCGGAACCACGGGATGAGATCATCAGGTAGAGAGAGAGAGAGAGAGGGTGGCATGTGTTATCAATGACGACAATTTTTTATTTCTTTTCTTTTTATTTTGATCGTAGATATTACAACACGAAAATAACGGAAAACAATCCTAGTATCAGGTGAAACAAAAATCATCAACGCTGTTGTCAGCAGGTAGAGAGCGGATCACTTCAGATCTCGGGTGGAAGGAGTACCTTTAGTCCTCAATGAAAAAAGGCCATGATACCAACCATTTAAGTGATGGGTAGTAAGTTAGTAAGGCGTCGATAGCAGTTCAATCTTGTCGGTAGCAGGTTAATAAGTCAGTGAACAGTTACTGAACCGCTATCGACGCCTTACAAACTCACTACCGACCTTAATACAACTCGCTACAAATGGGTAGCGAGTTAATAAGGCGTCAGTAGCGGTTCAGCCCTTTTCGGTAGCGGTTCACCAAACTTGTTATTTGAACTGCCACTTAAGTGGCCTATGGTCGTGGCCGATTTTCATTGGAGACTGAGGGTACTCCCTCCACCAGGGTCCTGAGGTGATTCGAACTCCATCAAGTAATGATGCTCGAAGACGTCAGAAGTTCCGTGGTCATGACCCCGAGAAAGGTGGAGTTCAATCTTCAGAGTGTACCCACACGGCGGCTCTATTTTGGCAACAAAAACGGCGACCAAGAAAACTCACCGAAATGGAAAGATTTATGTGAAGCGCGTTCACATAAGCATGGATGTTCCTCGAGATCTCCGACACAGTCCAATACAACTGCGAGACCGCCAAACCCCAGGGATAGATCATCGGTCGATTGACGTTCGTCGAGACGAAGGAGATGACGACGGATACCCACCAGCGCGGTGGACAAAAGGTGTCGTAATGGCGGCGACGGCGGCGGCGTCCAGACTTGTTGAAGGATTTAGTCCCATATTGGGTACCAGAGGGAGTGTTCCCATGCTTATAAGTCTAGTCCTACTTACCTCAATGCCTAAGTTTTGAGGTTTTTCACATGGTATCAGAGCAGCTGGGCTCGAACTTTGTCCCTCCAGTGGGTCCACCTATTTTCGCTTGATCCTGCCCCGTGTATTCCTTTCATGACACTGATGGTGGTGGCTGGTCGAGAGGGGAGTGTTGAAGGACTTAGTCTCATATTGGGTATCGGAGGGAGTATTCAACATGTTTATAAGCCTAGTCATGGTTACCTTAATGCCTAGGTTTTGAGATTTTTCACATGGTATTAGATCAGGTGGGCTCAGGCTCTGTCCCTCTGGTGGGTCCACCTCCTATTTTTGCTCGACCCTATCGTATTCCTATCATGGCTCTGACGGTGATGGCTGGCCGAGAAGGGGAGTGTTGAAGGATTTAGTCCCATATTGGGTACCGAAGGGAGTATTCCCATGTTTATAGGCCTGTCATGGTTACCTCAATACCTAGGTTTTGGGATTTTCCACATAGTATCAGAGCAGGTGGGCTCGGGCTCTGTCCCTCCGGTGGGTCCACCTCCTATTTTTTCTCTACCGTGCCTCGTGTATTCCTATCGTGGCTCTAATGGTGGTGGCTGGCCGAGAGGGAGAGTATTGAAGGATTTAGTCCCATATTGGGTACCGGAGAGAGTATTCTCATGTTTATAGGCTTGGTCCTGGTTACCTTAATGCCTAGGTTTTGGGGGTTTTTCACATGGTATCAGAGCAGCTAGGCTTAGGCTCTGTCTCTCCTGTGGGTCCGCCTCCAATTTTTGCTCGCCATTGCGCCGTGTATTCTTACCGTGGCTTTAATGATGGTGGATGGTTGAGAGGGGGAGTGTTGAAGGACTTAGTCCCATAGTGGGGGAGGGAGTATTCCCATGTTTATAGGCTTGGTCCTGGTTATCTCAATGTCTATGTTAAGGTTTTCCACATGGTATCAGAGCAGCTGGGCTCGGGCTCTGTCCCTCCGGTGGGTCCGCCTCCTATTTTTGCTCGGCCCTGTCCCATGTATTCCTATCGTAGCTCTGACGGTGGTGACTGGCCGAGAGGGAGAGTGTTGAAGGATTTAGTCCCTTATTAGGTACCAAAGTGAGCATTCTCATGTTTATAGATCTGGTCCTGGTTAACTCAATGCCTTGGTTTTGGGATTTTCCACATGGTATTAGAGCAGCTGGGCTCGGGCTCTGTCCCTCTGATGGGTCCGCCTCCTATTTTCTTTCAACCCTGCCCCGTGTATTTCTATCGTGGCTCTGACGGGGGTGGCTGGCCGAGAGGGAGAGTGTTGAAGAATTTAGTCCCATGTTGGGTACCGGAGGGAGTATTCTCATGTTTATAGGCCTGGTCATGGTTACCTCAATACTTAAGTTTTGAGGTTTTTCACAGGACTACGGAGCTCCGACGACGTCTTGTAGATGGGAGGCCACAACGATGACGACAAATATAAGCAGCAGTAGGCGACGATCGTGAGGTTATCGACTTTTCGACGTCTGAGATCCTCGCTTTTCGATCTCCCCGGTAATGCCGGTGATGAAGGGAAGAAGAAGCTGCAAGTGGTGAATGTCACCAGGCTTGGAGCTCCGGAGAGACGTCTCTTCATCGACGATCTTATCAAGCACGTTGAGAATGATAATCTTTGACTGCTCCGGAAGCAAAGAGAAAGAATGGAGCAGTAAGACGAAGGGAATATTCCTATGTTTATAGGTCTGGTCCTGGTTACCTCAATGCCTAGGTTTTGAGGTTTTTCACATGACTACATGCTTCCACTTCTGGGTAGAGCTCCAACGATGTCTTGTCGGTGGGAGGCCACGACGACGACAACGAATATAAGTAACAGTGGGCAGCGATCGAGAGGTTGCCAATGTTCCGACGTCTGAGATCCTCGCTTTCCCATCTCCCCGGTAATGCCAGTGGCGAAGTGAAGAAGAAGCTGCAAGTGGTGGACGTCACCAGGCTTGGAGCTTCGGAGAGATGTCTCTTCATCGACGATCTTATCAAGCACGTTGAGAACGATAATCTTTGACTGCTGCAGAAGCAAAGAGAAAGAATGGAGCGGTACGACAACTTTACTTGAATATTTTTCAGTTGTAAATAAATCGAGAAATTACATTTCTATCATATTGCCAAATATGTTTTTTATCCACTCTCTTAGTTTTATTTTTTTTCTTAATTGATGGGTAGCGAGTTAATAAGGCGTTGGTAGCGGTTTAGCCCTTTTTGGTAGCAATTTACCAAACTTGTTATTTGAACCACCACTTAAGTGGCGTTGAGTCATGGCCGATTTTCATTGGGGATTGAGGGTACTCCCTCCACCGAGGACTTGAGGTGATCCGAACTCCAGCAGGTAATAATGCTCGATGACGTCAAAAGTTCCGTAATCATGACTCCAAGAAAGGTGGAGTTCAGACTTCAGAGTGTACCCGTGGCGGCTCTGTTTTGGCAACAACAACGGCGACTAAGAAAACTCGCTGGAATGAAAAGATTCGCGTGAAGCACGCTTACGTAAGCATGGATGTTCTTGAGATCTCTGGTAGAGTCCAATGCAATTGTGAGACTGCCAAACCCCAGGGATAGATCATCGGCTGATGGACATTCGTCGAGACGAAGGAGACGATGATGGATCCCCGCCAGCGAGGTCGACGGAAGGTGTCGTAATGGCAGTGGCGGCGGCGGCGTCCGGACTTGTTGAAGGATATAGTCCCATATTGGGTACCAGAGAGAGTATTCCCATGTTTATAGGCCTGGTCTTGGTTATCTTAATGCCTAGGTTTTGGAGTTTTTCACATGGTATCAGAGCAGGTGGACTCGAGCTCTGTCCCTCTGGTGGGTCTGTCTCCTGTTTTCGCTTGGCCCTATCCCGTGTATTCCTACCATGGCTCTGATGGTGGTGGCTGGCCGAGAGGGAGAGTGTTGAAGGACTTAGTCCTATATTAGGTACCGGAGGGAGTATTCTCATGTTTATAGGCCTTGCCCAGGTTACCTTAATACCTAGGTTTTGGGGTTTTCCACATGGTATCAGAGCAGGTAGACTCGGGCTCTGTCCCTCCAGTGGGTTCGCCTCCTATTTACTCTAGGCCTTGCACCGCGTATTCCTATCGTGGCTCTGACGGTGGTGGCTAGTTGATAGGGGGAGTGTTGAAGGATTTAGTCTCATATTGGGTAAAAAAATAATAACACATAATAAAAATTTCAAATTTTAATGGGGTCACTTGACCCCACTAGTTGTTCAAAACCAACGTTCTATATTATCCTGTTTGATTAATAAATAAAGTCAGGTATATTATTTATAGAATTCTTCTTGTATTACTCTTTTCTCAAACTATTTTGTATTTTATTTAGTTTGTTCTTGATGCACATGATAATATAAAGACTATGGTCATACTTGTCATTTAAGTGCATGATTGCCACCACTTAGCCTCCCCCTTCTTACTCTCCAAGCCACCGGGCCTAATTAATTAAATGGCTTCTTTTCCAGGCAAGCACTTCTTTTCGATTCATGATCCCCACAGATAGACACTTGAGGAGATTCTCCCAGTGGCACACTCGATGGGGTGGGCCCATGCACTTGGTGAAGTGGACCCCACATTGATGTGATGTCTATAAACTCATCTTATTGGGTGTGAGACCGAAGAAGTCTCATCAAGCATTTGTCTGAGAGGATCTTAACAAAGACGAGTCTAACATCCTCTATCTACATGTTTCCATTTTGTTTCATTATCTTTAAAATTTTATTCTTGGATCACTTTTCTAGTAGACCCCACTAACAAAGTCAATGTCCATGGTCATTTTCAGTCCGATGACAAATAGCGAGTAGTAGAAATTTTTTCTTACCCCAACGCATTAAATATATAAATATTTGAAATAAATTTATTATGAATTTACTAGTGTCATTAGATAGTTTCAAATATATAATTATATATTATTTACATGTCATAACACATTTATTCGAATGAAATTTAAATAGTGTGAAGTGAATATTTTTGTAAGTGATCGCGAGCCCAAATCCCTAGATTAAAATGGTGATAACTTAAGTCATCGCAAGTGAATCATTTGTAACAACTTAAGGGTAAGCCCACGCCAAATAATCATCTATTTATATATGCATGACAAAGGAGAAGGAAGGATTGGAAGATCATTAAATTAAAATCTTTTATATATATACACATACATATATGTGCATTTGAAGACATGTTTTGAAAGTGACATTTCTCATGTTAAAACTAAGGTTACGATGCCAACGACTTACGTTGAAACTTCTCATGTCCAACAAGAGTTTATTTACACTTGAGTTATTTATGGGTCAAACTTTTATATTTTTTATGATTTAACCTGTTAATATGTTTAATATAATGAACAAGTAGAGTGTATTAGTTTGCCAGTTATCTCCCCCTCCAAGCGCACATCTTAAACTCAACATAGACGGGCCTACAAATGGTATCCTAAGCATCATAGTAACTATCATTAAGAACACTCAAGATTTGCTATTGAGGTCAAATGCTTGATAGCTCAAATTATTCATCCTCAAAATTTAAAATTCACTACTATTTTTGAGGCATTGAATCTAGCACAAACATATGGAAGATAGATGTCACTATTGAATCGGATGAAAAAGCTATGGTAGAAGCAATAGTCAGAGTCGGACCTATGTTATAGAGATTGAGCATATTATTTTTAAAATGTCATCAACTCTCATGTTGTTACATATATTACAACATGAGAATATTGGAACAATCTAATACTAGGAAAAACAAAAGGATGTATTAAAATATAAAAATTGATAGAAAAGCTTAAAGCAATAGTTATAAATTTTATTTGTATGAATAACATAGAAAAAATGTTATTTTCAGAACTAATACCGTAACTAATTGTGACTTTTGGATTAAGTCTAGTCCCCTATGGAGTTGTCACTGACATGGTGATTACTTAAAATAAAAACTATGAAGTTGTTACCGACGTAGATGATTTTATAAGTAGTCCACTTGTGAATGCCCACTTTTAACCCCCTTGACTAGCTATAGCACTGTCGCTGGTAGATGATGGAAGCAGTGGCGGATCTAGAATTTTTACATAGTGGGGTCACAAATTAAAATTAGTGGAGTCACATCTTTTTAAAATATACCAATATCACTTATTTTGATAGAATATCTAAAAGTTTATTATAGAAATTTCAAATTTTAGTGGAGTCACTTGACCCCACTAACTATAGTCTAGATCCGCCACTGGATGAAAGGGGAGTACCTTTCCAACCTTTGAAGTAGGTCGATCAATAGGCTTGTTAGAGTTTGCACCACCTCAGTTTCTCGGGGGAGGAAACTCCTGTAGTCTTTAATGGGATAATGCCACGTGGTGTTATGAAAAATGAAGTAGGAGTGCGCTTTAATGAAGACGTAAAGGTGGATTTGACGTTGTTCGGTAGTGGGCCACTAGAGGGTCGATAGGGAGTTTTTAGAGTCTTGATAGTGGATCTGTAGCCCCAATGGCGAGTCAATAAAGGATCGGTAGTAGGTATTTGAAGCCTCAATAGTGGATCTGTAGTCTTGGTTGCGGGTTGATAGAGGGTCGGTAGCGGGTCTTCAGAACCTTGGTAGCAAGTCCAAAGAGGGTCAGTAGCAAGTCATTGAAGCCTTAGTAGCAAGTCAATAGAGGATTGGTAATGGGTCTTCTTAGCCTCGGTAGCGAGTCTCAGTAGCAAGTCTTCAAAGACTCGGTAGCGGGTCTGAGAAGCCAAAAACGTAGTTATGTTGTTATTTAAAACATACTCTCTTTAACTTAACATGGACAGGGCTTCATATGGTATCTTAGCCACTATTACAATTATCATTAAGAATGTCCAGGGTTTGCTATTGGGGTCAAATTCTTGGTAGCTTAAATTATTCATTTCCAAATTTTAGAGGTCATTGCAATTTTTGAGGCGCTGAAACTAGCACAAACATGGAAAATAGATGTAATTATTTAGATGATAAAGCCATGATAGAAGCAATAGTCAGAGTGGGCCCTATGTTATGGAAATCAAAGCATATTATTTTTACAATGTTGTCAACTCCGTTTGACTCATTAGAGTGTTAGTACATTTGCCTGGAAGTGTGACATTGTGTATCACATCGATGTGAAATCAAATATGTATGAACTTATCACCATTTAGTTAATTTGAATACTATGTTCTTATTTAAAAAATAAAACTTTAATTTTTTTTCTTTTTATTATAAATATTACAAGATGAGGATATCAGAATAATATAATACTAGGTAAAATAAAAAATATCTATTAAAATATAAAAAATTGGTAAAAAATTTAAAGCAACAATTAAAAATTTTATTTACATCGATAATCAACAAAAAATTTTATTTTTGGACCAAATACACATATGACTTTTGAATTAAATCTCATGACCCAAGAAGTTGCTACTGACTTAACGACTTTCAAAAAAGATTTGTGAAGTTACTACTAACATAGTGATTTTATAAGTAGTCCATTGTAAGATCTCACTCATGAGTGTCTACCTATAACCCTCTCGAGAGAAGATGACGTACGTCAGCTCAAACTCGATCAGTGGCGGAGGGGTCACACCTAGTTTGTTTCAACTTCTTAGCTATTAATCGTAGATGACATTTAATTTGACTCAATATAACGCCAGAGTAAATTCTCAATTTAAATTTATTGCGTGTGTTTAGGTTCAACTCTACCGTAATAGTCATCGAGGTTATTGTTCGAAAGACTAAAATCCGATCAAATTAACAGCCGTTGAAAAAATAAAAGATAATCTTGTAAACCGCAGGCAGTTTAGTTCGGGGGACAATTTTTTCTAGTAATAAAAATATACCGGACCTTTAAAGATAAAAGTCCTTTTAACCATCCTTTTCAACTGGGTACGCGTAATTTCGGAAAATCTTGACTCTTATCCAGGTTGCTCTGGCCGACGAGACGACAGCTGGACTGCCTGCTTGGCAAGTTTCCACAGCTGAAACGACTCCAGCTGGCAGCCGGCGATCAGAGTCAGCCGGCAATCCGACTTCTCCATGGAGCGCTCTGTAGAACGGCGGTGGCGGCTCAGCTGGCAAGATCATCATCATCATCATCATCATCCCCGCCGGCCGGAAGATTGCTACTTCGGCTTCTTGCGGCTCTACGACTGCCACTCGGGGTGCCATGTCCGGTGGGTCTTCCTCCCAGCAGCCTCCTCCACGGCGGCGGAGATCGCCGTCGAAGCTCTTCCGAATCCACCTGCCCAAGATCATGTTCTGTTCCCCCGTTCGGAGCACTGCCGTTCGACCCTTCCCGGAGGACGGCAAGCTGCGGGGGGACGCCTCTCCCGTCGCCGAGGAGGAGACGGCCCGGCCTGTTAGCCCCCTCCGCCAGCGGCGTCAGCGGTTCGAGCACCTCGTCCGCCAGGCCAACTCGAACTGGGCGCGCTACGCCCGCTGGGAGGAGTCCCAAGGCGATCTCCGCCGGGCCCGCGACGTCTGGGAGCGGGCCGTGGCCGGAGCGGGGAGGGGCGATGCCGACGTCTGGATAGGGTACGCGGAGTTCGAGGCGCGCCGCGGCGGCGCCGCCGATGCGCGCCGCGTCTGGGAGCGAGCGGTCGCCGAGATTCCCTCCGCGGACCGGCTCTGGCGCCGGTACGCGCAGGTGGCGGAGAGCCTCGGGAGCTACTCCGGCGCCCGCCAGGTGTTCGACCGATGGACGGAGCGGCGGCCGGGCCTGGAAGGGTGGCTCGCCTACGTCGATCTGGAGCTCCGGAACGGCGAGGTCCGGCGGGCGCGGGGCGTCTTCGAGCGTCTCGTCGGGAGCTTCCCCGGGGACGGCGGGGCGTGGGCGCGGTTCGCGGAGTTCGAGGCGAGGCACGGGGGCGTCGGAAGGACCCGAGCCTGCTACGAGCGCGGCATGGCGGCCGTGCTGAAGGAAGAGAAGCCCGAGCAGGTGGTCGAACTGGTGCTGGCCTTCGCCGAGTTCGAAGAGCGGTGCCGGAGGTCGGAGCAGGCGCGGGGCGTCTACCTGCACGCCCTGGAGTGCCTGGGCGGCGATGGGCAGGCGGAAGAGCTCCACCGGGAGTACCAGGCGTTCGAGAGGCGGTGCGTCCAGGAGACGGCGCATCCATGACCTCCCATCTTCTTTCTTGAGCTCCGAAGTTCTGTGAAGACGACGATCTGACGAAGTTTTTAGTTTTTAGCTTTCTTTTTCTCTTTCTTTGGCGACAGAAACTCATCGGTTTCGATCAAGACATTAGACATTCATGATAGATGAAGAAGATGATCTTCGTTCTTTCTTCTTCTTCTTCTTCTTCTTCTTCTTCTTCTTCTTCTTCTTGTAGAGATTAACTAGTTTGGCCTCCTTCGAATAATAAGATTATTTACGAAAATTTACTCGTTTACTATTAAATGATGATCATAATATTATTTCGTAAGCATACGTGGTAATATAAGAAGGTGATTATAAATTGATAAAATTCAAGGATAATCATTTTAGCTCCAAGTCAAGCACACCTATTAACTTGTGTATTTTACATGATTTGGATGAAAGACTTATCTCCCGATTAATAATGTAAATATCTTTTATCTATGTAAATATATTGACTAAGAACAAACAAGGCTACCCACACAGATGATGTAAACATCACACATAGACTGTCATAATAGAACTCTCTCTCTCTCTCTATTTATATAACTATAACTATATATATATATATCAAGAAGGATATGAATAAGATCTACATCCATGCATGCAATGATCATGGCAACTTATACAAACAAAAAGAGAGATATATAAATAGTCATAAATAAATGATATATATATACAAAAAGTCCTGATGTCATGTGTAACACTTATTAAAAATAGAATACCCTACGTGTATAACTGATCTCAATTTCTAATATCACATATAATACTGATAACTTTCCTCGTAACATATTTTAAAATAACTGCATATCATATCTCTGATTTGTGATACTACTTATTATACTTGTATATTCACATTGCTTCATAACCAAATGGTATTCGACTGCACACACTTCATGTTTAATACCTCGACTATACGATTAACGTTCTGTTGCATGAAATAATTTGAAACTAGAATCTTCCATTAATCCATCCATTCGCATCGGTGGATTTTCCTAATCAAGAGATTTAGCACAGCATGCCCTGCAGGGACCTCGCAGTTCAAAATAATTCAAAACAAGATGTCGTCTGACATTAATAATTATAAACTCTACACATATAAAAATAATATATGCAATGATATATAACTAATGATGAGCAAGCAAGAATAGCCTACCAGATTCGGTGCTTCAGGCAATGTTGACAGACGGAAGATGGAAGCTGAACCTGTGTGTGCCTAATCTGTCTACTATTTTGGTTGAACATAACTTAATTTAGTAACTGTATCCCACATTCTATTTATCAATATATCCTACTTGATTTTCTTATTTGCTTACTTAATACGGCGGATATTACAGGATCTCCTGTTGTAGAAAAAGCTTTATCTATCTTAAATATAATCCAACACATTTAATGTACACGAGTCTCATAATCTTTATTGTACAATACTGGTTAAGAGGTGTCTATGAGTGCACGTATGTAAAGATGGATCAAAACAAATAAGAACTGATAGCATAAAAAATAAAAAAAATAATATTTTTATCACACGTCGTCCCAAGTTTTGCTAGAAAAAATTTCGTATTAAATGTGTACCCGATCCTCAGCTGGAAACATATTGGGCCCAAACAGGGTTCAGGCCCATTTTTATTGGGCCTCCACGTTCTGGACATTTTCCCACTTCCATTTCCTTTGTGTAGGGTTTTGCCGCGGGTCTCCGCTACACCTTCTCCACTTCATGGCGTCGGCGCCGGCGGCGCATGTCGTCACGGTGGGGGGCAGGGGCTCCTCTCTCTCCTCCTCCGCCGTCTACGCCGTCTCCCGCGGTCTCGCCCTCGTCAGGCTCGACGCCGCCGCCCTCGACAGGCTTTCTTCTCGGATCAAGAAGCCGCATCTCCTCTCTTCTCTCCCGCCGCCCCCTGACGGCGGTGACTTCTCCGCGAGGCTGATATCCTCCGAGGAGGCCCGAGCCGCGCTCACCGTCCTCCTCAACAAGCTTACCCTATCCGATGCCGCCGGCGTTCGCCCCGCCGTCTTGACTCTGATCGAGGAGGCGCTGGGCGTCGACGCTGATCTGGAAAGCCTCGATTTTGGGTCGCCTCTGGGATTTCTGGCTTCGCTCTCCCGGTTATGCGGAAAGACGATTGAGGACGTTGGTGTTACGGCGGAGGAGTTGAGCATCGTGGATGGCTCTTTGGTGGCTGCATCGGCTGGTGCGGCGGCAATCTTGGATTGCGGTTCATCGGTCATCGTCACGATTTTGGATGCCGTGGCAGCCCTGTCCTGCGAGGCAGCGGGCGCGGATGCTGCGGCGTTGTTCGATTTGGTGGCCTCCGGCGACGGATTCTCGGTCAAGGACGAGACGGATGTTGCTGGGGACATGAAGACTCTACTCTTTGGGTCCAAGCTAACTGGCCGCGCCGATGGAGAGGAGTTCAGGAGAATTCCGTCGGCGCATGGTAGCTTTAGGAATGCAGTGAGGACTCTCCACGCGAGAACAAGAGTCGAGCTGAATTCTTCGATTCGAGTGAGAAAGAAGAATTCAGATCCTTGGAATTGCGAAACAGAGACGGCGCTGGCGGGCTTGGTGCTACCATTTGCTTTGGCAGCTAGGGCAGCTGGGAAATGTAGTCTGGGCCGCGCAAGGTCTGCCATCGAGTCGGTAGGTGACAGCGTTCTCCGCTCGAGCATTTCCGCTGTATTTGATAGGTGTTGTCCCAGCTTCGATGTGCTAAAGGTGGGGTGCCAGATGGTCTCTGCAAAAGCTGCTGCAGAAGCGGATGATGTTGAAGTTCTTCACGCGGCGTACAGATTGCTTCTTAAATTGAGGGAAATCCTTGCTTGGGAAGCAACCGTGGCCCTGTTTGTGATGGAGAACGATGACTCCGTTGAGAAAATCCATCTAGGCACCTCTGCAGCCGCGGAGGCAAACGGAGGAGGGGATGCAAAAGGCGATAAGAAGGGCGAAAGGAAGAAAAAGAAGAAGACCTTAGGAAAGGGTACTGCTCTCATTCGGCAACGTTTGGTTAAAGATGTGGATGGAGCTCGTAATGATGCTGCGGTTCTGGCGGACTGGGCAAAGGACCTTTTCCTGCAGTTTGACCCCAAGTGTCCAAAGCTCGAAAGTCTGTTGAAAGAGGTGAAGGAAATTGTAGAGAGCAACGAAGTTAGAAGACTTCCAAAAATTCCCAAGGTTACTAGTCTATTCATTGTCTCGTATCTACACACAAATTCATCTTCCAGTCGAAGTCTAATGATGTAGTTTAGTTTAAACTCTGTTTTTAGTTCCCTTCTGTCTGCTTCTTTTGGTACTGTGATGACCATTGTCTATTTTATGTAGCAGGCATATGTGCTCAGTTCCATATTTTCTTTTCCTATGTGGATAATCATGTCTATTTTGATTTCTCCAGGGTACTCGTGATTTTGGGAAAGAGCAAATGGCCATTAGAGAACGGGCATTCTCAATTATCGTCGACACATTTAAGATGCATGGAGCTACGGCACTTGACACTCCTGTATTTGAACTTAGAGAAACTTTGATGGGGAAATATGGAGAAGATTCGAAGTTGATTTATGATCTTGCTGACCAGGTTTAGAATTCATTTATCTAGTTCATTCATTTCAGTATATTTTTTATGTTGGAGGGCAACTCCACTCAAATCCTATGTGGGTTATAGCTGCATCAGGTTTCACGAATGACAAATTCTTATTGGACATTGTTACATCCCGGAAGACATTATTATACAGATATGACCAGTATTCATCAATAAGGATTCTCCATCAAAGAGAATTTTTTTTTTGATATTCAAATTATTTTTGGATGGAATCATTAGGAAGTAGACCATGACTTTTATTTATCCAGGCTATTTCTATGGACTTCTCTACATCTGTAGAAGTTATTAAATCGTCCTTGATCGAACATGAATATAATTTTGTCATTTTTCTGCAATAAGGTCCATTTAAAGAAAGATCACACACGTGAGACAAACATTCCTTTTCATCATTGCATTATCTGAATTTTTTTCAAGCACATCTGGAATAAGAAATTATGTTTTTTTTTCTAGAGTTTTTATTTGATTTATGAACTCATTGCTCAAAGTGCACTTTTTTTGTTCATTAGCATGAACCCAAAAGTTTTCCTCCTGGGATAAATTTTCTACCGTGTACAAAGAGATACTATTGCAAGGCTGAAAATTTATTTATAATTTTATATGCAAGTATTGATAGATCACGGATAGTCTTTTTTTTGCAGTCTCTAAACATGCTTTTCTCTTTGTGATCTGTATTACCTTGCTTGTGACCTTTTACCTTTATCATGATTTATTGGGAAAGGTTTGCAATGTTTGTTTAACTCCAATGCAGGGTGGTGAAATCTGTTCTTTACGGTATGACTTAACCGTTCCATTTGCTCGGTATCTGGCAATGAACAATATTAATTCATTGAAGAGATACCAAATAGCCAAGGTGTATAGAAGGGATAACCCCTCAAAGGGTAGGTATCGTGAGTTTTACCAATGTGATTTTGACATTGCTGGACAATATGATGCAATGGAACCAGATTTTGAGGTTATCAAAGTCTTGACTGAACTTCTAGATGCACTCAACATTGGTGATTATGAGGTATTATACATATTTTTAACAGTAGCCACAGTGTTTGTTCTGCCTCATTTTGCTTTAAATGGTTACTTGGTCATCACTAGATGTGTGAGCATCGTTTTCCCATATATGGAAGGATGAGAATTTTTATTTTAGATGAATGTGCTTTTTCAAGTTCAAGGTAGTTTTATGATTAATTGCATATTATTTGATGAGCAATAGTTGTAATTGCAGATAAAACTGAATCATCGAAAGTTATTAGATGGGATGCTTGAGATTTGTGGTGTGTCATCTGAAAAATTCAGAACAGTGTGTTCAAGTATCGACAAGTTGGACAAACAACCATTTGAACATATTAAAAGAGAACTGGTGAGTGTACATGCTTATAAGTTAAGAAACAATCTGTTTAGATGATTTTTTATTACTTCTTTTTGTTGTCCTCCATTTCTGTTAACAAGGATTGTGGAATAAGGATCGGCCACCTGATCTATGGGTCCCGATTTCAATCCCGATCTGGATCGGATTGGAAAATCACCTGATCTTCCGTAAGAATTTCCAGTTTGGAATTGGTCCGGATACGACCTATCGGTTCTTCAAAAATTCTTACAAATCGAGAAAAACACAAAATAGGCACCTATATCAGATTTTGGTCCGATCTAACTATTTTGGGGCTGAAATCGATGCCAAAATAGGCCTGAAATGGTGGCTGTGGCAGTGTCTTCCCCGCCCAACAATGAGGATCCAGTGACTTCCACCACATCGAGACCCGATATGGCATATCTATAAGGTATATGCCATATTGGGCACATGCAGATCCGGTGACTTGATAAATCTGGACTGGTGTGGACTTCCTCTGCAACCCCCCCCACCCCACATATCAGGTCCGCATATGATACTGGAATTGTCCAATTCCATCTAGATTGACCGATTCCGCGAACCATGGTTAGCAATGTTAAGCTTCAAAGAGAGATCCTTTTTTTTCTATTAGTCTGCATTGATACTAAGAAGGCATTGGCTCTCTTCAAATATGTGATTAACATATATGAGACCATGAAACTTATGGCTAGCTTCAGAATCTCTGCTCTGGCAAAGTGGATACAATGATTGGCCGTACTCGACCAAGATTTCTGCTGTGCCATTTTAGCCTTATCCTGCTGGAGTGGAACCATGTGCAATACGTTTTAGTAGAAGATGCAAACTTGATGTTTTTAGCCTAGAGCCAACAGTTCTTGCGTTGTAGTTGTATATAAAGTTTTCAGCTGTGTAGATGATTTCCTTGCTCTATAAAAGTTTGTTATCGCTGAGAATTATAAGAGTTGATAGTGCTGTGGAGACCCATTATTTATCTTGTTGCCAAATAAATACCATGCTTATGCCAATGCATAGGGTGCTTAAGATTTGGTTTTACTATTCTTTTTTCTCAAAACTTGACTTCAGCATGTGTTTCTGGATTCGGACTTATTATGATTTTGATATGTTAGAGATTTCTATTTACAGGTGGAAGACAAAGGCTTAACCATTGAAACTGCCGATAGAATTGGTGATCTTGTTAAGAAAAGAGGTGATCCTTTTGAAATATTAACTTGCTTGAAAGAAAAGGGCAGTAAGTTTTTGGAAAATGAAGGGTCCGTGGTTGTGTTAAATGAGTTAGAGATTTTATTTAAGGCTTTGGAGAAGGCAAGGAGCATACGGAAAGTAGTCTTTGACTTGAGTCTTGCAAGGGGCCTTGATTACTACACTGGTGTTATATTTGAAGCAGTCTTTAAAGGTGCTACACAGGTAAAACATTTCTAAGCTGTTTTTTGCTATGAACATCCTTAGTTCTGGATTCATGACACTCGTTTATCTCTATCCTCTTGTTGCATTGTCTCTTGAAGTAACTGTTAGTTCTTGTGAAGCTATCTGCAGTCACTTTACACGCTCAGTTGGCATTCCGGCATACTACACCAGATAGCATCTTTCATTGTAAACTGTACATGTATTCATTATAGCCATGATTCTGAAGAAATTTTTTGAAAGATAATGAATCACCATGTGCAAGCAATAAACAAAACATAAAGAAATAATGATTTAAGTTTGAAGTGCATCTATTTGAAGACAATAGTCATTGGTGATGCCATCATCCATGAATTTGTCAAATCTTCTTTCTACTTGTCATTGATCTTCTTTTTGTTTCATTTGTCGTATTTTCAGTCCTTGGAAGCCATGAATGAATTGCTTGGCTTGAAAAGGAGTGGCACGTTTGTTGTTATCTGAGTGTGATACCATGAATCACAAATCTTTAGTCATTAAGGTTGGTGTATCCAAGTCAACCATATAAGAAGCATGTTGTATGTCTTGATGACGCCATAAATGGATGCTTTATTGACAAACATCTTCGGTGTTTGACTAAGTGCTCACATTGTAATCTAGGTGTTCAGGAAGTCTATAATCAATGATGTTTGACAACACGTATTGGGTGTTCAAGAAGTTTATTCTCGCAGACTTTATACAAGCTCTCGCTTGAATGTTTCTCCATTTTGCACATTTCTCCCCTTTGCTCTCTTTATGATCTCGTACCAATAGGACCATAAAGAGAATCCAAGAGTGGGTTACTTACAACTAAGCCCCTTCTGTAGCTGCGTAGTTCCATATGCAGGAATGAAGCATGTGGAAGAGGTCAGGGAAAAGTAAGGTAATGAGAATCCTTCAGGTTATGTTGGAAGTTAAGGTGCTGGTGGGTACCAAAATAGTCTAGAGCCACTTAGATATTCATGTAGGAAGGATCAGACTATTTTTATTGATGTAATACAATTAAATATACGATAAAGTGGGTCTGTTTGCACTTATCTCTAATTTGGTGATGTGGTATATGTTCTAAAATTATTTGCTTGCCTTAGGTTGGTTCCATTGCAGCTGGAGGGCGCTACGACAATCTGGTTGGTATGTTCAGTGGAAAGCATGTCCCTGCGATAGGTATAAGCCTTGGCATCGAACGGGTGTTTACAATAATGGAGCAGCTTGCGAAGGATGGCAATCAGGTAAGCCAGCTACTTGTACTTGAAATATTTTTAGATGCACATCCAGCGTATGCCATTTGTCCCTAATGATTATTCTTGCCATTCCACCGTAACAACTTTTGGCTTTGGCCCTTTTCTTGAGTGCATACCAGCAAGTCAGGCGACCAACGACCAAGTTAGTCCTTTTTATCAAATCCAACCACCAAGAATCCCAAGAATGAGAAGATTGCTGCATTTCTGTTTTACATTTCCGTAATAGAACTCTAAAAGCTTTATTAACATACAATAGTCAGTTGTCTGCGGCCCCAAGCGGTTACATTTTTAGCGCAGTAATTGGTATCTGAAAGCAACTGCTTGGTACATTTCTTCTTCGGCTTCTCTAATTTGCTTGCTCTGGTGTCAGACAATTCGGGCGACAGAAACACAGGTTTTGGTGGCTGTCCTCGGTAAGGACCTTACCCTTGCTGCTGAGCTAGTTAGTGAGATGTGGAACGCCAAAATAAAGGCAGAATTCGGGATCCACAAGAAAGTAATGAAGCACATAGATCGAGCTAAGCAATCTGGGATCCCCTGGATGGTGCTCGTCGGTGAACTGGAGCTGGAGAAAGGCGTAGTCAAGTTGAAGAACATTGATGCAAATGCTGAGGAAGAGGTTCCACGGGATAGGATCGTGGAAGAGCTGAAGAACAGGTTGGATAAGACGGACGGATCCTCCGTATAGCGCGCAGCTGTTAGAAGGAAGACCAGGTGCTGCTTGTGAGGGTGGTGCCCCCTCCCCCTATCACAGAGCAAATGTGGACTACACATGGTTCACATTGATTAATGTTGTCTATTTGATCTTTGGAAATAGGTATACATCGATTAAATGTCATGAATTAATGTATTTTTTTTTAGCAGTGGGATCTCATTTCTGACCCCCTTACTTTCACATTCCAAGAGAAGCCCTTGTGATTTTGTGCTAGTTTCTCAACCACCTTTTTTGTGTGTATCAGAACTCAGAAGACATCTATGTATATCTTTTGATACATGAAGAGATTTGCTCGGGTTCCTCGTACCAAATTCGATAACGTTGGGATTTATTTATCAATAGTTGAGAACCTCGTTATTTCACTGATAATTTGTTCAACTCAATCCTTCAAAAATTGATTAATTAAATTTGTTGGTAGCTAGATCACTTATTCTTCAGTCTATTAATATATATATTATAGTAATGTATTATAATCTACCTAACTACTGGCTTTCTCGCCAAGCATCACACACATGACATGTATATTACAATTCATTAGCTATCCTCCTAATAACTGTTTTAAACAGTACTCTTCATAAAATTAGGTCACTTGTCGACAAAATATATGAAATTCATTTTTAGCTCAATTTCTAAAAAAATGAATAACTTGGTCAGTAATTAATATACTGATTCAATTTTTTAACATAAATTACATATACAAGATGGTTAATTAGCCATTGGATTTGGGAAATTAACGAGTTAGCCGGGAAGGACGTACGTACGATAGAGATCAGTCAAGCTTTTTTTTTTGTTCATGAAAATAATGTTCCAATCTTAACATCAAAAGAAATGCACGTAGTTTGTCATCCGTTGCTGCTGTTCAGTGTTTCGAAGTCTCTTGATTGTTTTCAACTCTGTACAACTTCAAAGTGCTTCACCTTTGGAAGAGCAACATCATGCTTCACCCCCGAGGAATACTGCTCCCGGGTCATCCGACAAATCGACATGATCTCCTCGTAGTGTTTTAGGTGGTTTGCGAGGGACCTGTTCTCCCAAGTGCGAGTTTCGTATAGCACCTTCATCTCTAAGGAGATGTCAGACTTGCAGATCTAATCTATCAAGTGGTGGACGGCCACGCAAAGGACGCCGTGCTCCACCATCTCACAGATCTACGGGTCCTCCCGTTGCACGTCCGGTCCGACCACGGCGAAGTTGACGCCCGACGTTAGGAAAGGATTTTTCCAAGAGTTTCCCAGTTTCATCGCTAACAGTCAAGTAATTTTTTTTTACATACTCAACAAAATCGGAAACTTGATTTACTTTTTCGAAAAGTGGTTATTCTTTTTAAACTTGATTTACTTTTTCATTTCAGAGAAATTTCTTACTGCCGTTGCATTGAAAAAGTAGTATTTTATTTCCTGTTTTACTTTAGAAAGAGTAAATCAAGTTTCTAGTTTTGCTGAGTATGTATAGGTGGAAGATCTGAAATCGGATTATTTGACTGTCAGTAATGAAGCTGAGAAATTTTTAGAAGAAGAACCTTTTCATGGCGTCGGGTGTTGACTTTGCCGTAGTCAGACCGGACGTGCAACGGGAGAATTCGTGGATCTGTGAGATGGTAGAACACGACGTCCCTTGCGTCGCCGCCGACCACTTAGTAAATTAGGTCTACAAATCCGACATCTCCTTGGAGAGGAAAGTGCTATACGAAACTCGCACTCGAGATGACAAGTCTCAAGCAAGCCACCTGCTGCGAGGAAATTATGTCGACTTCTCGGATGACCCGAGATCTTATAAATGAGAAGAAGCCAGCGACGTTGATCAGTGCGCGATTGGATCTACTGCACTGCCGATCGCGATACATACGAGATACGAGAGGTTACCTACGTACGTACGTAGTCATGGCTGAGGCCGACCACTCTTAACCGGCCCACCGATTCCGCCAACGTCGTCGCTGCTTCCCGTCGGGGCGCCGCCGCCGGTGCCCGGAATGCGGAGGCCCGGGATGGTGCCGAGGAAGGGCGCGGGGGAGAAGAACCCGAACCCGGCACCAGCGGGCAGAACCACCGAGTTCCCCCCGCCGACGCCGCCGCCGCGGACGCCGATGAAGTTCTGGCTGTGGTAGGCCTCTCGGCCGCCGGCGCCTTCGGCTTGGGGAGGACCGCCCTCCCGTCGGACGGCACGGCACAGAAGGCGGCAAGGAAGAGGCCGAGGAGGATCACCACATCAGCGCCATCTCGGAAGCCTTCTCCATCTCTCTCTCTCTCTGATCTCCTTCTGGTCTCTGCTGCAGTGCAGTGCAGATGGGTGTAGGTTGTGAGTTATAGCCGGGAGGAAGAAGACGAGTGGGTGGATTGTTGTCAAATGCGGTACGTTCATTTAAGAAGATCCCATTAATACCATGGACTTTTTTTGTTGTGGATATGTCGATCCCTCCTCCATACATTGAAGAGCATTAATTCTTCGCGCCATTGAAGGATCTCCACCTACCTAAACAGCTGCAGCTGCTGTGTGTATACCAGCAGATCTTCAAAAAAAAGAAAAAAAAGAAAAAAGAGCAGATCGACCGGTGAAGAGAACCTGTAGACACTGCTACTCGGTAATTATTGCAATATTCTAGCTAGCTGATATTAGAGATTTCTAAAGAAAAATATGTAGCGATATACTTTGATCTGAGAGTGGTCGGTTTTTAATAAAAATATATTAAGTCGGCAAACCCTTATATATCTTGAATGCTATATCCATATAATCACTAAAAAGTGCCATGCATAACTTATTTTTTTATTTTTTTGACCCTCGTATATATATGTGTATGTATCTTTACTAACCTCTTTCATGTTTTACTAACTATTTTTTGTATTTTATTAAACTTTATTTATAGTTTACTAATCTCGTTTGCATTTATTAGTTGTCTGCTATTTAGGTCTCTCCAAAGTCTGATTGAGAGACACTATCTAATGTTCTCTCGAGAACCAGAGCCGCCGGTGATTTTGGGTCATTTTCTCTAAAATAGAATCCAACTGTGTAATTTAATTTAATCGGTTCGATTCAAGGTTAAACATTAAATAAATATCTATACTAATTAATTGTTTATATATGTACTTATTTTAAGTGATAAATAATTAAAATATGTGTTATTTTATCACACAAACTACTATCATTTAATTAATGATAAATGATAATTTTATAATATTTTTTATAAAATAATTTAGTCCGATTCGAACAATTTTCAAATCGGTTGAACAGAACTGGCGAATCAATGCTTTCCATTCGATTTGACCCGTTGAACGGACCTTTTAGGAAATTAAAGCGAACAAGTGGAGAATTCATTAATTTGGCCGACCTACCATACCTCTTCTCTTTAATGGATGCACAGGAGGAAGTTAAAGGTTTGACTCGACAACGTGTATATATCGATACAATTCATATATATATATATATATATCACGTATGCATATATATTTTAAATGAACAACAATGTAGGCGTGGATGTTATATATATGTGTGTGTGTGTTCGTACACAGTCCCAGATATAAAAAGCTGAGATGTGATGTTCATCCCGTAAATGAGGTTCAACTTAATTAACGGAGTGATATGTTGGTCATGTTAATTATTTGCTAAAGATTTTGACTGGTTTATAATTCTAGCAGTCGTGTATATATATATATATCCTTCGATGTCTTTGATTTAACATGCATGCTAGCTAGAAAGGGTAGACAGTTGTATTCATCTTTGATATCCGAATATCTTATCTATCATTTATTTTCATTGTCTATATATCTTGATAATGAAGGAGATCAGTGTCAAGAAGGTGGATAAAAATGTGTTCAAATAACTCGAGCCTTTGACACACCATATATTGTTTGAAGTTTCGTAACAAGTTTTACGTTTGATGATATTGCTGTCTCATGGCTGCCGGTTACGCTGTGCATACATATAATATATATACAGATCGACGTACATATATATATAGATACATATATGAAGAAGTACGTACGTACTAATAGAGGAGCAAACAGATGTTGACCTGCGCAACAAAGAGTACTTAAATCATCAGCATAAGTATACATATGCATATACACCTAAGCACCCAAATATCAGACTATATAGCCAGATCTTCATGCAGCTAGATATCACCAGATCCAGCCATGCTAAACCCTAAAGACCCTGCAGGAATATTACTGAAACTGCGAGCAGAGATACTGAAGAAGTAGAAGAAGAAGAAGAAGAAAGGACCTTGACCTACGCCACAAAACTTACGAGATGAACTTGGAACACACACTAGCAAGCTAGCTAGATGATTCCCCCCGGGAAACCAAACCCATTACCCTACGTACAGTCGACAACATCACACGGCACCGGCGGCAGCTGCGCCTCTTCACGGATGCCCAACCCCGCCGCCGAGTCCGCCGCCGAGACCTCCGACCGGTTGGTTCACGACGCCCGGGAAGCCGCCGGCGAAGGGGGTGGCGCCGCCGAACCCGGGGACGTAAAACGTGCCGCCGCCGACGATGGGGGGCGCGCCGGGGACAAAAATGCCGCCGCCGTATCCGCCGACGATGTTCTGCGGGCGGTAGACCTCGGCCCCCGTGGTCTTCTTCTCCGGCGCCGGCATGGTCCTCCCCTGCGACAACGGCGCCACGGCTAGAAGAGCAGCGAATAAGAGGGCGATGACCTGCAGGATCGACAACTTGTTAGTAGATTTCCCCATCTCTCTCTCTCTCTCTCTCTCTATCTATCTCTCGCCGCGCAGAGAGAGAATATTGACACTTGTTTGTTCTTGGCTGAGAGCTGCTCGCCGCTTTGCACCTTCTTATAGGTGGGAACTGAACAGTACGGAGATCTCTTGGTGTATGCATCCCAGTTCAAATGTGTTGAATTTCTAGGGTTCCTGCATTGAAGAGAGCCATGTCGAGGACATTGAAGAGTGGCCACCTAACGCAGCTATGAAGGCAGCGGTCCCGAAGAACACCCAGCATATATATATTTATATACTATAATAGTACTATATATACTGTAAAATTGATATTAACTTGAGAAACTTGAACATCATGTGTTTGATTAATGGTATCTATTTTAAATTTTAGAGCAAAAGCAAAACATATTACATATCGATGTAAAAATGGATAAAACTCTAACTAGTTGAAGGGCACATATATAAGATCTCTGCAAATCTTTAAGGGTTGTTAATCATCATCTTGCAGATGAGTCCATATATACACCTATTTAATTGTGGTTGCATCCGATCGAAGACGTACGAAATTAATTAACATTGATCAAATCTTAACCAAAAAAAAACAAAGAAACATTGCATCATACTCTGCATATATAGTGATATATAAATGAATCCCTTCCAACAACACTCGATCGTTGAAGCCAGCCAACGCAGCATCTCTCTCTCTCTCTTATCTCGTATTCCGAGATGGTGCTGCTGCGGCAGAGGCTTTAAAGCACAGAATTACGTCGGCTGCAGTGACCTTACTTGATGAGTCTTCTCTGCAATGCAACTTAATTAATTTCCCGGCCAGTTGTTTATATTTTTTAAAGACAAAGATATCACTCATTTTCCATTAAATACAACCGCTGTTCTTCACACAGGTCCAGCATATAGCTAGGGACATATATATTTTACCTTTATCATGTGAGAGTTTGAATAACTTTCTTTTTAATTAACTCCGCCAACTTCCTCTTCAATATCTTCCTGGAGATGATTCCAGTTCCTGCATCAATCGAGCATCCACGAGAACTTAATTCACTGTCAAAAATTTTCTCTGTATGATCGAGGAATCGGGAAGATCATGTGGAGATGCCTTCCATCAACATAAAGCTTCTGCTTCTCGTAATTGGATTATTGGCTCAAGTTTTCTTGATTTCTTTCTTGTTTATTTTGTTTTGTTTCTTTTGTCTTTTACAGGAGGGTAGGTAAATTACCCCAGTTACATCTCTTGCTATATATCACTCCAATGATAAAACTTTTATATATATATATATGTTAGATTACGGACATTTTAACCTCTCCGTAATAATCTTCATCTGTGTGGGTGTATATATATATATGGAGAGCAATCTCTCACATAATTATATTGTTCGATTTGATCATATATATATTTCTTTGCTCTAGTGGGCAACGTTGATTAATTAATTAATTGATTGCTGAGTCCCGAAAAGCCGACGAAAAAGACAGAGAAGCGACGTCAAGCTAGGGATGTCAATAAATTCTCTGGCGGTGCAGCTGGGGATGATCCCTTCCAAGGCTTCCCCGTCGACCAATTATATATATGCAGTCAAATATATGTTGATGCGGTCGAACTCATTTAATATCCACTCAACAATATGTTAGTTTTTTGGAAATCAAATATATTGTCGAGCTCAGGCACAAGAAAATATTTTTTGTACACGTACTGGGTTGGTTGCAATATTAATTTGTAGCAAGAATATCTCTATCAGTCCATTATGTTAAGTTGAGAAGACTATTCTCCTTAATCTGCTGTTGTTGGGCTCTTGATTTCTTCGAAGAGTTCCATGCATTTTACATATTATTTTAACATTTAGATAGTTTATCTTTGAAATATGCCAATGGATTTGGTGTTCTTGCCCATTCAAAATGAGATAGTGCATGCATGGGAGCCAAATAATCTGACAAATATATGTAGATTTGCCCCCAGCATCTACTTTGCTTTCCTAGCTTGATGACCCACTTGTAGGATATGAATAAGGTCTATAATTTAAGATATATATATATATATATATGTCAAAAATGATTTGACTCTTTGTATATATATTTTGTGCCTAGCTATCTATGGTTTGATCACCGTAAGTTAAATGTAAGTCATTAATTGACAAGGGCCGTGAGATATGTTAAGTGACTTAATCCCATATTAGATATCAAAGGGAGTATTTCATGTTTATAAGTCTGATCATGATTATCTTAGAATTTAGGTATTGAGATAAATAGGACCAGATCTATAAATATGGGAATACTCTCTATGGTATTCAGTGTGAGACTAAGTCACTTAACACTTTCTCTCTCGGCCAGTCACTGTCAGAGTCAAGATAGGGCAGAGCCCTAAAAGTTCACTTGCTTTGATACCATGTAGAAAATTCAAAGCTAGGTTTAGTCCCACATTGAATATCGGAGAGAGTATTCCCATACTTAAAGGCCCGGTCCTGATTATCTCAATACCTAAGTTTTAGAGTTTTCTACATTAGATACCGAAGGGAGTATTCCCATATTTATAGGCCCAATCCTAGTTATTTCAATACTTAGATTTTGAGGTTTTTCATAAGATATACTAACATAGTAACACCTAATGTCATGTTGGCTAGAGTATTAATAATGATACTACGTTACATTTAGGTGTTTTTAGAGAATAGAGTATCAACAAGAGAATTAATACATATAGTACGTACGATTCATGCGGTGTTTGTATTATAAATTTTAAAATTAATATTAATAGCAACATGGAAATGCAGGGTCACAACTTGGGTCGTGACCCAAACTTGACCTGATCGATTTTTGAACTGACCGACCCGGTTCCGACTTCGAGACCCTGGCCCGTAAATATTTTAAAATTATTATATTATTTTGCAATTTTGACTTAACCCGGGTCTCAATCTCGACCGACCCAGGTCGATTTTGAGCTCAACCGACCCGGTCCCGACTCTCGACCCTACCTACCTTGAATAGCAAAACATATACCTTGTCATGAGTTTATGCCAATATCAATTTCAAAATTATAGATATAGTTAATAATTAATGTCACCAAACCTAGTGTAGGATGCTACACAAAATAGCTTGCCTTGTTTTGTTAGATTAATTAAAAATGACATTATATCAATTTTTAATACTAATTTTTTATAGGAGAAATGCACACTAGCTAGGTCCATTTTAGACCAGGTGACTTCATGGTATGTCCATTTTCAAAAATACTTTATAACTAGGTCCATTCTTAAAAATATCATCACACCCACGTCATTTTCGATTAGAAATATCTTTTTTACCCTTCACGTCGAAGAAAGTACCTGATGTACATTTCCTCTCGATATTAAAAACGAAAGGATAAAGTAAACATTAACTCAATCAAAAGAAGTTAAAATAGACGTTATTTTGATTAAAGATGAAGAGATTAAAATAAATATTATTTTAATACATAAAATAATGGTTAAAATATTTTAATTAAAATAGCATTAATATTTAAAATACTTAAACAAAAGTTCTCCCGTACGCGTCTCCTCCCGGCGTGAGCCGCCGCTCTTCCCCCTGATCACCATGGTGCAGCAGCTGTTCCTATTGAAGTTAGAAGCCGAAGGGAGGGGGGGGGGTGGCATGCTGCTGGCAAAGTTGGGTGAAACAGGGAGCTGCGTGCCCTACAACGTCGCCGCTACACCAAAGACCTGAAGTTGACGGTGTCGATGTTCAGGACGGTGGTGGGAGGCCTCCGCGCCCTCGGCTGCCTTCGCGAGGTGGGCCTCCCCGTACTACGCCCTTCGCCCTCTACGGATGTTTGTCACCATGGGAGAGGAGGCATCAGCATGTCCGTGACCACCGCCGCCTCCATCATCACCGTCTGGACACCTCCTCGTGCACACGAAGAGAAGTCACACCTGAGAAAGGAGGTCGCGCACTACCATCGCGCCTGAACAGGAAGGGATGGTATGGCTTTGTCTAGACGGCCGGCCAGGAAGGGATGTTAGGGCAAGGGGGGCAGAAATAGGATTGGTGGACGGTGGAGGAGGAAATTGGATCGGGTGATAAATGAATCTGGTGTCAACGGAGTAAAGGTGATCGAAATTTGGTCAACGGATCTTTTAAGAAATCGATTTTCTTAAATGGAGCGGATGATAATTTTCTTTTTTTTAGACAAAATATTAATTAACATCAAAATTGAAACCAGCGGAGACTTGTACGTATTGCAAATCATATCTGTACCGTACATTTTAACAGTTTGGTATTAAAATAGTAACATAAAAAAGTCATTAACTAATTTGAATTTTATTATGTCCTGTTTGGTTAGAGTATTGTAAATGATATTGTATTAATATTGATATTGATATTTTTTGAAAGTGAAGTATCAATATCAAGATTGACAGTATCAAAGTTTTTAAGTGTTTGGTAAAATTATGTCTCCGCAGCCGCGGGGGAGGGGGCGGACGCCGGCTGCGGGCTGCGGACTACGGAGGGGGGACTCCGGCCGTGGAGGAGGGGGGACGCTGCGCGGGGGCCAGCGGGGGGGGGGGGGGAGGGACCCCGCGCGGGGGACGCCGCTGCGGAGGGGGGACTCCGGCGGGGGGACGCCTGCGCGGGGGCCAGCGGGGGGAGGGGGGGGGACGCCGCGCGGGGGGACGTGGCTGCGGAGGGGGACTCCGGCGGGGGCCAGCCGGGGGCGGGGGGATGCCGCGCTGGGGGAAGCGGGGGGTGGGGTGGGGTGGGGCGCCGGCTGCGGAGGGGGACTCCGGCGGCAGGGGGACGCGGCGCGGGGGGGGGGACGCGGCTGCGGAGGGGGGACTCCGGCAGGGGGGGACGCCGCGCGGAGGGGAGACTCCGGCGGGGGGCTGCGCGGAGGGGGCTGCGCGGAGGGGGACGCCGGCTGCGGGCTGCGCAGGGAGGACTCCGGTTGTGGACGCGTACGCGGAGGGGCTGCGCGGAGGGGGGCTGTGCGGCGGGGCTCCGGCGGGGGGCTGCGCGGAGGGGGCTGCGCGGAGGAGGGGGCTGTGCGGGGGGGCTGCGCGGCGGGGCTCCGGCGGGGGCTGCGCGGAGGGGGGGGATCCACCGGCACGCTCTTCGTCAGATCCACCGCCATGCTCTTAGACGCCTCCGTACGTGCGCTCCTCCACAAACCCTCGATCCTTCGCTCCTCCGCAGATCTCCTCCTCTGGCTCGGGGGGAAGGCGCCGGGCGGTGCAGCGGCCGCCCCCCGCGGGCACGCGCGCGGCTAAAATCGGGGAAAGGGGGGGGAGACGGCGGGAGAGCGCGGCGGGAGAGAGGAGCCAGAGAGAGGAGCGCAGCGATGGTGATGGAGGCGTCGACGACGCGGACGGCGGGAGAGCACGCCGGGGTGAAGGGGGAGGGGACGGGGAAGGGGGGACTCCGGCTTCTCTCCGCAGCCGCGGGGGGCGGGGGCGGGGGCATCTGCCGCGCGGGCGTCTGTATCAGTTTTAATACAGGTCTTCACCTGTATTATTTATGATACTCTTTTTAACTACTAATCTTAAAATTAATATTAGTATCCAAACACTCACTGATGTAAAGTATCAATATCAGTTTTGAAACTGATATTAATACAGGTGCTTGATACTATAAACAAACATGCTGTTAGTGTTTAATACTGTTTCAGCCGACGCGGCCTCCACCGCACCCTCTTCCTCCCGCCGGTGCCGGCTGGCGGCTGCCGCTGCCAAGGGACGGCGGTCACCGCCGCGCGCGGCCATGACGGTGGCCTGCCGTGCCCGTGCCTCCTTCTCTCCCTCCTCCGTCTCGAGCCTGAAGGTGGTGTGGCGCCGGGACCGCCGCCTGGACTCCGCCATCGAGCGGGACAAGAAGTGGCGCCTGTGCTCTCGCGTCGTCCGCGAGGTCCTCAACGAGCCCGGCGCCGCCATTCCTCTGCGCTACCTGGAGAAGCGCCGCGAGCGCCTCCGCCTCCCCGTTAAGGTCAAAACTTTCATCTCCCGCAATCCCCTTCTCTTCGAGGTGTACCACGATCGCATCGGGCCCAAGTCGGAACCCGTGCCTTTCCTTAGGCCCTCCACCCGTTTGGAGAAATTCCTCAGAGAAGAGGGGCGCATCCGCGCCGCCAACGAGAGCCTCGCCCTCGCCAAGCTCTGCAAGCTCCTCATGATGTCCAAGGACAGGGTGCTGAGCGCCGAGAAGCTGCTCCATGTCAAGCGCGATTTCGGCCTCCCCGACGACTTCCTCGCAAGCCTGGTGCCCAAGTACCCAGAGCACCTCCGGCTCGTCGGCGACCCCGGAAAGGGGGATGCTTTCGTGGAGCTGGTCTCCTGGAACGAGGGGTTCGCTCGGTCGGCCGTCGAACGGCGGGCGGCGGAGGAGTCGCGGCTGACGGGCGTCCACACGAGACCCAACTTCGACGTCCGGCTGCCGCCGGGCTTCTACCTGAAGAAGGAGATGAGGGAGTGGACGAGGGACTGGCTCGAGCTCCCCTACATTTCGCCTTACGAGGATGCCTCGGATCTGCGCGCGGCCTCGCCGGAGATGGAGAAGAGGATGGTCGGCCTGCTTCACGAGTTCCTCTCGCTGACCGTGCTCCGGCGGGCCGCCGTGCCGAGCGTGGGCAAGTTCGCGGAGGAATTCCGGCTGTCGAACGCCTTCGCCAACGCGTTCACCAGGCACTCGGGGATCTTTTACTTGTCGCTGAAGGGCGGCATCAAGACGGCGATGCTCAGAGAAGCGTATGACGGGGAGGGGGAGCTGCTGGATCGGGATCCGTTCCTGGAGATCAAGGACAGGTTTTTGGAGGTGGTGGAGGAGGGGCACCGGCAGTGGCTTGAGCAGCTGAGGCTGAGGGGCGAGGCTGTGAAGGATGATCCGGAGATGATGGCGAGGGGCACTGCAGAATCCCAGGAGGAGGAGGAGGAGGAGGAGGAAGATTAATCGTCGGGAACGGGTAGATCTTATAATAAGAAGAGTTGCTTCGAGATCAACGGGCACTAGAGGCCTCCAAAAATAAAGAGGAGGGGATCATGCATCCATCATCTTTCACGGTGACGAAGCTGGGAGGTGGTGATATGGCGCAGGCGAAGTTGTAAAAAATGAATCATGGGTGTTTTGTATGTTGCACAAGTTTATCAGGCATTAACATATTTGGCAGCATGAAAGGAAGCCCGGTGATGCAAACCAAACTACATAGGTTCTCCAGTAGTACGACCATCGCAGGAGCTAACCGTCTTATATAGATATACACAAGAGTACAAGCCTACAAACAGTCGTGAAGAAATGGGCGTGTGAGACGAAGAAATATATCGTACAAAACAAGGAAGGTTACAAAGATGATCAAATGTAACATCACGCTGCACGATAATCTTTCAAAATTGTTGAGATGGCTGGAAAAACAACGCATATTCAGGGAACACATCCAGAATGCCCTTAATAAGATGATACGGCAATATTTGCTCATTTACGAGCAATTGATGGTGTCTTTGGACCAACGAGAATACGGCTTTCTGTACGTCCACATCATTGAACGCAACTGAAATCAAGCCATCAAGCAGACAAGAAGGATGAAACGCCGGAAGGAGAAAAACAACGATATTAGCACGCGCTAAACTGTGGGCCGTGGCGAGGGCTTTCATTAAAGGTACACTTCAAACAAAGGATCACAAATTCATGAGACAGGTCCTATATATGGCGTTTGCTATGCAAAAAATTCAAATCTCAAAAGCAAATCTCCCCGTGCCAAAACAGCAAACCTCAAGTTTCACGGCACCTAGATTAGCAAAGGGTAACTCCTAGAAATCGAAGCTTGTTTGTGCTTCCACGATAAATAGCTGACTACAATCCCCTATTGCAAGATAAGTCATATCGTGTTCCCAAAATATGAATAGACACTAATGGAAATGTATACTTTACAAGTCAATCTCATATATGCAACATTTTTAGAAATATTTTATTCAATTAATTAGATAAATCTTCGTTACTAACTCTTATTAGAAGTATATGTCGTAATGAAATTTTTGATCACATGCAATGATGATTGAATCATAATGAGATCAATTATCTAAAGATATATAATCTAATTATTCTTAGTCATAAGATCCTTAAGATGAGACATCAATGATCTAAATAGATTAGTGTATGTGATCTCTTCTCATGTGATGAGAATGACCGATCTCATTAGTTATTAATGTGATGACATTATGATACACACAAGTGCTCATTATTGAAATGAATTCACTAAACTGACCAATTTAAGAAAATCTAATCGGTACCTTATCGAATTGTTTATCAAGTTATTCTTATATCACAATAGTATGGTTGGATCTTTGACTTGAGTCGCCAATGATGTCTTATTGGATATATTTTGTATTTCGATTATTGACTTATGGATCACCATCTTGATGGTCCAGTATAGTTGATGTATTGGGTGCAAGAGAAATTCGGTGAAGACAATTGAATAGACAACAAGAGATCGTTCACTCTCAAAATGAGAGAGAATGCCTTATGGGATAGTATTCTAAATCCTTGACCAAAGTACTTAAGATAACTGGAAAATAAGTTTTTTACTTGATCCGAACCTGAGTATAGGATCCCATAGAGTCAGAATATTTTGGGTTGACAGTCGATGCCAAACCCTTGAACGATCAGGACATTGTACGAACAAGAATTTAAATTTGTGTGATAATTAATGATGAAAAAATTCAATGGATGCTATTTAACTCTCCAAAGTCATTTGGGATTATAAGATGTGGCTTGTACCCTTTATGATCGGAAAGTCATAAAAACTATTATCAGATAACGATTTTAATTTAATTTAAATGAATTGTTCTTTTATATTAATTAAGACTTCAACTAAATTAACTATTGGGTCTAGTGGATCACACATATTAGATCTAGTCAATAAGAAGAGGGTATAGACGTAATTTTAAAGTAATTTTGATTTTTTGTGAAAAATTCTATCTTTTATAAATAAAAGGCTTATGAAACTAAATCCCAACAAGCCATAGGGCTAAAGCACATCCCAAGCAGCCTCTCTCTCTCCTCTCCTCAAAAAGGTGATATCCTATCGTTAAGTTTGAATCTGAAAGATTTCTCGAGACTCGAAGGAAAGAACTCATTTATTGAAGCAGATCGTGTGGATACGCTAGAGACCGTCCACTTGAATGGTTTTCAGCAAAGAGGAATGTCATCTCTTCATCCATGATAAGAGATTTTGAAAATCTCATAAGGTACTCTTGTTCTACTTCATATTTGGCTCTCGATTTTACTAGTTCAACATTAACTAAGGCAAAGATCATGGTTTTAAATAATCAAAATTTTTTTTTGCTGTCATAGATTGATTCCTTACCGGCACTATAGTCTCACAAGAAGGTATTTCATTTATCTCATGTTTTGTGTTGGACATATAACTATTTACTACAAACTCAAATTTTATTTTTACTACAAACTCGTAAATTATTTTTTTCTATCTCATGTTTTGTGTTGGACACGTTACTAAAAATTTTCTTATAATACATTTATATAAGTGGATGTTTCTAATTGTAATATGTATTTTTTATGTGTTTCCATCGGTGAAATTATCTTTACTTCTTATTTTGTTGGGTTGGATCATACATATGTTATCTCTTTGTATATTCGTTAACCATCTGCTATCGGACCGTAAATTTTTTAATCAAATATAACAATGCAGTTCGCGAATAAATCTAATACCGATAGTTAACAAGCAGCAAGTGGAAACACCTTTTTCTTATCCGATACAGATAAGGATAATACCATTATTCGACTCGTATCCAACCCGTTGACATCCCTACTGAAGTCCTATACACCCACAAACTCTCTATAATATCTCTTAAGAGAATACAAGAAATACGGAGAAGAAAAAAATATAGTGCAAGATGTGGTGGTGGCTCTCTTGTTTGCTTAGGTCTCATTTTGGGCTTTGTCCCCTCCACATGTCTTTTTATATAGATACTATAAGAACTTTTTATATATATGCTTATAAGATACTTTTTAAATATCTCTAGAAAATATCTAATTAGTAATTTTCTAGATGTGCCTAGTAAACATGTGAGTACTTTTGGATGTGTCTATAAAATAACTCATTCAAAATACGTCTAGATAGATCTAGAAAGATTCTTTAGCTGATTAAGTCAACTTTTAGAGAGGAACACATGATTAGACTAGTACATTGGGAGGAGACAACCGCGGGGATCGATTAGAGGTCCCCCTTCTGGCCATTTGAGATCATCAGGTCTTTAAATGCATACCTAATACTTGGTAAGTTCAGTTGACCGGAAATAGGGAAGGTGCCCCCATGTGCGCAGTGCTCCGACGCCCGAGACCGGCAAGCAGGGGACCTGGATGCCCCCCCCTGCTCGGCGCTGGCCCTAAAAACAACAGGGCAGCTGCCAGCTGCCCCCCAATGCTGAACTCCATCCGATATGGGGGGGTTATTTTTTATGGGGGGGTCTGCGTCTGCCGCTGTTACTTGGTTAAAAGAAGAAGGGGTCTGCATGCTACAGAAGGGGTCTGTCCTGCACTGCACTGCATGCGGCATACTCCCTTCCGGGAAATGCACACACTCAAATAGTTCAAGGCATGCGGCGCCGGATCGGATTCAAGCTTCTCCAGAGAGTTGATTAATATTCTGAAACATTGTGATCTATCAGATCAAACAACCGACCGGCTGTATTTTATGTTATATTTTGGACAAACCCTCTTTCATGGCACAACTAATATAAGATTATTATAACAAGGAGAGCTTGAACAGCTGGCCAACGTCCGTATTGGTGTTCACTGCGCGTCTTGTTCCGCCCGAGACAATATCCCACCAAATTAAAAGTCTAGTTCGGTTGTTTGATTCGGTCCGCAATAACCAACTAGTGTAGTGATTTGGTCTCGGAGAAGCCTTTTTAAACTAAACCAAATATATAAATCGAGTGAGCTAGGTTAGATTAAATGTTTAATTTAATTTAGATATGTACACCTATATGTATCCTTTTCACTTAAAAGTAAATATTTTTAAAGTTACAAAGATAAAACCATTCATATATATATATATTATATTTTCATAATATATATGATTTAGAATAAACAAAAAAAACAATGTTTAGACACTACAAAAGTTTGTTCTGATTTGTTTCCAGAGTTATGTTCGATCAAGTGTTTGTTTGGTTTGAACAAATAATAATCTCAAAAATAAAATCAAATCAAACCATGAGCACTCTCCTACTTTAGTTGGTCTCTATAAATGGTCTGCATAACCAAGCAGACATCGATCCCCACTGACTCAGATCATTCACAGGTAAACCAGATCTCTCTCTCTCTCTCTCTCTCTCTCTCTCTCTCTCTCTCTCTCTCTCTCTTTGTGAGATGGATCATCTTCTTCTCGAGACTACCGATAAGAATAATGGCTTCCTGCAGCTATGAATCGGCTTACCATTTTCTTCTTGCCTTCGTGTGGGTAGGTACTGAAGCGATCCGGCGCCATAGCCATGGAGCAGGAGAGCTGGTCTGCAGGGACGACTTCTGTTTCAAGGTAAAACGACCGCTAGCTTCTCTCCTTCCTCTCCATGTTCGATCGACGCGGCGACCGCTTAATTCATCGATCGTACCTAGCTAACGGTGCTTTTCTTTCTTCACAGACGTCTGGAGGGCAAGGTGGCCATCGTCACCGGCGGAGCCAGCGGCATCGGCGCGGCGACCGCCAGGCTCTTCGCCTTGCACGGCGCCCGCGTCGTCGTCGCCGACGTCCAGGACGAGCTGGGCGGCGCCGTCGCCGCCTCGGTGGAAGGCGGCCGGTGCACTTACGTGCACTGCGACGTGAGCGAGGAGGAGCAGGTGGAGAGGCTGGTGGCGCACGCCGTGGCCACCCACGGGCGCGTCGACGTCCTCTTCAGCAACGCCGGCGTGCTGCCGCCGGCAGGCATGTGGGGCATCCTGGACCTGGACATGGGCGAACTGGACCGCACCATGGCGGTGAACGTCCGCGGGGTAGCCTGCACCGTGAAGCACGCGGGCCGGGCGATGGTGGCCGGCGGCGTGAGGGGATCCATCATTTGCACGGCGAGCGTGGCGGCGAGCGTCGGGGGGGTGGCCCCCGTCTGCTACACGGCCTCGAAGCACGCCGTGGTGGGGCTGGTGAGGGGGGCGGCGGCGGAGCTGGGGAAGCACGGCGTGCGCGTCAACTGCGTGTCGCCGTTCGGCGTCGGGACGCCGCTGGCCTGCCGCTTCGCCGGCGTCTCCCCGGGAGAGATAGAGAGGGCCTGCTCCGGGATGGCCTGCCTGGAGGGGACGGTGCTCAAGGCGGAGCACATCGCGCGGGCGGCGCTGTTCTTGGCGTCGGAGGAGGCGGCCTTTGTCACCGGCCAGAACCTGGTCGTCGACGGTGGCTTCACCGCCAGTCCGATCAACTTGCCTTTGGCTTAGAGAACGCATTTACTCGAACTGGATTTCCCTTTTTATTTTATTTTTTAAAAAAACTTGAGTAGGTCGCCGTTTCCGGTGGAGTTTGGATCACCACAATTTCGGAGTTGAGAAAATATTTTCAGTTACCAGTAAAATATAAAAAAAAGATCACCATCTCAATGACTGGACAGTGAGCTAGTAAGATATTGATCGCAGTTCAACTATGTCAACAATGAGTTAATGAATCAGTGAATTATTACTGAATCGCTACCAACATTTTAGAAATTCACTACCGAACTTAACACAATTCGTTATCGATACATAGTGAGTTAATAAGATGTTGACAGTGATTTATCAAACTTGTTATTTGAATCGCTACTTAAATAATTTAGGATCGTGGCCGATTTTGATCGAGAACAGAAGATATTCTCTCCGCCTAGAAATTGAGGTGATCCTAACTCCTTCTGAAGGGATGGGAGGGTCCCCTCTCAAACAGTCAGGATTATTTTTTATTTATTTTAAGGATCACGATTTACGGTATAAAATGGAGTTATTTTGCAAAAATAAATGTGGTGAGAGCTGTTTACCTAAATTTTAACTGTTATTATTACTTTTTTTTTAAAAGTCAGCTCTTCTTAGTGGGGCCAAGGAGGATGTTGAGGCACCTAATGGTAGCACTGCAAATAGGTTGGATTTGGTAATGATATCATTTGTTTTCGATCGCGATAAAGGTTAATAGGGTGTTTGGTAGCGCTTTTAATTTTAAGATAATCTCGTTTTTGAAATCAAAATTATTTGACTTCTCAATTTTATTTTTAAAATCAAAACAGTCTAATTATTTGGTGTTTGGCAAAATTATCATAATTTTTAAAAATTAGACAATAGTATTTGGTTATGACCAGCAACTCTGCGAAACTCTTTCGGATTCCCTTCACAGAGAGAACCTGCAGCTCCGCAAAGGCTCCCCCGCAGTGTCGTCTGCCTCCCTCCCCTCTGCGGCGGCGGCGCTCCTCCAGCGGCGGCGGCGGCCAGCAAAAAGCCGTGTCGTTGTCGGCCAGCGAACCCCCCCAGTGGTGTCGTCTGCCCGGCTAGCGAAGCCCGCGTGTTGTCGGCCCCGCCCCCCTGGCCCCCGCGGTGGTGCTCCCCCCGGCGGCGGCCCCCCCCCTTTGTCCGCTCCCCGATGGCGGCCCTCCCCCCGCGGCGGTGCCCCCCGCAGCGGTGCTCCCCCCGGCAGTGGCGGCCCGTGAACCCCCCCCCCGCCAGCGAAGCGCCTCTGGCGGCAGCGGCCCCCCACCCCCCCTCCGCACGTCTCGTCTCCCACGTCCTGCCTCCCTCCACGTCTATCTCAAAAATAAAACAAGTCGTATCTTATTTTTATTTTAGAAGAGATTATGTACATAAAGTATCCCACTTTTAAAAATGAGACCGTAGTTAAAAGTTGCAATCAAACATCTTATCTCTTTTATTTTTAAAATTTAGATAAAAAAGAGAGAAAAAAACGGTAACCAAACACGCTGCGAGTAATTCTGATTCAAAATTTGATAAAATGAAGGATGGCTTGTCAATTTTGGGAGGTTATTATGAGGAGTTAATTAGCTGGAATTATTAACTCCGGGACACCTAATCAAAATAGACTTGTAGAGTGGATCTCTTTCTTACGTGCATGGTAGTGAGTGAGAGAGAGAGAGAGAGAATAAGAAGGTGGTTTCTTTTTGATATATATCTCCTAATCAAATTTGAATTAGGAAAATCACTTATTTAAATTAATAATATATCAATTATTATTGATACATAAACCCTTCTTTGATGCAGTCCAATTCCAATCAGGATTGGGTCAAAGTCGATTAACTTTTAATTTAAATATTAATATCTATTAACATAGCATTATATTATTCTTATGGCAGAACGTATTTTATGTATATTTAAACCTGTATAAAACAAAAAAAAAATCGTCATCGATACGATTACGATCGTCTTTTCTGAAGAAAACATACTTGCCAGTATAATATATAACTTTCTTCTATCGGTACAGAGAATTCAGGGGCACATACATATTATTCATGCGTTTTTAGCTGTCGAGGAGCCCAAACAAATTAACAATTTAATTAATTCTTCGTAAAACTTTGATATATAATAATTTTTCAGTCAAAGATAAGTTGATACATCTTATCTCACCAATCATAAATTTGTATTTGTATATTTTAATATCTACATATCATGATTTTAATCATTTATACATCACTACAGTTAAATTTAAATATTTATGTCAATTTTTTAGATACTTGTATAAGCTATCAAGGTATTTGATTCCGATTCAAATAATTCATCCGAATCGGAATGGAGAATAACAACAAGATCTGTCGATTATTATCAAAATAATATATATTATACAGATATATACGTAAAACATACAAAACCCATCACGTCTCGACCGCGAGTCTCCGAGTATCACACGTATCCAGGACGGCAAGAAGAAGCCGTCGCCGGCGACGGAAGTAATTAAGAGAGTCGGGACACCTTTAAAACAACAGCCGGCGGGTGTTTGAGTTCTTGCGCGTTCCAGCAGAGACATGCAGTTGGAAGACGAGAGGAGGCCGGCCGGTGGAACATCGATCCCTAGCTGCTGGCGATGGCGAGGATGCGTCTTCCGATCGCTCCAACCCCGGGAAGGGAAGACGGCGCCGAGGCTGCCGGTCTGCCGGCGGCGGGGGAGCACGCCATGTCGTCGCCGCCGGCCCCGGCGTGCGCGTCCTGCAAGCACCAGAGGAAGAGGTGCGGGCCGACCTGCTTTCTGGCCCCCTACTTCCCGCCGGGGCGGGCGGAGGATTTCCGGTGCGTGTACCGGGTGTTCGGCGTCAGCAACGCGACGAAGCGGCTCAAGTCGCTGCGGAGCGGGGAGGAGAGGGAGATGGCCGCGGAGGCCATGGTGTGGGAGGCCAAGTGCTGGTTATACGGCGACCCCATCCTGGGCGCCTTCGGGCGGTGGCGGGCGGCGCGGGAGGAGGCCGAAGCCCTGCGGCGGCGGATGCAGCACTGCATGACCTGCAGAGGGAGGAACGCGACGGGAAATAACTCCTCCTCCTACGGGGGCTCCGACATCGACGCCGCCGCCGCCGCGCATCACGACGTCTACGACGGAAGAAGACCGTTGTTCACGGCGGTGCCGCAGAACTACCAGCAACCTCAGTTCTATCCTTTCCCGGTGGATGAAGACGAAGGACTCCTGCAGCTTCCGGGCATTCTTCCTCGGGGTACGATCAGCTCGGTACCATTATTTTAATAACTTCTTTCGTATAGATACATATATGTAAGTTAAATTTTATTTTTATTTTTTTTAAAATAACTTTCATATAAGAAAATAGAAGAGATTTCTTCAATCGTTGGAGATAGGGGCGCAAGGAGAGATTCCGGTACCCTCATTTCGATGATAAAACTTAAGGGGCTGTTTGGTATCGAGATAAATTGGGGATAACTCTGGTTTATCCCCAAAATATTTTGATACCAAACATACCCTAAGGTGCAGTTTGGTACGGGAGATAATTTGGGAATAAACTTGGTTTGTTCTCAAAATTTAGGGGATAACCCAGGTTTATTCTCAAAATTGTATGATACCAAACAGGCTCTAGTTGTTAACGGGATAACATAGGGATAAACTTGATTTTAGTTTATACCTAAAATTTTGTGATGTCAAGTGGGCTTAACAGATTCAAGTACTTTTAGACCCTGTTTGGTATGAGAATAACCGGGAGATAAATCTATTTTATTCCTACCTGAAAAATAGGGCCAAATAAAGTCTTACGTGCTGTTTGGTATGGGGATAACTCGGGGATAAACCAAATTTATCCCCAAAAATTTGAGGATAAACCTGATTTATCCCCAAAAAATTTTGTTGCCAAACAAGTCCTTAACACCTGTTTGGCACCATAAAATTTTGAGAATAAATCTGATTTATCCCCTAAATTTTATGGTACCAAACAAGTTTTTAGGTGTTGTTTGGTATTAGGATAACTTGGAGATAAACTCAAGTTATCCCCAAAATTTAGAAGATATCTCAGATTTATCCTCAAAATTTTATGGTACTAAATAGGCCCTTGTATCCTAGAAATGATAGAAATTGAGATCAAAATCAGTTTTGACGCACGGATCTTAAACAAACTGTTAGCAAGGATGAAGTGGGTTGAAACAGGTCAAACTAATTTCAACTTTTATGATATGATTTATTTGAAAATATCATTTTTATCTGTTGAAGATATATTTGAACTTAAGTTATTATCAAAGTGTTATCATTATTATTATTATTAGTTAGATTTATTAAGGTTGCTAACAACATATTTACGAGAGAACAAATTGGGCAGAGTTAAATAGGGCTAACACATTTTACGAGGCGGGTCAACAATATATATTTTGGACCAGACTTTAATTGGGCCGATTTTGGGTCAGAGCTGGCCTAGCCCATAGACATTCATGTGGTATCACTCTTTTCTGATTATATAGCAAGGTTATTGTCAACCGACACCATTAATTAATATTCTCTTGTTTTCTTTTTCATGGCAGTGAACCAGTCTCATTGGGAGACATGAAGAGCTACTGCGGCCCCATCTTTCAGCGACTTTCCTCCATTATTATTTAATTTCATCAACATGTGGTCTTTTATATATATTTTTTACGAGCTTCCCTTTTCTCTCGTTAGGAGAATTAATAAAAAAAATGTTTGTACAGATCTCTATTATTGTTATACTCTAATTTTTTTTTGGCGAACGTTATGTTCTTTTTGCTTGGGCTTCTGTACTTCCCAACAATTCCAACATATTTTGTCAAGCACCATGGCTGAACAGTAAAAATTCTTTAACCATCATATATAGGGAATATAACCAAAGTCAATTGCTCGGTCAAGTTTTATCATTAAGTGCAACATGCCACGTCCCTTCCTCAGTCCGGACATCATCCCGACCGAGTCGGCGGCCGCCAGCCCGTCTTTGACTTTGCCGATCAGCGCGCAACCAAGTCCCATCATTAAAATGTTCCGTTGACCGAATCGTCCGTTGACTGAGATGGCTTCTTTACTAAAGAGAGACAACCGGAGAGCGGATCGCCTCAGTCCCGGAGTGGAGAAAGAAACCTCAGTCCCCAATCAGAGGCGGCCACGTACCCCCGCCACTTAAGTGGCAGTTCAAGAACCGGTTCGGTGAACCGCTACCGAAAAGGGCTGAACCGCTACCGAGCCCTCATTAACTCGTTGCCGACGGATACAAAGGCATCGGTAACGGTTCACCGAACCGGTTCAGTAACATAACTTAAAAGTCTTGAACCGCTACCGAAAAAGGTTGAACCGGTTCACTCGAGACAACTGTTACTTGAAGATGGGGGGGGGATAGGCAGCCTGAAAATGTCCGTCTTTTATTATTATAGATCTAAGCATAGAATGTGGGGTCGTGACTCAGATTCGATTTGATCAATATTTGTGTCGACCGATCTGGTCCCGATCCCGAGACTCCGACTCCGTAAATATTTTAAAATTGTAATTTTTTTACGGCCTCGACCAACCCTGACCAGACCTGGATCTCGATTCCGACGGACCCGAGTTGATTTTAAGCCCAACCAATCCGGTTCCGACTCCCGACCCCATCTATCTTGGATCTAAGATCTTTACATGGAATTCACAGATATTGATCTTATCGTAATAGACTTATCTACATGTTTTGTCGAAGTTGTAGATAACTCCCTTACAACCCTTCACCGAAGACTTTTTTTTTCTCTCAATATTAGATGGAACATCAAAATTAAAGGACATTTAAAAAATTTTCGAGCAGAGATAATATGATGTTCTTCTAATATCTATACGTAACTCTCCTGTACAAGTAAATCCAGAGACCAAACCTTATTTATCCCCTGGAAAAACAGAAAGATGTATCACCAAATCGATCTTAATTATATCCCAGACAGCCTCGAGTTCCCTGTCAACTTGCGTATTTCATAATTTATGACAGTGAAAACAGATACAACAGCACATTTTTTTACCCCGTAGATGAGTTTCTCGAAATTATATACTTGTGTAACCCACGTAAGTTGAAGAGGACTTCGACGAAAAAGATGCGAAATATATTTATATACATATAAACAAACTTTTTGAGTAATGAAAATCATTATACCACACTCAATCGTGTGCTAATTTTCTTCGACATACTTGGGCTTTTGATTTGCAGATACCAAGCCATATAACCATGTAAACGAAGAGATATAGGCATGGTCATGAACAACCAGAAAAGAAAATAAAAGAGGAGCTGAATGAATCAGCAATGGATGAGGGTGCCTTTATTTATGAACATATATATAAGAAGAAGTGAAGAACTTCCTCCAACAACCATGTAGATACCAAGCCATATAACCAAGCCATATAACCATGTAAACGAAGAGATATAGGCATGGTCATGAACAACCAGAAAAGAAAATAAAAGAGGAGCTGAATGAATCAGCAATGGATGAGGGTGCCTTTATTTATGAACATATATATAAGAAGAAGTGAAGAACTTCCTCCAACAACCATGTAGATACCAAGCCATATAACCAAGCCATATAACCAAGCCATATAACCATGTAAACGAAGAGATATAGGCATGGTCATGAACAACCAGAAAATAAAATAAAAGAGGAGCTGAATGAATCAGCAATGGATGAGGGTGCCTTTATTTATGAACATATATATAAGAAGAAGTGAAGAACTTCCTCCAACAACCATGTAGATACCAAGCCATATAACCAAGCCATATAACCATGAAAACGAAGAGATATAGGCATGGTCATGAACAACCAGAAAATAAAATAAAAGAGGAGCTGAATGAATCAGCAATGGATGAGGGTGCCTTTATTTATGAACATATATATAAGAAGAAGTGAAGAACTTCCTCCAACATGCTAGTGTGTGCTATTATGTACAAGCGTCTGATCTAAATCATCAGATCTGAGCCCTCCTGCAAACGCCCATGTACAGATCCCACCCAGTTCATCCGAAGCCTGCTGCTTCCCCCGACAGCAAAACTGGCGGCTGCCCCTCACTGATCGGAGCAGCCATTCCATGAAGAAACAGGACGAAGAACGTCCGTGGATGATGCGCTCTCTCTCTCTCTCCCCCTCCGGTTATACATGGTGTCGACGATCAGAATCTGCCGTCCCCGTCGCCGAGCCAGCTCTTGAGGTTGCACAGCGCCTCCGCGGACAGGCTGCAGCACTTCAACCTGGGCGGCTGAGGCCGCGGGGCGTCCGGCTCCCGGTGCTCGGACGCGAAGCAGACGACGATGACGGTGAGGTTGTCAAACGTGTTGAGCCTCAGCGCCTCCATCACGAGCTCCCTCGCGCACCTCTGCGGGTCGTCGTGCCGGCGGAGGCCCCGCCGCACGACGCCCACCGCCTGCTGGCTCGTCATCACGTCCCAGATGCCGTCGCAGCCGATGATCAGGAACTCGTCGTCCTCCGTCAGCGTGGCGCGCGTCACCTCCGGCTCGGCGATCAGCGGCGACGGCTCGCCGCGGGGGAGCTTCATGTCCCAGTCGCCCAGGGCCCGGGTGACCGACAGGACTCCGTTCAGGTACCCGTCGTCGACGTAGCCGCCGCATTCCTCCACCCTCCTCCGCTCCGACGCCCGGACGGGCCTGTGATCCTGCGACATCTCCACGGCTTCACCCTTCCTGCAAAGGACTGCCCGGCAATCTCCGGCGTTGGCAACCAGAAGAAGCCTGCAGATTGACCATGTATACAATCATCAGAATCAAAGGAAAAAAAAAATGGCCGGCGGCAAAAGATTCGGCGAGGAGAACCAAATAAAACCAAGCGAAATTCAAACAGGAGACGGGAAATCGACGAATCCATCGGGCTTCGACCGTGAATATCCATCTGGAATTCATCTCGTCAAGGAGGAATCAAGGGAACAAGAGAGCTCAAAGATCACTCACCTGCCGAAAATCAGGGCAGTAATGGCAGTCGTCCCAGAAGAACTACAGACGGTGCAGTCATCCGCAAGTGCTTCGTCGGCGAGAAGGAAAGCCTTCCGGACGGAATTCTCGACTTCCTGCAGGAACCCGTCGTCGTCGGCGGCCGGCGGTGCCTGCGGGAAGTCGGCTTCCTCGAAGAATAACCTCACGGCATGATTCCTAACATATGCGGCGGCATCGGGTCCTCCATGGCCATCGAATACCTGGAAGATCAAACCAAAACGCAAGAAGGTGAGCAGAGCCAAATAACATGTGTGTCTGTGTGAGAGAGAGAGAGAGAGAGATAGATGATAATTTATATGCAAAATTGTGAGTAATTACCCCGTAAAAGGCGCTAGGCAGGGGACACCTGAACATAGAGCTCAGATGGCCGGCCAGGTCGTCTATGCAGATGTGCTCATCCTCCATGTACCTCCTCGGCCCGATATCAGCGAAGCTGCCGGAACGGATGCACGGGACAAACGGAGCGCCGACGGGCTCAGCAGGGGCGGCGGCGGAAGATCTTAGATCCTGGTATGAACAGAACGTCAAAAACCAAAGAATTTCCTGCGACACCAATAGACTTGTACAAAAACTACCAGATTCACGGCCTGAAACTACACAGTATATATATACACAGGAGATGAGTAAAGCTCTTTAAATAGTTGTGGCAGGAAGGAGGTACATCATCTAAATTCACAATATACAGAGGAAATTCAAGTGCGGCAGAAGGTACCTCATCTAAATTCACAATATACAGAGGAAATTCAAGAGTTGCGGCAGGTTTCCAGAGCCGACCCAGAAAATTTCAATGCAAAGACTTCCTAGAGATCCTCAAAACCGGATTCTTTTGGGGATTAACAAGAAGAACAAACGTCTGCGGGAAAGCAACACCTTTACGAATTCTTCCTACGTTCCCCTTCCCCGGATGTGCAAGGACCAATTTCTGTCTAGAAAAAACGATTTTATCGGGCAAGAAAGAACAGGACCGCAATTGGCAGCAAACTCGAGGCAAGAAATCGGAAGGAGGGATGAGCCGAGAACAAAAAAAAATCGGAGAATCAAACCAAAAGGGAGGTCAACGGGAGCAAGAAATACCCACCAGCTCCGATCCGGCGGCGACTATCTCCATGGCCACCGTCTCTGCGGCGGCCATGGCATGCTGGAAAACCGCCGGCGGCGTAGACGGCGCCGCAGCCGGCGACACTGCCGCATCCTTCGTCAAACAGAGGTACTGCACGTCCAGCACCGGCATGCTCTGGTGAAAAACCTCGGCACCTGCACCCATCTTCTTCTCCTCGCAGCTTACCAACTTCTCTCCTCGCTCCTCCACAGCACGAAGCAGAAAGCTACCACCCAGCAGCAGCTGCGGCACCTGGATAGAGATGGAAGTGGAACTCCAAGATTAGGGATCGGTTCCCCCTTCTCTCGATCTCTTTCTTCTTCTTCTTCCTCTTCTCCTCCTCTCCTCCTCCAGATCGTTGATGGCTCGAATCCGACTGGGTCTCCGATTTCGACTCAAGAAGATCACAATACGAGGGGAAGAACAACCGGTTGGCGACATTTATACGACTCCGAATGGGAGAAGCAACCGGCGGCTCCCGGTTGATCCCGAGGCCTTACCGGCTGGTAAGCGAACGCTCCCCGGGCCGACGAACACCTCTCGCAGCGGGGATGCGGACGCCAGTGCGTCGCGCCACGTGGGAGTCACCACGTGACGCAGGCGTTGTCACGTGACCCAACTCTCCGAAACGGCCCAGGCGGTTTTCGGCAATCGGATCCGATCACGGGATCATCGGGTCCCTTGTCGGGCCGGGTCGGGTGGAGTCTCGTGACGCGGTTTCGGGCTCCGCCCCGATTTCGCGATTCTTCCCGCGTGAAGGGGAGGGGGACGCGGCACGCGCGAGGCCGCATACGTGGTGCGGTGACGTGCCACGTGACGGCGTCGTTCGACGTACGCCGAGCCAGCGTGGGTCCGGCGCCGAGATGGCGTTCGCCGACATGGACCGACCTTTTGTGCAGATGTGCCCTCCTGCGTCATCGTGCGTATTTGATATGTGCCCCTCCCACCGGATCAGTCCGAGCTTATCCACGGATATTTTAGGGCCCTTGGGTGGAAAGTCGGTGTTCGCAAACCCGGCACGATCGACTATTAAATGCTGTTATCCGATATGAAGTGCTCTATTTGATTTGATTTGATAAACGGGGCCTAAAAAGATTCACAAACACATGCTCAGGAAAATAATATCAGGGGCGAGATGTGAAGATCTTTATTTACGTGGGATTGCCGGAAATTTTGCGCGACACCCGGGCACGGCCGGAGGAGAAAGAGGGAGGAGCCACGCGGACGCCGGCGCGACCGGCGGCGCGGCCGATCGTCGGGCGCCGGAGATTTGATCGGCGGCGGGGACGGGGAGATCCGGTAGGATGCCGTCTCTCCGCGGCGAGGAAGCGTCGACGGAACGGCAGGGTGGGGCCCGCGAGAGGAATCTGCTTGGCTGCTGTCCGCGTTCACACCGGAACTCTCCCGGGGCCGCGTGGAGGGGGGCTCTGCCACATAAATGTCCATGTCCACGTGGCCGGATGTAACTGGGTTTCGTCTAGAGTCTGATTGATTGCCCTCGTTACTTTCTTCCGAAAAAAGAAAAAACAAGAAGAAGAAGAAGATTGCCCTCGTTATCACGCTCTCAGATTATATATATATATATATATATATGTAAACGTGATAAAATCCGCGGGCTTTGAATATGTTTGTAGACCGATCTCATCTTGTTGGTAGTTAAGGACGAAGTTTGGATCACCTCAATTTTTTGGTACGAAGAATAATCTCGGTCCTTGATCAAACAAGGTCATGATTTCATGTTAGTTAAGGGACGATTTAGTAATAGTTTGATAACGATAAGAGTTGAGCCGTTGCCGTCGTTAACGAGTTGTATCAAGTTTGATAGTAAATCGGTAAGGCGTCGGTAACAGTTCAACATTTTTCGATACTGAATTAACAAGACATTAATAACGGTTCGATCCTTTTCAGTAGCGAGTTAGTGAACTGCCGCTGAATTTGTTATCGACGGGTAACGAGTTAATAAAACGTCGGTAATAATTCAACCCTTTTCAAACTGCCACTCGAGTGACCTAATAAGATCATGACCATTTTTAATCGAAAGCTCGAGGCTGTTTTTCTTTTGTCCAGAGAGACTGAGATGATCTGAACTCTTAATGGCACGCTTAGGTACGAATGACAAGGGTCTGACAAGATCTTTAAGTGACTATTTGGTATAAGATTAGGTTGGAGATCAATCAGGTTTAATAATTATATCCGAATCTGTTTTGGTGCTGAACGAGTCGTAAAAGGTCGAGGGCATGAAGTCGAGGTTTTTTTTTTTTTTGACACGAAAATGTGATATGATTATATCTCCCTCGGAAAGGTAACACTCACGTTTCCGAATATATCCGATGAACCAACTCCGGTTAACAAAACGTCAGAGATTAATTTCATGCACACAAATTTCCGGATTTTTCTAGTCCCACCAAACCTGGCCTTGGATTAGATTGACCCGACCCGTTGCTTGTGCTTACTAGATTTTTCTTCGCACGCCATTAAGATCCTACCTACCTCGCTAGCTAATTAAAAAGAGCTACATTTGTAATCAAAACAGGTATACACGTAGTGACGTCGGTTAGAACATAAGATGAATAAATGTGTAGGAATCTTGGCATCAGATGACTCCGATTGATCATGCTAATTTCATCCGGAATCCCCGCGCGGAGGGCAGTGATTTGGAAGCCAAGATCGTGCATTATATGTAGGTTTCGTTCTGGTTCGATTCGGTTCAGTTCGGTTTCTTTTCGATTTTAAAAAGAACACCTTAAAACGACACTACTGTTTACACCTCCATTAATTCACACAACTCGCTGATCTGTCCCGAAAATTAGAACGTGACCAGATTGCCTTCAATCAACTGATCTCCTTGGATCCGATACGGCCAGTTTCTTATAGATACCCATGAAGGTGGACAAGGTGATCCAATATCAGGGTTGATATATATATATATATATATATATATATATATATGGCACGCCATCCCGAAGAGCCATTAATTTTTGACATTGATCGGACCATAGTCATGAGCGAATCAGACCAAAACCGTCTCAAATTTTATTACTTGAGAATTTTTTATGTTTCCTTTTTTTGGAAGAGCTTAGCTCGATCGGCACGTCGCCCTGCGCGGGTTCAAATCCCGACAAATACTGCCGGGCCACCCCTGGGGAGGGGGTGGATCCAGTGGGAGTCGATCCCCCGCCTTTCGCACTGTGATGTGCATCCTTGGCCGCTGCGCCATCTGACCCAAAAAAAAAAAGATTGGTCCGGCTCAATCTGATCAGATCCGGATCGAATCACAGCTAACGTACGCAGCCTATGTGAACTCCAATATTAGATGGACACGTATGTTGGAAGGAGGTCAGAATAATGCTCAAGGATTAACTGTGTGATGGAACTCTCCATGCTCCAAAAGATATATATGCTTGTTGTTCTCTCAATCTCTCCCTTACTTTTTCTCTCATCTCACAATAATTAAAATTTTCTTCTCTACTTGTCTTTGTTTCATCACACAAAAGAGATAAAGACCGGTAAAAAAAAATTCAGACAAAAATTTTACATAAACGCTACGTATATCCACGCATGAAAACATGCAGTGGAACAAGTTGTTAGGTTTATTCTAATACTCTATATATACATGATTCATTGAGTTTGACAAGTACATTATTGATTTGTTGTCGACTTCGACAAGCATATTATGAAGCTTAGAAGATTGATCGTAATTCATTGGATCTTATTTGACTTAAGATCCGACTATCATCTGATTCTCGGTTAAACTCGGATTAATCTCTCCTTCTAACATAGTAATTTTTGAAGCTATTAGATACTAAAAAAAATCGACAAACTATGAGTCTTACGATTTCTGTTCGGTTCCGATAATTATATTACGATCGACTTCTTAAATTATATATATGTGTGTGTTAATCTCGGTGCATCTTTGGTTAACCAGTTTATCAGTTAGATAGGAGCTAAACCGAACTGTACTGATAAGAGTGTTTACAGTTCAGTTTCATAGGAAAAATCAAAATAGTCAGACTTCTGTGAATCAAACAGCACTCGTCATTTCAATTTGGTTTGGTTGGATTTACCAGTTTTCCAAGTTGGGGGCGATTCCCCATAGCCGTAAGCCTGTAACCAAGCGAGACAAAGGCGGCAAATCTGCAAGATTTCTCACCTGCAAGGGCCAAGGAAGGAATAGTCGGGGGTCGGCCCCGGGTCGGTCGGCCCCAAAACCGACCCGGGTCGGTTGGGGTCGCGACCCGGGTCGGGTTCGGGTCGGGTCGGGGTCGGGTCGGGGTCGGGAAAAAATATAATAAAAAATTCAATTTAAAATAATAACCGGGTCGGGGGGTCGGGGCCGGGTCGGGGTCGGTCGGCCCAAAAAGCGACCGGGTCGGGCGACCCGGCCGACCGGGTCGCCGACCCGGCGAACCATGGCAAGGGCATCATTATGAGCAAAGGTATTTGACAATTTCAATCGCGTTCCTGGGGGAGAGATAGAGAGAGAGAAAGGGCAGACATGCTGGTTCAGCCAAGTGGTTCAGACAGGGAAGATCAGAGCCATAGAACTTCGCACAAACGCGCAGCATGCTCAATCTTTCTAGGCACAACCCATAGCCTTTGTATCGTTTTTTTTTTTTTCTTTCGCCGGAGATGTGAGATGCCCGAAAGGCTACTCACAGCAAGTTGGCTCATGTTCTATCTGCAGTTTCTCCCAGAGACACAGCATCAGCCTCGGCCCCTGATAATGAGCAAGAACATAGTCTCCTTCACAGCCGGCATTGTGAAAGCGCTCATCGTTGGCATAGTTGACTTGGTGACCGCTTCTCTTGAACTCTTGGATCCAGATGCCCATCGCAACATCCTCCAGCTTGAACAGCTGGAACAGATGGTCAGGGATCAGAACACTCCGTGTGATTGATTATCCCTACCAAGATGTCTGAATGAAACTCATGGGGGGTGTATAATTTCAGGTGGTGTTCCTCATTTAACCCCCTTGTCTGAAGTCTGAACTCCGATCATGATTGGTTTGTTGAGGAAAATCTCACATTTCTATTCAGCAAAGACGGATGATGTAACACCCCGGTTTGAGAACATCTTATGAGATTAAAACGGCGGACTACCAACATCTTCGATTAACCATTTTTCAGATGTTGAGTTGAAAAAGACTCCAAAATTAAATGTATTTTGTTGGAAGTAGTCTCAAGATGGGCTGACTTCCTCGGAAGGTTATTAATTAGTCCGGTGGTTGGGCCAATAAACTGATTTTTTCATTACAAATTAGCCCCCATGTAAACCAGAGAACAGGCTGAAGACATGAGGAAGAGCCTTACCTGGAGGTTCAGTTCTTGATGGCCATTAACCACAAATTTTGCAATGTCTCGGGAGATTACGTATCCCGGACCATGTGCCCAAGGTGGATATGAAGCATGAGGCCACTCCTGAAGATGAAGTCATTGATAAGTCAAATCCTATGAAGAAATAGATGCCACACAGAAAAAACAATTTGTCAACACGCTTCTGATGTTCGTACCTCTGGACTAACAAACCACTTGCTATCCTTGTCCCTGTGAGGTGAAGAATCAAAAGAGATGAGGCCATATAAAAGACCAGAAGGACGGTTCTTTTTCAAACTGGAAATGACTTCATCAATCCTAACAAAAGCGTCATCGTCTGTTTTCATTATGTATTTGGCAGGAATGATCTTTGTCTGCACTATTCAATCGAGAAAATGGTATCAAAAATATAAACTGATATGAAAAAGCTCGACACTCTGCTTGTGGAACAGGCTACAAGAAATTAAGTCCAATTCTGAAGAAAGATTGAGAAAATACTTTCAGCCAACCAAATTTTCTAGCAGTCCCTTTATCTCCCTGGTATAACCAGAAATGTATCATAGCACTCTTACAAAATTGATGGCTATTGCTCATACTTAGAAAATGCCTAAAAAAGCTTTCTTTTCTTCTAGAAAGCTAGTATACAACTAGCTGTTTAAACTGATGAATCCATGTTTCATTTCTGTAAAAAACTTGATTTACTCACTCCTGGGGAACTTGATCATCCATACAAGTTGTTAGTGGTACCCTTCCAAATGGCCAGCAACAAAGAATTGTGGGCCTGTGGACTTAAAGGGCATATATGCTTGGGGTATGGGCCCTCTAAACGTACTAAAATTGCTTCTAATTTTCTCTTTCCATGCAGAGAAACAATTCACAAAGCTTTTACTTTGAAGAGACAAGGTTGATCAGCTGTGTCCGGAGGGGCAGAATTATCTACGTAGTTAAAGGTGAAGGGCAGTTCAGGCGGTTAGGGATGATTGCTTGGCTACCTCAAGATCTGTGTTTTTGTTTTTGTCTTGAAGGTGACAAAAGTCACAATTCAATAAAAAAGAATACAGTGAACAAAGTAGACAAAATAAAACAAGGGGGGAGAGCCTACTTCCATTATAGTACACCTGATCAGGTAAAAATCAAGTATATGAAAAACTACTACAATATTTAGCTTTTAAATATTTTTAAGGTAAACAAAAATCATAAAAGTATCGAAGTGACTGCCTCAAGCAGCTGAGTCTGAAAGAGGCCAACTTGCCTCAGTGCCTAGGAGTCAACCGTCTTCAATAACTGAGATAAGCTGAGCTAGTTGTTCCATGAACATCTAGACAGTATCTGCTTAACACTCGTGAAGACCAGACATTATTGAAGAGAGACAAATAATACAAAAAGGTAATCTGGAAAATAATGCATTAAGCTAAACAACATCTTTAGGGGGTGAAACATGCTTTGCTCACACCAAAAAAATCTTATTATCAGATGTGCTAAACTATTCTGACTATTTAACATTAAATATAGAAACTACATAAAATTCAAAATCTAAATATCTATGATTTGGATGAGTTAGATAACTCTGAAGAATTAAGTCAAAATCGACATGAATAGAGAAAGAGAATCCATATGGCCACCCTAATCCATATGGTCACCCTGCAGTGTTGACAGCAGGTAGAGGTAGCGGCTGCTTGACAAAGGATGGAGGGTGGCAGGCATCAGCGCTTGTTGCAAATGACAGTGCTGAACAACAGCTTGCTGGCTGCAAAGAAGGGAAAAAATGCAGTAGCCTGAAAAAGATGAGTTGAGGCATTTGGGAAAGTGAATTAGTGAGGATGACAGAAAAGATATTTAAATGTTTGAATCGAAGCAATTTACTAATTGCAGTTTGTAAAATTTAACCAATGTAAATAGAGGATGAAGTATCCTTTAAAGATGTTGCTCATTCACATTTCGCAGGAACAGATAAAACTATGTTACCAAAGATAGTTGAGGCAACTGCGTAGATGCCTCAATCCAGGCTAAAACTCTCAGTTGTATCCACTTTCACCTCCGCTGAGGCAGGTCCCTTCCCTGCCCTGTTCACTCTGCCCCCTCTCCTGGCTTCTCTCCCTCAGGTGACTCCTCCAACCCCTTCAGTCTCCCAGATCCTCTATCTCTCTCTTAGCCCTCATCCCAACATTAAGAAAAATGAAATAAATAAACAATCATTAGAATTACCTTGAGTGCTGGCTTGAAGTGAGATGAGGCTACCCCCTTTTACCAATGACAATACAGTATGTAAATGATAAAAGATTTGGGAATCACAAAATTATTAAAAGGTCGCAAGAATACATTTCAATTAATTTTTTATCTATTTCCCACATGTATATAATATTTCTACCTGGTGTTTCACTAAAATAAACATTGTTTTTTTTTTCATTTTTGAAGCACATTTTCCACATGCGGAACTTTTCCCCAACTAGATCTGTTTGTTATCTTTCCATGGTCTTCTATTGAAGTGGAAACAACATTCACAACCTTATCTTATTCTAAAAGCTCGAAAATCGGGATTTTATAACCATATCAAACACATACTAAACAAAACCTCTTTCTGAAGGAAGAAAAAGAAGAGGATGAGGATTACATAAAAAAATGTTCAATCTCTTGATAAAGTTAATAGTAGACATAGAGATAACTAGAGTTCTAAACACCTGATTTTCTTGGTAGAATTCATATACATACCCCAAAAATGCAAATTGCAATAGTTTTTAAGGTGATGAGACTGTAGTAATCAACAAACGGCATCAGCTGAATATCGCCGTATGTTTGAGCTTCCTTCCAAAGCTCTACGTTTACTTGCTTACTTTTGTGCTGCAGATCAAGGATAAATTTAGCCCACAAAAATGGCATAATTCAAATAATAAATTTTTTATTCCTTTATTTTTATAAAGAACAAAAACATTTAAGAGAAGAACAATATTTAACAACATATTTTGCACAATCATTTGCTGATCAGTGTATATGTCAACGTCTAAGGTAAAAAGCTTCAAACAAGCAACTAATGGATACATTAAATAGTTAAATAGATAAATATATGACCTGATCAGATTGCCTAGAGTATCAGGTGATCCAAATATGGTAAAAAAATTCATCCAAATGATAAATGGAACTTAAAGTTAGAATCAGCTATGCAGTGTAAACCATGAATGAGAGGAAAATAAGCATAACCACCAGATGCTGTTGTGATCCCTTTGGTTGGTAGATTTATTAGAACAATGCTTAACCTAGCTTTACTCTTGTCATGCATAAAAGTTAGTTCTGCATTTGAACCATTTATGCAATTTGAGAGAGCCAAATACGCACGCTGGAAGAAGTTCTCTTTATAAAATGAAAGGGAATAGAAGAAAATGTATGTCAGTGACAGTTTCTTAGCTAGTGGCAGTTTCTTAGCACTGTGCAACTAGATGTAATGTGACAAGATAACTGGGCTAATGGTAGGCATGACCTCCCCAAAATGCAATGAGTAGAAATAGGAAACACATTATTAAGACTGTAGGACTTGTCAAACATCCCAAAGATTCATTTAACTTACTAACATGTATAATGTAAAGTTTAGTAAAATTTTCAATATGAAATCCCTCTTTTATATCCAGTCTATCCAAGTTGCACTAAAAACTTTTAAAAATGTACTACTAACCCTGTGTTATTTGATCTCGATTGATAGTGAGAAAATAAAATGAAGGTCCAAATAGATAATTGCCAAAAGCTCAAATTGATCCCATGACCAAGCATAAGAACTAAAGAAAAAAGGTAACTCAACATCAAATAGAGTTCTGTTCATATCACTACAGAGTGGCGGTAAAAAGTTTTTATCAGAGTTCACTGAGTACCTATGTTTCTTATTTTTATCAAGAATTTTGCATCATAGTCGTGGGGAAATGCAAAGCAGTCCAGAAAATACTCATTAGTGCACAATGCCAATGTATTTGAGGAAGTCATGGTAACCTCTACTGAAAATACAGGCATAGGAATAGGATTGCTCAGTTGTTGATACTTATGAAATGATTGCAAAAGTAATGTGTTCAAGCCGAGAAAATGGAAGATACAAACCTAGCATTTTGTCTTTGCAGCCAGGAATAAGTGTTTCTATTCGCAGCCATTAAATGCTAGAGCAGCAAAACAATTAAATATTGTGGGATAAAGTATTTACCAATGTACAAGAGAAACTGGTAAAATTCAGCAATTGAATTGCATAACAAGATGCTCCAAGCCTAATGTTTTACTTACAAAACCAGCAAAGAAGCGCACTGCAACATCCCCGGAGCGCACAGCCTTGTATTGCATCCAGGATCTCCTAATCGCCATTCTCCGTTCAAAATTGTTGGCTGTGGAGAATATGCCAACAAGTAAGAACAGCCTCTTTTTTGGGATTGGTGGTGCTTTAAGCTTGTCAGCATCACCAAACTGATCACCGTCTTCTGATACAGGCAGTCCATTTGCAAAAGAGGATAAGATTTTTAGGTCGTCTCCAGCCACACTGACCTCATTTATTAACCATGGGTCGAGTCCCTGTAAGATCAAAAACAAAAATCATATAGTTAATCCATAAGGAAATTAAATATTCTATGTTCAGATGTTTCTGGCATTAGAAACCAGAAAATTCTCTTAATCAGTAGTTCCAAATGAATGTGATCCTCACCTCCCTATAGGCAAAAGATGTTTCATGTTTCCCATTGACCGTCATATGAAAACCCTCATTACCCGCCCACAGTGTGGCAGTAAATGGTTGCCCTTCTACAAATGGGAAATTGACGCTGATTGGAGAATCTCCCCTTGAGAGTTTGAGAGATTTTTCTCCATTGACTTCACTGGAATTGCTGACAGTTCCACCGGCAAGCTCACTGCAACGAACGAGCCCATCAACTGTGCAGTAGCAACAAAATAAATGTCCATATCCAACAGAAAATTTCAGTACAATTCCCACATTGCAAGACTTTAGAAAGATAATGTTTTGATTAGATCAAGACGCGTGTTGTATTTGAGACGTCAGACGATCAAAAACAAAATCAATTACCTGTGAGATCACTCTTTAGGCCAACGGAAGGACATCTCTCTTCCAATCCCCATCCATGCTTCGCCGTCCAAGCATTCTGAACAATTACAGGCCCCTCAATTCCGTTGCCCAATCTCACACTGTATTGCAGCACCACAGGGGTCTCAGCCTCCCCCGGGAACCTCGATCCAACCAGCTTGACCTGGAAGCTGCCTTTGCCGGTGGGTACCCCCACAACAGTGATGGCGGAGTCCTGAACGAACCCACAGGGGATCTCGAGAACTTCGCCGCTCCGGTTCCCGGAGACGGAGAATGGGCAGTGCCTGCGCTCCTCCGACTGCTCTTCGGCAGACGCCTTTCTCTCTTCCTCTACGGCTGCCACCAGCTCCTGCCAGGCCAAAGCAGCCTCCTTGACGCCGTTCACGGTGTCGGGCAGCGCGTCCGAGCGTGGGAGGAGGGGCCGCATCTGTGCCCATGTCAACTTCGCTTCCCGGCTCTCCTCCTCCACCTCCCCGCCGAAAGTTGCGTTGTCGGGATGCGGAAAGAGCTCATCGAGTCCCTCGAAGTGGAGATAGCGATGGGGCTTCCTGAAGGGGACGGTCGGCAGGCGGCGGGGCCCCTCCCCGTCGCTCGCCTCTTCTTGCGGCTTCTGGCGGCGAGTAGCATCTGGGGTTACGGTGACGGCCGCGATGGTGGTGGCGAGGAGATTGTAGGCGGTGTAGCTGAGGAAGAGGAGGAGGGCGAGAAGGGCGATGAGGATGCCACCGGTCCACCTCTTCATGCTCCTTCCCGGCCGCCCGCCGGTGCCGGTGGCATGTAGAGTGAACCCCTGTGGAAGGATAGCTTCCTGCGGCAGCTGGGTCCCCTTGCTTCGGGAGGCGGTGGCGGCTTGAACGTTGACCCGCCGCGACCCGGCGGCGGAGGGCGGCGGAGCAGTCCAAAGATCCGTGTCAACCGAGCTTCGAAGCGTCTTGCTGACGCCTGCTTCTCCTCGGAGATGGATGGACGGTCAAAAGGAGTCAAAGTAGCTAATTTGATGAACTTCCCGTTCATTTCGAATGTTCTTGAGCTGTAGATAATCTCTTCAATTTAGATCTAAATAAATTGAATGTTCATTTTAACTTTGAGATATTAAGAATATTTATATATATACAATTTTCACGTAGAAAATTTTTAAAAATTCAAGGTAAAATTAATCGTATATGAGAATATATTTACGCTACACTGCGATAAAATATGATTCAGATCAAAACGAATAAACTCACATGTAGGCATATGTATAATACAATAGTAAATTTAATACGGTTTAAATAACATCAAATCAAGCAGGAGCCTAGTATGGCAATAGGTTATTTTGTTTTTAGATCTAAATAGATGAATCATAGAGATCGCTGACTATTACAAAATCTGAATTATTGAAGAATGGGGAGATCAGATAAAGATTATTCCGTAATTTCTTTTCTTTATAATCTCAACCAAACTAAATTTATACACCCCTAAGAAGGAAACCGACAGACATCACAATATTCTTAAGATTCACACACATTTAGTTTGGGGAGAAGAGCTCAACAACAACATTATTAATAATACATCATCGTTCAACCTCAATATATATAAGCACCCATATTGTAGATAACAAGCAAGGTACATTCTTCACACGTCAAACGATTATCATCTCCTTTTCCTTTTAAAGATCTCGACTGACTTAAGCATTAAATTAAGAGAACAAAACCTAAGATCAACCTTTTTTTTTTCATCCGCTTGACGACACATGGTTGTTAACTTCTCAGCATCTAATTATTGACCTCGGTAAGCATTTCTCAGCAAAGTATACATCGATGATTCATTTGAATACCATCAAATAATAGAAGTGCTTTTTATAGTTTGGTTTGTTTGAAGATTTCAGTTGACAGCTTCTAAAGAGGGCTTTTGCTTGGGTATACCGTGGGAACTTTCTCAAGGAAAGCATGTTCAAGAAGAACATTTGATCAAAGCTTGTCAATTGAAATTGGCTAACTGGAAGACAAATTTAGTTTCCACGATAGGTAAAATTACCTTTATTACTTCTACAATTGGACACCTTCTCTTGCATGCTATGTCAGTGTACAAGTTTTCAGCGAAATTTTTAAATAAGCTTGAGTACCTTCAGAGAAGTTTTTGGTGGACACATTCTTCTGCTAATGGTAGGAGACTTCATTTTCAAACTGGCAAACTATCAAACAACTCAATTGGATGGGGGTATGGACATTAAAGATATGGAATCTTTAAACTTAGCTTCTGGCATGAAACTACTTTAGATTTTTTGTGTAAACCTGATTGCTTATGGTTCAGAATGTTATATACTAGATACTTAAGAAAGCATACTATCTGGGAAGTCAAAGTCAAACCTTACTAATTCCCTGATGTGGAAATTTTTGTTTATGGTCCGTCATCTTTTTACTAATGCTACTTTATGGCAGATTAAAGACAGATCTCAGATTCATCCTTAGAGGCATAATTGGGTATTTGATGGCAAGGGTCATTTACTTTCCAGAGTGTCGCATTGCTTCTTTCTAGATTATGTCAATGATTTAATCTCAAATGGATCATGGAATGCCTTTGTTATAGCTTACTGGTTTGATGTTAAATTCTCTATTCGCATTTTAAATACTCCTATTCATGGTGAATAATTGAAAGATACCATAATTTGGCCACTAACCCCTCATGGTTGTTTTACTGTTAAATCAGCTTACCGATTTCTTATAGAGGCTAAATTTCTTCGGGGTCCTTCCAATTTATCTATCTGGCGTAAACTTTGGAGTCTAAAGGTTGGCAAATTCTTATCTCAAAAGATTGTTGTTTGTCTTTGGAAGATCTTGTCTAGTAACCTTCCTACCAATCTTGAAATTCATTGAAGGTGTTCTCGTATATCACTTATGTGTTCTGTTTGTAATAGTGAAGTTGAATCCTCCGATCATTTATTTCTTAATTACCCTTGTAGTAGAGCAATCTGGTTAATATCACCATATGGCAATAATATGACATGGGGTAAAAAATTCATAATAGATTTTATTAACCAATGTTTAGTTCATGTAGCCTCAAAGGATAGTTACTTATCAAAAATGGGAGCTACAACTTGCTACTTAATTTGGCATATATGGCAAGTAAGATGTAAATTCATCTTTAATTTAGATCATGCTACTCCTCATAAAATCTATCGTTTAGCTCTGATGACAGCTGATGTTTGTTTAGCTAATGCTCCTCTAGATCATTCTTGTCTTGACCTTGTCTGGAGACTGTGGACGCCGAGGGGATGTGTTGCGCCGTGAGCGGTGTGCCGTCGTCCTCCCGCGGTGCGAGCGTTTCGGTGTGGGGTGTGTGTGTTTCTTCTTCCTTACGGTTTTGATAGGGTCGGTTTGTGTTAATCACGCCATAGACATGGTTGTTGATGATTCCAACAAACCGGTCTATTACCCACCTCTTCTCCTTCTTTCTTTCTCCATACTCACCTTGGTCCCCGGACTACTCAACCCTTGATGTCACTTGGGCATCGAAGGACCGGCCCGGGTTATGAGGAGAATTGAAGGGAAAGAAGATCAGACGGTGGGTGGCGTTATCAACACTAACTTAACCTATGAACCGAAAAGAGGAAAAGATTGTGTGGTCGCCAGGAGCCAAAGAGGCTCCGATGATTAGAAGAAAAGAGATGAACTGATAGGGGGGGATGACCGGTTACCTCGTTGAATGGGGAGACTGTGTGGGTTCTATCTTCTCCTTCCTCGGCCAGCCGGGGAAGAAGAGCCTTGGAGAAACTCGCTTGCCTGAAAAGAAGTTATGAATGAAAGCACAACGAAACAACGATTAGAACTAAATAGAAAATAGTAACTATTCGTAAGAAAGAAGAGCAATGACAAAAGGGTTGAACGAACCGGATTAGGACTAACTCCTAACCCCTCTTAAGGGAGGATCTAAATGACCTAAGGCTAAAGATGCATTAAGTTATGCTAGTGCAATATGCATGATGAAACCCAAACGGAAAATGAAAGGAGGATAAGATAAAGAAGAAGATCGTTGGCGAGCCCGGGGCCGGCTGGCTTCTGGAGGTTGCAGGCGCTCCGACTCCAGGTCGCCTGGCGTCCCGTCGGAGGAGCGCTTAGGTCCTTCAGAGGCAGTCTTTGACACGATCTTCTCCCGCTTCCAACCAAGGGAATCGGACTCCTGGCCCATTTTGGAGACTTCTTGAGGCTCTTTGGAATGGCTTTCAATGGCTTTTAATGGTATGAGGGGGTTTGGGATGGTCTTTTGGTTATGTGGAATGGACGGAGTGGAAGAGATGTAATGAGAAGTTGAATGACTTGGAGATGTGATTGTGGGCTCTAGTGTGGCTTGGAAGATGATGGGAGGGTGTTGGGATGCTGAAGAAAACTCTCTCTGTGGAGTTATGGCTCTGGGAATCTTTTTTGGAACCTCTTGAATGTGGGAGAAGGGTCTCCTTTTATAGATCCGTGGGATGGCTAAAGTGCTCCGATAGGGGGACACTTGGTGTCCCAGATTCGGAGCACCTGCAAATCCGCTAAAAAATCGGCGGAACAGCATGCCTGGCCATACTGACAGCCACCTACCACACTGGGTGTCAGGTGTCAGTCGTCGGTGAAAATCCCGGTGCTCTGACAGGGGAGCACCGGCGACCTACGGCTGACACACTGCAAATTCGGCGCACGCGGAGCCTGCGGTGTCAGTTGGCCGGCAGAAATTCAGGTGCTCCGGCAACGGAGCACCTGCATCTTCGTACGACTCTGACATACTGTCGGCTAGTCAGAAAAGGGGTGAAATGGGCGTGAAATGCAGGTGCTCTGGTATTGGGAGGCCAGGTGTCCTGGAGATGGACTATCTGCGCAGGAAATGCAAGTGCTCCAGTATCGGGATGCCAGGTGTCCTGGAGATGGACCATCTGCACTGTCGGCCGGTGAAATGGGCAGGAAATGCAAGTGCTCCAATATCGGGACGTCAGGTGTCCTGGAGCTGGACCATCTACACTGTTGGCCGTTGAAATGGGCAGGAAATGCAAGTGCTCCAGTATTGGGACGCCAGGTGTCCTGGAGTTGGACCATCTGCACTGTTGGCCGGTGAAATGGGCAGGAAATGCAAGTGCTCCAGTATTGGGACTCCAGGTGTCCTGGAGCTGGACCATCTTAAGCTCTTCCCAAAATTCGGTTGTTTTTATGTTGAAACGGTTTCGTTGGCCGGAAAAAGGCAAGTGTTGCCTATGAAAACAAGAGTTTGGTCCCTGTAATGAGGCTGAATTCGCGTATCTACAGAGACCACCGATCATCAATCAGTATAAAGTTAATGTTGATTGTGCCACATCAGAGGATATAGGTGCAATTAGTCTTGTTGTTAGAGATGAGGAAGGTCGTTTAATCTTTTGGGAAACTAAACTGTCGTCTTCTACAAATTCACAGATTTTGGAAGCTGAAGTAATCAAGTAAACATGTTTTCGGGCGTCACAATCTCCAAGGCAAATGATGATAGAGAGTGATGCTAAAGGTTGAAGCCATCACCGGCCAAGGAGTCATGTTGTGGAGACCCCAAAGTATTAGTTACGGATGTTCCAAAGTGTTGTCTCTTTGTTCTCGTGTACATCTTTCCTTTGCTAGCCGAGCGTGTAATTACTTAATTAGCTCACGAATTGGCTAGGTGGGCACTTCACTCTAGCTAGATGTGAGGATAAATTTTCTTCTCCTTTGCCAAAAATGGTTTGGCATCACTTTTGTAAAGACCTACCAAGTTAATGTTTCTTTATACAGGCTATTATAAAAAAAAGTTTGAGGTGTTAATAGTGACGTCAAAATGAAATACATTTAAACAAATTATAAGAATAAATGTATCTTCGCACACCTACACTCTCGGTCATATATAAAGTTATAAACTAACTAGCCAAGTCTCGTTCAAAGATTATAGGCTGCTGGAGATTATAGGCTGCTGCCGAGGAATTCTTATATATGGGGTGTTTGGTTGGATGATAAATTGAGTTTTTACTGTAATTTTATATTTTTATAATAAAATTTGTCCAAAAAATATTTGACAACCATGATAATTATATGTTCTTAAAGTGATTTCTTCCTTAGACGAAGAAAGGAGGAACTAACTTCTTTTTTTTATCTTATGGAGTTACACTTTTTTTGTTATCACGTCTCTCCAAACATGATAATTTTATGTCATTAATTAGTTCATATTTTATTTTAATATATTTTTTATCATCAAACTGTATAAAAAATTATTATGCAATCATACACCCCATTAGCCCTTTACCCTGCAATTTCTTATGTATACGCACGGCATAACAAAGAAAAAAAGAGAGAAGAAGATTCAGATACAATGCAGTGCCATCGTGCAGCGGCTTCAACGGGCCTAATGGGCCTCCAGCTCATCGTGCATTTTGGTCTGTGAAATCAGGCCCAGGAATCAATGTTTCTAGAAAATGATCGATGCTTTGTTTGGTTTCATGTGGTACCAAAATCAACCACACGCGACACCGACACCACAGATGCGTCCGAAGGTGCTTGGCAAGACTCATCACGTACAGCAAATTATTCTCGTCGGTGATCACCACTCGTACGTAGATGGTGCTTAATTAATTAATTACTCCCTTGTTGTAATCAAGGAAGGATAGTTCTTCGTGAAGTCCAGCTTGGATTCCCCATTTATGATTCCGGAACCTTGATCTGAGAAGTACGTGCTGCAAAAAATCGATTCAAAATCGCGGCAAGAACTCTTACAAACCCTAAAATTCTGGTAAACAATATCAAATCTCAAATAATCAATATAGAACTATTCATACCGGTGATGATCGTCAAAGAGGATCCACTAATCTCCAAAAAATAGATGGATAAGTTTGCTCTGATGTTATTTTACAAACTTTAAAATCATGATGTTGAGATAGAAAGATCCATGACATATAAGTACAATAGCAAATCTCAAATAGTCAATACTAGACTATCTCTACCGTTCTAACAAGAACCTCCCCTCTTCACTTAATATGAGATTATGTGGCTCGTCACCTCACGTGCAAATTCTTTTAATTTTGCTACGTGTAAATTATTACGGATGATGATCGACAAAGAGGATCCACTAACCTTTGACACTGGATGTCGTATTGATCGACTCAAATTCACGATGTTAGATTAAAGACCCGATCTTTTAAGCACAAAAATCTCTCCTCTCCAACCGATAAGAATTTATCTGAATAAATAGAGATATTAATCACGCGACGAAGAGGTGACCGCCCCCTCCATCCACCACCACCTCCCCCCTCCTCCTCGGGCGGCCGTGGGATCAGGGTGGTGATTTGTTTAAGCGCGCGGGCAGGTCTTTTGCAAGTTGACGGCCCGTGATGCCGAGTTTTCCGAAGGGGTTAAGTCTTTGATTTAATTATTTAGCGGCCTGGCCTCTCTTATTAAGCTTGTCCTTTGCGACGTTCCTTGTTGTTGGGGTCAAGATAGATTAAGGGGAGGGCACACCCCCCAGAACTCTCTTTCCGCAGGCACCCGTGAACGTCTGAACCCCCTTAAAGCTAGCAGCGTCGTCCTTCACAAACCGCGCAAACCTTGGGAGCCCACAGCATGCAGCTGTGCTGATTGCAGATGCTTGTGAGAGAGCTTCAGTACGTAGCTCCGTCCCCGCCACTCCTGTGAAGGGATTGAGGAATTGATGCGCCATGTAAAAAGTATCAAACAGTACTGCTGAATACATATATATATATAGAGAGAGAGAGAGAGAGTTTCACTGGTATAATTAAGTCACTGAATGGAATCAGAGGAACGAGACGTAGAACAGTACACCATAGGAACACAGATCGTACATCAAGCTGAAAATTAATGATCTGATAATTTCTGTTAAATAGTTGGAAGCTGGGTTTGTCGAATAGAAAGCGCTCGTGATCAGAAGATGTGTAGAGCATCTATATACCCGCGCGAAAGTAGAAAGAGAGCAATTGGGTAAAGGGTGATCTAGTTTAGCTGGGAGATGGGGCGCAGTGTCTATCTCCTAATCATACGACTCACCTTCTTTCCTGGTACGTACGTATACACATACATACGTATATGTATATATATATATAGGTAGTGTGAGAGCTTGGATCCCTCTTTGTCTCAATGCATGGCCTTGCTCAGCTGGTACACGTGGGGGGGGAGAAAAGCCCATGTAGATGTAGCTTTCTTCTCCTCCGCTCATCTGAATCTCTGTGAGAGAGAGAGGGAGAGAGAGGGATGCAGTGATTGGGTGGTGGTTAGATGGGAGAAATATGTGAGGTGGTCCGATCCGATGAAATGGGCCACAAGCCATGAAGTCCCGTGATCTTGTGTTGTACTCTAGCTAGCTCACTGTGGCTTGTGACGACCGGGCCGGGAGGAGAGAGAGAGAGAGAGAGTTGCATCGTCCTAAGACAGCATCAGAGTTGAAGGCCGGGGCGCCCCCTTGGGGTCACGGGTCCATCTCGTGCGGCCCTTCCTTTCTTGTCACGAATGAGGGATCAGATTCCCTTTAGGGCCCTTCCTTTCAAGCGCTGCAGCCCAAGTGTTTCAGATGAAGGAGAGTCAGGGTCGCCTTACTCTCCGGTGGAGAGAATAACCTCTCAATCTCTAGTAAAGAATGTGACGATTCAGTTCGATAATTGAACCGTCACTCAAGTGATCTGAAAAATTAGTTATTTCTTATTAGATACTGAAATTGTTCCATAACTGAAGAACTGATCTGACAAAGAAAATATTTGAGACCCGTGAAGTCACACGAGGTATAATTAATTAAGTGCCTCTGAATGCCAACAAAGTAGGCCATTAGGGCCGGTAGTTGTGTGCGTGGATCTTCCCCCCATAAACACACATTTACGTACGTACGTACGGTGTGTCCCGCATATATATATACATTAATTAAATACGCACGTACGATTTGCTGAAGTGGGATCATCGTATATGGTTGATTAATTACAACTTGTGCGTACATGGAAGGAATTCCCTCTACGACCGGTATTTGATTAGTTCAAGATTTCGGCGCTTTAGACGATGGACACAAATCAAGCATCTGTGAACAGGAGAGAAGACAAGAGCACCGCGCACCAGCAGTCTCTGAAGGCCAGCAATTCGCCTCTTCACTCTCAAACAAGATCACCTGCAAGCTTGAACCGTCTCATGTGAAGCTCTGGAAGCTACCATGCCATTGTCCCATTGCCCCCCCTCCTCTCCCCTCCCCCTTCCAGCTGCTGCACCGCCAATCCATCGTATCTTTAATATAATCTCTCTCTCTCTCTCTCTCATCCCCTTCCATTTCCCAATGCAGCGCCGCATACATGGCGGCAGGAAGAAAGGTGTAGGAGACAGGAGATTTTGTTGTTTTTAACCACCGAAGGCCCCGCCGGCGTTCCGGCAATATTTGGGGTTCTTGTTATTTCGATCAGGGTGGTTCAAAACCTGGAGAAGGGAAAGGTCATTGGAGAGAACAGTACTACTGATCATCATCTACTTGTTGAATATAAGAGTGGGTTAATTTGCCTCCGTTGGGGATATTAATAAACGACATTTTCTCCAATCAAGATATATATAAATCACGCGAGACCCACTCATTGACATAATAAGTTGTGCCTGAATGAATTCGGAGTGGATTTCCTCTCTAGCTCTCGGAAAGGAGAATATCTTCTTTAAATACGAACTACACATATATGTTTCTGAATTGAGGACCGAAAGGAACTCTCCCAAACTTGAACGCAAAGTGTACAAATCTAACAATTAGTGTAGTAGGTTTATTATGATTAAATCAATATATCATTGTAGTCCAGAAAGAGTATATATATATATATATGTATACATGTTACACGAGTGATCTCACATTTCGTTGTAGTCCAGAAAGCATTCTTTCTCGCGGGAAAGACCTTGTACTTCTACAGGAAAAAGGTACCATACTCAGGACAAAAGGAGCTCGACACGTGGCAGTGGGGACACCTTCCTCTTCTTCCCTGTGTCTCGGCTGCAGGGCATAAATGCGAAGAACGGAGAGGGGATCTCCGGCCGGCGAGCTGAGAGCTTCTCTTCCCCGCCTCCGCGCGCCGCCCCGCCGGCTTCCTCTCCCTCGGACGGGACTAGTTTCTCTCCCTCGATCGCTTAGCGCTCCGACACGGCGGAGCACGGACACCGCCGCCCGGTCCCCCTCGGACGGCACGACGGCGGCTCCGGCGGAGAGAGCATGGAAGTGTTCCAGAGCTGCTTCGTCGCTTGGGCCGCGGCTGTCTTCCTGGCCGCACTCGGTGCTGCTCCGGGTTGTGAGGCTGGAAGAAGGCACTTCCACCGGAAGAAGACCGGCGACAGCCGCCGGAACGAAGAAAGCTCTTCTTCCGCTTCCATCGCCATTCCTCCGGCGACGTCCCCGACCGCCGAACCGACGGTGCCGAGCGATCCCTACATCCCCAGCTCGGGGCCCTGCGTCTTCGACGTCAGGTCGTATGGAGCCGCCGGGGACGGCTCCACCGACGACACCGCGGCCTTCCAATCCGCCTGGAGAGCCGCCTGCGCGGCGGAGAACGGCGGCGTTCTCCTTGTTCCCTCCGACTCGGTGTTCCTGATCAGGTCGACGATCTTCTACGGCCCCTGCAAGCCGGGGCTCGTGTTCCAGGTAAACGTACACGCCGGATAATGAAATTAAATTCAAGGGCAGCTAGCTTCTGAGCTCCGCCATGGATCACCAACAGAAGACGAACATGTATGGGCAGGTGGACGGGGTGTTGATGCCGCCCGAGGGGCCGGACTGCTGGCCGGAATCCGACAGCCGGCGGCAGTGGATCGTGTTCTACAGGCTCAACGGCATGACACTCGGAGGAGAAGGCACGATCGAAGGGAACGGAGAAGGGTGGTGGAATCTTCCCTGCAAGCCTCACCGGGTATAACTCGACGTTGCTCTGTTCTGCCTCTTCACTCCTCCCACCGGCCGTCCTACCGGCCGTCCTCTTCTTCTTCTTCTTCTTCTTCTTCTTCTTCTTCTTCTTCTTCTTCTTCTTCTTCCCTCAATGGCTGGCTAGCTGATGTGATCGGGATACTCTCTGCAACTACTGCAGGGTCCGAACGGGAGCACGTTGCCGGGTCCCTGCGACAGCCCCGCAGTAAGTCTCCGCCGCAAGGATTAAATTATTTTTGACCGACCTGAATTAATGATTTTCACGGGAAATTATTCAAACAGGATACTTTTTAATTTCGAAGTTCACATAGTGTGTGAAGACCATCACACACGTGACAGTCCCCAGTTTATATATATATATATACGGCCAAGTAATCTCCATCGCCATATATACTACCGCCGTGGTCTCTCTCTCTCTCTCTGTTCTACGGCGGCGATTGAGTTTGTCGATCCTCCTCCTCCGCCTCGTTCTTGCAGCTGATCCGCTTCTTCGAGAGCTCGGACGTGAGGGTGAAGGACCTGCGCATCGAGAACAGCCCGCAGTTCCACGTGAAGTTCGACAACTGCGAGGGCGTCCACATCGACGGCGTGTCCATCAGCTCCCCTGCTCTCAGCCCCAACACCGACGGCATCCACATCGAGAACACCAAGTCCGTCGCCATCTACAACTCCCTCATCAGCAACGGTAATTAATCCAACAGATCCTCCTCCGTCATCCTCGATCGATCCGCAGGCAGCAACACTCGCCGATCTAACGAACGGTTTATTTGGTTGGGGGGGTGTGAAACAGGGGACGACTGCATCTCCATCGGACCCGGCTGCTCCGGCGTCGACATCCAGAACGTGACCTGCGGACCCAGCCACGGAATAAGGTACGTATATATATCCGAAACAACGTTAAGGGGCTGTTGGATTGGATCATCGATACATATATATATATATATATATATCTCGATCGGTATGATTGCATATGTATATATGTTGGATGGGCGGCGGCATGCAGCATCGGCAGCCTGGGGGTGCACAACTCGCAGGCGTGCGTGTCGAACGTGACGGTGAGGAACGCGGTGATCAGGGAGTCGGACAACGGGGTGAGGATCAAGACGTGGCAGGGGGGGAGGGGGTCGGTGGCGGGCATCGCGTTCGAGTCGGTGTACATGGAGAAGGTGAGGAACTGCATCATCATCGACCAGTACTACTGCTTCACCAAGGGGTGCCGCAACCAGACGTCGGCGGTGTACGTGACGGACGTGTCCTACAGCAACATCAAGGGCACCTACGACGTGCGGAGCCCGCCGGTGCACTTCGCCTGCAGCGACAGCGTGCCCTGCACCAACATCACCATGTCCGAGGTGGAGCTGCTGCCCTTCGAGGGCGAGCTCCTGGACGACCCCTTCTGCTGGAACGCCTACGGAGCCCAGCAGACGCTCACCATTCCCCCCATCGACTGCCTGCAGGAAGGGGACCCCCTCCTCCTCCACCAGCAGGCCCTCTCCTCCTCCTCCTACGGCTGCTGAGACACCCCCCCCCCTCCCTCCCTGGACCGGATACCAACATTATATATTACCACACCATATTAATCAATCAATTAATTAATTATCACGTGTATTAATTAACATTAACCCCGGCCGCATGTTTTTGGAGCAGCTACCTCACGTTATATACGTACCCCTTCATTATTGATATGATATCAGCGCGGCGCGCCACATTAATTCTTGATTACATATTCCTTCTTAATTTCAAATATGTTTTTTTATCATCTTCTTATTGTCTCTGTGATCGCCAGAAGGATAAAAACCAACAATCGTTTTTACATTCTTTCCAAAAGAAAGTCTTCAAGCACGTACTACTTCCTAAATTAATTGTTGGAGAAAGAAAGGAAACGACGCTGTCAACTCTCTTCAACTCAATTAAGAAGCACGCAAATCAAGTATCGGATGCCACCAGCTGCTTGTCCCAAAGTCGTCAACCTGTTTTGCTCCTCAAAAAAAAAAAGAAAAAAAAGAGATCAGTGTCGTACGTTCATGGGCCGGTCTAGACCTGCAGGCGCCCAATCAGAGGTTCTGCTTCATCACATTTTCGGCCGGCCAATCCGAGCTAACCCATATATTGCTGGTTCGGTATGTATAGGTTAATTAATCTGGTCTTGGGTGATACAACTTTTTTCCCCGATTTTATAAATTTATTATTGAGCGTTAATAACGGAAGTTAACATAGTACTGACACTGACTTATACTTACTATTTAACTTTAATGAGTAATTAAAATTGATATTTGTATTCTTTTGAAGGTGATGATGGTACTTTCAAGTTCGAAGAAAAGACGTCGTGAGCAAAATAAACCGGGTTTCATTTGACCCAGGAATCCTTATTCTGAATTTGATGGGATGGATATCTTTGATTGCACAGTAAAAATGAGTTTTTGTCGTAAACTTATGTTTTCTTAACAAAATCTGTTAAAAAATAATCGACAATCATTAAAAGGCATACTCTTAATTAATCACAGAAGATTCTGTCCTGAACAAATAAACGATGAGATTTCTTTTATCTTTTTTTGTGGTCCATGATCCTTTATGGTTATATATGGCTCCCAACATTCTTGTTATCGTTTCTCATCAAACCTGGTGCAACTTTATGTCTTTCACAGTCTTAGATTTTATTTTTATTCAACTTGTTACAACGAAAGTGTATAAAAAATATTATACAGCAAAACAACTTCTGGAAACATAACTGACACAAGAACCATAAGTTTTTTTTTTTGTTGAAAAACAGAACCATATGTTATAGGCCCTTCAGTTTCACTTCTTTTGTATACTTCTCTTGTTCTACTAATAAAATAACTAATCTGGTGCATTTCAATCTAATGTGACTCTAGTGAAAAAATGAAAACTTATTTTGTTGTTCATGTATTAATATTGCCCTCTCTCTCTTTCTCTCTAAATTGTATAGGATAAGGTAGGCAAGTAAAGTTTAATATATTTATTTATTTATATTTAGCTGATTTTAAAGAATTACGAAGAAAAAAAGAGAACAATTAAAATTATATTTTTATCAATTTGTACATAAAGTTATATATAATTTCACGCACATCTCATAATTTTGACATTCCTTTTAGCTCCCTTCAAAGTTTGATTTTATTTCTTTTAAGATATGATTTAACTCCGTTAACTTCTTCTACTGTTTACATAGACACAAAATTAAAATTTAAAAATAATAGAAGAACTTATTTTTAAACCGATCGAGCCAGAAAAAAATGTCAAAGATTACATAGATATACCGCGGGATTGGGTATAATTTTATGGATACATATATATATTATTCTGAAAATTGTTATGTTCGGTCAACCAACTTAAGACCAGATTCGACGTCCATGCAGTGCGCGACGAAGGGGACCACATCGCCGTTGTCGCCGTCCTTCTTCTCCCGGCAGACATACCACGGCGGCGAATGGAAGCACGGCTCCATGGAGAAATCCCTCTTGCAGGTGGGCCGCGGCACCGTCGAATTCCAAGGCCGAGCGAGCACCCACGGCCGGACGCCGGCGAGGCCCTGCCCGATGTAGCCGAAGGTCGACCAGGCGGTCGTCACCAGGACGTCGCTGAGGCTGAGCAGGTACATCTCCGCCCACGCCTTGCCGTCGTGGCCCGACGTGTCCGTCTGCTGCCACTCTTCGTGGCTCGGCTGGTGCACCGCCACCAGCATCCCCCCCGCCGCCGGGTGCTCCCAGTACATGTCCTTGATCTTGTCGAAATACCCCGAGTCCAGAGACGTTATCATGACGGCTCTCGCGTTCGTCGGATCGCCGACGGCCGACTCGTTGCCGCCGCCGTCGGCATCGACGACCTTGGGCAGAACCCCCTGCTGCAGGGTGCAATTGACGACTTGCTCGAGGACGACGTCGAACGGGGCCTCCTCGGAGTTGAAGATTCGGATCTGTATGGCGACCCTCTCCTTCGCCACGGCGAGGTACGATTGATAGTACCTGGTTATCATCCCCCAAACCTCGTTGGTGGGATGGAAGAGGTAGCGGCCGAGGTGGTGGAACACCGTCTCCTTCTCCGGGAACAGCCGGCCGAGCTCCGGCTGGAAGTCCCGGTTCAAGAAGAACGCCGGCACTATGTAGTTGTTGGATTTGAGGAACAGCCAAGGAACTTTGCGGAGGACGGCTTGGTCTGGTTCGCAGAAGATGTGCATGTCGTCCCATTCGTAGTCGTGGATAAGGTACAGGTAGACATAGGGCGGCGGCGCATCTGTGCTGATGTTGTTGTTCTTCCGAAGGTTGCCGTAGCTCATCGGGTGGTCGCGGTCGAAGTGGTCGTAGAAGGAGGTGGGGAAGTCCTCCGGCAGCAGCCAGGTGGTGCCGGGGAACGGCTCGCAGAAGAGCCCGTCCATGTCCTTGCCGCGGTCTATGAGGACGACCCTGTCGGTGAGGAGGGCGTAGAGGAAGGTGGAGGCCAGAGTCAGTATGCGGTTGCCCAGGCCGTAGCTCGGCGACCACAGGACGTAGCTGCACTCCGCCGCCTCCGTCTCCGGCGGGAGGTCGCCGTGGAGGTATTTCAGGGTGCGGTTGAAGGGTCCGGTGTGGGGAGCGCATCGCCGGTGGTGCTCTTCGTAGTTGCGCAGCCTCCGGAGGAGGTAAGGGGAGGGCCTGTGGGGCGAGGGCTTGCGGTAGTCGGAGGACTGGTACCTGCTCAGGCAGGACTGCTCGTCGAAGCCGGCGGCGAGCAGGCCGCCGAGGTGCTTGTCCCTCGGCGTCTCCGACTGTCTATAGAAGACACAATCTGTTTGTTTCCATGGAAAATATTATAAGGAGAACAAGTTTATCGGACAGACAGGGGGAGAGGGAAAAGTTTTTTTTTTGATATCTATGTATATATAACATATTTTAATCTTTTTTTTTTTGTAAAAACAACACATTAATTTTTTTGTGTAAAATTAACCGAGTTCTGTCAAATTGAAGTAAGAGTCCTCAACTTTCAAAATGTTAAATCAAAGTCTCGAATGTAAATATTTTAACTCCCCGAAAGCGAAATAGGAGTTGCATGATTCAGACTTGAGTTATCTCTACTAAAGATCCCACAACGTACGTTTTATTGTCTATTTGTTTCGAGGTCGAATCTTCTCTATTTTAATTTTTACTCTTTGAAGTTGAATCTCTAAATTTCCACTTCTTGAGTCGGAGTACTCAAATGTTACTTCAATTCAAACTCCGACAAAGGAAGCTAGAGAAGAGTCTGACTTATTATTAGATCAAAGTGTGCCAGTTTTGAAGAGAAAACTATTGCTTTATTTCTACGTCTAAATTACTCAAATGGGTTATTAAAAAAAGGGGGGGCAGAGAGAGAGAGAGAGTGGGCGAGACGCCAACCATCAGATATCTGCCGCCGCCGCCACGACGACGGCGTCCACCGGGTGAGAGCGGAGGCGAAACAGGGGTTCGACCTGACGGCGCCGAAGACGAAGAGGAAGGTGGGGAAGACGAGGCAACCCACAAGGAGCCATACGCAGAGCGCGCGGGGTAAGCCCCGCCGCCAGGCGGACGGCGGTCGGGGGCCCTCCCAGTCCTTCAAGCACCGGCGGCCGAGGCTGGTGTAGCCCTTCACGCCTTGGAGAGAGAGGCGGGGCGTCGCACACGACAGCGGCCTCCTGCTCGTGGCCGTCGCCGGCAGCGTCTCCATCGGAGGGGTGAGCCGCCGGAGTCCGGTTGGGTGGGGGCAAAAGTCGGAACTCCGGCGGAAGAATCCAGACTGTGCCGCAAGGAGGCCGCCGCCGCCGTCTGATATAAACAGCACCCGCCGCGATCCCCGCGGAAGTTCCGGTCAGACATCTCTGCCCTCCGAAGCTGCGCGTAACGGTCTTCCCTTCCGGTAAATACCATGACTGGATCCAAACCCGATAAGAAACCGGATGGACCTCCGTCATCCTATTTCTAGCTTGTCCAGGCATCAGAGCAAGCTAGGTCCCCCCTCGCTAGTCTGCTCTTCTTTGACATTGGACTCCAACGTGGTCACTCATGTTGGTGTCGAGACCCTAAATCCGTCATGGTATTAACGTCCTCTTTCCAACAAAAAAAAAAGACTCCAAATCCGTCATACAAGTGAATAGAAGTGAGCAGCGACCTCCATTCTTAGGTGGAGAAAATAATTTCTATTCTTAATAAAAAATAGTTACAATTCTCAATAATTGAACTATCGTTTGAGTGACCACGATTGAATCGCCACTTAAATGTGATTTGAACGTTGTGACCATTTTTTATTAGAGATTGAGACTGTTTTTTCTAAACCATTGTTGTTTCTTTGACGTCCCTTCATCGATTCTCGACGACTTCATCACCAACTTGCATCGTAGCCCCTTGCCAATCCTCGACGATCTCCCCCTTACCACACTTTGCTCCAACACCCTCAACACCTTCTTCGTAACCTTGGCATACGGTGCTCCATGCTCCCCCCTAGCCTCATCACCAACTTTGAGTTAGTTTTGATCTAAGAGGGATGAGTGTCGCTCCTATTATAGTGTGCCGCCTAAATATCTATTTAGGTATTTTGGTTCTTCTTTGTGCACTACAGTCATGGAGCTTGATTTATCTACATCCATGCCTCTCACGTTTCCTATTGTTCTTAGTTGGTGTCTTGTGGTCGGGTTCAATCGTGTTGTCATTCTATGTCTTTCTCATTGTCATGATTAATTATCTTCCAAGATTGTCAATCTGGGCGATATTCACACTCTTTTAGTGTGATTATTTGGTCTCGAGATAATTGTCAAACTCTTCAAGAAAAACCCCTATATTTGCTTTTTGACTTTTAGTGTGACTGCTTCTTAATTTGTTGAATATATAAGATGATCTTTCAACGTGACTTTGTTTATCTTCACGCTCGTTTGTTGTTTATTTTCGTTTAATGATGTCGTTCTATATCTACTGTACTCCTTTGTTATCTTATGATCGTGTGTTTTTTGTTGTCGAAAAAGAAAAGAAAAAGAAAAGAGACCCTAAATCCGTCGGATGCCCGATTCACCGGTACCATCCGAGTCCAATCTTGAATAAATAACTCACCTCAGAGACGGGGTATATATAGATAATTAACTTTTTAAAATTTGTCTTGATTTATTTATCCTGGAAAACCAAAAAAAAATTTAAGTAAAATTTTTATTCATCGACCAGCTGTGGAGTCAAGAGGAATTCAAATAACAATTAATTGTTTTGAGATTAGACTTAAATCAAGTCTTGCAGACGAACCTACATTTGAATTTTAGAAACGAGATTACGTTTAAGTTAGTATCACAAACTTATCGAACTGATCTCAAGTTCGAGTTTTGAATCAACCATGAGCGGATCGAGTTAGGACTCGAACTTGAATTTCACTCAATTAAATAACAGGTTATTAAGCTCAGAGAGATGTCTAATTTGCTTTAGCTAACTCCAGTGTTGAGCTTGAATAGTGTATACTGTCTGGTCACTCATTTGAATTTTGGTGCAGATTTAATCGGCCAAAAATCAACATAAAATCTGTTAAGAACGTATGTTTTGAGTCTCTTCTTTTGAAACCATATAAATATATATATTTTGAGTCAGCCGATCTAAATTCTAATGTTTCTTTTATCGTTCGTCTTTTTTTCCCTTAAATGAATACGGATTAGCCGGACTCGGGCTCGTTCTGATCCTAGCTAGTAAGTCGGACCAATCCGTGTGGCTTGGAGAGGTCAACGCTTGATTTAATTAGCTGGGGCTAATTAAGATCAATTAAAAGACTAAACTAGTTGGGGGGGGGGGGTCACCTACGGGTTCCATGCGCATGCAAGGGAGTAGAATGTCAATGGTCTCCTCCCCTCTTTTTTTTTTCCTTTGGGAATTCAACTGTCTAATAAAAGCTTTTACGGCCTTTTAACAGTCGGGTGTTTGAAATCTTGGGTGCGTTTGATTGGGATTATGGAGAAGATTCATTCATTAAAAATATCCAACAACACACAATCTCATTATAAATTTTTTTTTTGACTTTTACCGGAGTGCGTTTAGTTAAAAAAATAGTTGGAAAACATTGTTGATTAATCATTCTTATTCGCCACTTTTCTTTTAAATATGAGTTTGAAATAATTTATAATCTCTATAATTCACATCTTGGTAGTTTTTAAAATAGAGAGAAAAGATGTAGCAGATCTCTCTCTCTCTCTCTCTCTCCACATCCCCCCCCTTGAAAATGGAAACTTACTGCCTATTTGGTTGCTTGAATTAAGTTTTTGTTACAATTTTTGTTTTTGCAGCAAAACTTGTTAAATAGGTGTTTGGCAACTATTACAATTTTATAGGGTGTTTGGTTGTACAATAAATGTTTATATATTTTCAAGATAAAAAATTATATTTTAAAGAGCAGATACCGTAAATAAGTAACATGACTAAACAAGGTGGAGATCACAAGATAAAAAAAGTAACACCCTATTTTTTGTTCAAAAAGAAAAGCGCTTCGAAATCATAAAATTGTAAGGGTGGCCAAACACCTCTTTCAACAAGTTTGTTACAAAAACATAAAATTGATATAAAAACTTAATTTATCATGCAACCAAACACCATATTAGATTTTTAAAGATAATTTTTTTAGACAAAAAAGAGATGAGATCCTTTTTTGTCTTGTTTTGTTGTTTCTCATCTCTTTTGGTTGGACATGACACTCTCACTCTTTTTTTGTCATCACATCTCCTCAGATATGATAATTTTTTGTTATTTGATATTTTACATTTTATTTTAATACAACTTTCTAACATGAAAATATATATAAAAAATTTGTACAACCTAACACCTTATTAATCAGTGTAGTGTTTACTTAAGCTATGTCACATAAATTACTTTTATCTCCTATAAGATATTATTAAAATAAGTTAACAAAAAACATCTTCTTCACTTGTCTTAAATTTGTAACATTATATATATAATCACGATATCAATGATGAAACAAGATGCCAAAATAGATTAGCGCAAAAAAAGTACACCGAAACATATATATATATATATATATTGATAGGTAAGAAAGCATATAATCTAACAGACGACCATCATATGAATATTTAAGCAATTGTCATGCTTTTTATAATAGTATATATTCTTAGAGAGACCACATTACAGCTTCTGGTCCTCATACTTTCATTTTGATGCGAAGAAAAACATATTTATATATATTACATGTAGAAATACAAGATGAATATAAATGTAATTCAAAAATAGGAAGGCGGCATGATTATAAAAATGAGTAACGATTTATCAGTATATTCTTAGCATCAGTTGGAACCAAACATGTAGAAGATCAGGTAAAGAATAACAAGAAAAATCTGGGGGATGACTTACGACCCATACTCTATCGGAAAGAGCATTATTCTTCCTGTGTTCTTTCTTTACAAGGTAGAGTGATAACAACATAAATGAGTTAGCAGGGTGACTCATGGCAATCAATTAGAGATTTCTTTAGATTTAACCGGCTGGAAGAAGGATGCTGTTTTATTATATTAGTACTTTTCTTTAATTACCACATCTTTCGATTCCTTTGAAAATTTCATTCATAATTTAAGTGTTGCCAGATGGCAACTAATTAATTAAGATGCTCCATATTACCTGATTAGCGTCGAGCAAGAAAATTAATGTAAGATGGGGAGATTAACAATCTTGGAGTCCCAGCAGAGACGGTTCATATTTTTTTTATAGGAGAACTTGAATACACGGTATCAGAGAAAATAACCTCTATTTTTTATTTTTTCTTCTTCTTTTTGATAGTCGAGTACATGATTCTACCATTGCTGATGTTAATTAATGCTCTCTGTCAGTTCTGAAATAGATTACAAAAAAAGAGAACCATTAAAATTAGTTTTTTTACATGAAGTTGCATGTCTTTAAAATCATATCTAATCGCACATATATATTGCACTTTCGATACATTTTTTAATTTTTTTAGAATTTTAATTTATTTTCATTAAATTGTGGTTTAACTCTATTAACTTCTACTGTCAGTATCATCATAAAATTTAAATTCAATTTTAAAACTAATAGAAGAACTTGTTTTTAAACAGGTTCAGAAAAACTTATCAGGATTACAGAGATATACGGCGGAGTTGGGTATCGTTCCATTGATATATATATATATATATCTATAAACAAAAGCTCATGAAGATGTTACGTTCTGTCAACCAACTTGAGGCCGAATTCGGCGTCTATGCAGTGCGCGACGAAGGGGACCACGCCGCCGTTGTCGCCGTGCTTCTTCTCCCGGCAGACGTACCACGGCGGCGAATGCAAGCACGGCTCCATGGAGAAGTCCCTCTTGCAGGTGGGCCGCGGCACCGCCGCCTTCCAGGTCCGAGCGAGGACCCACGGCCGGACGCCGGCGAGGCCCTGCCCGACGTAGCCGAAGGTGGACCAGGCGGTCGTCACCAGGACGTCGCCGAGGCTGAGCAGGTACATCTCCGCCCACGCCTTCGCGTCGTGGCTCGGCGTGTCCGTCTGCTGCCACTCTTCGTGGCTCGGCTGGTGCACCGCCACCAGCATCCCCCCCGCCGCCGGGTGCTCCCAGTACATGTCCTTGATCTTGTCGGAATACCCGGCGGTCAGCGACGTTACCACGACGGCTTTCACGTTCTTCGGATCGCCGACGCCCGACTTGTTGCCGCCGCCGGCGTCGACGACCTTGGGCAGAAGCCCCTGCTGCAGGGTGCAATTGACGACCTGCTCGAGGACGACGTCGAACGGAGACTCCTCGGAGTTGAAGACCCTGATCTGTATGGCAACCCTCTCCTTCGCCACGGCGAGGTACGATTGATAGTACCTGGTTATCATCCCCCAAACCTCGTTGGTGGGATGGAAGAGGTAGCGACCGAGGTGGTGGAACACCGTCTCCTTCTCCGGGAACAGCCGGCCGAGCTCCGGCTCGAAGTCGCGGTTCAAGAAGAACGCCGGCACTATGTAGGTGTTGGATTTGAGGAACAGCCAAGGAACTTTGCGGAGGACGGCTTGGTCTGGTTCGCAGAAGAAGTGCATGTCTTCCCATCCGTAGTCGTGGACGAGGTGCAGGTAGACATAGGGCGGCGGCGCATCTGTGCTGATGTTGTTGTTCTTCCGAAGGTTGCCGTAGCTCATCGGGTGGTCGCGGTCGAACTGGTCGTAGAAGGAGGTGGGGAAGTCCTCCGGCAGCAGCCAGGTGGTGCCGGGGAACGGCTCGCAGAAGAGCCCGGCCATGTCCTTGCCGCGGTCTATGAGGACGACCCTGTCGGTGAGGAGGGCGTAGAGGAAGGTGGAGGCCAGAGTCAGTATGCGGTTGCCCAGGCCGTAGCTCGGCGACCACAGGACGTAGCTGCACTCCGCCGCCTCCGTCTCCGGCGGGAGGTCGCCGTGGAGGTATTTCAGGGTGCGGTTGAAGGGTCCGGTGTGGGGAGCGCATCGCCGGTGGTGCTCTTCGTAGTTGCGCAGCCTCCGGAGGAGGTAAGGGGAGGGCCTGTGGGGCGAGGGCTTGCGGTAGTCGGAGGACTGGTACCTGCTCAGGCAGGACTGCTCGTCGAAGCCGGCGGCGAGCAGACCGCCGAGGTGCTTGTCCCTCGGCGTCCCCGACTGTCCATGGAAGATACAAGCTGCCGTTTCCGAGGAAGGAAATTCTTACGATGAGAATAAGTTTATCCAAAGACAGACAGAGAGGAAAAAGTTTTTTTTTTTAAATAGCACACTTCAAAATTCTATTTGTAAAAATAACAAGTTAAGTTTTCTTTATAAAATCAGCACACTTTTATCAAATTGAAGCAGGAGTCTTTGGCCTCCAAAATTCGAATCAAAGTCAACTTTGAATATTTTGACGTCCACCAAAGTCAAATCCTAGTTTTTTTGGGTAAGTCACATCTAAACATCTCACCTGCGTTTCACCGTATTTGCTTTGAAGCCGATTTTTTTACCTGTTAATTAATTTCACTTTTAATAGTTGAATTTCTTAATTTCCATGTGTTAGTTTGACTTTAATTTGGGTTTCGAAAGCCGGACTCGAACTGGTTAGTTTTGAAGAAAAAACTATTGCATTATTTTACAAATAAAATATTGAAACGTATTATTAAAAAATGTTAGGAAGATAGACAGAGAGAGAGAGAGTATCCAACCATCAGATATCTTCTGCTGCCGCCGCCGCGACGACGGCGTCCACCGGCTGAGGGCGGAGGCGAAACCCGGCGTCCACCGGCTGACGGCGCCGGAGACGAAGAGGAAGGTGGGGAGGATCAGACAACCTACAAGAAGCCATACGCAGAACGCGCGGGACAAGCACCACCGCCCCGCGGGCGGCGGTCGGGGGCCCTCCCAGCCCTTGAAACACCGGCGGGCGCCGACGCCGGTGTATCCCTTTAAGCTTTGGAGAGAAAGGCAGGGCATCGCAGACGACAACGACACCCCGCTCGTAGCCGTCGGCGTCGGCATCGGAGGGGGGGGGGGAACCAACGGAGCACTGTTACGTCGCGGCGAAGGTCGGATCTCCGGAGGAAGGCGGTGCCAGAACGCCGCCGGCCGATGGAAGAAGAGAAGCATCCGCCGCTATCTACCCGCGCGTCGAGGTTCCCCCGTCCCGTATATGAGCAGCAGCCCCCACCCTATGATGTGACGCGTAATGGGGTCTTACTATTACTCTATATCCTGAGATAATTTTATTTGAATCATCATAATGCAAAATCTTGACAAGATTCTGTGGACTCTCTGCTGATCTGATGAGATTTTCTTTTGAGTCTTCTTCATTGCTCTTACCACTTCTGTCGTCAACATATTTTAATTTGATCTTTTTTACATATATAACATAAGACCCGTTTGTTTTAACTTAACTGATGCCTATCATCAAAATCGGCCAGAGATTAAGTATTCAGGCCGTTTCATGAAATACATAAACATAATAATAATTTCTTTAAAACTATTTATCTTTATTGATTTGTTAAAATTTTTATTTTCAAAACTGGATAATTATAATTTCATGGTACACAACGAGAGAGAAAGATTGGAGATGAAATTAAAATTCTAGACATTTTATTAAGTCTAATAAATTCTAACTAAGCATGATGTGGGTGGATTTTATTGGTTTCTTTGATCGACTTAGACTCCTTTGTTTTTGGTTTAATTGATGTCTAACCACTTATTTAGTTTAGATATTGAATTTTTCGGTAAAAAAGGGTGAATACAATAGGAATTTCTTGATAAACTACTTAATTTTAAGTTGTTGATCATGTTTTTTTTTTGGGGGGGGGGAGGGTGACTAACTATGATTTTGTGTTCAACTTGAGTGGTTAGAGATGAAATTGTGTTTTAGATATTTTGTTAAATCAAATCAAATGTCACCTTGGAAAAACATGTAAAAAAGAAGACAATAGACGGACGACTAGCAAGTGAATTTTCTGTGAAATATATGTAATGGATATAATAAAGATACTAATTTTCTCGTTGTTTTATCCTTACATGAATTTTTATATTTTTATGTATTTATTTTTTTACATTCAAGAATATCAAAGAAATAAATGTATATGTTATTCCAGTAAATAGTATCAAGGCCTGAACAAAAGATTCAACTTATGACAATCTCATTATAAGCATAAATGTGGTGATTTGTGATGATGATTTTTTAATGTACTCATCTCAGAAACTAAAATAGATGATATAGCTGATGGACCGGTAGAAATTAAGGTCATTTTATCTTGTCCCTTCATGTTCTCATTGGCAAGGAGAGAAGAAATTATTAAAAAAATAAAGAGTTGGATCTCTTGTACCGATACAAATAAACCATGAAATTTAACTCAAATATTAATTTTATTTATTTATTATATCAAACGAATACATTTTAAACAAAAAATCTGGTTTATTGACGAGTGCCAATTTTGATACAACTATGAGACCCTACCTTTTATCTCCTAGAGTGCCTAATTTATATCAACATATACATACATATATATATATATATTATTTGTGGTCCCTGCTCCATTGTAACAGGCCCTAATTAATACAAGTTAAACATTGTTTTGTTCTAGATGGTAAAAATATTTATTTGAAAAAATTATATGTTTTATTAGGAGAGGATTAAATGTACTCAGTAACAAAAATAATACACCGTTAGATAAGTGTATTGCAATCCTTGGCATATTTTGTTGTACATTTCCTCTTCCTTTTAAACATATATTTTTTATTGGGGGTGTTCATTATTTGGTTCAATCTGAAAAGTCAAATTGAACAAATAGTTTGGTTCGTTTTGATTTGATTTGAAATATTAATCGATTTGGTTTAACCTATGTGACCCTTGAAACCAAATCAAATTAATAAATCGAATAACACGAATTAAATTAAATATTTTTTAAGTACATTTAATACAATAATTATGTATCTTTTATAGAAATAAATTTGTTTCAAAAATTTGAAAGATAAAAATAATGAATTAATAACTTTTAATAGAGAATGATTTAAAATGAATAAAGTAAAATTCTATATCGACATATCTATTATACCTTAATAAAATATGATTTGAATCGAACCAAACTAAATTAAATCGAAATAATTTATTTCTATTCGATTTATTTTGAGAGATTATTTAATTTGATTTATTTTTAAAAAGATACGTAAAAATTAAATCAAATCAAATCACGAACACTTTTGTCTCTCGTCGTGGGGAGCTGAAATACAGGAAAATGTAAAAGCCTGACCTCCTGTTAAACAGACTTGCTCACTGGACCGTTGATTAATGCGGGTTAGTTGAAACGGATCTGCCATTAATTTCTCCTTAAAAAATTGCTGCGAGTCATTTCAAATGCGTAATCCAGCTTCGTGACGACAAGCTGCGGCATTGAATAATCGACCAAAAAATAAAAAAAGAGATCGAGGTGAAGCCCTTCTCCCCGTGCCTCGGTGCGTAATCGACGACCTCTATATATTCCGGAGCTACCAACCTTTTGCCGTCTTGAGCTTCTCTTGATTCGGGAGGAAGGTCTTCTTCCCAAAATGTTTTGATACTGTGGTGTCGCTCATTTTCTAGTGCTCTACCTAAATTTATATTTAGACTTTTTGTTTTGTCTACGTGCACTAGAGCTATCGAGCCAAACGTATCTATGTTTGTTCTGTCGGCGTTTTAGCCTGTTGTTCTTCATCTTGTTTCGGTTAGGTTCTGTCAAGTTACCTTTCCATATTTCCTTAATAGTCACATTTTCACTTTCGGGACTGATAGTCTAGGCGATATCTACACTATTTTAGTGGGATTTTCCGATCTCGACGCAATCAACTAACACCATCGAGGGAGTTCTCGTCTTTGCACTTCGACGTTTAGTCGTCTGGTGGCTACGTCAGTGTTTGTCGGATAAATTTAACTTCAACCGAACTATAATCAGTTTGTTCGTCGTCTTATTGTGTCTGTTCTCTCTTTTTTCGGTCTATGTAATATTGTTGTTGTACTCCTTTGTGTTTTGAATATATTACATTCCATGTTTCGAAAAAAAAAAAAAAAGAAAAAGAAAAAGAAAAAGAAAGAAGCTGCACCTTCTCGGCTGCTCCTCGTTACGTCCGACAGGACTGACATATCGGACTTAAAAAATAACATGCTTGACGAGTATTTTAATTCCCTGCCACGGTGGACTCCCCGGCCAACGGAGTCCGCCCAGTCCTGCTCGGCTGGCGGCTCCTGCCTCCGCTATCGGAGCGGTTGGGTCCCGGATCCCGACAACGGACCTCGTCTACCGATTCCAAACCCGATAGACGGCTCCGGCCGGCTGACGAAGTGACGAGTGGAGGAGGGCGTGCATTATGTTCGGTTTAGTATAGTTGTTTATAACTAAAGATACATATTTATGTTCAGTTTAGTATAGTTAGGTTTCGTTTGATTTTGGAAAGGAAAAGTGCAGAGCACACTCAAATTCCGTTAGAGTTTAAAAATATTCGACGACGATTTAAAATTTATCGTGTTCTATGAAAGACGAAAAATGAAAAAGATCTGTCGAGTACAAATTATCTGTCTCTTTCGGACGATTTTCTAATTTTCTCTTTTCATTAAATCTATATGATGCACGTTTATACAGAGAAGAACCAGTTCAGGTTGAGTATGAGAAGGGGCCAGTCACGACTTCATCTAGTCAGGTAAGTGTCTGTTCAAATTCGACTCTTTTAATAAGTTGAGTTTATTTTTTATTTAAATTTATTTATTTAACATAATAATTAAAACAAATCTAATTTTTAGTGAGCCGAGTTGCAAAATCATTCGCGGAGGGTATCGGTTGGTTTGCACGGCTAATTCTCGGATACGACGGACCGGTGCGGTGGAACCCGATTACCGCTTTCCGCATCCGGTTGTTACTCGCGTCCGCTGCTGCGCCTGCGGATCAACAGACCCGACCGCCCGCCGCACCGAAATAAAAGTCAAACCTCCTCCGTCTTGGAGAGCCTTTGCGACGAAGGAAAAGCTAATTAACCGAGAACTTTGACCAACGACCCCGCGGTCGTTCCGAAGTCTTCGCTTCATTACAATTACTCGATAAGGCTTCTTCGCCCAGATCCCCCACCCCGGGAATTGAAGCTCCTCCTCCGCCGCCCGCCTCCGCCGCTTCTCCGCTGCCTTCCGCCGGACGGGAGGCCGGCTGGTGCCCCGCGGGCCGAGGCGGCGGTGTTGGATGCCGACCATGGCCGTCCCGTCGCCGGCAGGGAAGAGGGCCGTCCTGAGGGTGCTGCCGCTGATCGTCTTCTCGGCGTTCACCGCTTTGGTACTCGTCTGCCGGATGTACCACCTCGGCGCCGGCGGCGTCGGGGTCGGCGATCCTCTGCACGCCGGTGAGTAGAACGCTAGCCGCCAACGTTGTTTATATATATGATTTTTTCTCCCTCCCACCACCACCACCACCGTATATGTAGACATCAGAGCAGAGCGTCGATCGATCAAGTCTTAATGCTTCCTTTTGCTCGTACGTAGCACCTTAATTTGTGGGTTTTATGCATATAGATACGTATGAGATTTGTTCTTTTAGCTATATATCTTTTATACACACCTTGCAATGAGTTTAGATCACTTCAATTCTTAAGTGGAGAGAGTTTTCGAAGTTCTCAATAATGTCAGGACATGTGGTGTCACGGAAGACGAAGTGTTAGTGTATTTCAAAGACGACGTGATATCTTTCTGACTTTCTAAGATTTTGTCACTGAACTTAATTTAACTTGTTACCGTGTCTTTAAGGACTCACTTAATTACCGAGACTCTATTAAGTTACTATCGAATTTTTGAGGACTCATTGCTAACTCTCTATCAACTCGCTACCGAGTTACTTAAACTTTTAAAATCTACTACCTACCTTTTACTAACTCACTATCAAACGTCGTCACATCTACTTTATGTCTTTATTAAAATACATTCTTACTTCGTCCTTCGCAACATCACGTGTCCTCACGTAATCGAGAATTACGAAAACTCCCTCCACCTAAAAATTGAAGTGATCCGAACTCCCTTGCAGCTTATTCACTAAAGAGTAAGCTGAGAGAGTGGTAAATCCAGCCCCACAATATTGCACTGATACGGGAAAATTATTCGTGCATTCAATTTATGCCGCATGTTCCCAATACGAGGAAAATATATCAAAAAAAAATGTATAGTCGTGCATACAGGGAACGATTATTTGATCGAGAACACCGCCAACACCTCGGATGGGCACCCTCGGAATGCGGCGACCGCGGATGCCGGAGTCAACGGCGCCCCGTCCGGCGAGCCGAGAGACAAATTACACTTGGGCGGCCTGCTGCCCGCCGCCGCCGCCTTCGACGAGAGCTCCTGCCGGAGCAGGTACCAATCCTCCGTGTACCGCCGGCCCTCACCGCACCGGCCCTCCCGTTACCTCGTCGATAGGCTGCGCAACTACGAGGAGAACCACCGGCGATGCGCCCCATTCGGCGCCGGCTACAACGTCACGTTGCGTTCCCTCCTCGGAAACGGCCGGCCGCCGGAGAGGGAGACCGGCGATTGCAAGTACATCCTCTGGACGCCGCTGGGCGGTCTGGGGAACCGGATACTCACCATCGCCTCCGCCTTCCTCTACGCGCTCCTCACCGATCGCGTCCTCCTCATCGACCGCGGGAAGGACATGGCCGGCCTCTTCTGCGAACCCTTCCCGGCGGCCACATGGCTGCTGCCCTCCGACTTCCCCATGGGGAATTTCGACGCCTTCGGCGTATCGCACTGGAGGAGCTACGGGAACCTGCTGAAGAACGGGAAGGTGAACGAGGAGGGGAACAACGCCGGCGGAAGCTCCCTGCCTTCCTTCGTCTACATCCACCTCGGCGACGATTACCAGACGGAGGACGCCCATTTCTTCTGCGAGCGGGACCAGGCGGTGCTCCGCGCGGTCCCGTGGCTGCTCGTAAGGTCGGACCTCTACTTTGTGCCGTCGCTGTTCCTGAACCGGGAGTTCGAGCCGGAGCTCCGCCGTCTGTTCCCGGACAGGGAGACCGTCTTCCACCACCTCGGCCGCTACCTGTTCCACCCCACCAACACGATCTGGGGGATGATCGTCAGGTACCACCGGGCTTACCTCGCCGTGGCCACGAAGAGGGTGGGAATACAGATCAGAATATTCAGCCCCAAGGACTCCCCCTTCGAGATCGTCTACAAGCAGGTGATCAATTGCACCGGGAAGGAGAAGCTGCTGCCGGAGATCGACGAGGGCGCCACGAGCACCGTCCCGCCGGCGGTCGACCCCATCAAGCAGGCTCGTATTGCTGTCCTCCTCGCGTCACTCCACTCGGGATACTTCGAGAAGATGAAGGACATGTACTGGGAGAACTCGGCGGCGGGGGACGCGGTCGTCAGTGTGCACCAGCCGAGCCACGAGGAGAAGCAGCAGACGGACCAGCCGAACCACGACGCGAGGGCATGGGCGGAGATGAACCTGCTCAGCCTTGCCGACGAGCTGGTGACGAGCGCCTGGTCCACCTTCGGCTACGTCGCCCAGGGTCTCGCCGGCGTGCGGCCGTGGATCCTCCACCGCCTTGAGAACGGGGTGATGCCGGAGACTTCCTGCGTGCGGGACATATCGATGGAGCCCTGCTTCCACTCTCCGCCGTCTTACGTCTGCAGGGAGAAAAGGTCCGGCGACAACGGAGCTGTGATCTCCTACGTCACCCACTGTAGGGACGCCGGCAGCGGCCTAAAGCTCGCCGCTAGTACATAGTTTTTGGAGCAAGCCAAGGTGGGTAGCCGTCTCCGTCTCCTTCTCCATCAAGCTCAATAGGAGAGCCAGTACAGTACTAACAGTCACTAGCTAACACACTGATAGCTAGTAGCTTGACCATGTATGTCCACACAAAATATTTTTTTTATTTTTTACCTATTTCTCTTTCGTTTAATTGTTCATTCTGATCATCTTTTGCAAAATTTAATTAACTGGTCATTTTCGTCCAAGTACAAGTGCTATTTGCTTGTGTCTTATAAATTCTCAAACAGACATGTGTCCTCTGGATTTGCCAATTGTAAGGACAATAAATAAAGAAGGCGAAAACAGTCATTTGCTCAGATTGCTTAAAAGTTAGAGTAAAACACCATGAGTTAAGTGATTTATAAAGGAGTTACTTCATTTGCCAAAGACCTCTCAGCAAGCCTATTTGGAGGTTAGACCTCCGCCGTGCTCCCTCCACCGCCTTCCCTTCGTGCCTTCGCCGCCTCCGATTCCCGATTTATTTCCCCCTCCCTCGTGTTGTCGCCTCCCTGCTCCATCTCCTCCTCGTTGCCATCGTCACCGCGTCGCCGTCGCGGTCACCGCGAGCCGCCGTTGCGATTGTCGACGCCGTCGTCGCCTTCACCGCCGCGAGCCGCCGTCGTAAGGTCGCCGCCGCGACCGCCCCTCCTCCTCTTCTTCTCCTTCTTCTTCTTTCTCTTTCCCAGGCCCGCGGACGTCTCCGCCGTCGCGGCCGGCGTGCCCAGCCGGCGTCGCCCTCCCCCCCCCCCTCCGCCGTGCTCCCTCTTCCGCGCTCTCCCTTGAACTCTCTCTCTCTCCTTCCTCTTCCGCCGTTGCGGGCGCTCTCTCTCTCCCTCTCCTGCGTTTTCCCCTCCAGCGCCGCGTCCAGCCGGCGTCACCCCCGCCTCCGCCGCTCGCACCCCCTCCCGCTCTCTTCCCCGCCCTCTCGGGCGCTCTCTCTTTCTCCTCCCTCTCCCGCACCCTCACGCTCTCTCTATCCCTTCTCTCTCTTCCCTCCCCCCTCGACTTGACCGCGCCGCGCGCGGTGTGCGCGCGGCGGCCGCTGCGCCACCGGCGCATGCGGCTGCGCCGCCGAGGGGGGACGGCGCTCTCTCCCCTGTGCAGTCTCTCTCTCCCTCTCGCGCTCTCTCCCGCCAGCACTCTCTCTCTCACGCTCTCTCTCTCTCCTCCAGCCTCCCTCCCGATGCTACACACTCTCTCTCCTTCTCTCTCTCACACTTACGTAGTTACGTATCTTTATTTTAACACTTAATTAATTATCTTATCCTTTGTAATGCCAACAGGATTTCAACATATCTCGGTTTCGCCTTAGCCTTGGCCGAATCCGGTTAACATATTTGGGACTTTTCGGATTATAATCTTCATTGAGGTAGACATCACAACTTATCCTTAGCACATGATATTGTAATTAATGTGTTAAAACTATGTTTAATAGATAAATAGTTAGAAAATAGTGAATAAATGATGGTTATGTATTTAATTGTCTGCATGTGATTAGTTAGACGTTTATCATGTCATTCATGCATAGTTTCATGATTTGCATTAGTTAGATGCAACTTTTAATTAATGTGGTTTAGAAAATTATTAAATTAGATATATTATGTTGATTAATTAGATTGGTTGTATTAATTCATAAAAATTGAAATATGACTTGTTATGATTATAATTATACTTGATTTATGTTATGAATGACATGAATTGTTATATGGAAATGATTTATGACCTTTTATGATTATAATTGTATCCGATTCATGTGTAGAATGATCTTAAATCATTAATATTTATATTGGAATGGAAATTGATGGCATGATAATTATGGAACATGGTTAATTAATATTATTAGTTGTCTGACCATGTAAAGTGCATTATTTGATATATTGATTTGGAATTGTGATTAATTGAAGTTAATATGCCCAATTATGTTGCATATTTTTTGATTGGGTCAATTGCATGAATTGCAGTATAATTGAATTATGTGCATGATTGCATATTGTTCCGAATTGGGTTTGTTGCATTGGAAATGTGAGTTGAGGAACTGATGCCGCATGACTTGATATTATGTATATCCTGGTTCGGTGAAATGGCAAATGTGTTTCGATGTAATTACAGTTATTTGTTGTTAAATTTGTAATGTCCGAGTAATTATATGGCTTTTACTTGTGAAATATTATTGATCTTTGTGATGCACGTGATATAATATTTACTCCTCCTACTTATGTTAGTGGTCCTAGGGCGACGATGAATTAGATTGATCGGTGCATCCTTCGATCCCGGATACACACGGTTTATCACTAAGTACACCCTGCCTAGGTGTACTATGGGATTTAAAGCATTACTATATGGTACTTCTATATATATTTAGAATTTGGAGTGGAGTTCTGCCAAGTGGAGCATATGATCTACTAAGACAGATGGAAAGAAATAAATGCACGTAGGTCCAGGTTGCATGGACATGTAGAGTAGATCAGTTGGTTTAGTATAGTTAGTTTGGTTCATATAGAGTTAGGTTAAATCGGTTAATTAATTTTTGGAAAGAACCCAATTAAGTAATAGAATTGTGATAATTAGTTTAGCAATTATGTTATAATGTGATTTTTGAGTTTTAATGTATATTAATATCATTTAGGTTGATTAGTATAATAGGAAAGTTGGGTATAAGTCCTACTGAGTCCGTGTGACTCATCCCAAATCGTTTAACATTTTTCAGGAAATCAGGTAACGCAGCAGAAGCGTAGTGGACCAGGATTAGTGCAGAAGAGGATTAGAGAATTTGGTTTATGAATTGTTTATATTGAAATCAAGGTATGATTTATTTTTGGATTGAATCATTTGTTTTATTAACTGTGACCTGTGATTCATTATTTTTCCAAATCGACATAGTTTAGGGGTTAACTCTCCGGTCCCGTACCCGGATTTATTTCGCTGCGCAGGTTACGAAATCCGGGGCGTGATAAAACTAGGCTCAGCTTGTTTTGCTAGTCTCTTAATCGGTCAAAGAACCGGACAATGAAAATTTTAGTAAGATAATCGAAGATGACAGTAATGTTTTGGTAAACCACGTAATTAAGTTTCGGTGGTTTACTATAAAATTTTTTTCCCGGAGGTGTATGACTAAAATTTTACATGACGTGAAGTCAACACGAAGGGGTCGACTAGTATATACTAGCTAGTTTCAAATAATCTGAACAAATTTTCCACAACCATAGGCCCTGTCCGGAGCCATCAAACAACAATGCATGCCATACTTTGAAACTTCCCACTTGCCCGTAAAAGAGAAGAAGAAAAAACTAAAACATCGTTTTAATAGGAAATAATTGATGTGCCTCACCGGGTTGCGCTATTCTATTAAACTGTCCTCGGTCGCGTCAGTTGACCGGCGTAGGAAGCAGCTGTGGGCGGCGTCAGTCACCTGCGGCCACGGCTCGCTTGAAAAATATTGCACGCGAGAGAGCAGGAGAAAGACACCCTTGGCTGCCGGTGGGTGGCACCGGCATCGTCAGCTCCCTCTTGCTGTCATCTCAAGCCAGCATCTTGAACAAGTCATGGCGGGACGCCGCCGCCGCCGCCGCCGGTGACTCTCCGACGAAAGCCTTCGTTCGGGGGGTGAAGCCTCTACCGGCCCTGCAGAAAGGAGGATGAGGGTGGTTTACCTCGGGAGAACTACTCTCGAGAGAAGAATTCTCTTAATTCTCTCACAAAATTTATTAAATACATGATCTGACGAAGATATTCAATAAGTTTTGTGGGAAGAATTGAGATAACTTCTTCAGAAGATATCTCCACCGAAACGAGAAGGCGTTGGGGGAAGAGAGGGGGGATTTAATTTAGAGTAACAAAAGTTTTGATGAGTGGATTTAAAGTTAAACAAGTGTTTAAGTTTGACGAAAGCGACGAAGAGTTAACCGTATAGGTCCCATCAAATTTATAACACAAAAGCTGGGTATGATTTCTTCTTCTTTAGCGTTTCGTCGTTTAAAAACGCGATGTCAAGTTGCTTTTCTTTTTCTCCACGGCGGCTGAGAGGGGAACATCCTTAGCTAATTACTTGCGGAGAGCGCTGGAGGAAGTTCATGGAAACCGGAGTTGCAGAGTCTCTCCTGATGAAATCAAAGGGAGTCCATCCACGGCACCTCTTTCTCCTTAAATCTCTCTGATGTGAGCAGATGACGAAGAGTGTTTAGAAAAAGTGAGTTCGAGTGGGCTTTAATATTATACTTGATAAAAGTTGGTGTTACAGGGAGCAGAAGGTTGGTTAAAAATAACAGTACTAGACTGATAATTAATATAGGTGTACAAACCTTTGAAAATATATATAGCTAATGGAGGAGGATTAGTAACCAAAAAGCATATATAATTATGGTCCATATTGACGGAAGGAGAGGAGACGAGGGTGGCTGAGTTAAAATTGGGTGCAATTTTTAAGTATGCTTTAAAAATTTAATAGCCTGTCGGTGAGGAGGGCGTAGAGAGAGGATGGTAAAGGCCAGAGAGAGTATCGGCCGGTTTCCTATATTGTGTGTGTGTGTGTGTGTCATGTGTTTTAAAATTATTATGTATATGTTTGGTTGCGTGTTACAAGAAGGGGTTTGGTTTGACACATTTGCCATAGGATTGATGCGTACAACCGAAAATCAAAAAGCCACTGCCAGAGATGTTCTGCCGCGAGTTTTAGAAGAATGGGCGAACAAGGGGGGCCAAGAGGAGGGCGCCACCGGGGGAACTGCTGTAGAGAGAGCTCACGACGGTGGAGCTACGAGGGTTCATCAGGGAGAGGCGAGAACGTATTTTCAAAAAAAAAAAAAAAGAGAGTTGTATACCTCTTTTATTTTCTACGACGTGCGAGAGTATAATTTTATTTTTTTTAAAAAAAATAAAGGACGAACCAAACACTTTTTAAGGTCCACTTCTATGATAATTTTTAAAAATAAAAATAAAAATTTTCATTATCATCTAACCAAACGTCCCCATTAACTTTTTGAGGCACCAAAATAAGCAACAAAAATTTATGAGGGCAAGCATGCTCAGAAGCCTAACATGGAAACCTAAAAATTGTATGCTCCATTATTGTTGGAGACGTGTGTGTACGTATATATTACACACGTGGAAAGATTTTCATGTCACTTAATATATTTGTCTCAAAATCATATATATATAAATATATGTATATATATCTCGAACCTACGCCTCCCCCCCCGAGATTGGGCTTCTCGATTCTATTCTTTGCACTTGGATGCGATCTTTCTTTTTCTTTTCCGTGAAACCGTTTTGAATGCTACGCTTTTACAGCCATCCACAAAAGAGAGTACAACCAGTTTGACTAAGGTGATATTTGTCTTGGTTTAATCTGAAAATCAAAATATGTACTCTCGTCTCTGATCTTCTATCTCGTGGAACTCAAAATCTAACGGAGTGTTTGGTTGTATGATGATGTTTCGTACACTTTCGTGATAAAAAATTGTATTAAAATAAAGAGTGAACCAACTCATGACATAAAATTATCATGTTTGGAGGGATGTGATTACAAAAAAGAGTAACTACCACACACGACCGAACAAGGTGGGGGACCACAAGAAAAAGGAAAGAGGTGAGACCCTCTTTTTTGTTTAAGAAGAAAATCACTTTTAAAACATAAAATTATCATGGTTACCAAACACCTCTTTTAACAAGTTTTCTTAAAAATTTTAAAAATTAAAACAAAAACCTTCGTTATCATGCAACCAAACACCCATAAATTTTACAATACATCATTTAAAATTAAATAATCTTTTTAAGAAAATTTTGACGTACTCAGATGTGTTCGGCCAAATAATTCCAAATGACTAAGCTTTAACCGATTTCAGACATCAAGCAACTCAAAATAAATAAGACCGATGATTAGATTTAATGAAATGCCTGAACTATTAATGTCATTTCTACTTTCTTGGCGGAACAAAAAATCTTAGTTATTCTTCTAGAAAAATTAAGCAATTACGCTCAAACACTTAAAAGTGAGTGATTTATATAAGTAAATCACTTGAAAGATATTTTCACGCAAGAGCTGGAGGAGACCCTCGGCTACCGGTGATTGGCACCAGCTGATGCGATCGCCTGTTTAGGGTTTAGTTGATTCCCTTACGGACGTGGGGGAGTTGCTGGGGGAAGGGACGGGGAATTCCGGTGCCCACTTTGACAAGAGATGGGCGGCTTGCTGGTTACAACATCAAAGAGCAAATAAAGAAAGCCTGCAACCTTTTAGAATAATTAAGGAGTTCTTGGCATCGGATAATGAGATGCTGAGCACGCCAGAGCAGGGGACCCGATCCTCGGATGGCATCAACAACAATTCCTTCGGCGTCGCACTCAATTGTAGCCGACGCCGTGTGGTATTATTAGCTAGTTTGGGTGGCCCAGAGAGGCAAGCTTCCTGGAAGGGTGCTGCTTCAAGGATCTGAGAGTTTTGACATATGGGGTGACTGAAAAGCCTTCCGGGGGATGAGAGAAGTCCAGTTTTTTTTTCTTAAATAACACACTTATTTATAATTAATAATACAAAAGCAACACACAAATGTATTTTTTGTGTGCAAATCTAACATAAGTCGATCCAAGATAACCCAACCTTTTATCGAAAAAGCGATCCGATTGTGAAATTAGAAAGTCAAAAAAATTAACTCAAAGCTGTATTATTTTTCAAATTTTTGTTATTTTTGTTATTTTTATGTCGGACACACAATATTGAATATCTTATGTTACTTTTCTAGATCGAAGGTTACCGGATTTGAATTTGAACGATCCATGAGATCGGGACGTTCTAAACCGTAGGATTAGATTTCTAAACTTTTCGAAAAGAGTAGATTTTTGTAAATGGACGGTTGAGGTTACTCAGGGTTAATAATTTTTTTTAGAGTCCGAATCGAGATATCCAAGAGTGTAATCCTCCAATTTGGAATATTATTCCGATCGATCTCGTCGAACCGAACGGATCATTCAAGTTCAAATCGGACGGCTCTCGATTTACAAAATGATCGAACAGGGTATTTAATACTCGGTGTGTACGTCCTTTAATTCGTTATTCCTTTAAAAAAATTATTTATTACGTGTTTATTTTATAAATTAAAAATTTTTAGATTTCAATTCGAACGACCCATTTAATTCAACGAGATCAAAAACTGAATGAGAGAGAAGTCTATGATCTGCATCGCGGACGATCAAACTGGAGGTGCCCCGGTGGTCCTTGGATGCCACAATCAACGTTTATTTCGACAGACGACGTACGTAGGAGGGGGGCGGTGCTGTTCTTGCTGGCTTTACCGAGTCTGGCGACGACCCTCTCGCTGTCATCTCATCTCAGGCCGCGCGCCATCTCTTGAACCAGTCATGGAGGGCGGCCGCCGCCGCCGCAAGTAGCCTTGGTTCGGTGGGTAAGCCTCTACCGCTACCTCGTCGACCGGCCCCGCAGAGAGACGAGGATAAAAGGGAGATCAGGCGCAAGATATATATATAATACATCCACGGAGACGAAAAGACGTCGCGGAGAAGAACTGAAAGGATTCAGAGTAAAAGAAAGATTTTGATGAATGGATTTAAAGTTAAAAAAGTTTGGTCAACGGGATCTGGTGTTACATCGATTTTTCTTCCTAATAATTAGATCGGCATTTAATTTTGACGAAATAAACAGAGGATCGGGTTAACCGTAGGTAAACATTTCGTCATTTAAAAACGATGTCAAGTGGCTTTTCTCTTCTTTCTATTCGTCTCTGTTGTTTTCCCACCGCCGCTGAAGAAAGGAACATCTTTGCTCGTGGAAGACGATGCCGCCGGAGGAATAAGCATGGAGTCCGTATCGTCTCTCTCTCCGTTAAATCTCTCTTGAGTAAAGAGATGAAAAGGCATCGAAAGAATGAGTTTGAGTCGGTTAATATCGTATTTAATGGGGTGCTTAGTTGTATGATAATAGAATTTTTTATTTTAATTTTTAAAAATTATAAGAAAAATCGTTAAAAGAGATGTTCGACAACCGTGACAATTTTATGTTTTGAAAGTGATTATCTTCTTAAACAACAAAAAGAGGGTCTCACCTCTTTCCTTTTTTTTGTGATCCCTCACTTTGTTTGATCATATACGATAGTTACTCTTTTTTTGTTATCACATCCTTCCAAACATGAGTTGATCACTTTTTATTTTAATATAACTCTTTATCACGAAAGTATACAAAAAATTATCATGCAACTAAACACATCATAAAAGTTCGTTAGTTTTATAGGCAGAAGGTTTTAGTGAACATAATAGTAGACTAATAATATAGGTAATCAAACCATTGAAAATATAGGTAAAGGATTTATAACAAAAATAAATAGGTAGTGCGTTACCCTGAACCCATTTAGAAAGGAGACCGGTACCCACCTCAATACACACCGGTTCAACCCCCGGCCACATCCTACGCTTATTATTCTAAATTCCTTTGAATCATAAAAATAAATAAACATTTCGTAACAGTATATTTTATGTAAATCAACATTGAACGTGTTTGACTTATATTTGTTTAGAATAAAATATAATTAATATATATTACGATATAAATTTAGAATAAATAGTATAGTTACTTCATTTTATCGATATTTAATTAATAATTATGTTAAAAATTAAAACAAAATTTAAAACAACATATTTGATTGTACGGTGAAATTATCGAGCTGTGTAAAGGAAGGGATTCCGAGAAGGCCCGGACAAATTAACACACGAAGAGGAGACGAGGGTGGGTGCGTTAAAATGGAGTGCAATTTACTTAAGAACATTTAAGGCGCGGCGGGTCAGAACGGAACTCTCATTTAATGTGTGATATAATAGTTGACCTGATCATATTTTAATTTTTGAGACATTAAATGAGAACTCATTATAAGTGACTTTAAAGTGAAGTCTCGATTACTCGCTCGCTCGAAAATTTAATAGTCTTTAACTTAAAATATAATGGTTGTTAAATGTATCACTGAAAATAGCCTTAACATTATATATTTTTTGTCAACGGTCTAAGAGTTATGAATAATTTTTTAAACGGATCGAAAGTCGAAATTCTCTTTGGTTTTTTTTCTAAAAATAATTATATGATGAGTTTTAAAATATTCAGATAATTGCCCGTAGTCAACGGCGTAGTAGTCTCTGTCCTCTTCGCCGCCCCCGGCGAGCCACGCAACTCCCGGTCAAGATAACAACGCGCTATATACTAGGAACGGGAACGGCTCGGCCACCGCCCCTCGGGCAGTCTCCTCCGCATCCCCTCCGTCCACAGTACCTCCCGCCGCCTTCGCCGCCGGCCGCCGCGCTTCCCAATCTGTCTGGTCGGCTGGCCGGATCGCGCGCCGGCAAAATTCGACGCCATGGACGTGAAAGAAGCAGGAAAGGGCGGCGGCGGCGGCTCCTCCCGGCCGGCGGGGCCGGGAGAAACGGTGGCGTTCAGCACGAGGACGGTGTGGGTAGCCATCGCCTGCATGACGCTACCCACGCTGGTCTTCGTCTCCGGCCTGTACAAGCCCACACTGACCTTCATCGCGAGCGTCGGTTCCGGCATCCCTCGGCCGCCACGGGAACGACTTCGCGGCGGCGACGGTGAGTTCACGCTCATCCTTGGGGAGTTGGGGTTGCAGGCGTCTCTCCTTTGTTCATCGTCTCTATACGAAATAGGATCGGTCAAGGCGTGGGCGGTTTCTGTTAAAAATTTGCAGATGTGCGATCGTAAAGACTTTTAATTCTCTGAGCGAAGCAAATATATATTAATTAAACCATCGATCGATCCTTTGGATATCTCCGACTTTAATGTTTGGTTTTACCCGATATCACATTGGGTTTGTGCATTGACACCTGTTAACTTGTTGATATCATATCCTTTGATTCTCTGAAATCTTGGGGCCCTCCGATATGAGATGAATTTGAGGATGTTCTAATTAAACTGTTCAAAGAAAAAGTATGGAAATTAAACCTGCATCGGATTCTTTTTTTCTAGGGAACTTGAACAAGTGTCAAGCTGTGTTTCGAGGCTTTAAAAGCTATGATTTCATTTCAGAATGCATATTCTTCGCGAGGAGTTTTATTATTCAAAGACAAATCAACAAAACGTTTTAGGTTATGTTCTATTACTGACACGGTCCAAATACGTTCCTTTTCCCAGACCCAGCGGACGCCGCCGCCGCCGCCTCCAGGCCCTTCGACGCGCCGACGGACAGGTACCTGGGCGGCCTACTCGCCGCCGGCTTCGACGAGGAATCCTGCCGGAGCAGGTACCAGTCCACCATGTACCGCAAGCCCTCGCCCCACAAGCCCTCCCCTTACCTCGTCGGGAGATTGCGCGACTACGAGGAGCACCACCGGAGATGCGCCCCCTACACCGGAGGATTCAACAGGACCCTGAAGTACCTCAAGGCCGAGGAGGCGTCGCCGGCGGAGGAGGAGATGGAGTGCAGGTATGTGCTGTGGTCGCCGGGGTACGGGCTGGGCAACCGGATACTCTCGCTGGCCTCCGCCTTCCTCTACGCCCTCCTCACCGACCGGGTCGTCCTGATAGACCGGGGCAAGGACATGACCAGCCTCTTCTGCGAGCCCTTCCCCAACACCACCTGGCTACTGCCGGAGGATTTCCCCATCTCCGATTTCGACGTCTATTACCCGACCCATCCGCTGAGCTACGGCACCCTTGTGAAGAACAATAACATCAGCAGCAGCCGCCGACCGCCGTCCTTAGTGTACGTCCATCTTCTGCACGATTACCGAACGGAGGACATGCACTTCTACTGCGAGCCCGACCAAGCCGTGCTCCGCAGGGTGCCCTGGGTGTTCATCCGGTCGAACCTCTACTATGTGCCGGCCTTCTTCCTGAACCGGGACTTCGAGCCGGAGCTGAGCCAGATGTTCCCGGCGAAGGAGACGGTGTTCCACCATCTCGGCCGCTACCTCTTCCACCCCACCAACGACGTCTGGGCGATGGTGACCGGATACTATCGAGCTTATCTCGCCGAGGCGAAGGAGAGACTGGGTCTACAGATCCGGATCCTCACACCGAACTCTCCGTTCGACATCGTCTTCCCGCAACTCATGAACTGCACCCTGGGGAAGGGGCTCCTGCCGGAGGTGGACAGGAGCCGGAACCACACGGCAGAGACATCCGACCCGAAGGAGGCGAAGGCGGTCCTTATAACATCCCTGTATCCTGAATACTTCGACAAGATCGAGGACATGTACGGGAAGCACCCGGCAGTCGACGGGACGCCGGTGAGGGTGCACCAACCGTCGAGCGAGAAGCACCAGCAGACAGACCGGCGGGACCACGACATGAAGGCGTGGACGGAGATGATCCTGCTGAGCCTGACCGACGTGCTGGTGACAAGCGCCCGCTCCACCTTCGGTTACACCGGGCAGGGCCTCGGCGGCATCACGCCGTGGGTCCTTGTACAGCGTCCCAAGGCGGAGGTGCCGCAGCCCCCCTGCGTGAGGGACGTCTCCATGGAACCCTGCCTCCTATCGCCGACGTGGTATGTCTGCCGGGAGAAGAAGAACGGTGATAACGGCAAGGTAGTCCCTTTCGTCACACATTGCAGCGACGAGAGCATCGGCCTGAAGCTGGTGGACAGAAATTAGCAGGTATAACAACGGGCGACGTGTTAACTCTACGCTCGCTCCTGGTCAAAACTTCACCGCTATTTCTTTTTTTATGAACGAAGAGATTGGGATAAGAATGGCATCAAACTAAGGGCACATGTATATGTTCATCCTCTAGATGGGCGATGACCACTCTATAACTTACGATATATATGATCATGTGATGGAGGGGGCCCTTTGTCGATAAATTACCTTATAAACGCTTCGGGAACTAAAAGCCGGGTTAAACAAACAATTGTCGTCGGACGGGAAGACAGAGATAACCATCTGTGGGCGAAGTCGGGCAATCCGTCACCCCCTGTATTTTGCCTTGGAAGATACTAAAAGGATAGGTTATGTCTACGAAGGAGTTATCGGATGTCGAGGTCAGATCCGCTCGGAACGGATCTGATCAAGTCTGATACGATGCCGTAGTCAAATTTGAAAACATATGATAAGACTTTTATGTAAATCTTGCTGACAAGGAGTGTGTATATATACAGACAGCACGCAAATATTCAGCAACTTGTTTGATTGTATTTCGTAAAAAAAAAAGAAAAGAAGAGATGAGAGTACTGTAAGACCCAGTTTTATATGAGGCTTGATGGTTTGATCGGGGGTTAACAACTTTGTTTTCGGATGTTGAATTGAACAATATGTTTTATTGAGAGTAGTACGTCGGAGAATGGGTGACCTTCTGGGGGAAGGAACAAAACGTTGTTTATTATTAGCGTGAATGTCGAGCCAGTTAATTTAATCGCCGCCGCCGCGTGATCATTCATCGTAATCCTGAAGGGCAACTGATATTATTTGTCTTTTAGTCAAAGTGAGTTTTTATGTTTTTATAATGTTTTAAAATTTAAATTTTTTTTTTACAACCTGAGCCCACATCTGGCAGATTCGGACTCTTCCTGGTTCGGCTACGTTTAAACTATTCGATCGGCATGTTCGTGAGATAATCACCTGAAGTCAACCCGCCTCTCTCGTCTCTTCGTACCTTCGAACCCACGAACCCCCGGGGTCAACATAATGACGCGCTATATACGAGTCTGCCACCGCCTCTTCCCAGCCCCTCGTCCTTGGGCGGGTCTCCTCTCCTTCCCCCTTCATCCGTTATCTGCCGCCGCCGTCGGCCGTTTCTCGACCCGCCTGGTCGGCTGGCAAGTTGCGCCAGTAAAATACGAGGCCATGGACGTGAAAATAGAAGCAGGGAAGGGCGGCGGCGGCTCCACCCGGCCGGGAGACACGACGGCGTTCAGGACGGTGTGGGTAGCCGTCGCCTGCATGACGTTTCCCACGCTGGTCTTCGTCTCCGGACTGTACAAGCCCGCTCTGGCGTTCATCGGCGGTGCCGGTTCCGGCACCTCTCAGAAGCGGGCAGGGCAAGGACTCGGCGGCGGCGGCGACGGTGAGTTCGAGCTCATCCTCCTCGATTACAAGTATAATTACTTATCAGCCGATCAAATATATATATGCTCTCTTAATCAGTCGTTCGTTGTTCATTCTTCTTTTCAACCCGAAGAAATCAAAAGCAAATCAGTAACTTCGCTCAGCTTGATTTGATTTGATGCATCGACCGATCGGTTTAATTTGATTTATATGACCATTCAAACTACATTAAATCAATAAATTGAATAACATGAGCTGGATTATATATTTTATTTTTGATTATGCATGATATAATATTTATGCATCTTTTCTTATAAAAATAAATTTATTTCAAAAGTTTTTAAGATAGAATTATTGAAATATATTAACACGTACACTAAAATTTCATAAAATCTAATTAAAAATAGATTAAATAAGATTATGTATCGACACATACACTATATCATGATAAAAAATGATACGAACCGGCCCAAATTAAACCAAATAAAATAAACATGCATGGTTCAATTTAATTTAACTTGGAAGATAATTTGACCAGATTTTTATTAAATAAAAAATCTAAAAAAATCAAATCAAACAAAATCATTAACACCCCTAAATGTAATCTTGAAAATCATATGCCCATGCCTTGAAATAAATAAACAAATAAGTAAAATTTCATCAGATAGAACATTAGATAAATAGATGAATATCAATTATAAGTTGTGCGGTCAAAATGCGGACATAATTATTGGGACAGTCAAAGTAAATTTTCCGCGACGCAGCGACGTTCGCCGCCGACGCGCCGAGGGACAGGTACCTGGGCGGCCTGCTCGCCGCCGGCTTCGACGAGGAATCCTGCCGGAGCAGGTACCAGTCCACCGCGTACCGCAAGCCCTCGCCCCACAAGCCCTCCCCTTACCTCGTCGGAAGATTGCGCGACTACGAGGAGCACCACCGGAGGTGCGCCCCCTACACCGGAGGCTTCAACAGGACCCTGAAATACCTCACGGCCGAGGAGGCGTCGCCGGCGGAGGAGATGGAGTGCAGGTATGTGCTGTGGACGCCGTGGAGCGGGCTGGGCAACCGGATACTCACGCTCGCCTCCACCTTCCTCTACGCCCTCCTCACCGACCGGGTCGTGCTGATAGACCGGGGCAAGGACATGACCAGCCTCTTCTGCGAGCCCTTCCCCCACACGACCTGGCTGCTGCCGGAGGATTTCCCCATCTCCGATTACGACGTCTATAACCGGACCCATCCGCTGAGCTACGGCAACCTTCTGAAGAAAAATGAGGTCACCACCGACGGCAGCCGCCGCCCTCCGCCGTCTTTCGTATACGTCAATCTTCCCCACGACTACGGAACACATGACATGCACTTCTACTGCGAGCCCGACCAGGCCATCCTCCGAAAGGTGCCCTGGTTGTTCATCCGGTCGAACCTCTACTTCGTGCCGGCCTTCTTCCTGAACCGGGACTTCGAGCCGGAGCTGAGCAGGATGTTCCCGGAGAAGGAGACGGTGTTCCACCACCTCAGCCGCTACCTCTTCCACCCCACAAACGACGTCTGGGGGATGGTCACCAGGTACTATCGATCATACCTCGCCCCGGCGAAGGAGAGGCTGGGCATACAGATCCGGATCTTTAATCATAAGGCGTCTCCGTTCGACGTCGTGTTCCGGCAAATCGTGAATTGCACCCAGGGGGAAGGGCTCCTGCCGGAGGTGGTGGACGTGAATTGCAGCGGGAGCTACCCGGCCAGGCCAGCCGACCCGAGGAAGACGAAGTCCGTCGTCGTAACATCACTGTACTCCGGTTATTTTGACAAGATCAAGGGCATGTATTGGGAGCACGCGGCTGCCGACGGGACGGCGGTGACGGTGAGCCAGCCGACGCACGAGGAGCAGCAGCAGACAGACCGGCGGGACCACGACGTGAAGGCGTGGACGGAGATGAACCTGCTGAGCCTCACCGACGTGCTGGTGACGAGCGCCCGCTCCACCTTCGGCTACACCGGGCAGGGCCTGGGCGGCATCCGGCCGTGGGTCCTCTCCAAGCGAACGAAGGCGGAGATGCCACGGCCCTCCTGCGTGAGAGACATATCCATGGAGCCCTGCCTCCTATCGCCGCCGTGGTATGTATGCCGGGAGAAGAAGAATGGAGATAACGGCAGAGTAGTCCCTTTCGTCACACATTGCAGTGACGAGAGGATCGGCCTGAAGCTGGTTGACAGGAGTTCGTGATGACTTCTATTCTTATGAAACATCATAATCCTATTGTGACCCAATTTACTGAAATCAATTTACAGATATATGTATCTTCTTGAAATTTTAAAAATCTTTTTTGGATGCAGATAACTCTACTCTTCTCTTTTTAATCTGTGTGGGATTTGTTCCATTATTTGAACCCATCCAATTTACCATAGGTGGTTGACATGCATGTCTGTCCTTGCCTAAATGGTAAAACTTGTTGTTAACCCTGCAGTAGTTTATGGATATGACGACATCACGAGATCACATGCACATGAAATTTCATTTTGAGGATTCTGTACACCCATTACCTACGTGCACTACCATGCATGGAAGTGAAATTAAGGATGGAGGAGAAGGCCATTTCCATCTAGAATTCGAGATTTCTCTTCCGTCCTTTAAACTCGGTTCTCCCCCCTGGCATTTGGTCAAACCATGGTTGGTCGGGTCGCAACTCCATCCCGACTCGGTTGGTTTTGGGGTCGACCGACTCGGTCCCACCCCAAGATCCCGACCTTATAATTAATATTTTTTATTATTTTTTGGCAACCCCGGCCGACCCCATCTCGACCCATCCTGACTCCCAATCCCGCATTCCTTCGGTCAGACTCCTAAAATAAATCCAACGCAATCCAAGTATATTTGCATTAAAAAAGGAACAAGGATATACATGTGTATATATATACACATATATTGCAAGATTGGCAATGCGTCGAGTGTAGGTCGGTCCGGCCCAACTCTACATGGATGGCGTGGAGTGTATATGTTTGGTAACATGTAAACATAAAATTAGCTTATAATAACAATTTACATGTAATTACTTTTCCATGGAAACTCAAAACGTGGCAGCTTATTTGCTTGCATTTAAAAGAATCTCCAGCCATCAATACTTGTTTGACGTACAACACTTCTATAAAAATAGTATAATGTTTTTTTTAGAAATTTAACACCAATCACTATTCAAAAATCATTACGTGATAAAGTAGTATATATACTTAGGTCGTATTTTTTGAAATATAGTTACATTTGAAATTATAGTTCAAAGTAAAAAAATAAAAGTTAAATTATAATTGAAAACTATTTAGACATAAAAATACAAAATAAAATAAATTAGATTATCATAGCATTGGTGCATTTGGCTGAGAGAAAAACAAAAAACAATGAAAGCAATTTATCTTATATTATGCAAGGATATATTGGTGAAATAAAGGATTGGCGGGGATGGTGGGTTGGGGCTTAATTATCCCACCTTCAGCCACCTGTCCGTGTCATTTTCTTGATGACGAGACAAGTAGCTAGCGCCACCGATCGAGCATTGAAGAGACACGCAGGCCCAACAACAACATTGATGTACATGCCTGATCGTGCAGGGTTGAAGGACGTCCCAACATAACATTTTTGCCGAAAAACTCTCCAAGCATTATAATCAACTAAAATTCATAGCAAAATACGATGTCAAGAACCAAACTGTGAATATCTATACATTATTTTCCCGGCCGTTCGCCACCAACTTCCTGTTTTTGAGAGTTCTATAAATTACGCCAACCAAGAGACGAAATCAAGAGCCGGTGCCGTTAATCTGGGAGAGAAAAACCGCATCTCATCTTATCTTAATTGGAAAGGGCCTGGATCATCTCAAGCACCCGGAAGAGATCGATCAGATAGATACCCTAATGGGGTGTTTGGTTGCATGATAATTTTTTGTACACTTTCATGATAAAAAATTGTATTAAAATAAAAAGTGAACCAACTCATGATATAAAATTATCATGTTTGGAGGGATGTGATTACAAAAAAGAGTAACTACCGCACATGACCAAACAAAGTGGGGGACCACAAGAAAAAAAAAGAGGTGAGACCCTCTTTTTTTGTTTAAGAAGAAAATCACTTTTAAAACATAAAATTGTCATGGTTATCAAACACTTCTTTTAACAAGTTTTCTTACAATTTTTAAAAATTAAAACAAAAACCTTCATTATCATGCAACCAAACACCCCATAAGCTCCCTCCTCCATCTGCCCCAAATAAAATGACACCTGCCGCACCCACAAGAGGTGGGGTGCAGCGCCGCCGCCGGCGTCGTCGAGGGTAGTCGCTCGATCCTCCACCGGCCTGAGGTTATGATCTGTGACTCTATTAATTAGACATCAAATGTATATATATATATATATGTGTGTGTGTGTTTTTTTTACCCTGATAAAGAACGTTAATTAATTAAGACCCCAAGATATATATATATATATACGATGACGTCAACGGAAAAAGTGCCCAATCATCAAGAGCTTTCCCGCCGTCACTAATAAATTTCTTGCAGTTCCGCACTGTTGGTGCGTTACGGAGAGTTTCATGCTCGGATGAACTCCCCTCATAATAAAGCTGCCCGAAGTATGATCTCGATCGCCTCTCTCCTCCGCGGCCGGCCGGCGGCACCTTCGACCCGCCCCAGCACCCTCCTGATCTGCTCCCGCCTTCGCCGCCGGCGGCTGCTTCCATCTCTGGTTTGGCTCGCGGGCCGGCTGGCTCTTGCGCTGCGCTGCGCCCCTTGATCGCGAAATAATCCCTACCTAGGTCGTCGTCGGCGAGAAATCAAGGAGCGGGAAACCAGATCAGCGGGGGCTCCTCCCAGCCGATGGCGGTCAGGACGATGTGGGCAGCCGTCGCCTGCACGACGCTCTTCACGCTGGTCTTCGTCTCCTGCCCGATCAAGAAGCCGACGTTCATCGGAGGTGTCAGCCCCGGCGTCTCTCGGCGGCCAGGGGTAGGAGCACTCGTCGGCGACGGTGAGTCTGAGTCGTACCTCTTCTTGTTCACCGTCTCTTGAAATTAGTTTTCTTTTTCTTTGCTTTTTGCGTGATTTTATTCAACGAAGATCTGATGTCTCCGTAAACTGTTAAATATATATATCGATCGGAGGGAGGGAGGGGTCAATATGTCCTGCAGCTGTTTTTAATTTAAAAAATTGTACGCATGTAAAATGAAAAGCCTCTTAGATTTACGAGGGAAGAGAATATATATATATATTAAAAGAAACAAATTAAACCATATCTTTCAGGGTCTCTAGCTCTTTGGATTTTTGCAGTACCCGTTTGTTTGTGTGTGTGTGTGTGTATATATATCTATCCTTTGATTTCTGCGGATGTCCTCTAAAGTTTCTGAGGAACGAGAACCTCTGATTGGAGTTTAATATGATAATCATTTTAACATACTCTAAAAATCTTGGAAATCAAACAAGTATCGATCGAAAGGGGGCCGTAGACTTCTGTCCACAGAACTGTAGAAGGTCCAGCCATGAAAATTTTCCAACACAAGGTCGTCTAGATATTGAAAAATAGCCTTCTTGGACACGTAAAGTTAATGTGGGTGTTTGCACAATCATTGTAAATTAATGTTTTCAGAGAAATTCCTGATTGAACAAGGAAAAGAGAATAGAGACTCTTTTCTTGTATCCATCTTGTAGCCTCTCACATTTTTTGGTCGGTTCTAACTGTCGTCACATCAATGGTTATGTCATAAATTAACCAGCTAGACAGTTTAAATTTTATCTTGAATAAAATTTCATCAAAAAACTGTATAAAAATTTATTGCGCAACCGAAACACCCGAGCAAGAGGCTTGTAAAAGGACATATACTCTCTTTCCAAGTGAGTTACTCAATTTCACAGATTTCCTTCTTGTCAAGACATCAGCGTAACTACTAGTAATTACTTACATTTTCCTCAACGCGCAGCCGACGCCGCCGCCTCCAGGCCCTCCAACGAGCCGAGGGACAGGTACCTGGGCGGCCTCCTCGCCGCCGGCTTCGACGAGGAATCCTGCCGGAGCAGGTACCAGTCCACCATGTACCGCAAGCCCTCGCCCCACAAGCCCTCCCCTTACCTCGTCGGAAGATTGCGCGACTACGAGGGGCACCACCGGAGATGCGCCCCCTACACCGGAGGCTTCAACAGGACCCTGAAATACCTGATCAAGGCCGAGGAGGCGTCGCCGCCGGAGGAGGAGATGGAGTGCAGGTATGTGCTGTGGTCGCCGGGGTACGGGCTGGGCAACCGGATACTCTCGCTGGCCTCCGCCTTCCTCTACGCCCTCCTCACCGACCGGGTCGTCCTGATAGACCGGGGCAAGGACATGACCAGCCTCTTCTGCGAGCCCTTCCCCCACACGACCTGGCTGCTGCCGGAGGATTTCCCCATCTCCGATTTCGACGTCTATCACCAGAACCATCCGCTGAGCTACGGCGTGCTTGTGAAGAACACTAACATCAGTGGTACCGCCGATGGCGCCGGCAGCAGCCGCCCACCGCCGTCCTTCGTCTACGTGCATCTTCTGCACGATTACCGAACGGGGGACATGCACTTCTACTGCGAGCCCGACCAAGCCGTGCTCCGCAGGGTGCCCTGGGTGTTCATCCGGTCGAACCTCTACTACGTGCCGGCCTTCTTCCTGAACCGGGACTTCGAGCCGGAGCTGAGCCGGATGTTCCCGGAGAAGGAGACGGTGTTCCACCACCTCGGCCGCTACCTCTTCCACCCCACCAACGACGTCTGGGGGATGGTCACCAGATACTATCAAGCTTACCTCGCCGTGGCTAAGGAGCGATTGGGCATACAGATCAGGATCTTTACCCCGAAAACGTCTCCGTTCGACGTCGTCTTCGAGCAACTCATGAACTGCACCCTGGAAACGGGGCTCCTGCCGGAGGTGGTGGACAGCAGCCGGAGCTTCCCCGTCGGGCCGGCCGACCCGACGAGGATGAAGGCCGTCATGATAACATCACTGTACTCCGGTTACTTCGACAGGATCAGGGACATGTACTGGGAGCACCCGGCAGCCGACGGGACGCCGGTGACGGTGAACCAACCGACGCACGAGGAGTGGCAGCAGACGGACCGGCGGGACCACGACGTGAAGGCGTGGACGGAGATGATCCTGCTGAGCCTGACCGACGAGCTGGTGACCAGCGCCCGCTCCACCTTCGGCTACACCGGGCAGGGCCTCGGCGGCATCACGCCGTGGGTCCTTGCGCAGCGGCGGACGGCGGAGGTGCCGCAGCCCCCCTGCGTGAGGGACGTCTCCATGGAGCCCTGCCTCCTATCGCCGCCGTGGTATGTCTGCCGGGAGAAGAAGAAGGGCGATAACGGCAAAGTAGTCCCTTTCGTCACCCATTGCAGTGACGAGAGCATCGGCCTGAAGCTGGTGGATAGAAACTAGCTTGTTAGCGGTGTTTTTATTACGAGTACTGCTGCAGATCAGTTCGGAGAGAAACGGCTACAGTCTCAGACTTGTCATATAGATATCTTCATTTAATGTCTCAAAAATTTAAAAATTATTAAATCAACAATTAAATGACAACATTCATGTGAGAGATTTGATTTGATGTCGTAGTTTTAGGCACTGTGATCTGTACTCTTTTATTATAATATTTTGTTTAATTTCTGCTCGCTCAACTCTAATATATATATATTACCCCCCAAAAAAACTCTTATATATATGGTTAAGGAGTGCGCAGGTTACAATTATAATATCTACAATCCATGTTAATTTAAATTCGATACAGATCAAAGCCGAACTCAACTTGACTGTAAAATTTAAACTCATGTTTATTTATAACGTCTTATTTTTGTGATAAGTGTGCGTGTGTGTGTATTTTTTAATATATTTTTATAAAAATTAATAATCATATTAAATCGTTAAAACTTATTTTTACTAAAACGATACCTCCACGGCATAAATATCCTTGAAATAATATCAGTTATCTAGTTTTACAAATTTTATTATGACAGTATCTTCCTTGCATTCTTTCTCCCTTATCTAGAAAACAGTAAAGATACTTTTTCCAAAAGTATTAAAAATATTTTAATAACAACATTTTACGTGGTTTAGAGATAGGGATATTTATATTTCAAAACCACATCATTTCAATAATTTTTTTCAAATTTAAATTCTATAAGGATGTGTTTAACATTGTAAATAAATTTTAAGATCCCATACAATTTTTTTTTTAGTTTCTTGGTAAACAAAACAAGGAATGGTTTGTTTTCTTGGTTGCACATTAATTTGTTAAACACATTTAGAAAAATAATTCAAGATTGACTTGAGAAAGAATCTCAACGGAAATATTGTACGTAATAATTGACAAACATTATTTTTACAAGTATATATGTTATTGAAAACTTGTTTTCGTAACAAGGGTTCGATCTACCTTACAATCAAACACCCCATAAATTTGTTACACTTAACTTGTCGAGGGAAGAGAGCTAGGCTGTGATGCACGACAACTTAAACTCAAGAGACTGCACGTTGAAAATAAATAGGCTGAAATTATTCTTTGAACATGCAATATAGAACGATGCAAACCTCTCCCAACTAATACATTGCTGTATATTCTCTGTCAGATATATGAATAAACCAATAAAAGCTTCAAAAGGAGTTAATATAGATGGATAGAAGGTTTCATCGCATGAGATGGTGTGGGATGACTTTGCATGGCAGAACGTGGAAAAAGGTCCATATAAGCAAGCATTTAATGGCTTGATTAATCAAGTGGCTCTCTCGCCATAGGTATATTCATATTTATGCTAAAAAAATATAAACCTGTCAGTGATCTGATTGATTGTCTTAGCGACTGTGCTAGAGCCATCAATGCCAACGGAGATAATCCAAGCAACAAAATCTAGATTGATCGCTAGTAATCGGCAGAGAGATGTTTACGCAGACAGAGAAAAAGAAACTTAAAGAGGACGGTATCACATGAGAGAGAATAAGGAACGGTAGAGAATTGACGGTATCACACTAGAGAGAAGAGAGAACGATAGAAGAAGGAGGCGGTTACCAAAAACTTTTTTCTCCGAAATACTAATACCGTCTCATTAGAGTTTTGCCACAGATTTAAACATTTTCACTTTTACAAATAAGTCCAAACACACACTAATTAATTAAAATTCTAACGAGCATGATGTTACGAAATAAAATGCTCTAAATATTTTTGGTTAGGTTTCTTGGATCATTGACTTCTTTGTGGACCACGTTTGCCATCAAGTTGGGATAGGACTTCATGGAGACGGTGCAAGGAATATTATTGCACTAGACTGGCAAGCATTGCAAAGTTCAAGTTTTCTCGGTCGCTCAATGAAGAAAACTCTTTCATCGCAGACATAAACACTCGTGTGAGATTCAATTTGCAACATGAATCTTATCAATCAAATTATAGACAAATCATGAACCTCACAAGATGTTTGTGTGTACTGTAGATGAGTTCTCTACATTGGGATGGGTCATTCATCAGATATTAATAATTTCGATTAATTAAGGTCCTTGATGAGGAATCGGGGGTTAAGAATCTCTATTTAGTGATTATTCAAGCTGTTTTGGCGGGTCCGTGTTCTCCGGAGAAAAGATTTTAAAATTGTTGGAAAGAAACTTTCCTAGAAATGACATTTGCCAGAATTGCGGAATAAAATAGAAGTGAGACTCGCATCGAAATCAATCTTGTTAGCTTTCTTGATGTTTGGTTGGATATATACTTCGATCAACAAGAAAGTTACAAATGAAATCTTTGACACATCAATACACACACATATATTAAATTAAATAGCTAGGATGACTTTCTGCAGTATGGTAAGAGAAGCACAAAATGTGTTGACCATGTGGCCTATACATATATAAGTGCATGCGTAAACAACAAAGATTAAAATTCCTAATTTTAAGATTCATGATTACTTTGGCCTGACCCGGCGCTTCCAAAATAATCGTAAAACATTTCATGAACATTTTTTACTTCTATATTGCAATAAGTGAGTTCGGAATTTCAAGGAGGGAGAGAGAGAGAGAGAGAGAGAGACGGGGGACATCTATTCGTTTTCCTCTCTATTTCTAACAGTCGACCCTGCAGGATGAAGAAAATTACACCTTCTGCTGCCAGTCATTAACATTATATATATATTGATGGAATTAATTAACTAGCTGATAGAATAATGTGTCTGATCTTGTTGTGTATCAATTTGTGTAGAACAAGCCTAGCCAGTTGAGCACGAGATGGGTTCTTAATTAATTAGCACGAGATGGGTTCCGATAAGAGAAAATCATTTGAAGGTTGAAAAATTCAGGATATTCCAGGTAGTAGTGTGTCCTAAAGTTGTTATGTGTTACGTAACTAAGTCAGTTACGTACGTACGTACGTGGGTTAATCCCCAAGTGGGGATAAGGATCTGGTGGTTGTTAACCGGATAGGCATCGGGCTATCCTAAGTCTATCAGGACTCTGGATAGGGACTGGGAGAGTCCTAGTCGGGATGGGTTTCCTGGGTTGTTCTCCCTATAAATAGCCCAGGCCGGTGGCTCATTCGGGATGTCGGGTGTCGAGGGAGTCACCGGCGGAGAGGTTGTACGTCTGCGGTTTAGTGGAGTTCGACTTCTCCGAGATCTCGTTGTCTTCGTGGTGTGTGCGTCTTGCTCCGTGGGTGATCGATCGCCGGGTTTTCCGCAACATCTGGTATCAGAGCTATGGCTTGATCGTTCGGAGTTGAAGACAACGCGGTGAAGACGACGTTAGGTGGCGGTATCCCTGCATCGACCGGTTCTGCGACAGTTTTTTGCTGCAGGTGGAGCCTCCGGGGCAGTGCTCGGTTGAAGACCATTGGTTGCAGTCGTCCAGGCAGTGGATTTCAGCACCGGCGGCGGCACACCTTCGGACGCTTCGGCGAAGGAGGGAAGCAGGCGGGCTTCACGGCCTGGTGGAGGTCTCCTGGGCGAGATCGGGCGATGCAGAGCAACCCTTTGCACGTTGGGAGGACACGAACGACGGCGTGGTGCACCCGGCGGTAGTGAAAAAGGTCCGGGTGGCGCTTGGCAATCCGGTGAGGAGCGAGCAAAGGCAACGCGCCTTTGCACCTTGCGGGGTGCTAGGGGTGACTTCGACAAGGTGCAGGAACTCCCGTGGAGCTTTGGGCGGTGACGATCTCGTGAAGAACGGGGTCCGCGACCTGTCTTGTCTTTGATGCCGCGGGGAAGGTGGCACGGTGACAACCGTGGCGGCAACTCTGGTGGCTGGTGGCTCTCCGGCCGACGGGGCTGCAAAGGGGCAAGGAGGTTCAGCTAGGCCACATACTGCGCAGAAACAAGGGTGCCGTGATTGTCATTGCAAAGTTTATTTTTCCTCTTTTGCATTTTCTTTTTCTCTCATGTAACATCACGGAAGATCACGTGAGAGCACAAAGTGATTGTGGGTGCTGACGTGGGGGAGAGGAGAGAGAAAAGAGAGAGGAGAAAAAAAAAACGCAGCAAGATCCAATATTTATTGGGTCGGATTAGTTCTTGTTGGATTCGGTTATTAGGACTTAGATTTCAAGTCGGTTGAATACGATAAGATTAGGTTCTGGATACGGGTTTCGGATAGGGTTGTCGGGTCTCGTCGTGCCGTTAACGGGATCCGAGATCGAAGGAGCGATTTCCGATCGGGTGGTCGAGGTTGTTTCGACGATCGGGGGCGTTCGGTGGCGGAATCGGGCGATCCGGGAGTCCAACCCTAGGTTTTCGGGGCGCTCGGGTTCATTGGACGGTCTGGATCGGGCGATTTCCCGAACCGACGGTCTGATTTGTGCAGGTGCAGGTGTGCGTCGATATCGATCAAGGGTGTACTTGATCAGGATCGATCGATGGCAGGGCAGGAAGGCACAAGTCAGAGGTCCGTTGGAAGGGTTACAAGCTTCTCCATAGAACCCTTCAACGGTTATGGAGATTTCACTCTATGGCAGCAACGCGTGAAAAATATTCTTACGCGGGAAGGACTGGTCAAGGCTCTTGGCAAGCGGCGGACAAACCGGAGAAGGCCCGACGGAGGAGGAGTGGGGCAAGAGGCGGGGGCGTTGGCAAATAGCACGATTCGGCTATTCTTGGCGGACAACACACTCGGGAGGTGATCGGCTTAGAAGATCCGGCGGATGTGCGGGAAAAGCTCGAGAGCGGTACATGTCCAAGTCGGCGACAAACGGGTTGCTAGCGAAGAAGCGGCTATATGGCTTGAAGATGATCGAGGGAACGGATCGAAGCTCATCTCGACGACTTCAACGAGATTCGACGGAGGTGCTATCTGCGGGTGAAGAAATCAAGGAAGAGGATCGAGCGCTTCTTTTGTTGTCGTCATTGCCAATGCCATACGATCACATCGTGACGACTATGCTGTATAAGACGGACACTCTCAGGCTAGATGATGTCATAGCCTCGTTGCTTTCGAACGAGTCTCGTCGGAAGAGCAACAAAGTGGGAGTCAGGCTTTGATTGCAGGTGGAGGTCGTGGAAGATCGGACAACCGGCAGGGGAGACGAGATGACAAAGGACGATCCAAGACTCGGGGTCGTAGATGCTACTACTGCGACGAGGAAGGTCACTTCAAGCGGGAATGCCCACACGGCGTAAGAAGAGCGGCACGGCTGCGAGGAGGCAAAGTTGGAGAAGGCGAGAGGCGTCAACGGCGAGAGGACGAGGAGGACGTGGATGACGTCCTTTGTCGACATGTAGGAGAGCGAGATTCGGGTTGGATTTTAGATTAGGCTGCTCATTTCATGTATGCTCGGACGAGGACGATGTTTCACGAGGTATCGGACATGCGAGCGACTCGGTCCGATTGGCAAATGGAGCACGTGTTGCTCGGTTGCTTCGGTATCGGGTCCGTGAGGATACGCATGTTTGATGGAAAGGTGCGAAAGCTCGTGGAGGTCCGACATGTGCCCGGATACGAAGAAGAACACGATCTCCTTGGGAGCCGTGTGTTCAGAGGATGCGATGCACTCTTGAAGGTGGAGCTCTCGGGGTGTGCGGAGGGGAGTACGGATCGTGCTAAAGGGGCTGGCGACGAAAGGTTTGTACGAGCTCGTAGGGAGGGTTGACATTGTAGCTACAAATTCCACGGTGAGTAGTACGGTTCGGCGGAGGACGATATCTGCGAAGGTGGAGCGCGGAGGAAGCATGTAACGTTCGCTTCCAACGATGATGGTCGATATCTCTCGCGTCAACGAGAGAGGAGGGGCCATGTCGGGGCGTGCGGCGGAATCGGTGTGCGGGCACACAGTTTTGGTGCGGGCCATCTTGGTGGGCGGCGGACGGACGAACACTTGTGGAGTTAACCCAAGGTGGAGAATGTTACGTAACTAAGTCGATTACGTACGTACGTACGTGGGTTAATCCCCAAGTGGGGATAAGGATACGGTGGTTGTTAACGGATAGGCATCGGGCTATCCTAAGTCTATCGAGGACTGCGGATAGGGACTGGGAGAGTCCTAGTCGGGATGGGTTTCCTGGGTTGTTCTCCCTATAAATAGCCCAGGCCGGTGGCTCATTCGGGATGTCGGGTGTCGAGGGAGTCACCGGCGGAGAGGTTGTACGTCTGCGGTTTAGTGGAGTTCGACTTTTCCGAGATCTCGTTGTCTTCGTGGTGTGTGCGTCTTGCTCCGTGGGTGATCGATCGCCGGGTTTTCCGCAACAGTTATGTTATTTTTTTTTAAATGTTGATATCGTCTATACACTAATTAATTCGTTCTTTCTAAGTACATACCGAAAGGAAGGAAGAAGACCTTAATTAGGTGATTTGTATAGGCTCCATATATAACAGCTCTCACATTCTTAGTGTAATCTGATCAGCAATTTAATCGTTAATAGAGAGAAAGATGATGCTAGGATATGATGTTTTACAAGGAGTGTGGGGACCCCCCCCCCCTATTTCCAAAGTTGGGGAAAAAATCTATCTGATTTGGGTGTTTAATTATTTGAAAAATAAGCCAAAAAAATCTAAGATAGCTAAAATATAAAATTATGGTGTTCGGTGAAATAGAATGAGGTGAGGACAACATAAAGATCTTACCTCTTTTTTGTCCAAGAAGAAATCCTATACATTTCATGATCCCCTTCTAAGACACGCAAGATAAAGGATGGAGGCCAATTTTGACTTGACTTTATCAAAGAAATCAGAAGACCAAGAAAAGAGAGTAGATTTTTTCCGGAGATCTCTTAAGAGAATTTTCTCGATATTTTCACACAAATGAGAATAGGAAGATAATTTAATACCTCGGGCACTTTTATTCAACGATGATTTAATATCTTTACATTCTCCACCTTTGTACGCTGAAGGAAAAAAAAAAGGGAGTACGCATGGTTTAATTAATTAGCATCGTCTTGTCCCACCATGCATGCGACCGGATCAAACCCACGACTACGTATGATAGCCTGGGTCGTCCGAACAGAACAGTCAGCTCCATCTCCAGATGATTCCTGATCTCATCTCCTTCTTCGCACCTTCCTTCAACCCCACACACGCCGGTGTACGTACGTACAGTCCGCCACCGCCCTTAATTTCTTCTCGGCGCTCCGCCGCGCGTACGCCGGCGGCCGCTCCGATCTCTCTTCCGCGCGCGCTGGCCTACGCCTCGCAAGTACGTCCCCACAACACGTCATGGACGTGAAACAAGCGCCGGGAAAGCGCGGTGGCCTCCCGCCGGCGCCGGCGGGGTCCGGAGAGGCGAGGGCGTTGATCGGGAGGAGGCTGTGGCTGGTGATCGCCTGCGTCACCGTCCCCGCGCTGCTCGTCATCTCCGGCCTGCACAGGCCGGCTCTGGCATTCATCGGCGGTGTCGGTTCCGGCATCTCTCAGCAGATACGGGACGGTGAGTTCATGCTTCTTCCATCGTCCTAGCTTGGTGTTCTCCCCCGCCCCATTCCCTCTGATATATATATATATATATTTCTATCATCTACCCCTCCAAGGATCTGGAATCGGTAGAGTCCGGATCCCCATCCGGACTCGGATCTATATGCATATATACATCCGACAGTTTGATCATAGATCCTGAACTTGTCGAAATTTCGTAGCTTTTGTTTGGAACACCAGGTAGTTTTCCAAGTAAAACATAAAGCACAAACAGGGAGGATCGATGTTGTTCTTGTCGAGAAAAGAAACGGAAAATTGGAGATAAACAAAGAAACCTTTCGGGGCAATATATATTTGGTATAAGATTAATCCAGAGACAAATAAATTATATTTATGTCTGAATTAATATATATGTATTGTACCAAATGGGCCTGTATAGATGTATTCTAGGACGCGAAATAGTACAACCGAACCAAAACAAAATCAACGTTAATTACTTTCTTCCGTGGGTTTGATTGATTTAATCTTTGTTTGTGAGTTTGATTAATTTGACCTCCTCCTTGTTCGCGCAAGATCGGATCACAATGATGTCATTTATGCGAGGTACTTGAGATCACAGTCTTAAGTATTTCCCAAAGTGATCTGCACTAGTTCGTAATTTATATATCCGTTGGTTTACGCGTATCATGCTCTCGCAAAATGTTACATTTTAAATGGGTGTTTCGTTTGGACGATATAAATTTAGCTTCTCTTGACAAGTCAATGTTATAAAAAAATAAAATTCGATGAAAGAAAATGTTTGGCGACGATCCTCGCAAATAACTTATTTTGACAGGGAAATTATTATGTGTTATATCCTCACGCGGTGGTTTTGTTTGATGAAGTTGAACAAGTTATAATTTGAAATTAGATCTTACTGATCTGTAGATCGACGTCATTGCTGAAATCAGATTGTTTGACAAGCCCCGCGCGTTTACGTGTGTCCTCTGGGCTCTAGCAAATTTTTATTTTGCTTTAAATTTCATCTTATTAATTGTTGGTGTCTTTACATTCCTATCAGCTAGGAGTTTAGTTCTTAAGAAATTATAAAAAAACATTGTTACCTTCTTATGGGGTGTTTGGTTGCACGATAATTTTTTGTACACTTTCATGATAAAAAATTGTATTAAAATAAAAAGTGAACCAACTCATGACATAAAATTATCATGTTTGGAAGGATGTGATTACAAAAAAGAGTAACTATCGCACATGATCAAACAAAGTGGGAGACCACAAGAAAAAAGAAAGATGTGAGACCCTCTTTTTTGTTTAAGAAGAAAATCACTTTCAAAACATAAAATTATCGTGGTTACCAAACACCTCTTTTAACAAATTTTCTTACAATTTTTAAAAATTAAAACAAAAACTCTTATTATCATGCAACCAAACACCCCATTAGGGTTTACAAACTTCGGAAATACCGTAAGTTGGATTTCTAGACCAGCGATTTTAACGGTTGTTGACTAATGCCAAACTAGTGATTTTGATAAGAACTTGAATCGTAGAATTGCATGCCCGGTTTGGTCACTATATATAATAAGCATGTCTATCGCTATCAATTTTGATAAAATCATTAATAAATGTTTAGTTGTCCATATTTCTATGGAAACCCTCAATACTAATAAAATATGATATGCAGTATAAATGTCCACTTAAAATTCCATTCTAATATCAAGATTAAAATTGATATAACATAGAAGTCTTGGTCATCGATATTAATTTTCGCATCGGATAGACTAGCTCTCAGTTTATTTATTTATTTTTACCGTCCGGTGCACGGTCAAACACGGAAAGAATCTTTTGACTATATACTTCTTCACCTTGTTACAAACGTTCTCTTTCTTTGACTGCAGCGGATGCCGCCGCCTTCTGGCCCTCCGGCGTGCCGACGCCGACGCCGACGGACAGGTACCTGGGCGGGCTGCTCGCCGCCGGCTTCGACGAGGAATCCTGCGTTAGCAGGTACCAGTCCACCGCCTACCGCAAGCCCTCGCCCCATAAGCCCTCCCCTTACCTCGTCGGAAGATTGCGCGACTACGAGGAGCACCACCGGAGATGCTCCCCCTACACCGGAGGCTTCAACAGGACCCTGAAATACCTCAAGGGCGAGGAGCTGTCGCCGGCGGCGGAGGAGATGGAGTGCAGGTATGTGCTGTGGACGCCGTGGAGTGGGCTGGGCAACCGGATACTCACGCTGGCCTCCACCTTCCTCTACGCCCTCCTCACCGACAGGGTGGTCCTGATAGACCGGGGCAAGGACATGACCAGCCTCTTCTGCGAGCCCTTCCCCCACACGACCTGGCTGCTGCCGGAGGATTTCCCCATCTCCGATTACGACGCCTATAACCCGAACCATCCGCTGAGCTACGGCAACCTTCTGAGAAAAAATAGCATCGGGACGGACGGCGGCGCCGGCAACAACAGCCGGCCTCCACCGTCCTTCGTCTACCTCCATCTTGCGCACGATTACGGAACAGAGGACATGCACTTCTTCTGCGAGCCCGACCAGGCCATCCTCCGCAAGGTGCCCTGGTTGTTCCTCCGGTCGAACAACTACTTGGTGCCGGCCTTCTTCCTGAACCGGGACTTCGAGCCGGAGCTGAGCCGGATGTTCCCGGAGAAGGAGACGGTGTTCCACCACCTCGGCCGCTACCTCTTCCACCCCACCAACGACGTCTGGGGGATGGTCACCAGATACTATCGATCGTACCTCGCCGCGGCGAAGGAGAGGCTGGGCATACAGATCCGGATCTTCAATCCGAACGAGTCTCCGTTCGACCTCGTCCTCAGGCAAATCATCAATTGCACCCAGGGGAAGGGGCTCCTGCCGGAGGTCGACCGCAGCAGGCGGAGCTACGCCTACGCCGCGGCCAAGCCAGCCGACCCGAAGGAGGCGAAGTCCGTCTTGATAACGTCACTGTACTCGGGCTACCTCGACAAGATGAAGGACATGTACTGGGAGCACCCGGCGGCCGGCGGGACGCTGGTGACGGTGCACCAACCGACGCAGGAGCAGCGGCAGGAGACAGACCAGCCGGACCACGACGTGAAGGCATGGACGGAGATGAACCTGCTGAGCCTCACCGACGTGCTGGTGACGAGCGCCTGGTCCACCTTCGGCTACACCGGGCAGGGCCTGGGCGGCATCCGGCCGTGGGTCCTGGCCCGGCCGGAGAAGGGCGTACGTGATGCCGCAGCCCACCTGCGCGAGGGACTTCTCCATGGAGCCCTGCTTCCACTCGCCGCCGTGGTACGTCTGCCGGGAGAAGAGGAATGGAGACAACGGCAAGGTCGTCCCCTTCGTCACGCACTGCTGGGACGTGAAGGGCGGCCTTAAGCTGGTGGACCGGAGGTAGGGATAGTTAGATAATCCTATACCGGATAATGAGGGGAGGTACTCTATGTTTATAAGCCTGGGCCTCTCTAACTCAGTACCGCGATTTTGGGTTGGTTAATAGGGATGATGTATACATGCATGTACATAATTTGTTCTTCGTTTAATTAACCTGCGGAAGAAATGAAGGGAGGAAATATGATCGAACAGAAATACAATATATATATATATAATTAAGATGGGGTGGTTCCTTTGGATGAACGTAAAAACCGAAACAAGAAAAATGTTTTTTCAGGGATACAATTTTGAAGGAAATTGGAAAAAAACACACTTCCTTGAAAAATATTTTCTCCCGTTCAATTATCTATACAATTCTCTTATGTGTTGTTTGGTACCAAGATAACTTAAGGATAAATTTGAATTATCTCCAAAATTTTGAGATAACTCAAATTTATGTCCAAAACTTTATGATACGAAACGGGCCGTTACGGCATGCGGATAATCTTATGTCACTTTGATAAAGGAAGGTACTACTAATTTAAATTTTAAATAAGAAGCACCTTACTCGGTAAAATGATTTTGAACAGATGAAAATTTTCTATGAAAAATGTGACATATATACAACAATTAAAATGAGTTTTTTTTTTGGGATTTCTTGTAACTTAAGTTCTGATTAAAATATCTTATTCAACGAAAGGGGCATGCCCAATCTATCCAGACAACTTTTGAATAAGCCTTCTCGATGGCAAACTTAACAAAAAATGCTTTTCCTAGTTGCTGATATAGAATCTAAAATCGAACTTTTACTTTTCTTAATTAAAAGTCAAGGGCTACCGTCAGCAATGAAATCTCATTTTAGTTTGTACTTTTATCATAAAAATACATTACAATTCTTTTGTAACAAACACCTCGGTATTCCGGCTAATTAAGGCTCAAACTGTGCAGCATTTGAGATCATGACTACGAGCTAGTTGATGGTAGATTTAGAGAGCCACTGATTTCACAAATCATGGATTTTGGTTTTTGTACAGCTTGCGAAAGTTAGCTATTTTCTTCGTTCCAAAGAGAGTTGGAATCACCTCAGAGAGAGTTTCTTAGGGAGTCCCCTTAAAACACTCACAAAAAATTATTTAATACTTATCGTATCATATATTATTTAATAGACCATCATATTATATATTAAATGATTTTTTTGTGAGTGGGAGGAAACTCCCTCAGAAGTCTCCCTAAGACGATCCCAACTCTTCTCAAAATATGTCTATCTGAAACCCCCCCCCCCAAATTTAGCAAAGGTGGAAAACCAGTTAACTATGACTGATCTCATTATTTACAGTGCACCAAGCAACATCTGACGGAGCGATTTTGTACCAATGCCAGCAGCCAGCTAGCTCCTTGTTTTGGTTTCTACTCCCTCCTCCCAGGTAATTTGAAACAACAGTTTTTTTTAATTAAATACATTGCTTTACAGATTAACCTGAATGATAGAAAATGATGTAAAATAAAACAAGCGCAACATTTTCTAGCTTTTTACCGCCCAAGAAGCGGTAACTTTGGACGCCACGGCCCATGGATGCCATACATATGTAAAACCGCGTTCCAACTCTGCCCGAGGAGGGCGCATCGGTAAATAAGAAGTTTCTCGGGTAAGACCGCAAGTATGTTTTCTTGTGCGAAGCTCGTCGTGGTCTCGACGTCGTATTGGCGTCTCTGGGCGACCAGCTCGGTACGAGGATTAAGGTGTTTGACAAAACAGCGGGCCCACCCGTTTTGCAAAATAAAAAAAATAAAAAAATAAAACCATTACATGTAATGGACTACTTTTTCTTTTTCCTTTTTTTTGATAGGGCCAGCTGTTCTGGGACATTCAAAATCTGACCACTCCGACGTGACCAGTCAGGGTCCTCCTTTTCAATGCAGCCCTCCACGTGTCTCTGCGCACAAAAATATAGTACTTCGCATTTTCTGTAAAAATAGAAAATTTATATTCCAGGCATTAAATAGATAACAATTACCTGCGCCGTGCTTCCTGCGTGCATTAATGGCAACCATTTCCTTCAAGCTCTCCTGCGGCCGTGGGTTTGAACCGTGTTTAGTGCTTATCGGGTGGTTAACTCTCGAATCATCCGATAAGCAACCCGATTACGACTTATAAACGGAGTCAGCCCGACACGTCCGCGTTCCGCCGAAGAGAGAGAGAAGGCAGACGGCTACAAAAGGGGTCCGTGAAGGACGGCAGGCCGAAACAAGCCGGCCCGGTTCGGTTCCCCCACCGTCGCCACCTCCGACGGCCGATGGACATGAAGAGGGCGGCGGCGGCAGCAAGGCGCCCCCCTCCGCCGCAGCAGCAGCAGCAGCCGCAGGCGCCGCCGTCCTCAGCGCACTCCCTGGACCCGGAGGCTGCGAACGGCGTCGCTGCCGCTTGCAGGCCGTGCTCTCCGGAGAGGCGGCGCACGCACCATGTCCGCTCCGGAATGCTGCGGTTTGCATGCGTCCTGGTGGGCAGCATTGGCTTCTTCACCGTTCTCGAGCTCGTCTCCGGCGTCTATCGGGCCGCGCCGTCGTCGCAGGGCTGGGGGTTGGACAGGGTCGTGAAGAGAGGCGAGTTCTTCAGCTAGATCCCATCTCCCGCTCCACCCCCCCCCACCCCTTCTTCTCATCCCCCGCCCAATCCAACGTTTAGTTCTGGGCATTTCAGATCGGAGAAAGCTCTAGAGATTGGCAAGAGTATGTTTCTTAGTGATCGCGATATCACAGGATCTTCTCTGCTTCCACCCAGTGCCTGCATCGTTTTAGGTTGCGCCCACGCATCTGTTCCTCTCGCTGCGTCTCTCTTCACGATAAACAGAGGATCCCTATGGAGTTGTTCCGGTTCTTCTTCGTTTCGTACAAACGGTAGCTCTGTGCTGCTTCCCCGGATCTCTGCTGAACGTTGTGTGATTCGGTCACCCGAATGAATTGATTTTCTTTCCTTGCTCTGTTCATGAGCTTCATAGGGTTTACTGTGGCAACTTGAAAATGCATCTTGCGATCTCCACATCGTCCATATGTTTAGACGGCAGTTCCAGCTAATATGCGTTCTGCTCTGCCTTGATTTATCGGGTTATTTCCTTCACTAACTGCTAGATACAAGCGGAAGATGCTTTCTTAGTTGTTCATGTGAATGTCTGATGCGTAGTCAACCTTCAAACTTTTTTTGTGCTTTCGCGGATCTACGTCACTATAGTCGTGAGCGAGAATTAGGAGTTTGATTGGGACTGCTATTGTGCTGGTTGACATTTATATATAATGGTGATGTGTACGAATTAGGAGTCGCAGACACCAACAACATGCTATCTAGGACCAAAACTCACTGCAGTGACCTAAGCGGAAAATGTTGAAGGGTTTAATCCCATATTGGCCACCGGAGGAGTATTCCATGCCTTTATCATAGTCTGGACCTGGGTCTCCTAAGCGCACGTGTGTTTTTGGAATTTCACATGGTATCAGAGCTGGTCAGGCTGTAGGCTCTGTCCTCCGGTGGATTTGCTCCTATTTTCGCTCGGCCCTGCCCTGTGTATTCCTATCATGGCTACGGTGGTGGCTGGCCAAGAGGGGGAGTGTTGAAGGGTTTAATCCCATATTGGCCACCGGAGGAGTATTCCATGCCTTTATCATAGCCTGGACCTGGGTCTCCTAAGCGCACGTACGTTTTTGGAATTTCACAGAAAACATCTGCTTCTGGATCTGTCTGTTAGATGCTTAGTACGTTAGGGACCCAGGTGTTTGGGCTTCACCCGTTTTACAAGCCACACTAATGAAGCCATCTGCCTGTCTCTCTTATCATTGATGCTTGGTTTATGTTACATTCAAACCATATGGCGTGTCCCTATCATATAAAGCATGAAAATTTGATGATCAGGGGATCAGGTTTTAGAGACTTTTGCTTATGTAGCTCTTTGTATTTTCTATGATCAATTGAGCTTCATTTATCACTTAAAATATGTAGACTACCGGCTCAATTCAGCTCCAATTCTCAGTAAAAAATTGTGTGTTCTTGTTTAGGGGGGCCTTGTAAGATGTGAAATGAGGGTATAAGATCTATGTAGGTCTTCCAGCTGTATAATTCCCCATGGCAGTGGACGCCAACTATTATCTTGCATTATTTTATGTTGTTTCGATTTGAAGAACTTCTTTATTGAAGTTATCAGAAATTACATCTCATCCATTTAGCATGACCTGTCTCGTTTTTTGCAAGTTGTTTCTTTTATCACTACATAATTCTTGTGGCTTTTAGTTACCCATTTCTAATTTGCTATAGCATGTCCAAAGAAAATTATCTCATTTACGCCAATTGGCTATAGCTTTCCAAAATTTTGTCGTCTCAATTGAATTTGCATCTCTTAATCACTCATCTTGAATTGCAGGTTTAGGGAACAGTTATTTTCCCACGTCATCTGATGTACCAAAGGACATGCAGCTTGGTGGTTTACTTGCTTCTGGATTTGACAAAGAATCGTGCCTTAGCAGGTACCAGTCTATCTTGTATCGTAAACCGTCACAATACAAGCCATCTCCTTATCTTTTGAAGAAGCTGCGCAAGTATGAAGCTTCCCATAAAAAGTGTGGTCCCAACACAGATCTATATCAGACGGCCTTGGCCCAGCTGAGGGCTAACCAAAGTATCAGCACAACAGGATGCCAGTATCTGGTGTGGATTTCATACAGTGGCTTGGGAAACAGGATATTGACACTTGCTTCAGCATTTCTATATGCTCTTCTTACAGAAAGGATTTTGCTTGTTGACAGAGGTGCTGACATGGCTGACCTTTTCTGTGAGCCATTTCCTGAGGACACGTGGCTGCTGCCATTTGATTTCCCTCTCAACGATTTCAATGTTTTTGACATAAAGTCTCCTAACAGCTATGGTAACCTCGTACGAAGTAAGATTATGAATGGCAACATGGATGCTATAATAACTACATCTTTGCCTGCTTTTGTTTATGTCCATCTATCCCATGACTATGGTGATAATGATAAGCTGTTCTTTTGTGAGGAAGACCAAGTCCTTCTAAAGAAGATCCCTTGGATGATATTAAGGTCAGACAATTATTTTGTTCCATCTCTTTTCCTCATCCCAGCCTTTGAAGAAGAATTAGATCATCTTTTCCCTGAGAAAGACACAATTTTCCATCATCTTGGGCGGTACCTTTTTCACCCAACAAATACTGTATGGGGACTGATTACAAGGTTTTATCTAGCCTATTTATCTAAAGCAGATGAGAGTTTGGGCATACAAATCAGGGTCTTTGATGTTGGCACTGGTCCCTTCCAGCATGTATTAGATCAGATCCTTGCGTGTACTTTAGGTGAACAGCTACTGCCAAATGTTAGTCATCAGGCAGCAGATGTTCCAGTTGCCGGGAAAACAAAATCTGTTCTTTTGACATCCCTAAGTTCTGGATATTTTGAGAAAATCAGAAACATATACTGGGAAAACCCATCCATCAATGGTGAGATTGTAAGTGTTCATCAACCAAGTCACGAGCAATTTCAGCAGACAGAGAAGCAAATGCACAATATGAAAGCATGGGCGGAGATGTACCTCCTCAGCCTAACAGATGTGTTGGTCACAAGTGCTTGGTCCACCTTTGGTTATGTTGCACAGGGCCTTGGAGGATTGAAGCCCTGGATTCTCTTCAAAGCAGAGAACAAGACAACACCAGTCCCTGCTTGCCGTCAGGCAATATCTATGGAGCCATGTTTCCATGCGCCTCCATTCTATGACTGCAAGGCAAAGAAAGGCATCGACACAGGTGCCGTGGTTCCTCATGTGAGACATTGTGAAGACATGAGCTGGGGCCTCAAATTGGTTGATCATAGAGAGTGGTAGATAGCAGCATCCACATATAAGCAGCGGGAGGAAATCTATGTAGTTTATCTGGGCAAGTATAGCTTTCAGTCTTGGAATATTACTAAGGGGTCAGTTTTGCTAATATTGGGAGCGACTCTCCTTGATGAGATCCTTATTCATACATGACTTGTCAAATACCTCTGTTACTTGGGTTGGCAGTGGTTCATGAACAGACAAAAGCCCCTTGTAGTCCAATCACCGGTAACACCCCATCGAACTTTTGGCTGAAAGCAAGTAATAGTAAATGGTTTCTATTTCTCTCTTCCCATTTGTTATCTTTCAATGGGTCGTTTCTTTCATGTCCAGTGCGCAAGTTTGTAGAGGCACTTTACGGTGTGACAAACATAGTTGGGAACCACACTACGACATTGTTCAGTAAGTTTTCTAGTATTAGGGATGTGCATAACATGGGTGGAACCGCTAAACCGGATAAAGTGACTCTGTTGAATTTGTAATCAAGTATCTTCACTGGACAAACATATGGGCCTAGCGCTTGTGAAGAGGTGAGATATGTTATTCTTTTTTCTTTCATTATTGTTCTATTATACATGATTCCCACACTGCTCATCGTCATGTCTCATCAAATCTTAAAATTTTACATTTTTAAATATCATAGATTTTACTTTACGTATACTTTAATCACAAAGTCGTACATAAATTATATTGCAACCAAACGCCCTACTTTGTGGAGCTTGAGCGGCCGGTGATTTCTCTTAGAAAGGCCCGTAAAACATCTAAATCATTCTCTTGTACCATGCCTCGAGTTACTTCTCTATTTTCTGACAACGGAGCTGCTCGGCTACCTTGTTTTTTATGGTGTATTTTTTGCAACTTTTGCGGATGATAGATAAAGTAATTCAATTAATTCTGGAACAACCTTAAATTAATTACTCTATTTGAAATGTGAAAACTTAAAGACCTATTTTGACGGAGTATAACCATGGTCCTACTTTAATATTAGATTCTGTAAATTTTAATACTGATGTAGATCTACTAATAAGAATTTAGAGGTGAAATTAAAACAAGATTTTGTATTAAACTAAAACAAGACGCAACCTTTTCTAGTAGACACGCTAATCGGGAACATGACGAATACCAGCATTGACACTTTCTCTGCCAATGCAATCGCTAGCACCTAATGGCCTGCTTGGTTACGATAATAAAAATGATATTATGCCGATTTTTATATTAACATTTTTTTAGGATAGAGCATCAATAAAGAATTGATACAAGTGGACATTTGTATTAGGATTCAAATTTTGTTTGTACTACAAATTTCAAAATTAATGCTAACAGGCAAACATTTTTTATGATTTACATGGATTTCAATTTCAAAGTTAAATAACGATAGAGATGTTTATTTAATATCGTTAACAGGCAGGCAATAAAATAACAAACTACACATTAGAGGGAAAAAAAGAATAATAACACTTACTAAGAGCCTGGCTGAAAATGAGAACGGCGCATATGTTTACAATGGTACCTACTGTTAATATTACAAGTACACCTTCATTTGCACATTCTTTATTCACACATCAATGATCGGCATCAACAGGCAAGGGACAGGAATACCGGTCTCTGTTTCAATTCATGAGGGCAGGATGATGCAGTTCTACAATATCACAACTTATCTGATAGACTTGGACCGGCAAATGGTCTTCACCCCCTTTTTTTTTGCCCTCTTACAAGGCACCGGGGAATGCAATTGCATCTTTCCAAGGATAAGACTTCTGCCTTGGGTTCTGAAGTCAATAAGCCAAGGAAGCAAGCACCTCCAGAAGGGCAGCAGCAAATTGCATTTGGGTTTCTTCATCTATTGTCAAGAAGAGAGGAACGTGCACAAAGAGGGATTTGATGTTGTTCTGCTCAGCAAACCGGAGAGAGTGATAGTAGACAAAATTGCACACGAATCTACCAGCATCCTCAGATGGAAGAACATTATATCCCAATTTTGCCAGGGCCTCGGTCAGCTTATTCACAGGAAGAGAAGTCTGCATGTAGCAAATAAAGCAAAAGAGCACATGAATAATGACTTAGAATACTTTCTAATGCGGCGCACGGTCTGGAAACACCAAATTTTTACGAGCTATCAAGGTGTCATTGGAATTCAAAATAAACAGTTTGGCATCTTTACACAGGGAAATGCCAGCTATTGCATCATGCAGATAAGCCAAGAGAAAATGACTACAATTTTCTTTGATTGAAGACGTGATGTGATGCCTGCAGGTTTACATGTCAAGGCACACCAGACAAACATTGGTCTACAGATCTCAAGAGTTCATTTCTCAGTTCTCTGCTGGCCTAAATAAATGGTATTCACTGTTTTATCCCCAAAATTAGTTGATTTTGGGCTCATGCCCAGCATTTCTTTTAACACTTGAAATCCTTCAAGTATTGCATTAATACACTGATTGTAACTTTGTTCTAATTTAATTCTAATCAACCTAAGCAAAAAGACTAAATTGCATATGTTTCTGCTTTCCTGTCCCTCCCCCCCAATTGAGGTATATAGGTAACTACCTTTTTTAACAGGTGTAGAATGTAAAAAACCTAAGCATTAATGTGGAATTTCAAAAATTCGGATGTATGGATTTACACCAACTCTTGGATCAAGGGTATGTTCAAAATGCACTGAAGGGAAAAAGAAAAAAAATATATAGCAAATATGTCCACTACTTTGTACATATAATCCAAGGGTTGATTTGCTGATGTATCTCAAGCGAATAATAGGCCCAGAGTACCATCATTTAAATGTGCAAGGAATGGAACTGGAATGAAGGCACATCAACATAAAAATAGAACTACAGGCAAAAGAAATCAGGCATGAAAAGATCCTTCTCTTCAATGGCAACATACAAACACAGCAGTTATTTATGGGCGAGATTCAATCCAGGTCTTATAGTGGCATTTACAGCATATTCATGTGGTGAGCTTTTCTGTTTAACTGGCTACTGAATGAGCGGTGTTTACAATTTTTATCTTTCAGGAATTTTGATGTTGATCCCAATGTTCATACAATTCAATGGAGGAAACAGTATGTTTCACTTTTCCACAACCTAGAAAAGGCTCGCACATCAGGTCAAATAAATGTGAATTGGCAAACAGTCATTTGCGCTCTCTATGGTAGAATCCCTGATGTTGGTTCAACCCTTAGCTCTCAGCACTCACAACTCTGCTGGCATCTGGTTGCGGTGGTGTCAAGCTAGTGGGAAGGAAAGGTAAGCTTGGGTGTAAAGAAAAATAAAGGTAAAAGAACAACCCTGAATGGTCATCCATACTTTCAACCATCAACTACAATAAGCATAAAACCAAATAACACAGTACTACGTCTTCAATGGTTTTGTATCATCATGAGAGGAAAAGAAAGGTTAGATTTTCATACAGGCATATTTCAATTTTAGTTGAAACACGTCTCTAAAGTGTTACAAGGGTTAATTTAAATGGAATTTCTACATAAACCATTAAAAACATCACCCTAGGCACATAGCCACAAAAGCAAAGCATGGCAACATCTGTTAGACAGTACAAAGAAGATACGTAGAGTCTAATCATCTAATTAACTGTCAACCAGTATACTACCAAGGAGTCACAACCAAAATTATTTTTGGCATACATTTGAAAGTTGAAACAATATTAAATTTCTATGGAACAAGGATATTGACATTAGTCAAATTACCTATCTTAGGACAAAGGGGTTTATCAGATTGTGCATAATTATAAGATAGCATTGAGAAAGATATTTCCAGATCATCTAATATCATAGAGGGTTTTATGGGAAAAAATAAGTGACATTTCCTACAAAACTTAATCAACAAAACAAAATATCCTTTCAACATTTTCTTATCTATGATCAGTTTCAAATATTAAGTCCTTATTTATTCATTTACTCACAAGTAACAGCAAAAGATTATGTCATGAACTAGTGACATCCAGAAGAAATCATTATATGGAAAAAAAAGAATTGAACAAACATGTGGCATCCAGCTGTACAAATGAAACTTTGAAAAAAAATTCCCAAGGAAAGATGTTAGATTAGACAACATCAAACAGAAGTATGAGAAATATAGGAATTCTATCCGTGGCATCCCTTAAAAGTCAGATGAGATATATATTTTTCGTGTGATTATGTGTTGAAGGAAATAGTTGGACAGCTGAAAATTCCAAGCAGTTCACCACCCACACCTCGACGCTGGAGCAAATTGAGCAATATATGTGGATGAGGCTAGACTTGAGATAAGAATCTACCAGATATTGTCCATTATCAATATAATCTTTTATATTTTTTTAAACATTCATAAGAAATTGGACACATTAACTTTTTACTTTAAGTTTTACCACATTCCGATTAAGAGATCATCTTTTTAACAGGACATTTTGAGAGTTATTTGTATCTTGTACAGAGGCCTTCTCATGCGTCTTCCCTCTCACACACCAGTTTTGTGTTCCCTCTCCTCCACCACCACACTCCTCTGCTGCCAAGAGAGCATAGTTTCTTTCTGCCCAAGCAGCCACCTCCTTACATGATACACTGAGGTTCCCTAGCCCTTCCATGTCCTCTCTTCCCTGTGTATCACCATCAGCCCTATGTCCTTTTACAGTAGCTTCAGGGACAAACCACCATAGCCTCCTCCCCAGCCTCTCCACAGCAACGGCATCATTAGTGCAGTCAGTCTACTCCCACATGCCCTTCCCTTGATGCATGGGCAAATAGTGCACTTAACAACATAACATATGCTGCATCCTTCAGCATCAACCATCCTACAGCCAGCTGATCTGGCACCCTACACAAGTATGCTGCAACCTTTGTCTCCTCCACCTCCAAGGGGCACCATCAGCTTGCAGCCCTGCCATCCAGTGGCTAGAGGCTCCTCTGTCCAGGGAAAACCAGGTGGCATGCCCCCCTTCTATCTGTTGGGCAAGGCAATCCCAAAGAGCATGGAAACACCATTCTGGATAATCCATGGTAATATGGACTGCCTACTAGTCCAACTCTGCATGCTGTTAAGGGCTTCAAGCATTCCAGCATGGCTGCCATATGTGCAAAGTATGTCGTTGGAGTGAGTACACACAAACACACACACACATTCAGCAAAATGCGCTCCTAGAAACCATATAACAGAGGCAAGATGCTGTTGGGGCCAGGGACCCCTCACCTTTAACAATAGAGAAAGTAACCCAAGAGAAGAGCCATGGACTGACGAGGGGAAAATCAAGAGACAGTCTGCCCTGCACCATGTTCAGGTGGGGAAGACAACCCGAGGATACGATTCCTGATCCTATGGGCCCAACATGGTGGATACACAACTTAAAGTGGATGACCCTGGCCGCTGAACTGCCAGTCAGACCCAGGCAGTTCATTGCCCAGGGGATAGTCCGCTTTTAAGTTGCAGATCCCCCCTTGTCGGGCTTGCAGGGCATTCATCTTCCCCACCTGAATGGAGTGGGGAAGGTCCTGGAGATGCCGCATGCAGCTGCCTAGATGACGGAGGCAGAAGGGTGACCGCCAAAGAAGTTTGGAGCGAGTCAAAGCAACAAGAGGCCATCTCACCTCACCTTGTTGCCTAGGCAGTCTCCTTGACCATCTTTATTAGCGTAGTCTAGAAATTACAGTTCCCATGTAACCTAACTAAATGCATGTATATAAAAATGAGGTGCATGCAGACAACAAAAAAACTAAAGAGTAAAGATTGTGCCTAATTTTAATGGCTTGTGGGTTTGAAACACTCAATATATATGTCTATAGAATGCACAAGCATCAAATTAACAATTAGCTAAAACACATTGTCACACTGGAGACAAGAAAGAAGTCAATTACCTCTCTTTTTTGATAAATGCATCCATCTGCTGGAATAATAGGAACTCTCTGAAATGAGTAAAATCCACCAAATACAAATTACGTATGAAAATAGTTGCACGTGAACATAGAATCTAATACTAATGTAGACAAAATCTAACTATTCTACCTGAGGTTTCCATCCCAGCTCATCTGGGCAGCGAAATGTAGCTTCATTAACTGCTTGACTCTCAATAGTAAATCTTGTTGAACCACTGTTAACTCCAAAGTGAATCTGAAGAATCAAGATGAAAGTATACAGCATGATTGGACTTTCTTTAATAATATATGACACATATCTGAATAGATTATGCATGCCAACTTCAAATATTGGGCAAAGCAAAGGAGAAATGTCAATGAGCAGAGTGGATTCTTAGAATCCCACAAGATAGAAACCTTGATAAATAAGATGAAAAACAGATACACTTCCAATAACATTTAGCCTCTAAAAAAGATCCAGTATATGAAGAAAAAAATAACCTAGGATACTTGGATCGAAAGAGCGAGCAAAATGCAAGGAGATAGAAAATTCAAATAAAGTATAAAAGGCAACCTCAATGCAATATTATAGAACAAATCACGGAAAAGAAAAAGTAACCAAATAATCTCAATCACAACACAATGTCGTGAAAACTTCTAGGATTGGAGGTTGCCTATTCTGAGGCCCATGTAATGCAAATGATTACAAAGTAATCAAATTTATGGGAAAGAATAAGGTTTCAGGACGTCAACAGAACAAAATGACAGTTCAATTTGACAGCAGATAGAAGAAAGCAGCTTACCCATATAACCTGTCCAGAGTTTGGTGATTCCACGTCTCTTCCTGTCACAGATGACTCCAGTATTTGATATAGCTTCATGATTGACCCTTGACCTGCAGTTTCAAGAACAGTGCAGCTCCCAAGCACGAGGCCTTTTGGTAATCCTTTCTCCTCCATGAATCTTTTCAGATTACTCACAATTGTCTCAGTGGGATTGGCAGCCACCCCATGAAACTTCTTAAAGCCAGTTACATGAAAGGTCACAGATGAAGGCCCCTCAGAACCCATGGAGATTAAGACTTGAGATGTGTAATAAATATTGTTAGCGGCAAATGCTGATCAAGAGCAACAGCCACGTCTATGCCGAATAAAGGATAACCACCGCCTGACCACCTGAATAAAAGTAGAGAAAAAAATTAGTTTTGATTTTGATGCCAAAAGAATTCGACCGGTCACTCTTTTCATCATTTACTCCAGGAGCCGTCTTCCGAGATACTTGTGTGAATCACAAGAAGGCCGATTAAAGTTCTGTACCAAGAAGACAAAAGATAAACGAGTATCCTCAGTGTGCCAATTAACTATAGTACGCGGAATTCTGATCATCCCGTAAACAAGAGGTATGCGGCGTGGACATATGCGTAACAAAGCAAGAAAAACTAAATTCGGAATGCTTTGCAGATAATCCAAAGAAGAAAACTTTGACTGTTTGAAGGGATTAAAACATGGATTGATAAAGGAGAGACCTTTTACGGGCGTTGGGAGCCGCGATAGCGTTTAGATGATCAGATACCTCAAAAGAACCAAAAAAAAAGGAAAAATCTCGCCCAAGGAATGTTGTCTAATGAACTGGCGGACAAAAGGAAAGGTCGCAACACAGAGAAGACCCAGACCTCACCAGCTAATTACGGGCGACGCTTACCACTTATGTGAACAACAGATCAAAGGAATGAACACCCAGAAAGAAGATAGAGAAGATAAGAAGCTTACAGCTTGGGAGGAAAGAAATTTCCGCTGAGTTTGCCGGGGGATGTCGGCGCAGTCGATGCAGGTTATGAAGACGAGACTTGTTTATCAAAGGACAATTACATACGGCGATGGCCACTTCGAAGTCGCATATACACTAGGAAGCTTATGGATAGAAACAAGCAGTGGGTCCAGGTCGAGAAGAGCACACAGGAGGTGTAAGCCCATCAAAGCTTGGACGATAGGAAGAAAGGAGGTGGGTGGGAAAATTAAAGAGAAAAGAGAAAGGAAATGCTTCTGAAAGTAGATTGTCTGCGTGCATCGAGTTCGAATACTTTCCAGTTGGCGCACCCAGTCCCATCCCATGACATACCTTGTCTTCTTGTCTGGATAAAAAAATCCAGACACGTTACGAGAATTTCTGTTTTCTACTGGATTTTACACCTGCAAAAATTCAGATCCCAAGAGGTTAATTGTCCCTGTTCCCGTCTCCTTCCTCACGTAGATGGTCTTCCGTATAATCGCGCTCGCCCTATCTTGCCCGAATTTGGAGGAAATCGTATGCCAAGATCACATCTTGTGCTAGTTTAAGTACTAATCAGGCTTCAAATCCTTCGTCTTGACTCTTGAGTTTGTCTCTCTCTCGTTTCCTCCATAAATCATTATTTATGGGCTTTGGCCTGTCATCTGCCATGAATTATACTGACGAGGTAGAGTGAAAAGCTGCGTAATAATCAACCTCCGACAGTAATATCAAACAGAACCTGAAAGACGGATGCACCCATCGTGATCGTATTCTCGAGAGGGTGGAGCGGCGCCGTATCAATTTGAAACTCCGGTGACGGGAGCCGGCGTTGGTCGCTTTCGCCCTCCCCGGTGGCGTCAAGGTTTTGGGAACGGTGGGCAAGCGCCTCCGAAGGCGCCGCTCTTCCAGCGGGCGGCGGCCGGGCGGTCCGTCATTATCGCGTTAGCGTGTGCACTCACTCTCTCTCCGAAGTGAACCGGAGTCCGGAAAAGGCCGAGCCCAATCCGCGTCGTCGAGGAAGGTTAAACAGTTCCTAAGGCACAACTTAACGACGTGTTCCCTTCCCTCTGCACTACAGTGTGGACCCGGCTTATCCGCAGGCTTCGTAGGGTATATTTACTATTTAGGAGGCTACAGAATCTTTTTCAAAATAAATTTTCAATTTAATCTGGATCAAACTGTAGTTGTGTTAAATTATTATAATGTGGATGTCTATATATGATTCTATTCGAATTATGCCTTATAAGATTACCTTAATAACTCTAGAATTATTTGTTCTCGATATGAGAATTGCAAAAAACATCAACACATCTGATTCAATACAATTTTTTTGTTTTGATTTAAGATTTATTCATTCTGTGAAACCAAATAGTACGTTCAGCCCATATTAAAGTGAATTAAATTGTTGGGTTATTTGATTTTAATTTTTTTAATTTTTTTGGACAGTTGAGCATACCTGTAGGTAGGAGGAGTATCACGAGCAGAACAGGGCAGAGCCTCCCTCTCTCTTCTCTCTCTCCGTCTCCCGGTGATTCTGTTCAGTTCAGCCCAGCTCCGCCTCTGCCTGCCTCGACGGCATCCTCTCACCGGAATCTGCTCGGAGGCGAGAGCTGGCCATCAACGGCCTCGAGTGGGTCTCCGACTGACAGCCCGGCAGACGAGGAGAGATGGCGCTAATGTTCACGGGCACCGCCGCGCAGGCGCCTCCGTTGCCGTGGCCCTCCTCGGCCATTGCAGTTCGCCTGTGGACGAGTCTGGCGTTCCCCCAGGTGCGGTGGTGTTGCTTGCGCAGGCAGATGTTTGTTTAGCTGCCTCGGCCGTATTATTGCTAGAGAACCTTAGAATGGGCATATTCAATAATGTTCCTAGGAGCTGCTAGTATCGTACTTTCCTTATGTCTTTTGGCATTTGAGAGATTTATCACACAAAACTATAGGTGTAGCAATTGACAAGTTGATAGAGTTTATGGAAACCTGATGTCTGAATGGTTCGACTCGACAAGTTAACAGTTGTCCCCGCTGGTATTCTTCGAGCTGCCCTTTTTTCATTAAACGGTGTGATATGTTGGTGAAGCCCTTCGTCAGCTGGTTGCTACGGAAGGGGAAGAGAAGACGGGTAAACCTAGACTACCTCGGAGGAAGGTAGTGAAAATCCTATTTGGAATTTGAACCTCTCCGAAGAGGTAGTCAGAGATCACTTGAAGTGGAGACGGAGAATCCGCATAGCGACTCCAAAAAGTTTGGGATGAAGGCGTTGTTGAGTTTGTTTGAGTTAAGCCTCAAATAATTACCAAGTAATATTCCTTGGGAATTCCAAACCGTTGTTCAAGATTCATTTCAGAATCTAGGTTCGTTTGATAAATAGAATTTTCTGCATATTTATCTGAGCTATTTTCTATGAAACTTCTTGCTGATAATATAACTCTCAACTTTGGATTTCATTTTTGCTCGGTTTGGAATTATAAAGCTTTTAAATTTAAGTGAAGTGACATCAGCTATAGCTATTTCTTCCTCCGTTTGTATCATCCATAATCATTAGCATTGAAGAATGCCCTGCATGGCAGAATTATGAGAAACGGCTAAAAGATGATCTCCATGCTCTGACTTTAATTTTTTTTCTAGTATGTAGCCTATGTTTTCATGCAAGTAATAAGTGAGGAAACTGCTTTAGCAGATTGCTTCATACAAAGGTAAATAGTAATAAAAAAGAACAGGAAGGAAGAATTGACCATCTAGTTGGTGATTCAAAGAAAAAACAGAAAAGGATTTTATATCTTGAGTGATTACTACGTTAGGAGGTGTATGAGAGTGGATTATTATGTAAAACATGCGCAATCCTACTTTCTAGATGTTTTCTTCCTGATATATCTGTCTCTGGATAATTCATAGTTTGTTGCTCGCTCCATTTATTGTTCTTAAGACCTGTGGGAGAACTTCTGTTCAAAGTTAAGATATTTTAAGCCAAATATTTATGCTAGATGAGAAATGTTTTTAGAGAACTTTATCCCAGTTTAATTGTAGTCATCTAATCCTTGTAGATAAATTTTGAAGCATGGCTAGTGGTGGGTTTATCTATTGTCTGCCAATGATTGATCATGATTATTATTATTGTTCTAAAAATGCCTTTTTATGCAATGACATCTTGTATCCACTATTTATACTTGGTTACTTTTGTTAGACCTTACCATTTAGCTATTAGTTTTCCTGTAAAATAAGGGTACGGAACCAGCTCATATTAAAGCCAGCATTTTCTGAGAGTCCAAATTTATGTGTTTATATTGGTGTTCTAGGTAGATAATTGATTTGTAATTTTACTGACTGCTCTGGAATCCTGGATGTCACTAGATCACATCAAATTGCTCTAAATCTGCGAGATTATATGTTGGGAGAAAGAAGTTGAGAAAGGTAATCATTCAAGGAAACAACAGTTTATCATATCACATGGATATGTTGGTCACATCAGATGCTTCAAGTCCTAATGAAGTGCCTGAAATCATCTCTGGTCAGTCTCATAAATTATAAACAGCCTGTATCTGGTCAGTTCATAAATTCCAAACTGTCTGTGTATCTGCTAAATTTTTATTGCCATTGTTTGTATATGACATTATTGACATGGTTAACTTTGGTCCACTTTCACTATAGACAGCCATGTGCATCTCATAAATTACTTTTGTTTTTTTTATGAACAGCAGTATTCGGTGAAAAATGAATACTAAATGGAAAAGACGTGAGCATACTTTTACTGCCATATTCAGTGCATAATTTAGTTTTCTTCCTGGTGCATTCATATCCATCTTAATCTTTTAGACCATGTTTGGTTAGAGTTTCATTTTTGATACTATATTAATATTGATATTAATATTTTCAAATGTTAGAGTATCAATATCAAAAGTAATACAAGTTGACACTTGTATTATGTAATATGTTTTGTTTGCATTACAAATTTTAAAATTGATACAATTAACCAAACACCTCTTAATAGTTCCTATCAATATCAAATTTAAAATTGATAGTGATAGATGTACCTAATACTGTTACCAAACATGGCATTAACAATTGTAGGATTACTGATACACTTTTTTGGTTATTCGTGCATGCAGAATCTGCTGAAGTGTCCCCAACTGGTCACATGGTTTCAGAAAATTCTGTCTTTAGTCAACCTTTTACCACCAATGACTCTGTTTATCCAATGAATTCTCGCTTATCCACAGAGTCAAGTCCCTACTCTTCCCTTTCTTCTGGTGGCAAGTTGCCTTCACTCTGCATTGCAGTTATAGGGGCCACTGGTGAGCTTGCAAGGAACAAGGTTTTTCCTGCACTATTTGCTTTGTACTACAGTGGCTTTCTACCAGAGGTACAAATACTTCTTTTGCTCTAGTTTAATATCAAAGAGTTCTCAAATTAATTATTCTTAAAATTGCAGGTTACAGCTTCATTATTACTAACAAAAACTGGAGACAACCAGCAAATAACATGTATGATTAGTTTAGCAAGGATAGTGGTAGTGTTGATATTGTGGTTCGTTCAGCTCCTAATTCATATCATCATTTAATAATTCCATACAAAGCAAGGTGCTAAAACAGGAAAATTCAATTTGCATTGACACTGTGACCACTGCATTGCACATTGAAAACAACAATTTTCTTGCCTCATCACTGGACACGGACAAGAAAAAAATGGATGTTTTTGACAATTGATCAGCACGTAGATAAACTATTACATAGAATGACATACTAAAGCTTAGTGACCACCTATGTTGTTAGATGTGACCACCTCGGTTGCCTAGGTGACAAGACGAGCTGAGGCAAATTTGCCTTGCTCCAGCCCTTGTTGCCTAGGTGACCGAAGCCGCCGCCTCCGGGATCGAGGGGGTGCCAGAGGCACCTCCATAACATCTTCCCCACCTGATAAAGCCCTACCAGGCCCATTGGGACTTAGTAAAGCCTTTAGTCACTGGATCCGGTGATTCTGGTCTCAATAGTCAAGATCCGATGACCAAGTCACCGGATCTGCTGACAAAAGGACCTACTAAGTCCCAATGGACCTGGTAAAGCCCTCTTCCCTGCCTGATAGAGCAGGGAAGACGTTATGGTGGCCATGGCTGCAGAGGCTACCAAGGGTCACCTGTGTTGTCAGTGGCGACAAGGCAAGGCAGGGGGGGCCTCACCGCCCCATGCCTTTGACTACATAGATGACCTCTCTTCAACTAAATATGCTTTAGAGAAGAAAAATATGCTCTTGCCAAAAGTTGCTGCATTCAGGAAAACATCACTAGTCTGTCTGGGCTTTACTAATGGTCAAGAGCCAGCAACAGAAGGCTGGCCCTTCTATTTCAGTTAGCTGGGCCTAGGATGTCATGCATAAGATTCTTATTACACGAATTTCTCCTTCAAGCTTTTCAGCTATTTACCATTCCTTTTTCCATTGCTTCAACTTTGTGCAGAATGTTGGTATTTTTGGATACTCAAGAAAGCAGTTGACAGATGATGAACTGCGTGACCTTATCTCAGAAACTTTGACATGCCGTGTGGATCATCAGTATTGTTCTTGGACTCTCTTTCTGGATATAATTCAATTTCTGACCCTCCATGCTTCTTTCTTAGAAAAAAATTATATGTGGATTCTGGACTTATTCATATCCATGTCTGTTTAGATAGACATGCTAACGCTAATCATCAAAAGAAATTCTTCTGTGTAAAATAGTGGTATCATTTTTCCACACCTGTGTATAGTAAAGATCATTTCAAGTATCTTGGATCAATTATTCAAAAAGATGGAGAATGTAATGAAAACGTTAATCATAGGATTAAAGTAGGTTGGATGAAGTGGAGATTGGTTTCAGGGGTTCTATGTGATCGTAAATTTTCATTAAAGTTGAAAGAAAAATTTTATCGTACAAATATAAGACCTGCGATGTTGTATGGTAGTGAATGTTGGACAATAAAGGAAAAACATACTTCTAAAATAAGTATTGTCGAAATGAGAATGTTAAGATGGATGACTGGTCACACTATATTAGATAAAATAAGGAATGAATATATTAGAGAAAATGTAGGAGTAACGAGAATTGTAGACAAATTGAAAGAAGAGAGATTGAGATGGTTTGGACATATTAAACGTAGACCTAAAGAGGCTCCAGTTAGAAAGATAGAAAATATTAAAATGACAAAAACAAAAAAGGGGCGTGGTAGACCTAAGTTAACTTGGAGAAGTGTAATTCAATAAGATTTAGATGGTTTAATTATCTCTGAAGAAATAACACAAAATCGACATGAGTGAAGAAAGAGAATCCATATGGCTGACCCCAAGTAATTTGAGATAAAGGCTTTAGTTGAGTTGAGTTGAGTTGTGTATAGTAAAGATCACCATGCTTTCCATTTACATTTTGTAAACATAGTTCTACAATATCCAGTTTATGAGCCAATTGAGCATGATTATCTTCGTCATGAATCATGATCATAGAACCTGCTTATCATAGATTCTTTGTGGCATAGTTGATTTCTCTTTTTAGCTATTTTCAGTATTTGTTTGATATCCTCAAGTGGCTGATTCATGTTCACCAATGTTTTATTTATGTATCATACAGTGAAAATTGTGGAGACAAACTGAACTCCTTCCTTCAAAGGACACACCACATAAATGCTGGCTATGACAACAAAGAAGGAATGAGGAAACTAAATTTACAGATGGAATTATATGAAGTAAGTTTTTTTTCTCTTTTTGTTTATTTCTTTTCTTTTCTTTTGGCATTTCAACTAACATGATTTGTTATTTAGCATAAACTATTTGCTTGAACTATGTACTACGCATTTTTTCTGCAAGTTTCACCATAACCATGAGCAATAGCTTTTTATCATCATTCTGACATAATTCAACTTTCCTAGAGAGATTATGAAGCAAACAGGATATTTTACCTTTCGGTGCCGCAAGAAGCACTTATTGATGTTGCATCTTCACTTTCTGACCATGCACAAAGCCAAAAGGGCTGGAACAGGATGATAATTGAGAAGCCATTTGGTTTTGATGCGCTATCTTCTCACCAGTTAACAGCTTCTCTTTTATCCAAATTTGAAGAAAAACAGATCTATAGGTAACATATTTACTGCTCATACATAGTATTCATGTGCTGTGTATAATGTATATGGTAACAATCTGTCTTGAGGATAATGATTAACCAGTTTATTATGTTATGGTAATGTGCTAATTTCACATCTGAATTGAACTTTCCTTGAATATCCCATAAACATTTGTGTGTAAAACCCTGAGTAACCCACATTGTTATCAATATACCTAACACATTGTTATCAATATACCTAATATGCCATGACACTGTTGGAACCTCAAAATTTAAGAATTTGTTTCTCTTTGTTTTGGAAATTCATTCTCCATTTGAATTTGAATTAGGTTTGACCTTAGCATTGACTTTGTAAGAAAATAGGTGGTATTTCATAAAAGTACTAGCTAGGATCAAATTTATGTGTTGAGGTTGTTAGGTTCTTTGAAAATTAGTTTTGACCTCTCCCCATCGGATGGTGCGAAGATCCGACGTTAATTACATCGAGATTACTCGAATACCCTTGATTATCGTCATAGCAATCCATTGAAGTAGAAGACATGCATCCACAAAATAAACATTCACACGTAGGAGAAAACAACTCCATGGATTTGATGGAATGCAAGCACTTAATTTGGTTTTGAATTTGATTTGAATTGATTTGAATTTTGATTTGTTGGTTTGAATTTTTGATTGGTTTGGTTAATTTGAATGCTGTTTGAATTTAGTACGAGGTTGAATTTAATTGGTTGAATTGCTTTTAGTTTGGATTTTGTTTGAAATGGATTTTTGTTGGGATTGAATTTAAATTTCAGTTTGATTTAAGTTGAATTTGATTTTTTTTTGATTAATTTTGACTTGTTTTCATTAAGTTTGACTTAAATTTAATTTGGAAAGTTTGATTTGTATTTGAATTGATTTTGATTTAGTTTGACTTTGAGTTTGATTTGGAAAATTTGGTTTGTATTTGAGTTGATTTGATTTAGTTTAAAAAAAAAAAACTGTTTTAATTTGATGCAGATTCTGGTTTAGTCTTGATTAAGTTATGTTTTGAATTGGATGGATAGCCGGATTTGAGTTGATTTTAGAAGTTTTGGTTTTCACTTACAGATTTGATTTTTTTTTGGAGTTGAGGGGAAATTAACGAATTGTATTTGGAACAGATTGGGGACTGTACAGATTCCGGGGAATTTACAGTTTCTGGATTCCGGATTTGGAGTTAGGATTCTGCACCTTTTTTTTAAGACTTACAGATTTTAAACTTTGGAGTTCAGATTTTCTTGAATCTTTGAAATGCAGATTTCAGATTCTACACATTTCAGATTTTACGCATGTTTCAGATTCTAAACCTCCGCAGACTTCAATTTCAGTTTGTATGTTTCAGACTTCAGAATTTCAGATTTTTTATCTCCGGATGTGATGTTCAGATTTTAAGCCTTCAATTCTCAGATCCATGGAACCTTAAAGTCTCTTTTTTTTTTAGTCTCCCCATCCATGGGTGTGTACCCTGATTTGCACAGAAACCCAGTTTGATGATTTTTTTTTTATATATATGTTCTACTTTGGTTTCGGCTTAGTAGAAAATCTCATTTTCTCATCTTCCAGAAAGACTGAAATCTGAATGTTGTAACATTTTTTTTTACAATGTCATCTTTAGACATTTGCATTCCTTCAATTTCATGGGCTATTCTATAAGCTCCAATAACAATAATAATATGCAAAATTCGAAACTTCCATTTATTGGCAAATTCGAATGCACATTACATGTGGGGGACATAAAATGTTGTGTTTCCCATTGATAAATTTCCCTTAGTCCTTGATGGACATAGGATGATCTTTCCTTGGCATATGTCTCTCATTTTTAATTTAAGGGGAAATTTTGACATGACCACCCCTTAAATTGATGAGATATACCTCCCTTAGTAGGTGGAGTTTGATACTCCCTACTTCGGGGGAAGGATCGGTAGAAGATGGGAGCTTGCCCATTTCCCCGTCCAGGATCAAACACGCCGGGGACATGCCCGGGTGCCCGTCCTTTGAGGTAGCCTATATGGAATAGACTAGCTCTTAATTGAACTTCTTTTCTCATATTTAGATTAAGTTTTTTTTGAAGGCCTGGATGGCCGGTTCTGTCCTCATTGGGCCGAGGTGAACATTCTGAAGCTTTGAAGGCCCTGGCGGCCAGACTGCTCTTATTGGGCCTTAGAGGCCTGTTTGGGCTTCACCTAGGCCCTGTCGGCCAGTCCTCTTGGCCCTGGTGGCCCCTCTGGTCCCGGCCTGAAATTGGGCTTGGTGACTTTGCTGAAATAAGGCCCTGGCGGCCTGTTTGATATCAGCCAGGACTGGACTCTGACATAACTTAAAGAAGTCCACAACATTTAACCCTCATTTGATCCAGAAGATGGAACCGGAATTGGGAAATTGAGGGGCTGTTTGGAGGTGAGTTTGGGGCTGGTTTAAGGAGGAAAATCAGGCTCTAGTTAGTGCCTGCTCAAGGTTTGTTTTAAGGACTTCTGAACATGACATTTCGGTGTGATTTCCTTGGGGCGCCTAAAGGCCTGTCTAGGCACCCTAACCGGGTGATGTTTCAGAGTAATTTAGAACTGGATTAGGGCGCCTGATCAAGGTACTAAGTGGGATGATTTGCGGAATGTACCCTGTCCAAACAGAATTTCAATGTGGGGGTTTTAGGCTCCGAGAGGACTGGTATATGGACAGACTTATGAAATCTGGATGGGGTGTTTAGGAAGGTCGAACAGCATGATGGGAGGGCTTATCCTGAGGGGTTTTGAAGAAAAGGCTTAAAGAGAGGGCTTGGAGAGGGAAAGGGGATGTAACCGGACCCTTGATCCTTACCTCTTTTTTTTTTCTTCACCTTTCTTCACCTCCCAGCAGCAGTGCGCAGCAGCTCCTTGAAGCTCTCCCTCTCTTCTTTTTCCTTCACCAGATTGCTCTCCTTCTTCACGTAGGAATGCTCCAGCCAACCGACCTTTAGCCCTGGCCAGTCTCTCTTAAAGAGAGGGAGAGGAAAAATCCAGCGTCACCTCCCCATCATGGAGGGAGTGGGGGTCATGGGAGTGATGGGCGTAGTGGGGGGGGGGAAGGTTCAGTTTCCTAACCCCCCACGTTCCTCTTTTTTTTTTCTTTTTAAACTCTGAAAATTCTGGGAAAAGATGCTGTACGTAGCCTTCTCTCATGCAAATATTTGATACCAATAAGACCCACTAACACAAGATCCAATAACTTAAGTTATGTTAAATCTGGACCCTTGATCTAAACTTGATCATGAGATGGCATCCTGGCCCTTCCTTACTCCCCATGATCCAATACCAATAAGAAACCACTAAGATGGGATCCAATAACTTAAGTTAGATCAAATCTGAGCCATTGATCCAAATCAACCTTCCTCTATTTCAATCCCAGCCCTCCTTTATCTAATTATTGCTGAGAAAATAATAGGAGGACATTTTAAACCCTAAAACAGGTTCGATCTTCCCTAATTGACCCATCTGTTTTCAAAAACAGCAGCCGGCCTTTCTCTTTTCAGCTCCGGGTCCAGCTGGGTGTGCGCCAGCAGGTCTGCCTCTTTATCCTCTCTTCTTCTCTCTTCTGTTCTCCTGCCATCGGACCCTGCCCAAGGGATTGCTGCTGCCACTGGACCTGCCTGGCTGAGGTTGCAGGTGCCATCGGACCTGTCTGACCAGGAGGTTGCAGATGCCATCGGACCTGTCTGACCAGGGGGTTGCAGGTGCCATCGGACCTGTCTGACCAGGGGGTTGCAGGTGCCATCGGACCAGCTAAAGCCATCATTGCTGCCACCATTGCAAGGCTCAAGTATATAGCCCACTTGGGTTAATATTAACATTTAACAGGCTTGTACCTATCCTTCATTCCCCCTTTCCTTTGCTCTCTTTTTTTTCATTTAATCTTAATGGTATTTGGCTACAGAAGGTGCGGTTTCTCCCTTTTTTTGTGTGCCTTCTCTCTTATTTGAACAAGGACGACTAATTTGGTGCCAACAAATGCCCCCCATGGGCGGTTTCTTGGAGACAGAAGGCGATGAGGAATCGCCCATGTAGAGTTGGCATCTGGCCTCTTGTCTTTCTGCCGCAGGCTATCTGTCCACCGTGCTGCATCCTACCGCTTGATCTTCTTTAGGACAGAGAAGGGCTTGGGCCCTTGGATGTGACCAACCTTGATTTTTCTTGTACGCTGCCATTCCTTTATATGTTAGACTTTGACTTTCCCTCTTTTTGTAGGAATCGAGACTTCCCTGAAGCTATGAAATTGGTTTGTTTTGGTGGTGAGAAATTTATTTGTATGACATGTTAATAGGATATGGTCGTGCCTAGGGTATGAATGTGAATGTGGTGGCTTAATGTTTGACTTATGGGACATGTGAATGTGAAGAAGTCACACTCGGGTAGGGTAAGGTTGTATAGTGGCTTGATGCCAAACTGTCCAGGCGTGTTGAGTAGGATTTGTTCCGGCTCGGCTTTGTAGGGTGGGTTTAGGGACCAATAGGCAAGTTGAGTAGGATTTATTCCGACTCGACCCATAGGGTTGAGTTTTGTCTTGGAGGATTAAGTCTTACATCTAGGCCATGAGGTTTGGTTTGTTGGTGAGGTTTGTGAGACACATGGAAATTTAATGTCCGGCCTTGACAGCCCAATAGTACGAGGACATATAAGCCTAAAAAATCGAGGGCAAGAGATTTGGAGGACCATATGGACTATATGGGTCTTTATGACATGAAACTTTTAGGGCGAAAACCGTATGAGCCGAAAGGGCCGTGATGGTGTACAATTTAAGATTGGGAACCATATAGACCGGAAGAATCGTGATGGTGTGAAAAATTTTGTTTTGGGTATCGCATGGGTACATGAGGCCGGGGCGGTGTAGAGTTCGAGACCACGGACTAAGAGAGTTTGTGGTGATATAAGGTCTTCGATTTTTCATTTGTTTCTCTCTCTTCTTTCTTTTTTTTTTTACTAGTCGTTGCCTTTTGCAAGGTTTTCACCCGACTAGCCCCCTTCTCTTTTTGCCTACGCCTTAGAACGAGTTTTCGTATGTAGCGGGGTTGCCTGATTTTGCCTAGAGTGTCCCTTTTTTTTGGTTTTCACTCTAGCCAGGTATTTTTTTTTCTTTTTTTTTTCTTGACATTTTTGCTCTCAACCGATCATTTATGGGTGACCAGCTAAGACTGTCGGGCAACATTCTTTTTTTTTTAGCCCATTTTTTTTTTGTAGGGAATTAAGGCTTCCCTCAAGCCATGAAATTGTTTTTGGAAAATGAGGAATTAAGGCTTCCCCGGGCCATAGAATTTTGGACAGAGAGGAATTGAGGCTTCCCCAGGGCCATGGGATTTGGGAGCTTTGTGCTTGATAGACTTGTAGGCTTGTGAGTATGAAGAAGACATACTCGGCCCATAGGGCATGAACTCGATGGTTTGATGTTGAAAGTAATAAAATGGCTTGATGCCCAAAAGGAATTTGATGGCTTGATGCCAACAGGAGTATAATGGTGTGATGCCCAAAAGAAGTTTGATGGCTTGATGCCGAAAGAAATTTAATGGCTTGGTGCCAAGAAATTTTTGGTGGCTTGATGCCAAGGAATTTAGGTGGCTTGATGCCGAAAGGTTTGGTGGCTTAATGCCAAGAAATTTTTTGGTGGCTTGATGCCAAGGAATTTAGGTGGCTTGATGCCGAAAGGTTTGGTGGCTTAATGCCAAGAAATTTTTTGGTGGCTTGATGCCAAGGAATTTAGGTGGCTTGATGCCGAAAGGTTTGGTGGCTTAATGCCAAAGAATTTGGGTGGCTTGATGCCAAGGAATTTAGGTGGCTTGATGCCGAAAGGTTTGGTGGCTTAATGCCAAAGAGATTTGGGTGGCTTGGTGCCCAAGGAGTGGCTTGATGCCAAGGGATTTGGTGGCTTAATGCCAAGAGTGACTTGATGCCAAAGAGATTTTGGGTGGCTTGATGCCAAGGGATTTGGTGGCTTAATGCCAAGAGTGACTTGATGCCAAAGAGATTTGGGTGGCTTGATGCCAAAGGAGTTTAAAGACTTATGAATGCGAAGGAGTCGCATTCGGTCCAAAAGATGCAATATGGGATGGCTTGCTGCCGTTTGTAGAGTTGTGGGACATGCAAGTACGAAATGATCATACTTGGCCCATGAAATATGAATTTAAGGTAAACCCAAGCTTAAAGGCTCGAGGCGAAATGTTGCTGGGTGGGATTTGGGACATGAGAACGGTTCCATGTCCAGCCTTGGTGGCATAGGATCCAAACAATATTTGAACCAAAGACCGTGGTGGTATGGGATTTATGAAAACCATATAGGCAAGAGAAGGGTCATCTTGGTATAGAATTTGACGAGTCGTAGACCTTGCGAGTCGTGATGACGTAAGGACTTGGGGACCGTGTAGACACGAAGGGTCGTGATGGTATGGAGATTTGAGAACCGTATAGACACGAGGGTCATGATGGTATACATGTTTGAAAACCATATAGACTTGAAGAGCCATAATGGTATGGAGTTATTGGAAGCCGTGTGGACACGAGAGTCATAATGGCGTGTGATTTTTTGAAACCATACGGACCGTAGGGGTCACGATGGTATGAAAGGTTGTAGGCTATATAGACGCCAAAATGACCGTAATAGTACGGGAGACTTGTTAGCGAAACCATATGGACCGAGAGGGTCATAATAATATGAAAGGTTGAAGGCTATGTAGGCCGAAGGGTTATGATAGCTTGAGGATTTATTAGCAAACCATATAGACCGAGAGGGTCATAATGGTATGATTTTCTTGAAAACCATGTGAACTGGTCATAATGGTATGAAACTGCTTGAAGCCATGTAGACATGCAAGTCATGATGGCATGAAACTTGACATGTTTAGATAAGAGGTGAGTCTCCTCTTTTTTTTGAACTTTGAATTTCCAGAGTTTCTCACTCTCTTTTTTTTTCTTTCTTCTTTTTTTTTCTCTTTTTTTTTTTAAACTAACTTGACTGCCTTTTGAAAGGTTTTCACTACTAGTCCCCCTTTTCTTTTGTTTATGCCATACTTTTGCGGGGTTTTAAATACGACGGGTGATCATTTTGCACTGAGGTGCCCTCATTCGGGTCATCGCCTCGGTGGATTTTTTTTCTTTCTTTTTGTTTGACATATTTTGCCCTTGGTCAATTAATGGTGTAGTAACCAAGTCTGTCAAGATATTTCATTTTTTCTTTCTTTCTTTCTCTTTTTTTTTTTTTTTCACAAGGGAATTCAGGCTTCCCTCAAGCCATATGAACTTTGGTCATGCTCCACCTACTCATCATCCCACCATCAATGTAGATGCCTGATGTGTCGATGGAGAAATACACGGAGAGGTGACACAGGAGTGGCATCTTAGGCTCTTGACCTCCTCGTGCACTTTCTCTGATTGTTGAAATTTGAGGCTTGACAAGCACTAACCAGCATGTTACCTTGTGTCCTCAGTATATTTTGTCTTCTCTGGGGTGATACTAGTGATGGCCAACTGACCTTGTACTAACCTTCAGACTCCCTTTTCTCGCTCAACAAATGGTTGCCCGAGATTGCATGTCCAGCTCAGTTTAGAGATTTCTTCTCTTCTGAGAGTTGTATAGTGTCAATTTGAGAATGCATTTCTCTCATTGCTTGAGTTGGGAGTATCTCTTCCATTCATCCCCCTTCTTTCTTTCTTTTTTGAGATTCCTATGGAGTCCACACAGGGAAACTGTGTAGGGCTGGTCATAGGAATATTGGGGGCCTTGGGGATGGCTTGTGTGTGGGCCTAGGCATGTCAAAGCCATTAGAGTGAGTTAGGATTTATGCATGTCAAAAGCCATGGAGGTTTTTTTTTGTGTACATGGGCATGTCGGAGGCCATGGAGACTATTTCTTTTGCGGTATGTGAGGGCATATAGGAGATTGCTTTGGGGACATTTGAGGGTAGGTTGATGGCCTACTTTGGGATTGAATTGAAGGGTTGTGGAGGGTTGTCCCATGGACTTTTCATTCCCCTGACGATTTTGAGGCGGTGTCGGATTTCTTCCTTGCCCAAAGTTTTAGGCTTTGTAGTGGACTAATGGCTGGCCACAGCATGTTGATATGCTTGTCGAAAAGGCATATTGGGTAGGTTGTTGACCAGGCGATTTGAAATGTTGAGCGAGGGTTGGTCCCCAGGCTGAATTGTAGCCTCGGGGGCCGTTGTCGGCTGATATGCTACCTTGAAGGGTGGAGGGTTGCTCCCTCGTCCGATAACGGGGCCGACTTGATTAGTCTCCTGTTGAGACAATGATTTCTTTTTTGTCTCCCTTTGTAGTTAGCGCAGATTGGCAATTTTCTGGGGCTTCACTGGTAGAGGTTGGTCCTCTTGCCCCCCTGTTACCCCTTTTTTTTTTTTTTGATGCATAATGGGTCGAGAATTGCTTTCTATCCCGAGCATAACCTTATCAGGTGATGCCATATAGACATCATTCAACGAGGGTATAAGATTTGTTCTGAGCCCAAGTGCTACCATGATAGTTGCATCCATTCACCAGATAGAGGATTGATTCCTCACCTGCATGTCAGAATTAGATGATCGGACCATTGGTTGGTCATCTTGGTTGAGAGAAAGGGCAAAAGGCTGATCTCTCTGTAACATCTTAGGTCGTTGATCGACCGGTTCCTTCTAATCGAAGAATGTAGGGTTGATCCCTTGCTTCACTGAAAGCCATGTTTTCGACCATTGATTGGCCGGATTTATTGAAGTATGGGGGATTGTTTCCTTACTTCGTGGCCAGAGGACCGGTCACTTTTTGGTTGAATGCATTTCTTTCGTACGCAAAGGATTTCTTCCTTGCTTCTTACCAGTATGATGGACGTCCGGTTGATCCTCAGCCTGAGTTGTACTGGGGTGGCTTGGAGGCTTGCCCCCAGCTAGATGGGTGACGTTGTGGGTTGACCAGCGAACCGACCAACACTTGATGTATACCGGGTGATGGATTGATTCCGATCCCGAGCATTAAAGAGCACCACATGCAGGTCATTTCTTTGTGGTCATTGGATTTATTCCAGGACCAAGGAGTACTTTGAAGTTGCACCGATAACTGGGCAGCATTCTTGCAATCTGGCGAGCATAGGATTGATTCCTAGCTCGTTGAGTTGTCTTGGTGGACAGAGCCGTTTGATCAGTTGTCCAGCCTGAACTGACGAGTCGTGGGTTAATCCCTCACTTGGAAGATAATGTCCCGGGATAAAACCGTTGATCGGTTACCCCTAGTTGAAGTTACGGGCCAAGGGCTGGTCCCTTACTCGAGAAATGGCATGGCTAGCCGTTGATCGGCTGGATTTGTTGATTTTCAGACAAGAGGACTGATCCCTCTCTCCATTAGCAGTTGGGACCGCTGTTGGTCAGAAGTGAATTGACGGGTGAAAGATTTCTTCTTTCCCCAAATCGGTATAACAATGCTAGCAAAAGGTTTGGGCATTTTTTATTCTTTTCATCCAATCGGGCCAGAGTGGCAAAACGATTGGTTAAATGTTGGTTGGTGAGCTTCAACTTCATCTGCCTTAGAAGCCATATCCGGGCAAATTTTGATTTGGTCATCGGATTTGTTCCCGAGACAGGATATTTTGGAGTTGCACCGATAACCGGGCAGCATTTTTTCAATTGGTGAGCCTAGGATTGATTCCTAGCCCATCGAAACGATGTTGGGGGATAGGACCGTTGATCGGTCATCCCTTATTGAGCGTGACAGTCGAGGGTTGGCCCCTCGGCGAAGATAGCATATGGGGATGAAACCGTTGATCGGTTACCCCTGTTTGAATTATGGGCCGAGGGTTGCTCCCTCGCCCGAGCCATAGCTTGGTGGGCTGTTACTTGGCCGGAATTATTGATCTTTAGGGAAAGAGCCTGCTCCCTTTCTCCAGTAGCAATTGAGGCCACTGACGGGCCATGCATAACTTGATGGGCGAAAGATTTCTTCTTTCCCCGAATGGGCCTTGCAGCAGTGTTGGTGGAAGGTTGGGGAGTAGCCTTGTCCTTTTTCTCCAACCGGGCCAGAGTGGCATTACGGTTAGTAATAAGAAATGTTGGAACTTGTACTGGCTTTCCCTTTGAGGTGGAGGATTGCTTCCTCCCTCGTCATTTTGATAACATATGGGGTTTATCCTTGGCTTATGCTGTTGTGGTGCAGTTGGGCAATTGCCCCCAGCCAAATATAAAATTCTGATTTTTTTTTTTTTTTTTTTGGGTTTGGTGAGCCTTCCATCAAGTCGGCCGCAGCATGGGCACCTGATTTCTGCTTTGCCCAAAAATTTTTCTTGGACTCAACTGAGAATTAGTTGACCCTGACATGAGTAGACAAAGGATTGATTCCTTGTCTGAGGGAATGCATAAATTAACCAAGCCGTTGGTGGGCTTGACTTGTTGGAGTGTCAAGCTGAAGATTAACCCTTCGCCTGACCAATATCATCATGGACCGTTGATCGGCCCGCCATCCTTGGACCGGGGAGCAGAGGGCTGCCCCCTCGCCTTGGTGGTAGTGGTTCACATTGACTTGTTGTCGACTTAATATAGCATGTATAAATGAGCATCTTGCCCCCCGAGTAGAGTGCGATGATGCCCTGCATGTGCAAGCTTTAATGTGAGCTTTGGATTTATTCCTGGCGAGGATACCTTGGAGTTGTGCCTTAAGTGAATAGTTTGGGCCGTATGAGACAAGTGTGAGATTAGTTCCCGACTTGAAGAGGGGTATGAGAAGCACAGGCTATTTGGCAGTCAAGCTTGGTTGGATTGTGGGTTGAGGGCTGGTCCCTCGCCAAAACATGGTGGGCCATTGCCTGACGAGTTGTCAATTTTCAGATTAGAGGGTTGATCCCTCGCATAACTTTGATGTTGTTTGTCGGTGAGCACCCTGCATAGCATCTCGGGATTAAGCCCGTGATTGATAGCCCCGGCATTTCGAGAGCGGGAGATTGACTCCTCTGTAGTTAGCGGCCATAAAGACTTTATGTCATGGAGTGAGGATTGATTCCTCGTGGAGATGGCATTCGTATGGCATATGCCGTTGTCGGACTCCCCGTTGCATGTTGTGGACGAAGGCCACTAATGGCGACATCGTGAATTGAGGGTTGTTCCTTCTCATAAACGGTTTGACATGAACACGGTTGATTGGTTTATCGTGGTACTCTCGTAGATTTGTGTGTTAATCCCTCTTGAAACGTCTTTGGTATATGCCGTTGACCGGGCAACCGTACTTTGATGATTTTTGTTTTCTGGGGCATAAGATTTGTTCTTTACCCAATCGACATTTGGGGCTTAGCGAAGCCCGCATTACTTTCCGGAGTCAAGGGTTAATCCCTTACCAGAGTTGAAATCTCTCGTGATTCGAGTCCTCAATTTAACCAATCATGGTGAGACGGTGAATTGAGAGACGGCACCTCGATGAAATGCGGGCCACCAATCAGTCTCAACATGTTCCACTCGGGTGATGGATTTGTTCCTTACCCAAGTAGTATTTGTTTGGAGCCAAACTATCTCTGGTTGGCCAAAGTGTGTTTTTATTTTGGAAACATAGGATTGATTCCTTGTCCTTTGAATATGTTGAGCCTCTGGTAGGTCTGCCAGTTGGCCAGCAATGGTAATCTCACGAATTAAGAATATGGCCATTGCTTGACCAGATATGACTTTTTGGGTGAAGGATTCGTTCCTTGCCCCCATTCGGTTGATAGAGTTCTTTTGGACTTAGGAATTTGTTTCCTGCTGAATGACATTGTTGCCAGCTTGAGTCCGGAAGCTTTCTTTGTTGGTTGGCTAGCAGCCCCCTTTTTTTTGTTTGTGGTCAACCTTCTCTTGTTGTAGTTGCCCTGGTGCCATGCACTTGTTGGAGATGGAGGAATTGGACTTTGCCTTGTCATTGTCCTCCCATTACCTTGGTCGGTTATTAAAGACCGACCCTGGTATATAGTTGATGGGTCTTGAGACGGCATGTTTGGCGCCTCTTTGACTTCTTTGAGGGTTGGTGGTGACAAAATCCATAACCACTTGCCCCCGGAGTTGTTTGTTGGGGAGCTTCCGTGGTAAGCTCTTTGAAAATAGGGTCAAGTTGTTTGACCCTTGAAATATTCTCGGTGTTGGATGAACTCCGAGAGTGGCTTCTTGAGATGTTTGCAACATCGGGATGAAGTCTTCATGGTGGGATCGTTGGACCCCACCGGGTCTCATCCTTTGACATTTTCCGCCTCCTCCTCGCACAAAAAGGAAAGAAGCATGTGTTAGATATATATGAAATTTGGGATGTATGTCTTCTTGAATTGCTATGACGGAGAGATGAAGGGAAGGAGAGGTCCCACCGGGCGTGCCAATTGTTGGAACCTCAAAATTTAAGAATTTGTTTCTCTTTGTTTTGGAAATTCATTCTCCATTTGAATTTGAATTAGGTTTGACCTTAGCATTGACTTTGTAAGAAAATAGGTGGTATTTCATAAAAGTACTAGCTAGGATCAAATTTATGTGTTGAGGTTGTTAGGTTCTTTGAAAATTAGTTTTGACCTCTCCCCGTCGGATGGTGCGAAGATCCGACGTTAATTACATCGAGATTACTCGAATACCCTTGATTATCGTCATAGCAATCCATTGAAGTAGAAGACATGCATCCACAAAATAAACATTCACACGTAGGAGAAAACAACTCCATGGATTTGATGGAATGCAAGCACTTAATTTGGTTTTGAATTTGATTTGAATTGATTTGAATTTTGATTTGTTGGTTTGAATTTTTGATTGGTTTGGTTAATTTGAATCTGTTTGAATTTAGTCTGAGTTGAATTTAATTGGTTGAATTGCTTTTAGTTTGGATTTTGTTTGAAATGGATTTTTGTTGGGATTGAATTTAAATTTCAGTTTGATTTAAGTTGAATTTGATTTTTTTGATTAATTTTGACTTGTTTTCATTAAGTTTGACTTAAATTTAATTTGGAAAGTTTGATTTGTATTTGAATTGATTTTGATTTAGTTTGACTTTGAGTTTGATTTGGAAAATTTGGTTTGTATTTGAGTTGATTTGATTTAGTTTAAAAAAAAAAACTGTTTTAATTTGATGCAGATTCTGGTTTAGTCTTGATTAAGTTATGTTTTGAATTGGATGGATAGCCGGATTTGAGTTGATTTTAGAAGTTTTGGTTTTCACTTACAGATTTGATTTTTTTTGGAGTTGAGGGGAAATTAACGAATTGTATTTGGAACAGATTGGGGACTGTACAGATTCCGGGGAATTTACAGTTTCTGGATTCCGGATTTGGAGTTAGGATTCTGCACCTTTTTTTTAAGACTTACAGATTTTAAACTTTGGAGTTCAGATTTTTTTTGAATCTTTGAAATGCAGATTTCAGATTCTACACATTTCAGATTTTACGCATGTTTCAGATTCTAAACCTCCGCAGACTTCAATTTCAGTTTGTATGTTTCAGACTTCAGAATTTCAGATTTTTTATCTCCGGATGTGATGTTCAGATTTTAAGCCTTCAATTCTCAGATCCATGGAACCTTAAAGTCTCTTTTTTTTTTAGTCTCCCCATCCATGGGTGTGTACCCTGATTTGCACAGAAACCCAGTTTGATGATTTTTTTTTATATATATGTTCTACTTTGGTTTCGGCTTAGTAGAAAATCTCATTTTCTCATCTTCCAGAAAGACTGAAATCTGAATGTTGTAACATTTTTTTTTTTACAATGTCATCTTTAGACATTTGCATTCCTTCAATTTCATGGGCTATTCTATAAGCTCCAATAACAATAATAATATGCAAAATTCGAAACTTCCATTTATTGGCAAATTCGAATGCACATTACATGTGGGGGACATAAAATGTCGTGTTTCCCATTGATAAATTTCCCTTAGTCCTTGATGGACATAGGATGATCTTTCCTTGGCATATTTCTCTCATTTTTAATTTAAAGGGAAATTTTGGCATGACCTCCCCTTAAATTGATGAGATATACCTCCCTTAGTAGGTGGAGTTTGATACTCCCTACTTTGGAGGAAGGATCGGTAGAAGATGGGAGCTTGCCCATTTCCCCGTCCAGGATCAAACACGCCGGGGACATGCCCGGGTGCCCGTGCTTTGAGGTAGCCTATATGGAATAGACTAGCTCTTAATTGAACTTCTTTTCTCATATTTAGATTAAGTTTTTTTTGAAGGCCTGGATGGCCGGTTCTGTCCTCATTGGGCCGAGGTGAACATTCTGAAGCTTTGAAGGCCCTGGCGGCCAGACTGCTCTTATTGGGCCTTAGAGGCCTGTTTGGGCTTCACCTGGGCCCTGTCGGCCAGTCCTCTTGGCCCTGGTGGCCCCTCTGGTCCCGGCCTGAAATTGGGCTTGGTGACTTTGCTGAAATAAGGCCCTGGCGGCCTGTTTGATATCAGCCAGGACTGGACTCTGACATAACTTAAAGAAGTCCACAACATTTAACCCTCATTTGATCCAGAAGATGGAACCGGAATTGGGAAATTGAGGGGCTGTTTGGAGGTGAGTTTGGGGCTGGTTTAAGGAGGAAAATCAGGCTCTAGTTAGTGCCTGCTCAAGGTTTGTTTTAAGGACTTCTGAACATGACATTTCGGTGTGATTTCCTTGGGGCGCCTAAAGGCCTGTCTAGGCACCCTAACCGGGTGATGTTTCAGAGTAATTTAGAACTGGATTAGGGGGCCTGATCAAGGTACTAAGTGGGATGATTTGCGGAATGTACCCTGTCCAAACAGAATTTCAATGTGGGGGTTTTAGGCTCCGAGAGGACTGGTATATGGACAGACTTATGAAATCTGGATGGGGTGTTTAGGAAGGTCGAACAGCATGATGGGAGGGCTTATCCTGAGGGGTTTTGAAGAAAAGGCTTAAAGAGAGGGCTTGGAGAGGGAAAGGGGATGTAACCGGACCCTTGATCCTTACCTCTTTTTTTTTTCTTCACCTTTCTTCACCTCCCAGCAGCAGTGCGCAGCAGCTCCTTGAAGCTCTCCCTCTCTTCTTTTCCTTCACCAGATTGCTCTCCTTCTTCACGTAGGAATGCTCCAGCCAACCGACCTTTAGCCCTGGCCAGTCTCTCTTAAAGAGAGGGAGAGGAAAAATCCAGCGTCACCTCCCCATCATGGAGGGAGTGGGGGTCATGGGAGTGATGGGCGTAGTGGGGGGAAGGTTCAGTTTCCTAACCCCCACGTTCCTCTTTTTTTTCTTTTTAAACTCTGAAAATTCTGGGAAAAGATGCTGTACGTAGCCTTCTCTCATGCAAATATTTGATACCAATAAGACCCACTAACACAAGATCCAATAACTTAAGTTATGTTAAATCTGGACCCTTGATCTAAACTTGATCATGAGATGGCATCCTGGCCCTTCACTTACTCCCCATGATCCAATACCAATAAGAAACCACTAAGATGGGATCCAATAACTTAAGTTAGATCAAATCTGAGCCATTGATCCAAATCAACCTTCCTCTATTTCAATCCCAGCCCTCCTTTATCTAATTATTGCTGAGAAAATAATAGGAGGACATTTTAAACCCTAAAACAGGTTCGATCTTCCCTAATTGACCCATCTGTTTTCAAAAACAGCAGCCGGCCTTTCTCTTTTCAGCTCCGGGTCCAGCTGGGTGTGCGCCAGCAGGTCTGCCTCTTTATCCTCTCTTCTTCTCTCTTCTGTTCTCCTGCCATCGGACCCTGCCCAAGGGATTGCTGCTGCCACTGGACCTGCCTGGCTGAGGTTGCAGGTGCCATCGGACCTGTCTGACCAGGGGGTTGCAGATGCCATCGGACCTGTCTGACCAGGGGGTTGCAGGGGCCATCGGACCTGTCTGACCAGGGGGTTGCAGGTGCCATCGGACCAGCTAAAGCCATCATTGCTGCCACCATTGCAAGGCTCAAGTATATAGCCCACTTGGGTTAATATTAACATTTAACAGGCTTGTACCTATCCTTCATTCCCCCTTTCCTTTGCTCTCTTTTTTTTCATTTAATCTTAATGGTATTTGGCTACAGAAGGTGCGGTTTCTCCCTTTTTTTGTGTGCCTTCTCTCTTATTTGAACAAGGACGACTAATTTGGTGCCAACAGACACATTCCTTTCGTATCAAATTCTATCAGAATGATTATATGTGCCAACTGATTTTTTCTACTAGTGACTTTTAAGTCCCAAAACTGAATCTTTGTTGAGATTTCACACTGTAAACGTCAGTATTTTTACATGTATACCTGCTTGCCTATAAACACAGCTCATGGTCCCCTCTCCACCCCTGTGCCCTCTCATGCCCCCAACTTTTGGCCCTGTCCCCACCCTGGATACAGCCACCACCTCATACTGTAGTCGAAATGTGGCATTATAGAGAGAGTGGTAGGTAGAGTGTACACTCTAAATATTTAAGAAATCAGATTTTGGTAACTATGGACTTTTCAGTTTAAATAAGAAATTGCTAAAGGCTGTTTCAGAGGGTTATTATTGTATTTTATAGAGTAATGACTTCATATTGCTAAATTATTGTATTTTATCTCTTGTTTCAGGATTGATCATCTCTTGGGAAAAGACTTGATTGAAAATCTTTCTGTTTTAAGGTTCTCTAACCTTGTTTTTGAGCCATTATGGAGTCGAACCTATATTCGTAACGTGCAGGTGTGTATGATTTGCCTAGATATTTGCAGCATTTGAAAAACCATGTCCTAGCTACCTTTTACTAACTTGTGTTTTATTGTGTGCTTGTTGCAGGTTATTTTATCTGAAGATTGCGGTATAGAAACACGAAAAAGGTAGTGATAGGGCTTGCATATAAATACTATTTTATCAGGGAATATAAGAGAGTATTACTGGTTATTAGCATTTCAAAGATGTTCTACCAAAGTGGGTTTGAGTAGTTTCCAACCCATGGCCCAAATCAGTATTCATGGAGCAGGTTACTCAGCATGAAATATGGCCATGTTTGGCCATTACCACTTCCAAGTGACCTCTCGAACTTTTAATTCCCTGGTTCACACCAGATATTTTGGAGTCGGGCACACTTCATATTTTATTTTCTTGCTTACATTATACTGTAAAACTTGGAAAACCAATTCTTATCCTTAATTGAGTTGTCACTTGATTCTGAATAGACCAGTACAATGCTTCATCAATCCTGCTACTTTTTATGATTTCATCTTAGCATTAGAGGTATTTTAGAAATAGTATATGGGCTTATGGCTGCTATTTCGTTTTTTTTTCTAGGTTATGCTAAGAAATGTGCTGAACAATGACTCTTGGTACTTCTGTTCTAGCAGATATTTTGATGGCTATGGGATAATCAGGGATGTGGTTCAAAGCCATATCCTTCAAACAATTGCTTTATTTGCTATGGAACCACCTGTTAGTCTTGACGGGGAAGATATTCGAAATGAAAAGGTGAACATTAATTTAATTTTTGTGAGGTTGTTGCAGAAGGTGGCAGCCTAAAAAGTTTGTAAATTTTATACAGGTCAAGGTTCTGAGATCAATTAGGAAGTTGGAGCTTGATGATGTCGTGCTTGGGCAGCATAAGGCTGTCTCCTTTATGAAGCATGATGAATATTTGAACTCTCTGACACCAACATTCTTTGCCGCTGCCCTTTACATAGACAATGCACGTTGGGATGGGGTTCCTTTTCTAATCAAGGCTGGAATGGGCCTTATCAAGCATAGGTACCTCGCAGATCTTATATGATTGTTTGGGCATCTCTGAATCCTCGGGTCAATTTGGAGCTAAAAGCATATATGTTCATGGATTGCAGAATCGGCCGATCCGGATCGGGATCGGCCGATTCTTGGATCGGATCGGTACCCACCGATCCGATTCCAGCCCGAACTCCCGATCCCGATCCCGATCCCGCGATCCTTGTATATGTTGGCAAGCAGGTCTCTTTTGGCATTTTAATAGGAAGGAAGATATAGTCATAGATGTTATATATCCGATACAGTTACATTTTGGTACATAAATGGGACCAGAATTGGTCCGCGTGATATGTTTCTTTTTATTGCCCCTAATTCATGCAGGGTTGAGATTCGCATCCAGTTCAACCATGTTCCAGGAAATCTCTACCGTGAGCGCATCGGGCACAACATTGATCTCACCACCAATGAATTAATTCTGCGTGATGCTCCAGATGAAGCCATTTTTCTGAAAATTAACAACAAGGTTCCTGGATTAGGCCTACAACTGGATGCTTCAGAACTGAATTTGCTTTACAGGGACAAGTAAGCAAAAGCGGGATAAAGTTCAATTCAATGTTTAAACATTTTAAATGGTTTGCTATTTTTAATTCCGGCGTCGGTAAGTCTTTTCTATATTTTGTGCTGATTAGGTACAATGTGGAGGTACCGGACTCATACGAGCATCTGCTCTTGGATGTCATTGATGGAGACAACCATCTTTTTATCCGCAGTGACGAACTGGAAACTGCATGGAACATACTCTCGCCCGTTCTTCATGAGATTGATGGAAATAAGATTGCACCGGAGCTTTATGAATTTGGAGGCAGAGGGCCGGTTGGTGCCTACTATCTTGGCGCAAAACATGGTGTTCGTTGGGCTGATGATTAGGATGGTAACCTTATGCTGTATGTGTTTGTTAACCTCTTCTATCAGACAACAATGTGGAAGGAATGTGCTCCACCTACATTTTGTTTCTCCACATTGTTAGCAAGAGGTCTAGATGAGCTACTGTCTTGTAAATCTTCACCGACCCTGAAAATGTAAATGTATCATATGCCGTTGATTTATTCTTCTTTTAAGCAAGTCTATGAGAGGTCAATGGAGATTGAGTTTGCCCTGAGGTAATTCAACCCGATAATTTTTCAGGCTTATCTCATCACCTTGTTTGTTAACCACAATTACTCCAACATCCTTGATAGAGATCGGTCTCTATTTCTCAAAAGGCCCACAGTGGTTGAAACATAAATGATCGAGCATTCAAGAAATTATCTTCAGGAATTTTTTAGATATTGATCTTTGTAATTATTTGCATTTACGAATATGTCCTTGTAACCCTTAAATTTTTTTAAAAATTCTTAAAATATTTGCCTCTTGTAAAATAAGTCACCGTCGCCTGAAACAGTGTTAAAATACTATTAGTTTTGTGTATTTTAAAAAATATTGATTAGAATCTCCCTCTCTGATACTTTCTTTTACACCCTCTTTGTATCTCTAGAAAATAAAAGATATTTTTGTTAAGAAACTAAAAAAAATGCTTAACTTATGATATTTTGAGGTGCAGTATTTATTTTTCGAAAAAAATGAGAGCTTAAAAGCTTTAAAGTTTTACTCAGTTTTTTGAAAAAAAAAAATATTTAAGCTAAAAGTTGATGTGTAAAAATTCTTTACTTCTCTGCGCGGGGAAAGGAGTAGGTATTTTTGTTGTTCCAGTACAGGATCGCTCTCATAGCAAAGCCTTCGCATCCGCGCCCCCTCCCGGCCTCGTTCCCTACTTTCTTGATTCCCACGGCATCTGAAGTGAGTATTCTCTTGATCCCAGCAAATCAGGTAGCTCTACCCGTAACTAATCTGCTTCCTTTTGCCGCCAGCCTCTATAGGGTTTTATTTGACCGTCAAGAATCTTGAGCATTGAGCTAGGCGGGAAATTCATCATTTTTGGGGTTTTATTGTGCTCCCAGGACCTGTTTTCTCTTGTTCATCGGAGCAACTCCTTGCCTTTGACCTTCTCTTTGTGCATCCTCGCCTTTTTCTGTTTCTTCTCTACATATCTTCGTGTTCTTGCAGCGCAGGACTCGTCTATGATCGGAAGGCTCATCACATAATGTCAGCTGTGTCGGAAAGGAATTGCCTTGGCGAGGCTTCTACGCATGTTGTTGAAGGAGATCGGATGACACAAGGTGTGGGCGCCGGCGCTCGCCGTTCTCTTCACCCGAATCGAGCTGTTGAGTCCCGCTGCTTCTGGCAGGCAGGGAACTACGATGCTTCTTCGGCCCGTAACCTGCCATCGAGAGAATTAGAGCCGTCCCTCTTTGAACGTGCCCGTGTACATCCCAAGTTCTTGCATTCCAATGCCACATCTCACAAATGGGCGTTCGGGGCGATTGCGGAACTTCTGGATAATGCCGTTGACGAGATTTGCAACGGAGCGACATTTGTGAAAGTCGATAGGGTTTGGAGCCCACGGGACAATACTCCTGCTTTGCTTTTTCATGATGATGGGGGAGGGATGGATCCCACGGGCTTGCGCCGCTGCATGAGTTTAGGGTTCTCTGCCAAGAAGGGAGGCACGACGATCGGCCAATACGGCAATGGTTTCAAGACAAGCACCATGCGCCTTGGTGCCGACGTGATCGTTTTTACTCGTTCGGAAAATGGAGGTCGTTCGACACAGAGTGTTGGGCTGCTGTCGTACACGTTCTTGATGAGAACCATGAAGGATGATGTTATTGTACCTATGATTGACTTTGAAGCGGTCGGGGGCCAAATGTTGCCGCTGATTGAATCATCGCAGGCTGATTGGGATGATAATTTGAAAACGATCTTGAAGTGGTCGCCTTTTTCTTCTTTGGGGGACCTCGTGATGCAGTTCGAAGATATCGGAACCCATGGAACCAAGGTTATCATCTACAATCTATGGTATGATGATGATGGCCTGTTGGAATTGGATTTTGAAGATGAGGACGATGACATAAAACTGAGGGAGAGTTCCAAGAGTGTCAATACAAAGCCTAAGGATGAGGTAATCTGATCTCATATCTCTTGCAGCTATCGCCATTCACTGCGGGCATATGTATCCATTCTTTACCTCAGGGAGTTCACAACATTCTCCATCATTCTAAGGGGGAAACCTGTTCAACATCTAAACATCGCCGGTGAGATGAAGTTCTCTAAGCGGGTCACCTACAGACCTCATGTTGAAACAGAAGATGTGTCTGTCGGAATAACAATAGGATTCGCAAAGGAGGCTCCCTTACTTGGTATATATGGCATCAATGTCTATCATAAAAATCGTCTCGTCATGCCTTTTTGGAAAGTTTTCCAGGATTCTTCAAACCGAGGAAGGTGTGTGATTGGACTTCTTGAGGCTAATTTCATAGAACCTGCTCATGACAAGCAGGATTTTGAAAGAACACCATTGTTCATTCGGCTGGAGACCAAGCTTAAACTTTTGATAGTAGAATACTGGAGGGATAACTGTCACTTGATAGGGTATATGTCTCAAAATCCAGAATTGCGTAATATGCAACGGAATCCTGCACGAAGTTCTCATGAAAAAGTATTGGGTACGTCAAGGGAGATGAGTTCCACTAGGTTTGCAGCGCCTCATTTAGCAGATGCTAAGCCTGTTGTCAATTTCATGAATAATAATCAGGGTGGAGCAACTCCTCAGCCTACCAATGGACTTGCCACCGGCAGGGATTCAAGGACTATTGGGACCAGTCAAGAATTTGCATCATCCTCACCGGAAGGGAGTTCTTTTGGTCATGCTGAGGTTTCTGACATCCCGGATCCAGCTTTGATCGATAAGTTGAGAGAAGAGAACATTCAGCTCTTCATGAGAAGGAATGCGCTCAAAGACAGGGATACTGGGTTAAGACAGATGATAGACATGCTGGAAAATGAGCTCAAAGATGCCAAGAAGAGATGCTCCAAACTTGAATCAGATCTGGAAATTCGTAAAAAACAGTTTTTGCAGTAGCTGTCATACTTTTCTTTATTTCTTTATACTATTTACCCACTGAGTTGAATGCTTTGTTCTTACTCAGATCAATGACGTTCATAAGATACAGCAGTTCATCCTTTCTTGTTTAGTATATTTTCTGTCAGGAGTGTGATTTTCCCTTTGCCGATTGTGCAAGGGGCTTGATTGATGACCATCGTAGTTCTAAGAATTCAGTGTTTCTGTTGTGTTTTATGTTTTTGTACCTGCAATTAGATGGAGTTCTGCACAGGCACAAGGACCTGTTGATTCTCTTCCACTTCTACTCATAACATGGAAAGCAAGCTTCTCTCGTATGGTCCTTAGAACTCCTGGCCTTCAGAAAAGCTCCTGCAATATGTCTTTTATTTTATTTTTTAAATACCAATATATTAAGCATATAAGATAGAGCACCATAAGCGGGCAAGTCAATACATAACTGTTCCAAGATGTGAGACAACAAAAACTAAAGTGAAGAGGATAAAAAGATGCCCTAGGAGGACTTCAATGCCCATTTAACCAAAAGATGGGTGGCTCGGTTTGCATCGACCCTCTGTGATAGCTTTTGCTTCCAATATCTGTGGGTCATTGTGAATCGAGCTACAAGCAAACCAGGCGAACATCTGCCCCTTTGAATCTCTAGCTAGGATCCCTATAGCCCCAAAGGAGCCGTTGGACGCACAGTCCACATTTACTTTGATGTGTCTGCGGCGGAGGTTGCCAAGACAGGTTGCGCAGAGGAGTTGCTGGATCAGCTTGAGATAAATAGAGCTGGGCTTCCCTCTTGGCTGTCCTGAAAATCCAAGTAGGCTTCCTGAGCAGATTCCTTATTGGACATAGCATGTAGGGCTTTCCAAATCTGCCACATAATAGATGCCGAGGACCCCATGAAGATGAGATTTTGGTCCGATTTGAGTGTCCATTCCAGCCACAAGAGGGTAAGAGTATAAAATCCCTTAGCCTGCCACCCCTCGTTGAAACTCAGTGGTGAGGCAAACTTACTACGGGAACAACAAAAAATGATATGTTCTAGATTCTTGGTTCATCATTACAGACATTGTGCATGTTATCAATATTAAGGCATCTCATGTTGATAGCAGCATTAGTCGGTAGAATGTTAGCTATATAATCAACTTCTGAGGGCATATCTAGGCAATTTCCGGATGCCACAATAGGCGCCAGATATCTAAATCCAATGATCCAGGGGGGCATGGCATTGTCATTGAAGAACCTATAGATAAATTTCATGGTTAACACACCCTTCTGAGTGCAGGGCTAGACGACGGGATCATGGTGAGCATTCAGGTGGAGTGGAGTCTTCGGTATTCTAATAACAGAGACTGGTTCAAAATAATGCTCCAAGATTTCCCATCTCAGTGACCATTGACCAACAGATCTTTGACAAGGGTCGGATGAAAATTGGTACTGATATTCATAATGGAGGGACCTCTTTTGTGGAACATCCCGTAATAGCTCCAGATGTTAACATCAAGACCATCTTTGATCTTCCAGATGCAACCTTACAAAACTTTGTTCTGCTCTCAAGATGTTCTTCCAGACGTCTGAATGTTTACCTTTGCGTTCAGCATCCCAAAAGCAAGTCTTCCTCAAATATTTAAACTGTAAGAACCTGATCCACAATTTGTGTTTGTCGTGAATAAAAGATCAAGCCAACTTCAATAAGAGTGCCAAATTCGTTGTAGAATAATATTTGATTCCAGTCCACCTCCGAATTTAGGTTGTTTGATGAAACTCCAATTATAGAAATGGATTTTTTCCCTCCAATCTTGAGAGTACGTCCAGCAGAATGAATTTTGAATGCCTTCCAGGTTTCCAACTTGTTGACCACACCGGCTGGGAGTCTCTTCGTAGACATAGTATGGATGGGTAGTTGACTCAATGTAAACTTTACGAGAGTTGTCTTACCACCAGTGGACAATAAACTTGTTTTCCATCCCGCCAACTTTCTTTGACAATTTTCAATCATCTAGTGATTAATCCTGATATCTGAAATGCCCAGTAGAATACCCAAGTATTTTTTGAAGGGAGAGACTTGGGTGAAGTTCATGAGATTGCCAACATGGTTCTGAACAGAGGTGGGCACATTCTTACTCAAGTGATGCTAGATTTGGAGCAGTTAATTTATTGGCATAACATGACATGATAAGAATTCAGACGGTCTTTTACGCCTCTAATCTCTTCCTCTTTGGCCTCACCACAGATAATGGTGTCATCTGCGTACATAAGTTACCCTAGACCCCCCCCCCCCCACCCGCACGCTCATAGGGAAACCAGAAAAATTACCCCGATTTACTACTGTTTTGATAATGGCAAATATGGCATCTGGCACAAAGAATGTATAAATAAGGGGATAAAGGACACCCCTGCCAAATCCCTCTTCTCGGCTTGATGAATACTGGATCACTCCCCATTGTGATTAAGGGAAAAGGTGACTGGGTAGGCATATCAAAGTTCTTCAAAACTGATGTCACGTGGTTCCACATAATCGATCTATCATAGTGCTTGGTAGATGCATAAGTTGTAATTAAGAAGAAACTGGTCCCTTGACCGAGATCTTACCCTCATCACCGCCAATAGCTGGAATATTGTGGAAATTATTAATATCCCTGATTCTGAAAATGTCATTGCTAACAGTAGCACTACATTTCGTCTATGCAAGAAAGAAAATATCCGGCTGCCCGTTCCCACCTCGCCAGTTCCAGATAATAATCTTGTTTGATAACCCGGCAATTTGTTGAGACCAACTGCGTCTATCAAGATGAGTCATCAGAAAATAGAGCTGGGTTGTTCGAGGTACTTGCCATATCATCTTCTCCCATTTCTTTTCATCTTGAATGAGAATTCTTCTTTTGGATTTTCTGTCTTTTCTTTCCGACTAGACCTTTTCCAGATATATTTACTGGGGGCTGGGTCAGAGATAGTAAAGATAAAATGATGATGGGGGCCGATGCATAGTATCAAAGAAGAGGTGCAGCCTAGTCATGGCCCAAGGGAGTGTCCGTACTGTAACAAGTTAAGTTGGTGTTCGGTTGCACCATAATTTTTTATACATTTCATGATAAAATTTTATATTAAAATAAAATTTAAAATAACTAAAGATGTTAAATTACCGTGTTTGACGATATATGAGAACAAAAAGAGTGGAGATCGTATATGGCAAGATTAGGGGATCGTAATTTTTGTTCAAGAGAGAACCTTCTACATAAATATATTTTTATAATAATTACCAAATATTTCTTTTCACAAGTTTTTCTTTCACGTAAACATATGTTTTGTGACAAAAGATCGACTTGCCTGCAACCAAAAGCTCCTCATGAATCACCATGAGTTCTCGGTCACGGTGTACCCTACGCTGCGGATGCAACGTATCAGGTGGTTCGATATTCCACCGGATTCCCCGTCTTCTACAACCGGATTGAGAGATTGGATTTGCACCGAAGATGGTTGATACCATCCTCGATCCAAGTTAAATTTGTTCGAAAAGGCTCTCTTACGGTGACCGGTACGTCGGCTTCTAACAACATCTTGGCAGATCCCATGAACTACGAACATCAACAAAACAACTCAAATGACAGGGCTTCGAAGTTGAAACAGTCAGCCACAGCAACACAATACCAGCCCCCAAATCTATATAAGTTCTTGTGACCAAAAAAAAATCTCAAAGAGTTCTCGAATCGGCCTTCACAATTCACATCAATTTCACGCTAGATCTCACATAACTACACACGGATTTCATCGATCACATCAAGGCTTCATCTCCGATCCCTTCAACAGCCGTAAAACAAACAGGAGAAGAGGGAGGAGAACAGAATCGGCAGCTTTGTATTGGGATTATGTCGAGTCAAGAAGAGCCAAGTTTACAACCCGAGATTCGACGGTACACATATCAAAATGAGATGAAAATCTAAAAAAAAAAAAACCAAGAGGAAAAACAATAAAAGAATCCCGACTCCCTGTAGAATGTGTACCTTGGCGGGATGAACAGGGACCCTCCTTTAATCGAGAGCCACACCGCACGGGAGAAAAGAAATAAAATGGCTACTGTGTGATCCAACCAATCCGATACTACAATCTGTATGTGTGCACAAATCCTGTCCAAGACAAATTACGGTATCTGTCAAGTCACGTAATCAGAAGACACGGACCCCGTCATGGACCCCATCGACGCCTGAGTTCGCTCATCGGCAAGCTCTAATTTTTCTTGTACAAGGAGGATCGGCAGCAGAGCCCGGCAGCACCTCCTATCTGGACGATTTTGGGACAGCGGTTCCATCCGTCGAAGCTCCAGAAGGGGGGTCTACGTAGCCGTTGACCTTGACGGACAGCGAACCAACGGTGACATACCCCACCGCCAATGACGGCACGTTGACATCTTTCACAGGCTCCAGATCCAGAGAATCAACCTTGACGGCCAAAGCAGAGGCGGCAGCACCGACATCCTCACCACCATCCTCGGAGGGCGGCAGTACGTGATTGGCTTCTGCCGCATGCTCTGGTTTTGCGTTGATCCTGCCGTTGCCTTCGGAGACAGTGGCCTTGGAGCTGCTAACATGCTGTGCCACCTGCTTTCCATCGGAGTTCGGCGGGTGTTTGATTGTGACGGTGCATCTGCTTGGTGGTGCAGATGCGGGTAGAAGGAAGGCATTGCAGTAGGTTCGGCTGAACAGCCTATGCTTGTCCTCGTACATGACCCTCTCACGTTCCTCGTAGAACATGAAGTCATCAAGAAGTGAGGTTTTCAGCGGGCTGTTCTTGAATATGGCAAGCATACTCATGCCGGGCATGAATTTTATCTGCACATTTCCAGTAAGTGCATGAGCACCGATCAAATAGAATTTGAAGTTTTCAATTTTCCAGTATAAACCCAGGGCAAGATTGGGACCAAGTACACCGCGATAACGAACATTAGCAGCATGAAACATGAAGCAAATTTCTCTGAGATGCATCTCCACGAAAAGTGGCAGGAATCGACAAACTACAAACTAAAAAGGGTGAAGGGGTAAAACTGTGGGGGCAATCAGACTCCATGCTAGAAATGATAGCTCCACGATGACATTTTTGAAGACTGAAACTACCAGGGGAAATTTTCATAAGCAGAGACCACTAGTAGTAAATACTAGTAACGCCAGCACAAATCACTGCATATATGAATACGATTGACCTCTTGTGAACATTTTGCCGTCATTTACAGAAACATAGTTATGTGCTTGAGACTGGCAGTCCGCTAGATCCTTGATGATGTGCGCATCTCATTTTTGTCATGCGTAGAATTACAAAACCATACAACACAAAGTTAAATATCAATAATAGTTTTAAGCATAGTTATCAAGGCATCAAGGCACCCAAAGCATCGAAGGATATTAATTCCGCTTAGACGTCGCCTAGACGATCAAGACGGTATTATTAGTGTGTATATATATACATATATATATGAATATATACAATCATATATATACTTATATATTAATACTATTTATGCAAACAAACATATACAAAAATATAAATATATTTATAAGTTATAATTGAACGTATATGGTTGTGTACATCCATATAAATGTGATTTTATATATGTAATTACGAAAGTGCGGATATTTATTTTTGAATAAAGAGTTAATCTTGACAAATTAAGTGTGAGAGAGAGTGAGAGAAGAGACAACAAAAATATTTTTATAAATTTTAAATATATAATATATGTTTATAATCATAAATCTTAAATATGTATGATAGCATAAATCATAATGAAAAATATTAATATGTTCAAACTATCATTAAATAGGTGTCCCTTGTGAGAGGTATCAAGGGAAAAAACCTCCAAAATTATTTTTAATCATATAAAAAAACTTAAGGTGCTTTGTCTGGACATCTTGGGTGCCTAAGCACGTGCCTTGGACGCCTATGCAGGCACCTTAGGCGCCTTTCTAAAAGACGCCTTGGCAAGGCGCCCAAGCAAAGGCACCTAGGCACCGCCTAGGCGTCCACCTTGGCAACTATGGTTTTAAGTATTGATAAAAAGATTACATTTTAACTATTTATACATCATGCCAAGTATTGTACTGAGAAGAAAACGTATTATGTTTTAAAAAAAATAAAAAGTAAATAATCTACAACTGTGTTATGTTTCATGAAAAATAAAATGTAAATATTCTAACTTCATATATCCCCTATATATGATATGGATTTCAACAGATGAGACGATCCTACTAAATTTTCAAAATATACTTGCATAAACTTGCTTTATAAACAAAAAAGTCAATAAAAATTTGTTAGTAAGTACTAGCCACTGACAGAGAACAACTCAAAACCGGGAAAGAAGCAAAAGAATAATTGCAACGAGAACAATAAAACATTGCATTGAAAAAACATAAATGTAAATGATACATTTCTCGGGCACCCTGAGAGAAATGAGAGCCGAGAAACCATAGAGATGAAGTTTGCATCAAAGAAAAACTAAAACGTTGATTAAACTATAAATTATAGATAGGCAAGGAAATGCTACGGTAAGTCGTAACAACCATGGCTTTGGAAGAACCTTTATAAAGACTAACTAATAAAACCCAACTGCAAAAGTAGAAGTGATAACAGAAACAATGCCATCTTGTGAAGTAACGACTGACCTCCTGTGTATCTCTGCTGTTAGTTACAGGCTTGTTCTCATTATTCTCTAAAATAATGTGCCGGAGACTGGTGTTCGGAATATCTTTGATGATGTGCCATTTGACAGGGAAGCTACCTGTCCACTTGTCTTGCTGCCAGAAATCCATGTCCCTGTTAAAATCAACAGGACCAGTCATCTCAGCCATACCGCAAAATTGTCCACTGGTATTCACCTGCAAACAATTACAATAATAGTCGTTACATCACAAGATGAAGGTCACAGAATAACAAACGGAAGAAATAAGCTAACGGGGATAACAAGCAACTCACGGAAAAGAAAAGGAAGACAGGGCACTTCTTTGAATTCCCTCCAGATATTCTCTGTGCTTCTTCATAAGCACTATCCAGTCTCTTGTTTCCACTGGGAGTGCTTGACCATACATTATATTTTATGCTCTTATGCACATCATCCTCGCTATAAGATTTGATGACGAAAAATTTTGCAACAGAGTAATTAACAGGAAAATCCTCCTTGTTGTACTGATTGGGATTGACAGTAATGGTTCCTTGCAAATTACATGCTCCAGCTTTAGTAGTATATCCTTTAACCACAAATGACTTACACGGTCCCATTGACACCCCTATCCTGGGCCCTCTGTTCTGTTCTCCCATCATATTCAAGCTTCGATTTCCACTGCCCGCAAAAGCAGGAATAACACCTGTAGTGGTCTGACCATGTATACTAGGTTCAAAATCAGTGGAGCCATTCACCGTTATCACAGGACACTTTGAAGAACTAGGAACATGAGGCACATTTTCTACTTTGCGCAGATCTGGAGCCTGAACTAGACTAGTGGGATCCTTAGCCTGAAAAAATATATAAAAGAAAAATAACAAGGCAGTATCAAACACAACAATTAGCCAGGATTGATATGAGAATGTTTTATCACACAATGTTCACATATGAACGAGTGCAACGAAAAAACCATAAGATTCTGTCTTATCAGTTATTATGTGCACAACTTGTGCAAAATGCAAATATAGTTCAAGACTCACAAGACTAGTACTTGAGATACCTGTATAACAACATGAGGGCCACCACCAGGAGCAGTAGCTCCATTTACAGGGGATTCTGCATGCACAACAGCAACTTCAGACACTTTAGGTGTCTCACTCAAACGTCCTTGAACTGTTGAACGGGAAAATACTGGTCTCACATCTACAATATCGGAATGCGGGATCATAGAAGCAGCAGATGTAAGTGGTGTAAACCTCCTGCCACTAGGATCAACTCCAACAGCACCTGGTCTAACTGAATCGAAAACCAAAGGTTCTGAGACAAAACTCGGAATGATATCTGCTCCAGACTGGACAACAAATGGAAACATTGTGGGAGATGAGGCTTGCTGCTGATATGCGACATTCATAAGGTACTGCTGCGTCCCCGTATATTGGCTGTCAACCCCTATGACAGCACCTGGTATATAAGGATTGTAAGGGTTGTATGGACTATAAGGAGAATGTGCAAATCCATAATTCGGTGTATAATATACAATAGGCAAACTTTCAGCTTGCATCTCCTGCACATTTAGAAAAAAAAAAGTAAATTTGATCAGAGAGCAAGAACATCAAAAGATATTTTGTAATACTGCCCTGGAATGAGTAGAAACATACCGAGGTAAGGAGATCTTGACCATCTAATCCAAAAAACCTATGACGGTCATCTGATTCCCCTGGTGCCTCATATCCTACCACAAAGAGCAAAAATGACAATGAATTCAATTCGTACAAAAGAAAACATTTTTATGTGCATAGTAAATTTCATTCCTTCATTTACCTGTACAATAGTAGCTGTAATAATTAGGTGCAGCAGCAGAATAGTATAGGCCTTGATCAACAATGAACTCCGGAGGCACATCATTACCCATCGACCCAATTTCAGGAAAACTAGGAGTAAAAACCATTTGTTGACCTGAACTGATCCCGGGTACCTGCAAAAGAAGATGGTGACAGGACAAGAAACTGTAAGCAAACATGTTTTTCATCAATAAAAGCTGCTTTGTTAGCAACAAGGTGTAAATGGTAATCGGATATGTGTCTCACAATGTCGTTAAAGCATTTGTATAGATTTTTACACTATACAAGAAACAACAAAAAAATCAATAATCGTCACTTAACAGTTAACTGATGCCAAGAAAAGAAGTTCAGGATCAACAATACCACAAGAAAATACATAATGTCTGAATGAAAATAGAGGGTGTTAACTGGCAAGTTACCATATAGGAATCTGAGGTTATATGCTCGGACCCATTGTACATCGTGCCAGTAGAACTGCTGCCCCTGTAAAAATAATCAACTACTCTTCTTATTCTTGAAATATTATTTTTATAATACAACCATTTTACTTTTTTAGATAGTAAAAAGTAAACAAGAAGACGTAATGTACACAATTTCAAGGTAACCATGAAGTATCAACTTGCTGATTACGCAATAGCAAAGATGTAATGTACACAGTTCTAAGCTGCGTACCCCGCATTTGGGTCTGCAGGACCCAAAACCAGAACCTGATCATCCTCCTTCCATGCCCAAAAGGAGCAGGGAAGGTGCTGATAGTGCCACAGGTGGCCCACCTCAGTGCCAGAGGTGGCAGAGAAGATTGCCTATACGGTTTGTTGGAATGAGTAAAGGTGGCTACCTCTCCTCAATATCACAACTGCCTTTGATAACATAAATCATGATACCAACAAATTATCATTCTTTCTCCTTGTTAGAGCCTAGAGAGGTACAAAAAGAAACTTTCTAAATGGTGCAAGACTACAGCCATTTTCCCCAAGTTGATGTAGGGTTAATTCAAGTAAAAAAGAACTAAAATGCATCAAGAAAGTTATTCATGAATGCAGGAGAAGCTATGAAAAACCCATATAAAGTATTTTTTAATCCTTGTTGGAGTGGAAATACATTTTTTATGAATGGTATAAAGCTACCTCCATCTTCCCTAGTTGGGCCTAGGCCAATGTTTACAACTATGTCACAAAAGGTGGTCGAGGCAACAACCAACGCAATGAGGAAAGGCAAGGAGGCATCAAGCATAGCCAAACCATCTACGCAGACTCCAACTGTTGGGAGGATTGACAATGGCACTACAGGTGCCTCCTCATGCCTTCTCCACTCTATTTCAGCTAGAGAAGACAATCCCGAAGATCCATTAAGATAGGTCTGTAAATTAAAATGAAACCCCAGAGGCACTGAACCGCCCAGCCTAGGTCCGTTATAAGTTTCAGATCCCCACATGATGTCTATCATCTTCCCCTCCTGATCCCACCTTGCAACGGGGTTTCTTTCACCAAATTGTGATGGGAGTAGGACTCCGACATGGTTTCTAATCTCCGTCATCCTCCGACGTCTCCCCATCTTCTTTCTATGACCCTCCTCTAGCCTCTCTCTAAGTGGTGGCATTAGCAAAGGTGGTTGAGGCAACCGTATGGGCTCCAAGGTGAGGCAAGGTGATCCTTCAGTGAGTCAGCTACTTGAAACAATCACCTCAACTATTTTCATAGCAATTTTCCCTTCCCAAAAGATAAAACACTTAAAACATATAGATATCTATCTTCATATACTTGATCTCGAACAACTTTAAACTAATAATTTCATAGAATTAGTGATAATGCATGCGTTCACCCTGTTCTAACATAGTTATCAGTGTAATAACCACGCCTAACTTGCAACTATCTTAATCCATAAACCCATTCCTTCAATACCTTAAGATGACGGAATACACACATTAACTGGCTCTCACTTGTGACAATATAGTTTCAGGGCTATAAATAATGTTCCAAAAAGAAAAGCTGAAACATAGAATCTGATAAAAAAGGCAAGTGTATACACCAAAATCAAGATAACTACTCAAATATCCCACCTATAATCAACCTCCAAAAAAGCTGCCTTCAAAAGTTTCCAATGATATAGAAAATCAGTCAACGCATATACAACTAAGCAAGCCCCGGCAATAAAATATCCACAACAAAGAAGGGAAACCGCATCAGGCGCCAGTCCGAGATCAATTGAAAGGTCTACCTTCTCTACAAATCAAATTGGCGATACAAAGATAACGCCTTTAGACCTGAAGGCGAGGAACAAAAAAGCTTCGCACCACAATGCCGAGCACTCGTCGCGAAAGCCCTCGATAAGCTCACAAATTACAGGCAACGAAAACCAAGAATCATACATAAGAAGAGCGCCAAAACACAAAACCCTAGATCACGACAGTATGGTAAACGCAGCAAAAACAATAAGACAAGCTGCAGGTGAGAGCGAATGGGTGCCAAGGAAGAGGGATGAGGGGAGACTGACCTACCAGGCTGTCTTCAAAACCCTGATTCAAGCCATGAACGCACCACGGGCAGTGCGAGCACTGGGTGAGAAAGATCGAGATTTCCCCGCACCAGAAGCAACCCACGGCACCATCTTTCCGCCCAAGAAAGCTGACGCAACTTAGCCCGGAGAAACCCTAAACCAGAACCAAAAAACCTTCTTCGGAGGCGATTTATATGAAGAAAAGAGGCCCAAAGCGACGCCTTCTCAGAAGAAGGTACCGGGACTACGCGCGAAGGAATAATTAAAAAGAAAAAAAGAAAAAGAAGAAGAGAGGAGCAAGACGGAAGAGAGAAAAGAGGCTGTCAGGGGAGAGGGTGGGGGAAGAGGCCTCCAAATGCGGCATCCAACAGGAGAAGACCTTTTGTCGTGCTTAATACCCGAAATGCCCCCCGACGCTACCAGTAATTGCAAGAGGCTTTTACATTGTCGTACTCAATACCAGAAATACCCCCGGGCGTCTTCCAGAAGATTGCAGCACACGCCAGAGAAAGAGAGAGAACCAGAACCGTCCGTCTGGGAATACTTTTTTTGTAATTGATTTTTTCGTCAATTTTTGTTATTTTATGTCCTGGTTGAGTTTTATTTTTTATACTATGATTGATATTATCATTGTAATTGATCTCTGCATCAACTTTTGTTATTTTATGTCTTATTTGATTAGAGTTTCATTTTCGATACTGTATTGATATTGATATTAATATTTTTAAATGTTGAAACATCAATATCAAAAATATAATACAAGTTGACATTTGTATTATATAATATGTTTTATTTTTATTACAATTTTTAAAATCGATACAATTAATCAAACATTTTTTAATAATTTTAATAGTGATAGAGATATCTAATAGTGTTACTCACCATTATGTTAAAAAAAATCAGTGAAAATAAAGTGCCGAACAACTGACTTCTGCCCGAAATACTTGACAGAAATATTACTCTCGAATTATCAATCACATCCTAAAATTTTCTCTCGACACATTCTTCTTATCAATCACATCCTCCCTCCGGAGATGGTCGGTTCCGTTGACCCTTGAACCCCCGCCTTGCACAGATCATCCATCGTCTACGCGCGATGCAATGTGTCCTTGGTCACTCAGTCACGATGTCAACAAAAAAAGAAAAAAACCTTTTTCGAGCGTTGCCTTGACTTGTTTTTGTAATACTTTGATTTATGAATATGTCGAGTTGAAAAAACTCCCAAATTAAACATCACATCCTAAAATTTCTCTTGACACTTTTTCTAGTCAAACGCTATATATCTTGAGACTTTTTCTCTCGCAATATCTTAATTTACAAATATGTCGAGTCGAAAGAACTTTAAAATTAAACATAATTGGTCAAGAGTAAATTGAAGATGGATGATCTTTTAAGAAGATTATTAATTAACATAATTATTAGATTAATCAACTAATTTGAATGGATTAACGGTCTCTACCGTGACTCTGGCTACTTTTCGTGACTTATGGCAATATGACTTTGAGATATGACGACATCTCTGCCTGCAGCCCATGTTTACAACGACAATTTGGTTGAGAACATTTTGGTGTTTAATATCAGGAAAAAAGCATGTCCTATCTTAATAGGTGCTCGGGATATCGTATAAACTAGCACATTCTTCTTTGTAAGGAACTTTTAAAGCCAAAAAATAAAAAAAATGAATCTGCATCAATTTTTAAGGAAGGACTTACTTTTCTTTTCGTAAAAAGATGCTATCAAATAATTTTGACTCTTATTAGAGATGAGAAGTATGTTTCGAGGTAACTTTGACAAGAAAGTGCTTCCAAATTGTATTTTTAAAGTAAAGAGACGGAAGTCGAAGTTGTTCGTTGCCGATAAATATACGTTGCGGTTGTAACTCGTTTTTAACTTTGTGATTATTGATAAATCTTATTGGACCACAGGTTCGAATGTTTATACTATTTGATGACATGTATGTTAATGAATCTTGGGCGTGCAAACGAGTTGAGCCGAGTTGAATACGATGATGTTCATGACTCGACTCGTTTATTTTACACGAATTCGAATTCGAGCTCGAGTCTTAACAAGGAAGTTAAACTCTTGTCCAAGTTTGATTCATTTATTAATCGAGTCGAGTCAAAGTTCGAACCCGGGTAGTAGCAAGACTAAAATTTAATTCATATTCAAATCTAAGTTATATACAAACTTGTTTATAAAATCTAAAATCAATGAAAAATCATTTATAAAATTTTAGATCTAACTCATTTACAAAATATGTTCTAAGTTTAAACTTTAATTTTAAATTATTTAATATATTTAGGTGATAATATATAATTATTGATACTCATAATTTAATTTATAAAAATAAATGAGTATAATATAATGTTTAATCAATTATTCGCGAGTTTATCGAATCGAGTAAGGCTCTGTTCAATCTCGACTCGTTTAGTGAGTTGAGTTTTATTTTTTTTTTCGAATTTATTCATTTAATATAATAAATAAGTCGAATCTAATTTTTATCGAGTCAACTTTTAAATTACTCTGTCAAAGTGTATTGATTAGTTTGCATCTCCGATGAATCTCCAAGTGCATCGACAAATCTCTTAAAATTTATTTATATTTTATCTCAGACGTAGTTGCTGGTAAAAAAAAAATAAAAGTAACACGCACAATATAATTTTAAAATAGTGCAAGTGAATTAGTATAGAATTATTTTAATCAAATTAAATTTTTTTCACCCCCAAAATAGGATGCTAGACATGAAATTTAGAGTTGTTTAAAACAGGAGGCGCCACATCGGCGCGGAGGGAGCTCTGTTCCTCGGCGCTCGTCCAAGGAGACGTCTTGAACCGCGCCATTCACGGTAGTCTGCCTCGCCGCCCTGCGACCGCGATGATGCGAGGCACGGAGAACGCAAATTGATGTTTTGCGCGAAGCCTGGAGAGTTCTACGAGCCCTACCTCTCCGTCGCCAAGTCGCCCACCACCGCCGCCGCGTTCTGTATTCCTGATCGCGTCCCAACCGCTCTCCCTCCTCCTCCTCCTCCTCCTCCTGCTCCTGCACGGTGGGTGACTAGCGCAGCGGCGGGAGAAGCTGCGGAGGGGAGGAGGCGGAAATGGCTGCGGAGGCCGAGGTCTCTGCTCGTGAGTTTGCCCTCTCCGAAGTTAACATCAACTGGCAAAGGTGCGTTTCTCTCTATGCGCGTGCATCTTGGGGGCGGACAAGCTGCATACTTTGTTGTAGACGTTACTCGGTGATCACTTTTCCTAATCTTGGTCCGACAAGGAGTCGAGCTTTTCTGGCCCTCCCTTGTTTTGATTCGAGTGCCTTCCGAACGTTCTTATCTGGCGCGGTCAGCGTCTATTTTTGATAGTTGTTGTTTACTTACTTGGTTATGTTTTTCGAGCGTATGTGGGTATTGGTTTGCTTCATCTTGTTTTCGTTTTAAATATGGTGTTTGTTTCGAGGGGCTTATGGTGCATGTAGGAAATCTATGGAGAATAATGTTAACCCAAGGAGCATGTTACTAGCCGCTTGTGTGTTCGTAAAGCCTCATTCTTTCTTTCCCTCTATTTTTAAGTACTTTTGGACACAAGCAGATTGCACCGGCACTTCTGCTTTTGACTAAGTTTTCTTGGACGGCAAATCAATTTATGCCGAAATTTCAAATCTTGCAGATAAAAAGAGTTTCGCAGTCAGTATCTGGCATCTGATTTTTGATTCATTTATGGGCAAATTTTCTGGGAGAGAAGTCAGTTCTTTTAAAAATTTTCACGTCCATGGGAAACAAAGTCCGGCAGTAGTATCGGCATCCAAACTTTACTCTTTTGGACAATTTGGTTCTTTCCTGACTGCTTGTAATCATAACATATACTTGTGTTTTGATCCTGCGGACTACTTTGGAACTATATATTGATCATCTAGAGGGAGATATATGTGACTGGAGAAAGCAAATACATATTACCAACCTGAAATAATTTGGGATCGAGGTGTTTCTATATATAGTCATGGGGTGCTGTATGCAATTTTATGAATAATTGTAGGGATCAAAACACGGATATGCAACATACAGGAATCAGAATCAGTATGTGATGCACCACGTTCACTGGGATGGGATCCGTAACCAAATTGCCTTTCATTTTATTGTTGGGGGTAAATGATGTTGCTTTGTGCTACTGTGGCCCACTTCGAATAGAGATGCTTATTTGAAGTCTTCTGAAACAAATTTCCTTGTGACACAAAATTTGCTAAAATCCGTCCTTTGTACAATGAAATTCTAAAACAGCAGGAATCAGTATATTTTCTTTATTTTTTGTTTCATTGAATATCTTCAAACTGATTTTGAAATTGTAATTGACAATATGCATGGAAGAATCATTAACCCATTCATTCATAATGGGGCACTATATATTTATTTTTTGTAGTCAATTTTCATAAAGTCTATAGTTAATTCCCAGGAGAAAATATTTGCGAGCTCTGTATTACTGATTTGCCATATCAGGTAACAATAGTCAGCGAAAGTTTTGTCGTCGTTTACATGAATAGGTTCTATGGAGTCAAGTTTGGATCTTAAAAGTTTCCTGTAACTTCTTTTATGCCCGGAAACATTAATCAACATTCTCAGGAATGCGAATCTTAATTTTCAAGTCCATTTCCACTGGGTTGCATGCTTGTTTTGTGTTTCCAGTAGCGTCAGGGGTGAATTTTGCTTTATAAGCTTGACTTGCGTTGATATGTCTTCTTATTTTCTTGCTGTTGGCTTCTTGATTATTAGGTTGGACAAGACCAGGTTTCATCTGATTGGAACCTTTCTCTTCACTGTGCAAATGGGATTGCTACATCCAATAGCAGTTGTGAAGACCAGAATGCAAGTGGCATCTGATAATTTAGCTTATATGAGAGGATTTTCAGTGTTTAAAAACATAATAAGGAATGATGGAATTCCAGGCATCTTTAGAGGTTTTGGAACCTCTGCAGTTGGTTGCATGCCCGGCAGGATCTTGGCCTTGACTTCATTGGAAATGACAAAAGAGATGATGTTGAAACACACTGAAAACACAGAAATGCCAGAAACAACACAAATTGCCCTTTCAAATGGAGTTGCTGGCATGGTGTCAAATATACTTTCTTGTGCATATTTTGTTCCCTTGGATGTGGTATGTCTTTGCTGCTTCTCATTGGTAACTTAAAATGTTTGATTTTCCCTTTGATGTCTTGATTTCAAGTGGTAGAAAAGTTGCTGATCGTATCTTTATCTACTGACTTAGAAGGGACTTAGCATGGTTTACAGGCAATGCTTATGACTGCTTAGGCAATTCAGCGGCCCTCACCTCACAAGGGGAGTTGGCTTCTAGGTGGGTTTCATATAAGGCACTCACCATGCCTATTTCAGTCCCTCAGCAACTCCCTTATGCTCTCTCTTATGTTTAGACAAAGAATCAGCGCATTCTGTGTTGTTTTGTTGTACAGTTAAGTGTGGAAAATATTTAGTGAAAGTTTAATAGACAAGTTTTACCGCAACAGAAAACATACATAATGGGTGAACTGTTTAGAATTTGATTTGTTTTGTGTCAATTTTTTGATTGACTAGCTATGTTGTTTACATCCCTTTTCCTTTCTTTAGCTATTATTAGGTATATATGTTTTTATTTTAGTATTTAAAGTATAGTTTTGAGGCAACAAGGCACCTGAAGGGTTCTTTATAGCCTAGGCAACATGGGTGATAAGGCGGGAATGGCAGTGGGACTGGGGAGAGGTGGTGGCTGGCAGGATGGGAGAGATGGGGCAGGAAGGTTTGAGCACTGTCTTTTGCTTCATCTACCAACTGGACTCCAATGTTGGTAATTTGGTATGTATCTTATGTCATTTTGAAGACAGGTGGGAGAAATAGGAATCATCGTCAATGTATTGCTGTGTAAACAGTATTAGATATAGATACGTTCTATGGAGTTGATCTTATGGCAATGAAACCTCTTGTCGAAGCTATTCTTGGTTAAGAAATCACATTCCTTTCAAATCCTTCTCTAATCAAAATAGAAAGTAGTACAAGGTTATAACTGATGCGGGACGAAATCGGTTAAAACCGAACTTAAACGACTAAATGCTCAAAAATAGTTGAAAATGGATAAAAGCCAACTAAAATTTCTAAATCGAAATTAAAGCAATGAAATCAAATGTTATTTTGCCACACTGGGCCCGATCAGCACTCTTTGGGCCCAAACTGGCACTTCCGCCATCGCCAACTCCAAGAGGAATCGCGGCGCGTCAGGAGGTCGCGGAGGTGGCCGCTGAGCCTTCTGGAGACGGTCTCGCGAATGCGGGATTTGATGAACACGACCGGGGCGCATCGCAGAGAAGGTGGAATGTGCGCGCGTGAAGAGGTTGCGCAGGCCAGTGGAAGCTGGACAGTGCTCTGCAGACGCCCCAATAGAGCCAGAACAAGGAAGATCGGGGCGGATCGTCCGAGGTTGAAGCTGCTGATGCTGTTGGTGTTGTGAGAATCCGGGGATCGCCGGAATCCTCATTTCATTGCAGATCTGAAGATCCTCACGTGGCTGTTCAGATCTGGAGGGTTCGCAGTCGCCGTTGCCGACGTTGAAGACGTTGTGAGATGGGAATCACCTTCCGGAGGACAGATTCCGGGGTTCGCCGGATTCGTCCTCCTTCGTCAAGATCCAGATTTGACAATGTTGAGGAAATCTTCACACATTCGAAGTAATCGGCTCCCGAAGATGTATCACCGGATCAGACCAGGCCGATGCTCTTCGAAACTGGACGAGGACGTTGCCTTGTCGTCGGATCTGTTTGCCGTGGGTGGAGGACCGAGAAAAGGAAGGTTGGAAGAACGGCACGGAGGCCGGAGGATGAGGAGGAGGGGTAGACCAGCCACCTGCTGGATATGGAAGGTGGAAATGGGAAGGCTCTCCTAGCCGATTGGGGAAGGACGAAGAGGGGGAACCGGGGCAGAGCCCTCTGCGCGACGAACAGACAAAATGTCCAAAAATTTCAATTCCAATCTCTATTGTGCATACATGAGGCCCTTCCTTATATAAGGAGTCATGTCTATTTACAAAAAGACCCAACTAATTTGGTTATTTAAAAAAAAAGGACTAAACAGTAAAGAAATGACTAAAATTTCTAAAGCTCTGAAAATTGTCCCCATCAATAACTAAATGCAAAGTTATGAAGACTATAAATAAAGTAGGTTAACGGTGTTGCTGGACCCTATCAGATTGAATCTTCAAGTACTGAAAGAATTATAAGATAGGTTTCTCCTAAGGAGGCAGTATGGGAGGGATAAATATGTAGGTATAGTAGAAGAAGCCATCTCTCATTTTCTAACATTTATTATCATTATAATTAAGCAACAACCGAGATGCATGCATGCTTCCTACACGTGTATGTTCACATATACATTCATACATACATATATTATACTGGAGAAAATGTTTGTAGATGATGCTATGCCATTATTGTTCCTTCCATTTACAGCCTTCTGAGTTTGTTTAGTCGGTGATTGTCTGTTTCTGATAAGGCTTCATGCCCATGGACAGATGTGTCAGAAACTTATGGTACAAGGTCTTCATGGAATGACTAGATATGATGGCCCGTTTGATGTTATTAGGAAGGTACTGAGGATGGAGGGAATTCGTGGCTTGTACAGAGGCTTTGGGATAACTATATTGTCTCAGACTCCTGCAAATGCGCTCTGGTGGGGAGCATATGGTGCTGCTCAGCACATTATCTGGAGGTAAGCTCCTTTTTCACTTGGCGATGATTCAACTGGTAAATTTTGGTGTATATTCTACCATAGCTTATTCTGTACCATAGGAGCTTGGACTATGGTAACGATGCGGAGAAAAAACCTTCTTCTTGGGAGTTGGTGACTGTTCAGGCTACTGCCGGAACGCTGGCTGGCGCTTGTTCATCTGTTGTAACAACTCCAGTTGACACAGTCAAGACGAGACTGCAAGTATGGGTTTGTTCCCGTTTGCTTCAGTTTTTAATTCTTGTCTGGATATTATTTCATGGTCGAAAATTTTGCTTCATACATTTCAGTTTAATAACTTCTCTTTTAGTTTGTATCGATAAATGCCTCATTCTATTGCAACTATTGAGACGAAGGGTGATCGGGATGAACTGAGTGGTAGAGACAGTTTTTAGTTGACAAGGCAGGGTCCGAAACTCTTAGGATCTTTCTAGTTAGAAACATCAGCGTCGAAATCGATACTCAACTCAACTCAAGTCTTAATATCAAATTATTTGGGGTCGGATGTATGGATTCTCTTTCTCCATGTCAGCATCCAAATTGATGGAATCAAATTATTTGGGGTCGGCTGTAAGAAATAGAATTTTTGAAACTGCAGGTCATGGACAATTACGGATCCGGCAAGCCATCTGTGATGAAGACAACAAGACTGCTGCTCCAGGAAGACGGCTGGGCAGGGTTCTACAGAGGTTTCGGCCCCCGTTTCCTGAACATGTCACTCTGGGGGACGTCCATGATCGTAACCTACGAGCTGATAAGTGAGTTTCTCCATATCCAATACCCAGTTTTAGCTTTGCCTCTTTTTTGTTCTCCCTGATGAATCCATCGCTTTACCTGCTCAGAGCGTCTCTCATTGAAGCGCGACTGATATGCCATCACTGCGGCGGTCACTAACATGAGCATGCTGACAACTGATGCTATTTTAGCCCATTCTTTTGCTGAGGAGGGAGATTGGGAATCCCTCCAGTTCCCAGTTTTGGTTGTTGTATAAACTTGTGAGGGGGAGAGTTCTGCTCTGCTCTGCTCCCCACCAATTTATTTTATATTTCCAGTTCAAAAGAGTGCAATGCAATAATCTGTGAGGTAGACGATGGCAGGAGTCGAGTTGTGTTAGTTCTCATGGAAATTATTCACACTGCGCGGCTCCATTTCTTCTTTGCCAACCATGTCAGCCTTATGGATTCTTGGGTGTTCATAGTTCTGTTTTGACCATGCGCGTTCACGGTTTGCTTCGTTTTGAGATTTTTTTTTAAAACCAAATCAAATGAAACATATCTTAATCAACTAAACTAGATTAATTTGATTTAATTAGGTTCAGATCATAAATTATTAAGATACAGTACAATATATATATTTGTGTATAATTTTATTTAGTTTGATATAACTTATGTTTTACTTAAATGTGAGGTATGTTTTTACATAGTGGATTCTATCTTAAGAACTTTTAAAAATATTTATTTTATACAAACATATACGAATATTATTAATATTATTAATTTGACACACACAGAGCATACCCGTATTTGGTTTATGGGTTTAGTTTGATTTGGTGGGCATTTAAAACTAATGTAATAATGCCTAGACCAAATATGGTACCATGCATGAAGAAAGGCGCTCACCTGAAATATATAACAGTAATGCCTAGGTTAGGGCTATTTAATTATTTCTATCTATGTATATATTGTTGAAGAGTATTATCCCATATCGGCCACCAAAGGATAATTCATGTCTTTATCATAGTTTGGACCGAGTCTCCTCAGCGAGCGCGTGTTTTTGAAATGTCATATGGTATCAGAGTTGGTTAAGCTGTAGACTCTGTCCTCCGGTGAATTTGTTTCCGTTTTCGCTCGGTCTTATCCTGTGTATTCCTATCGTGACTCTGACGGTAGTGATTGGCCGAGAGGGAGAGTGTTGAAGGGTATTATTCTATATTGGTCATCGGAGGATAATCTATGTCTTTATCATAGGTTGGATCTGGGTCTCCCCAGTGCGCGTGCGTTTTTTAAATTTCACATATATTAGTCCACCAAGATGATAGACCATCAAAAAAGTAATAAGGTGTTTAATTAGAAGAAGCATATATAGATGGAGACCGAATAGACACGTATACATGGAGGGGTGGCCGATTTAGTTCTGGTTGCCGGACTTATTTTTTTCCAACTCCAACCGAAGTGAATAGCCCGGTCGATCCTGATCATTTTAATTTGGTTTGGTTTAGCTCAAACATGCATTTAAAAAATTTAGTATGTTTAAAATATTAGTTTATAAGTCAAAATGTAGAATTTTGCTTATAAAATGTATGACTTGAACTCCTATCAGTCCATATAATTAACTTTTTTAATTATTTCAAACTAATTATGCTAATAATGAACACCCTTCAACAAGATGACGATGATTTGCATGGTTAAACAACGACGGTCAAATTTTTATCAAGAAGGTTTAGAACAAGTGCACAACGTGGTGGCGTTTGGTTGTAAAAAAAGAGCTATTTACGTATTATTGTGATAAAACTATAAGATAGATAAAAAGATATAAAAGTGCCACGTTTGGTGAGACAGAATAAATAAAAAAGGATTGGAAACCATCTAGGCGAGGAAACAAATCACCTTCTTTTATCTAAAAAAATAAAATAAGATTTCTATAAAATTGTTTTCGGGTTATAACAATTCGTCTTTTCGTCTTTTTTTTTTTGCCCGACTCGGGGACTAAGAGTATGTTTGACATCAAAAAAAATTATAGAAATAAACTCGATCTATTTCTAAAATTTGGAGATAAATCAAATTTATCCCCAAGTTAATTTTATAGCCAACGATACGGTTTGATATCGAGATAATACGAGGATAAATCTGATTTATTCCGGAAACGTAAAAGATAAATCAAGTTTATTCTCAAATTATCTCAGTGCCAAACATCACCAAAGTGTACAATCAGCTCCGAGGAAAAAACAATATTCTGGATAAGCACAGGTAATCAAAGAAAGGCGCATCTCCTTAATGACAAGGATATTCTGATATTATTTACGTGTCTTGATATTTTCCGACGATCTTCACACACACAAAAAGAGAAAGAGAAAGAAAAAGAAAATCGAAAAACAGGGGACGCGGAAAGAAAGCAGACATCGCTCGAACGGTAAAAAGGAAGAAGAAGAAGATGATGATCACTCTAAATCAGTGCCGTCGGATGCGAATCGGACGGAGATCGGCATGACACGGCGTGGAACTCAGAAGACCTTGGCGACGTCCTTCATCAGGCCGCGGTTGGCCTCGTAGAAGGCCTTGAACTCGCCGAAGTCGATGTAGCCGTCGCCGTCGGTGTCTATCTCCGCCATCATGCGCTGCACCTCCTCCGGCGACGCCGCTCCCAGCGTCTTCAGCGCGTCGCCCAGCTCCGCCGACGATATCTTCCCGTCGCCGTTGGCGTCGAACCGCTTGAAGATCCTCTCCATCTCCGCCATCTCCTCCGGGGTGGTCATGGTGTGGAAAATCAACAACAGCAAGAAGAAGAAGAAGAAGAACCGCCTCCGGCTTCCTCCGTCGGATCTCCTGGTCCCCGGAGCTGCCCGGCATCGGGGGGTTATATCATGAGGATGCCGGCGACGGGGCGGAGGGGCGGAGGGGCTCCGCTTCTCTCTGCCCGACTATGGCGGGTTGTCTGCAGCTCCTCCCGCGGGATCGCAGCTGCTCTGACCGCTTCTCTCTCCCTCCTCCAAAAAAGGAGAAAAGAAGATCACACGTATACATACATGCACAAATACCGGAGAGCAGCTTTCGAATCATCTCTCGAACAGGCCGCAACAACGAAATAGACATCCAAGTTTCACCAGCCACGTACGTACGTACGTACCACTGATCACACCACGAAGGATTCGTAGATGGGTGAGTGATTCGAACGACATGATCAGAAAATTACATGGTCGATCGACTCTGATAAGCTAATACTTATTAGTTCATCTCATCACCCTCGTCATTCACCTCACAACGAGCCGTAATCGTTTTTTTTCCTTGTTCTTTCTTGCATCCTTTAAGAAAAGAGTGCGCGCATCGCGAGACACAAAAAGTACAACCCTGAGAAGGGCGGAGGAGGATTTGTACCAAGGATTTGAACCAATTTTCATCCATCTCCGTGTTAGAATTAGGGCCATAGACCGAGTGGATGCGGAGCGGATACGACGTTTTTCGTATCCGCTCTATAGTTGGATGATCCGTATCCGATCTGAATCGGATGCGAATAAAGATCGAATATTATAAGTCGGATAATCTTCGAATTCGGAGCAGATGCAGATAATATCCGTATCCGAATATCCACTCCAACGTATATCTTAAATCAGATATTATCCACTTATACGGATACAAATTCAGGACGAATCCAGATTTTATTCGTATCTGTTTACGGCCGAGTAAATGACATCTTCTACTATTCATTTCTTGATAGTTGTGCCAAGGTTGAGAGAGCAGAAGAAATGAGACTCTCGGTTAAAAATCTATGCACGCTGTTATAATATAAAAGTCGACGAGCATTTGTACTAAGAGATTGTCTTATTAAAATTTTTAATGATTAACATTTTCTTCACATTTCCAATGCCAAAAATACCTGCTATCAGGGACAGCCAGATCTGCTTGTTTCGGATTCGGGTTGACATTAATAGATTTAGATTCGGAACTTTTGAAATCCGATCTGTATCCGACGACCGTGGCGATGGTGGAGATCTCCTATACTCCTCGAGCCGCGATCTGTGCGGTGATCGTTGGTTTCCCTTCCGGTTGCTTGTCATACAACCACGGAAAGACGTCTGATGAATCAAATAAGACGTAGAAAATGACACTGAAATTTTACACCGCTGGAATCTAGGTTGGTCCAGTATTGGTATATATAACTGGATTTTGTCTGTTTATACACCTTCTTTACATTTGTTTTCCAGAAATAACATATCCATTGATCAATTGAAGAAACTGAGTTTGAGCTTCCAGGGGAAAATTACAGCGCCAACTTCAAACTAACTTCTTGAGTTCGAGTCATGGGGTTAAAACTAGTGTGGTAGGCAAACTGGCAAAAAAAGCTTAAGAGAGGATAAACAGAGTTATATTCCAAAGCACTCCAACTCTTACTGATGTATTAGATGAACCAAAAAGGTTGTGCAAAAGATAGGTGTACTTTCCATCGTCAGAATTACAAACTCCAAAAGTGACGTTTTTAGAAGGCAACAAAACAACATTCTTAACATGGAAAAAATAAGAAGGCTAAATAATAAAGTCAAGTCCCATGCATTTATATGCTCTCAGTTTTCATCACCGGAGATGAAAGGATACTCTGAGCTAGACAAGAAGATGGAAACAGGATCACCTGGTGATGGACGATTCTGTTTTAGTATCTCGATGTAAGGGCCGGCCTTCCAGAGAGCAGTTTCATCTTTATAGGACAAGATTTCTAGATGGTCCAGCTGAAGTTGTCTCTTTATCAAATCAGCATTTTCAATCAGAACGTCCATTTCCCCAAATGGCAGTTTCAGATCTAAGGCATGAGGGCCAACAGATCTCACTTCGTCCTTCTTGAACTTCAAGAAAGGCATACATTCCCTCTGCAGCTGCTTGAAGGGTTTGTTCTCGATTTCAAGTTCCCTTAATGCCTCAAGGATCTCAACATCAGGGGCAAAACAATGACGGTCTTGATCATACTTGTTTCGAAGTATTCTCAGGCATCCTTCCTTCCAACCATCATACTGCTCGTTAACATATACTAGACCAACTGCCAGCTTCTTTTCTAATGCCGGTGGTGCTGGCGTTCCCTTTTTAGGTTTCTTTGAACCGACTTCTTGCTTCTCTTTTAGCTTTCGCATCAACACTATGGTGTCCTGCAAGTACTTGTTAGCACGCTTAAGAGTGAGATCTGGAGCATCTGCTACAGGCCAACCTGTATTCACAACAAACCCATCCTTCCCTAATATATCCTTCCACACATGTTCTGCGTAATGTGGGCAAATAGGAGCAAGCAACCGTGTCTGGACATCCATGAAACGGCACAATAAATCCCGGTTCATGCCACCAACAAGACAGGAAAGCCGGTACTCATCTCTTGCGGTCTGCAGATCATAGAAACCTACCTTCAATGCTTCCCTGAACATGTAATCACTGTAATGCTGTTTCGCCAACTTCACTGCAATGTTAATTTCATTTGCAAATACACGATCTGCATAGGTAAATGGAGGGTCCTTCCTCAACTTCGCTTCTGGGTCAGCCAACATTTCTTCCATCCATGCAAGCTCCTTGGTTAACCTTAATATTGCAGCATTAGCAGTGTCGGTTACAAAATTTGCATCATCCATTCCATCCCCAGAATCAGCAAGGGCAAATCTTGTGGCATCTGCAGAGTACTCTTCTATGGACTGCCGGAGAGTCTTAAAATTTCCAGTCGACTTTGACATCTTTTCAGAATTAAGCATGATGTGTCCATTGCACCGGAACCCAAGGGGCCAATGGTGCTTAGGAAGAAGAGCAGTGTGATTGTAGATACAGAACGTGAGATGATTCTGAATAAGATCTTTACCTGACACACGAAGATTAAAGGGATACCAATAGTTGAACTCTTGCTTCATCATATTAAGCAGGGAAGGAGAGATGTCTGCTTTAGGATATGGCCCACCGCAGAACACATGGTCCCAAACTTCATCTGTCATCTGATCAGGTTTGACTGAAGAAAAATCAGTCCCATACATATCTCCATTCTGTAGAATATGCGCAACAGTGTAAAAAGCCATGTAAAGCGTGGAATCAGATAGAGATTCCACAAGAAACTGTTCATCCCAAGGGATGCGAGTGCCAAGACCAAATGAGCGTGAGCATGCCCACTGGTTTAGCCAGTTCAAAGTATGCTCGAATCCATGTCTAGTTTCATCACAGTACAGATTCATGTTGGATAGACAATCCTCAGCTTTTTTCTTCCACTCTTCTTCACCATATGTTATGTACCACTGATCTGTGAGGGCCACAACACATTCATCACCTGACCTCGACATTACCCTCTTCTCAGGTTCACTGTACATCACGGCCTGGCCCTTCTCGAGTAAAGCAGTCCTTATCAGCGGCTTTGCTTCTTGAACTTTAACTCCCTTAAACTCTCCAATCAACATTGTTCCTTCATTGAAGCCCCTGAGATAAGTAAGCCTTTTGGCTTCTGCAAGCTTATCTTTGTCATTTTGGCTCCTAATCTTAAGATCGATGCACACTTTTTCAGCAGCTTTGTCACCAAATTCCGGTATGTTGATGATCGGTATAACGTCAAACGGCAAAACCCATTCATCCTTCACCCCGTACTTTGTCCTGAGAGCAGGTTTGGCTTTCAAATCATGCAGCGCCATGTAGTCGTCAGGCGAATCACTAGGTACACTAGTCACGATCCCCGTACCTTTATCTGTTAGGATGGTAAGCATGGGAAGTGCGTAGATAACCTTGTTGAAAGACAGGGGGGAGCTCAGAGGCAAGCCAATCAAGTCATTCCCACTAAATTCCGCAAGGCAAGTCGGTTTCTCCGGAACTCGGGATAGGTTCTGGTATGCAAGGTTGAGAGCAGATCTTTCCGTGAGAACAAAAACTTCTGTATCATTTATCTCAAAGGCCCCATATTTGCCATCTGGTAGCACCCAACAGTTTGTTTGCCCATACATGGTCTCAGGCCTCAAGGTTGCGGCAGCCAGGAAAACCCTCTTGCCTTCCAAGACTTTCATCTTTCCCGCAAGAGGGGGGATCACCTCCATCTTGATCAAAACATAATCTTGAGGTTGCACACCTTCACCAGATGCTCTATCATGGTCGGCACATGGTTGACCATCTAGCGGAGAGTAGATCGTGTACCTCATGTCCTTCACAATTTTCCCCATTTCCTTCAACTTCCTCATCTGCCACCTCACAAAGGAGTCATAGAAGGGATTCATGTCGGTCGTGATGAAAGAGCGCCGCCAGTCGCACCCCAAGCCGAACGTCTTAAGGTCTTCCCTCGCGAGAGGAGGAAAGTGGCTCAACCAGCGGTAAGGATCCTGGAACTTGGCGATCTCCGCGTCCGACAGCCCGAAACTCCTCATTATCTCCCACTGATACTTGTCACCTCCGGATTTTGCCGCAGCCTTTGACCTTTTACTCTTGAACTTGTCAGGAGCAGCTTGGCCATTGGCACCGGCATCATCAGGTTTCTTCTCCTCCTCCTCCCCCTTAACCTCATCGTCAATTGGATCGGATGATGGGAACACCGGCGGATTGCCGAACCGTCGTATCTCCCGAGCGAGTTTGTCGGCCGAAGCCTTGATAGGCATCCCCGTGCAGTGGAATGCGAATGGCAGCAGGACGTTGCGGCCACAGAGACGGTGAAAGGCTGCCGCAAACTCGAGCTTGGAAATAGAGAAGGCGTGGCCGAGGTGGAGGGAGCCGTTCATGTACGGATAGGGGAAATTGCCGAAGAACTTCTCGTCGGGGGAGGGGGCGCCGCCAGGGCGGGAATCAGCCCGGAAGACCTCGGCCTCCTCCCAGCGCCGCTGGACAGTGCGCTCGATGCTCAGAAGCAGGTCCCGCCTCGCGAAGCTCTTCCCAGCGCCCTCCGCAGTGGGCTCCTCCTTCGGCTCCGGCGCCATACTCACCGTCTCGCAGAATCCACGAGACCTGAGGAGAACTAGATATCTGAGAAAGATCAAGACGAGCGGATTCCAGAGAGGTTAGCGGGCAGGCAGAAGAAGGGACAGCAGGCGGATCAGCCCGTGCTTACCTCGCGGCTAACAGTGGACCCGCGCGCCAAGGAGCGCCGCCTTGTGGAGGAGGGGCGAGGGCTCTGCGGATGAGCTGCCGCCGCCGCCACGGTTGAGAAGCCAGTTCGAGGATGTGCGCGTATCCGCCGCAAGGGTTTCTCTTCGCGGGGAAGGGATGGGCTTGTCCGTGTGAGTGCGCTCGCACGTGCTGTGTCACGTGTGAGTGCGCGTGCGCGAGCGCGGCGTGGGACTTGGACCGTCCGGTCCGGGGCGTCGTGAATCTTGTGATCGGCGGTGGTGCATCACATTTTTGATCTTGCCCGGCGGCGGACTGCCGCGGGACCTGCCCAGGGGGGAGGTGATCTAGTGGGGATCGAGCCTGCGCCCGGCAGCGCTCGATCCCCGCCGGCAGCTGAGCTGCGCCATCGTCCTGGCCACTGGGCCAGCGTGTCTAAAAAAAAAAAAAAGTACCAAGAGATCACCGGGGAGAGATTTTTGTCGGAAACCTCAAATCTCAACTATAAATGTAACAGATCCACCTTAACTTTCGTACTCAACGGTAGAGAGAAGATTTTGAGGATTGGAGAGAGAATAGACACGAAGAATCTATGTCAAAAGAATTTCTCACATCTCATGGACACGAGTATTTAAATATTTCGAGGGGAATCTCTGACACAAAATCTCTACCAAACGGACCCTAAATACCACAAGACCTTGACGCTTGATCCGAGAAGAGAAAAGAACACAACCATGCGCCAAGGAGAATCGTACGTTGACACAACCAGCTTGGCTCGGTTGGCACGACGGGTGGCGGGGGTTCGAATCCCGGCTGTTTCAGCCGGGGCCATCCCTGCAGGGGCGGGGAGGCATCCTGTGGGCTTAGAGTGCTCGCCGGAGCACTCGAACCCTCGTCGGTGCGCAGTGCGCCCCACACCTGGCCGCTGTGCCATGTCCAAAAAAAAAAGAGCCAAGGAGAATCGTACGTACGGGCCGCATAAGAAGACGGTCACACACACGGAGGCTGCGTCCTCCGTCCATTGACACGACTGTGTTGCTTTTGAGGAAAAACACCAAATTGCAAAACTATAATCGAGAAATAATGAACTTATCATCCCAGTTCACAGAAGAATGATTTATTCAGCAACTAGGATGCACATAGGGAAAATTCTAGCTTCTGCTAATCAAATTATGCCTTCCGCAACGACGATAGCCAAGATTCTGGTCACCAACCAAGAAGCAAATAAATGCCGGAGGCCCAGATTACTGAAACCCATTACTGCCTCAAGACACTGTTCGAGCTGAAAAAGAAATTCTCCTCTCCCGCTAGGGTAGAATGAAGCCTTCCACCGGCCCAACCATTGTTCATCATGCGCACGGCAGCACGAGCAGGGTCTCCCACCACACGGCTTCCCTCGACACAACTGTCAAACTCTGAAAGGCCACTCTCCTTTCTTTCCTTTCTTTTCCTCCTGTCTTCATCCCTTTCTTTCCTCAGCCAACTCTCCACAGTCCTCTGAGTTGCCCACATAAAAGCTCATATCAGATCAAAGGTGGAAGAACGGGGCATTTACATGAACAGAGGAAACCCGAAAGAAGTCGGACATGGAAAAACGAAAAGCGCACAAAAATGCTAAATCAAACATTACATGACCATGCTTTAAAGTGAAGAACAACAAAAACGATGATGAAAACACCAAGCAGTCATGTAAAATCACCGGAAACTAAGGAAAAAGCTAGTGTCTAAGACGACATTCACATAAGATAAAGCAGTGAAGTACAACACCTGGCCAAGCTCTTATGTTCAATACATGTTCTATGTTATGAATCGAGAGAAAGCTCATGGATGAATTGTCCTTCGAGGAAGGTAAATTAGACAGTATTTGCTCTACCTAGCCATTCCCCAGATGTTTCTTGCCTCAACCTTTAATCGTTAATTTTTAATAATGGTTAAATAATGACTATTTATAATCAAATCTTTAGGTGAATGCATTCTTAATTTCTCTGTAACTATTAGGTGTTTGTCTTATTTATCATAAATATCTATTTTAACATGTGATTATATTATATATAGAAATTATTAAGGTTGACACAATGCCAATAAATTTGACTCGTGATGAGGTGAGGACTTCCTTGCCTCCTGCCTATTAACTAAGAAGATGAAAAGCTAGAACATTATCACCAAGGCATTGTTGAAAAAAAATCCTTTTCTTCCCCTTCGGAGATAGAATGAATTTAACTCAGTCATATAAGCAGGTATTATTTTTACGTTGTACACGTTTAGCCAACTTCAGATGAACTCATCTTAAAAAAGAACCCAGTAACCACATTTTTCACGAGGACACACATTTTTATTTTGTTATTGGGCATGGATTGCAGCCTCTCAAGTTATCCCAAGGATCCAAGACTCCAAGAAATGAGACATTCAATATCTATATTTATCTTCTATGCCCCTTCTTGCTATCCTTTTAACTTATCAAAACTCTAAAATGTTTAAAACTGCCCATGTCGTATGCAGGTCTTTTCCCCTACTTATTTTTCTATTGCAAGTGATTGTCAACTTTTCCCCATCGTGAATAATGCCAAGTTTGTAACCATCATGAACCCTGTTTTTTATCTTCACATTTTTTTAGTCTACATCCAATAGGTCATCAACATCAATGTTGTATCATTGTACGTGCAAAAGTAAAATAGCTGACACACCAATCCCCTGATGTTTTACCAAGATCTCATCATACGTATAAAAATACTCCCCGAGATGAAACCAAGAACCAGGTGGGAATCTTGGTTTTCAAGTCAACTCAACTAGGGTCGTAGTCCCAAATTATTTGAGGTTGGCTATATATACTTTTCTTTCTCCATTCACGTTGATTTTGAGTGACTTCTACATATATATTTAAATCATCCAAATCATATTGAATTACCCTTCTCCAAGTTAAATTGGGTCTACCACTTCATTTTTTTGTTTATGTTATTTTAATAATTTCTACTTTTCCAACGGGAGCCTCCTTATGTCAACATTTAATATGTCCAAACCATCTCAATTTCCCATCTTTCAATTTGTTTGCAATTGTCGATATTCCTATATTTTCCTTAATATATTAATTTCTTATTCTATCTAATCTAATATGACCACTCATTCATCTCAACACTTATATTTCAACACCACTTATTTTAGAAATATATTTTCTTTTTATTGTCCAACATTCACTACCATACAACATTGCAAGTCTTATAGTTACATGATAAAATTTTTCATTCCACTTTAGTAAAATCTTACAATTCTATAGACAATCTCCACTTCATCCAATCTGTTTTATTCTTATGATTGACATCTTCATCATCTTTTCCATCTTTTTAAATAATTGATCCAAGATCTTTGAACAAAGTTCTTTGTGATAATATTACTCCATCCAAATTAACACACTCACATTCTTCTAATTGATTTTCATTAAATTTATAATGCATATATTCACTTTTAGCTCTACTTATATGGAAACTCTTAATCTCCAAAATATTTTTTCACAATTCTAATTTCATATTCACTCCTTGTGTCTTATCTATCAATAAGATACCATCTGCAAATATCATACAACAAGATATATCATATTATATAATTGTCATTAATTCATCAATAACTAATGCAAAAAGATAGACTTATTGTAGACTCGTGATATAAGCTAAATAAAATATGAAAACTTCTTGTTTCTCCTCCAATACACCAGTGGTTGCTTTATCATATATGTTTTTTGTCATTTGTATATGCCTAACAAGCATCATATTTTGTTCAAACACCCATCACAAAATCTCTCTTGGAACTCTATCATACATATTTTCCAAGTCAATAAACATTATATATAATTCTTTTCTTTATATCTTGATATTTCTCTATCAAAATAAGAAAAAAAATTTCAATTGTACATCGACCAAACATAAATCTTGGTTCTTAGGTAGGAGCAAATAAGACATGTAATGAAATACTCGTAAAAAGAGGAGTAAAGGACCAACCATAAGTGAGAGCTTGCTTATTTCCTTAACCTTCTCCATAGGTAGTGCCAATTGCAACTTACCATGTGCAACATATACCTGTTCCCGGTTTCCTCTAAATGTTAGCTAATGCAGTGTAGAAATACATTTAAACATGTATAAATGCAAACTAATTATAAACATACAATATGTGATGGCCAATTCTCGAGCCCGTCGAAAATATGTGTAGCATATATGATTGTTGTTCTTCTCTCCTCACATTCCTTCTTCAAAAACATCAGGAGGTTAGCCCTTGCCAGAACATCTAGATCCACAGTTATCTCATCGAGTAGAAGAACCTAAAGATGCAAAAGAACACATATAGGTTCGTAAAGATAGTTGCAAGAGAACAGAAATTAAACATGATAGCAGCTAACGACCTTGAATGGCCGAAGGAGACCCATGCAAATCTGAACCCGTCTCCTCTGACCATCCGATGCCTTGTGCATTCGCCATGATAAGTCAATGTCTAGAACCTGCATCATCAAGTGTCAACCAGTAAATGCCACTGCTCTATCGTTGAATTCGAAATATGAAAGAGAGGTTGATTCAACCAACAAGCAGCTTATATATTTCAAGCTCACTTTTATAAGTTCCTCTCTCCGTTGTGAATCAACACCTGCAACGCCAAAGATCATCTTCTCTGCGGAGACGTCCATCTGAAACGAGACCTCGAAACCTGCAAATGCCACCTCCCTCCTCCACTTTCATAGTATCCAACATGAACGGCATTGTATCAGAAATTTTAGACTACTTGACTGAGCATTCATAAGCCCCATTCTTATAAGACTATTTCAATTCCGTGAACTGTTAACGATTACACTCTCGAATTCCAAAATAAACGGAGGTGCAAAAAATAACCTTTGCCAAGGATACGTGTAGAGCCATCCAATTCAAAATATTAAGATAGTGAGTGCAAAAGAATACCTCGCCGCCGAGGTAGGAGAGGTCACCGGACGCGGTGAGGGAGGTGTCGTGGAAGGCGGAGCGGCCGAGGACCCGGACCATGCCGGGCTCCACCATGTGTTTTCCCCCGATTATCTTCAGGATAGTCGTTTTTCCTGACCAAAATTTTGAATCCGCCGCTCACACGAGACGAAAACGTAGAAATCCCAAAGAAAGCGGCAACCGTCGGAAAGAATCTTCGATCCGTTCGCAAATCCAACCAGAGGAAGGGAACAAACCAGCGCCGTTGGAGCCGACGAGGAGGCAGCGGTCGCCGGCAGCTAGTGAGAGGGAGAAGTCCTGGATAAGGGGCTTTGATCCTGGCGGTGGGTGTCCGTCAATACCAGGATAAGTGAAGCTCAGGCCGTCGATCTCCACAGTCGGTAGCCCCGCCTCTTCCACCTGCGAACCCATCATGAGAGAGAGAGAGAGAGAAAGCGCGCTTATGCTACAGCTACACCTGAACGAGAGGAAAGGATATATCATATACGATCAGCTCCCGAGAAAGATGAGAAAGAGGAAAGGAAGGAGGCTGGGTAGGCGCCGACGGTATTCAGATTGCCGCCATGGCCGCTCCACCTTCTCGTGGCTCGCTCCGGACCAGAAGATTTTGTTGCACTCCGTTGCGGTAGGTGGGGAAGGAGAAAGGACCATTGGCAGCGATCCGACGTCCCCCTTTGTGCAAACAGGATCATTTTGGGGGTTTATTCACAAAACAGCAGGCGGACGCCCGGAGTCGGGGGCAGATAAAACCCGGTTTCCAACCCTCTGTCCTCGGGAAGCGTTTGATAGGGATTACGAGTAGGGCTGTGAATGGGCCAAGCCCGGCCCGGCCCGCACCCGGCCCGATTAAGGCCCGACCCAATGAGTATTGGGCCGGCCCGGCCCGACCCACATTACATTGTTGGCCCGGCCCGACCCGGCTCATAAAAAATACTATCGTGGCCCAACCCGGCCCGGCCCGGCCCGACTCGACTGAATTTTTATCTCATAAATATATTATTATCATTTATTAATTAATTTAATTATTAAAAATAACACTATAAATAGATAATAGCTTAATTTAAAACATATTTTTAATTAATAGAAGTGATATTTTTAAAAATATAAATATTTAAAATATAAAACTTTTTTTAAAAAAATGAGACTCTTAGAAAGTTAACACCATGTTTAGAAAAATAGAAAAACAAAAAAAAGTTGACAACTAAAATTTTAATTAAAAATGACTAGAAGTAAATATTCATAGGGTGTACCAGTACATAATAAAATGATTTTTATACAAAATAGTTCTATTAAAAAAAATTTCATCTGGGCGTAGCCCAGGAGGCTCGCGTTCGGCACGGCGGAGCCCGCCGCGGTGGCGGCCGTGTGCGTGCCGTGGCCGTCGGTGTCGCGGGGGGTCTTGTCCCTCTCGTCGACGGCGCCGGCGGACGCCTCGTAACCGCGGTAGAACATGCGGGCTCCGACGACCTTCCGGTTGCAGTGCTCCCGCCGGAAATTCCAGCCTTCCTCGCAGGCACCCTTCCACCGCGCCGGCACCGGGCCCAAGCCGGTGTCGACGAAGCTGCGGCTCTCCGGCCAGATGCCGGTGTCCAGCACGCCGACGATGACGTCGTGGCTGGAGATGGCGTCGGCCCACACGCGAACGAAGGCGTCGGACTGGAGCCCCAGGAAGGTGGGGCTCCTCGTCGTTTGCAGCTGGTACACCGCCTCCGGGACGACGGCGACCACGCCAGGCCGCCCCGCCAGCGCCGCCGCCTCCTCCCCGCCGAGCCTCGCGGCGAACCCGTGAAAGGCGTGCTCATAACTGTAGATGATCCTGTTCGCCGCCGGCCCGCCGTCGAACTCTAGATCGACGGCGACGGAGCGGACGACGGAGACGTACCAGTTGCGGTGGTCCAGGAAGGAGGCGGGCATCTCCGATCTGGACATCTGAACTACGTAGGTGGAAGAAGCGGACAGCACGGCGGCCACGAGGCACGCCGCCGTCAGGCACGGGGCAAGAAGCCATGGCAGCTTCCTCGGCGGTGCCCTACGCGACGGGAAGCCCGGTTGCGTGGACGCCCAGCAGACGCTCATGACAGTGCTGCTGGCCCGACAGCCCGATGGACGGCCCGCTCACAGCCCGCGGGCTGAATTTGAAGACCCGTATATTAGTTTGAAGTTAGCCCAGCCCGTGAACCCACGGGCTGGCCCGGTCCATTGCCATCCCTAATTACGAGTAAAGGATTTCGCTCGGTTGACAGAGATTATGTGCAAGGAATATCTGTAAAAATTTGTAAAACTTCACGCTGACGTGTTTCAAGAGATTTTCTGGTATAAGTTTATTTTAAAAATCTCTGTTGCACAAAAAAAATATTCTACATTTAATTTAGCTTCCAATTTGGTATAGAGAAATTCTTCGCCAAGAAACCGAACCAAACGCGGCCTCAGAGTCGGACGGAGATACCGTCCATGGGCATTCGGGCGCGGAAGCACCTTCTGCCCGGACCTCTTCGCCCCCTCGACTTCCCTCGCCATTTGCTGCCGCCGCCGCCTCCTCCGCCATGGCATCATCCAAGCCTGCCTCAGCCGATCCTCTCCAGGCTCGAGTCTTGCACGCCGCAGCTCCCGCAGTTCAACCTGCTCCACGCCCGGGCCGTCGTCACCGGCCTCTGCAACGATGCCTTCGCCGCCAGCCGCCTCCTCAAGTTCCTCACCTGCAGGATGGAACCGCCCGACCTCCCCCGTGCCGTCCTCCTCCTTTCCCAGCTATCCAATGCGGACGTTGTCGCCTATAACCTACTGCTCCACGCCTTTTCCCGGAGCCCCGTGCCGCTCGACTCCTTCCATTTCTATCGGGACCTGTTTCGGCGGGGCCTCCGTCCCAACGGATACACCTTATGCTTCCTGCTGGCGTGCTGTGCGCGGGGTTTGGCGCCCTGGGAGGGAAGGCAGGTTCACGGGCATCTCTGTAAGACGGGTCTCTACCGAAGCGTTCATGCTGGCACGTCTCTCGTCCATATGTACGGGGAAGGTGGTGAACTGGAGCATGCTGCCCAAGCGTTTGAAGAAATGCCTCTTAGAAGTGCGGTTACGTGGGCCACCATGATTGGCGCATATGCTACATTCGGCTGCCTTAGTGAGGCGCTGAGGATAGTCAGAAAAATGATGATGACCGGTGTCGTGGTGACCAGATCCGCAATTGTCAGTACGCTCTGTGCGTGTGCCAATCTTGGGAACCTGGTGCTAGGCAGGATGTTGCATGGGTATGCTACGGTTAAGGGGTTGGAGCTAAATGCCAACTTGGGAACCAGCCTCATCGATATGTACTCAAAGTGTGGAGCAATGCAAGCGGCTCTCAAGGTCTTCTCTATGATGCCCATTATCGGTGTAGGCTCGTGGAACTGCATGATAAATGGGTTGGCTGTGAACGGTAATGGAATTGCAGCAATTGATACATTCAGGGAAATGCAGAAGTTAGGAGTGCAGCCCAATGGAGTTACTTTCTTGGTTATTTTGTGTGCCTGCTGTCATTCAGGGTTGGTGGAAACCGGTGCAGAGTACTTCTCACTGATGACCAGGAAATTTGGCCTTGTGCCAAATCTCAAACATTACGGATGCATGATTGATCTTTACGGTAGAGCAGGGTGCATTGAGGAGGCACTGTGTCTTCTTCGTGCCATGCCAGTGAAACCAGATGTAGCGATATGGGGGGCACTGTTTACTGCTTGTAGGACACAGGGAGATGCCTTGTTGGAAGAGCTGGTGGCTACACAGCTTGTGAAGATAATACCTCATGAGACTTGTGGATATTTATTTCTATCTAATGCTTATGCATTGTCAAGGCGCTGGGATGATGTTGTTAGAGTAAGGAATGTAATGGCAGAGATGAACATGAGAAAGAATATAGGTTATAGCACAGTAATCTGCTGAATGCCTTAATTGACCAAATCTCTTTCTCTACACACATTGATTTTGAGTAAAATATTGACAACATGGAAGGAAGAAGTCCATAGCCCCATGAGCAAGGTGTTGCAAATATGATATTACGCATGCCAGATGACAAGTTAATATCCTGGATCTAACAGATCCTATGTCTACCATAGTCAATTTCAATGCCATTCTCAATCCAACCAAAGTTGCTTCATGCCTTATTACCAGTTTGGATCTATGTTATCAGAGGCAAGTGCTTAAGTCGCTTAAGTGACAAGGTGAGGTGAGGTAAAATTGCCTCCCTTCGGCCCATGTCACCTAGGCGACCGCCATGATGGCAAATCTCCTGCCACGGCGTTCTTTCCCACTGGAAGAACACAGTGGTGGCACAGCCACTGCCACCTCACCTCCGTCTTCGGAGGCAACAAGAAGAGGCAAGGGGGGGTGCACTCTTGTGCCTCTGACTACATAGGTTTGGATGAAACACATGATCAGCAGGTTCGCTATAGACAATGATTTGTGTTTTTAAGAGATGAAAAATTCAGATTTGCCTACCAGTGAGATCATACTCTGCTGGTCCACTCAAGTATCTGCAAGACTGCAACCATGCAGGAACTTGTTGGTAGCAACCAAATTTTTTTTGCTTACGATCTTATATTTGGCCTATGCAAATCTCATGCATCACGAATCATGATTAGTCTGTATGGTAGAGCTTCAAACGGTGCTGAATATCGTTAGTACCAACAGAAACATCTGATTTCATATTGGGAGTGTATTATGAATCTAGAATACAAGGCATGCATAACAGTTGCTTCATTTCCTAAACTTGTCTTTTCCTTTTGCTTCAAGTGGAGAAACATACGGTAAATGGAGCACCCACTCATTAAAATGTTAAATTGTCCGGTGTAAATCCTCCCTTACTTTTTCTTTCCCAAATTGTTCTAAGTACAAAATGGCAAGCTTGCACATGGGGCATCATATGGCAACTGATTTTTGTTGCTCCTCTGTGCAGGTACCAAATTGTTCCAGGCGTTGAAGATCTGTGAATTCAATCTTGCTACCCAGGTTGTGAGCTGCTGATTGCCCACTTTCACCTAGCTTTATATTCAATTCATGCTGGAGCAAACCCTTCAACTTCTATATTGATCTCTCGGCACCTTACTTTGCTGGAAACGTATGAAAGTCTTTCTTTAGGTGTAAGTCCTACATTTGTTTTATTCTCGCAGCTCATCATTCTCCTTTCATTTGTAAGGATGTACATGTTCTTTCTATTTTTCATGGTTATAGTGCTCCACGTCAGATTTCAACACCTTCAATCCTATTTGTTGTGTACTTTTGTCAAATCAGCTCCGGAGAAGGATGTTAAAGGGATGAACTGTATGCATAGATATCAAGTTATCTCACCAAGAGAGCCTTTGCAGTCTTGACGCTTCATATTTTGAAGGAGTGACTCCAACATTTGGTACACGGAAGCCATCAGCGGATGGTGCTTATCACCGGCAACGAAGCTGAAAGTAACACTTCTCACCTCAATCCAACTCCTACCTGCTTCCTTCTTGCTCCCTGTTCCTTTCATCAACCTTCTTGTTCTTGCAAACTCTCCCCATTCACCATCAGCAGCAAAAATATTTGAAAGTATAACATAGGCCTCAGCACCCTCTAGTTCCGAATCTGTTATTATCTTTTGTGCTGCAATTCTACCAACATCTGTGTTTCCATGCATCTTGCAAGCACCAAGAAGAGCACCCCAAGCTGATCTGTCTGGCTTGATATTCATTTTGTCTACAAGTTCATGAGCCTCTTCAATTCTTCCAGCACGGCCCAGCAAATCGATGACACATCCATAAAGCTCTTGACTTGGTTCAACATTATGGTTGGTAACCATCAAGTTGAAGTACTTTAAGCCTTCATCTATGAGGCCAGCGTGGCTGCAAGCATTTACAAGACCCATAAAGACAATGATGTCAGGTAAGATACCATGAGATACCATTTCATCAAATAGCTCCATTGCGGCCTCTGCAAATCCATGTATTCCATACCCAATCATAACTGAGGTCCAGGAAACCAAGTCCTTCTGAGCCATCTCATCGAAAACATTACGCGCTTCGACCACATTCCCACACTTTGCGTACATATCTACAAGTGCATTTGCCAAAGGTACATTCTCTCTATATCCTCTTCGAAGAATAGCTCCATGAACCTGCTGCCCACAATCCAACATAGCCAGATTTGCACAAACAGCAACAACGCTCGTAAAAGTGAAGCAGTTGGGCTGCAAATTATGCGAACCCATCTTTATCAACAGCTTTATTGCTTCGGAAGAACCGAATTTCTCTAACCCAGAGATGATGGTGTTCCAAGTGATCAAATCTCTTGCCGGCATTTCATCAAAGTACTGCTTTGCCTCTGACAGGTTCATACATCTGCAGTACAGGTCAAGCAAGGAATTTGAAACAGGAAGATTCATCTGATAGCCGAATTTAACTACAGCCGAGTGCATTTGCTTGCCAGAAGGCAAGGAGCCGATCATGGCGCAAGCTCGTATCACAGCGGAACAGCTGAATGGACTCAACTCCACGCCGTCCTGCATTAGCAACAGGTAAGGAGAACCAAAGGGTTTTTTAGCATCTAATTTCTTCGACTTATTTTCACATTTTAGACCTCTTTGCTCAATGATAGCTTATACGTATTTTTAGCCACGAACAAGGGGGGAGGGGGGGGGACTGGAAAAAAAAGCCTAAAGGGTCTTTGTTAGCTCGAATTTCGCCTCCTACCTGAAGCATATATCGGAAGGCTTGGACTGCCGAGTGCCCATCGCCATGGCGGACATAGCCAGCTATCATCGTGGTCCACGAGACTGCCGTCTTGCTCAAGATCCCCTCAAATACTGCGCACGCGTCAGGCACGTGTTCCCCGTTGCAAGCCATGTACACGTCCAACAGGGCGTTCTCTACGTAGGGCTGGTCGTCCACTCCGCACTTGGCGGCCAGCGCGTGCACCGACGCCACAGTCGGCCATGGATCCCCGTCCCTGCACGCCTTGAGCACAATGGAGACGGTGTGGGCATTGGGGGCCACGCTCGCCGCCATCATTTCCCGAAACACCTGCAGCGCGTCGACGGCGTGGCCGGACGATGCGTAGCCCGAGATCATGGCCGTCCATGCAACCACATCCCTGTGGGGCATTTTATCGAACAACTCCCGAGCATGGCCGAGCAAACCGTGTGCGAAGTAGGCTTTCATCAGCTTGGTGGATGTCACCGTCGCCGGGGAAGGTGGGGGCCGTAGAGTTGCGTTGATGGGCTGGGCCGGGGAAGGGTAGTGGGCTTCCTCCGGCAGGACTAAAGCTCTGCGTGGAGTGGGAGAAAGACGACTGAGACGCATGGACAGGGGTTTAGTAGTGGGCCGTCGAGCATGACCGGGGAAGGTGCTGCGTACGAGCATGGCTTGACGGGCGGGAAGCGAAGGCCACTGAGCTGAAGTCCCGAGGGAGAGTTTTCTTGCGGTGGTCTAATCAAATGGGCTATGGACAGCTCATATGGTGGACCAAGTCTCCCTGGTAGTCGGCCCACGGTTCAATGCACCTCTACCCGCTCTTCCTAGCCTAATGATAGTACTGCTCTGGTTTTCTTGATCTCTACAGATCGAGGGATAATCAAGTATGGATAAGTGTCAATTAATTATGAAGAGATATTAGTAAGATATACATGAGAGAGAGAGAGAGTCAATATAATGTGCAAAGGTAATAAACACATCATTTTGAGTTAAATACGAATTGAAACGTGTGATACGTTCTTGCTAGCGACTCAGAGAACTCCCGAGATCCTCCGGACTTAGGTGGTGTTTGATTTGTTTTAACGGAATGTGTGAAGTCTTAATTTCATCTATAATTTTTATTGTGAAACACAATTTTAGTTATCCACCTTCAAAGAAAAAACAGAGTATAGCGAACAATTTAAAATTATGTGGTATATGAAGAAGTCAATGATGAATTCAAAAAATTTACCAAAGATCTCAGTGTTTGACCAATTCAGAGGTTAGATATTGATTAAGGGCGTGTTTGATTAGACTTGATGAACATCTAAAGTTTGATTCGGTAAGACATCAGACATTTTAAGTTGTTTGGTAAAATCAATTATTTAACTTCTAATTTGATGTCTAAGCTCTGAAAACTGTCTGAACGATTCAGATATTCTCTTTAGCTTTTTTCGATTTAGACGACACGACCTAGGGCGAAACTCGACGGGCCGACGGCGCTCGCGGTGACATGAGCGACCTCCGCGCCTGAAGCATCCGGATTCCGACGGCGATTGGAGCATCTCGCGGCGGAGGCCTCTCGGCGGAGGCAACTCGAGCTCGTGGTGGAGGCTTCCGGTGCGGAGGCGACAGGAGCATCTTGCGGCGGAGGCCTCTGGGCGGAGGCGACTGGAGCTCGCGGTGGAGGCTTCCGCTGCGGAGGCGACTGGAGCATCTCGCGGCGGACGCTTTTGGGCCGCTGCGGAGGCAACTGGAGCATCTCGCATAGGTCTTCTTCGCCTTGGTCTTCTTCTCGAAGAAGATGGTGCAGGTGCAAAGCGGCTGGTAGACGGCAGCTCCTGCGGGAGGGCGAGCTGCGTTTGCGGCGACCGTGATGGGGCGGCGGAGAAGAGAGAGAGACGGAAGGGGGCGACGCTCGACGGAGAAGAGAGAGATGTGAAATTCTGATTTGTCTTTTTTTTTGTTAGTGTTCCGGTTCTTTTAATTTCCACTTGAGTTAGTTAAATTCAAAAATTATGTATTTTAATTTTTTTATCTTGCATGTTATCTTTCAATTTTTTCTAGAGTAAAATATGTATTTTATTTTATTTATCTTGTAAGTTATGTTATTTTATGTTTATTTAAAAAAGATTAAGAGGATAATTCAGATTTTTATCAAACAACTTAATTCACTTATGTCTTAATTAAAATCATCACTTTTTTACCACTTGTTAAGAGATTAGATGTGGAATTAAGAGTTAAGATTTTCAGATTAAGTCTAATCAAACATCACCCAAGTCAAAGTAAACTAGACCTTAGTATAAGAAGAAGTTTTTTATTTTGGTTGAAAAGTAGAAAGATAACATTACTGGATACAGAGTTCAAACACTATTACATGGGCGATGGTGGTCCGGGAGGACTCAAAATACAAAAAGTGTTTCCGTTGGATATTGCATATCTAGCCAATTGATGAGCCACCATGTTACTTTCTCTCGGGATATGCTTGATAGTAATGGGGGAGTTAGCCAATAACCGTGGACAGGCTAGGTTCTCTTCGGCAGCTTGCCAGTGGACTTCCACATTGCTTAGGATACCTTCAATGATCGCCTTCGCGTCGCTCTCAATGGTCATTTGTGCAGCACCTTGAAAGAGGATTTGGCTGTAGAGTTCGGGAGGGTGATTACTCTTGTTCATCCAAGTTTCCAAGAAATCCTTAATAGAAGTATACGCTTGAAAATATTCGATGGGAGAACTAGATCCAAGCCAGACAGGCTCCAGCCCAATTGCACTTGAAGAACATATGTTCTTGACTCTCTATGCTCTTATTACAAATCTGGCAAGTAGGATCAAAATTCTTTATCTCCTAGCAAGGACCTCACCGGTGGGGAGGATATTTTTGGTGCACTTCCAGAGGAAGAAGAAAATTTTGCTAGGGTAGGAATTATTTAATCTGGGATTCCAAATAAGCTTCCAGATCTGACAATTAGAGGAACTCGGAGGGATGTTTAAATCTCTAAAATATCTAAAAGCAGTTTTGATGTTAAGCTTGCTGTTGGCGGTGTATGACCAGATTAAGGTGTCATCCGTGGAGGGGCTGTTCGAGATTTGAATATTTAAGATGTCTTCAGCAGAATGTGGGACAAAAATCTCTCTGATGAGATGTTCATTCTAGTTACCAGCACAAATGAGATCCGAGACCCGTCAGACATTGGTATTTTGGTTTGGTTTAAGGGTGGGGGTAGCACTAGTAGATGGGTTCTAGTTGTCGGAAATAATGTTGATATTCCTGCCATTACTGACTTTCCAAAAGCATGTCTTTTTCAAAGTATCCTTGGCTTTGTGAATACTTCTCTAAATGTAGGACTGACCTCTAGATCTGTGGATGTCCCAAAAATTTGAGTTGTTCAGGCGTATGCTTCTAAGAATGGTGGACCAGAGGGACTTGGTGTCCTCCTGGAACCTTTAGGCCAAGTTTAAATGACTCGCTCTATTGAGGGCCCCATAATCCCTAATGCCAAGGCCTTCAAGATATTTTGGAAGCTTGATATAAGAGGGAAGTGGATCGATGCAGGTTGCAAGAGGTAGCAGGAAGTTCTCTCCACCTTCTCGGGTGTACATATGTCTTCTTCATTAATCTCGATGTATAATTATTAATTAAGCACAACTTAGTAATAAATATGTCTCATCTCTTTATTATGTAGGTTGGATGTAACGAACGGCTAACCATCATGTTAATTAGCAATCTTTCCGAGAGATCATCTATGCTGAAACAACTATCAACAAAATAATCACAGGGCTCTTTGAACTAGACCTTCAAAAAAAATAACTAACTAGTAATTAGAATTGTTTGGTAATTTATTAATTCAATCTCTTCATAACATATTTAGTTGTTACCTTGTAAAAGCATATATATGATGATGTACTTGTAGCGTCATCCCCGCACGTTGCGGAGGCACCCGCAAGGATCAAGGTAAGGTGATGCTGGGTTTGAACTTGGAGAGATTCCGGTGAAGACTTTTGAAGATCTGGACAAGTACGTCAGACACGTCTACGAGGGCCTTTAATTATTATTCCCTCACTAACGAACAACAGGCACATTTGACTACTAATTTCGTGTGTGTATATATATAGCATGGCCACCAAGTGTGTGTGTGTGCTTGTGTCTTTTCTTCCTGCACGTGCACGATGCCTTGAATATTAAGCCGGAAATCTGTTCACGCTGTATGGACTCCAGTCATGCTTACATTATGACCTGTTTGGTTAGAGTATCAGAGTGATATTATATTGATATTGATATTTCTAAAAAATAGAGTATCAATATCAAAATTGATGTAATATGACACTTATATTACATAACATGTGTTGTTTACACTGTAAGTAAATGGAATAATCTCCGCCCCCCCCCTCGGTCAACACGCGGAAGGATCAGCGCTCACACGTCCACTATGCCAAAATTGCCAGTACCCACGACAAGAGCGGCTTGACTTTGTGTGCGTTGATTCACCGTCTAAGTCGGCCGCATCGATCTCAGCAGCACGAATGCACACACACAGAGAGAGAGAGAGAGGAGGGGAGAACGCTTGCGGTTAAGATCATCATCATCATCATGTGGCGTGGGTCAAGGATATATATATGTATATATCTTCCTCCCTCCAATCACCACAGGCAAGATAGAACGAGAGAGAAATCTTGCATGTCATCCATCTTCTGTGAAATTCCAAAAACGCACGTGCGCTAAGGAGACCCAGGTCCAGATTATGATAAAGTCATTAGACTATCCTCCGGTGGCCAATATGGGATAATACCCTCTCCCCCTCTCGGCCAGCCACCACGTCAGAGCCACGATAGGAATACACGGGGCAGGGCCGAGCGAAAATAGGAGCAAATCCACCGGAGGACAGAGCCTATAGCCTGACCAGCTCTGATACCATGTGAAATTCCAAAAACACACGTGCGCTAAGGAGACCCAGATCCATGCTATGATAAATGCATTAGACTATCCTCCGGTGGCCAATATGGGATAATACCCTTCAACATCTTCACCTAGCAATCGGTCCACATTCCTCCATTTCCGTTGGTTGGATCGGAGGAGAGTCCCCCGCCGCAAGGAGGACGATGGGGGTGCGGAGATCTGCCCGGGGGAGGTCTCCGGTTGGGCCGCCCACGGTGGCAGCAGCCTGGCGGGGCGCAGCTGGCGCCCAATGGAGAACACGACCTGTGGCTGGCGGTTGGCCGCAGAGCGGTGGGACGTAGAGTAGGAGGAAATATTTCCGTACTTAAAAAATCATCAGGTTCTCTTTAACCTGATGATGCTGCAGTTTCGAGTCGGGTAGTATGGTAGTATCGGAGCTAAAGATCAGTGGATCTCCTTCCGTCGATCATCACCACCCTAACAATGTACACGCGTCCAAGTCCAAATAATAATTTGTATATATATGCAAGAGGGGACGAGTACGATAATCTCATATTAGATGGTCGAGAAAATTTTCTCGTGCTCAAAAATTTACCCCTCTCTGATTCGATGTCGCGATCTTAAGCCGGTCAAACATTCGGTTAACACAGCATCTACAACGGCAATCTCAACGGAAGTCATCCGAATGGGATTCGCAACGTTGGATGTTGAGATTAGATTGGGCGATAAGAAAATGTGTGTTGTGGCGAAGATTTGGTCAGCCAATTTTACGGTACGCTTGATTTTTTTTAAACCGACCTATAGATAAATTTTTCTTATATATATATATACATATACACGTATCTGTATAACTAAGTATGCGTGTGAATGTGAAAAGGACGATCTCATTGCTGACTTTGGCACACGGTGCAAAGTGAGGTCTGGTCTGTCATACATACCTCTCCATATATACATACACACACACACACAAAAACACTCGTGGGGGCCACAATCAGACACTAATTCTCTGCGTGCCCACGATTCAGAGAAAAGGATCACCGCGACTTTTGTTTATATATACATATATATATATATATATGATCAATAGAGAGAAATATGTATGGATAATAACCCTACGATCTATTGATACTCTTATTTGTTTACTCTCTTTCTGAGATGGTATTGAAAAAAAAAAGCTGAGAAACACCTCCAGGGAGAGAAGAGACCAGCTGAGACCTCCCATCGCCAGGTCATCGATCGCGTACGTGGCCAGCAGCTAGCTGTGTGTAAGCTGTGCTGTGCTCCCGACCGGCGCACGGCAACATAATAAAACATGGGGCGCCGCCCATGCAGGTCTCGGTCCATCGAGCTGGATTCTCTGCCCGACAGAACTTCCTGGTCACCCCCGAAAAGTCCATATATACATTTCTGTATCTTTATTTTACATCCCTACTGTTGCACGATCAGAAGTATTTTTCAGATATTGACGAGAAGTGCAGTAGTTGAAGAAGCGTATATATATATATGTATGTATATAGAGAGTGCGGTTCTCTCGAACAGGAAACAACTTTTACTTAAACTTAAAAAACGTGGAATTTATCATGGATAAATTTTCGATTTGACTTGTAAGATTTATATGACTGCAGAGATAAATCTCTTATATGTTTGAGGTAAAAAGTACTCTCTCGAGACCCGTTTGGCATCATAAAATTTTGAGATAATTTTGATTTGTTTCTTAAATTTTTGAAGATAGATCAAATTTATTCTCGGAGTTATCTCGATATATCAAACAGGCCCTCAGGTGCCGAAAAGAACCCGCACTCGTGTGTGTGTGTGTGTCGAGCTTAAAAAAAAGGCAGCTTTTGGATCGGGATGGTAACAAATTTAGGGAGAAAAATCCAAGTCAGAAGTAAAAGATACGAGAGGCGGTCAGTGCCGCGGTACTTCTCTCTTCTCGCGTCCACCAATTTATAAAACTAGATGCTCGTCTTCTCTTGATTCCGCCAAACACATCCTAACATCAGATGATCGATCGAGATCCCACACCCAGCTCTCTCTCTCTCTCTATATATATAGGCCTCCGCAGCGCGTGAAACCCCCTTCTCCTCCTCCTCCCACGGCGGTCGACACGGCAGGGTCGTGGAGCTGATCTCCCGATCTTCTTCGCGCCGTCGAGGGCTGCCAGCTGCGAGAGGGTGTGCGCGTTTGCGCCTAGCTTACTGTTGGCAGCAGCAATGGTGGTCGCTTCTCCTGCCCCAGCTGTCCGCCACGAGAAGGTCCGCGGCGTCCCCGTGGTGGACCTGTCCCAGAAGCCCGGCAGGGCGGCGGAGCTCATGGTGAGGGCCTGCGAGGAGCTCGGCTTCTTCAAGGTGATCAACCACGGCGTGCCGGCGGAGTTGGTGGCGAAGATGGAGACGGAGGCGTCGGCCTTCTTCGCCCTCCCCCTGCCGGAGAAGCACGGGGCGTGGCCGCCCAGCCCGCTCGGCTACGGCCGCAAGAACATAGGCTTCAACGGCGACACCGGCGAGGTGGAGTATCTGCTCCTGCAAGCCAACCCCGCGTCGTCGTCGTCGTCGTCCATGCCGTCGCTCAAGGCAGGGACGGCCGCCTGCCGCCGGGACCCCGCCGCCGTCAGTTTCAGGTAGGCCTACCTACGTACAGCTCCTCGCCGTCGCTTCGCAGGGTCAATTCGTAATTTCCGTCTTCTTCCTTTCTTTCGCCGCCATGTATATATGATGCTCCATATGTTAATTAATTAGGAGACGAACATCAACTACTTGCCCTCTTGTGATACATATATATGTATCTCTCTCGACAGCATCAGTTTATATATATAGCGCTCTAATTATATATCACCAGTACGTGCATGATGATCACTTCTCTCCAATTGCATGCACTGCTCAACTATAACATATGCGTAATCATCTGTTGCTTCCACGCATGAACATGCTAGAAACCCTAGGGAGGAAGGAGTACCTCCTGTCGTGCTTTGCGTACACACACAGACACATTTATATATATGTTCACCCTAGCTACATGTGTGTTTGTGTAAGATCACAAACATATATATATATATATAGGGCAGCTAGTCACGGGAAGATGCTACATATATAGTGTCAGCAACACACACTATGCAAGATGTTTGCTCTCCCAGCTGAGGATTTCAGGAAGATGAAAGTGTTAATCCCAAAATGTTTGAGCCATTTCTCGTTTTAACCTCTAATTAAACACGGACGATATGAAAGAGTGAAACTGAAACCCGTCCAGATTAGAGTGTCAGGCATCTTCTTCTTCTTTTCTTCCCTTTCCTAGCTTCTTAGGAGGCATCCAATGCTGTTCGATCGTAAGGCCGGTGATGGACGTTCAAATGGTCCGGTCGCCAGAACTGTGCCCGTTGCAAGTTGTTGTCTAAAGGCTAGCGCTAGATAGACGAAATGCCTTGGCCCTCGAGGCGTACTGTTTGACCAGTGACTTGTGTTGGGTTTCTTCTGCACACATATACATGGTTCAAAATTAAACATCTCCTCCCCGGAGATCGATCGATCGATCATATCCGTGCATGTCTCGTTGGGGTGTGTTCTGAAGCTCTAGCTATTTACACCGGTAATTACCGCAGACTCCGCATTTCAACCATGGCATATAATCATATAGCGAAGGGATATATACATACCGAAGACCCCCAAATCCCCCGACCTTGATAAGACGGGGGAAGCGATGGCAGGGAATAGCCCCACTCGATGGCCGGCAAGATGGGGAGCAAAGGAAAGCAGGGACCCTCTTTCTCCCTCCCCTCTCAGCCCCTTCCCAAGGAGCAGGGGAAGGGGAATCCACCCACATCCCAAAACTAGCAACCACCGGTACACCTGGCCGGCATGATACCCCCCGTGTGCCTTTTGCCGTAAAAAGTGGGGTGGGCGGTGAAAAAGGGATAACCCTTGGACGTGGAGTGCGGATCACTTCAGTTCGAGTGGAGCGAGTACCTTCAATCTCTAATAAAAATTTGTCAGGACTGCAGGTCACTTAAGTGGTGAACTGTTACTGAAAATGACTGAATCATCGTCGACATCTAACTCGTTACCCGTCGATAACGAGTTGTATTAATTCGGTAGCGAGTTTGTAAAGTGTCGGTAATAGTTTAGTAACGATTCACTGACTTGTTAATCTACTATCGATGGGACTTGAACAGTTACCGACGTCTTATAACTTATTATCCATCACTTAAATGTTTGATATTATAAATTTTTTAGTAGAGACCGAGAATATTTTCTCCACTCGAAAATTCAGGTGACTGGCACTCTTGAACGGAAGATTCGAGTGACGTCAGAGGTTGTGTCAATCTACCCAGGCCCTCGTCCCCTCCGTGCTTTCATTTTTTTTTTTTAACCGTGAGCTTTTTGCAACCCCCCGGAGGGGTTTATTTTCAAGATAAAAAATAGTAACATAAATATTATTTTATTAAAAAAGTATATACATATCATTTTTATCAATAATATAATAAATTTATTTAATTCTATTTCGACGATTTGATTCGGTTGGAACACTTTCCATCCCGAAGAAACCAACCCGGCTTTCGGCGGTTCCAACCGTTTAATGCGCACCTCTGTACACAAACGCCGTCGAGGCGCGGACCCGAACTCGGCACTGTTTCTGACGTCTCTGCCCGTGCGTATCGCAGCAGCAGCAGCAGCAGCTCTGCGATGGGCGCGTACGTGGGGGCCGTCGGCGGCCTGGCCGGCGAGATACTGGACCTGCTGGGCGAGGGCCTCCGGTTGCGGGACGGCGGCGTGCTCCGCCGGCTTGTCGGGGACAGCCAGAGCGACTCGCTGCTGCGTTTCAACCACTACCCGCCGTGCAGCGACGACGACGACCACTGGGAGGAGGACGAGGAGGAGAACAGGGGCGCGCCCAATCACCACGGCTGCCGCCGCCCGAGGAGCTGCGTTGCCGGCGGCGACTGCAGGGTGGGGTTCGGCGAGCACACGGACCCGCAGGTGATCACTCTGCTGCGATGCAACGACGCCACGGGGTTGCAGGTGATGTCGCCACCGGATGGCAGCGGCGGCGGCGACGGCGAGGGCGGCGTGTGGGTGCCCGTGCCGCCCGACCCTTCCGCCTTCTTCGTCAACGTCGGCGACGTCCTCCAGGTCGGTTATGGTCGATCTCTCTTAAATGCCCGTTATCGTCAACAGACGGCACAATCTGAGAACCAAATCTTTGTTCCCCCCTTGTCTCCTCTTTTTCATCGAGTTCTGCTCGAGAAACAAGAAGATTCCGCTGACGTCAGGCCTGTCCGACGTGGAGGACTGTGAAATAATTGTAGAAGGAAATTCGAACCTCGCGTGGCCTGGCCGCAGCTAAAAGTCTATAAAGGCGTCGCTCACTGCACTGCAGGCAAAGGCCGGCCAATGCTGACCAGTGCCACCGAGGTGCGCTGACTAGACAGGTCACAGGCCACGTCAGCTCTCGGCTTGTCCGAGCAGCGGCCCGGAGATGCTTCTTCCCGCTCGCCTGACGCTCCGCCCCGCTCCCGCAACACACGTGAACTCCCCGCCGCCCGTGCTCGGTCGGCGGCCGCCTGCCGGCGTGCCGACCGACCAGACAACACGCCCCCCTATCCCCATCACGGCACCACCGCCCCGGACGGTTTGCTCGCCGGAAAAATAATTAGGACAACACGGCGGTTGCTTTGCCCGCTTCCTTCCACAGAGGCCGACGGCCGCGGTCTCCCGCTGATTCGTGTGCTCTTTCGGTTCCAGGCGTTGACGAACGGGAGGTTCGTGAGCGTGAGGCACAGGGCCGTCGTGAGCTCCTCCAAGCCGAGGCTGTCCATGGTCTACTTCGCAGCGCCGCCGCCGCACGCGCGCATCTCGCCGCTCCCGGAGATGGTTGCCCCCGAACGGCCCTGTCTCTACCGGCCCTTCTCCTGGGCCGAGTACAAGAAGGCCATGTACTCGCTCGGGCTCGGCCACAACCGCCTCGAGCTCTTCCGGCAGCATCATCCCAGGGGAGACGAGGCTCTGCTTCATGACGTGAAAACCGAAACCTTCTTTGCCGGGCTGTAACTGGTTTTTGCCTTGGTATGTATCAAGAAAGAACTGGCTGTCACTGTCGCCAGATATCGGCGAAACAACCGCGAGGTGAAGTGCGATTCTACAAGTGATTTCCCCGATTGATCATCGATGCTCTCTTGAAACCGGAGAAGCCACATCCCCTGTTCGAGGAATCTTCGGTGAAAAAGGCTTCTCATGTCAAAAGCAAAAGAATCTCCAATTTACAGAGAACGGTTCACTATCATGCACGAAGCGCGCATCAACCACACCCCAGATTCAAGAGTCTCCGATCACATCCGGCATATCGATAGAATAGAATATTTTTAAGGTCATACTATTACAAGACATCATCATATCAAACGAAGGAGAGTTAATGGAGAGAGAATATTAATTTACTGTTAAGCTGAATCCCAGCGAACAGAATCTACAACAGTTCCTTAAAAATCTTAATTCATGTTAACACATGGAACGAGAACGGGTGACCACTATGTATACACATAAGAGTCCTGTACAGACAAGACCATGCCCACGGCTCAGTGCGCTGGATCAGTTCCTCGGGTTTTCTCACCACGGGCTCAACAAAAAACATGAGCACGCGTGACGTAACAAAATACACCAATAAATCTTCTAATGCCTATTCCAGAAGGGGACGAGTCCTGTATACATGGATCTCCCCTGGTTTCTTTGTTGTTTCCTATGATATAACAACATACAGAGGCCACCAGGCAGGACAACAGAGTTAAACAGGGATCCGGGACCGAGCAGCAAGGCGAGAGCACCTGGTGCGGTGAATTTTGTTCAGGCTGCAAGCACAGCCCTCCAGAAGCTCCAGATCCTCGTCACATGTCAAGATGGATGCCATCTCTGGGTTCTCCAGCAGCATTTTTGAAGTCAAGAATGCAGCTAAAGACCAAGTCTGGTACAGCCGTGATTGTTTCCCTATAAATCTGCCTCTTCGAGTATCATAGTATTCCGGCCACCTGTCACTCGACAGCCGCTTCTCGGCTACTGCAACAGCCTTCCTGGCTAACTCTGGCCTCCCCATTTTGATGCAGGCCAAAGTGAACTGAAATTGTATGACCGTTAAGGATGTACTTTAGGAAACCCAATCATAGAAAATGAATGCACAAAATCAGACAAATACCTGCCAAAGTAGTGTTGGCCAAGATCCACCATTGTGATAAGACCAAGGGCTGCAAAACCAACATTACATAGATTAGTACACTATGTAGGACCAAGACACTGTCTTGTTGTTTACAGTGCATATCAGAAGCAGCAAATATCATATTCCCAAAGCCATTTCTAATCCGAAAATCATGGGATTAGTAGATCATAAACACATAGGAAAAAGTTATGAGCAATTACTGAAGTTCGGGGGGGGGGGGGCTATTTTCAAGATCGTAAATTTAACAAGTGTATCAACTATGAGCACTTGAGATTTTTTCTGGAAACCCGTAATGGACCAAGTAGAAAGAATGGAACTATAACCAAATCAGGAGAAAACTTAATTGTACGTGAATGCATAGAGTGTAGACACTCAAGTTTCAATAAACTGAATATAAAAATTACTCTAATAAAGTTTCAAAGAGAAAGTCATTAAGACAGGAACTCACGTGTTCTTTGGGTCGCTGCCAGTTATTATACGCCACTCATCATACTCCAAGGCGGGAAAGCATATCTTTAGTGGCATTGTGCCAATAAGATCATCCCACTTTTCTTCAAAAAGATTGAGGATACCTTCTGCTTGTCTTGGGGTGGTCAACGAGGAGATTATTGCCCAAAGATTGCCAAGTGAAAAGAACCTGAAATCCATGTGGGTGGGCTGTAGATTTCCAATCAGGTAACCACCTTTATCGGGAATCCAGTCAACCACCCAGGAAGATATCTGTTCAGGATAAATGTTGAATTTGTTGATAGCATCGTGTGAGTATTCCTCTGTCTTATAACGGTAGATCTCATTGATCTTCTTCATATCCACCCAGTAGTATTCTCGGACATGGAAGGATAATGCACTTAGTCTGTTGTTAATTGCCCGGATCAAATTTTTAGACCCATCATTGACAGTAAGCATTTCACGAGAGAATCGTAGAGCTGAATAGAATAATGACTGCATAACATGTTTCACAGTTAGTCCTTACCAACAATGAATGAAAACTTGTAATGCAAACATATGAAAAAAGTATATCACATTTTGCTAGATACTTCGCAACGTCCAATTAAGGCACTGAATTACAAACAACAGACACTTAATTACATGTTTCACATGCCCTAATAAATCAAAAAAATATCCCCATTTTATATCAGGAAGTTTGATCAAGTAAAAAGTATCATGCATTGGAAGTCTATCGGCCCACTCCTGGCAAATATGGGCCAATACAGGACTGACACCAGATCCAATCCAAGCTAACCTATTTTTAAGTAAAAAAATAAAAAGCAGAAAATAGAAAAATATAGAAAACCTGTTAATTATCATTTCCAAACAATTAATACATCATATAAATTTTACATATTTCCAAATTTTTACATATTGTCCTTTATTTTATTGCATATCAATAATGGTAACATGATTCCATGCCTGGTCACTCATTGATGAGAGAGAGGTTTGCCCATCATGAGTGCCAATATTTTGAAATGTATATATGCATATATAGCTAATACAACTTAAACACAGTTTGAAAAAAATTGAACTATTAGCATTTCTTATTAAGAACTGGAAAATTGACAGAGCTTTATAGACAATTGAGAGATTTAGGTGTATGAATTTTGTGTGTGAGACAAAGATAGCACTTGATTTACCAAAGTTGAGGATGAATGAGGGCAAGAAGGGGACTACTGTTTTTTCTAGTCACTCCTGAGTTCTGTCTTTGTAGAAGTATGCTTAACGGATTACTTATGAGTTATTATTCAAACGTGACATCAGCAATCTAGGACAGAATAACTTATCACTCAGTCCGTATGTTCCCATTTAAAGAGTAATCCATTAGGATTCGGGAGCTTTGACAGGAGAAAAACACCTGCCATTATCAGCTTCTGCACTATGTCTACAGCTTTAAGTTTTTGAGTAAGCACTAAGCAGGCATGAAAGACGATAGATGTGGAACGCTAGAGGCAGTTTCATGTGGTTTTGAATTGAAACCCTACTAAAGTCGATCCAAACATCTCTACAAGCCGAATCAGACAATGCTGAACAAAATTCATTTCAGCTTGGTCCAAAATACAAAAGTTGATCCAAACATATATACAAGCTTGAATCAGATAACGTTGAACACAATTCATTTCAGCTTGGCTCAAATTACTCAAGTCAGAACCAATATGTATATCCGTGGTCTCCCTTGGTACTTGGAGAATTCCAAAGTTTTTCTCTGAAAAAAAAAACCGCAGGGAAAAGTTCTCAGATTCAAGCTGGCATTTTCTGCGTGCATTTTAGCATCCAGGACATGACAGCTGGCATGGGCTGCACTTTTGCCCTGCACATTTGCATCATGACTTGCATGATAAAACTTGGCCTTGGGAAAATTGAACTGTAAGTCTCACATCATAAAAAACAAAGGAAATGTAAAGAAATGTAACATTGTAACTCCACTAAGACATGATAGAAGGCCGATTCATCTAATTGAACTTATTACACAACATCATAAGAAAAAAAATACCATGAATAGCTTGCGAAACAAATAGAAAAGTAATCCAGTGAAAATTATCCCTGCTTCAGCTTCAAGTGTTTGAGGACTTCTAAAACCCACATTTATTTGTTTGTTCAGGGCGGGGTTGGACAAACAAAATAGTGAAGTGAACAGAGCACTTTGCTGGTATGAAAAAAAGGAAGACACGGATGCTAACGGTACCAAAAGAGTAAGCAACGTATCAGTAATCTAATCAATAAAGAAGCTTGCTTACTTGAATTTCCAATGGATGACCATGAATGCCCATTCTACGGTCAATCATGCAAGATCCATCAGTGACCAACAAAGTAGGGAACATATCAAATCCATCGGATAAACACAAATTCATGATCAACTTTATGCCCGTTTGGACATCAACTCTTTCCTGCAATGCGTAATCACCAGTGATCTTGCCATACGCTCTTAGGAGAATAATCCACCATAATCCTGTCACAGAATCGTTAGATGTCAAAATTGCAATAAATTTATGGTTACTATCTCTGAGCAAATATTAACAATTGCCTCACCGGAATCAACAGGAGCAACACGTCCTATTGCTGATTCACCAAAATCTGGATCCAAAGTCTCCTCAAATGCTTCATTGCTTCCATCCAGTGGCACGGTTCTGACTTTAAAACTTGCCGGCATCAGACCTTGGCCTGGGCTGTAGCAATCCACAGTCTTTTCCCAGCTCTACATGAAACATTGCGTAAACCAAAATTTACTTACCATTAACAGAACAGGTCATGCATCCGCAAGTGCTAGGACCTAAAGCAGGTCCAGCGTAGTTTGGTCATTCGGCTATTATAACTCAATAACTAAGCAAATTAATTCAGTTGCCCTGTTGGAGATAATAGACCCCTTCTCAGGCTACGCACGACTCCTTAACCGGCACGCAATCGCTGATCCGTAAATAAGGTTAGAATGATAAACTAATACCTCTTTCACCTACTAGGTTGTATCCTACACTTTCACGTCTTATCATCCGACAGAATAATATATTTTTATTCCCCTACCATGTTTCCGATCATGAGCATCAACATCAAAGCCGTGGTAAGATTTAATTTTTGAAGGACAAATCAATCAAGGAAGGTCCATTCCCACGATCTTGAATCTATCGGATATAAACAAGAACGACAACAAATCCGTTCTTGTTGGGGCCCGTTTGGTAACAGATTAATTTGGGGATAAACCGTGTTCATTTACCTGTAACTGCAAGGTATGGAGAAGGAAATTTCGAACAATCTCGGCCTCCCCCCTCATCAGAAAAGCCAGCGCCGACGGCACGAAGTCCCGTATGAACACCTGGTCGTAGTTTAATTGGCTGCCGGCCGTTGCCGGGTCGTCAGCCGCCACCGTTCCAACAGGCGAACCGCAGTAATTCACCACCGCCCGGCGCAGAAGCATCCACGCCTCCTTCTCCGGTTCGGACATCTCCCTCTCCCTTATCCTCCCTTCCTCCGTCGCATCCATCCCCGCAGAAGCCACTGCGAGGTTTTCACAAAAAGTTCCCTCTTCCTCCGCCGGTGCCGCCGTCGCTTCCACCGCGTCAACGTCCCCGGTTATCCGTTCGAACACGAGAGGCTCCACGGCCATACCCTGCTGCACATACGTCGGCTCCAAGGCTTGCTCTCCGGAGATGGACGGCTCAACAGAGGTCGAATGGGGGCGGATACCGGACACGGCGTTGGGTGGCGCGACGACGCCTCCGAGCTTTGGGCGACTCTCGGGTGACAGCGGCGCCGGAGACCCATCGAGCCGACGGCAGGCACGGAAGCGGGCGCGGCAGCGGCCTCCACGCCCCGGGGGGCGCGAGCCGGTGGACGAGGATTGGAAGGCGCGGCGCGGGACCAGGATAAGTTTATGACGATGGTTATGAGGAGGGATGCAACGGTAAAGAGGCGGCGATCCGGCGGATAAGAGCTGCGCGGCGGCGCCACGGTAGCCGGAGAAGAGCTTGCCGGTTCTCATGGTGGCGCCGGAGACACCCATCGTGCCGGTTGCATACATGCGGAAGGAGGCGGCGGCGGCGGCGGCGGCGGCGGAGGGGGGCAATTAAAAGATTCCGGTAGTTGCGGGGGCGAAATGCAAATTTGGGGGCGACTTACCAGGCTCTCGGACGTGCGTGCACTTATATACAGGCCTCGCGTGTTTTAGTGCTTACCGAAGAGAGCCCCGGCGTGTCCGACAAATTACCATAAACGCCATCAGCCGTATGGCTGAAGAGAAGCCTTGCCGACCGTCTGATTGCCGTTGCCGCGTGGCGAAGACAGCCGATCCGAGAGATTTGCACCGCAAGGGGCGGAGGAGTTGATGGTCAGTGCGGTAATATTTTAGATTTTCCAAGAGGACATAGTTGGAAGATACATATAAATATATATATATACATATTTTCCTGTTAAGGTCACGTGCCCGCCCACCGCCGTTTAAAATCGTCGGATTATTTATTATTATTATTATCCGCGAGCGGAATGATAAAATGGACGGTAGCCCGGGGGGCCCACCCGAAGCGTACGTGGCGCGGCGTGGATAAGCTTCCTCTTCGCCGACGTGGCTCTCTCGGCCGCTCCGGCTCCGCTCGCCCGGAGCCACCCGTTCGGACAACCCGGAGCTCCGGCTCGGGTGGGACGGCACTGGCGTCCGAGGGACGCGAGGCGTGTCCGGATAAGCACTTCCGTTTGGGAGAAGCGAAATGCGGGCCCCGACCGCGCTTTTTTCTTCGGGTCGCTCGAATCGGACTTCGACCCACCCAACCAACCAACCACGTTTGCACGCAAGATTCCGTGAGGGAAAAGGAAAGTGACGTTCGTCAGCGCCGGAGGTGTGCACCGCACGGCTCAGTTTAATTATACATATATATATATCAATTATCAAGGCATTCAATTTTAATGTAATCCGAATCAAATCAATACTTAAGTTTTGAATAATAAATAAATAAATATTTAAGAAAGATAAATTGTTTTATATTTATTTGGAATCGTATGATAATTCAGATAAACATTTTTACCAAAAATGTATAAATATTCATTTTATAATTAAATTAGGTCTAATCAATTAGGTTTGACTTGATTTGATTTGAGTGACCTCCAGATTAGTGTGAACAGAACAGAACGTACTGGTGATTGAAACCGAATCAAATAAAAAAAAATCAGTCCAATATTCAACCTTGGAGTGTTAAGAAATTAATTCAGAGCAAAATTAGCAAGCCCCCCCCCTATGATCTAGATTCTTTTGTATTTGGGGAGGAGAGGAATTTTCTGCGCAAAGTGCGCAAGCAGTAGCCCTATATTGATTGACTTTTGATCGTTATCCATTCGACTTTATTTATGTACTGTTTAATCTATACGTTTATTGGTCAGTTTTGAAATTATTGACGGTGAAAGGAATTAATGATCATTGTTTATTTAATCAATCAATATCGATATCAGGATTTTTAATCTAAACAAAACAATATTGACATGCAATACATGTTTCGTACGTCCACTTCATATTAAGATACCAGCTTGTCCCGTAAAAATATCGACACCAAAATTGATATTTTATCAAATTTTTCTTTACACTCTGATCAAACTAAGGCATTCAATATATATATATTGATAAATTTATGTAACGAGTTGGTTCACTTTTTATTTTAATATAATTTTTTATCATGAAGATGTACAAAAAAATATCGTGCAACCAAACACCTCATAAGGACCTGTTTAGAAAAATTTTGATGTTGACATTTTAGTAGGAGAAACTGTCGATATTAAAATTTATACAAGTGGTCATTTGTGTTATATGAATTATTTTGTTTGTACTACAAGGTTCGAGATCGGTATAATTATTGGTCAAACACTCGTCGACCATTGATATCGATTTTAAAATCGACTTAATTAGTGACAAGGACGTTATCTAATATTCCTACTACTTAGTTAATTAGAATTATTTATTTAATCTCTAACATACTCCGAAAGTGGTGTAGTTGCATTTACTTATACCTGGTAAGTACGTAGCTGGTTACTCGATAAATTAATGAAGCCAAGGCCCACGAAGAAGAAGATAACATCGTCTAAAATTAAGCATGGTACAGGAGACTATATATATATATATTTGTTACGACTGTCGAGTACTTTTTATATTATTTTTTATCATACAAATATTGTGTAGAGAGAAAAAAAACACAACCCTAAAATGAATCATCATACGAGGTGTCCAGACCCGAATTTTTAATATGCACAGCGGAAGATAATCCGACGACGTAACGAGAAAGGATATCGGTCTGGAACCAAATAAAACTAAAATCACAATCCAATTAAATAATTCCATACTTTACAACATAATATCACCATAAACAAACACCTATCTAAACAAATTAAATACCACATTGAATGAGAAATCCACTAGCTCCTCGAATTCCACAATACCACTACGCTTCTGCTGCGCTAAACCTGCACTCCTGAAAATATTAACAACGGAAGGGGTGAGTCACAACAGACCCAGTAGGTCTTACACCCGAACTACCCCATTATAATAACAATTCTAGTGGTATACTATACATAAACCTACAAATCAGATTTAATACATAGGGTGTAAACTAATTATTTATCTTTAATTAATTGATTAAAGAATCAATCAACTACCCCACATGATGACTAGATTCTAAATGCATTAGACCAACATAACCTACACCTTAAACCACTCTAGGTATGCCCAAAACATATAAACCTGACATAAAACCAATGACACATCTATAACACTACCATCTATGCCAATCCACACAACTAGACACCTGTCTGAGTAAATATCATGCTCCATCTGAATAAATTAAATGTAGTCACATCACAAAACTAGCACCAGATTTACCATATAGTAGGAAGTAACATATAGTAACTAAATCCCGTAGTACCCCTAGGCAGGGGAGTACTTAGGATAAACCGCGGTATCTGGGATCGAAGGATGCTCCAGATTGAACTAACCTCCGCTGCCCACGGGGCACTAATTTAGTCTGGTGAAGTACATTTCCATCACAATGCAGCTCACTGCACTAACCACATTCCACACCATGCAAGCATATAATTAACTCAGACAGTAAACACATGAACATTTAATTGGCAATCAAACATGAAATACATAGATGAACCAAATCGAGATAGAGTTTGATTAGGAGGGGGAAGCGGCGGTGAGGATTATCCGGAGGGAGAGAAAAATGGTAAGAATAAAGGAGGAAGTAGATTAATATAATTAAAACTCATAATAAATATAATAACTTTTTTTATTTATTTATTTAAATAATCAGGGTATTACACGAGGAGAAGAACCACCACCACGAAGACATGCTCCGATCGACCAAACAGACGTACGTATACGAGGCAAGTTCTTCTTCACCTTGGGACTAATCCGTTAATGAAGTGGAATATATTTTCTCTCTGTCATCTCCCATTAATTAGAGGTAAACAAACAGCATCACGTCACACGATGATCCAGTGTTACAATAAAATATATTAAGAAATTGTGAGACCTACCGTCACGTGAGGTCGATGGGAAGATCGAGTTGTCTTCGATCATTTTTCCCTACGTGCAGGCTCGAGTAGCGTGTCATTTTATCTGTTTTTTCAGTCATTGATGTTTTGCATCTGTTATGAATGTTTATTTTTTTTCGGTTTCTGATTTGTTTAGCTCTATTTACTGATATATATTGGTAAATAATTAGTAATAAAAGAAAACTTGTCACGTGCCCCATCGGCACCCATGAGAGGCGATCCTGGGCGGGTCTCCCGGGGACACAATTAGGGGTGGGCACGGTTCGATTTAGTCCGGTTTGGACTATCTTTTTTTTCAAATCGAGCCAAATCGAATCACCATCTCAAACCGAACCGAATCAATTCAGTTTGATTCGGTTTAAACCGAAAATAAATAAAAATATTTAAATTAATTATTTTTTACATTTATATACTAAATTTTAAGTTAAAAATAATAAAAATAAATACTAATTTATTATAAAATTTATAAAAAGAGCATTTTTATTAATATTATAATATTTTTTTTATATTTTTTTGATTAAGTCGATTTAAACGGTTTAGTTTGGTTTAAATCGGTTTGGAGGTTTTCCAAACCGAACCAAACCGAAAGTGGCTCCAAACCGAACCAAACCGAATCGAATGGACTAGTTCGATTTGATTTCTCGATTTGAATTTTTTTGTGCCCACCCCTGGACACAATTGCTCGGGCGACCTTTGACTCCCTTGGTCAAAAAAAGAAACAGATGGACCGTTTTAGGGCCGACTTTGACCGCAGACGTGGCGGTCCAGAGTTAGTTCTCGGCTGACCACATCACCTTTTGACGGGGTCATTCGATTTAGCCGACGAAGGTCCCTTCCCTCTCCGGCGGCCGCGCCCGTGAGCCAGGCACGTGACAACGGGGGAGGGGCCACACCGACGCCACACCACACTCCTCTCGCACGTACGTACGTACGTACGTACGTGCAGCTTCTGATCAGGGAACCAAATATATATCACACACGGATCGCCACCTCTGAGGGAAGCAAATGTTAATCAATGGTTCAACCCTATCAACGGATTAATCTGATCAGTTAATCTGGTTGGGTTCAGTTCAACGGGTTAATTTGTAGCACTTATATATGGCCAATCGAAGAACATGAACATATCCATATGTAACCGAGACCAAACCCAAATGACCATAAACAGAAGAACCTTGTCTCCGAACTCAGCATATATATATATGGACTAGCCACCACACACGCTGATATTTCGATGTATAAATAGGTCATGCATGTTTGAATAGAGTATTTATAGCTAAACATACACCTTATTACGTACGTACTTTTGATATCAGGTTCTATGAAGTGATCCATACACTGCATGCTGATGTGCCTTTATAGAGATATCAAAAATAATAGCACCACTGTATTTAAAAGTGTTCAACACTCTGATCATGCAAACGGCTCCTTACTCCTTAATTAACTCATTACATCAGACGTAATTAATTCTAGCTCGCTAGATGCTTGTTCAATGTTGCCAGCGGCAGCCACGCGCCGAGTTAGGGTTTGGTTTACCGCGTGTTGTTTGGGTCCCCCCGTACTCCTTTCTTCTTTCGCGTAATCTCCTTCTCCCGTGTGAAGGCGGCCGCCTGCGCCTCCGTAGTGCAGTCGGACGGAGACCCCCACTATCTCGGCTGGAGGAATTCCAACCACAGACAAGAGATGGAGAGAATCACAAGCAAAGAGTCTTCTAGGAATATATATATATATATATATCTATAGACATACGGACATCATGTATACCTTCCCAGAAGTGAAAGAAGAAAAAGGACTTACTACTAAGTTAAGAGATAAGAGAAATTAAATACACGGTGTATATACAGAAGTCAATCCAAAGAATGAGATTAAAGAACCTCGGTTACACATGGTATAGAGGAAAACAAAAAAAGAGGGGAGGGGAAGATGTGTGTGCCAGAAAAGAAGAAGAAGAAGAAGAAAAAGTATTCTTCTTTATCCCTTTTTCTGTCTCTCTGTGTGTGTGTCCCTTCAACAGATATCTTTACTGTGTGGTGTTTCTTCTCTTCTAGCTGTAATCACTGCTGCTGCTGTAAGAACCAGCCGCTGAGATCGTCGGAATCCCAAAAGTTATCCGACCAGGCTGCCGGCTCGAAGACCGGGAACCCTTGGTTGAAGTAGCCACGGGGGCTTAGTAAGGAGTCGGAGCAGCTGCCGTCGCCGGCCCCGAATAATATCTGCCCCATCGAGAACTCGTCGCCGTAAGCTCCGTTGCCGCCGGAGACTGGGGAGGACGGCGCGTGCGTCCCCTCCGACGGCTCCGTCGACGAGCCGGCCATGCTGGTGGAGTAACGACGACCAGGGCTGAGGATGGAGTGCGTGAAGCCTGCCACCGGTCCGCAGGGGCGCTGCAATGTGGACTCGGCGGGCTCCGGCTGGGCGGCGCGGGCGTCGGGGGTGGAGACGTTCTTCGCCGACGGCTGCACGGTGGTTGCCGGGGAGGCGGCGGCGCGGATCCGCTCCACGAGGCGTGGTATCCAGAGGTGCGTGACGACGTCCTTGAAGCGCTTGCTGTTGACGTCGCACTTGAGGTGCTTGGCGTGCTTCTGCACCCTCGTCCGCCAGTAGTTCTTGATCTCGTTGTCCGTCCTTCCCGTCAAGTGTTGGGCAATTTTTGACCACCTGCGGAAGGCGCACACGGCGGCGATGATATATATATATATATATGTGAACTCTTAAACAGTAGTACTGTGTTCAATAGAAGAAGTATGTGTATATATATGTGAGTATCTACCGATTGCCCCATCGCATGTGTAGTTGGAGGATCAGAAGCTGCTCCTCGGGAGTGATGTTGCCGCGAAGGACATGGGGGCGGAGGTAGTTCAGCCACCGGAGCCGGCAGCTCTTCCCCGTGCGCTTGAGGCCTGCACAATTTAAAGAAGAAAAGAAAAAGAAAAATTAGACTTGATTAATTTTATTAGATTTCGTACGTCGTCGACCTCAATATATATACATATATGGTAATTAATCGGAACGTGTTAATTGGTATCTGATGAGATATCAATCTGACCGAGCTTGTACATATATACATACGTAAAGAGCATCTCATGATCATCATCTCAACTTTGCCATTATCAAAATCTTGCAAAAAATTTGACCCGATCGACGATACCAAGATTCCATCGGGACAGTCACAGCACAGGCAAGCACGCACGCACGCGCGCAGAGAGAGAGAGAGAGAGTGGACGACCCACTATCCAGCTAAAATTTGGAAGAAAGGGAGCTGCTAGCTTGAGCGGATCAGGAGCCAACGATTGTTTCCCAAATCGATCTATATTCATGTTCGAATTTCCCAAACGTCGTCGGAAGCAAAATTTGTGGGATTCGAAGAATATTGAACAAGGGAAAACGATCATGCATGCATGCACCCAGAGGAGATCATCGAGGAGAGAGACTGGGAGAACGAAGAAGAAGTATAATCTGGCGTAGGGTATATAAGAAGGCAGGTGGAGATGAAATCAAGGATGGAGCAAATTAGATATCGGTACGTTGTTACCTGCGCAGCGGGCAAGGGAATTCCAGCGGCCGTCGCCGTGGTTGCTTATGTAGCTGATAAGCAGGAGGTCCTCGTCCTCCGTCCAGGGCCCCCTCCTCAGCTGATCCGTCGCCCCTTCCGTCGCCTGCGCCAGCACGGCTGCAGAGGTGCTGATCATCACCGTCGACCCGTTCATAACCATCTGATCATCACCGCCAATTATTGCCATCTGTACAAATCTCTCTCGATCGATCTTTCCTCCTGATCGACCTGCACGCGCAGTGCAACACAGCAACACGTACGACGTATATATATGAGCAGCGGAGAGGAAGAGGACGAAGGGTGGAGACGGACGGCTCGATATGGATGTTGATGGAGCTAGCTCTCGCAGCAGCGGCGGCGGCGGATGTTTGGGTTGGGAGAGGAAGAGGAGGGGGGGTGCGCTTATATATATATCTATCTATATATATACATGTAAATATATAATAGACATACAAGGGCTGCTTTCTCCAATCCCTGGGGCCGGAGGTGGCGGCGGCGGCGCTGAAGCGGCCGGGGAGGGAGGAACGCGCCGCCGGAGATCGATTGGGGGTGCAGTCGTCTGACGCGGCGGCGGCGGCTGAGACGTTTGGCATTTGACCTCTTTGGTGTGTTTCTTTGTTCGGAAATCTGTCCGGCGAAGGTGCTCATGGAGAGCAGAGTTTTGCTTACTTTCTTCTTCCTCCGTCGTCGACGACGGAGATTAATTTTAGTGCCCTGTTGCCCAACACAGTTTTTCTTTTCTTTTCCTTTTTTTTTTCTTCATCACACTCACACTCGCATGCATGGTATAGTACTCCGGAATCAGGATGGCGGCGGGTGTTTAGATATTCGTCGTTACCCAACCAAATTTTAATTATACATTTTCACGTTAGAAATTTATATTAAAATGATAAGTGAACAAACGATAAAATCGGCATGCTCGGGAAGAGGTTAATTAATTGTAACGAAAAAGTGAGATATATATATATATATCATGTCCAACAAGAAAAAAAGAAGAAGGTGGGACACCACGGGAGGAAAAAAAAAGATAGTTCGACCTTTTCTTCTTGTCCACGAAGGACAACTCTCTCAAGATATAAGATTATAATGATGATTGTCAAATTAACAACCGTTTTGACAAATTTTATCGTAAAAATTGTTTTTAACAAAAGAACAATTCACCGTGCAATCAAGTAAGACACCATGCATTTGGAAGGATTCTAGACAATTTTTTTCGACATTTTAAAATTTTTTTTTGAAGGGAAGAATTAATCTTATCACTAGGAAGTAGGCCGTGAATTTTACTGTAGAAGTTAATGAATAGGTTGCCAATGAAAATACCTATTGTTACAACCCAAATGATGTGCCGCTGATAAGCGTAATAATGTTTTAGAAGCGAATTGATCAAGATGTGTAAAAGTTAAATGCCTATGTAAGTAGGTAACTGTCTTTGACCCGAACATATATATCTATATACATATACACATAAATATACGATCTGGATGCATCTTCTACACAGCTAAGTTAGCAAGCGCCAACCGTACGTATATTACTTGTCTTGTCACTTTTTATTTTTTCCATCCTCGGACGGAACCCTTCACTTTTATTCATCTTCCTACTCCTTTTAATTTTCTACGAGGAGACAGTTAATTAATTAATTACGTACATACATATCTATCTATACCTAGCATATAGAAGCGCGAGTGCCCATTTTTTCGTCCTCCTTACTTCAGCCGTCCGATTTTTCGTCCTTCCTATGGCAGCCGTCCGATGGAGCATTCAATCTAACTTAATTCTATGAAACGTTACTCCGCTGGTTGCATCCTGCTCATTCGGCTGTCGATCTCCGACTCCCGTCCTTCCGCCAACGGTTCCCTCGTTACTCCGCAAGCCCAGCCATCTCTACAGTTACGGAGCGCACACTGCGGTGCCATTCCTCTCCGGTAGCTCGGCGGCGGCAATTTCTCCTTTGTATCTGGTCTATTTTTTGTCCTCCTGTTTTTTCGCCTTCAATGTTCGGCAGCGGTAACAGCTCCGTCCTCAGAGCACTGTAGTTTCCCCAAATCTCATTTCAAACGCTCCCGTTACTCCGCGTTCCTTCCCCTTCCTCGGTGCCACCTCCCGTCCCTTCATTTACGAAGAACAACATCCGTCCCTTTCCATTCCTACCCGTTCCTCAGCTTCAATGTCCAAGCCGTTCGTCTCGCGCCTTCCGCCTCCCTGTCACTGCATCCTCATACTTCTTCTTCAATGTCCTGGCCCTTCATCCAGACGTTACGATGCACATTCCCTCTTTCAGCCTTCCCTTCCTTGCGCCTGCCTTGAATACCCCAATCCTAAAGGCCTCACCTTTCCTCCTTTTGTTGCACACTCCAAGGTTCCTCTCATGCATTACTGCTTCAGGCGTTCCTCGTCAGATTTGCCATTTATCATCATCTGCCGGTCGACACAACCTTTTCGATTTTGCCCAAATTGCAGCGTCCGGGTCCTTAGGTTTGCCCACTTCATAGCCTTCGCCGATCGACAGAAGTTTTTCAGTTTTGCCCCGACTTCAGCATCGTCGGTTGATGCATACGTACTCTGCATGTTGGTATGCTTGTTTGACCATCATTTTCTCAGTTGCAACTTATCGAGAAGTTGTTTTTTACCTCACTGATCCCATCCTATGCAGAACAACCGACTTTATTTGAGGCCAAGTATACCTCGATCTATCCTCTGTTTTGATTGGAGGTATGTTGTATTTCATACACATTTTTAAGAGAAAACTAATTTCCTTTTATTTATTTAACGTTGGGCACTTTTGTATAAGACATAAAACTTGGGTTCATTTATTAGAAAGTCAGCATTTTCTATTTTACATATTACATTTGCTATGGTTGAGCTCGTAGTTTTCCTATTTTCTGTAATTTTAAATTTTCAACATTCATATTTAATTGTTTTTAAATTTCTTTAACATGCTGAATTTTTTATTGTTGTACAATCAGCGCACAGTGCTCTGATACAGTCAGTACTCTAATATTATAAATATCTGAGTTGCACATTGAAATTGTCAATTTTCGCCATTGTTTATAACATATGGGATATCCTTATTTCTCAACCCATCTTTTACATAGTCACTTAATTTTAAAATTTTTAATCTTCCCGTAAACTATGACAACAATTTTCTTATCGTCTAATGCTCACTTTAAATAAAAATTCATACAAAAAATGTTTAGGACAAGTGGACATATGAACTCTTATATCTGTATGTTTTTAGAACACATACAAAATTTCATTTGTATTCCTTGGTTCTAATTTAGGAAATTTCAATTTCTAATACCTAGGTTTTATTGTCCCTCTAGATTAAACTATAACAACAATTTTCTTATCGTCTAATGCTCAGTTTAAATAAAAAATTATACAAAAAATGTTTAGGACAAGTGGACATATGAACTATTAGATCTGTATGCTTTTAGAACACATTCAAAATTTTATTCGTATTCCTTGGTTCTAATTTAAAAAATTTCAGTTTCGAGTACCTAGGTTCTATTGTCCCTCTGGATTTGTACTTTTGGTTTGGATAAGCATATGCAATTTCTAATTTTTTGGGTTTGATGTTTAAAGGTCCCATTTCTTCTTTTGTCTTATTAGCATTGGGAGCTTTGTTGAAGTTTTATATCAGATGAATTGTTGGATTTGGACTTCTAGAATTGGACTTTAAGGGTTTAAGCTTGATTTCACGTTTAGATGACTTTGATTTAAGTCCTTGGTGGTTTACCATGCTTTAGAATAAACATGTTTAACAACTTCCCAATTCGTTTAATCATCTCTCTACTTTTGGAATATGGTATTGGATATCCTATTGTGACTTTCAGATTTTGAGGTTGATGCTTATAGATGCAGTTGTTGGTTATAAGTTCCATATTCATGATTTTTGTTATTAAGCTTCTAACTGTGGTTTTGATCTGAAGATCTTTGTGTTTGGATTTGGTCTTTGAAATTTGAAAGTTATCTTGACAACTTGTAGATTTTAGGATTCATTGAGATTTCCTGATTTCAAAATATCCAACTTTCTTGGCTTTCCACCTTCTCACCCTCCAAAGGTTTCCTCATTTTTTCAACTATCGGATCTATGTTTTATCCAAATACTCGTGGTTTTGGCCGTATTTTCCAATTTCTTATATTTTGAATTATGGATTTAACAATTGCATATTTTAATTTCATTGTTGATCTATGCTTCAGACTTCTCAATCTTCGGAGTTGCAGCTTTCTCCTAATTTTTGTAATTTTCAGATTTCAGTACTTTGTAAAATTTGTAGAACTTGCTGAATTTCTAATCTATGTTTTATCTACCTTCTGCCTATACACATACAAAATTTCATTTGTATTCCTTGGTTCTAATTTAGAAATTTTCAATTTTTAATACCTAGGATCTATTGTCCCTCTAGATTTGTACTTTTGTTTTGAATAATCATATGCAATTTCCAATTTTTTTGGTTTGATGTTTAAAGGTCCCATTTCTTCTTTTGTCTTATTAGCATTGGGAGCTTTGTTGAAGTTTTATATCTGTTGAATTTTTCTTGCTTGGGATTTTTTTTTTTCAAAATTGAGATCTGAGCATTCTTTCGTTCTATGTTAATTTTGTTTTTGGTATTTATGGATTTGGACTTCTAGAATTGGACTTTAAGAGTTTAAGCTTGATTTCATGTTAGATGACTTTGATTTACGTCCTTGGTGGTTTACCATGCGCCATGTTCACCTGATGCTTGAGAATAAACATGTTTAACAACTTGCCAATTCGTTTAATCATCTGTCTACTTTTGGAATATTGGTATTGGATATCCTATTGTAACTTTCGTATTTTGGAGTTGATGCTTATAGGTGCAGCTTGTTGGTTATAAGTTCCATATACAAAATTTTTTGTTATTAAACTTCTAACGGGTTTTGATCTGAAGGTCTTTTCATTTGGATTTGGTCTTTAAAATTTAAAAGTTATCTTGACAACTTGTAGATTTTAGGATTCATTGAGATTTCCTGATTTCAAAATATCCAACTTTCTTGGGATTTCCACATTCTCGCCCTCCAGGTTTCCTCATATTTCAACGATTGGATCTATGTTTTATCCGTATTTTGTGGTTTTTGACCTCATTTTTCAATTTCTTATATTTTGGATTTTGGATTTAACAATTACATATTTCAATTTCATTGTTGATCTATGCTTCAGATTTGTCAATCTTCAGATTTGCAGTTTTCTCCTAATTTTTTTAATTTTCGGATTTCAGTACTTTGTAAAATTTGTAGAACTTGCTGAATTTATGATCTATGTTTTATCCACCTTCTAGCTATACTTTCCATTTTTTTTATTTTGGATTATGGATTTAACAATTACAACATTTTATAGTTTCATAATTGAATTTCATTTTTTAGAATTTTGGCTCGAGGACCTTGGGATTAGAATATTTGGCTAAGTTTCAAATTCAAGATTTTTTTGGTTTCAGTTTTTAAGACTTGAAATTTGTAATGTGAATTGACAACTTCTGGATTTTGCTTTTTATGTTTCCAATTTTCAGATTTGGTTACTTGTGGATCTTGGGTTTCTTAGAGCTGAGATCATTTTGCTAAAGTTCAGATTTGGCTTCCCTTTAATTTTAGTTTTTATTTTAAATTTTGTGGTTTGAACTTTCAGATTTTGAGTTTTTTGAATAGTTAGATTGTGAGGCATTTTGAACTTTTTGGATTTTTTAGATATCAAACTTTCTACATTTGTTTTTTGTTTTTAGATGGGCTGATTTGTCAAGTTTTAGATTTCGGACTCCTCGTAGGTTTCCAAATAGAGTTCTGATCTTGAGAACTTTGAAATTTAGACTTTCAACAACTTTCATTTTTTTAAATTTTTAGCTTTTCTCTGGATACCTGATTATTGAAATTTCAATTTTTCTAGAGTTTTATTAATCCTCCTGAATTTTAATTTGTTTGTTTTTCGAATTTTTAAGTAGCCAAATTCTTATACTTGCCAGATTCTCATATATTCTGCATTCTGAATTTTCAAGTTTCTATCAATTTTAAGACTTTTGAATTTTGCATTTTTCATTTTTGGATTCTCAAATGTCTGGTTCTTATTACACTAGATAAGGTTGTCCCAACCCAATCTGATTAAGATAATTTCTGTATGGGTCATCCAAGGTAGAATTTAACTCATGTAACAAGATCAAAATGATCCTAATACCTTATCAAACAAGCTCTTAAGATTTTCATATGGAAAGCCAAATAAGTAGAACTTATATGGTACGCAAGACTCCAAGTTCTAGAAAAATATATGTAAACAAATGTGTATGTATGAATACATTCTATTTCCCCTGTGAAGAGTTGATGTATGTTTAGTTAAAGAAAAATGGAAGAGCTACCTACACATGTAACCAAGATCGATTTCTTGGGGATTTCACCGGATTATGTCCGCCTCTTCATGAAGTTCCAGTTTGTTGTCTTCTTCCTTTTTTTATTTTTTTAAGAACCAATGCGACTAAATTTTTCTTCCTTTAGGTCGGTCAATCCCAACCCTTATCCTCACTTTAAATTTCTTGGATTTAATTGGTCAGGACTTGACATGATTGGCTAAACTCTAATAGATTGGCATATTCTAAACTAGATTGGCCAATTCTAGACTGGGTTCAACTAATCCCTGCTTGTCTAAAACCAGCCTTATTAGTGGAGATCTATTGATGTTGGCCTAGAACTGAGTCCCATTGGATTTTGGCCTGAATTGACTACCATAGAATCAGATTGATCATGGTTGATTGTGTTCAGTGGATATGTTTGTTATCTAGCTATTTGTTTTCTACAATTTCAACGGTCCTATCCTTTTTATCTAAGTTGTGTAATTCATTTGGAAACAAATGTTTCTTACATTGGTTTTAACATAATATATTTCTACATTGGATTTCAAATTTTCAGAATTTGCCTTCTAACATAATGTTCACAATTTTATTTTTTTATTTATTTGTCATTCATTTTTTGATCATTTCTATTGTGATGGGTAACGTTTCCCACTTGACTTGTTTTATGTCAACGGTACGTTCATCCACAATAGTCACCTCCAATTACACTTCAATGACTAACAGATAGTAATTCCTCATTATTTACCCATTCATCTTCACCGTGCTCTATGCAAACCGTTTCATCGTGTTATCTTTTCCATATTCAGCTAGCATCGCAAAGAATTAGGGCTTGGAACTGTGTTTCTGTTGGGATCTCGTCAGTGAGAAGACGCCATTGTTTACATAGCCGAGGTGTCTGTCTATCAGGCATCCGCCGCATCCCTATAACTCCTCCATCCTCGGTTGCAGGGTGCAAAAGGAGTGAGCGTGTAAGACATGATTGACGGTCATGGTGAGGCAATCTCCCCAACTATCTTGTCATGTTTCTAAGCTTATTTGAAATGTGTGCCAAACAGGTCTTAAGTGACTAATTGGAGTTGTCCCCGTACATTGTACGTGTTTGAATCAATTTATATTGTTTCATCGTACCATTGTGTAATTATTATAAATATGGGGGAATGAGTATCTTTTATATGATTGATTGTATATTTCTTTTCTTACAAGAGGTACTTGTTGTTAAATTTTATTATATATTTACATTAATATATTATTTTTGAAATATATACGACACACCAGTTAAACGTGCGAAGCACGTACTTTGACTAGTATATATATATATGGGTGTTGAAGAGAGAGAACGCCCGCATGCATGCGGTACACCTTCTTCCGTGTGCAAGTATGTATACATTATATATACATTTATATATAAGCAAGCTCGTCTCTGACTAACGGAGCAAAATGAATATCAGCCAAAGAGCGAATGATCCAAATTCGCCATGATCAGTCACTCTCTCGGCCCATGGGATTCATTTGATGGATCGATGGTAGATATAGGGTAGTAGTATACACCCATGTCCCGAGGATATGGACGAACCCCCCAATCATGAGATACCGCTCGTTAAGTCAAAGGATTCGTAGTCAAACATTCCTTCGACGATGGTCAAAATTAGAGCCTTCTCCATTTCTCTATTTTGTGTGTATATATCTTTTCCGTTGGACCCGTCTCTGTCGATGGGTCCTGGAGAAACAACTATCTATCTATCTATCTATCTATCTATCTATCTATCTATCTATCCTCGCGTTCAAAGAGTAGCATACGCATTTCATTTGCATATTCATATCCATCATATCACTTCATTTGGTGTTTGAATTGTGCCATGACAAATAAGGGTGCCAAACAGGTTAGGTTGGTTCAAAAGTTCACTGGGTAGCCATTAACAGAGGGTTGGACATGGGCTTTAACATTTCGAACTTTTGTTAAGAAAACACAAAATTACAACAAAAACTTAGTTTCTCTTCTTAAAAACTTGATTTCAGACGATGCTTGAGAACTCGGTTTTCGGTTTCTTTATATTTATCTACCTCATTTCACGTTTTCTTTACTGGAAGACCATCTGTCAATGTTATTTTCACAAAAAAGGGGATCTCCTACATATATAGGCCAACATAAACATACCCAGGAGAATTTCCTCACTTGAGGGGCGACCAAGCATCATCCTGGTTCTGCTGCTTGATAATCCACCGTTCAATAGAATTGCAGGCTTGCAGCACCCTTAAAAGTCAATTAAATCCAATTAAGACGCTCTAATGTAGTGCAGCATCATACTTCTTGCCATCTATCTGCTTCATAAGTAGGTCCCGACCGCCCGCTCCTCAAAACAATTTGTCACACGGGACAATGTTGCAAGAGCATCTATACAAGCTTAAGACCTTATGTCATATTCTCCAGCTCGCGTAAGAGCTCGGAAACCCTTGTATGGAGCTGTTGGCATATTCTTGACATCTAATTTGTCGATGCGCAAGCCTGAGAGCGCTACCCCCATAATCTTGAACTTTGCTTGAAACACAGGATGCACATGCATGCAGTCCACGCCTGCTTCAAGAGTCAAGTTTCCTGTAAGCGTTGGAGCTTTATCTTTGGGGATTCTTCCAATAGCCCAAGAACATGTCTGACAAAGACCACAGGTTAGACAATCTAATCAGACAGCATTCAGGCTAAAAGTTCAGCAAAAGTACAATAAGAGAACTTCCATAGGTGAAGATAGCTAAATAATTATAACTAGCGGAGCATAAAAAGGACCGAGAAGAGGGAGCATACGAAAGTTATCGGTTTTGGTTACGTCACTCATTAAGCTTAAGCCTTGACCAGAAAGCTACATCCATCCATTCATGTGTACATTGGGGATAAATCATGCATCAAACTAAAATCTGCCAAAGCGGATAGTATCCTAAAGAAAAACTCATATCTAGACAACTGTACATCCAAGTACCAAACAAACAAATAACTAATCATTAAATCCCGCAGAAGATTTATACAAATCCCACGAAGGAACCCATCATTTATATGCAAGTACACCTTGAATAAATGCAACAGGCACATTTAAAGGTGAAAATAGGAACACGATAAGCTCACTACCAGTCTTGTCTTCATTGAAAATGTGACCACGTTCACGGTTGGTTTGCAATTGCAAGCCAATTTCCTTGGATTTGCTACCAGTTGCATGGTTCATACGATTAGTCATTATAGCAAAAATGGCTGACACAACCAAACTGCCACATCGGTCAATACAAATCACTTAACTCTAAGCGGAGGTGACAGTTTTCCCAAGCAAATGAACTACATTTGTTGACACCAAGATAAAATTGTACCTTGTCTGCAAGAACATCCACTGTTCCATGGTTTGAACTCAAATCAGCTGATGTAACACATTGAGGTAGCTGGAACTCTATTGTGATCAAGTCTATTGGCTTTCCAGGATCATTTCTTAATCCAACCAAGACAGTTATACGACAGTTTCCAGCATCTGAAATTAGTTGTGGCTTTACATAAATAGGGATGTTTTTTAACTTCTTGACCCTGTGGTGAATAGCAACAAGTATCGTAGAAGAAGTGAATGCCAATGACTAGAAGTAAATGCCAATGACTAAGTAAAGCAGAAATTTCTCAACCTAACAAGAAAGTCATGGTTAGAGATGAACCTGTAAGTCATTAGCTTGAATTGTCCATTGGGAGGTACAAATGACAAAACCTGCTGCAATTCCCATGGCCGAAAGCGAACACAAGGGTGAAATCTCACATCATTTAAAATAGTAGGATTTCCAAAAGAAAGAGACAGATCAGGAAAGCCTGAAAGATTTGAGTTGACTTGGATTTCACCATATATTTCACATTTCACCAGGTTACCATCACTGCAGAATCAAACGAAGATAAGAAATTGTAAAAAAGGACAAAACACAACCAACAAAATGTTGAATAAATGCCAAAACTTTCTTGCACTATAAGCAATATTAAGAGGACCTACAGTCCTACGTATTTGAGCACAGGCACCAAGCACAATAACACTAATCAAGACACCTCTACTGGTCAGTTTAAATTTAATGAATAGTTTGAAACTAAGTATATCCAATAGAAATGATCTTATGGATGCATTGTGCCATCTCAGAAAATAACAGAATAAATCACAGTTCCCTATATTGACAAATAAATTAGGACAACTCTATAGATTAGAGTATATTATATATGATTGGAATTAGCATACGGTGAATCATTTAATTAATATCATCGACTAGTTCTTGCTGAACTGAGCGTTGAAATCTGAAACTAGGCAGGGACGTGAGTGCCAGTAAGTTGCAATAAGATTTACATCTGGCTTACATATGCACAAGGTTTTGTCCAGTCAATTCTGCCGTACTGCTGTCTCCAGGAAAACCAAAATCATCAATGATGGAGACCAATTTTGGGGTCTTCTACATTTCAGTCCGTAGAAGGACATGTTTGTCGATAATTCCCTTAGTGGACATTTTTGGAAATAAACTTGCACTATAAATAGAGCCATGTACTCCCGGATACATGATGTAACATCAAAAATGACCGTCTTACCCTTTTGGAAAAAGTGTAGAGCCTTATAGCTTGAACAACTATGAAAATAGATGATATTTCATAGGACTGATTTGCATCATCTCGACCCGGATGGCCTGCTGCCATATGAACTGGGATTTGGGACTTAGGGGCCTGCTGTCTTTCGTCTCCCTAAGCTCAGTAGCTTGCTGCCATATAGCTTCATGCCTTAGGACTTACTGCCCTCTATTTAGGCCACGTAAGGGGCTGTATAGGATAGGCAAAACCAGGAGTTAGGAGGGCCTTTCAGGGTTAAAATAGATTTTGTCTTGAAGGTGTAAGTATGGGCATGTCATAGGCCATGGAGAGATGGGTATAGACATGATACTCAGGAGGTATAAGTGTGGGCATGTCATAACCTTAACAAAATACAGTGTGATGTGTCTTGAAGTCTGTCAGATTTTCCGGAACGAACAAATTCCACCACGCATGGGATAGATGTAATTTCTCATCTTTGGGATGTCATTGTCCATACATAATGTATTTATTCAATTTTTATACATATCTTATCTGGAGTAAAGACAAAAACATTCCATAGGCATAGCATATCAAGCCTTTGTTAATTTTATGAAACTTTAATTTTTCTGCAATTAGGAAAAAGCTGGCTAAAGGATCTATTGATTTCTCTTGGATTGTCTAGTAATCTGGTGGTCCAATGATTCGAATTAAATGTCTCAACCACACTGAACCATTTTTCATATCTGATACTGGATCACCATGTCCGCTGTGGAAACTATGAGACCTTTGTTGTTAAATAATCACTTAGCAGGAAAGTGAGAAATGACTTCACTAATGGGGTGTTTGGTTGCACGATAATTTTTTGTACATTTTTATGATAAAAAATTGTATTAAAATAAAAAGTGAACCAACTAATGACATAACATTATCATGTTTGGAGGGATGTGATAACAAAAAAGAGTAACTACCATATATGACCAAACAAAATGAGGGACCACAAGAAAAAAGAAAGAGGTGAGACACTCTTTTTTTGTTTAAGAAGAAAATCACTTTCAAAACATAAAATTGTCATGGTTGCCAAACATCTCTTTTAACAAGTTTTCTTACAATTTTTAAAAATTAAAATAAAAACCTCCATTATCATGCAACCAAACACCCCATAAGTAATTAAATCTGACAAGTAGAGAATGCATAGCATTTTCCGTATAAAAAATTGTTTCATAAACATACTGGGCATTGTGGGCAAGCAAATAAAAAGAAGAGATGATTTATTATGTGAACCTGTTGACAACTGCATCCATCTCCTCAACAAGATCAACATAGACTTCATTGCCTGCATTCTTGGTATCAGCTTTTCTCCAAGGAACACAGGATTGAGTTGAATCTGGAAGTGAGCTGCTGACATTGGAACTTTTCCCTGTCACAACACTTAACATTTTGCTGACAATATTTGGTGGTGATATCATCTCCCGTAAGATGTTTGGTTCAGTAGTGAGAGGGAAACCATTATCCACCATCTCATCTAAAAGCTGTAAAGCTAACAGAGGCATTATCATTATCTTAACAATAAAAGATCTGTGAGATGAACATATGGAATAGGTTAAATGCTCATTCTAGTTCTATTCAGTTTTCAGAAGGGGTTAAGAGATACCTGATAAACAATAACAAAATTATCTTTAATCAAGTCTTCATTTAAGCCACCAAGATAATCTGAAATGATATCTGCCACCCTGCAAAGAAACTAGAGGACTGCAGGTCAGGTTGCTTATTCCTTTACTCAGAAGAACTAGAAAACAGCGGTAAGGTTTCAAGTTTCATAAAACAGTTAAATCCGTTTCTAACATATTCTTCACATTGCATCTCTTCCTGGAGAGATTTGTTCAGATATTCCTTTCCCACCATTATAAAAATGATAGCAGCAATCAAATGCATACAAATTAACCAGCAAACTGCAAAAGTTATTTTACTTCTATGCATGTCTTGTTTGGAAACATTGTATTTTTGGTACACTAAGAAACAGACTAAGGATCCTTAAGGCTTATCAAGAGATAAAAATGAAGTTGTTTTGGATGCAAAACTGGTATGGTTTCCGGTTATGATGGACTTTCTCTGCAGAATAAATGGCTTGCAGAATTAGGCCCATATTTGTCAAGACACCTGCCTAGGTGTCAAGGCACTTCTGCATGGCCAAGCTGCAAGGGGGCCTTTCTGAGGGCCCAAGGAAACCAAGACACCCACCTTGGCATCCAACGCATTTGCCTAGGCGACCAAGTGTTCCACAAATCATGGCCATCCATTTAGTGATAGGCAAATTAAATCAAAATCTTTTATTATCACTTATACTATCATATACATATATTTAATATTTTTACATATAAATGTATACTTTAAAATTATAAAGTTATCTCAACCTCTTTTTCTCTTCCTCTAACTTAGTTTATCCAGATTATCTCTTTTCCAAAAATGTATACACATGTACACATAATTACATACATAAAACACATTTACATGCATGTACACATAATACATATATTCAATTATGCATACAAATATGCATATAATTATATGTAAAATTCTCTCTCTGTTATACCTAAACCTAGACTACTCTATGCTTTCCTCAGCACTCTATCCCTCCCACCATCTCTCTCCCTTCTATATGTAATATTGTAATATATGTATATGTATGCACATATGTAGTATTAACATATATATATATATATATCTACCACTTAGGTAACTTGTTGCCTTGACATCTATGATTATGACCATAACCCAAATAGATTAGTAACACCTGCCAACCCAATCCCTCGAAAATGTCAGAAAAGAACATGGGTCTGAGTGTCTGAAAGCCTAGGAATACATTCAAGGCCAATCAAATGTTTGTCACATCACCATATGCTCCTTCATTGGTTTGATGGCAGTATGGCACCAAATCAACCTAATATCTGATTTCTAGTATGTCCACCAGTCATCTCTAAAAGTTACGTATGAACTGGGATCCTACCTTGAAAAATCGGGTAATGTTGAAAAATCTATAAAATTACCTCATATACGACCATAACATATCTGATGCTTATTAAATGTACTCAAAGCTTAGGCTTTTGAGGCTTTTGCCTCTAATTGCATGGGTCCGTAGTTTCAATAAAGGAGGAAAATGGCTTATCCGGAAGCCTTTTATGTGAGAAGCAAAAACTTCGCCACATTGTATTATTATACGCCAACACCAAGGCCATTGCTTCAAATATATCAGCATAAGTGAAGCAACTAGTTAAGTACAATGGCTAAACTTCACAGAATCCAAGCAGGCAACGACATTGATTATGACCAAGACCCTATCTGAGTGAATATCTAACCTCAATCCCCATTAATGGAGGCATCTCGGTTTGCGTGCAAGCTAAGAATATAATCGCTTCTCGCGCAACTTGGAACAGATAGTGAGTTGGAGCCGCAATCACGGGTGGTAGCTGAAAATTTTCGAAAACAAACCCGTTTACGGGCAATAAACGGATCGCCATGTTAAGAACGGAAAACAATGAAATCACAACCACTTCCCTTTCGTTCGACGTTGAAACGTTTTCCTTGCCAGGATCAGCAGTTTCCCGCCTCCCACGCAAAATTAAAGACAACTAGGAAAAAAACTGAGGAATTATCTGACCTTGTATATGCTCGTACCCTGGGTGACACTGTAGTCCCAGAACCAAGAACATATGGATCGATCCACCCGATGCCCAGTCAACTGTTTCTCCAGAATCACCTCCCTGAATTCGAAATCGAAGCCACAAACATAGCAGTTGGGAAGCCAGAGGATGTTCATAGGCATCTAATGAACTATTACTCACCCAGAACCAGAGATGATGAAGATACACTGCATCATGATTTGCCCGCGAACGCCCTCCCTGCGATCCAGCAGAAAGAGATGAAACAAGAAGCTAGAAGGCTATAGAGGCGCGTAGAAGCCACAGGAGGCGCTACGCATCAGGTCCTCCGGAGCCGGATCCATACGCAGTTCACCACCCGCACCGCCCTCTGCCTGTGCAGCTGTGCCCGTGAATTTACGAACGACATTGAAACTTGTGTGAAGAAAGAAATATCCATAGAATATATATAATGTTAAATAAAGTTTTTTTTTTACATTCTCATTTATAACTACAGTATTCAGAACTGCAAGATGACATCACGGTGCACTTGCATACAAGAATTTATTACTATAATTTCGTATTTTTTATAATAAAATTTATTAGAAGAAATGTTTGACAACATGACAATTTAATATTTTTAAAATAATTTTCTTCATGAACCTAAAAAAGGGGGTCTCACCACTTTTTTTATCTTGTGACCGCCCACTTTGTTTGATCATATATTATAATTACTTTTTTGTTATAATTTTTTTCGTCATTAGTCAGTTTACATTTTATTTTAATACAATCTTTTATCGTAAAAGTGTACAAAAAATTTATTATGCAACCAAACACCTCATTAGATTTTTCCTCTCCTGCTACTTATAATGTCCCAATTAATCTTGTTAAGATTTGATTGAAATGTTAAAAGAGGACTTTATCACAACTAATTGCACAAAATGTCACAGACAATAACACTCTTACATGCCATTACTAAGATCCATTTTCACTCGTTTAGATAAAGAATGAGAGAGATTTTTTTTTTCAAAAATGTTGAGAAAATATTTACCGATGATACTCCGGGAGTCCCAACTTTTAACAAAGGATTTAGAATTTTTAAGATAATTAATTTCATACAAATGTGAATAATCATACGGATCAGTATCGAAACATCCCTAAACATGAACTATCTAGTCCTGAACATACGGGCACCGCATAACAAGATCTATCTTTTTAGCAACTCAGCCTTCACCAAGCATGAGAAACCTATGACTAACTTATTTAATCGTTCTACGTAAACAGAATTGCCATCATAAGTACATGACCAACTCTTCTCCGAGAAGAGGCGAGAAAAGAGAGAATAAACCAAACCAAGAGCCAGTGCTCAGCTTGTGCATACTTTGGGGCAGCCCCTTTGGTCGGCACCCAAAACATGACCCATACCATCTCCGGCTCCTTGCAAGTCGTCCCCATCCGTTTCTTCCTCATCCCAGTACTTCTCCAGTATTTCAATAACCCTTCCGTAGATCTGAGAGTTGTCATGACCCTGTAAGTTCTCAATTTTATCCAGGCCCTCGCAGTCCTCTACCTGCTGCAAGTATTCGTTGGATCCATTGCCGTCACCCGAATCTTTTGAAGCCTCCCCCACCTTCAGCATGGCCTCTAGACTCTCCAGACATATCATCAAGATAGCCGAGTCCACGCGTGTCAAAAGATCACACAGAGGCTTGACGCATCCTAGACTCGCAATAAAGCTTCACAACAGCATATGAGAAAATGTTGTTACTTGTTAGTAATTATGAAATAAATCACAAGAAAACAAACAAAAACATATAAGTTGCTTCTAACGAGGATTTCCGTACTCGCCCATTTTTAAAGCCTAACCAGATGAAAAGCAAAATGTTTTTACATGTTTAATAAAAGAAGCAAGAACACATTCCTGATCCTCTGTAAGCAATATAAACAAGTTAAGCAACTAAGAAAAGAGAGATTTTGGAAGTTCTGATGCCAAGCCAGGTCTAGTTCTTTATCAAGGTAGGAAGGATAGCACAAGGATGAAGTCTTTTTCAAATACACGACTCATACATCTTTAAAAAAAGAAGAAGAAATTGTTTCCATCAAATACAGTGCTAACGAGTGATTAAGAAGACCCATAAGCGCAGTTTCCAATATATGCTTGAGGTTTAAACGTAAAAGCAGCTCATCAATTCACCAGCATAGCTACCTAACATATCCCATGGATTAGCCAACTCCTTTAGTACTAAGAAAAAGAAAATCTAATATTTATACCGAAGGATAAATAGTGCGATCCATCACACAAACTTTTATTCAAGCACTAAGCAGAAACAAAAGGACAGTAATAAGCAGAAAGCAAAGATAGACAATGTACTGGACTTGCTCAAAGCTTCCCCCACAGATGGCGTTTGATACAGCCCAAGCTGCCTCCTTCTTGACAGCAAATTCTGAATTTGCGAGCAAATGTACAAGGGTAGGACAAATATTTGCATCAATTACAGCCTGCGAATTAATAACAGAAAAAGGTTCATATATAAACTGGACTTCCATGTTTTCTGACTGAAAATAGCTTTTTGAGATAATACTAGTAGATAGCGCAAGAATTGTCCAACAGAAGAAGCACATCCAAATAATTAAACACCAGTAAGTAATAAAATAAGGGGGTGTTTGGTTGCATGATAATTTTTTGTACACTTTCATGATAAAAAATTATATTAAAATAAAAAGTGAACCAACTCATGACATAAAATTATCATGTTTGGAGGGATGTGATTACAAAAAAGAGTAACTACCACTCATGACCAAACAAAGTGGGGGACCACAAGAAAAAAGAAAGAGGTGAGACCCTCTTTTTTTGTTTAAGAAGAAAATCACTTTTAAAACATAAAATTGTCATGGTTACCAAACACCTCTTTTAACAAGTTTTCTTACAATTTTTAAAAATTAAAACAAAAACCTTCATTATCATGCAACCAAACACCCCATAAGAGATAATCTATTAGGCCCAACCATTTTCAACTATAATCACAGAAAGTCAGAAACTAGCGGAGGTCTAACTGTATCAACTACCAACTTGTCACCTTCAAAGAACTAACAATTTGATAGTTAAATCACCCACTATTGAATGCGAAACAACTTAACTGTCTACAAACATAAATAAATACGACCATCCTTTAAATCTCAGCAATTCTGACGAATTGTCATCAACATACCCTTTATCCGGTGGAAGTTCTCTCAAAACCTCTTCATGAAAATCTATAGGAGACACGTTCAAAGTTCGGAAAGAGGACATGGAGCAATGGAATTTTCATCACCTTCATGCTGATTAACTACAAATATCCTTGAACCCTCCCCATCTTACGAGAAAAAAATGGTAGGGTATATGCAGACTGTTAAATCTTTGTCCCTCAATAGTTACATAATCAAGACACGGTCATGTACAATAAGATCATCAGTTGCTAGCAAGGATCGCGAGATCAGAATCGGGATCGGCAGGTACCGATCCGATCCGGATCGGATCCGATCGGACCGATTCTGACCGATCCAATGGAAGAAAATCGATCCATAATCGGTAAGCAAAAAAAAAAACGATTCGATTCTGATTCCGATTTGATTCCGGACCGATTCTGGCCGATCTTGGTCGATCCGACTGGAATAGCAAAAAAAAAAAACGATTCGATTCCGATTCCGATTGATTCGGCCGATCCGACTCCGATCCGATTCCGACCGATCCCAACCGATTTTGCGGGAACTTTTTTCCGGATTGGTCCTTCAGCCAATAATCGGATCAGCAATGGCCGATCCGATCCAAGAATCGGCCGATTCCCCGATCTATGGTTGCTAGGCATGATTCTTCATCTACAAGCCTGTAAGATTGACAAGGTTATGCATTTCTACCTGAATCTGACTCTTGGTTCCAGCAGTGATATTTGAGATGATCCAGCAAGCATCTCTCTTGACATAGATTGGATGACTTTGTGTAAGGAATTGAAGCAAGCAGGGAAGTAACCCATAATCCATAATAATCTGTGCACATGCTTCAAAAGAGTCTATTATCAAATAAAGAAAAAAATAAAACAAAAGAACAATGCAGTTAAAACTTGACAGTGATAAGCTTGTAATGAAAACTGGGGATGTACATATCTATTTAAAGCATGGTTGTCAAGGCGACTAAGGAAACCACCTTGGTGCCCAAGGTGCCTGGGTTATGCACCCTAGGTCTTCTTCATGAATAAAAAAGTTTTCTTTCCTGGGGCTTTTCCCCATGATACCCGCCCTCAAGGGACGTTACCCCCATGACCTGATTGCACAAGTCAATCCGCGATGCACAAACACCTATGTAACGATAGTGTAAACATAATAACATATTTCACTATAATTTATACTATTACATATGTTTAAAATTTATACTTATAATATATATGTTATATAATTAAAAATTTATAAAACTCTCTCTTAACCCTCTTTTCTCTCTCCCTCTCATTTAGTTTATCAAGATTGGCTCTTTCCCAAAAACTATACTCACACTTACATGATTCCGTAAAATAAAATCACATAAAAAAAGAGTTAATAGAAAATTAGAACTTTGGAGAAACACTTCATACTCTACCGTTCTAAAATAAGTAGAATTAATATAGAATTTATACATTGTAATTTTAACGAAAGATAGAGAAAAAAAAGATGAGAGAGTTAGGGAAGTAATTTTATCTCCAAGTACTCGATTTGAATATCTTGATTCAATTATCCAAAAGGATAGAGAACATGATGAGGACAATGACCATATGATTAAATCAACATGGATGAAGTGAAGATTGACTATATGAATCTTATGTGATTGTAAGATTTCACTAAAGTTGAAAAAGAAATTTGGTCATACAATCATAAGACCTACAATGTTGTATGATAGTGAATGTCGGACAATGAATGAAAAATATGCATCCAAAATAAGTGTTATTGAAATGAGAATGTTAACATGGATATGCAATCATACTAAATTAGATAGAGTATATGATGAATGTATTAGAGAAAATAGCAAAAATTGTAGACAAATTGCAAGAAAGGCGATTGAGATGGTTTGGGCATATTAAACATAGATAGAAGGATGTTTTGGTTATAAAAGTAAAAAAAATCAAAATAATAGAAACAAAACAATGAAGTGATAAACCTAAGCTAACATGGAGTGTTATTCAATATGAGTGTGATTCAATATGACTTTAATGATTTATAGATAACATTGAAGAAATAACCCAAAATTGATCAAAGTAAAGAAAGAAAATCCATATGATCAACCCGAAATAATTTGATATTAATGCTAGAGTTCAGTTGAGTATATACTTTTGATACTTAGGATCTAAAATTATTTTTTACTTTATTTCATAATCTTTTAAATCAACATGCATAATATCAGCATCTGTAAATGGAACCAACTTCATAGAAATTTATTTCATGCCAAACCAAGATCTAATATCCTAAATGATCTTTCTTTCAGTTGCCAAAACGATACGGGTTATACCGGACATGACTCAGTCTTATCAGAACCAAATAATTCATGTGTAAGAAGGTTAAAAATATACCTGTGTCTGAGTATCACTACCAGCAGCAAGATTCCCCAGAGTCTTGAGAGCAGGAGATATAACTGAAAGTGTTGGAAACCTAGATTAAGTATCACACATTATTGCCAAACAAAATTAGAATTGAATACAACTATAGAAAGAAAATATACTCTTCGTAACATCAAAAAGAGTGTCAGATATAGGGTAGTATAAAAATGTCATACTCAAGGAGCTTGATAATCCTTGGACAGACATTTGCATCTAAAACAGCTTGAACGGCATCATCTGTTCCACTAGAGAGGAAAGAAAATGCCCAACAAATACTTTCCAGTATATCATCATCATTTGAGTGAATAAGTTGTTGAAGGACTACGAGTGCAGGTTTTATCTACAGGATAAGAAAAATCTTTACCGGTTGTTGTTGAACAAGGTGGTGTAACGTGACCAAAAAGGTAAACAAGAAAAAGTAAATACAGAGATTCCATCTAAACCTTGTTAATATTCACCAAGGGCTTGCCATAGAGAAGATTGCTCAGAGTCCATGCAGCATTTCTTATTAATGATAGTCTTGACCGAGGATTCAATAGAGAAAGCAATGGAGTAATAACACCACTTTCAAGAACAACATCCCGGCAACTAGATGAGTTTCCGGCTATATTTCCCAGGGCCCATACAGCCTGTTAGTGTAAGAGAGATGCCAAAAAAAACATCAAAAAAGAAAGTAAACATGGTGCAAACTATAAACTAGAATAAACAGAAATTATTAAACAACCTGTTCCTGAACTTCTTCGTTTGGAGAATTTAGAAGTTGCACTAGGATGGGAACCACACCATGCTCTATGACAACTTGAGTATGCTCCGATGTTCCTGAAGCAATATTTGTCAATATCCATGCAGCCTCAAACTGCAAAGTAGTAAATATGTTAGAGCAATTGCTACAATAGAGTGATCATCAATACAAAAATGACTATTGCCTGAAGACTTGGCTCATCTTGCCATAGAAGAAATTGCACTATCCTAGGAACAACACCCGCTGTGAGGACCACATCAATGGAAGGGTTATCTCCTGTAGAAAAAAAAAAGTACTGCAAGATATTTATCTTTGATAAAAAAATAGACGTAAAGGAACATGTATTACAGTTTGTATGCAGAGCAAATTAGTTAAACATGTTAAAGAACAATGAATGATAAATGCCTTTTGATAGAAACTTCCTCAAATAGGTGGTTGCATCCATCTGTATAGAAACATCTTCTGACCATAGTTGCTGTGCTATTTCAGGAATTCTTTCCAACTGGAAAAGTAAATAAAAAATCAGTAAATTAAACATGGAAATGAATGTCAAGAAAATACCACGATACTCCCATATCCTATTTGCCCATTGGTTATACGCACTATTCGTCCGATAACCCATAAAACATCCACAAAACCGCATAACGAATCCTGCCGGCGACAAAACCGAGAAGGAGAAGTAGATGTTATGTACGTGATCCGATGTCGAAGGCTGCCCGTCCTTATGCAGCGAGCAGCAAGTGCCTTGCTTCACGGTGTGGCAGTCAGCGGTGAGAGAACGGCCCAGGCCGTCAGCAGAGGGGCCAGAGCCCGGGACCCCAACGGCGGAGGGGGCATGCTCCCTCCGCTTCTTGGTTAGGCTGTCGCCCCGTTTGCCCTTCCTGATCTCCACTAAGCCCTCCTCCCGCCGCCGCCGCCCCTCGTCCGCATCCAACCCGACCTTGTACCTCTTCATCCGACCTCCCAGCCCCCCCTTCCGGCCCGCACCGACGGCTCCCGGCCGGAGCGACATTGCAGGGTCCCGTCGTCACCCCCTCCGAGCTCCTTTCTATTGGGATCTGCGGTGCGGCCTCCAGAGGGAAAGAATACGATACCGATGGACAGGTCGCGGGACGCGCGGCCGCGGACTAGCAGGGTATATCCTACGAAATAATCGCAGTTCCAGTAAAAAAACAATCATATTTCCGTCACTTAAGTCATGGCTCAAATAGTAACTTATTCATCGGTAACGAGTTATATTAAGTTCGGTAACAAATTAGTGAGGTATCGATAACGGTTCAACAACTATTCAGTAATATTTTAACTTGCTACTCAAAAATCTTGAATCCGATAATGAATTATTAAAGTGTCGATAACGATTCACTCCTTTAAGATAATAGTTCATCCAACTAATATTTGAACTATCATTTAAGTGACAGAAGTACGTGACAACTTTTAATTGAAGACTGCGACTATTCTTTCACCTAAGATTGAGACGATCCGCTCTCTCTCTCTTCCTCGATCTCGGGATCGAGGGGGGAGTCAAAAAAATAACCAGCGAATACTGTTGCCGTATAAACATATTTCAGAGGAGTAAAAAATACTAAGTAAGATAATAAAATAAACAATCAACCAGATCGAAAATAGTAAACGAGGCACTAAGATCATTGTCTTGCAAATATAGTTCGACATGTAGTGAGCAGTATCACCGTCCACACTTGAATAAATAATCAAATGAACTTGTTTTTGGTTTTCTTTTCTTTTTTTTTGGTCAACGCCAACATGCGACAACGACACATTTTTTAGGCGGTTCTTATTTTACACACCAGTCTGAAGTAAACATCGAACAATATTAGTAAAATCATTCCAAAATCTCTCCGCTTGTCAACCCAACCGTAGACAAACATCACTAATCATTTATCCCCGAGGGAACGCCAAGTTGAGCTAAATGATTTTAGTCAATTACACACTTTTCTTCTTCTTCTTTTCATCCGGGGAATCAGCCCGATTGTGAATTAATGCTTCTTACTCCCAACCCAGGTCTCTCCTTCTACACTCGCCAGATAATACTCACATCAAAGGATATTTTGCCGAAATATATGGTAAGCAGAAGAAGCTAACTAATAAGGTGTAGAATGCAAAAATAAATAGCTGGGCATTCTCAGGAAACAACTACGGAGTTGAAACCATGAAAGAAAAGGACATGTCTCATACATGCAGGTAGCTAGGACCGGAAGTCAAAAACTATAGCCCGGGAAGTATGAACTAGAAAGCTGAGAACGAGTAGAAACCCTTGCAGCTTACAGTCCTAGTTCACAGCAGAGGATAATTGGTTCTCTTGAATGTCTACATCACTACATGACACATGATACAATTTGGACCCTGGAGATAGCAAACTCAGGCATCATCCGGCATCGAAGAATGAAGCATCTGAACCAAGCTATTTTACACAAATCATGGTCCTGGTTTTGCGCTGTTCTCTTTCTCACGCTTCTTAAGCAGACTCCCAATAATGCGTTGTGCTTCACATGGTGAGAAATTGCTCGGGTCGCAGTAGTGTGGTGCAATATCAATCAACCTGCAGCACAAGCAGGTACGTTTAGAGCACCCCCCGTAAAAGCAGTTTAGATGCTGTGCCTGTGACCATTGCTTTGATGCCAGTGTATAATAAAATGGTTCCAAAATACAGAACAAAAGAACGCCTAGAGCCATTGGAATTCCGGGAAAGAAACTGTAATTGGAAATTTGGTTTCATACCAGAATGAGAAAAAGCATGTCTTACCACTCTCCATGGATATCTGTAACAGTGCGGATAAAACTCCCGGTCCAAAGAAACTCGTCAAAGATGACCCATTCTGGTTTGTGATCCAGACAACTGGAAGGATGAACATGAACCACCTGATAAAAAAATGAAAAACTCACCATATAAAACTGAAGACCCAAAAAAGAAGGAAAAAAAAAAGACGATTAGAAATTATTCCCAATAAACCACGGGCAGATATTTTGGTTGAGAAAGCACAGCAGAGATTATCCTCATAAATATAAGCAACTCACTTGGTTGCTCTTCACTGTCAAGTAATGTCCTGTGCCTTCAAGATGAGCCACCTGCATGAAATAACCAGCAAGTATAGATTTTCTAATGTTCACGTAGTAGTCATGACTGTTGAAATCCGTGCTGCATAACTTGAGGTTGAATCTCGCCATAATGCATACAAGCTGTTGTCTCACATTGTCGGCGGCCTTCATCGCCCTTTGATCAATAAAATTCTCATAACACCATGAAGGATCTTCATCTACGATGTTGAGCTTGGACAAAGTGAGGAACTGATAAATGTAAATAAGGTACAATTACAAAATAAATAGAACTTTGAACTTACTGTTCTGCTTGTACGCATGATACACATTGAGAAGGGTAAGATGATCCCCGTCAATATGTGCAAACCTAGATTTTGCTTCATCTGCAGCTTTCTGGGCCTCGCTGTGCCTAAGAAAGCAATTGGGTACTGATGAAGAAATTCACACCGTAGGTCAGCAGATGGATACAGGCGAGATGACACCACTTGTTTCATGAGGTAATAACTGAGAAGCTGAAACTAAATGCATCGGCACTCACCTAAAAGGCATGCACATGTCATGCCAACCGGAAGCTTGGAGCTTATATAGCTCAGATAGTAATGATTATATAAATGGAGATACATTAAAACTACTACATAAAAAATATGAAACTCAACACAATGCAGTAATTTTCAATTTTATTTCGAATAATACCAATACTAGAACCAGATGCCACGAGCAAAAGAATCAAAATAAGGTTTGTAGATAATTCCAAACAAACACCTAACTATATGGGAAGGAATAAACGCCAAGGAATTCTTACCTGAAAGCATGGCGGATATTGAGAGTATCTCATTGGAGCAGTTGAAATCAGGACTAACCACAAGCATCTTCGCCATCTGAGGTTCTACAGGAAATTCACTCATCATTTCCCCTAATTTTGTAAGGTTCCCTTCATCATCCAGGGCACCCAAGTAATTTAAGAGCTCGAATGCTCGCATGAGTGTCTGGGGGGCAGGAGGATCCATGAAGTCAAAATGCACCACATCATCAATGCCAAGTTTCTTCAATGTAAGAACAGAATTTGCTAAATTAGACCAAAAAATTTCTGGGTATGTCTGTGCTTGAAGATCAGTATTAAAGCTTTTCTCCGTGTAGATCCTAAAACATTTCACTGGCCGTGTTCTACCAGCACAAACTGATCTTTGATGAGCACTCGCTTTTGAGATAGGAAAGACCAACAAGGACTCAACACAAATGAGAGGGTTATAAACCTTTCGCTTAGAAAAACCTGGGTCAATAACATAAATGATGCCATCAATGGCCAGTGATGTCTCTGCAATATTAGTAGACACAACAATCTTCCTCCCTGGTGAACCATCTTCCACTAGTGGAGCTGGAGCAGGATCAAAAATTTTCTGTTGCATCACTGGAGGTAAAGTAGAATATAGAGGAACCACTTTCACAGGGCCTACCTGGTCACCCAATTTATTAACTTCCGTGTTTATTTCTTTGCATGCAACCTCTATCTCCTCCTCTCCAGTAAGAAAAACAAGAATATCACCAGGAGGCTCACACTTGTGAATCTGTACAACTATCCGAATAGCAGCTTCTAGGTAATCCCTCTCAGGTTCCTGAGTGTAGAAAGTTTCGACTGGATGAAGCTTTCCAGGTACTTTCATGAGTGGTGCGCCATTGAAATAAGTTTGAAATTTCTCAGCTTCAAGTGTGGCACTCATCACAACTAGCTTTAGATCTGGCCTGTTCTTCAATACTTCTTTAAAAAGCCCAAAGAGGACATCAGTTGCCAATGTCCGCGCATGAGCTTCGTCTATAATTATCACATTGTATCTCTCAAGTAATGGATCTGCCATTGCTTCTCTTAGAAGCATACCATCAGTCAAGTACCTGAGATGAATTTGCATGAGTTACACAAGTACCGGGTAGAATAATTACACAGCTGCATATTGAGTGTTCAACCGTCAAAATAGTAACTAACTTTATAATTGTTTTTTTGCTACTGCAGTCCTCAAATCGGATACTGTAACCAACTTCTTCACCAATTGTGACATCCATCTCTTCAGCAACTCGACGAGAAACTGACATTGCCGCCACCCTATGAGGTTGAGTGCAGGCAACAGTTGGTCGCCTGCCGAGTTCATTGAGTTCCAGAATAAACTGAGGGATCTGCCATATATGTGAAAGACAAGATTAGGCCCAAGAAATAGCCAGCTAAGTGTTGCCCTTGTTCACTTTGTCTCAAGTATCTTTGATCCACAACTATATCAAATCTACAAGTGAAAAAGAGTGCAAAATACATTCTTGGTCCAGAAATCAAGAAAGATATGTTCCTTAGTACCATGGTTTATCAACCTGGACTCTGTGGAAACTACTTTTCTTACTAGGAACATGATAACAAAATAAAATATATAAAAAAAGAGATCAGTAAAACGTGTTCAACAATTAAAAAAAAAGCTTATGTTAAGAGTTTCAAATGTCATTCTACAGTGAAATCAAGATGAAAAATAGTGTCTATATAAGCACAAATGCAAAAAGACGCATGATGAAGCAACTGCATAAATATGCACAGTTATAGCAGCAAGAGCTTTCAGAATTCTAGTTGGAATTAATTAAAAATTCGTGGCAAGTCAATATTTTACCCACTAATTTTGGTAAATCAACCAAAGGTATGCAATAAGATGTTGGTTTTCTAATTATGAAAGTGGGATCCACGATCATGGTTTTTGTACAGCGGTGCTATTTTGTTAAATAAAGTTTTGATGATGCTATTTTTCATAATATTTTTAGACAATGTTATTAGAAAAGATGATATTCCACAAGACATGATGTTTACAGATGATACCATGGTAGCACCATGGTAGCATGAGACATAGAAACAAGTTTCTAAAAGTAAATTTTTTTAAAAAAAATTAAATTTATGGCTTAAAGATGTTATGTTATATGTTAATCGAAAATGGCCATCTCACTCATGTTCAAAAAAGATGTTATTTAAAATGAAACAAAAGTATATGCACTTATTAATTTAGTGGAAGTCAAAGGATAACACAGAGGAAATTAGTTCGGATGAGGTGGTATTACCCCAAAGCACCTTTTTCTTCATTGAAAGCGGCCTGGAACAGGCCACAGCAACATTTCATAGCAAAGGAAAATAAACACAAAAATGTTGGGCAGAGCCCACTCCACAGGACGATAGAGCGGCCAACCCAACCCAGTGAAGAGAATGAGAGAGAGAGAGAGAGAGAGTTACTCCAACAAGAACAGTGGAACACCACAAAAAAAACTAAACAAAGTAGTTCCTCCAGGAAGATGCAAGAGTACATTGATCTGCTGACATCATTGAGAATTCCACATGACAACGACCAGTCTTTATATCAACATCAATTTTATAGTAATATTTAATATCGAAAAATAACATGGTATCTGTGACTAATAATCATTAGGTGTCCTGATCCAATCATCCAAAAAAATATAGAAGGTGCAAGAAGAATGTCACTAATGGTATTACAGCTGAATGGTCTAAGCAGAAACGCATCATGAGGTCTAATTTTACAACAACCATTGTTCAGGGACATCCAGAATTGTTCACAACCACTTGCAGCTTATCTCCTATATGGAAGGGTATCATCCAGAATTGTCATTTCGTTTCATCCTCATTGTCCGTAGTCTTGGGTAATGGTAAGAGAATTCTGTTTTGGCAGGATAGTTGGGCTGATGGAGGACCTTTACACGGGTGGTTTCCTAACTTGTTCAGGCTAGTCATGAACAAGAATGCTTCTGTAAGCTCTCATTGGGTGATGGAGGACCTTGCTGCTTAGGCAATATGGTTTTTTTCATAGTAAATTAATAGTCTAGTATATACGTGAGTAACAATTAATATAAAAGGCAATAAAATATGTCAATATGCAAGTCAATTGAGACTGTGCCAGGCATAAGTAAATAAACTAAATAGTAGTAATACATTATCAGAATTACTCAATTAAATTATTATTAATACTTTATTAAAATTAAGTATTATAAAATATTATGGAATCATTTGATCAAATTTAATTCTTCCCCACAATACCTATTTATAAACGGAATTAACTATTGGTAAACAATTAGTTGTAGTTTAATAGTTACAATAACTACTAAATTAAGTTAGTATTTTTTGAAGGCTGAATTAAGTTAGTATCAATGTTTAATTAGAATTAACCGTTAGTAAATAAATAAGGTAAGTGTATTGTAGGCTGCTTGCCTACACATTACCTCACCTTATGAGGTCAGGAGGGTCTTGCTCTATGTTATCTGAGGTGCAAGGTGCCCGAGGTGAGGCACAGACACCTGACATCTTGTCTCAACCTCAGGCACCTGAGAATTTTTTTATCAATCAATTATTTTTATTTTAATAATACATATATCTAATATAAATAATTAGAATAAATCTAAAAATTTCTTGTAAAATTTTCAATAACTATGCATTGTAGCCATAAATAAATAAAATTATTGCAACAAAAGAAGGCCAATAACAAACATAACAGCATAAGTTCATAACAACTAACAAGAGTAGAGTACAAATCAAACATAGCATAACATAATAATATATACTTTTAAATATATATTTTAATACATAACATAGTATAACATAACAAACACAACATCATAAATAAAGTTATAACAACTAACAAGGTATACATTTTAACATATTTAATAAAATAGACTTATATATAGCATTAAAACTTTTGAAAAAAAACATAAAAAATTAACCTCTAGGACCCACAGGGTATCAAGATGTTGGGGTCTCGAGAAAAAATTTTGAGCATTGGGAGTTTCGGGACGGGAGGGGGGGGGGAGTTTTAAGTTACCAGATCCAATCACTACTAGGTCTAGATCCAGGCAAGGCAAGTGAGGCAAGGGTTCCTGCCTCGCCTCAGCACCTAGGCACCTTAGGCGAGCGCCTCAAATAACATAGCTCTCGCTCAAGCAACACTTGAAAACAATAACAACACATGATTGGAGTTGATAACGAATTAGTAATAGCACTCTCGAACAGTAGCAAGTGTTAAACAATGAAGGGATAGCATGTTTCTAAATTAAGTGTTCCAAGATAAAAATTGGTAATGCACATGTACAAATATACTAAAATCATATAGCTTTTGTATGGATATGATAGAGAAGATGTAAGAATAGTAGCAATTGGAGGTAACTTCAGTGACACCAGAACGAGATGATTCCCGCACATTAGGCATAATCCTGAGGTTGGATCATATTAGGATAATGAAAGAAAATAAAAGATGCAAGATTTAGATTAACTGGGAGAAGGGTAATATAGTATTATTTATATTGCTTAAATATTTTTGAAGATGTGGCTCAAACCTGTTTGGGTTAAGATGAAGATCCACATAGCCAAGCACAAGTAAATTGGGCTTGCTTCGTTGAATGAATTAAATTGATTTGTCACTACCAAATAAGTTCTACATGTTCAGGTACATTTGAACTTTTAAAGGGAAAAACCCAAGCTAAACACTAAACACATGAAAGAAAAGCAGAAACTGAAGTAAAAAATGATTGAAAGAATTGAAGCTTAGATGTTAAAATTCATTTAAGGCATAATCTAAAAAGGAAAGAAGCACAAGAAACAAAACAAGAAATTAAGGGGTGGGTATCCCCTGCATACAGGACTAGAATAAGTTAAATTGAGTTGTCCTTTATCAACTCCAGTTACCACTATGCTGACATTTTGGTCTCAGAGAGTGGTGACATCCAATAACCAGTATCTCTCAAGAACTTCGTCCCCAGTCAAATAAATCAATAATGCCCAGCCAACAAATAAATTCAGATACATGATGTCTGCACCTTCCCACGTAAACTATTTGCATATGTTCCTTACAGTTACCAAGTAAATCCCGCAGCATTACCTTGCATGCTGCTACTTTCTCATGAGAATTTACACCGCCTATCTATAACAGGTTTCACCAATTACTGAACTCCGGGAAAGGGTGTGCCACAACGACCTTTGTAATGTAAGCTCTGTTCTTCAAATGTTGTCTTCAGGATGCATGAGGCCTCCATGAGAACGCTGATTGTCAGGCTGCGTACCAGTTTGATCCAAGTTTTGGAGGTTCAGAGAGAGCTCGACTTCTTCCAGAGGCATCTTCCTAAGCTAGGCGCCGTGTGGTAGTATCATCATTTTTTTAAGAGGTTGAGAGCCAGATTCCATTAATGTAACGAAAAATTACATCATAAAATAAAGGACAATCAAAAAATAAGAAACACACTCAAATATGGAGATGGTACAGGAGCATCAAAATTAAAAGAAGAAAGTTCTAAAAGGTAGAAATTTATCCCTGAAAGTAGTGGCATCCAATCTGTTTCCGGAGAGTGCGAGCGACCAATCCTTCACATGGAATGTCATCAAAATGGAAGATCAATGTATGATTATCAAAATGATCATAAAAAATCCATCTATTCCTTGTGCGTCAAATAGCCCAAAGTATAGCCGGTAGAACTAGACACTCCATAACTTAAGGTCTGAGTCCCAAGGATTCAAAGTAGGTCTCAAGCTTGTAGTAGTTCAAAGGTGTTACCGCCGGCTCTGGCCGTTGAGTTCTCCGGAGGGTATTGAGATAGTCCCACCATCAACAAAGGGTGGTAGTATCATCATGAAATTGACGTTCATTCAGAGGAGTGTCTACTTACTTATAAGGCGCTCGCGTCACTTTACCGATGCCTAAATGTCAGAAGAACTCTTCACGACATTCCAAAATACACGTACCAATATATAGCTCATCAAGACAGAGAACACCAGCACCCACTCGCCAAGCATCAACGACCGATCGAGCATCAGGAAAGGGTAAAACCGATCGAGACAACGACACCAGAACGCAACCAGAACCGGTCAAGCCCAAACCAACAGCGCATGTACAAAAGCATCACGGACCTGAGTTGTCTTGCCACTGCCCGCCGCGCCGACGAGGATGATGGTCTGGTTGTTCTTGACGGCATGGAGGAACTCCTCCTTTCGCTGCCAGACGGGTAGGCTTCTCCTCTCCTCGAGGATCTCGAAGTATCGCTGCGAGTAAGGGCGCCCTGACCAACCGTTGATGGCGGCCCCTGCCGCAAGGACGCCATTAGGCGCCACTCCGCCCAACTTCGCCGTCATGGACGTCCCGTCTACTACGTCGAAACGGCCAGCTTTCCGCTCCCTCTTCGTCGGCATGGCATGCGGAGAGATAAAGAGAGAGAGAGAGGGCTTGAAGAAAGTTTCCCGCCGTGGAATTAGGGTTTCGAGGGAATTAAGAAGACGAAAGGATCCGTCGATCGGGTCAACCGTCGGAACCCTAAATTTATGACCATTATTGAATTACATTTTTTAGTCATTTATAAATTGAGGCAGAATACTTCTGTTTAGTTGGTTAGAATATCAAGATTAATTAATGTGACATCAGTTTTAATCCTAACGTCATTAATTGCACTAGACGCCGACGTCGTGATTTATAGTTCAAACGTTATAAATATTTTCGATGTAGACGTTTGATTAATCCTCTTTCCAAACATATCATTTAATTTGGTCATCACTGGACCAGGCCAAAACTTCCACTCTGGGCTCGTTTATGATCCCTTAAACAAAAAATGTGTTTTGATACCTTAACGAGTCAAGTTTGAATAAAGAAAGTTGCTTGATTTTATAATTAAGTTCGCAAGCCCTCAATTAAATGATTAACTATGTTTTAAATGAGATAAGCAGAAATAAATTAAATTTGAGTTTAAATTTAGATCGAGGTAATTAACTTTAAATTCAAATATAATTTGAACTCGAATTAACTGATCTCTCCCGGCGCAAGTCAAACTATTATTCCGAGTTTGAGGCACACAACTAATTAATAGACAATGAGAAGAAAAGAACTTAAACTAGAAGTGACACACAAACAAACTAAGAAAAAGAAAAGTTCGATACGAATGTATCTTTTCCAAGGAACTCAAACATAGTCACAAATCGACCAACACACAAAGGTGTTTATAAGGTCGAACAGCAGATAAAAGAACTCCATAAAAGGAGTTTGACAACTGCCATGAGACCAGATGATCACATCATAAAGGTGTGGATACCACCCAAACTATCGGTCTCAAGATAAAGTGAGTGACCATGAAGAGAACCAGAAAAGAAAACCTTAAAGAACAAGACCACACAACAACGAACAAAAACAAGGAGCCGAACAAAACAAGTCTACGTAACTAAGCCGGACTCCACATTTCTAGCGCAACTAAAAATGACAAACCTAAAAACATATTTAGGTGGAGCGCTAAAAAGGGAGTGTGGGAGGGAGGATTCCCAAGACGAAGACAACTACAAAATAGTAAAAAGAAACTACTCGGGATAACGAAGGCGAAGGTAAGGAGACGCTAACTCCTAGGAATCAGTTAAAATGGGGGCGTAAGACGAAGCTGCTCGACAAAGGTGTTGGAGGAGGGCCGTCAAGCGCTGGATGAAGCCTGAAGTGGAAACCTGCTCAGGATGATGGTCGACGGTGCCTCGTTGACAGGCAAGTGGGCATCGATGGGGTTCCGCCAAAGGGAGAGCTGCCGGACGAGGGATTCCGCCAGCGAGGGAACCGCCAGACGAGGGTTCACTAAAGAAGGGCCGCCGGACGGGGGTGCCACCGGCGAGGGATCTGCCAGACCAGGGTTCGCCAAAGAGGGCCGCCGGAAGAGGGTGCCACCGGTGAGGGATCCGCGAGACGAGGGTCCGCCGAAGGGAGAGCCGCCGGGCGATGGTTCCGCCGGCGAGGGATCTGCCAGACGAGGGTTCGCCGAAGGGTGCCGCCGGCGAGGGATCGGCCAGAGACGAGGGTCCGCCGAAGGAAGGGCCGCCGGCCAGGGGTGAGTATGAACTCAAACTCGAAAAATTGACCTCTTTGCCTAAAGTACCATGTTTGACTAGTTTGCAGATTCACCACCACAAATAATATTTTGTGTATATATATATATATGCATGGTTTCTTAATTACCAAGGAAACCTAGAGTCGTTGCATGGTATACGTGAAGATCACGTTGTGGAGCAACATCAATCAAGTTTTTGCATGACATATCTATTTTTATCTCTCTTCTGATCTCGTTCTGCAGACTTTGGGTTGAGCCTTTCTATTTATATTGGCAGGTAGCTAGGTAGGAAGAAAGGCAAGTTAATTCACGTCCAAAATACAATATTGGGAAATTAATTAAAGTTGCTTTTCTTGAGTTGTACAGCAGATCAGATCAATCGATTATGTCTTTTTTTACACGAAGCTTAATTCAAAATATCAATTTAATGTCGTTGGACTGTCGTACGTACCTATTTAGCTAGCTTTTTATCCGACCAATTCTTGACTAGGCAAAGTTTCGATGCATGACAACGTACCCGCGGAGGTACGTACAGAATGGAAGCAAACAAGGACCGGAGGTTCTTCTTATGTATCGTATTATTGTAACTTAAATTAATTAGCACATCCTTTTTCTTTTTATGCCTGTGATTAAAACGGAACTCAACTATAGAAAATTTTTGCCCATGGAATTTGGATGCTGATTTTACTTCAGATATGAGTAAATTCAAGTGTTGATTTAACTAGCTAGGTACATGACTCGTTTACGGTAACCCCTCAAGAGAGGCACACAGATATATATCTTATATATATATATAGGATATATAAGACACAGAAGGTGAGATCTTCGTCACTAATATTGTTTCATATATATATATATATATATGAGTCTCAATCATGTGACAATTTTAGAGGATCATTCATATTCGCCGAGATCTCGGGGTACTGATTTTTTTTTTGGTCACGACGATTTAGTGGCCCATGACCATGCAGCATGGCAGGAGGCGAGAGATCGAGCGTCGTTCGATCCCCACAGAAAACCACTCCCCCGGGGGGTGACCAAATTCTCAGCCATTTCGAACCCACGCCTCTGCTCCCCATGAGCAGGGGTCGTGCTGATCGACTCATGGTTGATTGGCGAGCTCAGGGTACTGATGTTGATGACCCCTGATGAATTAGCTAGTGTACGTACGTGGTATAATATAAACCAGAGGAGTAGATGTCTTTAATTTAATTATGAGACACTCTTACCTCCGCGTATGTATGTGCTTGTTGTAAAATATGTTAAAATTATCAAAATTTGGTGGGCTTGTAGTAATACATATCTTATGGGGTGTTTGGTTGCATGATAATTTTTTGTACACTTTCATGATAAAAAATTGTATTAAAATAAAAAGTGAACCAACTCATGACATAAAATTATCATGTTTGGAGGGATGTGATTACAAAAAAGAGTAACTACCACACATGACCAAACAAAGTGGGAGACCACAAGAAAAAAGAAAGAGGTGAGACCCTCTTTTTTTGTTTAAGAAGAAAATCACTTTTAAAACATAAAATTGTCATGGTTACCAAACACCTCTTTTAACAAGTTTTCTTACAATTTTTAAAAATTAAAATAAAAACCTTCATTATCACGCAACCAAACACCCCATTAGAAAACAACGCTTTTCACTTATAACTATGCTTCTTTGTCGAATCCCTGAAAATCTTTACGTTTCATGTATGTTCCAGATCTGGTTTAACTAGCTTGCTATAGGCAATAAAATATCGAAGTTTACCTTATTCAAGGGTCAAAAGTCAGAAACAAAATCCTTGGATGAATGGACATTTTGGAACGTTCGGAACCTAATTAAATATATGACGGAATAAAAAGACATTTACTCCACGTTTAATGATCTTTTAATTGATCGTGCTGAAAGATACTACCCATTAATTATTCATAAAGGTTAGTTTGCTCCATGTGTCTCCTAAACACCTATATATATTGTCTAAGAATTTCATGGCATGCTACCGATACTTTTGCATGAAAGTGATCTTAATTTTGGTTGCATGGACTATATTTAAAGTGGTATTTGGTTTGACTTAATTTGAAAATTTGAACCCTCTTAGGTTATGATCAAAATAATTTCACGTTTAATCTTCTATAAAGTGTTTGGTTGCAAAATAAATTTATATATATACTTTCATTACAAAAGTTTGTGTTAAAATAAAGTGTGAACCAGCCGATGACACCAAATTGTCAAGTGGATACGATATATGACCAAACAATCACTACAGGGAAAAGGGCTATTAGCGACGGGTTATTGGCGATGGCTTAAAAAAGCCGTCGCTGAAACATTTATTTGCGACGGCTACAATTAAGTCGTCGCCAATATGAGGTAAACTAGCGACGGCTTATGAAGCCGTCGCTAACAATGTTTTCCGCGACGGCTCTAGCCGTCGCTAAAAGGTTCACGGCCCCGCTGTTGACCGTTCAACGGTCGGGAACTAATGGCGATGGCTTAGAGCCGTCGCCAATACCTTCAACGGTCGAAAGTTATTGGCGACGGCTGATAAGCCGTCGCCAATGTAACTTAATGCACCATTGGCGACGCCTAGAGAGCCGTCGCCATTAATTTTTTTCTTATATCGCCCCGACGCTCCCTCCTCTTCCTCCCCCCCCCCCCCCCCGCTCTGTGCCCTAGCCGCTCTTCTTGCCGCCGCCGTGCCGCGCCGCCGCCGCCGCCCGTCGCCGCCGCCGTGCCGTTCGGCGCCGCCCGGCCGCCGGCCGGCGCCGCAACCGCCGCCGCCGATAAGGCGCCGCCGTCTCCACCGCCCGCCGCCGCCGGCGCCGCCCGCCGCCTCTCCTCTTCTAGGCGCCGTCCGCCGCGCCGTCGGCCTGCCGCCGCCGCCGTCCGCCACCTCTCCTCTTCTAGGCGCCGTCCGCCGCCGCCATCGCCCCCGCCGCCGACGCCCGCCGCCGTCGCCCCTGCCCTCCGGCGCCGCCCGCCGCTCGCTGCCGCTGCAGGTGCCTCCGCCCACTGCCGCCGCCGGTGCCACCCGCCGGTGCTTCCACTGTTAGTGCCGCCGAGCGCCGCCACCGCTGCTGCAGCCCCCACCGAGCGACCTCCTTTTAGGTAACAATATATATTTTTAGATAAATGTAATATTTATTTAGATAAATTGATTATAATTAATGTGATATTTGTTAGTTAAATGTGCTAGTTATTATTTAGGTAACCTCAAACAATCAAACAAATTTACTTTTATGTGGTAATTTGAGGTGTTTTTTATTGGATTCAAAATTTAGAACAAATGTGGTATTTGTTCAATATCTTTTTAAGATGACAAAAATAAAATAGGACAATCATGGGCAATCCGACATAGGGGTGGGGCAAAAATCTCCAAATCTCAATCCGAAACCGGATTCGCCAATATGAAGCTCATTCCGGATTTGAATTGGGAAATCCGGCTTCGGGTTGGGCTAAAATCCCCAAGTCCCCAATCCGAAGCCGGATTTGCCAATCAAAGTCCGTTCCGAGTTTGGATTGGGTAATCCGGCATCGGGTTGGGCCAAAATCCCCAATTCCCCAATCCGAAGCCGGATTCGCCATTCCGTGGCTCATTCCGGGTTTGGATTGGACAATTCGGCTTCGGGTTGGGCAAAAATTTCCAAGTCTCAATGCGAAGCCGGATTCGCCAATCGAAGTCCATTCCGAGTTTGTATTGGGCAATCCGGCATCGGGTTGGGAAAAAATCCCTAATTAGCCAATCCGAAGCCGGATTCGCCATTCCGAGGCTCGTTCCGGGTTTGGATTCGACAATCCAGTTTTGAGTTGGGCCAAAATCCCCAAGTCCCAATCCGAAGGGTTTCATTGCCCAATCCAAGTCTGTTCCTAGGGCATAGGGTTTATTTAAAGAGAAAATTATGTTCTTCGATTGATTATATGTCTGACAGTATATATATTTGTTTTTTACCTTGTTTTCAGGAAGCTTCAAAAGACTTGTATTCACTTGAAACTTGCTTCCTTTGGAGGACGTCCGGTTAGAGTAAACAAGTTATTACATTGTCATTTATTTTTTTGAGATTTTTTTATTAGAAGAAATGAGTTTATTAGACAAATCTTGGATGCTTATTCGTAATAGATTAGATTCTATGTATGTACGAGGTGTCGAAGAATTCTTAGACTATGCTTTTGATGATTGTAGGATACAATATAGACATGGACAACACAAAGATTTAATACAATGCCCTTGTAGAGTATGTTGCAATACATTTATTTTAAAAAGAAATATTGTGAAAGAACACCTAATATGTGATGGCATATGGTTAAATTATCAAACTTGGATATGTCATGGTGAATTTGAACTTAGCTCTTGGAATGAGGATAACACACGATTAAATGAACAAGAAGAGGATAACGTAGATGATGATTTAACGGAAATGCTCGAAGATATTCAAAACAATGAATTTTCTACCCGACAAAATGAGGATGAACCAAATGAGGAAAGTTTAAAATATTTTAGATTATTAAAAGATTCGAAACACCTTTATATGATGGTGTGAAAGATGTATCTAAACTAAAATTTATTTTAAAGTTGATTCAACTTAAGTCGATGAATGGTCTCACTAGAAGATGTATGGATACGATCTTATCTTTATTTAAGGAAGTGCTACCTAATAGTGCATGTGTCCCCAATAATTGGTATGAACTTAAGAAAATAGTTAAGGAATTAGGACTTACTTATGAGAAAATTCATGCATGTAAAAATGATTGTATTATTTTTTGGAGAGATAATAAAGATGAAAGTGTTTGTCCAAAATGTAACACTTCCAGATATAAAGATGATACTCAAAATAAAAATAAAAAAGTAGCACAGAAAGTTTTACATTATTTCCCATTACGAGATAGGTTGCGTCGTCTATTCATATCATCCAATACGGCTAAATGGATGACATGGCATTGCCAACCACGGGCATACCAATTGGCTGGTGAAATGCGTCATCCTTCTGATTCTCCGGCTTGGAAAAGAGTAGATGAACTTTATCCGGATTTTGCGTTAGAGAAACGCAATGTTCGGCTTGGATTGGCTTCAGATGGGTTCAATCCATTTGGTAACATGTCTTCAAAGTATAGCGTGTGGCCTGTTATAACAATGGTATATAACTTGCCACCATGGATGTGTATGAAGGCCACGTACACAATGATATCAATGTTAATACCCGGTCCAAGAGCTCCCGGAAATGATATCGATGTATTCCTGCAACCATTAGTAGAAGAGTTAAAAGATTTGTGGGAGAAGGATTGGAGACCTATGGGCGAAATGCAAAGAAAGCAGAGGAGCCATTTAAAAAGAAGGGTATGTTTTTAATTACAAGTAATGTAAATCTTCATATTCCTTATTAACAATCTTTGTATTCAGTATTTTGCAGGACGATCATTCGAGGAGGCTGTAGCCAATGTTCCTCGACAATGCAATGAGGAACAATGGCTACATATGTGCAATTTATGGGCTCGAGATGAAACAAGGGTAAAATAAATTTTTATTTAAATGTTTTGGTTTATTTCTATAAAGTGAATGTTATTAACGAAGTCTTCTTGTTTAAATTTATAGGCATTGAGTGAAAGAAATCAAGGAAATAGGAGTAAGTTAACAATGCCATATAGAAGAGGAAGAACAAACATCCACGAGTTGGAGCGAGAGTTTGTAAGTATGAAAATTAAATATTTAATTGAATTCTTTAGTTTTCATGCAATTTTATATCTTATTGTTTACGAACAGTACAAAAAGAAGGACGGCGCCCTACTCGTCCCGAGGTTTTCCGTATGACTCAAACACATGAAGAGGAAGATGGAGCGGTCATCTGGGATAATGACCAGAGTCGTCAAATGATGGTATACACCGATACCAATTTGATTTCTCAAATTTTTTTCATTTAATACCCACATCTTTTAACTCAAATTCTCATTGTAGGAAAATATGCAACAATTGATGAATCCCCCAGCATCCGATTCTTCTGATGCTGGGGTATCTCAGCCACTCAATCCGGAGGAGGCTTTTGTATCCGTTTTCGGTAGAGATAGACCGGGACGGATCAGATGTGGTGGGCGAGGTGAAACTCGCAACACTTGGTATGGAGGGTCCAGTGGAGGTTCTTCTTCCTCCACGACCCAAGAGGTCCAGGAGCTTAGACAGCAAGTGGAGAAGCAAGCTCAGGTCAACGTCGAATGTAGATCTGAGATTTCTTCTTTGAAGCAACAGTTGGACGATCAACAAAGATCGTTTCAAGAAACTGTCCAACGGTTGACACAAATGTACGAAGAAATGAGTCAAAGGCTCCCGGCCAATGTACCATCCACATCGAGACAACCTCCAACACAATCCCATCATCAAGACGACGACGGCGATGAGGACGAGGAACAAGATGCGAGGATGATGATGAGGAAGGATCATATGAAGATGAATGATATTTTGATCCTTTTCTCATTAGACAATCTATTTTGTACTCTTTTTATTCTAAACTTATTATGGATATTGATATGGTGTTATCGAATGATATTTGAGATGTATGTTTGGATGTGTTATTCAATAGAATGTGGTTTGATTGTATTTTTGATTGTTATTTGGTTTGATTGTACCAGGTTCTGATTTAGAATGTGTGTGATAAATGTGAATGGATGTAAACCATTTGGGAGTGATAAATGTGTTTGAGATGTATGAATCGGTTCCGATAATGTATATTCATGTATGGATGTAAACCTGTATGAATCCGACAACAAATAAAGCTGTTTTTTTTTTACATTACAGAAGTATTGGCGACGGCTCCCTCAGCCGTCGCCAATACTTCTTTTCGCGACGTGTATAAGTTATTGGCGACGGCTAATAGCCGTCGCCAATAGGTTTGTTCGCTATCCGCGGGCTTCAAAAACCTGGTTTAGCGACGGCTGCAACCCGTCCCAAATAGTATTGGCGACGGCTTCAAAGAGCCGTCGCCAATACTTCTTTTCGCGACGTGTATAAGTTATTAGCGACGGCTAATAGCCGTCGCCAATAGGTTTGTTGGCTATCCGCGGGCTTCAAAAACCTGGTTTAGCGACGGCTGAAGCCGTCGCCAATACTTCTTTTCGCGTCGTGTATAAGTTATTGGCGACGGCTATAGCCATCGCCAATAGGTTTGTTCGCTATCCGCGGGCTTCAAAAACCTGGTTTAGCGACGGCTGATAACCCGTCCCAAATAACAGTATTGGCGACGGCTTCAAAGAGCCGTCGCCACTACCATTATTTGAGACGGCTTGTCAGCCGTCTTCAATAGTGTTATTTGGGACGGCTTAAAAGCCGTCGCCAAATTTTTATGGGCGACGGCTTGAGCCGTCGCCAAAAATAGTATAAGAGACGGCTTTTAAACGTCGCGTATATAGTTATTGGCGACGATTTTGACTAAGCCGTCGCCAATATTATTGGCGACGGGCTTATTTGCGATAACTTGGTGACGGTTGTAAAGCCGTCGCCAATACTAATTGGCGACGGCTTTATGGTCATTGGCGACGGCTTAAGTAACAATTTTTCTTGTAGTGAATGTGGAAGACCACAAGATAAAAAAATGTGAGACCCTCTTTTTTATCCGAGAAGAAAATCTCTTTTAAAACATAAAAATATTATAATTGTTGTTAAACATCTTTTTTAACAAATTTTGTCACAAAAACATAAAATTGTAATAAACAACTCAAATTATTATGCAACCAAACATTTGTGATCAAAATGTTGAGTTCGGATCATCTTAGATGCCTAGATAAGAGAACTCTATAAGTCTCCAATAAGTAGTTTTCATCTCTCCACCCTCACTTATGATGTTCCGTCGAATTCCTCCTAGAAGATGAGAAGGTGGATAGCACGAGTTAATAGTTTTTTTATTTGTTACTAAATTGCTCGTATAATTACTAACCTCCCTACTTACTAAACTACTCATATAGTTGCTATTTCTCGAGTTACTCACGCAGACGTGTAACTATTAGACCACTCATATAATTATTAACATTGTCACTGGCTAAACTGTTCATATAGTCGCTATCTCCCGCACGCAGGTGCATAGTTACTATGTCGCTCATATAGTTACTATCTCTTGACTTACTCACACGAGCGTACGTTTACTGACTATTTCACTCATATAGTTACTAACATTCTCACTTATTAAATAGCTCATATAGTTACTGTCTCCTAATTTACTCAAGTGGACGTATAGCTACTGCACCGCTCATATAGTTACTCAGCTCTCCACTTACTAAACTGCTCGTATTCTTATTGCACGGCTCATATGGTTACTAGCTTTCACATTTACTAAAACAATTCACATAATTATTATCTCCCGCCTTATTCACGTGGGACACATAGTTATTATATCGCTCATATAATTACTAAACTCTTCATTTACTAAACCACTCGTATATATAGTTATTATCTCCTGAGATTTACTGATACGAACGTATATTATTATACCACTCGCATAATTATTAAGTTTCTCACTTACTAAACCATCTCAATATCTATATGTCACATCTTAGTAACATGTTAACGTTGACAACCACATGACAGTATTTATTAGGAATCGACAACATTGTTTACGACGAGCCGATAACATTTATATCCAGTCATATTATCTTCTCTTCCTCACCTCCGGGCACGACAGAACATCTTAAGTTAAGATGTGACATATGATTTGGCTCTAATTAGAGATTGAGTAAGTTTTCTCCTTCGAACTGTCATCCTAATTCAAAAGTTTTGATTCCGTGCAGCTTCTGGTGTCCAAATCACATGCGATGGAGAACTCATCGGCACGTATTTTTGAGAAAACCTCTTGATTAACAACGGTCCAGACCACCGCAGTCTAGGACAGGATTGCTCCCCCACATACGATATGAGATGAGAGGTTTGCGGCTGCCGGAGACTCCCTCTGTTAATCCAGATAGGCAGACGTGGCATCCTGGCTGACGTGGACCAATAGTTGCATTTCATTTAATTCATAATTGTAACATAGGTCTATTGACCTTCAATTGTACATTGATTCATATCATATATATATGAGGCATACGGGAACAGAGTGCGCTGTCTGAGTGACACAGCACCTGAATTCTTTCCCGCTCTTTCCCTCACTCTCTTCTTGTCCAGATCTGGTTCTCAGGAAAGCTGTGGTGCACTGCATCGTCTTCAGAAGTCTGATAAGGAAATCATCTTGTGGCATTGTCTCTTCTAACTTGGTATCATAGCCAATCAGGTCTGATTCTAGGTCTCGATCTCAATTTTTTGTTTCTCTCAGAAGGTTGCTGGTTGGTGTTCTCGTTGTTCTGATCATGGAAGATTCTGCAATTAGTTCGTCCTCTTCCTAACCTAAGCATTCTTCTGCTTTACCTTTTGCGTCGGGATCTGTATTTGCGTCTCTATCTAGTATCTCGCACAGTCTTTCTGTAAAGCTTAACAATGACAACTATACTATATGGCGAGGTCAGTTTCTTCCATTTTTGAGAGCTTATAAGCTAATGGGACTGGTGGATGGCAGTGTTCCATGTCCGCCGGACTTTATTTCTGATCCCTCCGATCCGTCTTCTGATATGGTTAATCCTGATGTTGAAGTATGGCGTCAGTATGACAATTTGATTATCACAATCATTATGTCATCTGTAAGTGAGTCCATTCTACCACTTATAGTTGGTCTTGAGACTTCGGCTGAAGTCTGGAAGGTTATTTCCACCATCTATGGATCAAATTCCAAAACAAGAGCACTGCAGTTACGTATGCAACTTCAGCAGTGCAAGAAGGGATCTATGAAAATAGTAGACTATTTGCAGAAAATGAAAAATATAGTCAATTCGTTGGCTATGACCAATGATCCCATTTCGTCCAGTGAGCTTTTACTACATATTCTTACAGGATTAGGTCCTGAATTTGATGCGTTTGTGACAGCAATAACAACTAGGCATGATGCTGGGTTTTTAACTCTGGATGATATTCAAGGATTACTTTTAAATATTGAGATTCTCCTTCTTCAGAGACAGCAGAATGTGACCGAAATTACTGCTAATCTTGCAAAGACAAACTTAAATGTTACTCAACAGCAGGGAAATTCGGGCAATTATAGGGGGCGAGGAAGAAACAATAGAGGCCGGAATGGAGGTAGAGGTAGATATGACCGGAATGTCTATTATAATCAAGGCAATTTTGATAGGAACTCTCAACAGGGAAATCGGAATTTCAATTATACTCATGGTCAGAACTATTCACCTCCACCTATTTGTCAACTATGTGAAAAGCGAGGGCATACTGTACAAACCTGTTGGAAGAGGTTTGATATTTACTTTAGACCAGAAAACAATAGTTCATTTGATCAACAGAGTTCAAATTCTGGTTTTCAGCCTTTTTCTGCTAATCTGGCGTCTACACAGTCGGTTACACAAAATGATTTGAACTGATATCCAGATACCGGACCAAACAATCATATGACACCCAATTTGGCTCTTCTTCAAAATCCGGTGAACTATGATGGACATGATAAAGTCATTGTAGGCAATGGAGATGGGCTTGGTATTTCTCATATTGGACAAACAGGTTACAAATGCTTCAGTTTATCTAATACACTATATGTTCCTACTTTGTCCAAAAGTCTTTTATCTGTTTCACAGTTCACAAAAGAGAATAATGTCTATTTTGAATTCTTTCCTCAATATTGTCTTATTAAGGATATAAAGACCAAGAAGGTTTTGGCCCAAGGATGCAACAATAATGGACTGTATTGTCTACTTCCGGAGGACAATTCTTCGCCGACTGGTTTAGCTGTTGAAGTGATTCCGCTGTGGCATCAAAGGCTCGGTCATCCTGCATTGCAGACTGTCTATAAGGTTCTTAAAGGTTTAGGAGAAACTTTCTCTAGTCACAATAGTTTCTTTTGTTCACATTGTGCCGTTGCAAAAAGTCACAAACAGAATTTTCCGTCTTCAAAGTATGTTTCTAAGTTTCCTTTAGAAATAATTGCTTCGGACGTGTGGGGTCCGTCTCCTGTTCTTAGCAAAAATGGTTGTCGATATTATGTGACATTCATAGACTATTATAGCAGATTTTGTTGGTTGTTTCCTATTGCTTCCAAAAGTGAAGTGTTTCAAGTTTTTCTTCGGTTTAAACAGCAAGTTGAGAATTTATTTTCACGAAAGATTAAATACTTTCAAAGTGATTGGGGAGGTGAATTTAGACCTCTATCTCAATATTTTACTCAATGTGGGATTATACATAGAGTTGCTTGCCCATACACTCATCATCAAAATGGTGTAGTTGAACGAAAGCATAGACACATAGTTGAGACCGCACTTGGACTCTTAAGTCATGCACAATTACCATATGAGTTTTGGGATAGTGCCACCTCTTGTGTTGTGTATCTAATCAATAGACTTCCAACTCCTACACTTGGTACTATGTCTCCTTATGAAAAGTTGTTCAACCGAAAGCCAGATTACAAGTTCTTAAAAGTTTATGGGTGTGCTTGCTACCCACATCTTAGACCATACAATCAACATAAATTCAGTTTTCGTTCTGAGTGCTGCATCTTCTTAGGATATAGTGCAGATCCTAAAGGCTATCAGTGTTATTTGCCACGTACTGGGAAAGTTTACATAGCAATCAATGTGGTTTTTAATGAAGCTTCTTTCCCTTATCCTATTTTGGTTCAGTCTGTACCTGAAAGTTATCGGTCTTCAGTGATTTCATTTCCGCTTCCAACTGTGGCTCTTCGTCGGCCCTCAGTTTTTTCTGGCACCCCTCAGATTCTACCTACTGTATGCACAAGTTCATCTAGTTCTATGCAGTCACCGACTGGTGTTTCTTTGCCTACTCATGAACATATTACTGAGGAGACTAGTTCAGCTCCTGTAGTCATGCCAGATTCTGCACATAATACTCTTACAAGTGATGTTGTGTCTCCTGTTGCTAATTCTGGTGATACATCTGATGGTTTTCCCCCAAAGAAGTTTCGGTCCATGACTGATATTCTTAAATCTGCAAAACCTGTCCCTTGTGTCAAGACAAGCAAATATGCCATGGCTGTTGAACAGGTTTCTGAAGTTGAACCATCCAGCTTTACTCAAGCAAACAAGTCTATGTGCTGGCGACAAGCTATGTCGGAAGAGTTCATGGCTCTTCAGAATAATGGTACGTGGACCCTTGTTCCTCCTCCTATAAATGCTAATATCATTGGTTGTAAGTGGGTCTTCAAGATTAAGAGAAATTCTAGTGGGTCTATTGCAAGATACAAAGCCCAGTTGGTAGCAAAGGGGTTCAATCAAGAGTATGGTATAGACTACAATGAGATCTTTAGTCCAGTGGTTAAGCCAATCACTATCCAATTAATTTTGTCAATTGCTATTTCTTATGGTTGGTCCATTAAAAAACTTGATGTCAACAATGCCTTTTTGCATGGCATTTTAGAAGAGAATATTTTCATGTGTCAACCGCCTGGATTTATTGATAAAGATTTACCTCAACATGTTTGCAAACTTCACAAATCCTTATATGGTCTCAAACAAGCTCCTCGTGCTTGGTTTTTCAAACTTTATTCTCATTTAGTATCTCTTGAATTCAAGGCTTCAGTTTGTGATCCATCTCTCTTTTTATTCTCAAAGAATGGTGTTTGTCTATACCTTCTCATTTATGTGGATGACATAATTGTTACGGGCAATAAACCTAAAGCAATCACACAATTGATCACCAATCTTTCCAACACTTTCTCTCTTAAGGACCTTGGTGACTTACACTATTTTTTGGGAATTGAGGTTTCTCGGACCTCTGAGGGTCTATTTCTCAGTCAGGAGAGATATACTATTGATCTTCTTAAAAAGGCAGAATTGATGGATGCCAAACCGTGTAATACACCTATGGCTTTTAAACAACTTCTTTCTCAGCATGATGGGGAATCTATGTCAGATCCTACATTTTACAGAAGTCTGGTTGGTTCATTGCAGTATCTAACCTTAACAAGGCCGAATGTAGCCTTTGCTATTAATAAAGTCTGTCAATTTCTAGCTGTTCCGTCTGATGTTCACTTAGCTGCCGTGAAGAGGATTTTGCGGTATCTTAAGGCAACCATTGGTTTTGGTCTTGTTCTCAGACCAACTACTTGTGCTCTTCATGTTTTTTCTGACGCTGACTGGGTAGGATGCCCGGATGATAGGAGGTCTACAGGAGGCTTTGGCATTTATTTTGGCTCCAATTTGATTGATTGGTCTGCTAAGAAACAAAGAACGGTAGCCCGTTCTAGCACTGAAGCCGAGATGCGTTCTCTTGCTCTTGCGGTTACTGAACTTGTCTGGATTTTACAGTTAACAAAAGAATTAGGTCTAACTCTGAATTCTATTCCCACTGTGTGGTGTGATAACATATCGGCCATTTACCTCAATGTTAACCCAGTCTTCAGGGCACGCACAAGGCATATTGAAGTGGATTACCACTTCATTCGGCAGTTGATTCAACAGAAAAGTATTCATATTAAACACATTGACAGTAGAGACCAGGTTGCAGATATATTTACTAAACCTCTTCTTATTCATCAGTTTGAGCAGCTTCGATTCAAGTTAAACGTGCTCCCCCTATTCAACTTGCGGGGGGGGGGGGGTGGTGTGTTAATCCAGATAGGCAGACGTGGCATCCTGGCTGACGTGGACCAATAGTTGCATTTCATTTAATTCATAATTGTAACATAGGTCTATTGACCTTCAATTGTACATTGATTCAATTCATATATATATATGAGGCATACGGGAACAGAGTGTTCTGTCTGAGTGACACAGCACCTGAATTCTTTCCCACTCTTTCCCTCACTCTCTTCTCGTCCAGATCTGGTTCTCAGGAAAGCTGTGGTGCGCTGCATCGTCTTCTTCAGAAGTCTGATAAGGAAATCATCTTGTGGCATTGTCTCTTCTAACTCCCTCCTCCGTCGGACATCGGGGATAGAGAGACTCTGTCTAACAATATTGTACGTCTTCATCACCAACTTAATTTTCCATGGAGCAGTAAACGGAAACACAAGTGGGGCGTACGCCCACGGGCATACATATACACGATACATCCGATTAACCGGACACGTCACAGAGACGATCGATCTTACCTCGTATACACACCACACGGCCATGACACGACACGATCATACCACCCCCTCACTCCCTCGTTTGATCACCTGTGTATGTGCTCTCTGCCCCGACCTGTAAATTAATTAAACCCTCCTAGCTAGCTAGTTCGATCGCTTCTTTACCCGGCCGTCGGTGCCGGCGAGCACCATGTACTTGTCCCTCCTGGTGAGCATGCTGCGCTCGTACCCTAGGGCCTCGGCGATCCTCCCCTGCACCTCGTTGGCCACCTCGTACCTGCTCTTCCCCACGCCGTCCGCCTTCGCCAGGGGGACCTCCTCGAGGAACTCGGCGGCGAAGGCGAGCGTGGGGTTCAGGCCGAAGAAGAAGCCGTCCATCCACTTGCTCCCGGTGGCGGTGGTGCCGCGGAACATGGTCTCCAGGACGTCGATGGCCACCGGGACGACTCCCCCCGCCGCCACCTCCGAGAACAGCGGGCTGAACCTGAGCACGTAGGGCTCCCTGCAGGTCGTCCCCTCCGGGCACACCACCAGGTCCCCCTCGACCAGCGCCGCCTCCATCTTCTTCATGTCCCCCTCCCTCTCCCTCTCCAGCCTCACCACCTTGATGGGCGACATCGCCTCCGTCAACCGGCTGACGCTGTAGATCACGGCGGTCACGGTCTTCCCGAGAAAGCCGGAGATGTAGACCGGGTCAAAGAGGCTGCGGTGGTTGCAGGCGTAGAGCCGGCCACGGCCACGGCGCGGCGGTCCGTCCCCGTCGACGTCGTCACGAGCTTTGCCGCCCGGCGGGCACCCCGCCACCCGATTCATCATCCCCGTGAGGGCCAGGATGGGGATGGGTAACCTGTAGGGCACCAGCAAGAGGGCCGCGGCCCTGACGAGGACGACGACGAAGCCGAGAGGCAACCAGAGGAACATGGCGAGGGTCGCCGGGAAGGTGGGGCTGAAGGCCAATCTGCCGTCGTGGAAGTGCAGCGGGCGCTTGTACATGTCCCGGGGAAGTTTACGCCACCGCCTTCTCTCGGCTTCGTCGACGGCGACGACTTCCCATTGCTGCAGTGGATATAATTAATTAAATCAACGTAAGTAAGGGGAGGAGGATAAAAAATGTTAAATTTATGGAGTGATCCGTTGACCCAAATTCAAACCTTAAAATTAATGAAGAACAGATCGAGCACGGCGGCATGTCTTCCTCTTCTTTTCCACTTTAATTTTTTTCAAAAGAAATCTAATATGATTAGATTAAAATGTGACCTAAGGATATAAAATAAATTAAAATAAAAATTAAGTTGAGTTTAACCTCGAATAGAGTCTGAACTCAAGGTCTGTACGTAAGTTTAATAAGCGACGTACTATAGTTCAATATCAAGTCTTATAAACGAAACTAGCAGACGGCGGAAGTTGAGTCGCAATTCGAGCTTGGGCCAGCTCCGCTGTCTTGACCCCACCATTGAACCCTAGCTAGCTAGCTAGTCGGAACTAAACAGAGTGAAGCTGCAGGAACTCTGAAATAATTGAGCAAAATAGATGGGACGTTGAACACTGTTCCTATCTGGTAGGAGGGTGAAGAGGCTCGGATGTTTATATGAGATTACATTTTTCAACTCTCTCATGAAAATTTGTTAAATATATAATTTGATGAGTCATTAATTATATATTTAATATATTTTTATGAGAAATACTGAAAATGCAATTTTAGATGACATTTGAGACCGCCCTCATCCAGTAAACGTACGTATCGCAAGAGAGGAGAGGTGTGCGGCGACTGATATTTCGGTGGTACTACTACTGACCGTGCACATGGAGGAGAAGAGCCGATCGCGGCGATGGGTCTTCTTCCGTCCTCCGACCCACAACAACAGATCCCCGGCGCCGAGGAGCTCGGAGTAGCAGTCGTCCGCCGGCTCGTCACCGTCGGCCTCCTCCGTCATCAGCCCGGTGAAGTACCCGCCGACGACCTTCATCTCCCTCCCCACGACGGCATCCACCCCCAGGTACTCCTTCAATGCGGGCTCCACCATCACCCTCGGCATGCTCGTGACGCACAGCACCGGCAGCTTCTTCGTCCCCTCCCCGGAGGCGGCCGAGAGCAGCAGCCGGAGCCCCTCGAGCCCCACGTCCTCCAGCATGTGCTTGGGCAGCACCGTCCGCCCCAGCGCGAACCCCTCCTCCCTGACGCCGCAGAAGCACAGCAACGCCATCACCTTGGCCCCCGCCTCCTCGCCGAGGAACCAGAGGAAGGGGGACAGCAGCAGCAGCAAGACGGCCCGGAGGAGGCCCCCGGACTCCAGCGCCACCAGCATGAAGTAGGGGAAGGTGGAAGAGGACCTCAGCAGCCCGCCTTCGACGTCGCACACGACGGCCCGCCGGCAGCGGCTGCCGACGTACCTGATCTCCCGCGCCTTGGACTGGGAGGAGGAGCTGCTCCTGGGCAGTGCCGGCGGCGGGCGGCTGTTGCGGGCCTGAGGAGAGAGCGAGTCTTCGGGGGCTCTTCTCCTCAGGAGGGAGCTGAGAGAGGACAAGGCTTTCGTCAAGGAGAACTTCCCCGCCATGATCAATCTCCACGTACGTGCGTGTACGTCTTCTTCTCCTCTCCTCTCCACCGACAGATTGAAGCTGGGCGAGGCTCTCCGGTCCCCAGCCGTTATAACATAATATATATAGAGAGAGAGAGAGAGACGACATACGTCTCCCGATAAAATCAACTCGGAGAAATGCAAATGAGTAAGTCATCAACTACTACTAAATTAGATAAGTACGACTCCTGTGCACCTTAGGAGAATCTCTCGACTCAAAGTAGTTGATGAGATATTGATAAGATAGTAACTTTATTATATTATCAAGTTATTATCCTATCAATTTTCTTGTGAGAGAGATTAATTAAGAAACTCCTTCCAAATGTTCAGTCGAAGAGAGCCACACTCAAATTAAATTAACTGCACAGGGATTGTCGAATAAATGAGTTATTCAACTTAAAGAGACTCAAGATCGATAACGAGAGCACTGTTGAATAAACAGGTCAATATTAAAACTTAAGGCAACGAGGGGACTGCTGATAATTAAATAAGCCATCCAACTCGAAATTAAGATAAAAATTAGGGGTCGTTGAGTAAATGACTCACCCAACTCAAGTAACAAGTAAAACAAATCACTTTCTTATATCTTCGTCCATTCCAATTTCACTTCACTGTCTTTTAATTAAGGAGAAATTAATGCACACTAGGTCCATTATAGATCAAGTGGTTTCATGATATATCCATTTTCAAAAGCACTTTACCACTAGGTCCATTTTTTTAAAATATCATCACACCCACTCCATTTCAGAATAAAAATGTCTCTTTTACCCCTTTTTTGTTGAAGAAAATACTTAATGTATATTTCTTCCTAATATTAAAACTGAAAAGATAAAATAAATATTATTTTAATTAAAATAATTTAAAATAAATGTTATTTTAATTAAAGATAAAATTTTTAAAATAAACGTTATTTTAATACTTAGGTTTTAATATTTTAATTAAAATAACGTTAATACTTACAACTCTTAGTGTATATCATAAATAAAGATAAAGATATTAAAATGACAATTCTTTCCAATACAGCACATAAAATAAAATAAAACATAAAAATAGCATTTCATGTCCCTCTCTGGCCGCTTTGCTCGTGGTGGACTCATTCATTATCTCCGAAACAATGAATTTGGTTCAAGAGAAGGGGGAAGCCTTTACCATTGGGATTCCAACATTTTTAAGGACTTCCACGAAAATGAAAACGGGCGGCATCGACGAAATACAGCACAGAGTATACATTAAAATGACGTTAAAGTAAAATCGTTATATATAATCTGATTCCATAATACAATCTGAATGTTGCAGGATCGCTTCTGATTGGGGGTACTCAAGGGTCGTCGTGGCGCTGGACCTCGCCTGAAGCCTCGCCTTCGAGCTCGTATCATGAACCGTGCTCCTGGCGACGGTGCGGAAGCGGCCCTCCACCCCCGTTAGGGTGTGGATACTCGAGTATGCCCTCCACTGCCTGGAGCACATGGGGTTCGTGTGCTCCGAGTAGCATCGGAGGCAATCGAGACGGGCCGGGGGAAGAGATCACAGGGTGAGGGTTGAGGCAGGAGGTGGAGGACGGAGATGGCGAGGGAGTCGACGACCGGTCGAGCAGGTACGGGACAGGAAGGACGCGTTTCATCTGGAGGTCATCTGGACGGGAATGCCGCATCGCCATCGCGGGACCGCTCTCGTCCCCAATCTCGCTGCTGCCGTGAGATGCCCAATCTTGCTGCGAAGGAGGCTAGGGCAAATGGGAGGACAAAAATGGAATTTTTCGACCGACAACGTTAAAAGTGGATCGGGTGGTAAGAAAATTTGGGTCAACGGATTAAAGGTGATGAGATTTTGGTCAATGAAGTTTTTGGTACACCGTTTTTCTTAAACGGACCCAGAGATAATTTTCCCTTTAATTAATTATACGAGACTATTCGAACTGGGGCGCCATGACACAGTCGTAAAAACGTGGTCGATCGATCCTGGCCTGGAGGAATAAACGCATCCGTCTATCGCCGGAATACGTATTAATTGATGACCCCGCTGATTAATTATGGCACCCGGCCTGCTCGAACATCAAGGTTGGGGGTGGTTGGGTGGGACACTGGGAGCCGGGGGGGAAGAAGAAGCCGGTCCTAGAGCTAACTTAAAGGCTTTGTTGAGTCAATGCCAAACGATCCGACACCGGCTCGTGCATGCTAACCTTATTATATATATATATATATATATTAATCTTCGACGAAGCGATAAGTTCAAATCGAAGCGACGTTAGTCGAAGTTATTAAGTGCGCGGTAGGCAAAAACTCATGCATGCCCTGTATTCTTCCTTCGAAGGAGACGGATTATCCAAGATGGAATTAATGTCTCTCCTCTTCGAGTCAGATTTTAATATAAAAATCAGAATAATAACTCCTGATTTTATTTTTTTATTTTAAAAGTCGATGTCTATTACGATGACTTATTATCTCACGACTCTAATTAAAGATAGTTGATATTAAATTTTTTAATTTTTTAATAAAAAATGTTGGAGTGGCATATCTTAAGTCCGATTTGGCTCGATGTCCAATTTTGAGGAAACGGTGCTAGTTTTGTAAGATTAAAATTTTACGTGCCATTTATAAAAATAAAAAAACAGTACGTGCTAGTTAAGAAAAAAAAAGAAAGAAAATCACCTCTAGCTAGAAAGAACTTTTTTTAGTCAAACTCTCGGATGTTCCGTGACAACGTACGTACCGCGCGCAGCTAAAATCTCGATCGCATACCGCAAACGGATTTTTCGGTATGAAGTCAACTGTCATATATATATATATTAATATATGACGGTTAATTAATTATCATGGTCAAGAGATATTCATATCAAGATATATCACGGTTCTGAGCCCACACACAGGTGATCTGGTTTATTAATACCTCTCATCCATAAAACATTACGTACGCAACAGGACATACATGACAATGATGCGAGGGCTGACTTGCCGGCTTGTGTTTAATTAATTAATTACCAGGCAATTTGAATGCAAATCTTGATGCTTGATGTTGTTGGATTAACAGTGGAGGACGACGTCGATGGTCCCACGCACAGGATCAGAGAAGCTTGTGGTTGATCAGTCACAGTCACACTTCTGTGTACTTCAATTTTAATTAGCCCTTCACCTTAGGGTCATGATTTCGAGACATTATTTGTAACTATGATGGTGCTGGAACATATATATACTGATCTTATTATAAATGTCTTATGTTTCTCTTCGCGTGGCGTAGTTGGACACCACAGCCTTGGCAGGGAGACGGGGTTCGAGCTAGGGAAGGCTAGGTCGAGGTTGGTCGACTTCAACATTGATCTAGTTAGACCGAGTCACACGACCCGAGTTGAATAAAGTTAAATTTATTTATTTTTTAAAGAATATAAATATTTTACGTAAAAATATATATATTTTATACTATATATTCAAGTACACATAAAAATATAATTAAATCTTATGTTACAATTAAATACGAGTAAATAAGACTTTTTATGATTATGTTGTGTTAATATATGTTAGGAAAAAGTTAATCTCAAGTGGATAAGTAAAAATAGTTAAAAAATAATTTTATAAATTTTTATTATGCATCATATATTTATAATTACAAATTTTAACCACATGTAATATTATAAGTGATAGTAAGATGTTGTTATACCATTAGTAAATGGGACGCGTGGTTGGAACCCATAGTGATGCCTGCCCTGACACAAGCAGCTGCAAACCATGCACTATGACACTCCTCCAACAATTCTTTTTGATATTTTATATCATATTTTATTTATAGAATTCAATATTAGGATATGAATAACAAAACATTTGTGATAATTTTATCACTGTCAATTTTAAAATTAATGGTGATAAATATGTTTGATATAATTACCGAAGCAGACCTTAGCTCTTATTAATTACTAATGTAAGAAATTGTTTGTATATTCTGATCCCTTCAACGTACCTGTATGATGTTGGGACTAGTAAGAGATAATGTATAGCAACATACGCGGCTATTAATTCCAATTTTAAAAATTTTAATATATAGAGGGATCGATGAAGCCTTGTCTCCGCCTGATCACTCTCTCTCTCTCTCTCTCTCTCTCTCTCTCTCTCTATATATATATATATATTTCTGAACATTCAGCCATGTACACTATGATTTTAAAATTTGGATACAGGTGGTCCCCATGACCCCACCTGTCTTCAAACTGATTAAAAGCTCCCCAACCGCCAAGCCCTCGACTCCGCCCCAGCTATCGATCATCCCCTCCTCCGGCTAACCATCTACCAATGCATTTATTGGCTCTGTTCTTCTCCCGAAAAAGAACTTAATCTCCGTGAACAGAGATGTGGACGGTATTTTTTGTCTTGTTTTTTGGGTCAGTTTTGTAAAAGACAGGAGATCATATGATTCTAGCTACTTACGTATATACGGCTAAACTTTTATTTGTGTGTGTGTGTGTGCGCGTTGATTTTCACCTCCTTCCCAGTACCATTTAAAACAAGAACCATCGTTTCAAAATATACTGTTCAGAGACTGATCGGTTTGAACCCGATTTATCAACCTCCTGATCCATAGATGGTAGATTTATTTTTTTACATCAATATTTGCTGCATCTCTAGACTTGTGCTCATAGGATGAAATTAACTTCGTGGTTACAGATAAATATGAAGATACAAATCAACTGATATACTTCAGTAACTCCAGATTCAGCTTGTTAAAAATTTAACTCTACATGTTTATAAGGTTAAATGAGAAATTTGTATAATTTTTTTTGACTTTGTTAAAGATCAGCTAGCGGTGCTAATTAAGAAAATGCAAGATTTGGCTTTGATTTAAATGCTCAAGCTTGAATCAGAAGAGAGCTTGACTTGTGTTAAAGAACGTACGTAGTTTAAGTGTATCAATATTACTACTCGACTCAGATAAAGTTTGTAAATAATTTGTTAAAGTACCGAACTAGTCATGTAGTTAATTAAATATCTGTTTTAAAATAACATACAGAAGCAATAAATTGAAAGGAGTGTGAGTGCAATTAATCCGAATATAAACACGACTTTGAATTTTATAGTCAAACCAAATCGAGTTAGAGATTGAGCTTCATGAATTAACTCAACTATAGTTTGATAAATGAAGGTAGGTCAAGCACCAAAGCAAGATCAGAATTGAGTTTCTATTCAAGTTTTGAATTTAACTTGATCAGCCAAATGAGCAACTCGGTAAACTAAACTTTAAAAAAAAACTCAAATACAAGCCGGAACTACTTTATTTAACAACAGGCCGGCTTCCAGCATACATACATATACATATATATATATATACATATATATAAATTAAAGAGCAGAGCATGATGTTTTGACTCTCTATCAGCACCCGTGCTAATTAATTAAATTTGCACCGCCTAGAGATAAAATAAACACCGTGGGTAAGAGAACGTTCTAAATGTGCTTTTTTGCTTGGATTGTAAATTAATCCCAGACCTATATATTCCTTGAAGGTGCGGGTGTTCCTTATTTAATTTGATCTATTTTCTAAGTCTTTTAAATCAGATCAAACTAGTAAATTGAATAATTTGAATTAAATTAATATTTATTTTAATTTATATGCATTGTTTATACATATTTTACGATAAATTTTTTTAAGAGATTTTAATATAGAACTAATAAAATTTATAAATAATTTTATTTTTAAAAATATGATCCGAAACAAACAAAAGATTAATTATACGCAAGCATATATATATATCATACCATGATAAAATATGATTTGAACCTGACCAAGAGGAGGTAATATGGTTTGCGAGAAAAACCTTCGAAAATCAAGACAAATCAAAGCACCAGGCACTCATGCTCCTCGGAAGGCCTCCGTGGGCGATCATCTTTCGAGGCGCAGTGCGCCGTGGATCAGAAGAGGAAGTGATCGGGTGGGGCAGCGACTCTCCCCAACTTGCCACCTACGCGCGCGCGGGGGCGCGCCTTCGTCCGCGTCCACGGCGGGCCCCACTTTGACCGTCGGGTCGGGTCGGGTCATCCTTTCGAAGATTCTCGTTCAGGGACCCGGGGGCGAAGTAAATTGCACATATGTCCTTGAAGCTTACGTGCCTTGCGTGCGCCGCCAAAGACGTGTCGTCCCAGCCTCCGCCCGTGCCGCCGCCGCCGCCGTGCCGAGAGAAGTTGGTCGTCGGTGTTACAACGGTTCTGCCAGAGACGTGGCGATTACGCCGAGCCAGATGGTTATCATCTAAGACAGAGACAAAAGAGATCATCTCTTCTCTGCTCATTCTTTGATTATCGATATATATTCCACGAAGATAACTCGGAGGGTTGATTAATTAATTATATACCGGTGAATTCCACCGGCGATCCGACCACCCCTCTAGCTTAATTAATTAGCTAAATCAATTGGCCCATCAAGTTCTTAATTAATTACTTTCCTAGCTAGCTATCTGATCCATTTTATTGAATCGAAAACGGGTGTGTGTGTGTAGAGTCAGCTAGCTAGTAATTAAAAAAAAAGGCATATATTTTCAGCGGTACAATATAAGATATATATACAGACAAAGTGCTTGATTTGTTTTGATTTAATTATTTGTAGAGAGATGACAGTCACAGATGACAAACTTATTGATTCGTTGGATACACTTGATTATTTGAGTACTGTTGATGAGAGATAGTGGTGTAAAATTAGTTATATAATTACAGAAAATTAATCGGTGTGTCTAGTGTTACCCCACTATATATAAATATGTGTCAAATCAACTAATGGCGAGACGTGTGTCTTAATTACTCCGGTGATCTACGTCGCATGCAGTAGGGTTTTATATGGTCGACGATGTGTTGATATTACAATATATCTTGCTATACAGCAAAAGATCGATCGATCGTAGGATTAAGTAAAGCAAGTGGACTTGTTAGCCACAACCCTAAGAAATCTCTTCGCTGCAAGCCTTCCTTCCTCCGGACTTGTTCAAGATCAAGATCTTAATTAATTATTTTGCGGTTGGGTCAAAATTTCCGGCTTTCTGACTCATGAAGATACGTCGTTATATATACAATTATGCGTATATATATTCCAGCATATGCATATGAGGGTTTGCAATAGTCGGAAGAAGAAGAAGAAGAAGAAGAAGAAGAAGAAGAAGAAGAAGAAGAAGAAGAAGAAGAAGAAGAAGCGGAAACAGAAAGAAATGGTCAGTGGGAAGCGCCACCTGCTGCTAAAGACGCTTCTCTCCACCATCGTCTTTCTTACGAGGAGACTCGGCGGCTCGCTCGCTCCCCATCGTCGGAGCTCACCAATTCAGAGATCTTCCTCTCAGCAGGAGGCCGCGGACGGCGGCCACCGGCGGGCGGTGGTGTGCAGCGTCGAAGGTGAGCTGCTGCGGTCCTCCTCCACCTTCCCATACTTCATGCTGGTGGCCTTGGAGAGGGGGAGCCTTCTCAGGGCCGCCATCCTGCTCCTTCTCTACCCTATCCTCTGCCTGATCGCCGAGGAGACGGCCCAGAAAGTGATGGCTATGGTGTGCTACCGGGGGGTCAAGGAGGAGCAGGCGATCCGGGAGAGCAGAACGGTGCTCCCCAAGCACCTTCTCGACGGTGTCGGGCTGGAAGGGTTCCGGCGGCTGACGGACGGCGGCGGGACGAAGGTCTGCGTCACGGGCATGCCGAGGGTGATGGTGGAGGCCACCTTGAAGGACTACCTGGGCGTCGATGTGGTAGCGGCGAGGGAGCTGGAGGTCGCCGCCGGCGGGCGATACTACGCGGGGTTTATGGACGACAGATCGGTGGATGGGGTGCTCGGAGAGCTGCTCGGCGGGAGAGACGACGGCGTGTTTTGGGTCGTAGGGGTCGAGGATTATCGCCTGCGGCAACCCTTCGTCTCCGCGGACAAGGTCAGTCGTCTGCGCTCAACCCTAGGTGTTCAGATGTTTATTTTTTATTTTTTGGGGGCTGCGCAAACGTGCATTAATCAGCCTGTTTTCGATTTATTTTTAAAAAAGTTATTTTATTATATATACAATTTTATAAAAAAACAAGATAATAAATATCGTATTATTATTAAATTTGATTGGAATTTTATGTTTTATCGTTTACAATCGTAATTTAATTATTTGTGTATCATTATATTAATTTCATGTCAAAACCACGATCAGGGATATGAAGTTGACTTTTTTCCGATTTTGATAAATTGATAAATATTCGAATAATTATATATAAGAACAAATAATAATCTTAAATTTATTAATTGTCATTGAAGTCGGATGTGCGGATTATTGAAATATAGAGCTCTGAGATCTGCACACCTGATATTTGGGAATCAAGGCATAATTGTTAATCAACCCAAAACCGCAGATCGAGTTAGAGCCTGCGCTTATAAGATAGTGCTCCCTACCTAAATATACACTATTCTAACTCGCCCCCTCACGTGCAAGCTCTTATGACTTTGACACGTGTACACTGTTTACGGGTGACGGTTGACGGAGGGGGGTCCACAGCCCTTGGCTCTGATACCATGTTAACCAACCCAAAACCGCGGTACTGAGTTAGAGAGGCCCAGGCTTATAAGCATAAGTACCTCCCCTACCTAGCCAATATGGCACTATTCTAACTATAATATACAACTTTATTAATTTACGGCAGTACTCTAATCTGATGTGATATGATCTGATCATCGTCTTCTTCTTCCTCCTCCTCCTCCGAGGGCCAGGATCCTCCCCAGGCGGTACCAAGCGAATGGCGCCAATGTTTACCTCTCCCGAGAGACAGATACGCGAAGGCGCCGCTGGTGTTCCACGACGGCAGGATCGCCTTCCGACCCACCTGGACCGCCACGCTCGCCATGCTCCTCTGGCTCCCCTTCGGACTCCTCCTTGCCCTCCTCCGAGCAGCGGCCCTCTTCTGGTTGCCCTACAAGCTGTCCATCCCCTTCCTTGCCTCCGCCGGGATGGCGAACAGGCTGGTCAGGTCCCCCCTCGCGGCCGCCCTGGTCGACGACGGTCCTGCACCGTCGTTCCGGATGTTCGCCTGCAACCACCGCACCCTCCTCGACCCCCTATACGTCTCCGGCGCGCTGGGCAAACCCGTGACGGCCGTCACGTACAGCCTCAGCCGGGTGTCGGAGGTGCTCTCGCCGATCAGGACGGTGAGGCTGAGCCGGAAGAGGGAAGAGGATCGGCGGAGGATGGCGGAGGAGCTGGGCAAGGGCCATCTGGTGGTGTGCCCGGAGGGGACGACGTGCCGTGAACCCTATCTGCTCAGGTTCAGCCCCCTCTTCGCGGAGGTGGCGCCGGAAGCGGTCATCCCCGTGGCGCTCGACGCCGGGGTGAGCATGTTCTACGGCACCACCGCGGGGGGGCGCAAGTGGATGGACCCTCTCTTCTTCGCCATGGATCCCTTCCCTTGCTACTCCGTGGAGTTCCTCGAGGAGGTGCCGGTGTGGGAGGCGGACGGGGCGAGGAGGAGGAGCAAGTACGACGTGGCGAACCAGGTGCAGCGGCAGCTCGCCGAGGCGCTAGGGTTCCGGTGCACCATGCTCAGCAGGAAGGACAAGTACCTGATGCTCGCCGGCAACGAAGGGTTTGTGAACGGCACAGGCTGAAACTGAAAGAATTATCAATATACATATATTTATTTATTTATTTAAATACCATGCATGAACATCGTCGCCGTCGTGCGTGAATTGATTTCTAGATTCCGCACAAAAACGGATTTCAGCTAGGATTCTGCTTCTCTTAATTCTTTTTATTTGCCCCCATGAATACGCATAGCATTGCATTGCAGGGTGTATTTCATCTGATCAGGATTATTATGCATGTACAGACAGAAAGTAATATATATATTGATTTTCACCACACCATCAAGAATAACAACGCGCGGGCAGCAAAAGGGAGTCGCTTGTACACATAGCTAGCTTTTCCCTTTTGCACACAGGCTTACTATAGATGTATTCCCGTAGGACTTGGGTGTTATGACGTGACTCTAAATACATATATATTTGTGTGATTTTGCCGTCAAATTAAAGTGTAATCTGTTATGAGTGGAAGAATATTATGTTCCAACACAATACAGCCTAGACTTTGCATGCCTAGGATAAATTCCAAGCAAAAGCTCGTCAGTTTCCACGCTCTATGTGCTGGGGTCAGTACTATATATATATATATATATACACACACACACATACATTTATGGATGCATATCATAGACGGCACATTGAGTAATTTTTTGAACTCTTTCTTCTTATTTTTGTTTCTTTAAATTTTCTCTAGTCCTTTTTTCCCTTTCGAAAATGCCAAGAGCAACAGGCTAATGGGGTGTTTGGTTACGTGATAATGATCATTTTCTTTTTAATTTTTGAAAATTATAGTGAAAATGGTCTGAAATTTTTGTTTGGCTCGTGTTTTCGTTTTTTATTTTAAAACCGGTTTTCATCGAAAGGGCAACGTAAAAAAAAAAAGTGGTCGAGACCATTTTTTTTTTTGAAAGTGAAACAGTGTCTCGCGAACCCTTGGCGACCTCCCGGCGCTTCCCAGCGGCACTCTTTCCTCCTCCCGGCGCTTCCTTCCCAGCGGCGCGCTCTCCTCCTCCCGGTGCTTCCCAGCGCTTCCTAGCGGAGCTCTTCTCGCGGCGGCGGCGGCGGCGACGGCGACGGCATCCTCTCTGCCCTCTTCTTCAAGGTCAAGGGCTTTCGATCTTCCGGCGGAGGTAATAATTTGTTTGTCCGGCAAAAGTTCACACTATTTCCGGTGGAGGTGTAGATTCGGGAAGATTTGCCGGCGTTGCGATGCGCTCGTCCCCAGACCATTCGCTGCTTCTCAACTAAAATAGAGTGAGCGGATATGTCTGCTACACACCCCTATGGGTCAATGTTATGCTCTGCAGCTATCTGATCTCAGATGCTTGCGTGTTCTTGGAAATGCGAGAGGCTCGCTCGTCATCGACCGGATGAACAAGATCAGCAAGAAGGCGGATAATTATGCGCGAAACATCGGGAGAACACGGTAATTACCTCGATCGATCCGCTTCATTCGGTTGGATCGAGTTCATAGTTAGTCTTCGATACATTATCGGCAACCCTTACCGACCGAATAATACACGTTTCTCGAAAAAAAAAAAAATTCGAGTGAGATTGGGCCGAAAATCGCCGACACTTTGAAGGGAAAATTGAATTTGGGCGCGCGAATTCTTCGGGCGGGCGGAGTGGAACGGGCATTCGACGGATCTTCGGCGCCGGGACGGGGAGAAACCGCTCAAGGCTTCCCGGTGCTGCCTTTCTACCACGGCCGGCCCCATTGCCGGGATGCGTCATCTCGACGGAGAAGATCGCCTTTCACGGTGTCCGATCCCTCTCCGTCACTTCCCCCAAAGGAGACGAGATCGGGACCCCATACAAGGTTAATTAATCAATCAACCTTCCATATATACACAAAATTATGTGAATGCGCGAGCCACCTTGTTCGACGAGCTTGGATTCTTGATCCGGAGTGACCATCCCATTGAGGAAGATCAAGAGATCGACGCCGACCGAGAATGCGATCAAACCTTCGTGAGAAGTACATACGGAGATCGCCACGGTAGATGATTACGAGTTTTGGTTCATGGGGTTCGTCGGCTACGGCGTCTGCATCAAGTATGTGCGAGAGGCCTGTTGCTTCCGTCGTGAACATTCTTCAATTAGAAGAGTGAATGGTATAGACTGAATGTAATTCTCTTTTCATGTATTCTTGCCACTTTTTGAACACGATAGACTTAATGTATCATTGACGGTGACCAATTAATATTTTTGCTCTAGGAAGATAGAAAAGGAAGAAGGAAGGCCAAGTTCCATGTCATTTTTGGGTATTTCATTTAATTGTTGCTTTTATGCTATTTGTTTGTCTGGCGAAAGTTCACACTATTTCTGAGTGTCCTTCTGTGTGGGATGCTATTGCTTTTTTGTTTAAGTCAATATTATTCTTTGGTGAAATTTTGTACAATTGTGGTCTATGATCCTCTGATTGATAGACCCTTTCCCCTTACACAGAAAGATTCCCCGGACCTGATTGCTACCATTGAGCCCCAATATGATGAGTTATGTAATCAGCTATCTGGGCACGTTATCTATGCTCGACAGCTTGTACATTGGGCTTTTAGGTACCATGTGTTGTTTCATGCCAGATGTTAATTCACATGAGTGAAATTGTCTTGAAACCAACAAAAAGTCAGTTGGACTCATTAATTTTAGTCAGTTGGACTCATTAACTTTCAGGGCTCGGGCTATTTGATTAAAAGCCTCAGCCATGTCAGACCACTTTGAGCCATTCTCATCCGATCCAGGGATTCTGGCGGATTGGCCAATCTGACCTCAATATAGGCCAGGCCCAATCTCGACCCAGAATTCCTTGCTCCATGGTCTTCACTTGCAATGACCAAATCTGAACTCTGGCTTCTATAAATATTTCTTTCTTTTTGAATTCTTCTGGATTCAGTTTATTTCTTATTATTACTTTATTTGTCCTCAGTTGAGTCAGTTCTATTAATGTTTGGCTGCAATTAGGTACTCAGATCTCTGATACCACATTGTATCAGAACAGTAGACCACAAGTATGTTTGAATTTCATTCTTGAAATTTGTTAGTTCAAGTATACTGAAAAATGTGTTACTCCTGTTTTATTTGAGCGATCATACAAAATTTTAAAACTATGATTCAAAACTGACAGCACATTCTATTGGGTATCAAAATAAAAAGATGATGGAGGACAGTAGATATTCTGGTTTCTTGTGCATGACTGTGCTAGAATATAAACGTCTTGCAGCATCTTGATATCAGCGGTTCTCATCGCTCCAGGCACAAAATGAGCTTCATGACCGATCTCACTGTGTTCAACAGTATCTACAGAACAGTAGACCACAAGCCAACAATCTAAGTTGCAAGGGTTCCAAGCTACGCGGACTCGAATGACAGAATTATCCATCTACGGGGAAAAAAATACCTTGCATCACCTTGTCTTGGCACACTCCTCTGCTCTTGTAAGTGCATCGGCCAAGATATCAACAGTACAGTTCTTGACATCCTCCTGCAGATTGTAGGAATAACCTATTAACCCATCTTCATTCATGGTAGAAAGCTATGTCGTATCACAGATTTTTGTGGGGGCATGAGCTGCCTTTTGTTTTGTTTTCATCAAAAATGGTTTCTACTAGGAGAGATGGAAGGCAGGCTGGTCAGGCTCCCGAAGGTTCACCTCGCACTCAAGGATGCCATGTAAAGTATCAGCTTGGTAGATATTGGTCTTCATCTAGTTGTTTGTACTTTGGAGGATTGAGTCATGTCCTTTGTCAATTCTTAATGGATCGTATTAGTCGCTCGGGCATTAGCCGAGTGTCTTCCCAATATTTGTATCCCTCGGCACTTGTTTGCATGAATGACCTCCTTGGTTACTGGGCCTTGTGATCCAATATTTTTGTATATAGTTCATTAACTCATCTTATAATAAGTGGATGATTGGTTACTCAATTTTCTCTTCTTTTGTAGTGTTTATTTGCCTGGAATGTACGATATAGATGTATACTTTGGATATGCATGCAAAATTCATTAACCTTGTTTTTTATTATAATTTTTATATTTTATTTTTTAATATATAGAATTGTATATAGATGTCTCGGATTGAGTCATTTTCTCAATCTGAAAATTTAATTTAATTTATGAAGTTGATGAAAATTGAATTTAAAATGCTACCAAACACCTCATTATCATTTTTAAAAATTAAAATGTTTTTGCCAAACACATTCATTGTCACGTTTTCACTTTTAAAAATTATCTTGTTTGACATTTTATTTTAATTTTTTATCATGAAACCTTTTTAAAAATTAAAATGCAACCAAACACCCCATAAAGGATTATTTGTTCCATATATGTATATATATCTGTCTTATGGTATATTTGCTTCAAGCCCGTCCGAAAAATCTGCAGGTTAACTAATTCCTATCACCCAATAATGCTTTCTGGAGAGAGAGAGAGAGAGAGAGAGAGAGATTTGATGAATGATTAAGTTGTCCTTAGGTTAATGATCAAGACTTGCATGATAACATCGATCACTTCACGGTCAAAAGCTTGATCTTGACATCATGCTCAATTCTATAGTGATTTCTTTTCTCTGCGTATGATCATTTCTGTAAAAAGTATTAGGTCATTAACGGTTCTACACATATCATATGTTCTTTAATATCTAATAAGTCGTGGAAGAAAGTTGGAGATTCCTAAGATGGAGGTTGACGAGTATGTTCTCTAGCATATATATATAGAAACTAAATCATATATTGTATGATCCATCAAGACACAGTAAATGTTTGCAGCAAAATCTATCCAAGAAAGAGAATCTTATTCACTCATGGAAGACACAAATGTGAGCAACGGCCGGGCTTGATCTGATTGAACTATGCTTGTTCGTTTGATTGATGCAAAATAAGAGTCATTATATATATGTATGTATTTCAACTCAGATTCCTAATTAGTGTGTGAGCTGAGAGGACAGTACTTCATATCAGTTATGTTCTAATCATCAGTATATTTGAGAGACTGTTCTATCAGATTCCTCCAAGCACTGCTTTCGGCATTAATCGGTGAGATCAACAATGGGCCTTGCGTACTGTTGAGGGAAAATGATTTATATATTGTTATATAATAAGGCGCAGCATAACAAATTTTCATATGAACAGTTAGCATGTCTGTATTACATATAACAAATGCTGACTTTTCTATTTTGACTATGCACATTTTTCCTTGTCTGAAGAGAAGCCTTGATTGTGTGAATAATAATGCACATGAACTTGCAGAATCAACGGTCGTCAGGTACATGGGTACATGATCATCATCTTCCCGCCCCCCAACGTCCTTAATTAATTTGAAACAGAGAAGCACCTGCAAGCAAAGTTTCCGAGTAGACAAACTTATTTAGTTCCACCTAACAAGGACGACACATATATATATATATATATATTGAAACTCTTGCATCAAATCCGTATGTACACACGTATATATACACATAGATATGGGTGCAATTCCTTAATTACGTACCTTAATTTGATAAGAACACGTCATTAGAATATATTCACTTAGCCTCTGTTTGGTATGGGGATAACCTAGAATAGACCTGGTTTATCCCCAATCCCCTGTTTGGCACACACTTAAAAATAGGTTTAACCTGGATTAAGTTAATCTAGATTATCCCCAAAATTAGGGATAAGTGTAGGGATAAGTCATCCCACTCAATACTTAGGCTAAGTTATCCTAAAATGATAATTTTGGGATACGACGTCCGTCCCCCGGGGGGGAGGGAGGGGCGAACGCCGGCGCGCGGCTTCGTTCGCCATGGATCCGGCGGGGGGGGGGCGGCGACCGCCGGGGAGGACCGCCGGTGCGCGGCTCCGTCCGCCATGGATCCGGGGGGGGGGGGGAGGGGATGGGCGAACGCCGGCGCACGCCATGGATCCAGCGGGGCGGGGGGGGGGGGATGGGCGAACGCCATGGATCCGGCGGGGGGGATGCCGTCTGCGGGAGGGGGGCACCTCCGCGGGGAGGGGGAGCGCGTACGCCGGCGGGGGGACACCGGGGGGGGGTCTGTCTTCCGCGGGGAAGGGGAGCCGCCGCGGTGAGGGGGCGACCTCCCCTATCCACGGGCCGCCGGGGGGCACCTTCGCGGGGAGGGGGAGCACGTACGCCGGCGGGGGGGGGGGGGGGGGGGGGACCTCCGCGGGGAGGGGGAGTCTGCAGCGCGCGGCTTCGTCAGCGGGGGGCTGAGCTCCTTCTCGGCTCCTCTCTGCCGGGGGGGTCCATCCGCCATGGATCCAGCACGGAGCTTCGTCGACGGGTTCAGGAGTCGCTCGGAGGAGGTCGCAGAGGAGGACCTCGGAATCTAGGAAAGGGGAGCGCCGCCGCGGGCCGCCGGGTGAGCACCGCCGCGGTCTGCCGGGGAAAGGGGGAGGAGCTCTGTCCGTCGGGAGGGGAGGGGGGTTGCTGGCCACCGGGGGAGCGCCGCCGCGGTCCGCCGGGAAGGGGGGAGCACCGTGCATCTTTTATAAAATTTTTTATTAAGTCAATTTAAACGTTTGATTTTATTTAAATCGATTTAGAGATTTTCCAAATCGAACTAAATCGAACGGATCCCAAACTGAACCGAATCGAACCGAACGCGGTCCACCGGGGGGGGCGGGGGGCGTCGGTCCGCCAGGGGGATCGGTCCGTCGGGGAGGGGGCGCGGGGAGCATCTCCGCGGAGAGCACCGTCGATCTGCCGGGGGGCTCCGTCCGCCGAGGAGGGGGGCGGGGAGCACCGTCGGTCCGCCGCGGGGGTCCGTCCGGCGGGTGGAGGGGAGGGGGCGCGAGGAACACACTTGCTCCCCGTTAAAATATTTCGTCTAATAAATTACATTATTTATATTTTCAAATTTATAATTTTAAGTTTAATTTTATTTATATATTTAAATAAAATTTTAAATTTATTATAAAAATATGTAAATGAGTTAAGATGTTTACGAATATGTTATGAGTAATAAAATAAGATAATATAAAAAATAAAGATAAAAATATAAAAATATAAGATTATCCTCGAATTTATTGTTAATATACCAAACATAGGATAGGGTTATCCTTAAACTTATCCTAAGTTAAACCAAACATGACGAGGATAGGGTTAACCACAAGGATTGGTTTATCCCTATCCCCACTAAATTTATCCCGATACCAAACGACGCCTTAGATACTACGTATGTACCACGCAATCAGAACCATCTTCACCTAATAGTGTACGTGTCTCTCGTTCAAACTTCGATGGGAGAATCATATAGTTTGATGTGGAGTTTATTTTTTATTATTTTGCTCAGACCGTATAAATATACATGTGATCGCACCAAATAAGTGTATCACGGGCGGCTGCTTACATATAGACGTTACCTGTATTAATTAGACCATGTACGTACTGGTGTTTAAATATCTACAAGGGTACGAAATAGGGTGTTGGGTTGCATATTTTTGTAGGAAATTTTATTCAAAAGATGTTTTACAATCGTAATAAAAATATAATATATAGATAATTTCTCATCAGGTAAAAACGGATGAGATCTTATTTTTTATGATCCCCATCTTTTTTTTATTACGTACATGCTCCCTAGCTAACTTATAAGATATTATCTTCTATAAAAAATAATGTTTGTTTTTTTAGCTATCTTAGATTTTATTTTAATATATTATTTTATTACAAAATATACTAACAATGCTACAATAACCAAACACATTATATGGGTTATTCATCCTCTCCTTGTTCGCCGGAGGAAGCATGCATGCATGCATGACTTCCCGCTAGAAAAGATGTGCATGAGAGCATGGACTATATATATATATATATATATATCTATATATATATAATTGGTCTCAAAGGGTCAAAAGTACCTTAAATATACATGCAGAAGAACAAAGTTTCTCCGCGGAAATTGAGACATTAATTAGCACCATTGATAATTCTTTGCTGGCTGGCCAAACAACGACTTCTAATTTCTTTGATCACTGAAGAAATTAATTCCTGGTCCTGCTAAGAAAATAGCAATATTATAGTCCATTGATCAAACTATATATCATGGGGTGTTTGGTTGCACAATCAATCTTTATAGAAAATTATATTAAAATAAATTGTGAGTCAATTAATAACATAAAATTATCATGTTTAAAAAGATATAATGACAACAAGAGTAGATATCATATATGACTAAATAAGATGAGGGACCACAAGATAAAAAGGTGGTGATATTCTCCTTTTTTCTGTTTAAAGAAGAAAAACTCTTTAAAAATATAAATATGTAATGATTACCAAATATCTCTTTTAACTAGTTTTGTTATGAAAACATAAAATTATAACAAATACTCAAATATACCATGTAACCAAACACCACATTAACTTTAACTTCTAGTCCATTAGCTGTTTCAGATTTGTCCATATAGTTGGTCACCGAACTTTTGACCAATAATATAATCTCGACCATTTTCCACCATTTTTCTGCCCTGTTCCCACCTTGTTCTACTTGATCTATACATTGTTTAACTCCACTGATATATATCTTCTTTTATCATATCCATGTTCTTACATATATATATATGCCCTTTTTATTATATGCGTGCGCGCGCGTGTGAAACAGCTTGTGGACAAATTTTCGTACAAAAATCATGCAATCAAAAGATTCGCCTTCTTCGCTGCGATCTTTTGTTGCTTCTTCTGATGACTTTTAGAAGTTAATGATATATATATATATGCATATGGACATGTGCTAATTAATCAAGTAAATTATATATATATATTTTTTCTTTGGTCGTGGCCACGTTGGCCGGAACCCGCCGCACACGTAGACGACGGGGGATCGAGCCCCCACTGGTTCGGTCCCCACCAGGAAACACTCCCCCTCCTCCCCCTGAGTGGAGGGTCGGGCGTCATCGGCCGCCCTCGAATCCTGCCTCCCGCAAACCCGACGGGAAGGATGCCAACAGAGCTACGCTCCACCAGCAATAAATTATATATTATGTGCTATGTACCTGGCTACGTACAATGACGTCGGCTTCATCTTCTAGATACAAAATTTCAAACAAAGGATTCTAGTGATTAAAATCTTCTATGCTTCACCAATTTCAATCGAATAAATCTAGCTAGCTTTTACAATATTTTTTTTGCCAATTAGAATCATAGAACTCATGGTGTTTGTGATTATCTCTTCTATGTTTGCTCTTCTTGTTCTTTGTCATTATACGTTTGAAAGTTGTCTTTTCATATTTCTTTTGTAGTCACTGTCTCTATCTCGTGTTCATCAATCTGGACAATGTTCACAATTTTTTGGTGTAATTTTTCAGTTTCTAAGGCTACGTTTGGTACGAGGATAACCTTGAATAAGCCAAGTTTATCCCTAATCTTATGTTTGGTAGGTGAATAATTTTTATCTTATCCTGAGTTTATTTAATCTAGCTTATCCCTAAAAATGAGGTTAATGTCAAGGTTAAACTATTGCCGGTCGAGCGTGGCTCGACTGGCACGCGACCTGCGCATGGGGGCGCAGGTCGCAGCTTCGAATGCTGCCTCCCGGCGGCTGTTCAAGCCGGGCGTCCCCGGGGGGACGACTTGTGGGGTTCGACCGGGGGGTCCAACCCTCGCCACCCGCGGCGCCAGCGGGGTTCTGGCCACTGTGCCACGTGAACAAAAAAAGAAGAAGTCAAGGTTAAACTATCCCTTGTTTTCGGTGGGATAGGACGGACGATTTGGGGATACGATATTGGACTGTTTCTCACGCAGCCGTGGTCTCGCAGCGGCGGCGGGGATCTCGTGCAGTAGAGGGGTTCTCGCATAGCGGTGGGGTTCTCGGCGGCGGTGGTTCTCGCGCGGCGGTGGCGTTCTCGCGCGGCGGTGGTTCTCACCCGGCGGTGGCGTTCTCGACGGCGGTGGTTCTCGCGCGCCGGTGGCGTTCTCGCACGGCAGGTGTGAGATTCTCGCGCGGCGGCATTCTCCGCGGCAGGTGTGGGTTCTCTCTCTCTCTCTCTCTCTCTCTCTCTTGGTTTCTCCCGCGCGAACCCCCCTCGGCAGTGCCTTTGCCCCCTTGCGCATGCGGCCCCCGCAGCTCACCCTCGCCCCCCCCCTCAGATCTGCCTTAGCCGCGCAGCGGCCAACTCCCGGCCGCACAACGCGCAGCCGCCCAAGCTTAGTGGTCTATCGGTACCTGTACGATTCTTCGTTCTTCTCCTCGTGCTTATTAGTTGGGCCATCCGCCCGTGTGGGAATCGGAAAACACGACTTGTTATCATCTACAGATTTCTGTAATTTTATTTCCAGTGATCTTGCTTCTTGGCTACCATGCTCTCTACTTTTTTCGTGTCGAGCAACGACGTCGCCAATAACCCCAAAGGAGGTATTGGTAGCAGAATCAACATTTAGTTTGCAACGAGGTGGCACTCGCCAACGTTGGACCGGGCCGAAGCTTGACGGTTTAATTGAGGTAGTCGAGTTGACTCTATTGCCTTCGAAGATGTAATTAGAGCCCACCACACGAATGCCGCCCTGATAGAGATTACTCTATTGCAGTCGGAACCAGCATTGAAGGCCAGGTCCAGTCAGGAAGTGATAAAGTTATGAACCGAGCAGCAGTTGGCGGACTGAGATGGGGATAAGGGGGAGCCTAATCAAGTTGCTCTAGCCCAGGGGCAGAGCGAGAAGATACATGATCAATTGATTCACGGGCGTGGTTACAAATTTAGCTTAGGGCAGGGAGGGGGGTCTGTTTCTGTATTTTCTGGCAATATGGGGATATGGGTGGGTACAATGCTTCTCAAGCATTTCCTTGTATAAAAGATAAATTTTCTGAGGGAGGATTATCGGTTGGCGTTCTCGGAATGGAGAGGTTTTTAAGATGAATTTGGGTTTTCTGAGGGGGAGGTTGGGCCTTTTTTAAGTGGTCGGACCCAGCCTTAATGGGTCCGTTCTGTTTGACATGTCTTCTCCACCCAAAGCCAGGTGGAGAAGGCTCATGAAGCCACACGTTGCCCCAGAGTTGTTCCTCTGTGTTGGGCTTCATCGCCTAGGTGACCTTAGCCGAATCAAGGAGAAGAATGGCTGCCTCATCTCGCCTCAAGTGCCTAACATAGATGCTACGGCATCTGATCATCCCCCTCCTCCATGTTTACAGATAATTTTCTATATAGATAGCACTCATCTTACTCTGCTATAAGAGATGTGCCTTCTAACTCCTATCAGTGACACCGGTTTCATCTTTGTCTCATTTCAGTAAGTTGCCTATGCAGTTAATGCACAACAGTAGTTGTAGATATTCATTGTTGTCATATTAGTCATTTTATTTTGCATATACTGTAGCTTATTGCTCACAGCATTGAAGCCATTGTTTTGACTTTTCATTTTAAGATTTTCAAAGCTCACATGCATGCAGGTAGTTGCAGCTATGTGCTCTACCATACCACTCCTTAGCAATGCCATCATGAAAGCTATGTACTTAACACAAAGATGGTGGTGTAGCCTTGAAGGAACCCAACTGTCACAACCCATCCTAGGCCCAAGCCAACTTAAAACACTTGGCCCAGTTAGGGCCCAACTAGTACATCTCCAGCATAGGCCAGAAACCCAAGTGAGAAGAATTTGGCCCAGTTAGGATGCAACCTACCCAACGGAGCAAATGAACTACTTTTTCTACTTAGTCCACCTTTTTAAACAAGTTTTATTATAAAAAAGTAGTTTTGTGAAGGAAGCATATTCTATCATGCAGCCAAACATCTTATATACAAACTTTTTAATATCAAGAAGAAAAATAGTAACAGCATGTACTTTCTTGGTTCACATTGGAAACACATCCACACAAAAATACATGTATGATATACGAGCCCTGGACATTACCAGTGATAATTCAGACTACAAGGTTCATGTAGATTAACTGTCACCCAAGGAAGGATCATAGATCGGGAGTGGATCAGTTCACTTTATTATTTTACTATAGTATACAAATTCCTTGCATATCTATTGTTTGCTTGGTAATGAATGAACTTTATTGTTATATTGTGAGTTACTCCTTGGCTTGTTTAATTTTACTCCTTGGTTGCTTTTATTGTTATATTGTGAGTTACTTCATTTGTTAAACTCTATTATTTCAATCATCACTAATGATATTTTTAAATTTTAAGTTGAATGGAATCATCAAAAGGCCGAATTGCTAATTGGAATTCAAATGCTGATCGTTTATTAGTCGATCTCCTTGCCGAACAAAGGTTAAGGAATGATGGATTTGCTAATGGTACATTTACCAAGGCTGCTTGGAAAGTTGTGGTGGAAAAATTCAATGAGGTTTATAGGGTGGGTTACAATTTAGCTAATCTCAAAAATCGATTCAAAAATTTGAAAAGACTATATTGTCTTTATAAAGATTTGAAGTCAAAGTCTGGATGAGGTTGGGATGATAGCACTCAACTTCCAGTTCCAAGTACTGATGATGGTTAGGCAGTTCTAATTTCGGTATGTCATAAACTAAAGTTAGAATTGCTTATGTTGTTGATATATATATTTTGATATTGTCATTTATTATTTCAGACTAATCGAGAATATCTTAAACTTCAAGGAAAACCTTTCTTGATTATGCCACAAATGGAAACTATTTGTGCAAACACAATGGCATCAGGCAACTTTTCTACTACCTTTGAGACACCACCACCTAATGATAATGTTTCTTCAATGGGGGATATTGATGAGACAGAAGAAATTGATTTGGGATTAAATATGACAACACATGCATTAGATGAAGGTTATGATACACCCAATTCAACTATTCCACCTCAAACACAAGAAGCAAGGCATGATAATGTTAATGATGAGGCCACTTCTCCACAAAGAACACATAGTGGCAGCAGTAATGCTCGTAAGCGAAAACGTGATGCACAACTTAGTGGAGAAGCATTTGACAGATTGGTTGAGTTGGGTGAGCAGAGATTACTTTTGGCTAAAGAAATGTTAGAAACTCAGAAAAAAGTAAATCCACCTATGGATGTTGCTATGGATGCATTGCTAAAATTAAGGGATCACATCCCTTTCTCACACCAATTCAAGGCTATAGACATTCTCAAAGATGTGAATGATAGATGTATTTTTTTATCACTTCCTGATGACCTGAAACTTGGTTGGATCTTATCTCGTTTGGGACTTGGCACTACCTGATTGATAACATAATATCCTTTTCATCTGTATTGAAATCTATTTTTTCCTTCTTAATGTTAGTTAACTTATTGTTAGTTTTGTTGTTAACGTCATTTAATTCATTATTAATTTCTTGTTGATGTCACTTCATCCATTGATGTCTATTTCAACTTTTTTATCTCCTTTTGTAGTAACATGGAGGAAAATACTAGTATTCTTCAACCATCAATGAATGTCTTAAACTTTATGATAGATGAGGAGCAATATTGGGAAGAAGTTGAAAATTTCTTGTTATCATCTTTCATCTCAAAACAACGTTTGACATATATTCCTAGAATGCCAATGCATACTGATGAAGGTAGAGGTCATAGGTGGGTAAATGAACTAATGTCCGGACATGTGAAAAGATCATATGCATGTTTTCGAGTTCATCCCAGACTCTTCTATAAATTAAGCGAATTACTCGTTGGGAGATCATTACTGGAGGATACAAAGAATATGTCTGTCATCGAGCAACTTGCAATTTTTTTGATAGAACTTGGACATGGAATTGGAAACAGAATGCTTTGTGAGTTATTTCAACATTCAGAAGAGACAATAAGTCGACATTTCAATCATGTTTTGGATGTTATATTGGCAATTAAAAGTGACTATATAAAATTGCCACCGGCTGATACTCCCACTCATAGAAGAATTCGTAACGACTCAAAATATTTTCCATTCTTCAAGGTAAATTAACCTTTTCATATTTATCTTTTAACGATGTTATGTATACGAAACATATTCATTATATTTTTGGGGTTACTGTAGAATGCATTAGGTGCAATTGACGGTACACATATAGTAGCAAAGGTGTCAAAAGCATAACAAGGGCCATGGCGAAACCGTAAATGATGGACATCTCAAAATGTTATGGCTTGTGTCAATTTTGACCTAATATTTACACATGTTGTAGTTGGATGGGAGGGCTCTGCATCAGACATGAGAGTTTTAAGATGGGCAATTGAAAATGGATTTAATGTCCCGGAAGGTATCATGTTTTGTAAAATTATATATCAATTATCAACGTTATATAAATGTTGTACTTATTAATATTTTTTATTTTAAGAAAATATTACTTGGTTGATGCAGGATATGCAAATACACATCAACGGAACTATTTTGTTTTAGGAAAATATTCTTGTTCTTTGTCATTATACGTTTGAAAGTTGTCTTTTCGTACTTCTTTTGTAGTCACTGTCTCTATCTCGTGTTCATCGATCTGGACAATGTTCACAATTTTTTGGTGTAATTTTTCAGTCTCTAACTGTTATCAAACTCCACAAAGGGAGTCTCTATCTCTGTTATTTGATTTTTAGTCGATTTGTGGCTACCTGTGGTTGTTGGATAATATATTCTCCAATAGAATTTCAACTTCTGTTTGATAATGTATTCTTATCCTCTGTCATGAATATAAAATATGGTTTTTGACCTTCAGCGCCTTTTACAGGTGATAATTGGCATTTAGCTTGAGTTATTTAGGTATTTATTTATAATGTCTTGTTTGACTAGAATAAGAAAAATAATGTTATCTTCATTTTGACATTGACATTTTTAGAACATGATATTAATGATAAAATTGATACAGATGATTATTCAGTATTAAAATTCATATTTTATTTACGGTGTAAATTTTAAAAGACTATTAAATATTAACAGTCAAAAATTTATAATAATAAGTATTTTTAATACTATCACCCAATTTTATTACATGTGGGGTAATACGGTGAGCTATCTTCATATGCTGAAAGTTTAAAATAATATTTTATTCAAGAGGGATATCGCCCTATAAATTGAATTTAAATGCGGGGGGTATAAGTGCAATAGTTTTATCATTGCAGAGGTGCCGATCCGGCCGGCCTCCGAAGGGAAAGAAAGCGGCGCACCGCGCACCGAACTGGGACCGAGTTAGGAGCCTGAAGCCGAGTCCTCCTATGGCAATGGCGGCGTGCTGGAAACGGATCATCTCCAGTGCAGGCGGCGGGGCGGCGGCTCATCGCTCTTTCTCCACCAGGAGTCTCTACCTGGGTAAACCCTCTTGTTTTCATTTGGTCGCTGCTTGCTCGGATTTGTTTTCGCGGTTTTGTGTTCGATGTGCACTGACTGGGTGAGGATGATGGCGGTAGTGAAGGTGGGGATCCCAGAGTTTCTGCACGGTGTGGGGAAAGGAGTGGAGGCGCATGTAGCAAAGCTGGAGACTGAGATAGGAGACTTGAATAAGCTTCTCGTCACCCGCACCCTCCGCCTCAAAAAGATGGGCATCCCCTGCAAGCATGTGAGTAGCTATTTTTTTCTGTCACCTTTCCATCTTGTCTCTCAACTTCTTTTGTTCAGTGTTTTTGTTTCAGAGAACACGTATTGGGAGCCAAGCGCTATTACTAGACCAATATTGCATTTACACATGACTTAGTGCAACGACTAGCTTGTACTTTAGTTAGAATGCTGCTCAATTTCAGTTCATTTTAATGTGGACATATGCGTCTAGTGGCCGTCTGGGCCTGAGGATGAATTTGGCATATTTTCCGGGCTCAAAATGGCACCTAACCACCCATCTTGACAGTGGAGGCAGCCTGGTTACCCACCTAGGCAGTGCCTTATTAGCCCAGTCCACCACACATCTTAGCAGTGGAGGCTAGCCTCCATCGTCAGAGGCGATGGGACGAGGTGGCTGGGGCAAGGCAAGGGCCTGCCTTATTATGTTTGAACATCTGGAAGCATTGTCACGTTGACAACTATGTTCTTAACTTAGCAAGCTCTATAGCTTCTTCTCTGCAAATTTCTATCTTTCTCTATCCTATAATTTATCAATTGCCTCCTTCCTAAAGATGCGTGTACATTCTTTTTACACTTGATGCACCTAAAGTACCCCTCCCCCTTCTATTTATCTATGCTAATCTCACTCTCAACCTCTCATGCTTAGGCTATATCTGAGCTGCCACCTTATTGCCTAAAATATCAAGGTCCCTTGAGCATCTTAAATGCCTTGTGACCCAAACAAGTACACATGCAAGTTAGATATACTTGAACATATTATTTGCTCATTTGAAAACTATAAGACATGCTTGTAAGCCCTAGACTGGAATTGTTAGTTTTTAAAATGAAAAGATAGCAAAATACAAGGTTGATCATACACCAGCCTATAGACTATGGTGCATCCTCAGGGTTGCAAAAAGTAGATTTTTTATCCTTTTACAAGTACACAAATTTGTTATGTCCATTCTCTTTTGCTAGAAATATCATCATTTAAATTTGTTTATGTAAACTGTTGAAAATGAAATGAACTGTTATTTTTTGTGGTTGTACATACCTAAGCTAACATCTGTTTATAAGCCTATGATATGAGTGTCATGATAAAGGGTAATGTGGCTGAAACTACATCAGGATGAGTTAATTACATGAACATCAATTGTTTTAACCCTAGGATATTATATTGGCTGGTGTGAAGAATTTTTAGTATATGATTCTGGCTACTTCCTCTCTTAAACAGTCTAAATTGCAGTTTGGTTTTTGTCAGGTTTTTTTACTTAGTTTGTATTGGCTCTGGGCCTTTGAGGCTAGTAAGGTGAGTGAGGCGAGCTAGGCGAAGGCGATCACAGCCAAGCTGAGCCATCGCCTCGCCTCATCACCTATGTGATAGAGGTGATTGCCTTTGATAACATAGATTTGAGTAGTTGCCATTGTGCATCTATGAAACTGTGATTGACAGTTGTGTGAACCTCTTTTTTCTGCGTCTGTTCTTTAGAAAGAAAGACATCTCCGGACTTTTCTAGGAAAATATGTGATATCCTAAAAATATTAGGTAGTCCGGTGATAGTTTAAAAATATTAGAACCGAGGTTCGGGTTCTTTGAAAATTTCGTTTTTTGACCCTTCTCCGCCGGATGGTGCGAGTATCCGGCGTTAACTTACATCGAGCAACGGCTCGAACGCCTTTGATTAACCGTCGTGGCAACCTGTTTTCGGAGACATGCACATCCACAAAATAGAGTAAAGAACTCAAAAGGGCAGCGGCCTTTTGGGTCCGATCAGATGCAAACAGATTTGTTCGGGTTGATTTCATTTGTCATTTTTTTTGGATGACTTTGATTCTTTCTGATTTCCGAGCTTCATCTGTTTTGAATTCAATCAAAATCTGATTTTTATTTAAGGACTGATTTGGGATTTCACCGAGCCACAAAGGGACTGGAGTGAATGGATTATGATGGGCCAGAATGGGCCTGCACAGAGGGCTGATTTGGAACCGGTCCTAGGACCTGAACGTGGGCTGAGCAAGGGCAGCTTCGGACCTGCTTAAGGGGTCTGTTCAGATGACTTTGAATAGACCGGTCGGGGATCTGTTTGAGATGTCCTTGATGGGCTGAAACCGGGTCACAAAGGGACTGGTTTTAGGCTCTGGATATAAGCTTGCAGGTGGGCCGGAATATGGGCCTGTTTGGGGTGTCTGCTGGAGGGCCGGAATATGGGCCTGTTTGAGATGCCCTGGATGGGCTACAAATGACCTATGCAGAAGGCCGAACAAGGCTGAAAATGGGCCTGCAAATGACCTATTAGAGATGCTCTAAATGGGCTGAAATCAGGTCGCGAGGGGACTGATTGCAGGTTAAATTGACTGGACTTGGGCCAGCCCTTGGGCCTGACCATATGGGTTCGAATTGGGCCTGAAAAAGGGGCAGCAGGTGGGCTGAACAGGAGGCTGTTCATGGGCCTGGATTGGGGTCCGCGCAGGTGGTTTTAGGTGGGCTGGAACCAGGTCACAAGGGGACCGACTAAGGGCCTGAACAGGGTTCTGTTCTTGGGCCGAACTGGGCTCTGGTTGGTGGTTTCAAGACCTGCAGGCGGTTGGGAAAATGTGGCTGTAAAATCCCATTTCAGAACCTGCATTTTTTATTTTTCGATTGTTTGAAAAACAGTTTGTTTTTTGCATCTGATCGGGCACATTGGGCTGCCAATCGGTGCCCATTTCCATGCATCGAATTGACTTTGAATTTCATTTCATTGAAAGATGAGTGAGGTACATCGGTGTACAATAAGTGGTGACCCTTCCCCCAATTTAGGTTCTTCACCACTTTAGAAAAATTTCGGCATTACAACGGCATACCGACAAATTTCTAATTTGGTGAAGTTTACCCATCCAATAAGGCTAGTCAATGACTTAGCCAAAATTGGGGGAAGGATCATCGGCTACGGGAGCGTGCCCGCGCCGACGTCCGGGTCGTAAGCTACGGGATGCATGCCCGCGCCTCCGCCCAAGGTGGAGTTCCCCCGTTAGGAGTGAAGTCCTTAATTTAAATGTAGCTTTCGCATTTCTGATTTTTTATTTGTTAATTTCTGAAGGCCACTTCGGGCCGGTCCATTCCTTCGGCGTTCAAAGCCGGGCTTCAATCTTTGCTTGAGTTTGGGAGGGCAGCTTCTAGGAGGGAAAGCCGGACCCGTGAAAGGGCCGTTGAGGCTCTCTTCTCCTTTGATGTGTTGAGGGGAGAACCGGACCCGTGAAAGGGCCGTTGAGGTTCATCCCTCACTTTGCCGGTACATGCCACAAGGGGCAGCTGCCACTTCTTCTTCTGCTTCCTTTCTTTTTCTGCTGCAAGGGAGCTGAAAAATGGATCCTTTTGGAGGCCTGGCAGGGGTCTGTTTAGGGTGCCTGAATCGAGGCCAGGCAGGGGGGCTAGACATGGGCTGTCTGGTGACCTTTCTTGGGTCTGTTTGGGTAAGCCACAAGGGGGCTGAAAGTTAGCCACGTGAAGACTGTCAGACTTGGGCAGAGTTTGGGGCTGTTCAAGGCCTGGGTAAGAACCAGAAAATGGGCCGATCATGGGCCAGCCTGGGGTCTGCTGGATGGGCTGGGTGGAGGGGTTTAGAACAGCAGGCCGAAAGAGGGCTTGAGCAGGTCCTGCAAGTGGGCCTGATTGGGCCGAGGTTGGCATGAAATGAAGCTCAGCCAGGGTTCTGTTTTTTTTTGGGCCGAAATTGACCTGCATGTAGGGCATTTCAATCGGAATAGGGCCAGATTGGGTCTGATTGAGTGACCGAACAAGACCTGTTCTTGGGCCTGCAATGGAGACCGAACTGGGTCCTGCTAAGAGGCATTCAAGCAGACCCAAGAGAAAGGCCCACCTTGGACCGAAACGGGCTGGACCGGGCCTGCAAAGGGGCATCTGGCTGGTACCGGAATCTGATTTTTTTGAGGCCTGGCAGGGGGGCTGTATATGGGTTAGCAATGGGCCTGTTATGGGCCTGAACATGGGTTGGGTTATGGGCCGGCTATAGGTCTGAACAGAGGTCAGATTATGGGCCGATCATAGGGAGTTTTCCCTGCTGTGGGAGGGTGTTCGGCTGGGTCAAACGGGCCTGCGGATAGGCCTGTTAAAGGGGCTGTATATGGGCCTGAGAGTGGGTCGGCCATGGGCTGAAACAGACCTGCACAAGGGGGGCTTTTAGGGGTCTGATCTAGGTCCGAACACAGGCTGTACAGGCTGACCTCTACAGGCATACGAGGGGCAGGAGATGGGCCTGGAATAAGCAGAAAAGAAGGCCCCTTGAAGGGGCTACATGGGCGCACCAATCAGTCCTCCTTACCCTTTTCTTCCCTTCTTCTTCTTCTCCCCTTTCTCCTGGCAGCAGGTATCAGCAGCGGGTGGCAGCAGCAGGGTGCAGCAGCCGGTGCAGCAGCAGGGTGCAGCAGCAGGTGCAGCAGGAGCAGGGCGCAATCCAGCAGCCTCCCGGCGTCTTTAGCCTCTCCCCTCTGGCTGGTGCGCCCCCCTCTTCTTATAGAGGCTGGAGGGGGAGGTGAAGAGCCAGCAGGTGGCCTGTACGTAGGCCTCTTGGCCTCCCCCATGCAGTTACTCCATTTATTCCAATTTATTGACATGCTGTCCCTTGATCTCCCCCTGGCCTCTTCGGTTTCCCCCCAACATAAATTGACTAATGAATGGGCTGAGGTGGCAGGTGTGTGCGCAAGATGGAAGTGAACTGGCAGGTGCTGACATGGCAGTGCTGACATGGCAGATGCTGACGTGGCAGTGCTGACATGGCGGGTGTTGGCATGGCAGATGCTGATGTGGCAGGTGCTGACCTGGCAGATGCTGACGTGACAGTGCTGACATGGCAGGTGCTGACGTGGCAGTGCTGACATGGCAGGTGCTGACGTGGCAGGTGCTGACCTGGCAGATGCTGACATGGCAGTGCTGACATGGCAAGTGCAGCACGCTGGTGTCTCTTGACCTCCCCATGGGAGTTATTTCATTTAATCCTATTGATTAAGTGGCTGTCCCTTCATCTTCCCTCTCCTTCAACTGACTGTGGGGGGGCTGTGCTGGCAGCTGGGTGCGCACCAAGGAGCTGAGGTGGCAAGGTGGGTGCGGCTGGGCCTTGATGGCCTTGATGGCCTTGCTACTGAAGTGGGCCTGGTCCAATTGGGCAGGCTTCTGGGCCAGCGGGTTGAGAAGAGGCCCAGGCCCTCCTGTGGGCTGCGCACATGGCCTGAACATGGCCTAACTGTGCCAATGGTGGGCTGAATGAATCCGGCCCCTGCTGGGGTGCTCAATTGGGCCCAATTGTGGCCAATCTCATGGGCTATTGGGCCAGCTCCTAGGCCAGGCCACCTGTTTTATTTCTTTCTTTTCTTTTCTTCCTTTTTTTTTTGTTTGAAAAAATGTACGCCAACAACAGTGTACCTTGCATATACGATGTACTCCTTATTTTATAATCTGGACAGCACCATGCAAATATCACATAATCTACTATTTTTTGTTGAACAATTATTTGATACAGCACCATATTATTATTTTGCTCACTTATCAAAATTTCCATTCTAAAACTAAAGTAGAATGAAGTTGGTGTGTGACAGTAAACTTCGGAGTAAAGTAACCAATCATGCTATATGCATTATGAAAGAAAGGGGTGTGGACAACCTGGCACATAGCAAATGTTTCCAAATTAGGTTTCGTCTACTCATGAAATAGAACATGTTATTTTTTATTTTTTTTAATATGGCCGAAGCCAAAATTATATTAATGCAGCAAAGGACTGCCAAAGAAGGAAAAGTTTAAAGACTTTTCTTTATAATAAGTTCTTTTTGTTATATAAAATAGAACATTGTGCTTTTTTATTCTTTATAATAAGATTTACAAAAGTATAGAAAAACAAATTTTTAGAAAGCAAGCAATTGATGAAAATCTTGAAGATCTCCAAGCATTATATCAAAGTTTAGTTACTTAACATGCAGTTATATTTTGACATTATCAAAAAAAATGCAGTTCTATTCTAATGCATGGAAATGATAAGATATCACAATATTCTTTTGTTAAGTTATCGTGAGTTTAAAAATATAAGTAGCAAGTTTTATTTCATCATTGTTGATGTATAATAATCACTAATCATAACTAACTAGTGTCTGCCGGTCATTGATTACGGAATCGGTGGAATCGGACCGATTCCGACCGATTCCGGAATCGGATCGGTGGATTCCGATCCGATTCCCGGCGGAAGGACCGATTCCGGGAAGAATTCCGCGGAATCGGTCTGAATCGCCTGGAATCGGTCGATCCTTCGGAAGGCCGGGTTAACCCGGCCCGGTTCGATTCCCGGTTCAACTCTGGACCGGGAATCGAACCGATTCCGGCCCTTTTAGGGCCGGAATCGACCCGCGTAGCCGCCCCTGGCCGATCCCGCGGCGCGAAGGAGAGGGCGCGTACGATTCCGGCGCGATTCCGTCGATTCCGCCTCGATTCCGTCGATCCACCGTCGATTCCGACCGATTCCGTTGATCCAGGTCGATTCCGGCCCGATTCCACCGATTCCGCGATTCCAGGGCGATTCAGCGATTCCGCGATTCCAAGCCTCGTTATTCAAAGGATTCTCGCCGATTCAAGTTTCCTGATCGGCATCGAATCAACCTCTTCTTCGATCTTTCGTAAGGTTTTCGGCAAGATTTCTTCGCCAAAAACTTGGTACGTCCATTCTTACGCGTTTCCGACGAGTTCGAGTGTCGTTAAACTTTACGATTTCCTGTCCGAACAAGTCCGTTTAAGTTTCGAACTATCCGATATGTCCATTTCGCACGGGAAAATTCCGGATATCCCATACGCCTATTTTTACACGATTCCGACGACTCCCAGTAGAGTTAAACCCCTCATGATTCTCAGATCGAATAACTCCGCTCGTTGCTTCGAACATCGATCGGATGTTCTTCGTACCGGGCAAAGCTGAAAATTAAAGAAAAAAATCCCGCAGGTTACAAAAAGTGCGCGGAAGATCATCGATGACCGACGGACAAGCACCTCGCACCACGATGTCCACGTCAGCAGTAACTTCGTTAAAAAATTATTTTCGCCGTATAATTGTCTTATACGCACAAGGTTAACTAATAAAATTCGCAGATACTTTTTAACCCCCGCATCCAATATGAGGACAAAGTAACGACAACGAGGCGACGTGGTACACTTAGCTATCCAAATACGCGCCGATCTCGCAGATGACAAAGGTCGAGATAAGTAAGTAAGTTACCGTTCATTAAATACCTCGACTAGCATTACCAGCAATTAAATTTTTTTTTTTAAATTTTTCGTACGTGTATAGCACGAGGGCCCGCGTATACTCGCATACATCGACATGAAATATTCAACGACAAAGTGTCACCCGGTATAGTAATAGTTCGACGAGGAATTTCTTTTCTTTTCATATAAGTTACGGGTGACGACGGGCTAATTGTTTTCCTTTTCTCGTCTTCGTGTTTTTCACCGAGTGGTGGGTTCGAACACCGGTGAGTGGATGTAATCCACTATGCGTATTACCTGCAGACGGATACCACAGCACCGCTCTCCCTATCGCGAGAGGAACCGAGTACATTCAACTTCCGATACATACGAAAAGGAACAAAGTTGACCTCGCACCGGCCGAGAAGCCGGTCTTCTCGTCATTACAACATACGCAGGCCGCGCATAAAGAACATCGGGCGGATCGATGCAAGATCACCCGAAGCCGAGGAGGATGCTCCGCCTCCACCTCCATCTACTTCTCGTGCTCGGGGCAGGCCTTCTTCTCGCCAGCCTACGCGAGCGGGGCCCACCGCAGCTTTTTACCCCCGCCTCTCCGCTTCCCCAATGCTCGCTACCTGTACCTATCTCGGTCCGGGAAAACGAAAATAAAGGTGACCGCACCTGGAAAATGGAGGATTTCGCAAAGTTGAAAAAAACTTTGGGTTCCGTCCTTCCGGGTACTTCGTAGATGGTCGAAGAGGCGAAGAGAAGGAAGCTGAGGTCGCGTCCCCGTCGGCCTCGTATGACAAAGACGCAGTGCTCCTTCTCACCCTCGTGTGATGACGACGAGGAGTGCATATCGCCGACGGCACGCATCGCCAGCACCGAGTCTCCCCGATTCACTTCGCTCCAAAGCCGTATTACACGCCGGACGAGCGTACACCGCATTCTTATATTACGGAGCCACAAGATTCAGCATTTCGCCTGTGTCGACCGCCAGTGATTACACCACCAGCTCCACCATCCTCTCGCTTACGTCCCTGCCGTTCCCGCAGTCCGATCCATACGACCTCGATGGCATGGCATCGCATTATTTTCATACGGATACGGTCCCGGAGCAAGATACAAGACTAAGCACGATGAGGAGCATCACGAGCAAATGTGAGAGAGAGGAGGAAGACCCATATCTATATCCCTGATATCGTAGTAGATCGATACGATGTAATTTTTTTTTTACGATATATCAACTCATTTATTTTTGAATCAATGGAATTGGAATATGTACTTAACTTCAAGTCTTCAATTGGAGTTCATTAGTATTTATTCGATGTGGTCCCGTGGATGAATGCATTGGTTATTTTTAAAAAAATTTCTAACTCATTTCCTATTTTTTTTAGATTTTTTTTGAATTTTTTGAATTTTTTTGACGAAAAAAAAAATTCAAAAAACGATTCCGGACCGATCCGGAATCGATTCCCTTCCCAGGAATCGGCCGATTCCTGGAATCAGAATCGGAATCGGTCCAACCGATTCCGATTCCGATTCCGATTCCGGATTCCTTGCTGCCAGTGGATATGATGAGAAATGTATTTGAGACTTTCACCTCTATTCATGCTTTTGTTCATACATTCTTCGGAATCCAATCTGCATAGCACCTTGGAATGAATAAATGCCCTAGTCAGCTTGTTTTTTAAGTTTTAAGAGTTTTATTTATTACAAGTGGGCCCTTGTAGGCAGGATCACATAAATATGTCCTTCCGATATTCATGTTCTGTTGAAAAAATATACTAAAACCAACAATTTGATTCCTTGGGCGTTAAAAACAAACCATTATTCTAAAAGGGGAAGTAGTGTTTTAAATTCTACGTAGAGGTGGTATTAAAAGCAAATACAGCATAATGTACTTTTTAGCATTAACCAGATATATCTAATTTTTTTTTCTATCGAATCTTTTCAATTTAAGGTCTCTTATTGACTTCTGGAAATTAGGGATGCAATCAAGCCGAGTCGAGCCGAGCAGGGTTCTCTGTTTGAGCTTGGCTCGATCGATTATTTAACCTTTCGAACTCGGCTCGATACTCAACGAACTTTTAAAAGTTTTGTTCGAACTTTAGCTTGATTTAAGCTTGACGAGTTCGAGCTCGGCTCGTCAAGTCGCTCGTTTATGTAGACGAGCCACTTAGCTCAAACTTGAATAAAAATTATGTTCAAACTCAAATCAAACTCATATTTGAACTCGTTTTCGAGCTTGAGATTGAGCTCATTTACTTAAAACTCGAGTTCAAGCTCGAACTCGATTTAAGACATGTTTTAAACTACTATTTAGACATACAAAATATAATTTTACACAATATTAAAATATAAATACATATAATAAATATAATGTATTATAACCTGTCATGGGCTGATTCTCACCTGAATCTGCTGATCTGGGCTCAGAATCGGCCAATCTGGCTTAACCCAGTGAGATTGGCTAGGATTAGCTGACGTCCGATTTTGCCAGTCCTGGTCTATTCTGCCCCAATCAAGATTATTCCACCCTATCATTGGCTTCTGTTGGATTACTTGGCTCGGTTGATCCCATCCCAATGAAATGGAATCAGCCCCAGCTGATCAATGGCCATCTGGGATTGTATCCGCTTTTGGCTGTTCCTGGGGCTGATTCTGAACTCTGCTATAACCTATCATCACCTGAGATCTCTGTTATCAAAGACAAGGTGACTGCCTAGGCAACGAGGCAAGGTGAGACAGCCTCTCTCCACCTGGATTTGATGCAGATTACCAAGGTGATGGCTGCCATTGTCGCTGCCACTTAGGCAGATATTTCAGGCGCCTCATAGGAGGCAGGTATTTCAGGTAGGTGCCGAGTGCTGGAGGGCTTACCCTGGAGATGGGACCCATGGTTGAGAATATGTACCGATAGGTAAGTTGCTTTTCTGTCATAGCCCCTTATTTGTATTTGAATTGTTATTTTTGTCATGTTTGTGCATGAAAAATAAGCATTGCGGATGTTCTTATGTTGTATCAGGCTGGTTGCTGGAATAGTACCTTGATTGCTTCATATTTCTCTTTACCATTTTTTTTATATTTTAGGTGTTAAGCTTTTGACGGTCATGTACATTCAGAAGGCAGAAGTTGCTTTAGAGCTAAATTCCTGAAAATAAATGATGGCAAATTGTTGCGGAGGGAATACATTGACTAGGATCGTTCGGTTTACGTATTGACCGAGTTGTGCCATGCGCTTGTCAACTATACTGTCTCTGTCTCTTGTTCTTACTCTAATCTTTTACGTTAGCGTTTAGTTTTTATTTTACTGTACATCTCTTGGGACTTATTAGAGTTTGGCGTTAAGAAGTCATCTTCCTTTTCGATGTTACACAGAGAAAATTGATTCTCAGCTATGCACACAAATACCGGCTGGGACTCTGGCGACCTCGGGCGGATGCTGTGAAAGCCTAGTCACATGCTGCGTGATGGAGTTTCCGGAAGAGAACTTGCATCTTTCGCCCAATCTTCCGATTTTAACATCGGAATTGTTAGTTTGATATTTTATCATACATTAGACCAATGTAGGATAAACTTCATCTTATCGTGAGGACTCTAATTTCGTACAAGGAGCACAAGGGTAAAAATGCATTAGTTTGGCTGCGGGTGGATATGGCATTCTGGAGCCGTCCGATTGGAGTATCCTCAGTGCCCAATGAAAAGAAATCACAATCCCAACCACTTACGTGCTATTTGGTATTGGGACAACTTGGGGATAAACCTTGTTTATCCCCAAAATTTAGGGGATCAAAAATTTGATGTCAAATAGCCCGGGCTGTTTGGTATCAGGATAATTGGGGATAAACTTAGTTTATCCTCAAAATTTTGGAGATAAATCGGATTTTTCTCCAAAAATTTTTGATACCAAACAAACCTTTAAAGTTCTTAGATGTTGCTTGTCCCCCGATAATCTGGTAGATTATGAAAGATTGTACTGAGCAACTCACGAGGAAAGCTCTCAAGGGACGCTACTTACGGAATAAACAGGCATACACCGGTCCGCATTTGGATGCAATGAGACCGTAGACCAAGATCGACGCATGCGCCGTTGAACCAACACGGTAGCGGCTTCTGGGATAGGTGAGAAAGCTCGTTAAGGCAAAGCATCTATATTCTACCGAAGCTTTTTGAGATTGCAGTTGAGCCGGTTTATGCTTTCATTGATGCGGGTGCATGTGAGCATCTTTTGCAAGTATTCTCGATGCAATCTTTTTCAAGTTGGACGGCAAGACTGTAATCTTGATACAAGGCTACAACTTCAGTAAAAATTGCAAATTTTCGGCAACCAAAACCAAGTACGAAATGAAATACCGTTCCCTTGGTTATCTTGCCAGGTTGAACCTCGGAGATCACCATCACCCAACTTCTCTTCTAAACAGACCATCCAAGAGTACCATGATATTGTTGTATTCATGAGCAATCTACCTTCCAGTTACTTAAAAGCAGCTAGCAGCTATACAGGGAGTAGAAGCAAACGACGAGAAGTTCGCACAATTTTAACTAATGCTAGCGATGATAATATGCATCCTTATTTGCAAATGTAGGTCAAGACATCCACCTCAATTCATATAAACCCTGCAGGCATATGGATTAATCAACAGAATCATTAGGACATGGTAGCTTCTTCTTTTTTCCGTATCTGGTAGGTTTCAGGTGAGCAAACAAATGCTTTTCTGAAGTGAACATCCCGTCTAATAGCAGGTAGAATCATGGTGTGCCGGATCAGCCGACCCGGCCAATTTTTGAGCCAACTGATCCTGACCTGGTTAAAATATTTAAATAAATTTTTTTTCTGACCCTGACCTGACCCCGGCCTGACCCGGGTCGTGATCTTAACCGACTTTGGGTTGGTTTTAGACCCGACTGACTTGAATCAATGTGCCATCTTATTGCAAAATGACTGACGTCATCTGAGGAAGAAATGGAGAAGACAAGCAAACGGATGCTAAGCTTAAACGGAGCTTGACGTTTGGAAGGAAAACAAATGGACCAGATTTCTCTCACCTAAAGAAAATGGGAGGGGGATTTCCGCTGTCGCGAAGGAAAGCCTCAAGCGCCAACATGTCCATGATTTGACATTTCAGCCATACACCCGCAAAAGGATTATACCTCCACTATGTTCAGTATCGAAAGCAGGTGGCAACAGTGTAATAACACGGAAGAAATATTCTACATGTCAGATATTACCAAATAATATATATAATAGATAAGTGCAACCTAGCCTTCGTCCCTCTTTTATTGAGAGGGAAGAGCAGATGTTCCAGATGATTCAACATCTGCTCTTTCACATCTTCGCAATGAATTTTGAGCAAATATTTTCTTGCAAATGGATGGTAACTATTTGAATACACGTAGAAAAACAACACTGAAATAGACATCACTTGGAAGCATATAAGTTCATCAATCGGGTAGATTTGGATTAAGTACAAGAATATATACTTCAAAATGAATCCATAAATTTTGAAGGGACCAAGGAGCAAGCTAATCTTACGAAGATTGCCAAGTTGCACTGGGATGAACCACTGTAGTGCTGGAGAATGTGAACTGTTTGGGATAGACAAAAACTAAATCATCTTGTTTATGCATAGAGAACTTCCGGGTCTACCCTGTCTGGTAGAGGTAAATATTGCTAACGCTCCAACTCACCAGAGTCAAGTTTTCAGCAGTAATACAATTCGAATAGCTCCATCACTTGTCATCCACGTTAAAATTCGAAGTCGTGGAGGAGATGGCATGTATCCTTGGCTGTGCTTTGTCTCTTCGTCTTTAAGAATCTTTCACAATCGGCTGCTCGTCACAAAACCTGGGGGCTGGAGCTGAAGATCAGTTTGTTAAACAAGAATAGATCTTTCTTTCTTTGACTCGTTGAGGAGTCTTCACTCCCTCTTAGCGTCTAAGGCCAGTGTGTTCCACTGTGCGTGTACAAGTCCTTGATCTATCTGTTGGATAGACAATCTTCTCCTTGTAATTCCCGTTTTTATTGTTTTAATGGATTTCAAAGGGTCAGGGTAGACTTCAATAAAGAAGCTTTAACCATCAAGCTTCCTTGCCATGTTAAAACGTTACCACTTCTGCATGGTCTATTTGCAGTTTCAGGTTGTTTCTTGAGCATATTTTCTCAGAGTAGGAATGCTTGACTCGCTCACAAGTTTTTTTTTTATGTCAGTTCCAGCCAGCTGTGGCCAGGCTGTTTCATAATGCCATTAGTTCTCATTAGTTCTCTCATACTATAGGCATTTCCCCATTCCCCAGCAGTTGCTCTAATATTCGATAATAACACGTAGACTGCTGAACTTCCGGGTTCTTTCTCAAGCAGAAAATTAGCTGCTGTTCTTCCAAGTCTTGCGTGCCCATAGCTGCTACAAGAACTAAGTAATGCCCACCAAACTTTTGAATCTAACTTATACGGCATGCTACTTATCAGCTTTTCTGCTTCATCCAGACGTCCAGCTCGACCCAGAAGATCAATGACACATGAATAGTGATCAGCCGCAGGTTGTATTCCATATTTCCCAGTCATAGAAGAGAAAATCCAATGAGCCTCATTCACCAAACCGGCATGACTACATCCGGAAAGGACACTTGTGAATGTGACATTATCTGGCTCTACCCCAGAATCTTGCATCATTTTGAAGCAATCTATGGCTTCTTTTCCGTATCCATTTTGTGCATAGGCAGCAAGCATTGAATTCCAGGAGATTATATTTTTCTCCGACATCCTGCTGAAAATTTTAAAAGAGTGATCCACTTCTCCACATTTGGCATACATTGTAATAAGTGCATTTGCCAATGAAATTTCAGAATGAAAACAGGACTTGAGAATGTAAGCATGAACTTGCTCTCCGTACTTCAGTGATGATATGCTTGCACAAGTACTGAGTACGATGCTTAGAGTATAGGTATTTGGGGTGATTTCAGATTTAATCATATCAATGAAAAGCTCCAAGCTGTCCCTTGGATAGCCATTCAAAAGGCAACCAGATAAAATTGAATTCCATGAGATAAGGCTCTTAGTTACCATGTTACAAAATATTCTGTAAGCACCCCGTATATCACCATGTTTTGCATATGCAACAATGAGTGAGTTGCTAACATAGATACTAATGATGAGTCCATTCTTCTTTACTTGCGCAAGGATCATGTCAGTGTGCTCTATAAATTTGGAGAACGCCAAGAGGCTTCCATAGGTAAACTCATCTGGTTTATATCCAAGCATCTGCATCTGCCAAAAAGCGTCAACCAAAGGCTCATGACAACTGTGTTGGCTGTAAACTGAAATCATAGCATTCCAAGAGACACAATCCTTCACTCTGATCGTATCGAAAACTAAGCAAGCATTTTGCAAATCACCCCAATTGGAGTACATGGTAACAGTGGCATTGCCAACTAAAGTAGAAGCGTCAAGGGCCATTTTAACAGATAGTGCATGTACTTGTCCTCCGATCTCCTTGGAGGAACAAACACTAAGAACACTCACAAGGGTCAACTCAGTGGGTCTCAGACCAGCTTCTTTCATCATCTCTTTGAGAACTGAAAGAGCCTTATCTTCTCCTCCGCTCCTAGCCAACCCTGCTATAACAGAATTGAATGTGACCTCATTACGCAACGACGTTTCGCCAAATAGGTCGAGGGCATCTGAAATCCTGCCCCCATCGAAGTACATAGTCAAAAGAGCGTTGACAGCAGATGCTTTGCTCATTAAAAACCCAGTCTTCGCTGCCAATGTGTGGACCTGCCTTCCAAGATCCAGAAACTCTGGCGACCCACACAGGCTAAGAATACTTGCCAACGTGTAATGATCGTGGTCAACACCCATGTCGCGCATCCTATGAAATAACTGAAGCACCAAATCCCGGTGTCCATGCTCGGCAGATCCCGTTATCAGAGCATTCCACAGGGGAACCTCACGATGATGCATTTGACCGAACAGCCGAAGGGCACGGCTGATGCGCCCGGCCTTGGCATATGCCGACAGAAGCGTGGTGCGAGAGTACACATCGGGCTCGGGGATCTCATCGAACAGATGGTGGACACACTCCGGCCTGCCGGTGCTTGCGTAGAAAGTGATGATCGAGTTGGCCACATGGATGTAAGATAGGAGGCCGGAGCGGACAGCGCGGGCATGGAGCTGCAACCCCGCAGCACGCGCGCGAAGGTTGGCGCAGGCGGAAAGGGCTCCGACGAGAGAGTAGTGATCGGGCGTCAGGCCGTGGCGGGATTCGATCTCGGCGAAGAGTCGGAGGGCCTCTGTGCCACGGCGGGAGCGCGCAAGGTGGCAGACCGAGGAGTTGAGGACGGCGAGGACGGCGGCGGAGGGCGGCGCGGGCGCACGCGCAAGCGCGACGCTCATCTTAGCGGGGCGCATGCGCCACCAGAAACCCCGGTTTTTTCTTTGTCGGTTCGGGTATCGGTAATGGTAGGGCCGGATCCGCCGAATGGCGGGTAGGTACGGACTACACGTTGGGCCACCAAGCCCACCATATTCGGATCCGGATCCAGATCCAGATTACCTTTACCGCTACCGTAAACCTCGTAGTTGTCGGTTACAGGCTACCGGCAGTTACACGGTAGGGAGCATCTCCTTCGCCGCCGGCGGCCGGGGATGAGCCCCGTCTCTGGTCAGAACTGGGAGTCTCGCTCCTCTCTTCGGCGAGACGATGACACGCCGCGGCCTCTTGATCTTCCTCCTCCTAACTGCGGCAATGGTTCTGTTCTCCTCCTCCTCCTGCTCCTCCTCCGCGTCGAGGGTTAGGGGAGAGTACGTCTCCGTCGTCGGGGACCCGGGGATGAGGCGGGATGGGCTGAGAGTGGCGTTCGAGGGGTGGAATTTCTGCAACGAGGCGGGCGGCGAAGCGCCTGGCATGGGTAGTCCAAGAGCTGCAGACTGCTTTGATGTTGCGGGTACAGTTGTACTGTTGTAGTAGTCTCTTAACCAGCTATAAAGATCGTATCTTTCCGCAGTTTCAGTCTGTTTTCTGCACTTCCTAGTACCACTCGGCACTCACTTTTCTTTCCAGATTAATTTGTTTGGGACCGCCGCTCGTGCTTCAAATTTTGTTTCTTGGCGAGCAAAGATCCAAGAAAAAAAAAATTCCCATCTTTTGGTGGTGCCCTAAATGCAGCTGACAACAACTTGGTTCAGGTGATTCTCTGGAGCACAGAGTTACGGGAGAAGCTAACAAGCTGGGAGTAGGGACTCCCTTCCCCGGACTCCCCGAGGAGGACCTGAACGACGTGGACGCGTACGCGCGGGACAAGGAGCTCTACCTGGGTTCCCTGTGCGAGGTCGCCGGCGACCGGGGGCCATGGCAGTTCTGGATGGTGATGCTCAAGAACGGCAACTTCGACACGACCTCCGGCATGTGCCCGGAGAACGGCAGAAGGATCGGCCCCTTTCCGCCGTCGGGGAGGTTCCCCTGCTCGGAAAAGGGGTGCATGAATCAGCCTCTCCTCTACCACCAGAGGACGTCTCTGTCCTGCGGCGGGTTGATGAGAGGGAGCTTCACGGGGACATACGATCTGGACGGTGCCGATCCAAGAGCCGGGGTTGGGAACTTCTCCTTCTTTGAGGTCGCCTGGGAGAAGCAGCTTGGCGGGGGGAGTTGGGTCTTCAACCACAGGTTGAAGACGACGAAGAAATACCCATGGCTGATGCTCTACCTCAGAGCCGATGCAACCAGGGGCCTCTCCGGCGGATACCATTACGACACCAGGGGGATGCTACTAACAGTAAGTGAGTGCGCGGGGATCCAAAGAACAGGGTGGGTGCCTTCGGGAAGATGGCCGTGTATTCTTATGAACTAGGAACAGTTTCTTATGATTTTGGCAGAATTTGACGGTGGATCGATTCAATTCTTCGCAAGCAGCATAAAATACATACATATATATCGCTGATCCTTCACTTTGCCTCGGGATCCCTGGAAGAGGAGCATGACTCCGTCATCCTTTGATCTTTTGCATCTGCAGCTGCCAGAATCCCCAAACTTCAGAGTGAGGCTACGCCTGGATATCAGAGGAGGAGGTGGCGCCAAGAGCCAGTTCTATTTGCTGGACCTTGGCAGCTGCTGGAAGAACGACGGATCTCCCTGCGACGGGGATGTGCTGACCGACGTTACCCGGTACAGCGAGATGATCATCAATCCGGAGACTGCGGCTTGGTGCAGCCCGTCGGCCCTGCACAACTGCCCGCCGCTCCACATCGACGCGCGCGATCGGAAGATCTACCGGAACGACACGAAGAACTTCCCTTACTCGGCGTACCACTACTACTGCGCCCCGGGCAACGCCGAGCACCTGGAGAAGCCCTACAGCCTCTGTGATCCTTACAGCAACCCTCAGGCACAAGAATTGGTCCAAATACTCCCGCATCCCGTCTGGGCGCCTTACGGCTACCCGTCCAAGGCCGGAGAAGGATGGATTGGGGACCCGAGAGCCTGGGAGCTCGACGCCGGCGGCCTCTCCGGCAGATTGTATTTCTATCAGGTGCTTGTTCTCCTCGCGCATGCATCGATCGTGCTAAAATCGGACATTGCATTGCCTCGCAGGACATCCCTGGGTTAAATTTCCAGCCGGTGGAGCAACGTCTTGATGTGTTTCTTGTCCTCCCCGGCAGGATCCGGGCAGTCCTCCGGCGAGGAGGAGGTGGACATCCATTGATGTGGGCACGGAGGTCTTCATCAGCGACGAGGACGAGGTGGCTGAGTGGACACTCAGCGCCTTTGATGTGGTCGTCGCTTCCTCCGCAAGGAGGCGACCCCCACGGTAGGCAGTCCGCAGTTGCCTTTTTTACCCGGACGGAGGCAAGAAAGCCTGCGCTGCAGTACCATCTTCTTCTCCGCTCCTTCGATTGTATTCTCGGACGTCTTTCAAAGACTGGAAAGAATCTTTGTATGAGATCTACCGGGATTCAGCTCAGTTCATCAAAAAAAGAAACGCTGGGCAAGGTCGGCAGAGCAGCAAACAGACCGGTAACGCAGCAAGCAGGTCGAGGAGGATCAGCTCCCTAGTAACATATCGTATACTTGTGTAAATGCTTTAAGGTCATATTCATTCCACTTGTTGGATATTTGACTAAGTATATACACGCGATTGGTAATTTTTGCTATGAGAGTTAAGTTTTAACCATCGGAATCAACGATTAAAGTTTATAGGAACAAAGCTATAACTTCTATTTGAGATAAATGAGAGCTTTGAACTTGAATTCATTAGTAAATAATTCATGTACAAGTTTGAACTCCCGGATTCAACTCAAAGTTTCGAAGTTTGAGTTTGAACTGAAATTCCATCGACGTGGTCATACAGCTTGACGAGGCAAGATTACAGGTTGAACACGACAGTCTTCTACATATATATATATACGTGTATATATCTGGTAAGCAGTCATCCAAGAAAGATGGGGAAGGCTGAATCAGACAACTTGCTGCAGCAGATTCGGCGTCAACTCCACGGATCAGCCCCGAAAGGATGCTGCAGTTGGAAACAGAGGAAAATTGAATTTTATTGCAGAGAAGCTAAACAAAGAACATAAGATACGAAACTAACAGATCTAAACTACCTCCACTCAGGGACTCCGCGCTCACTGCAACCCATTTATCATCACTGCAAGGGAGTAGCTTGGTACCTGGTGGCACTTGAAAATCTGGTTTACGGGGATATATATGAACCCTGTTGGGTAGCATCGAACCATCTCTATGTACGACAGAGCATACAGCTGAACTGTCGGAAGAGGGCTGCCCCGAGCATTCGGCTGGAAGGAATACCGAAGGTGTCTCAACTTCGGATGACACAGGTTCCCGTGCAGGCAGATCTCTAGACCTTGCATCGAGAGCAGCAGACGACAGTGGCGGTGATGGCGAGTCGTCAGACTTTGGATGGTTGTGAATGCACTCGGTTAAATTACCCTGACTGCCCATTTTTCCCTCCCGTGGAATCGTAGCAGGGTCCTCGTCATTTGGCACAGATAAACTAAGATAGCTATCATCAGCACGTCCATCATTACTTCCGGCACCATGACCTGGCTCATAATTCATGAAATTGTGCATAAGTTGAATGATACCTGATGAGATGGTTGAACTGCCGATGGTAACAATAACAACCAAATTAAGAATTAAAAGGTGGGATAAAATGATGTATTGCAAATTTAGACAACAATGAAATCCTACTCTCAACTTGCTCAAGAAAATATGATCACTTCAGTGCCAATTACCTTGGAAGCTCCCTAAAAGAAATCAAGTTTAACAAGTCCTAAGATGCGTCACCTGAGATTTCCTCCTTATCAGGTTTGACGGGCGAACCATTGGCTTGGCAAGTTTTTGGAAGTTGAGAATTCATAGAAGGTAAGCTCGACAGTTCATTCTCAATGTCTACTACTTGGAAAGTTGACGGAAAACCGCCAGGACGTCTGGTCTGCCGACCTGAGGAAACAAGATACATCGTAGATCATCGTTAATCTTTTCTGAAAGTGAGAAGTATGACAATTAGTTGACAAACAAAGTTGCATACACAAAAGATGACAAAAGACCCGGCACATCATAGGCCATCATACACCTACTGATATTACCTAAGAAAAACTAAACAAAAAGAGTCTCTCTCGTAGGCTATGAAAAATGAAGCTCCATTTCTGTCCTCTGTAAATCTTATCAAACAATAGAACAACCACACTAGGTCTTGGCATACCAAGAGAATCTCATCTGCCATGCCTATGAGGATACCAGCCTACCACCAAGCATTCAGCATGAAACATGTTAACAAAACAAATTAAGCTAAGAATGGACTCCAAAATAGGTCGATGACACAGATGTCTTCAAGGCTAAAAGGCAAATGGAGACGAAATGGCCTCAAGGCAAGTCACTTGTCATATTACTTATATACTGACTAGCTAACATCAGATTAATTACACATACCAAAAAATTTAAGGTTGGGAAAAAAAATAAAAAACCACAAGATAATATTCGAAGCGACAGTGGGAACAAAATGCAACAGGAATTAGTCTATGATCCACTCGGTGTCATGTAAGATTCAACAGGAAACTCTATTTGTATTATACATTTCAGGATGAGGGAGTGAATCACATCCAAGTGGAAAGAAACTATTAAAGAGTAAGATAATAGAAAAGAAAGAAATATAGAACAAAATAGACACTACAGAACTATTGGCTCTACCAACATGCTAAAATCCCTTTATTTCTTTCATGTTTTATCTTAAATATTAATAAGCCATGAAAGATTTATCACAATTAGAAAGGAAATAATGAGACAACAAGTGTGAGAAGAAGAAAAAAGCTTCTCCAACAACCTACATTCTCGAAATCTTGTCCATGCAACCTTTGCAGCATTACTCTCCGCTTGTTTTTTGTTCTTTGCAATACCACCTTGAAAACATTCACCTTGAATTTCAACTGTGGAAATGAAAGTAGGCATGTGAGAAGGACCACTATTAACTGTGTGATAGATGGGTGCAGTAAGGCCTTCGTTCTGAACCATCCCTTGTAGGATACTTTTATATAAACCTTTGTCATCCTGTGGAAGAAAGAAAGAAATGTCTTAGTTAATTGAAAATGATCAAGAATTAGAACATTTCTCCACTCTGCTATGTTTGAGTGAAGCATCATGCTCTATCTACTTGACTGGAACAAAGAACCATGAAACAAGGTAAGCAGTAATAAGAACAAAACTTGTGTTTAGGATTCTGTAAAGAGCTTAGTTAAGAAGCTTTAATATCTGATCTATAACTTTTACATTATATAAAGATGATATAATTTTGCACACGAACAATAAGAAACTTGCCTCTTGATTTACATCTGGGGACAAGGTCAACAATGCAACTTTTGCAGCAGCATTTTCTGCATCCTTCAGCGTGTTAGAAAGCTGTGGACTCTCAAATTTCTGACCATTGACCGTGACTGAAGCTTTAAAGTGAGGAGCATGAAGTGAACCCTCACGGACAGAGTCATAAACAGGCAGATTCATATTTCTTTTCTGTGCATAGCTCTGAAGTTTGTTTTTGTATAAATATTGAATTTCTAGAAGAGAAAAAATAATTAGAGATGCACACAAAAGCAACATCAGAAAGCCAAAACCTTTTTCCAAAAAGTAAACATAATTGTCTGGTTCAACAAGCATTGCACCAGAATAGGCCGATCAAGGCCAATGCAATCAAGGAGAGCATAATCCAGGCAGCAATCAATCCCGGGATCGGGCTCCCTAAAGACATGGTCACTTTTCTTTCCTTTTCATGATCCAGAAAATTTTGAGAAACAGGTATTTTGGATGCGGTAATTCTCAGTAGCCTATCATATTGCAATCTCAAATACCTCCAAATATTGGCACTGACCAGAGATCTAACTGCATGGCCCGGGGGGGGGGGCGCAATTTGCTTGTCCTTGCAACAAATAAGGAACAACTAACTACAAAATTCCTGGCACCATTTGCGGTGATCAACCAGGGTAACCATCTTTTTCAAAAGATACCAAAAGCACATAAAATCTCCATACTTTAAGGACTCTCTACTCAACAGTAAACATCACTCTTCGCTGTTATTTGAGATGTTGCCATTGATATTACCAAATCTGATGTTACACACCAAATAATAAGAGAAACAAAATTAGGGAAGCACCAAAGCACACAAAGCAACATAAGAAATACATAACCTTCATCCGAAAGTAATCGTGATTGTCAGGTGGACACATACTTGGGTAAACAAATAAATAAAGTATGATGAAGAAGTAAAGGAGAGGTTCATATCCACCACGAATCAGGCCAAAACACTAAAAGAAATGCTTCATCTTCTCCCTTTTCCAATTTATACAACAGAACATGTGTTTTCAGCCATAGAAAATAAAGACATTGTGGATAGACACCCTGGGTTCCTAAAGCAATGTCACTTTTCCTTTTCATGCTCCAGGAAGAATTGATGAACAATTAGTTAGAATGCAGTCACCCTAGGTACCTTCTAATATTGCAATCTCATGCAATATGCGATTTACTTGCTTGTGCAACATACAAGGAACAAATAGCTTCAACATTTCAGGCACCGCTTGTGGCACAATCAACCATTGTAACCACCCTTTTGCAAAAGACAACAAAACCACATAAAGCCCATACATTAAGTACTCTCTACTCAAGGGTTGGCATTACCAAATCTGATGTTATTTATCAAATTATCTGGGCTAAATCGAGGTACAATTTTCAGTTTGGTCGTGCCACATTTTTCTTAGAGAAAATGGGAAACTCTAGCACATAAAAGTACGCATTTTCAAGGTCCCAAGGACATTGGACACCATAAGTAAACAGAAGTTAAATGTGCAACAACAGAATGTTACCTCTAGCATTCGGGGCTAAGTCATTTATACTAAGCCCATGGCTTGTCGAAGCGTCACTCCTTGTAGAGTTATCATTCACCTCAGTCCTCACGCTCGACATGCCTAAGCACAGAAAACACCAACTATGAGCCGATGGCCACCAAAGAGTACCATCCTAAAAATAAGCACTGCAATGCAGGAGCAAAAACATTCAATGTCAAAATGTTACAGTAACGTGAAAACCCGGATGAACATCTTCTAAGAAACAATGCACCACCGGAAGAGAAGCAAGAACGGAAATGTATAATCATAAACCTCAATACCAAGTTCCACTAAGACACCAAGGAAGCAATGCACTCATCACCAGGCACACGCTAACAAAAGCCCCATATAGAACAAAATTTACAACGATGTATGATCCTAAATAGGAAGAACCTGGAAAATTATGGGAAAAAGAATATATCAAGAACGCGAGAGTCGTCAAGGAAACGTAGGCAAAGGCAAACGCTCACAAGAACAAAAATCGATCTAACAGAAATATCGATCAAAGACAAAAAAAAAGGTTGCTCTCAAGATGCCGACATGAAGACTGTCCCGGAGGCTGCGAAGGCGCCGGCGACGCCGCCGACATTGGGGACGGAGGAGGGAAATCGGCCGGCTCCTTGACGGCAAAGGGGGAGAAGTGATAAAAGGCGACACGGGCAGCCTCGTTCTGTGCCTGCTTGGAAGTTCTGCAGGCGGCGTCTTGAGGACCGTCGAAGGTAACGCCATTGACGGTGACGGAGGCCCAGAAGCGGGGGTTGTGATCGACCCCCTCCTTCGTGCTGGCGTAAGATGGGAGCGCCCAGTGCCTTTGCTGGCACAGCTCCTGCAACTTCTGCTTGTACATCATCCACACTTAACCTTCTGCTTTATGGTCGACCGATCGATCCACAGAGATTCTGCCGTTTACCACACCTCTCTCGCCGGATCGAGAGAATACAGACTGCAGACTGCGGAGAAAGAGAACGCCTCAGCCTCGCACAACGGGCCTCGCCGAGATACACTCACCAAAGGTATCTATACCGGCGAACGAGCATGTTTACCTGACGTCCGGTTTGAGACGACCAAACTAAATGTCACTGTGATTAAATCATATCACACTAATCCGATTTAGTTTGATTTAATCTGATTCAAAAGATATTTCACCTACGAATAGTGTAAACGTCCGTATATAATTTTAGAGGTACTTGTGTCAAATGATTCAAACCGTCGAATCAAATCGAATCAGATAAATTGAATAAATTATTATATAATATATAAAAATGATATTTATATAATTTTTGACACACTATGATCTAAATTAATTACTTAACTAAAAATAAGTAAATTAAATTTATTTTAAGAACTCAAATGCAATCTAAAAAAAATATTTGTAAAACTCAAATTTGAAGTTGCGTGCGAAACTCAATCTAAATCCAAATCCAAATTTAATTTATTTTTATATATTTAAATGACACTATGTACCTAAACCCAATTTTTAAAATTAACATTTAGTCAAATAATTAATTAAATTACTTGCAATTTTATAAAGTACTTTATTTTTATTGTTTATTTTTTTTCCATCGAGATTGATTTCGAGCTCTCTATTGGTTGGTTGGTTTGCACCCCACCGAAAAGAGCTCTAATCACCTTAGTCCAACGGTGAAGTAAACACCCTCAATCCCCAACCAGAAGATGTCACAACCTCATGTCATTAAAGTGATAGTTCAATAACAACCGGTTCACCATTACTGAGTTCTTACTGAATTGTTAATGAACCAATCAATTAAATAACGAGTTACACTAACTTTAGTAACAATTTATATTGACTTCAATAACAACTGATTTATTGTTACTGAGTCCTTAATGAGTCATTACTGAATCATCACTTAATGACATAACATTGTGACATGTTCTGATTGAAAATTGAGAGTGTTCCCTTCATCGTGGAATCGATCTGGACTCCGTCGAAAATCGTAAGCCAGCTCCTCTGCACCACCATCACCAAAGACAATGCTTCGCATCATGTTGCTTGCTTTTGTACCTCTATGTGATGTGATCACTCCCTTCTTTCCAAAACTGAAGAACCATGTGCTCTTCCGAGTAGAAAACCACATTGGGATCTCGGTCTGAACGACGCTTCTTGATGCCCAGACGATGTTCACATCGTAGCAAGAACTGGGGTATCTTGTCCTAGCATAGGCAACGGTAGTTGGCAGATGGACATGGCTGCACGTAGCAGTAGAGAACTTGAGAATTCATGGACGTTGTCGAGAAGGAAGTATGCATACTCGGCACAGACGGGCATGGGATTCTGCAAGGTCAAATCTTGTGGACTCCCCGCACCTCCCAATATGTTTTCCTCCGAAATTGTAATCAAGACAACAAGATTGAGATCACACAGTGAAAAAGACTTATCTTTTAGGCATAGACGTGCGGTGTGACGCTCGGTGGCTCAAACAGTTGACCAAACTTGCCATCCCCTACTTTGGAAGGCACGATGATCTTTGTCTTCCCTTTGGCTTGGTTGTTTAGGGCACTGAGAGAAATTCAACCACAGATATTAAATTATGGTACCATAAATACAATGAGCTCTCTACTCCTCCTGCTATGTGCTCCATCTCCTTTCCCTTTTACTCGTCGAGAGATAGAGAAGATTGGCTGTCCCAGGCTAGCGGGTTTCATGTGGACGATGATGATGCTACTTGCCGAACATAGCTCAAGATCGATGTCTCAAAAAAGATGTGTTCTTGGAAACTGAAAGCGAAGGGATAATTGGGGGGGGTTCGGGAGTTGGAAAAGGGAAAAGTGGTGAAGTTGGTGTCGGTGGTTTTGGAGTCGATAGAACGGATCATCTCAGTTCTCCAGTGGAGGAAACACCCTCAGTCTCCAATCAAAAATAATCTAACCCCTATACTACTTAAGTGACACTTCAATAACAACTGGTTCATCTATTACTAACCCTTTACTTGTCTATTACTAAACTATAATTAAATGTTACTAAAATCCTGAGTATTACTAAAGTCTTACTGAACTGTTATCAAAGTCTTACTGAATTGTTACTGAAATTAATATAACTCATTATTGAAACTAGCTTAACTCGTTACTAAACTTTTACAGAAAAATTACTGAATCTTTATTGAATCATTATCAAAACTAGTACAACTCATTATTGAACCGTTACTGAAGTCAGTAACTCATTATTGACCTATGATTGAAGTTTTATTGACCCCGTTATTGACCGATTCAATAATAGTTCAATAACAATGAACCGATTGTTACTGAACCGTCACTTAAGTGACATGAGATTATGACATGTTCTGATCGGGAACTGAGGATGTTCCCTTCACCGTAGAACTGAGATGATCCGCTCTGGGTGGCATAGGCGGAGGGGGGATTGGTGGTGGTTCTGGAGGCAGCGGTGACTTAGGTAGTGGAGCCGGGAGTGGCATAGAAGGAAGACCTGGCAGTGGAGCTGGAGGTGGTATAAGAAGGGGGTGGCATCCGTTCTGGAGTTGGAGGCGGCACAGGTGGAGTTGGGGGCAGTGTGGGAGGGGGGACCGGCGGTGAAGCTGGGGGTGGTATTAGAGCAGGAGATGGGGTTGGAATTGGAGCCGGAAGAAGCAAAGGGCGGTGGTGTTGGGGGTGATGCAGGAGGGGCAGCTGGTGGTGGTTCTGGATCAAGAGGCACAGGCGGTGGGGCTGGGGGTGGCATAGGAGGTGCAGCTAGCGGTGTTGAAGGGTTTAATCCCATTTTGGCCACCGGAGGAGTATTCCATACCTTTATCATAATCTGGACCTGGGTCTTTTTCAGCGCACGTGTGTTTTTGAAATTTCACATGGTATCAGAGATGGTCAGGCTGTAGGTCAGGCTGTAGACTCTGTCCTCCGGTGGATTTGCTCCTATTTTCGCTCGGCCCTGCCCATGTATTCCTATCGTGACTCTGACGGTGGTGGCTGGCCGAGAGGGAGAGTGTTGAAGGATTTAATCCCATATTGGCCACCGAAAGAGTATTCCATGCCTTTATCATAGCCTAAACCTGGGTCTCCACAACGCACGTTCGTTTTTGGAATTTCACGGGCGGTGGTTCTGGAGGTGGCTGCGGCTTAGGCAGTGGAGCTGGGGGTGGTGTAGGACAGACTTGTGGTGGAGGAGGTGCCAGTGGCGGTTTTGGAGGTGGAAAATGTGGTGGTGGCGTAGGAGGTGGTGGCAGCGGCTTTGGTGGGGGAAAAGGCGGCGGTGGATTTGGCGACAGCGTTGGAGGTAGGCTCTGAATGGGACACCAGAAAATCAGCTAAAACCAAGCTTACCATGGCTGAGGATAGAGCTCATATCATTATGAAGTTTGTCCACAATGTATACGTACACGGCTTGCCATGGCGAAGTTTGGAGTTGTTATCGATACTACGCATATTGCATGAGATGGAGTTTACGTTGACGTCCGTCCAACTCGTGCCTTCATCATGATAACGAAGGCCCTTCCCTCCTTTCTTAAAATTTAAGGTGATGGGTCCTGCTTACACTTAAATGACCCCCACTATCATAACGTAGTAGTAGAAATTTTCAATTGTCAAAGAAAAAGAGATGCTCAAAAGAGACATGAATATCCAAACATGAAGGGCAACCGTGCTACAATCTCCTAAACACGTATTCCATCAGGGGTGATATCCATCGGATGATGGTTGAATTGAATCTCTGCGACGGGATCGGGAAAGAGCAGGTTCATTTCCTAGCACTTGACGGCGCCCACCAGTCTCAGGGCTTCAAGGAGGGACTCCATGAGCTGCTTGGGGTGGTCCTCGATCTGAGCTCTCCCATCTTGGCTGGGCATCTGATTTAGAACTCGTCCAACTATCTGCAATTTCAAGTCAACCGATGAACTGGCAAAATTGTTCTAGGCGATTAATCAAACCAAATCCCATGGTAACCAGATATTCTCTAGATCCATCGGCTTTACGACGAACCGAGTTTTTGACTATGCTCACGGGATGTTTCTTTCTTCTTTTATAATTTTGAGAAGCGACAACGACCTTAAACAAATGTTCTTAATTTACACTTTCTGAATATTGTACCCATCAATGAGAGAGAAAGAGAAACGCATTTCTAATCCAGAAAAGCTTCCTTTCAAATTATGCATCAAAGTTGAATACCTTCTAAAAGCAGAAGAATGTAATTTTACTACTTTCTGAATATTGTACCCATCAATGAGAGAGAAAGAGAGACGCATTTCTAATCCAGAAAAGCTTCCTTTCAAATTATGCATCAAAGTTGAATACCTTCTAAAAGCAGAGGAATGTAATTTTACTACTACTCTGTACCAAGTATAAAGCTGGAAATAACTTCAGTCACATTTTCTGCATTAGCCTGCACTTGCTGCGATAAATAGAAGCCTGCTGAATCCAGGCAAACTCACTGCTAATTCAGCCTAAGATACCTGTCCTACTTCAATTAGGTGAAGAGAAGACAGAAATTTAGACAATATCACTCAAATGCATGCCCTCATGTGTCTGAAATATTGACAATATCACTCAAATGCATGCCCTCATGTGTTTATTTTAGTCTTATTTCTGTCCTATCCACAATTTTCTTCATCATTCAAAAGAAGAACGTCGTGTAACCATTGTATTACGTACCAGCTAGCTCATGCCAAGGTGTGATAAAGGATTATATTAAATAATACCTTACGTGCATAGCCTCCATAAGCAATCCCACCTATCAACGCATCCGGAGAGCCAGGGTAAGTAGTGAAACGACCTTCTGCCCCAGTTTGATCTGACAAATATTGTCATGAGCCCGTCTTAGCCACCTCATTTTAGAGTTATAAGCAGATGCAATAAAGTAAAGATGTAACGAAAACCATGTATTTCTCCTCAAAATGAAAATACACTATAATCATTCTCCTTGCCAATTTATTGTCAGAATCAAGTTTTAATTAGTGTTGAACTATTACTAGGATATAAGTAAATACCAAAATACTGCTTGGCTTGGTAGAATCAAGAGGAAGAGAAAGTAATCCGCTCTTAACATATGTTACAGGGCCACAGATTACCAGAAACAGCCCATGTCTGGAAAAGTCCAGTATTCTTTAAACAATCTACCGTGTAAGAGTTGGTACCACCAGCAAGTTGAAGAAAACCTTAAAAAAATTGTAAGTGGCGGTCAAAAATATCATAGAGATCCTGTTGTCAGATGCATAGATTTGGTATGGGGATAGAAAATGATACCAGGAGGCCGACTTTCACAGGCAGCCAAATTAACTGCAAAGTTGATTGCCTCTTTTGTTGCTCCCCGGCCAATGTCTCCACTCATCGGCCGGCCATCCAACTGTGCTAAGACATGCAGACTGTAACTAAACTGAGCAGGTACAAGATACTGAAATGGAAGCTTAGCTAATAAACATATAGAGTCAATCAAACTAGAATATTAAATTAATCCAAAAGTATGAACTAGCTGATGGAAGGAGGGGGCCTCCACTAAAAAGACATTACTTGGAGCCAGTGAATTCCCTGCAGATATCACGTTGTGGTGGTTTTCAATATTACTAGAAAGAAAAATAATTTGATGATGCTGGAGATAGCCAAAGTGCCTGACGGAGAACTCGATTCCAGTGTTAAAATTACCAAGTCCTGACAAAAGCTTGGGTAGGTACAATTCATCTCTGCCAAAGGAATGGTCTGCTTCATCCATTCTTAGAGCTATATAAAACACAGCATATCCAAGTTCTTGATGTGGGTCCATGTGTGCTATGTTTTACCCAAGACTGTTAAACTGAGAAGTATCAATGAAGCTCTACAACATAATCAACACGAAAGATTCTCCAAGATATCATTTCAAAGTTAACTTCGAATACATTCCTACTTGCATCAGACTCCGCACTATGCTACAAGTTCACAACTTCCTCTCAAATGTTATATTCCTGCCAATATACTGCCATGAGTAAAATTTTACAATTTGAGGGATGAGAGGACGTGAGAAGAGTTCTCACTTCTCACTGCTAACCTACTTCTAGATTAAAAATATCAACACTACAAGAGGCACCCCTAAACATTGTGAAGCAAGACAATGCCAAATACTCAGACATTGCATACAGATAAAACAAACTAACATCCTTTTCATGGTATACTTTAAATAAATGACAATAAAATAAAAGATCAAAACATTATCATACACTTTATCACATTGGGTAGCATAATTTTCAAGTATACTGGAAAAGTGAAGGCATAGGCCAAAAAAGTCAATGATAAACCTGCCACAAATTATGGCATTGAAGATTGGTACCCATAGCCGAATAGAGCTCATCCATTGCAGAGATAGTTGACTCTCCACAATTGGGTAAACTAACCTACAAAATATAAAAGGACAACTAAGTACTACTAAAATTAAAAGTATTCCACGCATAAACCTGAAACATATACTAAAAATGCAAAAGGAAGAAAATAAAACATTCAAATCAAGCTAGAGTACATGTGCAACCAATACTATGATTAGGAAAAGAACTGCATAGGTTCTATGATCATATACTTATCCAGCCACGAGCCACTATAAGAATACCAATCTAAAAATGTTACATGTAATGAATCACATATTACATGCAAAATATAATGCATGAAATAAAGAAAAGAGCAAATTATGAGAGGATGATTTCTCAGCTCAATAAAACGAATAAACTCAAAATAGCTCACATATAGGGCATTATATGGCACCAACAGAAAATTCAAAAATTTAGATTCTTCATCCCTCCTGTTTTATCAGTTCCACCATCGCCAATGAGATGCACATATGGTTTTACAGAAAGCTCAAATGTAAGATTTCCATTCCACATTATTAAGTTCGGTGACATTTGAATTAAAGCATAGGCCAGGGTATGATTGTCGAATGTGGCTGAAAAACCATGTTTAAAACACAAATTAGCATATCACTTTACTGCCATTTTCACTCTTTTTGCTAATCTCACAAGCATAAACATCATCACCCAGGTTTTGGCTAACTGAATGGAATTGTATCCCTGAGCAGCTATAAAATTATTTATCACCCAAAGGCACCAGGTGAAAAAAGATGATAAACATCATGTTGTTGCATATTGGAATGTTAGAATATGGTCTAAGTTAATATTAAGTGAACTCATATAATACAAGCTACATCGAGCAATTATGATGCCCAAAGGTCCCATGTACTTATCACTCCCTTTAAAAACGTAACAGACATTCTTCATATAGTTGACTGACATCATCATTCTTAATGTGGATACTGTACATGCTTCACCACACTGTTCTGTCAATTCTGTAAGACAGAATGCCAACTTTGACAGGAAAATGCTAGGTATACTACTTACTAACATCTTGAGCAAGATTGTCATACATCCTCACAGAAAAGTATATGACCGGATGGCCCTAATGAATTAAGGAAGAACCATCTACCTGTGGGGAGATGAACACATTTTCTACTGACAAATGCAAGTAGGAATGTATCTAAAACACATATCATAATAGATAAGATAGCTAGCTTTTCATTATGTTAACCAAAAAGCATATCATGAAATAACTGGAGGAAACAAACAACAAAAGCTGAAGTGCATGTTTACAAAAGTGAAATTGAAGGCCTACTGCAACTAGCTTCACGTGCTGAACTGAATCCCCCAAGCTATTCCAGAGCTTTTGGAACAGAATTGGTTGCCTGCATTTACTAGGCATAACGGTGTTATAAACAGGGCAGAAACAATGCTAATGGCTATCAAGGAGAAGTTCGAAACAATTTTATGCACAACATAGATCATCATATGTGTTGGCAACAAATGAAGGAATCGGGAAAAGATATAATACCTTCCACTTGTATGTATTTCTATAGCATCAACATCGTCCCTCATCAGAAGTTCAGAGGTTGCATTTGCATCTCTGATATAATTCCTCGGTCCTGGAGGGGGTCAAAGACGTCTTGCTTCAAGTTGGTAATAAGGGACACCTTAGCTAAATCAGAACTCACACCAAAATACTGTAATAAGATATAATAGCTTGAAGCAAAAAAAAAAAAAAAAAACTCTACAAAGCAGACTGACAGTAAATTCTGTATTACCTATTTTGTCATATGGGCATACAGGAAAACAACGTCCACAGCCATAGCAACGTTCAGTTATAACTCCTCCCTGGAAAGGGAATTGAACAGAGTCAAATCGATAAAAAGACATACAATTAGACCAAACACCAAACTACCAGAGAAACTTCATGTACCTGCAACACGCTCCTTAAAGTTACACTACTCTCTGATCTGTCTTCTTTTCTAGTAAGTTTCAGATGTATTGCGTCAGCAGGGCAAACTCTTTCACACGGCCTTAAGCAATCAGGAGGACATTCGTCGGGATCAAACTCTGAATACGGAAGCATTAAAATGCTAGGTTTCAGATCAAGTAAAAAGCAGAAAAATAGACGTAAGACTAAAACATTCATCGGTTTTGAGAGTCCCTTTTGCCGTGCCAGGACAAGATTCATCAGGCGGCGTGAAACACCGAAGTTCAGGTTGTATAAAACATCACAGTTGCAAAGTTTACCTAAAGTAAAAACAGCATCATTTTGACGAGGGCTAATGATCACGAAGACGTTTGATTTGGAAACTCAAGTATCCAAATCGGACAACCGAAATAAATCAATCAATCAACGGGGCACCACGGCAAGATTAATGAAAGCACAAGAGCCTATCAATTGGCATGAATTTCCAGATTGTGCCGGGACATTAGGGCATGTTAGACGACGCATTCCTCACCAACACGACTATTACTTGCCCAGTCAAATTCGCCACCTGCTTTACGGAAGTGGAGATCTTGTTCGTCGTCGTTGACGCTGATCATCACCCACGGCCGCTGGACCCGCGCAATCGACGTGGCCATGCGAACCCCTTCTCCCACCGCGTTCACAACTGAAGCGTCGGCGGCGCAATCGATGCAATCGACTGCGGTTCCCGCCATGCCCGCAACTAAAATCAAACAACGACCAAAGGAAGCAACAGAGAAGGAACGTAGCCGACCTTCTATTTGCTCTAACCTCCGGCAAGGGCGTACACGAGGGAGAGGTTCCTAACGTCCGCGGCATCCTGCGCAACAGTTGTAAAGATGACCTTTTTTGTTCTTTGGTTCCGGATGAAGCAGAGAAAGGCCCGAAGTCCCATCTAAAAGGAGTCCAGCGAGAAACCTCGAAGCTAGCGCCGCAGATGAGCTTGACCCAGTCGCCACGGCGGAGGGACTCGATGGGCGAGGAGGAGGAGCAGAGACGAGCGGCGTTTCTAACGGTGGTGGACTCAACCAGGGTCCTTACGGCGCTGAGATCAGGGTTGCCATAGCGGCGGCCTCCGTGAGGCGGGGTCGAGCAGAGAGGGCCGGGACCGGACAGAGCGCAGGAATGGAGCATGCCGAGCGTCCGAGAAGGAAAACGGACGGCCGCGAGAAGGATGAGCTTGCCTTGGTTGTGTTCTATAAATTTTGTTGGTGGTATTCGATAAAGAGAGAACTAATTTGTAAGCGAACATTCCATAATCCTTATTTCATTCGATAGAAGCCAATCGAGTCGAGCATTTTTATTATTGTTGGAGTATGTTATTGAGATTACGCACGTACCAAGAGAAGCATACATTTTAATATATATATATATAAATATTTCTATTCAAAACTGAGAGAGAGAGAGAGCAGAGTATATAGTAATTAATTATTGTGACCTCCACATTGTTGGTACGTGTTGGGTGAGAAAGAAGTGGATTATTCTGTCTGTAAACCAAAACCTCACGGAAGCAAGCGCACTGCAGAGACGTGGAAGCGGATTTTAATGGAGTTTGACGACTCCAAGAACTCAGGAGGGCTGCTTCGACAGCCACTCCTCGCCGTCGCCGTCGATGAAGTCGATGCTGGCAAAGCGCCTCACCTCGGCGTCGCTCAGCTTATGATCTTCCCAGCTCACGCGCTTGGAGGTGTCCGACCCCGCTCCGCTGCACTCCAGCTCCACGAAGCTCAACTCATTCCTGTACACATATATACATCATGTACTAGATTTGATGAGATTTATACAATTAATTGGTGATATATATATGTATGTATTGACGTCAGATATATATAGAAAGAGAGATATAGAAAGAATATATGCATATAAATATGTATATTTACTCCTGATTTGTGTAGGACCAAGAGTCCCATCCCTGTGGAACAACGGCGTCGGACATGTAGGTGCGATAGAAGATGACCCTGGCGTAGGGCCGCCAGGCTCTCCCCAGGAAGGCCTTGCCCTCCCCCTCCACGCTGCACCCGCTGAACACGTACCCCCCGGGGTCGCTCGGCCCCGCCCTACCCTGCGCCGTCACCCATCCCGCCATACTGTTGTCCACGACGTGAAGGGTGCATCCCTGTACGTACGTTCATACATTTAAATACTCCGACGTCAGATCGAAGTATATGTATAATTAATGTGTATCTGCATATATATATACATGAATAATTAATGTGTATATGAACCTGGTACAAAGACTGCGCAGAGCCGAAGATGAAGTCGACGGCGCCCTCGATGTAGCACCCGCGGAAGAAATGGCGGCCGAACAGGTCGCACAGGGTGTCCTGGAAGCCCACGAAGCCGCACTCGTAGAACGCTGCCTTGTCTCCGCCGATCAGCGCCGCCACCGCCTGACTCGTCCCTCCGAACGTGTTCCGGAAGCTGATCCACCGAGCCATGAAGTTGGCGGCGTACACCGTGAACGTGGCGCTATCGGCGGTGCCGCCGCCGCTGCCGGCGTGGGCTCCCCACTCGATGATCGTCTGATCCTTGCCTTGCCCTTCCAGCAGGATGAAGGGCTTCTCCTCCGGTATGTACACCTTCTCCCTGCCCACCCGATAATCAACACACACATACGTACTATCAGAATGGAGCGGATCGTCGGGGACATGTATATATATAACATATATGTATTACACGTAAACGCCGGCGTCGACATGGATGCGGACCCATTGGACGTTGCCGGAGGGGACGGAGTTGACGGCCGCCTGGATGCTGCGGAAGGCCCCCGGGATGCTCTTCGAGACGTAGCGTGTGCGCTTCCCATCCACCGGGGCACCTGCCATGGCCGGCAAGCCGATGGCCCTTCCTTCCGATAACCTGCCGGCGGGCGACCATGACAAGAAGGAGAAGAAGAAGAAGAAGAGAAGCAGCAGCAGGTAGGGCGGTCGCAGCGACGCCTCCATGGAAGTGATCTCTGCCGAGCTAGAGCTCTGAAATCCCCCTCAGATGCTGTATCAATAATAGTATCCGGAGGGGATCGAACACTTGCTAATATACTCGTCACCCATGATTGAGGTTAATGAGAGGAGTGTTCTTGGCAAGTCAAAAGGATGCAATATTGCCGGGAATCAAAGGAGGAGATTAGCTAGGGAGGATCATATGTACGTACGTACGTACGTACGTACGTATAGATAGATAGATAGATAGATTTTTTTGTGGTCAGCGAAGGATAATCGATCGAATCGTCGTCTTTTCTCTTTCTCCAATCGATCTTTGTCGCGGATCTCCAACCACACACACACATATATATTGGTAACGAAAACAAGCTAGTGGAATAAATCTAATTAATTACCCTGATCTTCGGTGTAATTGACTTGGCAAATTTTGGTGTGAGCGGAGCGGAAGATCGAGAGAAGAACACTCTTTCATTTGCAGAACAGGCTACACACTTAATTTGCGCCGCATGTACTCATCGATCGATCTGCTATCAGACATTAAACTTGAGATGATAAGATCCGTACGTGCACATATGTATCGTTCTCCGAATATAGTCTATATTTTCTAGAAATTCTAATCGTTATTTTTTTGCGCCTATATCTCTATTACCGTCTGTATTTGCCTTCAATATATACATGCTTCTTAATTATTCAAGAAAATATGACAGACGTTATAATATATACCTCTACCACATCACCTTTTAACCGCTGACTCTGAAATTAGCAATGAGAAGTTTATGAGAGAGAAGATAAGAAATGGGTTTATCTCCGTTATAATGTGAACGTCGAAAAGAAACGAGAAGAAGATGTGCTTGGATCGGGCTACGTGATGTAAGCTACAATGATTAAAATAATTTTTCATAAGCCCAACCAAACACATCCTATGCGCCTCGAAAATTTAAATAATTAAAATCTTTATATTCTCAACCTATATTAAACTACGAACATCTTAGATCGATGGTCTCGTTTTTCAAAGGATCACGTTTAATTTTAAAGGAGAGAGAGAGAGAGAGAGAGAAGGCTAGTCAAATTTTATCTGGTTTGGTTAAGTTAAATTAGGTTAAGTTAAAATATGAGTGAAATTTACCAACAAAATTATTTAGAAGGGAATGAGATTTCATAGAGTTAGGAATATTCATTGTAAAAAATTCTAGGAGTTGTGTGAGAACAACAGCTATGATTTTAAGGACGTAACAATGTAATTCATGTTATTCCATCCAATGATTTGCATGGTTTAGTTTGAAATATCTTCATAACCAATCTTTCATCTTGATTCAGACATAAATCAAATCATTCATTTATTTCTGTTTTTTTGGACTGAACGGGATAAGGAAAGGGCACCCGGTCCTATTTCCATGTTTTGGGAGCGCTAGCCACTGATCTGTTCCGGCCTTTTCTGACTCTCATCCAACAATCCTTGCACACCATCGCCGGTTTTGCTAGTTATATATCCTTGTTTCTGCACCCTCTATCTCAGCCTCACCTCTCAGATTACCAGCCACCTACCTTGCCGTCACTTGGTCGCCATTGAAGAGAGAGATGCTCTTTCTAAAAATTAGGGGCGTTGCTCTGCCTCAAGTTGGCCACGTTAGCGCCGTCAAAAAATAATAATAAAAAAGCCGGTCCGACGTTGCACGTATTGTATTGATGGCCCAAGTCAACTCATAGTAAGGTGTTTCATTTATTTAGTTTGAAATCCGCTTGAGTTTTGGGTTTGAAGAGTAAATTTAGGTTTGAATGTGAGATGTTGACTTTTGTGTTCAAGTTAAATTATTTGAGTTTTGACTTGGTTAAATTTTGAATCAGATTCAATTGTTCTCTTTGATCAAGTTGTTTAAGTTTAGATGAGCTTTAATTGTTTTAAGTAATCTGATTTGTTTAACTCTGATCGACATGTGTTCAATCTTTTCTCATGTCGATTAGTGTTCTGATATTGATCTGAGTGTGTTCGGTGTATTTGAAATGTTTTTGAGCTTTAACTCAACTTAGTTTTGTTTAAATTCAAATTGTTTAAGTGATTTGATCTTGAAATAAATTCTAAATGTTTTGAAATGTGTTCGACATATTTTATTTGTCTTCTTTAAAAAATTAACTTTCACTTAAGTCAAGTATTTTAGTTCAGATGTTAAATTTTGATTAAGTCTATTGAGACTTGGTTAATTATTTTTAGACTTAATTTTTTCTTTGTCAAGATTTGATTAAATCCATCTCCATATTTGGTTAAATATTTTTTTCAAATTTTGATTAACTGTATTCAAATTTGATTAAGTGTTCGATTTGTTGGATAAAATCGATTCCCGATCACAAGCAAATTAATATGATCCTCTACCAAAGTGGCCATTGTCTTAGTCTACGGTGAGACATGGAGAGAGAGAGAGAGAGAGAGAGAGAGAGAGAGAGAGAGAGAGAGAGAGAGAGACCACGCTAAAATATGGGGACTAAATTATTATAATCTAAATTATTTGTAATGACGTTGGGTTTCTTGGGAGAGACCTAGAAATATGTGACGAGTTTGAAAGCTAACCAAATATACCATTTTGAGAAGTAGAAAAAATAGATACCTAAAACCTATATCATAAAAAACTCAAAACTAATAGGCAAACTTTTAGTTGAAATCCTTTGCTCTCATTTTGAACCAGACGCAGCTTTAATAATCATATATTTGACAATTAACTTTGTTGGACTAGAGTAATATACATATAAAATATAAAATAACGGGCCAATCCGTCCGACATACCACGTCATGGCTTTTGAGGCCCCCACCGACTGACTTTTTTTTTTTTTTTGAAAAACAACACCACAACCCAGTTCATTTATAATAGAAAAGATTACATAAAAGATAATACAATCACAAGACCCAAAGTAGTAAGACGGACGATCAAACTGAAAACAGTCAAACTTCTAACCGAACATATCTTTTCAAGAAGACTCAAACATAGCCACATAGCAACTGACACGTCAAAGTGCACGTAAAGTCGCACGGCAAGTAAGGGGACTCCATCAGAGGAGTTGGATGATTGCCAAGAGACCGGAAGATCACACCATATAGATGTGAAAGTCGCCCAAATCATCGATCTCGAAAGGAGTAGCGTGGCTACAAAGAGAACCAGAAAAGATAATACCAAAGAACTCGACTTCAAGACAACAAAGATACGTAGAAATCCTAAGAAAACAAAGAGATATAGATACACCGAACTCCACAACTCCAGCACCACAAACAGAGACAAAATGCTTAAACTCATGTTTAAGCGAAATGCCGGAGAGGGAGAGTGGGAGGGAGGAAAACCTCCCTCCCGGACAAAAACAACTTCAAAACAGCAAGGAGACGACTACGGAAGGGATTCGCGGCTAGGATTTCACCGCGAGCAAAAAGTCCGCCGGAGCCGATGAGTCGCTAGGGAGACCGCTGCAAGGTATTCGCGGTGAGGGCTGCCGCCTGGGAGTTGCCGCGACGAGGGGCCGCTGCTGCGAGGGAGCCGCGGTGACGAGGGCCGCCACGAGGGATTCACCGCGATGAGGGCGCCGCGGTGACGAGGGCCGCCGCGGTGAGGGCACCGCGACGGATTTGCCGCAGGGAGGACGCCGCGGCGAGGGTGAGACCGCCACGAGGTATTCGCGGTGAGGGCCACCGCCTGAGAGTTGCCGCGGCGAGGGACCGCCGCTGCGAGGGAGCCGCGGTGACGAGGGCCGCCGCGAGGGATTCGCCGCGGTGAGGGCGCCGCTGTGAGGGAGCCGCGGTGACGAGGGCCGCCGCGAGGAATTCGCCCGAAAGGCGAGAAAAATCGAATCCCCCGATCTTTTCGACGGAAGACTAGCCCAACCCAACGGCATTGTGCCCGGCCAAAACTTCGCCGGATCCCAGTGGCCCCCTCACCAATCTCTTTGGCGGAAGTCTCCCCAACTCAGTGGGGATTGAACTCGGTGGCCCCTCGTTCGATGGCGAAACAAGACAGACTAGGTGTGCTCCTAGTTCGTCTGCCGCTCTTTCCTTGCTCACGGAGCCCCAACATATCGCGGAAGCTTTGGCAGATCCCATAGCCCCCTCATCGATCCTTCCGGCAGTAGTCTCGCTCAACTCAACGACGTCTAAGCACAACGGCCCCTTGTTAGGTGGTCTTTCAAGGCAGAATCTTAGCTCGGCGGCCCTCAGTGGCACCTAACTGGCGGCGCCCTTGTTGGGCAGCTCATCACTCAACACCCTCCTCGTCCGTTTTAAGCAGAGGCTTCGTTGTGATTTTATTATTATTATTTTGAAGTTGTTTTTGATTTGGGAGGAAAGACCTCTCTCCCACACTCCTTTTTCAGTGCTCCACCTAAATTGTTTTTAGCTTTTTTATTTCTTTTTGTTGTGCTGAAAATGTAGAGTTTGACTTATTTATATTGTTCTATTTTAATAGATTCTTTGTTGTTATTTGATGTCATGGGGTCGAGTTCTTTCATATTATTATTTTTGGTTATCTTTATAGTCACTTTCTTTATTTCATTACGAGAACGATAATCTAGACGATATCTATATCTTTCTTATGTGATCTTTTAATCTCGTGATAGTTGTATCATCCTTGTTGTACTCTTTTTTGTTATATATGAATTAGGAGGCGGTGATGTTGTCGTTCAAAATAAAAAAAATCAAGCCTTTTGAGGTGACATTTTTATATTTACTTAATTTTAACAGAACATGCATACAAATATCTGCACCCAAAAAACAATCTTTTACCAGAAAAAAATAAATTAATTATTGATAACAATGAAAATAAATGATGACAATGAACATGCCTTTGATCCTTCGTTTGGTTAGCATAGGGGTGTCAATGGGCCGGGCTTGGGCTGGCCCGGCCCAAGCCCACTTAAGCCCATATACATAGAGCCCAAGCCCAAGCCCACGTAGAAAGCCCAACGGGCTTAGATTGTGTAAATGGGCTTTAGCCCGCCAAAGCCCGTTAGCCCAATCCACTGATTTTAAAAACAAGTCATAAATAAAAATTTTACAAATATCAAAAAATTAATAAAAATATGAAAAATTTTAAAAATCACAAAGAGATTATAAAATCATCCGTAAATTTCATAACTCAACTAAATATAAAATAAAAAATAGAACACCTATCAATTTGTGAATTGCCATAATTTAAGAAATAAAAACAAAACAACGAGACAACATTAATCCCTTCTCCTTCGAAGAACATACAAAAATCAGAAAATAAAAAATCGAAGTCAAAATCAAGAACCCCTAAACTGAAACCGACTTATTCTCAAAATCCGCAAGAAATCGTAATCCTGGGAATTTAAAACTTGAAGCCTAACTCAGTAAAATTCGAAATCCGAAAAATCTGAAATCACATCCGAAATTCAAGGCCTAAAATCTCGGAGTCCTGAACCGGAATTTGAAACATAAAATCGCATCCGGAAAGTCGAAATCTGAATACACCATAAAATCCGAAATCTGAATTTGTGTAGAGCCCATTCAAGAAGCCTGCAACTGAAATCGATTAAAATGCGGAATCCGCAAGAGATATGGAGTCCGAAATTTGAAGAGATCAAAATCGAACTTTGTAGCCGAGATTCGAGATTTGAAATAAATCTGGAAACTCCAAATAAAAAATGAGAAGTGCAGAATCTGAACTCCAGAATCTGAAATCTAAGAATTTGAAATCTAAAATCTGAACAAACTTGAAGATAGCTAGCTGAAACTTGCATAAGAGAGAATCCAGAATCTGAAAAAATTTAAGAATCTGCAGAATTTGAAATCTAAGGTCTGCCAAGTCTGAAATTCAAAATCAGATCACTAAAATTTGCAACAGCGACGCCCACACCTGCAAAGCCGCCACCCCCCCCACACACACACGTCATTCATCCGTCCCCATGCGCATTCCTCTGTGCGGCAAAAGAGCAAGCAGCTGGCGGACGGGTCTAACTCACGGGCCACCGGCTGGCCTGGCTGAGCTCGGCGACGCCCCCCACCGCCTGATCGAAGAACATCCTCGCCCTCCCGACCGGCTCCTCACGAAGCTCCTCCACCGGCCGCTTACCCTCCCGGCCGAAGATGTCGTCGGCGTCGGAGAGGCCCGCCCGTGCGAGCTTGTCCCGCGGGCAAGTATATCCTCCCCTCCTCGCGCCGAGAGCGGCACTCTAGAGGAAAGGATGTGGTGATGACAATCAATTAGCGTGCGGCGCCACCGCGGGCGACGGCCGGCGGGGTGTGAAGAGACGTGATATAAAACCCACTCTTCGCCGACGTCTCGGAGGATGTTGGTCACCGGTTGGCGATCCCGGCGCCAAGGCCGCGTTGTAGACGCTCTCCGTGGTGGCCCGCGAGTCGGGGGCGATGCCCATGACCGGGACGCTCGTGAGCCCCACCGTGCCGGCCACGTAGTAGCCGTGAGAGGTAGAGCTCGTCGATGTTCCCGTACCGCGACTTCCGCAGTCCGTCGCATGCCTTCGATCATATCCCCGAAAGGCCGCGGCCGCAACGTTGCGCCCGAGTGAGCTCCGTCGGAGGTCCCCCCCCGCCGGGAGGCCCCCGCGCGTCCCCCTCTCGCGCGACCCCGAGGTCCCCCCCCGCCGTAGGAGGCCCCCCGCGCGTCCCCCCTCGCGCACCCCCCCCCCCCGCCGGAGCCCCTCCGCGCGGACCCCCCCCTCCCCGTCCGAGCCCCCGCACGTCCCCCCTCCGCGCGACCCCCCCCCTCCCCATCCGAGCCCCTCCCCCGTCCGAGCCCCCCGCGCATCCCCCCGCCGGGAGCCCCCCGCGCAGCCCCTCCCCCCCCCCCGGCGCGTCCCCCCGCCCCTCCCCGCCGGAGCCCCCTGCGCATCGTGTTAACGCGGCATCGTCAGAGTCACGCGGACTTTTGACGGGCCGGCGGGCCAGAATCAATGGGCTGAGTTAGCCATCCTAAATGAGGATTGGACATTTTCATTTAACCCTTTTTGTATATTTAGAGGGCTTGGGCTCAGCCCGCCATGGGTTTTTTGACGGGCCGACGGGTCAAGCCCGCCCACTTGACAGGCCTAGGTTAGCAGGGTTCACTTATTTATTCTATTCATTCCTCATGGCACGGTAGATAATTAAACAGGAGCCCTTAACTTTTTAAACTTTCAAGCCTCATCTCGTTTTTAAAGGTAAACTAGATTTTTTTTTTTTGAAGGATGGCGCAGTTGTAGATAAGAATTAAGTTGACTAACTGAAAAATACAGTGATTACATTGTCCACTTTAGGACCAAAAGAAATTATGACTTCAGATAGTTCTAACTTATAAGATATGCGTTCCAGACAAGAGTCGGGAATAAAAGGTGGGTTCCGTACCGCCAGCCGGCGGCCACCGTCGTGGGTTTCCTTCCTTCTTGTTAGATTTTGGGGATATATTATATACATAAACTCGGAAACAAATCACCAATTATAGTAACAAGTATGTTTGTTTTTTCTAAAAAAGAAAAAGATCAAAGAACCCTTTCCACGAAATCTCGACCGAAATAAGCTCGTTCACCTCGCAGTGAATTTATCTGCTAAGCAGAGACCGGGGAGAGCACAAATCCAAACGAGATCCAACAACACAATCGCCTCCCCGCAAGAACCAATCTCCGAAGAATCGAAGAACTCCTATTTCTTCTAGGGCCGTCGGAACGCCGGTCAGACGATGCTTTCTAGGCAAGCGCAGCTCTCTCAGAGCCTCCGAGAGGTCGGCAGCCACTCCCCGTCTGACCTGGGGAAGCCGATCTCCGACTCTCGCAGCCATCGGAGCCCAGTGCATTTCATCATCCCGGGCGCAGAAAATGGACGGAGTTCGAGAGAGCAACTAAATCAGAGGTTGAATCGGATGACCAACGAAATAAAAAAGAGAAAAAAAATTTTATATGAAGGGAACAGCCTTGTTTTGAAATGGAGACGAGCCCTCAGCCGCAGTAATGCTTGTGGTTGGCATCATATACGGCGAGAGAGGCGGCGAAAAGATAGATAGATAGATCAATATTATCAGACACCGCCGTCCTCCCCCGCCTCAGGTCTCAAAGATTTTACACCCATCATCGGACTCAAAGAAGCGTATAGCATCTAGAAACAGCGATTATCGTCGAACATGCCGTCCGAAAACGAAGAGAGGAGGGCGAATACGACGACCGGATCGACGGAATCGAGCCGCGAGAGCGGGCGATGGATACATAGCTAGGGCGGGCCGCGCTTGCCGATATAGGAAGTAGAGTATAAGACGGAAGAGACGAGAGCATCTGAAGAATCCACGAAAGAAGGGGATACTTCCCGTTGATTTGGGGGCGCCGCAAGAACAACGCCCATCCATGCCGGGTTGTTCCTTCCTTCCCTTCCCTTTTATCTCAAGGAGAGTAACCCTAGATGGCGCCGGGCTGGGGTGGAGGGAGAGAAACGCGGGATAACGGAGATTTACGGAAACACCCCCACCTCTCATGTTCTTTTTGGCTAACGTTTGGCGGGGATTTGGCGGAAGAGATTCTTTGATGGGAATCTTTTGTGTTAATTAAGGCCGTAAACGGAGCAGAGAATAGATGGGTGTTTTCGCATCCCCTCAGTTTAGTTACTCAGATAATTTGTATCTAATCTGAATAGGATACGAATACGGATAAAATATTATAAGTCGAATAATTTTCGAATTCGAAACAGATACAGATAATATTTACTTCGAAATATTAATTTAAATATTAATTAATAATATATTTAATAATATATATAATACATAGTAATAAAATTATAAAATATAAAATTTATCATATATTTATCAACATTAACTTAGTATATTAATATATAATGAATAATATTTAATCATATTTTTAAATATAATGATTTTAAATATATAATTATATATATTATATATATATTATCAAAAATAAATTCGGAGCGAATCTTAAATAGAACGGAGCGAACATTTTCGTGTCCGCTCTAATTAACATTCAGATAATATCCATATCCAGATATCCGCTCCAACGGATATCTACAATCAAATATTATTCGTCTAAACGGATATGAATTTGGAGCGAATCCGAATTTTATCCGTACCCGTTTACAGCTCTATCGTCAATCCAAGAGCGTAGAGACGGGCCAAAATATATTGGGCCGGCCCAACTCGGCCCGCATTAGATTGTTGGCCCGGCCGGACTTGGCCCGCAAAAATTATTAACTTGACCCGACCCGGCCTGGCCCGGCCCAACTATATATTTTATAAATAAATATTTATTAATATATGATAAATTTAATTATTTAAAATAATATTATAAATTTAATATTAATTTAATTAAAAATATTTTAAATAAGTAAAAATAATATTTTTGACATAAAAAATTAAAAATTATTTGCCCCGTTTTAACCTGCGATGATCCATTTCGACCCGTAATCAGTTTGACTAAAATCTGCGAGCCAAAATCTATGTTCCATCGAGTGACTCGCCGTGAACTCGGCCTGCGAACCTGTGAGCTGGCTCGGCCATTGCCACCCCTAGAGAAGATATGACGTCATTGCCGACGTCTTCTACAACTCTGGTTTGTGGGTCCATATACAACACCCAAATCTTGTCCAACAAGAATGCACGGTCGTGTGCCTCCCACGGGATTTTACAGTTATGCCCTCCTCAGCCTTTGCATAAATACCCTCCATCCTCCCACTGCCCTCTCCGTCCGCACCGCTCGAGATCTCCCGCCGCCGTTGCTTCTCGCCTTCAGGAATCGAGAGAGGGAAAAGGGAGAGGGATGTGCCCTTCGGAGAGGGACGCGAGGCGGGGGTCCCAGGGCTCCCTCCGGCCGGCCTTCGACGTGCTCGACGCCGACCGCGACGGCAGGATCGGCTGCGACGACCTCAAGGCCTTCTACTCCTCGTCCGAGAATGCGGGCGGCGGCGGCGGCGACGACGCCGTCGGGTCGATGATCGAGGCGGCGGACGCCGACGGGGACGGGTATGTGGCCTTGGAGGAGTTCGAGCGGGTGGTTCTGCGCGGCGGGGGCGGCGCGAGGGGAGTGATGGAGGAGGTGTTCCGGATGATGGACCGGGACGGCGACGGGCGGGTGGGGTTCGCCGATCTCCGGGGATACATGGACTGGGCGAGGCTGCCGGCCTCGGACGACGACGTGCGAGCGATGCTGAGGTTGGGCTGCGGCGGCGGCGCCGAGGGGGTGGTGTGCTTCGCGGGCTTCCTGAGGATCCTGGCCGTCGATTCCTTCTCTTTGTGAGCCACACACACACACACACACAAACACTCCGACGGCCGGCCGATCGAGACGGTTGTTTTGATGGTTTTCATCTTCCTCAATGAATGACGACAGTGTTAGAAGACATTCTCCAAAGGCACGGCTGCATCATAGAGGTGACAATCGCCCTCTAACACGGTGAAATAGTGGTTGGCATGCCCGGAACCAGAGCATCTCTTATGTAGAACAGTTGCTAGTTTGTTCTTCCTTTTTTTTGTTGTGATGTTCTGTAACGATATCAATCTCAAAATTAGTGATGATACTGATCGAAGGGTTTCAGAGTATTACCAAACGACGTGTAAAATAGTCGACCGTCAAGAAAAAAAGAAGATGATCATCGTCCGAATAGAGACGAGGATGAGCAAGTTTCATCACGTGGCCCATTGACGTCTGACCGATCTGACATTCTCCCATGGCTGCCGTTCTTTGCCGCCGGCCAGCCGCCCCTCAGGCGGCATACGGGACGAGAGATTCAAATTCTGACTCAATCGCGGTGGAAATTAACACGAACACAAAATTTTAAAATCACAAAGAATTAAGAACATAAAAAATATGATTTTCTTTTTGAAATCCTTGTGAGCAACACAACACATATAACGCCGATTAATAACACAAAAATCACATCTCTTTCAAACTTTTTTTGAGAAAATAAACCGTCACATTCGTACTTGCAGGTTAATTTCGGCACCTATAAAATTCAGATAAAAATAACATGTGTTCAACAATTGAACACGTGGGATGCTCAGAAAAGTTAGTGGGCTTTTTTATAGTAGGGGCGCAAATGAGCCCAAGTAATAGTTTAACTCAAAAGTCTAGTCTGTATTCAAGCTCAAACACGATATATATAAACTCGGTTTATAAAACTCGGAATAAAGTGAAGCTTATTTACAAAACTTTGATTTCAACCCCGATCAAAATTTAAACTCAAATTTCGACTAATTTATATACTTAAGCTGCACGTTACATATGATGTTTTATTTTTGGCAAGAGCTCTTAACATCGACAGTGATCTATATCGATATTGATTTCAAAATGGACAAGGACAAGATGTTCGCAGCAATCATCAAGCGAGGTCCGAGAGCCAAATTCTTGTACGTACACATTTGAATCTTAAAACCCTCCGACCGAGTCCGATTCGTTCGGACCAAAGTGGATATTCGCTTCGTCCGATCTCCTCGGAGACTCCAAAAAAGTCTAAGCAGTGGCAGAAGCTCGTTTCTGGGCGTTGGAGCCGCAGAACGTTCGTTAATCCCCTGACCCACTGTCGAATGCGACACCAAACTCATCATTGATGCTCTGTGTTGTATATCAACAGACTTACAGCTCCTCTTTGATGAGCCCAGAATTTCACGGGCGGATGCGGGATGTTTTCTGGGGCCTAGAAAGCTCATCTGTCTCCTCCAGGGGTGCAAACTAAATCATATATTTCGAGATTTTAATTTGATTCCGATAAAATTAACTGATTTCAAATCAATTCCAATAAAACTAACAGATTTGGATATAGTTTTTGTATTATATAAATTATCGAAATCGGATATTCCGACATCTTATCGGAATTGGAACCGGGTGATTCCATTTTCATTTATCCGAGCTAGATGATAAATAAATAATTATATAAAGATAAATAATTGAAACGAAGCCAAATAAATCATAAAATATAACATATAAATTGAAAAATATTAAAAATAATATTTTAAAAATATTTTATTAAATTTTATTAATTATATGCGAATTATTAACTTATTTTTGAATAAAAAATAATATTTAATATTGGGATAAAAAAATATCGATTCTTATTTCGATATCGGAATCGGATCGAAATCGGAACACGCTGATTCCGAAATTATTGGAATCAGAATCAAAACACCTTAACGCTTATCGGAATCAAAATCGGATCCCGTGATTCCGTTACCATATTCGACCCGTTTACACCCCTATCTCCTGTGCCCGGGTGAGATAAATGAGGTAAGGGAATTGTTACCACTTTCTCATCGTCGCGTGCGTCGTTGTCCCTGTCTATCGAGTGCATATCACCTCAGGAGGGTGCCCGAGACCGTAGCCTCGGGCCCCTCACATAAATGTCATCATTTAATTGATGATTTAATGATTTTTCAACTCCCGAGATATTAAATGAGATTATTTATGTGAGAGACCTGAGACTACAATCTCAGTTACCTTTTTGAGGTGATCTGCACTCCTATCTATCTGGAGTCTGCCGTTATATATCGACTTGACCCCTTTTGACAATATATTTCTTTTTTTCATATAAAAAAGACCGGAGAGAGTCTTGGATAAATAAAAGCCATCATATTTATCTCGCACTCATTTATAAGATGGCTAGTGTAAGCTACACGTCGTCATACATACACATATATGTCTAGGTGTGCTCACCAATATTTAGTTCAACTCAAAAATTCCCAATTAAAACAGCAGCTTAATTGATTCGATTAGGTTCCGGTTAGACTATCACTTTGGTTCGGTCTCGAAGATCGTTTCAAATCCATCCCAATCGAATAACTCAAATTGGAGTGGACAATATTTATTTTAACTCGGCTACCGTATAGTTGTGCATCTTTTCATGTAAAAATAAATATTTTAAGAGTCTTTATGATGAGCTAATGAATATATGTTATAGTTCTAATCAAATATGTTTAAGAACAAACGAAATGAAAGTACACGTAGACACATTTATCGTATTCTGATAAAATATATTTTGAACTTGCGTGACCCAACTTATAACCCAATGGATCGGTTCGATTTGGTTTGAGAGGTATCTTTGATTTAGAATTTTGTTCCTCGAAAACCAAATCAAATCAAACCATGCACTTCCCCCGTATATATGTACATCTCAAGCCCTATTTTTTGGAGTCGCTTATACCGTAGAAATAAAAAATTTCTTGTTTTCAGGAAGAAGAAGAAGGGTATGCTTCAATACGTGTGTGTGTGTGTGTATATATATACACACACATGTACCCTTAGGTAATATGAAACACATGATGAAAGTGTTTTAGAGATCCAGGACATGAGAGAGCACTGGAAAGCCTATCCCCACCGGCCCATCTCTCCTTTTGAGCCCACATTCCTGATATGCTGTTCGCAAAAAGCAAAGAGTTTCTGATGGGGACAGACTCAGACTTAGCTGGCAACGCGTAGTAAATAAGAATCTGACTCCCAAGTTCTGGCTCTAGGGTTCCAATTTAAGAGTTATCTAGCCAAGAAATTTTTACCTAGAGTTGTTTTCTCTTTTAATGAATCAGAAGCGGGGTGAGAAAGAGGGAGAACACAGATTTCAAAATCTGAATTAGATTTTGAAATCAGTTCTACAACTAACGCATCCGATTTTAGCTTATCTGGAGGGTTGGTTCTCTCAAATACGCCTCGCCAAGACCAACAACAATAAAGAAAAGATAGCTAGGACCTATTACGTACTTGGCATGGCATCACGACAAGATAATAAATGAGCAGGAAATTTAACCATGCAAGGACGAGAGATTCAGATGGTACCTCCACAACTGGGTGTGGGGAAGACTGTCTTCGGCTGAGAGATAGGTATCCCCTTTAACTACAAGCCATTTACCAAATAAATACAAGACCATAAAAATTGTGACCCACACCTCGCAGGGTGGTAAAGGGTCTACACCAGGATAGTAGGGGACACCTATCTTCAGGTTGACCGAGATAAGTGCAGCAACCGTCCTTATCAACGACTTCTGAGTGCTGTTCAAAACCTGGAACAGTGGAAGGATCCTTCCCAAATTGTGGAATCAGGGACTCTCTGTATCAATACCCCATAGGGTTCTGCTGACTGCAAACACCGGCAACCAGGAGGCTACCAAGGTGATAGCCGAGTGAAGGTCCTCATCATTTTCCGGTAATAAACTGTAGGCAGACCGTAGTAGGGACTGCCGATTTTCTGTAGGCTCCGACCAGAACAAGTTTAACCGCAACGAACAGCACCTCCCGGATCTTAAACCGAACCCCAACTTAGACTGGAGTGAGGACGGACCAGTCTCGGATCTCAGTGACAACAGCAGTGACTCATATCTCAAACCAGGAAACCAGAAGAAAACCGGTTGTCGATCGATCCCAATTGGATTAGGACCAGTATTCAGCAACAGCAAAGAACCTCGGCATAAATCGATATCAGGGGGAACCAGGAGGAACACTGACGTCTTCTCCTTGAACTGGTTGGAAGAGGACAAGCCTCGGAGCTCCAAAGAACACCCACGAACCAGAGTCCAGATCCAGAAAAGAGTATATAATGAACAGACAGCAATCGAACGGGACTGGATTGGGACCAGTCTATAGCAAGGACTCCAGACGAGCATCAAGGTAAAATGATTGTGCCGACCAGTATATATCAGAACCCGACTGCATATCGATCACTCCAGCAGAGCCCTCAGTGAACAGGCCAATCACAGCCTAAGAAGACTATCCCATACGGAAACAAAGAGCTGAGGACGAAGCCACAGTGAACCGAACCAAGTCTGGAGTATCCTTCCATATCGTTTTAGCAGAGAGGAGGATCCACAGACGGAGACCTCAACCGAGTGAAGAGAGCTCGAAATACCTCGTCATTGGCATTGCCTCAGATGAATATTGTCTTCAGATATCCGCGGGCGCATGCGGTAGATGCCGAAGAGGATCCAAGTCCGGCAACAACGAGATGAAGAAGGGGAGGACACTCCTTCCTCTCGGCTACCTGGGAGCGGCTCCGTTCAGACACCAGCCAATGCGTACCTCAAGACGGAACAACGGAGGTAGGGATGTCGATCCACCGCCAGGGAATTAGCTTGGGAGGAAGAACCACCAGGCCACCGGGGAGAGGGCGCTACGCACCGAAGAAGGAGAACTCGAGCCCGAGCCAGGCTCTTCGGTCGGAAGGAAAGAAAGGGGGGTAAGGATCCCACGCTGGAAAGGGGATCCGGGAAGAGATCGGAGGAGCAGTTGCCGTCGGGGAGGAAGGAGGGGCTCCGGAGGGGGGGAATAGTTGGAGGAGAACTCAGCAGGGATATTGCCGTCGGGAGAAGAGAACGGCCCCGGGGGAGGAAGATGAATTCAAATTAAAATAAAAATTTATAAACAAGAATAAAAGAGATATTCGACTAAACATCTCGTCCGGTTAATACACTAACCATGATTCTAACACTAATCATAATTTCAATGAAATTTTTTTTTTGAAGAAAGACAGGACCATATTCATTTATACAAGACTAAAGAGAATACATAGTTTGTACAATGATAAAGATAAATCAGTAAAGACACTAGACCGAGTCATCAAGAAAGTTATCTTGGAAAAAGAAATTTCCAAGAAAAGACTGTACCACCACAAGTTGACTAGCACACCCAGGTGCAAACGTGGTCGGGTGGTAAAAGTAAGAACTCCTTCAAGGGAGTTTGTAAACTGCAACGAGACCGGAGGATCACTCCAAACGGGAGTGGATAAAGCCCAAACCAACGGTCTCGAGAGAGAATTAGCGTCTAAAACGCTAATAGTGACAAAGTTGGAGTTATAATCGGGTCTAAGGACTACATACATCAACGACGCAGAAAAAAAACAGAACAAACTTAAGTAAGCCGAACTCCACAGATCCAACACAACAAAAGTGTACAAAATGCCTAAAAATAATTTTAGGCAAAGTGTTGGAAAAGGGAGAATGGGAGGGAGGAGCATCCCTTCCTCTCAGACCTAAACCAACCTCAAAACTACTATGCTAAGAACACTAACAAGGGTCAATCACGGGCGGAAAATACGCTGGTTACGAAGAAAACCAGCAAGAATACCACGAGAGGATGTCGCCGTTGAAAAAAACCTCAACACGAGGGTTTCCGCCGGGGAAGGTTACCACCAAGAAGGGAGACCACCAGCGAAGATTACCCCAGGGAGGGAGATTCCGAGCGAGATGCCCCGCCGGCGAGGGTTGCCGCGGAGAGGGGTTCCGCTGGGGGGTGGCCGCCGGAGAAGGGGCCTGCCGGGAGGGTTCTGCTGCGTGCGAGGTTGCCGCCGGAGAAGGAGACCGCTGGCGAGGGCAAGGTTGCCGCCGGGCGAGGGGACCGCGGGCAAGGGGGTTCCACCGCGGAGAGCTACTGCGTGCAAGGGGGCCACCAGGAAGGTTCCATCGGGAGGGTTCCACTGTGTACGAGGTTGCCGCTAGAGAAGGAGACCGCCGGGGGGTTCCGCCGCGGAGAGCTACCGTGGGCGAGGGGGCCGCCGGGAGGGTTCCGCCGCGGACAGATGCCGCCTAATTTCTATGAAATTCACTCCCTACAGATGCAATGGATAGTAAACTCACCACAAAATCTAGGGTTCACTTTGTGGTCGTAGGCATGACGTGGCGTTGATCGAGTCTCCCATCAACAGCAACGTTGATGTCATCTCAGTCCCCGTTTGAAATCAGGGATGTTTTACCAAAAAAAAAAAAAATCAGGGATGTGGTGTGATGTGATTGGACCCATTCTTGTCCTTCCGTGCCCATCTCCTTTTCATTTCTTTTATCATCGGTGATTGACTGCTCAACATCTCTTGCAGATTATATAAATACGTAGCGATCGTCATCCAAGGCAGGATTATCACAATAATCGGCGGCTCTAATTTTTTATGATTTTTTTTGGGAACCCAAACAGCCAGCAAAAGAAGGGGGCACGAGCCCCCATGCAAACCTTGTCCCTCCTTAGAATACATGTATATATATATATCTCTCTCTCTCTGTTTCTCCGCTCTTTTTAATCTCGTTGAGATCTTCCTGCCTTGGTACTGTCCGCCGGTCGATCCTCCTCGCTGGGGTTTCTGTTTCTGAGGGTCGCACTCGTGAACGGTGGATCGGGCATTGACTTTGTTCCTCCCCATTTTGAATGCGCCAACACCTAATCCCGGTCTCGCCGGTACGGCCCTTCCTTTCTTTCATTCTTTTTTTTTCCTGTGGTTATCCTCCTTCGAACGGAATAAGGTGGAATATGAGGGGATTTAAATACATGCCGCTGGAAAATTTCCTAGATGAAGAAGCCCCGGCATGGTGCGAAGGCTGTGCTTAAATTTTGCCTTCTAGAACAGAGCCGAAGGAATCTTTGGGTCTTCTCTCTCTCTCTCTCTCTCTCTCCCTCCTTGGAGTGGTGGTAGCTAGACATTGTGGAGCCCAAGGAGACCTCTACTAATGGTGACACTGAAATTGGGGGTTGGTCTGCACATGGGTTCTCCATTTCTTTAACGACACTTACCAGACACCCCCAATTAATGTGATGATTTATATGTGTAGACAGGATTAACGAGGATAAACACCCAACCCTATCCTCATTTACCGGACTTAATTTCACCCCAATGGCATTTATTGGTTATATCGTGTGCAGAATATGAGTTAGTGAGAAGCACTGTGAGAACCAGAAGATCTAGGACATGCATTTCATCTGCAACATTTAGCCTTATTTCTAGTTATCTTTTACCAACCCTCGTCTTCCTCACACAGCATGACAGCTTAATTAGTTGTGTTACTTCCACCCGAATGGTACGTGTGTTGAGAACATATATTTGGACTCAAAAGACAATAGAAACGTTTATAATTAATCAGCACACCCATTATCTCTAGTCTTTACAAAATATTGGAGCTCTAGGAATTAGGATGATGACAACACCCCATGTAAGGGGGGGGGGGGTCTCGCCAACTGCCCAGGCATATCTCACTCTTTCACCTCACTGACGTACCCAAAAATCTCAATCCATGCTTCGCCTATATATATAGACCACTGTTACGTGATGTCTGTTTTGATTTGATATGAAAATTTGGACTCTTAATTGCATGTCTAATCTAAAATAGTTTACTTAATTTAATTAAATATTTATATATAATAATTCATCAAGTGTTCATATATATGTCATAAAGCTAAACCATAGAACTTAACTTTAAGCCGTTCGTTGAGACATGGGAGAGATATATGTACTTCACAGAGATTAGTTAAAACACACAAAAAAAATTCTAAATTAAATCCCCAAACCACCTCATGTTTAAAACAATGAAACCGGCGGGCCACAATCACTCTCTCTCATTATAAATATAAGTATAAAATTTTTTGGTGGTTTACAGCAGGGATATACATGCATGAGTCCAGTTTTCCATAGGATAGGATGTTGCTCCCACGTCAAGGTATATGTAGCCCAGGATACTTATAAAAGGAGGAGAGCAAAGTGAAAAAAAAGAGAAGGGGCTAATTAATACTATCCAAACAATGATCAACTATTACAACATTATGGGAGACTTTAATGCCACATAAAAGTATCTTATTAATTAAAGTGAGAAAAACTAGATATTTCCGACAGCCCTGATATACATGTATTAAACTATTGACACGAAGATGCAAGTAACTGACTAGCGCGGTACGTCAACCGCACTCGAGGACTATACATATCGTAAGGTAAGGCGGTTTATAATTACTAAGAGAGTATATTAATATGGCGGCATGACATTAATTATATATATACTCAGCCCCACTCGAATACGGATCATAGGGTTTAATCTCTAATGGGATGTTTGGTTGCATGATAATTTTTTGTACATTTTCATGATAAAAAATTATATTAAAATAAAAAGTGAACCAACTCATGACAAAAAATTATCATGTTTGGAGGGATGTGATTACAAAAAAGAATAACTACCACACATGACCAAACAAAGTGGGGGACCACAAGAAAAAAAGAAAGAGGTGAGACTCTCTTTTTTGTTTAAGAAGAAAATCACTTTCAAAACATAAAATTGTCATGGTTTCCAAACACATCTTTTAACAAGTTTTCTTACAATTTTTAAAAATTAAAACAAAAACTTTAATTATCATGCAACCAAACACCCCATAAGAGAGTATATTATGGCGGCATGACATTAATTATATATATACTCAGCCCCACTCGAATACGGATCATAGGGTTTAATCTCTAAGATAAGGTTATAACATAAAAATTGACACGCTCGATCGTACTCATATGCATATATTAATATATATGCTTAGGCGACGAGGTGAAGACCAATTTGCAGGGGTCCAAAAAAAAAAAAAGAGAGAGAGAGAGAAAAGCTCAGTGTTGTGGCGCCGAGGAGCCCCTCGCCGGTGCATGTTGATTTGCGTAGTCCTCGGTTGTCGGTGGTTGGCAGGACGCTGCCAGAAGATCAAGATTAGAATAATAGGGTCAGGTCAATATTAATATTATCATCCAACGGTCTTTTAATAGACTATCTGGTGCGGACACCAGGTCCCTTAACAGATTTGACTACTTCTCGAAGGTCTACAGAAGGAGACCGCAGAGACTGGGATCCCTCTGGTTCTGAAAGTTGAACATATCCCTCTCTTTTGAAATTTAACATATACCTATATATATACATACCTACGTATATATGCATACCTGCTAGTTATTATTTTTTTTTATTATTATATGGTCTCTAATCACTTAATTGCATTTTTTGGGTCTAATCGCTGCATGCCTATACATACTCTACGTTATTTTATTTTTTCTCCCTGGTCGATGCTTTCAGTTGTCCCTTTTTGCCTTAGCAATTTTGAGGCGTATTTCTTATTCTCTTGGGGTCCTTTTTGTAATTCCTCACCTCAGGCCCCTATTTAATGGGCGCCTCAGGTCGCATATGGAGAAGAAGAAGAAAAGCAAGAAGAAGTGGAGGCCGATTTTGGCTGTTTCCGTTCCATCGTTCAAGCGATTGTGTCTCCCGTTCGGTTAAAGCGATTGGAAAACGGTGTGGCGTCCGCGAGGTTTTCCTCCGGAAGCAACGTCTGCGGGTCGCGTCCCGCTGGCGACTTCCCCTTTTGCGTTCCCAAGCCCCGGCGATGGCGAAACCTCTCCGCCCCCTTCCCCGTTCAGATCCGTGTCTTGCGGTGTCCGTCGGCCTTGCTGCTAAGGGGGAAACCCTCCTCCGTTCCCCGAGTTCGCTTCCACCCCTCCAGGTTCTTCTGTAGCCGCGCTCTCCGGCGGGTTCAGAGCTCAGATCCGTGTCTTGCGGTGTCCGTCGGCCCTTGCTGCTAAGGGGAAAACCCTCCTCCGTTCCCCGAGTTCGCTTCCACCCCTTCAGTCCTTCGTCGGCCGCGCTCTCCGGCAGTTCGCAGTGCCGCATCCGGACCGCTCCCTCCTCCCGGCGGGACCTCGCTCCTCCGTCTAGTGGATCTGTCACTCCCGATCTCGATCGCGAGTAACTGCGTAACAACAGCATGGATCTGGTTGTGAAGTCTCTTGATCGGTCTCCTCTGCAGTAAGCTTTCACTGTTCTGCTGTTCTTTGCGTGCCATCGGCTGGTTCTCCTGGTTGTCGGGTGATTCCCGCGGGCTCCTCTCCTCCGTGGCGGTATTTGTTGCGGCGGTGGGTTCCTGCCTACGCTCTCTTTCACTCGCATGCTCCAAACAATGATGAAGAAGTTGGAACCGGGTTGCTCAACGGATGGACAGATCATGCCCTGTCCGGAGATGAAAAGGATGTCCCTTCCCCCCGTTTCTGCCCCCCATTTGATCACAGAGGGTTTCGGTTTTGGCTCTTAGCATTCAGCGTGGATTTCCTCCCTCCACTGCTGGGATTGGTCGGTTTTCTTCGGTTCCGATAGGGGGATGATGAGGAATGCTCGGACACCCGATGGCTGGTTGGGCTGGGTTATGGGTCGGCTCTCAGTAATGACCCTGGCTGATGCTTCTGAGCACTCGTGCGCCTGCTGAGGGTGACTATTCCCGGACTGACCCCCACCGTTCTGGCTGGATTGATACTCAGGTGACCCTCGGGATGCCAGTATCGAACCCCACAAATCCCAATGAGGAATGACTTCCGCCGGCATCCACTGACCCCACCCCCTTTCTCCTCACTACGGTGAAGGGTAGGGGGGGCTGTTTTCGTTTGCCTACCGGGTCCTGGATTTGAATTGCGTACCTGCAGTAAATTTTCTCAGATTGAATATATGTTTATAGCTCCTCCAGCAGTCGAATCAGTCTGAGCATTGGACCAGGATTACTCCATCCTCTCTGGTAATTTCGGATATGCTTTACAATCGGCACTTGAGGTACATTTCTGCCACCCTCTCTGCAGGGGTTCACTTGATAGTTTATTATTCTTGCTCGATTATGCCATGCTCGAGAGATAGGTCCTAGCCTGCTGGAAATTTGCTGTTGGATATATATCTATATATATATTCAGTGAGTTTGTTTTATGCGACCTATTCCAGTCTAGTTTAAATCTGTTGCGTTAAAAGTCTGAGCATATTGCTATGATCCGGGAGTTTATCTTGTTAAGCATGATACCTCATTCTCTTGATTGCCGTATGTTCCTTTCCTTTGATCTTCTTGTTTCCCTGAATTAACTGCTTGTGTCCCTGCTCTCCGCATTGAATCAGTGTCTTATTGTTTTATACCCGAGTATTGCTGTTCTGTCTCATTTTGAGTCCCTGTCTGCTCGGTTGTCCCACATCATTTCTGGTATCAGAGCCTCAGGTTAAGTCAGGGTAAGTCTGTGTGTCAAGTGTATGTCCACACGTAGGGGAACTGTCTACCAACCCACTGATAGGATGTCTGGTAGTGAGTCGTCTACTTTCGACATGCATCTAGCCCAGTTTACCGATAAGTTGGCTACCCTGGAAAACCTAATCAGGGACATGGGGAACAGGTTTGAGCAGTCCATACAGGACCTCGCTGACCGACTAACCTTAGTTGAGGGAAGACCCAGAAATCCTCCACCACCTCCCGCCTGGAATTTTAACCAGAGGAACCCGAATCACTTGGATCAGCAGGATGACAGGAGACCCCAACACCCTCAGTTTGAAGATAATTTTGGGGAATATAGACAGCCCAGAAATCCACAGGACTTTGAAGAAAGGGCACTTAGGGGAGTTAGGGTGGAAGCACCTGAATTTGAGGGATCCATGGACCCTAAGATCTACCTAGACTGGGAAGGTGGTATGGACCACTATTTTGAGTGGTTTGAACTGTCAGAGGCCAGAAGGGTTAGATTTGCCAAGATGAAGTTGCTAGGATCTGCCAAGCTCCATTGGAACACCATTGAGTCCCTCCTTAGACAGCGCCAACAGGAACCTATCCAAACTTGGGATGAGATGAAGGCAAAACTTAGGGAGAAATACCTACCAGCTTCATACAAACAAAGGATGTTGGATAAGTGGCAACGGATATACCAGGGAAATAGGTCTGTAGTGGCTTACATTGAGGAGTTTGATAACTTCCTCCTAAGATGTGGGCTTCAAGAGGAGGAATTGGTTACCCTGTCCAGGTTTAGGAAGTGACTGCGGATAGATTACCAAAAAGAGTTGTATAGACAATGTGTCACCACTCTTGACCAGGCCTATGAGGTGGTTACTGAGTTAGAACAGTTTGAGAACATGAATGAACCCAGGGGAAGGTTTTCACAGCCGAACCCTGATTTTAAGGGAGCTACTAGAGTGGCCCCACCCAGAATAGACACCCCAGGAAACCGGGTACCTTTTACCCCAAAGACTGCCAATCCTCAACCCGTTGGGTATCTTCCTCCTCCCCCAGCTAAACCATTCAACCCTGCCCAACCTTTTAGGAGGGAGGACAGGGGCAAACAGGTGGTCATGAATGAGCCTAACCCGGGTGCTAGATTCCACTGCTATGGGTGTGGGAAACTGGACACCTAAGATCCAATTGCCCACTTAGGAACATCTGTATGGATGGTCCTCACTCTGAGGATCAAGGAGAGCTGAACCAGGACATAGAGGAAGTAGTTTATGAAGCTGACCCGAACCTCCTAGCTGAGTTCCAGGAAGAGGATGGGGGGGACCCAAGTTGAACCTGAAACCCTGGGAGTTGTCAGGTGCACTCTCACCCAACCCATCCAAAGTGATGATTGGAGGCGGACAGCCATTTTCCACACTTTTTTTAGGACCAAGGGAAAGGTGTGTAAACTGATTATAGACAGCGGAAGCTGTGTGAATGCCATCTCCACCTCATCAGTCCAGAAGTTGGGACTGGTCCCCGCAGACCATCCCCACCCTTATAAGGTGTCTTGGGTGGACTCTACTTCTATTCCTGTCCATAACCGGTGCCTTGTCCCTATCTGTTTCCCTCCTTACTCTGCTAACATCTGGTGTGATGTTCTCCCTATGGAGGTAGGGAGCATCATCCTGGGCCGTCCGTGGTTGTTTGACGTTGATGCTACCCTACATGGCAAGTCTAATGCATGTGAATTTCTCCATGAGGGCAAGAGAATTGTCCTCAACCCGGTTAATCCAAATTCCAAGGGGGGAGAGTCTAGAGAAGTTAAGTCAAACCAACCCATCCCCATGAAGTGCCAGACCGAATCTGCCCCTGAAACCAGTCACCTGAGAGGTGACTCAGGGGCTGCTATGCCAACGGCATCCCCCTCCTCAGACCAGCCAAGGAAGCCAACCAGTAGGGTAGTGACCACCCATACCCGGTTCTTGCACATCTCTGGACAGCACGAATTTGAACTCGAGAGTAAGAACCAACCCATATTTGCTGTAGTGGCTAGAGAGGTCAGTAGAGCAGAGGAGGATCTAGAAGATAAAACTGTGGATCCTGCCGTAGCCAAACTCCTAGCAGAGTTTGAGGATGTCTTTCCGTATGAGATACCCCCCGGTCTTCCTCCTTCGAGGAACATCCAACATGCCATTGACTCCGATCCCTGGGTCTACCCTCCCCAACCTGCCCCATTACCGGATGGATCCCAAGTCTAATGATGAGTTGAAGAAGCAGGTAGAGGAGCTGTTGGAACGGGGGTACATAAGGGAGAGTCTCAGCCCCTGCGCAGTACCAGCCCTCTTGACCCCAAAAAAAGATGGCAGCTGGAGAATGTGTGTTGATAGTCGTGCCATCAATCGAATCACAGTCCGATATAGGTTTCCCATCCCTCGGCTGGACGACATGTTTGACATGTTGGCCGGAGCCATAGTCTTCTCAAAGATCGATTTGAAAAGTGGATATCATCAGGTGAGAATCCGATTAGGGGATGAGTGGAAGACAGCTTTCAAGACCCGGGATGGGCTGTATGAATGGATGGTTATGCCCTTTGGGCTGTCCAATGCCCCTAGCACCTTCATGAGGATGATGTACCAAGTGCTTAGGCCGTTCATAGGGTTCTTTGTTGTCGTCTACTTTGATGACATCTTGGTCTACAGCAAGTCCAAAGAGGACCATATTGGTCACTTGAGGGAAGTTTGCTCAGCCCTTAGGACAGAAAATTTATTTAGGAACCTTAAGAAGTGTGCCTTCCTCACCTCTACAATTACCTTCTTGGGCTTTATTGTATCTAGGGAAGGGGTATCTGCTGACCCCGATAAGGTCAGGGCCATAACAGATTGGCCGACCCCGCAGAACCTCCATGATGTCAGGAGTTTCCTCGCCACCTTCTATAGGAGGTTCATCAAGGGGTTCAGTACCATTACTGCCCCCATAACTGACTGCCTCAGGAAGGGATCTTTCCGGTGGACCTCGGCTGCTGAAAATGCTTTTAAGACCCTCAAGCAAAGCATGACCCAGGCCCCAATCCTCAGATTGCCTGATTTCTCCAAGGTTTTTGAGGTGGCCTGTGATGCCTCGGGTATAGGGATAGGTGGGGTGCTATCTCAAGAGGGGCACCCGGTTGCTTTTTTTAGTGAGAAGCTAACCGAAGCCAGACTTAAATATTCCACCTATGACAAGGAGTTTTATGCTGTGGTTCAGTCCTTGAGATACTGGAGGCATTACCTCCTTGCAGCTGAATTCATCCTATATTCTGACCATGAGGCCCTCCGGTTCCTTCAGGCCCAGAAGAAGTTGAACCCTAGGCACAGCCGATGGGTAGAGTACCTTCAGTCCTATACTTTTGTTCTCCGGCACCAATCTGGATCCGACAACAAGGTGGCTGATGCTTTGAGCCGTAGGGTAGCCCTTTTGATCAACTTCAGTTCAGAGGTGATAGGGTTTGAACATGTCGTCCCTGGTTACTCCGAATGTCCAGATTTCTCCTCCATTTATGCTGCACTTAAGTCCGGACAGACCCTGGATTATCCTGAGTACCTGCTCCAAGACCATTACCTCTTCTTTGGAAACAGACTCTGCATACCCCAGACCTCCCTCCGGGCTTTTCTCATTTGTGAACTGCACGCTGGTGGTATGGCTGGACATTTCGGCCGAAATAAAACCATTGACCTGGTAGAGCACCGCTTCTACTGGCCCAGCCTGAAGAGAGACGTGGGTAAAATCATCGCCCAGTGTCGGACCTGCACCACCTCCAAAATGAGGAAGCAAAACACCGGCCTGTACTGTCCCCTACCTGTCCCCGATGGCCCTTGGCAAGACATCAGTATGGACTTTGTCTTGGGTCTCCCCAGGACTGCTAGGAAACATGACTCGATTATGGTAGTGGTGGACAGATTTTCTAAGATGGCCCATTTTATTCCCTGTGCCCGAACATTTGATGCTTCCAAAGTAGCCCCCATCTTCCTTAGCGAGGTGGTCAGATTGCATGGACTACCAAAGTCCGTTGTGTCCGATAGGGATGTCAAATTCACTAGTTATTTCTGGAAAACCCTATGGCATTTGATGGGCACCAAACTCAAATTCTCCACTGCTTACCACCCCCAAACCGACGGCTAGACCGAGGTGGTGAACAGGAGCCTGGGAAACCTTCTTCGGAGTCTAGTTAGTGAAAACACCCGATCATGGGACTCTCTCCTGCCCATTGCTGAATTTGCATACAACGACTCTGTCAATAGGTCAACAGGTAAGAGCCCATTTGAGATAGTAAAAGGGTATCGTCCTCGGCGTCCGATGGACCTGACCCCTCTTCCTCATGCATATAGGTCTGCGGCATCAGCTGAGTCTCTAGCCGATCATATTAGAGAGTTGCATGCCCATGTTAGGAAACAGATAGAGGCCAGCAATGCTCAGTATAAAATTTACGCTGACTCACGTCGGAGAAAAAAGGAATTTCAGGTGGGTGATTCAGTCATGGTCAAGATCAGACCAGAACGGCTTCCTGGGGGAGCTGTTAAGAAACTGAAGGCTAAGGGAGCTGGACCATTCAAAATAATCAAGAGGGTAGGGGATAATGCTTACTTTCTAGATCTTCCCCCTGATTATGGGATCAGCTCTACTTTTAACATCTCGCATTTAGTTGAATACCTCGGAACCAACAAGAATCCCTCTGTGAGTTTCTACAGTACCGACCACCCCTTTTTGTGAGATGACACCCCGGAGAGCCCACCACCCAGCCCTCCTATTCCCGTACAAAGATGAGCAGATCGATAGAATAATGGATGAGCAGGTGATAGCCACAGCAGGAGGGTTAGTGCAGAGGTACCTCATCCATTGGAAGGGTTTACCCCACTCTGAGGATACCTGGCTGACCGGGGCAGAATTACAGCAGATTGATCCCGACTCCCTGGAGTATTTCTTGAGTAAGACAGGGCCTTATTCGGCGGAGCCGACTTCTTCCCAGCCGGGGGGAATTGGTGCGACACTGTGTCCCTTACCGTATTTGACTACTTCTCGAAGGTCTACGTAAGGAGACCGCAGATCGGGATCCCTCTGGTTCTGAAAGTTGAACATATCCCTCTCTTTTGAAATTTAACATATACCTATATATATATACATACCTACGTATATATGCATACCTGCTAGTTATTATTTTTTATTATTATTATATGGTCTCTAATCACTTAATTGCATTTTTTTTGGGTCTAATCGCTGCATGCCTATACATACTCTACGTTATTTTATTTTTTCTCCCTGGTCGATGCTTACAGTTGTCCCTTTTTGCCTTAGCAATTTTGAGGCACATTTCTTATTCTCTTGGGGTCCTTTTTGTAATTCCTCACCTCAGACCCCTATTTAATGGGCGCCTCAGGTCGCATATGGGATAGAGAAGAAAAACAAGAAGAAGTGGAGGCCGATTTTGGCTGTTTCCGTTCCAATGTTCAAGCGATTGTGTCTCCCGTTCGGTTAAAGCGATTGGAAAACGGTGTGGCGTCCGCGAGGTTTTCCTCCGGAAGCGACGTCTGCGGGTCGCGTCCCGCTGGCGACTTCCCCTTTTGCGTTCCCAAGCCCCGGCGATGGCGAAACCCCTCCGCCCTCTTCCCCGTTCAGATCCGTGTCGTGCGGTGTCCGTCGGCCTTGCTGCTAAGGGGGAAACCCTCCTCCGTTCCCCGAGTTCGCTTCCACCCCTCCAGGTTCTTCTGTAGCCGCGCTCTCCGGCGGGTTCAGAGCTCAGATCCGTGTCTTGCGGTGTCCGTCGGCCCTTGCTGCTAAGGGGAAAACCCTCCTCCGTTCCCCGAGTTCGCTTCCACCCCTTCAGGTTCTTCTGTCGCTGCGCTCTCCGGCAGGTTCAGAGTGCCAGATCCGGGTCTTCTCCCTCCTCCCGGCGGACCTGCTGCCTCCGTCTAGTGGATCTGTCACTCCCGATCTCGATCGCGAGTAACTGCGTAACGACAGCATGGATCTGGTTGTGAAGTCTCTTGATCGGTCTCCTCTGCAGTAAGCCACCGTTCGCCGTTCTTTTCGTGCCATCGGCTGGTTCTCCTGGTTGTCGGGTGATTCCCGCGGGCTCCTCTCCTCCGTGGCGGTATTTGATGCGAAGTGTGGGTTCCTGCCTTCGCTCTCTTTCACTCGCATGCTCCAAACAATGATGAAGAAGTTGGAACCGGGTTGCTCAACGGATGGACAGATCATGCCCTGTCCGGAGATGAAAAGGATGTCCCTCCCCCCGTTTCTGTCCCCCATTTGATCACAGAGGGTTTCGGTTTTGGCCTAGCATTCGGCGTGATTTCCTCCCTCCACCGCCGGGGATTGGCTCGGTTTTCTTCGGTTCCGATAGGGGGATGATGAGGAATGCTCGGACACCCGATGGCTGGTTGGGCTGGGTTATGGGTCGGCTCTCAGTAATGACCCTGGCTGATGCTTCTGAGCACTCGTGCGCCTGCTGAGGGTGACTATTCCCGGACTGACCCCCACCGTTCTGGCTGGATTGATACTCAGGTGACCCTCGGGATGCCAGTATCGAACCCCACAAATCCCAATGAGGAATGACTTCCGCCGGCATCCACTGACCCCACCCCCTTTCTCCTCACTACGGTGAAGGGTAGGGGGGGCTGTTTTCGTTTGCCTACCGGGTCCTGGATTTGAATTGCGTACCTGCAGTAAATTTTCTCAGATTGAATATATGTTTATAGCTCCTCCAGCAGTCGAATCAGTCTGAGCATTGGACCAGGATTACTCCATCCTCTCTGGTAATTTCTGATATGCTTTACAATCGGCACTTGAGGTACATTTCTGCCACCCTCTCTGCAGGGGTTCACTTGATAGTTTATTATTCTTGCTCGATTATGCCATGCTCGAGAGATAGGTCCTAGCCTGCTGGAAAATTGTTGTTGGATATATATATCTATATATATATATATCCAGTGAGTTTGTTTTATGCGACCTATTCCAGTCTATTTTAAATCTGTTGCGTTAAAAGTCTGAGCATATTGCTATGATCCGGGAGTTTAACTTGTTAAGCATGATACCTCATTCTCTTGATTGTCGTATGTTCCTTTCCTTTGATCTTCTTGTTTCCCTGAATTAACTGCTTGTGTCCCTGCTCTCCGCATTGAATCAGTGGTTTAGTGTTTTATACCCGAGTATTGCTGTTCTGTCTCATTTTGAGTCCCTGTCTGCTAGGTTGTCCCACATCACTATCGATTAAATCAAGCTGTAGTATTGCAGTTTTAAAACTAATATTATTACAAGTTGTTATTCGCTGTTCCGGATTCTGATACCAATTTTAAAAGTTCAATATATATATATATATATGCAGCATGTATAAGATGGAACTAACTAATATAGGTCTTAATTAATTCCCTGTACCAAAATCAAAATATCTCCGCTCCGTATGAAGGCTCTAATTAATCTCTCCTCTCAACCTATATAAGCATTATCATCGTACGTAGATAATACTACTTACAGTTACAGCTTTGTTGTTCGACTTCTTAAAGAAAAATCTTATTCAAGCATATATTCATATTTTTAAAATTTTATAATATATTATAGGAGATTATGCTATTTATATTTAATTAGTCGTCACATATATGTAGCAGTAGAGCATAAGCAGTTAAGCATAGACATGTTTATGTTCTGAAATTTGCGTTAGGAAAACTAACCAAAAGCATGTCTTTATCACTTTTGATGTGAAAGTATGTATATATAGATGTGTGCAAACTAGTCGCTAAACTAACAAATATAGTTGGAGACTCATATGTCAAGAAATTGAGCTCGCGGTTCAACTTATTTATCATGTTAAATTAGTATGTATTAACCGTATACAACTAGAAACTTTAGCGGACTGACCTTGGGCAGACCCCACTCGACTAAATAAAGACTCACGACTAACTAAATAAAGACTCACGACTAATATAATTAACTCCTACTATGTTAAATATTCATTTTTTTAAAAGACATAAGTATCTTATGTTTGAGTTTGAGGTTTATAAATTACAATTAAGCTTATAAATTATCCAGCTAAATTTGAATTTCATTATAGATGAATGAGTCCAACTCAAGCAACATAGTATTTAGCTAGTTTCTGTTCATATATGCACCCCCCCCTCCTCCCCACACACGAATGCATCACTATTCACAACCAACCACTTAGGACATATACCATGTAGAATTTGATGCCGTCTCAATTTTACAACTCTAACCAAATAGCTAGTGTCTTGTGCAACAATCTCGCCTTGCAATTGGTCCACATCAAGGAAAGATAGGTCCGGATCACGACCAAATCCATCAGGTTGGCGACGGAGGTCATCCCCAATCAAATCTGATAGTTAACCATTTTTAAAAACTTAAAAATTCAAAATAAAAAACTAAAAAATATATATAGTTATGATTTTTTTATTTATTTACACTTCGAGCATGTTCTACATATCTTTTATAATCCTTCCAAACTATTTGAAGAGAATAAATTATATTGAAAGTATATACACCTTGATTTTATTCTAAACTCTATCTTTCAATTGTCTTAAGACAAGCTCTCCGAGTTTCATTCACATAATTAAGTATCATGAGGTGAGTGTATGGATCTACGGAAATGCCCATGGAGCCATGGAACATTGAGAGAATCAAGGATTGGAATCTTTGAGAGAGAGAATGATCAATTAGATTGAGGGAGGGAGAGAGAGGGGAGGGGGGAGAAATATTAGAGTGAGCTAAAATAATTAAGATGTGAGGATGTGGGAAGACCTCTCGGAGAAATATTAGATTAAGTTGGACGACCTAGCTAGCTAGCCGACTATGTGGACTACTGGGTCAAGCAAATAGCTAGGGTCCCAACTAGTATGGTTAGACACCCAAAACTGAAACAGGTTAGGTGAGGTCGACCGAGAGACTTGATCCTGATATCCCGACCTGACATTACACATCCTTTTACTTTCAGCTATAATTCCATGTATGGTCTATATAATACACTCTTCTTACTTTGGGTTGTGCCGTCCATCTCTAGAAATGGACATGTGCGTGTCCTTGGAATCTCCCGCATCAGTCCTTGTTTATCCGCGATGTCATCTTGACATCCACTTGCTCGATACGTACGTGGCTTCCATTCGTATGTCATTATAATCTTTTAACAGGATATATATATATGTGTACTAATCTCGGCGACTCTATGCATGAGAAGATACGGTCAAACGTCCGTCGGTTTGACTCACCCACCGGCGGGAGAGAAGCAATATAAATGTTGATGGGAGGACGAGGACGACCATGTGCATGCACCGCCGCGCGAAGAGCGGCATTCAACGCTCTGCTTCAGTCATCCGGACGGGCCGAAGCCGGATGTTGCCTCGCGGAAGGACGACCGTTGACCGGGGCGGGGACCCCGTCTGGCTGGTTGCCGTGCCCGCGATCATGATATATATATATATACAGAGACGTAACTTATCTGATGCACGACTAATCAGGTGCTGTTAAGCACCTAATCGTGGTGCGGTGCCTCGCAGCAGGGGGGGATCGACGGCGTCGCCGCCGCTGCCGGCCGAGACCTGAAGAAAAGCTTCTTGCTCGCCGGACTTGGTGCGATCGGATCGAATGCCGGCCGGCCGGGGGGTCAACCGACGGCGACTGCTCGGCGGTTCCCGCCCGGCGTCTGGGATCGCTGCCGGCCGCTTGCGTCATCATATCCCGTCGGGGACGGCGAGGCATTTAGTCGTTTGCCGAGGAGAGGAGCACGACGGCATGTCCGGAGGCGGGGAGGGACGTCAGCTCCGCGTACTCCCCAGCTCCTCCCGACGCGACGACGAGGTGATCGTGATCGGAGAAGAAGAGGAAAGTCGTAGGTGCGCGGTCGGGCTCTTTGACTGCCCTTTTGTCCCCACCCTCCCTCGGTCAAAAGTTGCAGTCCTTTTGACACCACCGGCTCGATTAAGGAGGATGCCGCGGGCTCGCCCGCCTGCGGACTTGAATATATATCATCTATACCCTCCCTGTCTGCCTGCGGCCCGGCTAATGGCGAGCTGCCACGACACCCCGTACGACCCCGCGGTCAACGTCGCCTTGTCGTATCTGCCACTTGCTCCCCCGGCGGTAAGTAATTGCGGTGACGCGGAGATCGTGCCCGCACGCGATCTGCGTGTCAGGGAGCGGACCACACGTGCTCCCACGACGTGCGCACGGCGCCTCGCACGTGTCTACTCGGCTGGCCTCGCGGAGTAGGGCTGCAGGGAATTCCCGCTGGTATCTGGATCGGTATTTATTCATTCGAAGTGAGCCGAGCCGATGATAATACTCGATTCAGATAAATGTGCGATTGATAAACAGAACATATCTTGAAAATAAGTAGTCCGGTTCAAAAAATATCATTATTCGCTCCGATCGAGTTGAATCAACGGTCACAGTAAAACCTTATATATATAAATATATTCTCCTATGGTCCTCTATCTTCTCTCACACCAGTCCAGTCGCACATCCTAGAAGGGAAGGCGGCCGGTCATCCGTGGTTTGATCAGGAAGGGAAAAAAAGTATAAAAACTAGAAGAAGTCCGAACGATATTTTCGTTCATCCGATATTGATAAAAATTCAGTATACATATCCCCCCCCCAAAAAAATACATGATGTATATACGGAGCGATAAAAATATTAAAAAATAGAACTTTAGTACAATTATATCGAAATTTAATGTAATTACATCAAAATCTAGTTACTGGTACGAAAATGACAATCAAACACATGCGTCCGGCGAGCTGGAAGGCGATCTCGGAACCGCCGTCTGCGTCCATCGCAAACGTTGTCGGCGTTCGGAGGTAACGGCCGTCTTCCGGGAGGTAGCGTGTGCAAATTTGGCGCGAAAGGAGGGCATTCCCGTCATTTGGCTGGCCGAACGAAAGCCTACGCGGAGAGGCCACCGCCACCACCACACGGAACTTTTTCAAAATAGCCCCTAACTTGCCGCGTCTACTCTTTTCCGACGCGACCGCGACACGTGGACATGACCTCCCACACGTCAGCTTTCCAGGTCAAACAACCCCCCCCGGCTCGAGCTCGACTGCCGGGTGCGGCCGCGAAGCTTTGCCTGCCGACCACCGCACGGGAAACTCGCACCGGCTGTAGGCGGTTGTCTCCCCCCCCCTCCCTTTCGCCCCCTCTGCCTTATAATATTTAAGAGCTACCACGCGGTTTCCCCTTCGTTTTCCGCTTGTCTTCTTCTTCGTCCTCCTCCACTTCCGTACCGGATAGCGGAACCCTACCACTGCAGGCCGCGGGGGGGAAGGGACTGAGAGAGAGAGAGTGGACTGAGTGGCGGCAAGGCGATGAGGCGGTGATGGCAAAGACGGGGGCGGAAGACGAGGGGAAGGTCGAGATGGACGACGTCCTTGCCACGGCGGTGGGGCCGCCGGCGCCTCCCTTCATGGAGCAGATGGGCAGAGCCGGATTGTTCGATGCCTCCGAAACGGGCGAGCTCCGGAACCCCCCGCTCTGTGGCTTCCTGGGACTGCTCAACCACCATGACCTCTCCTACTCGCTGCTGGACCTTCCCACGGCACCGCCGCCGCCGCCGCGGCCTCTAATTTTTTCGGCTCGGGAGGCCACCGCCTTTCCCGGTGCTCTGCCCGCGGCGGCGCCGACATCCGAATCGTCGGACGCGGTGAACTTTCCGACCACGCCCAACTCGTGCTCCATCTCATCCTCGTCCGCCGAAGCCGATCGGACTAAATCGGCCGTCACCGCCGAGGCCGACGCGGAAACCGGCGAGGGAGGGGAGGAGCAGGAGGACAAGACGTCGAAGCACAGGTGAGTCTTCTCCTTCCTCGCCGGCCGATCAGAATTAAGCCTTTGTGGATCCCGATGGGATCGGCCTCTCCGGCGAAATCCTTCCACGGGGTTTTGGTCTTGACGTACGTCATCGTGTTATATGTATGGGGTGTTGTTCAGATCCGGGACAAAGAACGGCAACGGAGGGAAGAAAAGGGGGCAGAAGCGGCAGCGGGAGCCGAGGTTCGCCTTCATGACGAAGAGCGAGGTAGACCACCTCGAAGACGGCTACCGGTGGCGCAAGTACGGTCAGAAGGCCGTCAAAAACAGCCCTTTCCCCAGGTCTCGTCTCGCGCGCATCGCATCTCAGCCTTCCTTCTCGATCGCCTCCCCGGTGCAGCTAGCTAGCGCGATGGTTTCGTCGGCGAAGACGGGGGGGGGGTTTAATTTGATGTGTACTTTCTTTTGCATGCGCACCATTGCAGGAGCTACTACCGTTGCACCAATTCCTTGTGCGGGGTAAAGAAGCGGGTAGAACGGTCCTCCGAGGATCCCGCGGTGGTGGTCACTACGTACGAGGGACAGCACACTCACGCCTGCCCCGTCGGACCTCGCGGCGGCAGCGGCGGCGGCGCCGGTGGCGGCGTCCCCACGGCCGTCTGGCACAGTCAGGGATTCCCGTCCGGCTCCGCCGCCAGTATGGGTCGAGCTGATTCGGTGGCGCCACTGATTATGCCGAGCGTCGCCGGCGGCGTTGACTCGGCCGGCTTCTCCTTCCCACCGCAGCAGTTTAGCTCCTTCCAACACCCGCTGCAACAACCCCAATTCTCCTTCTTTGGCGGGCCGCCTTCTGCCGATATTGTGGCATCCGTCAGCGCCGTCCTCGGCGACGGCCGTCTTAGAGATCTCCGCCGGGGCGCGTACGGTAACGAGCAGCGCTACCCCAACTCGGACCAACAAACCACGGGGGTCGACGACGACGACGGTGATCTCTTAGCAGCCAGAGACCGCGGCCTGCTTCAGGATTTGGTCTCCCAAAACGTCGTAAGGAAAGAGGAGCAGTAATCAACACCGGTATGCGTTCCGCCTCTCTTGCTATATATATAGACTACTCTCTCAACGTTTTGTTCCATTTCCATCTTTTGGGGATGATGCGCTGTAACTGACCCATGAAGTTTGTATCTCTAACACTAGTAAGAGAGAACGCGTTCCATCGATCACTACTTACTGTAATTTTATTTCTTCTTTTTCATTTTCATTTTCTTCTGTTTAATTACTACTGGTACCTGCATGTATATATAATTAACATGTGACACGATACCTCTTGTTTAATTTCTCGATATTGCAATGATATTGCAATGATTTTCTCTTTTCCTACAAGGATGCCTGCAGCTATATAGATTTCATTCCCCTCGTCTGGATGGGGACGTTTGCTAAGTGGGTGGCCACAAGACCACATTAGGGTTTCTGTTCTAGGTATCGTAACGCGCATGCATCTTGGACAATTGTCGATCGTTCCTGTCATTTTAGGGTTGTTCTTCTCAGCCAGATTGCAGCATTTGTAGATTCACAGATAGCATAACCGAGGATTTTGGCTATTTGGATTATTTCACCATCTATCGCCTTGTAGTTCGCTGACAGATTCAAGTTAGAACGATCGACCTAGCTACGTGTGAAAGAGAGCGTGCTGCAGCGCAATCACAAGTGAAGAATATGTATCATAAACACAAACACTGTGATGCTCTCTCTGTATCATCCCCTGAGGTTGTTGATCCCTCTCTCTCTCTCTCTCTCTCTCTCGCTCGCTCGCTGACTGAGTGGCTGACGTCTCTCGAAAGAGCGCTCGCCCTGCAAGCCGACGTATGTACGAACATGCTGGGAACTGCTAGATCGCAAGTGAGCATTTATGAGGAGATCTAGTAAACCCTAAACCTAAACGTAAGCCTAAACCTGTATGTTCTTACAAAATAGCAGAATGATGCGGATCGTTGATGCCCACATGGTTCTGCCGCTTATTTTGTACAGCTTCTCCCCGGTTCATGCCGTCAATTAGATGTCCTTTCAAGTGGGCGGTGGTCATCTATCTTTTCCTGCAAGCTTCCTTCTCCAAGCTCTGTTATATATATAATTAATTAATTAATTCGGAAAAGAAGGGTGACAGAGAAGTTATTTGGTCCAATGCGGAAGCACGCGGGATGTCAGGGAAATTGTTATCTAGATCGAGCCATACTTTACCGACTATAAACGGAGTTGTAATCTCTTCTGCATTGTGCTCTTTTTTTTGGGTCTGAACTGCCCTGTGTGTTTCTTAGATATGCACTCAGCATTAACGTCGTATCTTATCAGTCGAGTGCAAAAGGTTTCATCCATGTAGTAAGAGTAAACCCACTAGCTGATCTCCATGAATTTTGGCTTCTGCAAGCTAACATCCATGATCATACAGCAGGAGGCGGCCGGCGGCGTGCGCACACATGATATAAGAAGGCGTGCATTTGTGAATACCCAAAAGCTCGTTATGTGGCATGCGTTCTAACTCCGACTTGGTGGTAATTACGAGTGACGGATGGGTAATCAACAATTAAAGTTAAGTTGTAAAATGTCTGCATTTGCATACTTCGTGCATATTGGTTCCAAAGGGCGCAGATGAGTTTAGTGGGCAGCGGCTCCCTGTGATTCCGTGTTCCAACTGATCTCTCACTCTCGTCCCATCTACCAGTCAGAGCCTTCCTATCCATCAATCAGACCTTATCTGTCATCCTATCTGTCATCCCTTGGGCTGACGCATGCAGTGCAGTTCTGTCCGGAGGAGACGTGCGGAGTCTACCAAGCACCGATCAGCTGCTGTGGGCTACGCTATACCATTGTTGGCTTGCGCATTGACCTGTTCGGGAGAGTCGGACTGAACGCACCATCAAAGTTGCACGTTCCAACAAAAGCCCTCAATATTAGATTTGAACATTATTCGGTTCATACCAAAATACTAAACTGAATCGAAGGTTTTGATTCCGTTCGGGTTGGAGGCCTAAAATAAATGATTTGCCAAATCAAATCAAACTATTTAAGTTAAAAAATGATTTAGTTTAGTTTGTCGTTTTACGTGGACTAATTCAACTCGTTAAATCGGATCAACACGTTAAAATTATTGGGATGAATTAGATTTAGTTAAATTCATGTGTTTACGATAAATTTAAATATGTTATATACTTGTTTAGTTTGATGTCTATGTCTGGGAGAGATTTAAATAGACTTTGTTTGATTGTAATTTGAACTTTATTTTTAAAAAATCATTCTTACAAATTATTTATAAGTAAATTTATTTAAAATTATAAAATTTTAATTGAATAAAGTAAAATATATCTATTAAAGGCCCAAATCGTAGATCGAACCGAATTTAGTTTTGTTTGAACTGATTCAGTTTAGAGATTTTGCAATTTGATTTGGTTCGATTTCAAGACTCAATTTGATTTGATTTAGTTTTTGAAAAAATTCAATAAACCAAATCAAACCAGGTTATTTGGTAAGAAGATCCGCTGGATGGATGTTATTGGTAATCGGAAGGGAGGATAATTAGGTAGACGATATATATATATATAGTCATTATAAATCTAGGCAGAGCTACTGCATGTGATGATTTTTTATCATTGGTTCGTATTGGGGATGTCAATGGTTACCGATTATCCGATTATCCGACCCGTTCGTTAGTTAACGAACCGTTAATGGATAGTTAAAATTTTCCGAATAAGCTATCCGCGTTCGTTTACCGATTAACCGTTATCTTAGCGGATGCGGTCATGGATACACCATAAATCGAACCCGAAAATCGTTATCCATATTCGTTAATTAATATATAATACAATAACTCACAATTTATGGCATCTAAGCATATATATGTCTCATCTATAAAATCTTATTGTCCTTAACTCATCGGTTCACCCTCCTCCTTGAGACCTTAACATTCGACAAACCTTGCCCTGACGTCCTATTCCGCTTCTTGATGGTGCAATCCACGTACACACTTTTGTTGTAAATTGATTATCTCATGTTTTATGTTAGACATGTATTATTTTGGATATGTAATTAAGATTTTTTTCTATCTCATATTTTGTGTTGTACATCTAATTATTTATCACAAACTAAAAAAATATTGTTACTATATACTTGTAAATTATTTTTTGTATCTCGTATTTTGTGTTAGGTATATAGTTAAGAAATTTTTTTTGTTCATTGCTATAAATAGATGTTTTGATTGTAATATATATATTTTTATGTGTGTTTTTATCGATAAAATTACTTTTACTTTTTTATTTTGCTGAGTTGTATCATACAAATATTATCTCTTTATATATTCGATAACCGTCCGTTATCCGACAGTAAACCGTTTTTAAGCGGATAGAATAATGCGGTTCACGGATACACCCGATATCGATAGTTAACGAATAGCAAGTGGATACACATTTTTCTTATAGGATACAGATACGAATAATACTATTATTCGACTCATATCCGACCCGTTGACTTCCCTAGTTCGTATGCGTCGCTTTGCACTGCATCCGTTCGAATCATAAGATAATATTTAACTGCAAGAACGTGTGGAAGTCTTAAAGACGAACGCTCCCGCAGGCAAATTAACCAACCAAACAACCTTGCAATATTCACAAGCACCCTTCCTGCTATCTGTTACAGTCGCCCGGCCAAGAACAATAATAATAATAATTCTTGCGACATCGAACATCCCGCTCACAAGCATCCCAAATATTAATAATATTTCTTTAATACTCTTAACTATTTGTATAAATAATGAGTTTTTGGCTAATGCTGTGATCAATTCAGGACACATGTTGAGTATGTGGTGCACCTTCGCTCCGTTTACAACGGCTCCTTGATGTGGAACGAAGAACAGGGCTCTCTCTCTCTCTCTATGAATCTACTCGCACAAGAATTAGAATAAATAATATTTTCTCATTTCACTTATTTCACCGCTGGATTCCAAATAAAAAAACCTTATTTAAAGGTAGCTAATTTCAGAATTTCCATCCTGTTATTACTAATTCTCTGAATACAAAGATAGATAACCCACGTATCCTTGAAAAAGTCTATCTGACCTGCGGAAGCAAAATCAGACTTCATCCGGAGCAAGGAAAAACGACTACTGCCATGAGACAACGAGACACGTTGCCCCACACACAACGAGGAATTGAGCTTTCGCTCGAGCCCCACAAGTAACCACCCTCCGGGGGTGGGCGGGCTCTACCAATCGACTGTAGGTCGATCGATCCATCGAGAGAGAGAGAGAGAGAGAGAGAGAGAGAGGGCCAACTAAATATTGTTCTTTTCTTTTATTTACAGTTCAAGAACATGCTCGGGGAGCCATTCATGTCCCCAATCCCTCCCAGGGCTCCAATCAATAAACAAGACGGCGCCCTTGAACAATAACTACGTGATAAACGCAAATAAGAATTTTGTATGTACAAAAGAATGCTGTCGTTGTCACACTTGGTGCTGAAACGGGTAGACCGGGGTTCGCTGCCCCCCGGCGAGGCAGCCAGCAGGAGGATTGATATCAAACGGGAGGTTGATTTCTTCGTGTATGCTGTCGCTGAGGAACCGCGTCCTGGACAGGCTGCCACCAGACTTCTCAAGATGATGATAATCATCACCGCCGACCCATTCTTCTTCTTTCTCCACCTCCCTGCTGTTGCTGCTGCTGCTGCCACCGCCGCAGCCGTCCGACATGTAGCACCCATGGCCGCGCCTCTGGAAGAGTGACCTCGACGGCTCCTGAAAGCTTGCCTTCAGAGCACCCGCCCCCGCCGCCTCAGGCAACTCGTGCCCCGCCCGGTTCCACCACCGGCTCTCTGTTGTACGTTGCACTTCGTCGGCACCATGGAGATGGCTGTGAAAGAAGGAAGGGGAAATCGAGGCTTCCAGGTGCCTTCGCCGTCTATCTTCCATCTGCGAGCTCCAGTCCTGATCGACCTGTATCTCTATTTGAGCAAGATCACGGGGAGGCCAGTGCTGATCCACGGGCTCCTGTTCCAACCGAGGCTCGACCACGGGGTGGGACGTGTAGTACCAGTTCAATACATACGGATGGATGATGTGGTCGGCGTTCAACACCCGTACAGAATCTGGGGTGAATCCGGTTTGAGGTGCAGTGCAGATGTTGTAGCGCAGATCTCTTGATGGGAATCTGCTGATTGGGTTCTGTCCGATCAGACATGGAGTGGGTTGACGGGTCTGCAGGGATGGCCATTGCTTTTCCTTCAACACGTGATATTCCGTGAAATTTCTTAGAGTTGTCAGAAACTGGCGACCCTGAGCACTTGGTTCCCAGGTTGGATACGCATTCTGAAAGCTGCAGAGGTAACCCGCAACTAGTGAAAACTGAGAAGTGCATTCCATCTTGTAGGCAACAAACGAGCACAGCTTTCCAAAACATGATACTTCGGAGTGTTCCAAGGAATACTTGTAGTAGCATGCATTTTAAGGGTATGTTTGGTACAAGATTAATTAGGGGATAAACTTAGTTTATCCTTCCTGTTCAAAGAAGAATGTCCCTGAACTAATTAGTGGATTACTTAAGTGAATATAGTCAAGTTTTCAAACCACCGTTGAGTGGTTCACAAGGTTCATTTCATCATCAAAGAAGCAGCAAGTCACACCTGACTCCCTGACACTTCCATCTAAATGGGTGAAAATAAGTTTGGCCTTAAGCGAGTTTTCCCGCAAAATGAGACAAATCATGTCAACCTAATTGATGATTAACAAGCAACGTTTAAGCAACGGGCATAAGATGGTTAGTAAGAAAATATACTTGGGAAATCTTAAATCCTCTTCATTAATATAATATAATGTTAAATGTTTCAAATTCAATGCAAACAAACAAACACATAGAAAAAGGATGAAAAATAAAAAAAGGAAATCATTAAAAGCATGAAACATCCGCACATATGCTTAATGGCCTGTGTGGTTAGAATTTCTAAACTGATACCATATCAATATTAATATTGATATTTCTAGAAATTAGAGTATCAATATCAAAATTGATACAAGTTGACACCAGGATTTCATAACATGCTTTGTTTATACTACAAATTTCAAAATTGAAACTACTTGCCAAACATATCTTAGTGATGGCTATCCATATCAATTTTAAAATTGATAGTAATAGAGGTGTCTAATAGAACCTAAAGAAAGTTAAAAGAAACTCAAAAAACAGAGTGCTTTTTCAGAGCCTATTTATCACGGTTCAAGAATCCAAAGATAACAATGTGTGTTGAAGGAGTAATAAAAAGGGCTTAAATGAGAATAAAATCAAATTACCAAGTACCTTAAGAATGATTTCTCCATCTTCCCTTGTGAACTCCTCCGATCATGAGGTGCATCAAATGGGGAACCATATTTGCTGTTTCCATGATTTTCAAAATCGAACACGCTGAAGCTGAGATGGGGAAAAAGCAAGTGGTGTTATGGGAAATAAGTAACGAGACAAGGACCAGTTATGCAAAATAAGTTTACCTGCAAACATGACCGACTCCTTCCACATGCACAGTGAAGTCAGAAATGAAGTTCAATATGTCCTCAACACGCTGAAAAGTATACAATTTTTTATTTACAGTGTCTTAAATTAAACGGGAAAGCCAGCAAGAGAAAACATTCAGAGAAGTACCTTGGGAACAACAAAGATCAATAGGTATGGAGTGATGAAAATTGAGGCCATCTCTTCAAGCAACATCATTCCAGCATACTGCATTTAAGCAGCAATCAACAGATCAGTGGCAGTAGTAAATTAGAAACTTTGACCACTTTATGTGAGAAAATTAAAAAAGAGATCCTGAAATGAACCAAACACGCTGGAAATTCCAATTGAATATTATACATCAGTTCTCATTATCATCATAGCATCACCAATTTATCAGTCTATTACAAGGATTCCGGAATCGGAATCGGCCGGAGGGAAGAGAATCGATTCCGGATCGGTCCGGAATCGGTTTTTTTTTTGAATTTTTTTTCGTAAAAAAAAATCAAAAAAATCAGAAAAAATTCTAAAAAAATAGGAAATGAGTTAGAATTTTTTTAAAAATAACCAATGCAATCATCCACAGGACCACATCGAATAAATACTAATGAACTCCAATTGAAGACTTGAAGTTAAGTACATATTCCAATTCCATTGATTCAAAAATCAAAGAGATGATACATCATGAAAAAAAAAATTACATCATATCAATCTACTACCAAAATCTAGGATATAAATATGGGACTTTCTCCTCTCCCTGCTGCGCTTCACGCTCCTCTCTCGTGCTCAGTCTTGTATATTGTCCGGAACCATATCCATATGAAAATAATGCCGATGCCATGCCATCAAGGTCGTATGGATCGGACTGCGGGTCGACCGGGACGTAAGCAGAGGATGGTGGAGTTGGTGGTGTAATCCACTGCTGGTCAACTTGGCCAAATGCTGGATACTGTGGCTCCTGTATATAAGAATCATGTGTATCCGAATCGGCGGAATTCCTTGAAAACGTTGCTTGGAATCACCGGAATCGCCGCCGGAATCGGTGGAATCGGTCCGGAATCGATGCTTGGATCGACGGAATCGGCCGGAATTGACGCTGACAGCTGGGAACGAGGCCGGAATCACCGGAATCGCGCCAGAATCGCCGGATCCAGCTTCTGCCGTCGCGGGATCGACAGAATCGACCCCCGCGGGTCGATTCCGGCCCTTTTAGGGCCGGAATCGGTTCGATTCCCGGTCCAGAATCGAACCGGGCCGGTTGATCCGGTCTTCCGAAGGATCGACCGATTCCACAAGGAATCGGTCGGAATCGGATCGATTACAACCAATTCCAGGCTATTCATACCGATTCCGCGGAATTCTTCCCGGAATCGGTCCTTCCGCCAGGAATCGGTCGGAATCGGACCGATTCCGCCGATTCTGCAATCAATGGTCTATTATTAGAAAATAAAATGTCCAATACCCCTAAATATTAACAGCAATCGGGTCATTCCAGTTGCCTCATAACAGATACTGAACCATCAGTAACTTTTTAAAAATGTAAGACTTTGTTTTACCAGTTTTCGGTATTATTTATCCCACGCTCCTGCCATTCTGTTTGGCCCTTCATTAATGCATCGTTCCCAGGCTTATATACCATCATGCACTTTAGGGGAACAGTAGGTAGTCCAACATGTGTATTCTTTTCAAAGTATAATAAGCATGTTCCTGCTCCAGGGCAGATTCCAATGCTAACTTTGCCATTTGTCTCATCCTCCTACATCCCACATCACCTAAGACAAGCAATATGTATTTCACCAGCCACCTTGTTTTACAAGTTCCACTCCACTAGAGCCTCATTCTGCAGTGACCCGGTAGTATAAAGGTAGTGGGAGAGGGCTACCTGTGAGTCAATGTGTGATGTTGTGAAACTACTGGACTGAAATCACCACTGGTCTGAAAAGGCTAGGGCAAGAATGGGCCAATTCTTCCTACATCAGAAAAAAGAACCAAATAGCGTAGGGAAATAGAAGAGGGCTTCCATGGATCAGTGTGCACGCTATGGTCCACAGCACGCGGCAGAATAGAGTCACCACCAGACACTAGGCCAGAAGGCTGTGGTAGAAATGAACCAGATTAATCTCAATTGAGATATAGAAAAAAAGTTACTGAGTTATATATGACCCATCTCACATATTCGGGCAAGTAGACACCCTAGAAAAAATTGGTTGAATAACAAATGCAAGTAAAAAAACTGCCAAGTCTTTGTTTCAGTGTGCCGACACAGAGACGCAGGACAGCGAACATGATTTCCTTCATTGATATTAAATCATATATTTGATATATTGTTGGCATCTCTCCCCCCCCTCTATACATATAAAATACATAAGTATATATATGGTACTTCTTTTTATGTTTTGTTTTTCTGTCTATTTTTTGTTTTGGGAAGAGCCAATTTTTAGATCGATTTTTCTTCCTTTGGATCGGCCTGAATAGGCCAATCTGTTTTGGATCGGATCGGGATTGGTACTTCCAATCCGGCCTTCCTCAGATCAGTTTGGATCAGTTTTGACTTTCCTCTGACCCAAACCCGAACTGATAAATCAATTGACCCGATTTATCTTCTCGCCAAATTTGTTCAGATCCCATGCAGCAGTAGTGCAGTGTCTGCAGACATATGGCGGCTTAGGAGAACGACTTGTCAGGTCACGGATGACTGTGACATAGGTAAACATACAGACTGTTAAAACATCATTTTCTAGTTAAAATCATAGTTTATTTATTATGTTGACTCTAAAAGTACATTATAGTGAATCATAGAATGATGCTGGAGAGAGGTGATTCGCTCGTATAGATAAAATACAAGGACTAGAAATGATCTCATGATATCTCAGTTGATTGCTTTACTTTAGTTTCATAATTTAATGTCATGTAGTTTATTTTTAATTTAATATTATTTAATCATAATATTAAATATGCAGAAGCAACAAACAAAACTGAACCACGTTCAGTTCTTTAATGATTTGGACTCTTACCAAACCAGTTTGGTTAGGTTTTTGACTCAGCTATCAGTTCGATTTGGTTTCAAAAAAATCAATCTAAAGCAGGACCAAACTGCCTATGTACAAGCTATGTTATCAAATGCATGAAGTGCTTGAGGCAAGGAAGGGTTCACCTCGCCTCTAGCAAGGATTGCAGAATCCGGATCGGCCGATTCTTGGATCGGATCGGCCATGGCCGATCCGATTCTCGACGGAATCACTGATCCGGAGAAAACATTCATCGGAATCAGTGTTTTTGGATAGAATCGGGGCCAGAATTGTTCGAATCAGTCGATTCTGGAACAATTCTGGTGATTCCGTGCCGGAATCAGCCGGAAATGGTGCCGTGGCGGCCCTGCGGCCGCCGCGGCCATCTTCCCTACCCTATCTGGGGGGGGAGACGACCGCCGCGGCACCATTTTGGAGGCGATTTCAGGCCGATTTTGCCCCCAAAATGCTCTAGATAGGATCGAAATCCGATCTATAGTGTTATTTTGGTATTTTTTTTAAGTTTTACCACTTTTTGAAGGACCGATCCGGAACGATTCCGGATCGTTGTTTCTTCCGGTAGATCACTCAGAATCAGACCGATCCGATCCGATCCAGATCGGATTGGTACCTACCGATCTGGTGGCCGATTCCGATCCTACCATCCTGGGCCTCTAGTGCCCCAGGTGTGTCTTGAGCAGTGAAAGTGAACAGAAAGGGGAGGGGCAGCTGGGGTGCCTCTCCAGCTGCCCTCCACAAGCCCACTGCAGAAGAAGAACGTCAGGTGGAGAAAAAGGCCTTAGCCAGTTGCGCAAACCTGGTAAGGCCTGAATCCAGAACTTAATGTTCCAACCTGACCACTGAAGCAGTTCAGCATTTCAACAGGTCTGTTTTTTAAGTGGTGGATCCTATCTTAATGGGCTCCGTGAGTCCATGCCTTGCCCTGCCTCATTGCCTAGGTGACGGCCCAACTTTGTTGTGCCCTTCTAGTAGGTAATCATTGATAACAAAGAAGGGCAGATATCAAACAAGAAAAAGATATAATTGTTTGAACAAAACAAAAGATTCATACACTTACTTTGTTTTTTGATGAACAAACTTTTGAAATGTCATTCTGAGAGTAAAAATACTAGAAGAAACAGTGTGAGAGAATGGCAAACAGAAGTGCTCTACCTGAAATAAGGTTTCAAATTCCATTCTGACAGAGTCATTATTTTCTCTATAACGCCATCTCTTTGGCAAATAGTGTGTGTGCTGAACAACAAGAGACATTGCACCCTCAGGGTCAAGAACCTGGAGCTCATCTGATACACAAGCTCGACTTATGGCTGTCACAGTGCCGAAAACAGCAGCATACCAGAATAAGTTTCTTCCAAAGATCTATAAAGAACATAGTTGATGCACGAAAAGTCAGTTCAGCACATGTATACCACAGGGGTAAAAAATGTTAACATAATTTGCTGGCTTACATGCCCCTCCAGTAGAGACTCCTCAATGAAAGCAATCATGATAAGTACGGCAGCAAAGCCTCCAGAGACAAATGAAACAAACTTCGCAACCAAAGAAACAATAGGAGAGGGGAACTGCTTCAAGTAACCAGAAGCATGAAGAAAACTGCTGTTGATACGGTGTTGGAACAAATGATCCACCTTAAAACAAAGAAGAATGAAAAAGAAAAAGAAATTAAACATGCAGGAATTTGATTATTCTAAAGTACAGATCAATAAGCAAAACCTAAATCACACAAACAAAAAAGAGGAGGAGTATGGATGAACCAACAAAACAATTGAGCCGTGAACCTGGAAAAAGTACAAAGCACTTTGCTTCCAGAAGTAAATGTTCAAAAAGAAATTGGCAGATGATGTCACGCTGGCAAAACTTTGGCAAACAGAAACCAACATTGAGGCATTTCCTGTGTCTTGCAAAATGCTAGGTTGAAAGGTCAATAAACCTTTGATACAATTGGACTGCAAAAGCTAATTTTCCCTCAAAATTCAAAATCAATGATTTCTTCTTACTGCCGGTTCATTTCTGTATTTAATTATAAATATTTCCAGGTAGCAGACAGCCTTTGCAATCTTGAATAACCCCGAGTCCACGACTTAAGTCGTCAAAGGCAAGAGTCGAACAAGAAAAAGGAGGGTCATCTCACCTCTGATGCCTAGATGAGCTCCTAGGTGCTAAAGGCAGCTCTTTTTCATGTATTTATTTATTACAATTTTCTGTGGGAGATTAGAAGGGGCAGGACAGTCATTGGACATCTCAAGGACTTGCTAGAGGCTGATGGCTTCAGATAGTCTGCAGGATGCCCTTATTGGGTGGAGAGGGTAACCATTTCAAGTATGAGGGTCTGAGTCCCCTGCATAATGTGAGTGAAGCTATCCAGAAAGGGGATACGAACCCTTACGGCACAACAGGGCCTTCTCACCTGCCAGATAAGACCATCCCAGAGATCATCTGGAGTGTTCCTGGAATCAGATAATAAATATTCGATGTCTACATTATAAAGAAGAGGCCCAAATGTAATATTTCTTGTTTGGAATGATAATACTCAAGTTATTATACTTTTTTCTATATATATAAATTTTTTGACATAAAAGCCTTTTTAAGAATCACATCCAGCAGTAGTGCGGTCTGTATTGGACCCATATCGGCAAGATACCTTCCTTGTTTGTACCCCAGAATGTTGGATATGTAGGTTAAGTTATTTAAAAAAAAAAATCATGGGAACAAAAAATTAATATTATAATACATAAAGCAAATTTATAGTGAATTTCTCAATTATTGGCTTCATCATCCCACATTGCTGCAGTTTATCTTTATCTTTAAGAATCAGTAAGGGGAAGGACCAGTGATTTTGACGTCCATCATAAGGACATTATTGACCTAGACACTCCCTTACCTTATCCCTAAGATCCCGTTCTCTTCTTACCTTCTGAATAGAAAAAAGAAGCCCTTCCATGCTTCTTAGTATCAAACCTTTTAGACCATTGTTTCTTTCTATCAGCATTCGTGCAAAACATAGTTACCTGACCAAGAGTCTAGGACAGAACAACATGATGCCTACATTATTTAAGTAGTCTTCTTTGTGTAAGTGTTCGTAACTGTCTTCTAAACTAGCAAATCCATGGTCAAATCTTATCTCAATTTCATGTTAAGCTTCTGTTCTAAATTTATTTGCATACCTTGTTGTTGAAAATGCTACACATAACGTTTCCCCAAAACAAAGATAAAGAAAATGAAGTTCTCACTGAACGAGTCAATTACAGGACAGTATCATTAGGGAATAAATAATACCTCATTAAATTCCCTGAAAATCCACTTCGATAAATTGGACCACCTTCGAGACGATGCAGTGCTTGGATGATTATAAAACTGCTCAGCATGCCTCAAGCAAACATATACCAATGCAAAAATAACCAGAAAAGGGGACATGAGAAGCATCCCGATGCCGACGACTGCCAGTCTCTTCTTTAAAGATGAAGAGTTATAAATGAAGTCATTCCGGATGCAAAAGTTTCTGTCATAATATAACATTCAACATCAGAAACAAACTGCACGACTTCATGTGTCCAAAAAAAGATCAATCACCAAAAACAAAATCAATAATTTTTTGTACTGTTTGACATTAATGCAAAGAAATGGTGCAGCTATGAGTAATCAAATTTAAAATTGATGTCTAACAAAGAGGGGAGAGACAAGTGGACCTTATGCAGGAAAGAAACAGATTATATATTTGCGTGCAAGACAAATCATTTACAGAACCATTCTTAAGTTGTGTACAGGAGGAAGAAAGAACCATGGTTTTCCATCTCTCCGAGATCTCGCGAGATCTCGCGAGAATCTCGGTCTCTCCAAGGGGCCGAGATACGAGATCGCCGAGATCTCATCCCATGTAGATTGGTCCATAAAGAATTTTTCTCGGTCGATCCGTGACTACTCTACGTCACGTTTATAATAGTGTAAACACATTTAATATATTTCACTATCACTTATACTATTACATGAAAATGTGTCACAAGTTTAATACTATATTAATATTTAAATAAGATTGTATACAAGTTTAAATCTTTTAGAAGCACAAAGATCATCTTTTTGGTATTGAAAGTGCTTTGTAATTGTTTATTCACACAATTGATATACAAAATGTGTTATATATTTTCATGTAAATTCATTGATGTACTCCTATTTTTATAAGATATTATGTTATATTTCATACATATATACATTTTGATCCGAGATCCGATCTCCCGAGATTTTTCCGAGATCTCTCCGAGATCTCTCCGAGATCTCTTCTCTTTCACCCCCCGAGACGAAGTCGAGATCCGAGATGGCAATCCTTGGAAAGAACATATCCATAAATTGACTCCTTCCAACACTGGAGTTCCTTTTCCCTCCAATAATTTTTCAGCTTTACTATGTCAAAATATAAACTCCTAAGAGATTAAAGGCCATCTTTAAAAAAACAACAACACAAGTTTATGCAAGAAACTAAAGTAACAAAGACAGGATATAGATTTAACATGTAACCTTGGACTATTTTGGGATGTGGCAGGTAGACACTTCAGAAGACAAAAATCCTAAAAAAATGAGTGGCATATTGTAGATGGTAATACAACGATCACAGAACTATTTATGCTGAATAGAACAAAGAAGTACAGAAATAAATTCTAGATGACCACTGCAACCTAGTTAAAAGAAACAAAACCAAACTTCGTTATAGAGACTAAGTAGTTCCTTCTGCACAAAATTTTTCATATTAACAAGGATGGGTTTCCCGCAAGGAATGGGGTACCAGATAAATCTTCCTGCACATATGCAATGACAATTGCCAGTGATTGCTAAAACTCAAACTTGTGCCCAGAAGATATGAAGACACTAGGCTAACAGAACAGTTCCCTAATTATCCTTGAAGCAAAGCATCATGAATTGATATATCTAACTTGCCCAGCGCTTGAAGTAGACAGAGAGCACTGCCTGATGAAAATATAGAAGTGCATTTTTAAAAGGTACCAGATGCAAGTACCGGTCAAACATGCTATGAAGGATACACCAGTTTAGGGCCCACTCAAGAGTTTTTGTCAGGATCAGATGGTTTTTTCTTCCATTAGCTCCACGCTTGACTGCAGGACCAGCCCCAGGAATCCACCAAGGCACTTGGAAAGAGAGAACACCTTTGTTGATCATTCCAATTAAATAGTTCTCTTTGCGCATTATACGCATCACAATATCATGTTCAGATAAATCTTTGACAACACAGAGTTTTTGAGATTGCTGCAATTGAACAACCTTCTCCAAGACTGCTGGCCATGATATGGTTTGGACTTCACGGTCTGTAATATTAAGACTACAAAATTAAAAACAAATAAAATCTTCAGGTCATGTGCACATCTCAGAATTAAACAAACACATGCGTTAAAGGATTCATACCTACTGTTGTAAAACCTACGAACCTCCAGAGTATCCTTTAACTGTACAAAGAATCTCAAGAAACAGAATAAAAGATACATAGCCAGTAAGGTCAAGTATCCAACGATAATTCCTTTAGTAAACGTGAAAGGAATGAGTGGATGAGTGTGAAGGGCCTCCTTTGCCAGATCGCAGGGCTTAATTCCTGATTCAATTGCATCCATCCCACATTTTGCATTACGGAGGCCATTCCAATCAACAAGTAATAGAAAGAACCCCGAGAAACACAATGTAAACCCCACACTTAGGAGCTCAACAACCCAACTCACAATAATGCACCAAAGCCCTTTCTCACAGTAATAGCTGTATAACCTTTCGAAGAACAGATCTAAATCAGTAACTGGCTCTGACGTTGTCCCTTCACCATTAAGAAGTCCAGAGGGACTCTCACTAATAGAACTTGGTAATCTTCGATAATCAGATAATTCTACTTCAGGAGGAGCCTCGTCAAGCAGTCCAGTGGATAGGGATGACCCACCTTGCCTTTTCCATTTAAATCCAAAAGAAGAAAATGCACCCTTCTGACTTCCAAACATCACTTATGTATGGCAACAACCAGAAAACAGTTCCATTTCACGACCACATCATGCTCACGACAGAACAGAGAACTGGATAAAAAAGGAGAAAGAATTAGTGACCACTAATTGATGACCCAAGACCAATCTTATTTTAGATACACAATTGGACAACAATATTAAATCAATTGAATTAGACACACAAGAACAGATACTTGTTCCGTTGAGGTCGCAATACATTTTAGTAAGTGTTTCATAAGATGAAACAAAACAAGTCAAAGCAAGGCAGCATTCAAGAAGAAAGACAAGTATTGCTCGTATGAGAGAGCACACATGCAAGGACCAATTAAAGAATTTCACACTCTACGAGGCAATGAGCTCTCCTGAATAATTTCAGCATGAGGTGGTCTCAATAGTAGCATCCCATAGTTTGACACATTTTATGGAACATCTATATCCCACCAACACCATCTAGTCCACGATGTTGTAGATCTCCGGCAACATTCCACCTTTTACTGCATAGAAACTTCTTCTAACTGGAAACATAACGATGATCAAGGTGTAAAAAATTTAAAAAGAAAATTTTGTTCCGATGTTAGTTAATTTAAAGAATATGAAGCATAGCACCACAAAAAAAAGAAGAAAAACGTACACTGAGGTAAGACCCAAGTCAGTAGCTACATGACTAATAAATTTCTGGTGCATGAACCTCAAGTATATTCTGCCAGAAAGATTTTTAGAAGGCTAAAAAAGCTGAATAGATCAATTAAACTGTGAAAACTAATGAAGTCGCTTATATTCATTATTTCTTCTCACTAGTCACCGGGTGTACCACGATGCAGATACAAGAGACAGGATTAATGGAAAAGCAGCATCGCCAACGGAGAACAGTAAGGAACAGACCGCGGGAAAAGTCCATCTAATATTCTTAAAACTCGGCAAACAAAGCAGTAGCTCCTCGCCTCCCCCATTTAGATGGCAGCCAGACAATCCAAATACGCAGTCTTCCTCGTCCCACCGGTATCCCCCCTTTCTGAAGATCTCTATCCAAAAGCAATCATAAAGGGAAGGCAAAAGAGCAAGAGGAAGGACCGGATTCCTACCTCTCACGGGACCAGCTCCCTGGGGAGATGGCGCTGGAAAAGCTGCGGCGTAACCGGCGGCGACGGGGGGGCGTCAGTTGGGGGACGACAGAAGCAGCTCCGATTCCTCCGGCGGAGAGGGGACGGGAGGAGAGCAAAGGAAGGACGGCAGGAGGAAGAGGAGGCGACGCAGCGAAGGAGAAGAAAGCGATTGGAACAAGGAAGAAGAAACCGCAGGGCCGAAGCGGGTATTTACGCCGGTGGCCCTCTCGGATACCGTTTTCGTACCCGAACGGGACAACCCGACCCGATGCCGTCGGGTCGGATCTGTTCGGGTACCGCTGTGCCCTCTTAATTCACTTGGGAAGATCATTACTTGGGACGCCACAACAAAAGGGATAGGAAAAAAAATCATCACGTCGAGAAATCTGTTCGAATATGTATTTACAATGGAATAAGTCCATGTTCAACGGTTATATCTGCTGACAAGAAATGAAGAAAAAAATCATAGCCATGAGCCCTAAATATACGTATCTAATTGGTGTGAGCGCAAGTAAACGAAAGGAAAGCACAGGCAGGACGTGTGTGTTAGGGAACAATAAGCAGTGTTTTAAGGGGTGCCTTCCGCACCATGAACACCGCAGGCGGTTTTGTGCAAAAACACGTGCACCCTTCCCTTCGCAGGTGCCTCGGCCCAGGAAGGAGACTTCTTCCGTGCCCTGAACCCCGGTCAGCAGTACGGTCGCCCACACGCTCTCAGGCCCCACCGGTCCGACAGCAGCTCACCTTTGCACCGCCGGTTCACGTCTCTCCTTTTGGTTAACAAGGTGTTTTGGAATGCATGGCTTTTATCGAGAAACAAGTAAAAATAAAAAATAAAAGTTAGCATTCATGACACAATATGTGTTTATGTTGGAATTCAAAAAATAGGTGAGCTCTTTTTCCTCTTAAAGAAGTTGTGCTTTTTCACTTTTTAGTATTCTTGGTTACTTTATGATTACTCTAAACTTATTAGAATTTTAATATTTAACTATTCTAATTTATCTCAATGACATTTTAAGAGATATACTGCAATCAGACAGTTACGAGCTCAAAAAGTTCATACATAGGAAGCCGGTCGCAACAAGTCAAAAACTCTTTTCGTCTGAATAGGGGTGATGTTATTTGTCAATAAATAAATAAATAAAAAGAATAGGAGTGATGTTATAATGGGCCGCGTTGACGGGTTTGAAACCAAGGCCCATGATGGGGTTGAGGTTTAATCAAGTTGATATTCGGGTTGAATCAAACTATGCATAAACTAAAAACCCCATCATGGGCATGCTCATGTCAACAACATTAATTTTAGCCCTCTTGAAAATTCAAATATAGATCTCCTAATTAATTGACCTGATTGTCCGGATAGCTAGAATATTTACCACTTATATTTAATATTTTTTTTTATATTAGATAATGCGATTTTTAGTGGAGCTGGGTCTAGTGTGGCGTCATTATCGCAATTGATATTAGAGTTGTTTTTAATATTATAAGCAGATGGGTCTGAAGATTTCCTCTCTCTTTTTTTTCCCTTGGACTTGGACAACACTAGACGGAGCCTCCCATTTGCTTCCAATGTCTCTTAATTCTTCCCGCGGAAGGGACACCCTTGCTGTCAAGTTGACGAGCAACTCGCGGTACAATATTCTGAAATACCTTTAGAATTATATATTTTTGTGTTAAATGCTTTAATATATTATATACATAAAAAAATTAAATTTTAATTTTGAACGTATGTACAAGATAAGATATTCATATAGATCTGAAAGACAACCAACATAAACATATATATATACACACACAGATCCTACTTAAAGCGCATGAATACAATATCATTGTCCCAAATTATTAAATGAATCAGAATTTAGTGGTTTGAATAAATAATTTTCTAACTCTTTTTAAATCAAGAATATGTTAAAAGATTAAATTAATACATAATCACAATTTTGGTTAACTTTTTTCAAAGTTAAATTGAAAGAACTCTAAAGCTGATTATTGAGTCAGTCAACTAATTTATTAGTTAGTGACTTCTTGAAAAAATTGTTAATTAGCAAGATTATTGAGTCAGTCAACTAATTTAGTTGTAACATATACTACTAAAGTATAATCTAGTCAAAAGATCTACTGTGACTTATCTGGACATGTGACTGTGATGTACGTAGTGGATGAGAATATTAAAAATCTTTAAAAAGGATAAATGGTAACATCCCACACACACTGGGTTGGATAATATAATAAAATATTAAATCAATGAACTATGAACAATTTTAGTCAGTTATTTTTTAGAAATTGAGTAGATTTTTTTTTCGAAATTAAACATGTTTTGATGAGAATTATCTGATGATAAGTTGCCTCTTAAGAAGGATAGGATTGTCAAATCAATTAGCTGATTTAATCGTTATAGATATGGATGATTATGTTACATAATTCTGAATTGCTTGCAACCGCAAACACAATCGATTAAATACATGAAAAATGCTCGGTGGTGCATCGTTTGTTAGAGGTCTATCGACTAGTATAAATACAAATAACCGTGTTCCTCGGTACCTTCGATCCTTTACTTCCTCTTCATTTGCATATAGATGGCGTTGACTCATCAACCGTATATTAAATCTATGTTCAATTCTAGGGGTTAATTATGAATCCTTTTTACGAATAAGGAGAATGATGGTGCATCATATATGGATAACCCTTATATATGTCTCAAGGATGGGTAGGACTAAAACTAGTTGGATTGATCATGTCGTCTTGTCTCGCTCTCCACCGTAGAGCAAAGGGAACCAGAAATTATTAATCAACGGACATCAGCATAAGCTTAAAAGTAGAAGCTTCTCAGTACGACATAAACCAGGCTGCTGAAGGGGGGAGGGGGGAAGTAAGTTAAAAATATCTTAGCAAACACATACGAAGGGAACGTATGGTTCACTCAGACTGCCATCGCGCGGGGGCTCTTCTGCGCCGACGCCAGCTCCACGGAGACGATGAAGGATGATTTGCCCGCCTCCCTGAGGTAGCGAACGTCTCCGTTCATCAGCCTCAGCAGCTTTCTGCACACGAGCAGGCTGATCCCATCATCCGATGCTTCGTCCCCATTTCCAAACATCTGAGACAGCAGCTCCTCCGGCACCCCGCTACCCGAGTGTGTGATCCTGCAATGCAGAAACCCGAATTTCAAGCCTACAGTCTCCACGTCGGCGCTAGAAATTTTGTCAGTGCGATGCAGCCTTGGATGATCTTTTGGAAACGAAAGAGGTTTGCAGACAAGCTCCTCTCTCTGGTTGAAGAGAAGAGAGATGCGCACCTGAGCTGCAGATGCACAACGTGTAGACTTTCTCCCAGCCGATCCTTGACCAGACCAGCGTCGATTTCGAGCTGCCCCCCTTTGGGTGAGAATTTCACGGAGACCGACAGGAAGTCGGCGATGATCTGCTGCAACCGTAATGTGTCTCCGTAGAAGCACTCGGACATGAACCCCTCCGACAGATCGTACACGATCCTCACGTACTTCCCCTTGCTCGCGATCATGACTTGACTGATCGCCGCCACCAAGACTTCCTCCAACACGAACTCGGCCATCTCTAGATCCAAACAGCTGCCGATGAATACGCAAGAACAGTCAGTCCAGTCTCTCGAGAAGAAGCGATCCGCAGAGGGAGCGTTATCTTATCGTTGTAAACGGGCATTTTCTCTCGTGTACCAAATTAATAATACTCTCAGATAATATCATCAACCGGCTAAAATGCAACCGAGACCGAGAGAATTAACGATCATGTAACGAGAAGTATGAATTGAACAAAAGAATGCCACACGAAGGCGATCGAAATAGACGGGTTAAGGGCTTTACCTGTCCATGATGTTCTCTAAATCCAGGTCGTCGAGAATTTTGTCCAGCTGAAGGTGGCATCTCGCCCCAGTATTCAAGATCCGTTTCTGTTCCCCGCACAGATCAGTGCCCTCCAACATCTTGCTGGCATATGTGATGCCCGAGAGAGGGTTCCTAATTTCGTGTCTTATGTAAGACAACGCCTTCACTCTCTCCATCGCCGTCTTCTCCGATAGCTTCTGCACATGAAGAACTTGCTGAAGTTCTTGACTGGCAATTTGCAGAAAGCAGAACACCCCAGTAACCACCCCGTCGGCATCTACTTTCTTGCTCACCGACAGCAGACAATTGACATGCTTGCCGCTGCGACTGAGAAATCCGAAGGGAACCTTCTCAGTTTCTTGGCCGGTCATGGCGTTGTTTATGGCGATGCTCAGATTCACAAAGACATCCTGGTTTTTCAGACGGCAAAGAGCCATGTGTGTCCCGAAAACCTCTCCCAGGAGCATCTTGTCTACAACCTCGTCCCTCTGCCATCCGGACAACTTGGTCATCGCCGGATTCCACTCGGCACACCAACCAAATTCATCGGAACCGAAGATGGGAGGGATCAGAGGACTTGGGTTCTGCACGATGGCCTTGTAGTCGCCTTCGAGCCTTGTGAACTTGTCCATCACCATCTTGTGGCTCGTCATGTCCTGGGCCACAAAGCACACCCCCACCACGTTCTCTTGGACGTCCCGGCTTGCGCAAGCGTTCACGATCAGGACGACGGGGCTGTCATCGTCCCGCGGACCATGAGTTTTCATCAGAAATTGGACATTTTGCTCTTCTTTCCCTGGAAAAACAGGGCAACACCAAGATCTTTGAAGGTCAGATGGAACGGCTCACTCTTCAGCTTCATATATGAATGAACAAGGAAGTAGAAGTTGGAGGAAACGTACCCTGCAGTGCCAAGTAAAGCATCTTCCTCACTGTATCTGCCGAAGATTCTTCGACGAGTGTAAGCAAGTGCTTACCTATAGCTTGGTGAACCTGGAGGCCTGTCAGAGCAGCGATTTTAAGATTCCAGCCGTTGATGAGCCCGTTGACGTCTACTGCCAAGATGGGCACGGTGGCGGTTTCGATCAGACGAACCATTTCACTGGTAACCGCCTGTAACTCCACCATACCTTCAAGCTTAAGATCATTAATGCGGGAATCAATTGATTCGGCCGGTGCCCGCTTGATACCACCCTCCGAGTCGTTGAATGTTCCCCGGAGGATGAGCTGCAAGGAGTGGATGGCATCCATCTCGTAATCCTTCCAGAGTAAGCTCCTCGTTTTCACAACTTCGAGGAAGGCTTTGAACGAGGATCTCGGGTGCATTCTTCTCCCGTCATCCTCGTCGGCAGGGTCATGTTTAGCCCCGCCCCATCTGATTTCCGCGGCAGTGTGAGACCTGAACCAGAAGAGAATATCTTTGGATGTTATTCTAGCGGCAGCCATGCCGCAGACCGCGTCGCCGAGCGACAGAGCACCGGGGTACCCTGCATCTTGTAAGCTGTCTGTACTCACGCCGGTAGAATCCATGTGGTACTCCGAAAGCCATGCCGCAATATCTCGTATCTGAGATTCCGTCGGAGCCATGCCAAGCCTCCAAATTTTGTTCTGGTACAGAAGGGCAGCACCTTCGCATTTAACCAGATCCATGATATTGGGGTTCTGTGACACAATGCCGAGAGGAGCATCTCTGAGCAGCATGTCGCACAGCAGCGTCTGGGTTCGTAATATGTTCTTCTCCCTTATCTGATTCTCTAGCTCGAACTCCTTGTTGACATGGATGGCAAAAACCTGCATAAGGAATTCGCAGGCGTATCTCAAGGGGAAAGGAACGAACCTCGGCGTCGTGTTATGGCAGACGACGAGGCCCCAGAGCCTCTTTCTCTTCTGCTGCCCCTGTTCTGGGGCCTCATCTTCTTCGTCACACTCGTTATCGTTAACGATGACTGCCATGACAAGCGACGCAATGGAGTTCATGTTCTCCATGTACTGCAAGTGACAACTATGCGGAGCTCGCAGTGTGGATCCGCAGAAGGTCAGATCGAAGGCCAGCTTCTCGTCTTGGTATACTTTGACAGGTTTGGCGCGGCAGTCGCAGATCATCCGGACCTTGTTCTTCATGAACAGGAATCTAGCCGCCTGGGGGATGTCCGTGGCAGGGTAGTGCAGACCCAGGTAAGGATCAAGGCCAGGCTTAGTAACCTCCGATGTTACTTCTCCGTGATCATCTTCGTGGAATTTGTAGGCCATCACTCTATCGTATCCTGTGAGTTCAAAGACCTCCTGGACGACGGTGTCGCACAGCTTCTGCATATTCCCCCCCGGTAGCGATTGCAGCCGGGAAATGGCCTTGGCGGCGAGCTTGTAGGATTGGAGAGCTCCGGCAGCGGTCATGGGCAGCTCATAGGGCTTCACGGGCTCAAAGTCCGCAATCAAGCACCCGGTCACTCGATGAACAATGGCGTAGAAGGGTTTACCGGATGTTTTGCAGTGGACAAGAATGGGATTGAGCAGAGAGACCTCGGCGAAGCCGAGCGCTTTCTGCAAGGCCGCGGTGCTCGGAGTAGTGAATATGGACCTGACATCCGTCCCGATTCCCAGCGTCGGATGGTCCCCGACGCTGGGAACGGCATGGCTGACCATGGTCAGCATCTCGGGAGCATTCTCGCTGTAGGCAATGACCTTGAAGGTCTTCTCGTCGAGGGCCAGCAGGCACCCGAACGGCTGGATGAACCTGCCCTTCTGAATCTGCTGCAGGTAGGCAGTCACCTTCTCAGATCGGAGCTGGTCGGGGGCCGAATTCTTGTGGGCGACCACGGACTGCGAGTAATCGAAGGAATCGCCGAACTCCTCGAAGTCCGCATGGAGCTTGGCATCCACAGTGGTCTGTGCTACGATCCTGGCACTATGCCTACTTCTGTTGGAGCTGGAGGAGGATTGCGTTGGCCTGGAGGAAGACATCTTGGCCAAACGATCGATCGATGTAGTCGGGGAGCTAGAGTTCGCTCGCTGCAAGTTTATTCGTGGAGCAAGAAGAGTTGCTGCAAGTTTATCGTACATACATACATGCGAAACAGACCATCAATCAAAATCTCATCCCCCAGATCAGCCGTGTTGTCGAGAGACATAGCTAGCTAGCACATCTAAGAACAGAAGGGCGCCTACCAACAAGATCAGAAGGGGGAACATAGAGAATCACCTGGCGGGAGAAGGTTCTGATTTAGCAAGCGCCGCCGCTCACTCCGGGGAGGAAGAGAAAAGCCTCAGCACAGCGGTAGGCGAACGAGGCTCGCTCCACGTCCGGCCGGCTTTTGCCCCCTCTCTCCCCCTTCCCAACCCGAGCACTCCCGATCGACGGTGCAGAAGCTCTCGATCGGGCAGCTACCCGACGGCGGTGGATCCGCAGCAGGGAGGCGAGCCTCGAGCTTCCGGAGACGAGGAGCTAGCAGCTGACTAGGAACACGGCGCCGGCGGCATCTCGGAATCGAAGTAGGAGAAGAAGACGACGGGGGAAGTGGAGGCATAGGAGGGAGGAGGGGGTAGGGAAAGCGGCGGTTTCGATCCGAGAGCAGCGAAAGGGAGAGACATCCGATCAGTGGCCGGCAGTGGCACGGGGCAGAAAAAGCAGATAATAACTATTATCATTAATTATTTTCGAGTACGAAAAGAAATGCAGCGAACCCGGTCTCCATTTTGATATGGCCAAATTAAATCGCCCCGCCAAACAAGCTTTTTTATCGGAAAGGGACGCGATGGCGCAGGCGCCGGTCTTCTTGTTTCTTCCCGCCGACCGCCGCACACCGTCCAAATTTTCCTTTTTCTTTTCTGTAACCCCCCCTTCTTCTTCCTTTTCCCAAACGATATTTCTTCGTTCGCGCTTTCTCGATCTCGTCGTAGTTATCCGCGAAGGGGGACCACGGCGAAGATATTTATTGAGAGCGACCGTCACGTGAAGTTTCTCCACCTCAGCATTATCGGCCGGCGGGGACTCCCCCATTCCAGCCTCACGCTCTCTCACCTCTCCGCGTACGTACATGCACGCACATCTGCCTGCCTGTCTGTCTGCCTATCTCTACCTGTCTGTAGCCGTTCCCGTTACCGTCCAACCAAGTAATATATGAGTAAATATGTATATCTAATTAAGACCCATGTTCACGTTGAAACTGATCGGCCTAGAAAGCAGGCAAGGAAGTTAAGAATTTCGATACTTTTGAGCCTGAGAGCTCAAAAATAATATATATATATATATATACACACACACTTGTCATGTTTGGCGTGCGTACGGTGTGTCGAAACAAGGTTAATTAATTAATTAATCAGACGCGCCACGAGGAGATAAATTAAAAAAGAGTGGCCTCCGGAAATCAGGATATATGCGTATATAAATATCAAGTACTTATTTGTTCACGGACAGGAGGAGGAGGAGGGACAATCAAAATCGTCTCTACTTTGTGGTGGGGGCCGGGTACGTTTCGGGAGACTCGATCGAGTGGCGCTGATCGGCGTCAGTGGTAATTATTCCGAGTAACATGGCCGACATCCGACGACGTCGCCAATTAATTAATTAAGTGTACAAATCCGCATTAAGGAGCCTTGCGATTCGAGAATGTATGCGATGAAGACACGTGGACGTACGACAAAACTGTTACTGCATTTGGTAGAAAAGACGAATGATAGTGTTAGAAAGACCAATTGGTATGCACGGATTTATAAAGAAATTCCAATCGTTCGAAAGACGAATTAATGATATTGTTAATCCAATGCACACCAACCTTTTTTGCGCCGCTTGATCGGTGATGTGAGGATTTGGTGTGAGAGAGAGAGCGCAAGGATCCACCGCGAAAGCTGAAACAAGCTGCAGGTTGTTTCCCGGAGCGTCGGTCACTGGGACAGTGGGATTACACCAGCAAAGAGAGATATGCTTATATTTTTTTTTCTCTTTTGAATTTATGTTCATCTTTTTCTCTCTCCAACAAGTTTAGAGTCACGATGGGTAAGCGAGATATTTGACACGGTAATTAAGAAAGCTGTGTGTCAGAAAAACTTCCCGTCCGCGGAACCGTGGCTTTGCCCAAAATGTTGCAGCAGAGGATTTGGACAGAATCTTACAAGCGGCAATCTGTCCCAAGCGCAACGATATGCATCATTAATATTACGATGGGGATCATCATCATTACGATCATCAGCATTCATCACATCAGAATCTGATTAACATCAGATTTCGGATCACCTCAGATAATCGTTAGGAGAGAAATTTCAATTTCCAATGAGACGAAGTCACTTGAATTCTTCTTCAAGCGATGTGGTTTCCAGAACAGAAAAAAGAAACATGATCGTACCTACTGTCAATCCTTAATAGCCCGTTTGGTTAGAGTATCAAAAATGATACTATATTAGTATTGATATTGATATTTTTAGAAGATGAAATATCAATATCAAAATTGATACAAGTTGACACTTGTATTACATAACATGTGTTATTTGCACTACAAATTTTAAAATTGATACGGTTAACCAAACACCTTAAGGTGATTACCAACAATATTAATTTTAAAATTAATAGTGATAGAGGTGTCTAATAGTGTTACCAATCAGGGCATAAGATCATATTCTCACTTATTTTATAATATATATGTAATATTTAGTGTTAACAAAATAATAATAAAAGATATTATTTTTATGTAATATTACCTCCCCGTTTTCCCCTTTTTACCTCCCCCCCCATCGGAACGGGACCGGATCCTCTGTGCACCTCGGTGTGCACCTCAATGCACACCACTTCTTAAATTCATCTAATTATGTGATCAAATTAATTATTTTAATCATTTTTAAGACTGTGAATATAAATATATATTATGTATTGATAAAAAAGAAATAATATTAATATTTTTTCAATTTATACTATTTTGTAAATTAATTATATTTTTAATTTAAATAAATATGTATAAAATATATTTAATATTGATTTTCATAAAATATAATATCACATATTATATATGTATATTCACGGTCTTAAAAATAATTAAAATAATTAATTTGATCACATAATTAGATGAATTTAAGAAGTGGTGTGCATTGAGGTGCACACCGAGCTACACAGAACATCAGGTCCCCATCGGAACCGCCTTACTGTGCTAGGCATCGTCGATTTTCCCCCTTCCTCCCTCTCTCGATTTCCCCCCCCCCTCGCGGCACCCCCCTCCCTCGTGCTCGCGCGGAGCCCGGCCCCCCCCCCTTCGCGCCGCCGGCTGTCCCCCCCCCCTCGCTCACTCGGCCGCCGGCGCGGACCCGCGGCCGCGCGGCGTCGCAGCAGCTCCCCCCCCCCCCGCCCCCTCCTGCTCTCTCGGCCAGCCGCGAGGGACCCGCCGCAACCCCGCCCCCGCTGCTCTCTCGGCCGCCCGCGTGGACCGCGGCGGTGCGGCGTCACGGCGGCCCGGCCCCCCCTCCGCGTGCCGACCGGCGCCGCGCGTGCGCGCTTGCCCCTTGCGCGCGCGGACGCGCCCACAGCCCCCATCCTCCTCTTCCCCCTTTTTCCCTCGGGGCGCTCGGCTACGCCGACCACCCGATCGCGGCCATCCGGCCCCCAAACCCCGCGGCCGCCTCTGCTCCTCTCTCTCCGGCGTGTCTCGCCGCCCCGGCACCTCTTTGGACCCGGACAGCAGCCCCCCTGGTTGCATGCGCCACCTCCTCCACCCGGATTGCTACAGTGCTGTGGTAATGCTATTTTTTATTTTTTATTCTCTCATTTTTCACTCCCTCACATCATTTTTATTATCTCCTATCCATGCCATACCTATATGCCTTTGTATGCTTGCAGCTAGCACCGATTGAGGGAGAAATCCTTGCCTTGCAGATTCAAACTTCGTATTAGCTCCGGATCGTTTTATCGACGCCTCTCCGGTAGGCACCTCGGACACCTCTAATACCATTAAATTGAATACTTGATAAAATATCAATCACCCGTAGATGTTAACGTAAATGTAGCAATTGAATATTAGATGTGGTGATTATTCACATTTGCATATCTTATTTAATCCTGTTTCAGCATGCTACGTAGGAGATGATCTTTTAAATTAATTCGATCAGGTTATTTTTTTTCTAGTTATTTGTAGCATCTTTGTATAAACCTTGTAGTGTATAGTTGATGGACTTGATTTATTCTGGTATGCTGATTTTAATTACGTCTATGTCATACGAATATCACTGCAGGTTAATTAGATTAATTAGAGGGAGTTATGTTATAAATCTGATTTTTTCTATGCAAGTTCATCAACAGATTGTGGTTAAATCTTAGACATCTACGTACATTGCATGTTAGCATAGCATGGGCATGTATGAGTTGAATGCCATTTATTATGCATTGGGGATTAAATGATGGTATCATGGTCATTTTTGTGCTAAGAGTACGTGCAGTTATGCTTATAGATGGTCATATGTATTAGATGTGCATATACGCATAATGATGGTTATAATTGCATTGCAATTAGCATGGCAAGGCATAAATGTATGTGTGCATGTGTGCATTAAAAATATTTAATGAGATCGAGCTATACTGGACTAGTAGTCGTGTCCGTGGGCAGCGGAGCTTAGAACCGTCTGGTGCATCCTTCGATCCCAGATCCCGCGAGTTATCCTAAGTGCCACCCCTGCCTAGGTGCACTACGGGATTTAGCTTAGCTATACAATTACTCTATATATGGTAGATCTGGTCATAGCTCGTCGAGATCGCAAGATGACGTTTTCCTTGCGAAAATGAAAATGTTAATGTTTTATATAGTGGATAGATGCATTGTAGAGTGGTATTAGTGTTAGCATTTATGTTGTGTTCATTAGTTCATTTAAGCATATATGTTTTGTATGATATGCATGGTAAGTCCTTGGTGTTGCATTGCATAATCTCTTCATCTTATTGGATATATTTGTGAGAAGTCCTCTTTGGTCCTAGTGGTTGGTAGTTTATGGTTTTATGTCTTAAAATTTTTTGAAATGCCAAATTATATATATATTGTTTAGTTTTATATGATATGTATCAAGTGCAGGTTGGGTATTATATACATATCATGTTAGGGCATTTGGCTATCCAATTGGGTGGATGATGGGGTGTCTACTGAGTCATTATGACTCACCCCGTGGATTATTCTATCATTTTACAGGTTTAGATGAGGAGAATCCTGATGTGGGATCCGAGGAGAACCCGGTGGGCGAACCGGATTATACCGACTTGGGGAACGAGTGACTCGCCTTTCTCTTTAGATGTTTGATGCCTTCTTGATAGCGGCATTTTTGTATATGGCGAGATGACTGGATCTTGGCTGATTTTTGTATAGTTGGTGGTTAGCTCCTTTTATTTTTGTGGTGGAGCTTGGTTGTAGGGTTGATGCCCTCCCATTTTTGTGGTTTTGGATTGGTGACCTTGTGGTGTCACCTTCACAGGTTATGTTTGATTTTGATGGTGTATTTGGCCTTGTGATGGTCTTTGTTGTGGTGGTTTAAGTTAAACCGAGTACGTCGAATCGGTGGTTTATGTTTTCTTGTTGGAATATGTTGGTTCCGAGTGATGGAACTTTTCTATATTGTGTAAGCAGGTGTTTTAGATTGTGTTTTTGTTGCCGAACCTTTCTACTTCGTGGGTTTTTATCCCGCTGTCATGTCTTGGAAAAAAAAAATTTCCGCTGCGTTTTTCCGGGTCGCGACAATATATATGAGTAATATAATAACTATATAAACAGTATAATAATTATATATATATATCCGTGTGAGTAGGTTAGGAAATAGTAAATATAGGAGTGATTTATTAAGTGAAAAGGTTGATAACTATATGAATAGTATAGTGACCATGTGAGCGGTATAATAAATATGTACACTCGCGTAAGTAACTTAGTAAATAATAACTATACGAGTGATTTAGTAAATGAGAAGGATAATAACTATATGAACAATATAATAACTTTATCAGCGATATAATAACTATATATACACGTTGAATAAGTTAGAAAAATAGTAACTATACGAATGATTTAATAAGTGGAGAAGAAAGTAACTATACGAGTGATTTAATAAATAGAAAGGATAATAACTATATAAACAATATAATAATTATATACACACACCCGCGTGAGTTAGTTAAAAAATAGTAACTATTTAAAAGTGATTCAGTAAGTGGGAATGATAGTAACTATGTAAGCAATATAGTAATTATATATACCTGTGTTAGTAAATTAGAAAATGGTAATTATATGAGTGGTTTAATAAGTGATGAGAGTAATAACTCTATGAGAAGTATAGTAACTAGATGAGTAGCATAGTAACTATACACATACACCTAAGTCAAGAGATAGCATCTATATATACCTACGTGAGTAAATTAGAAAATAGTAGCGGTTTAGTAAGTGATGAGAGTAATAACTCTATGAGAAGTATAATAACTAAATGAGTAGCATAGTAACTATACATATACACCTAAGTCAGGAGATAGGATCTATATATTCCTGCGTGAGTAAATTAGAAAATAGTAACTATATGAGTGGTTTAGTAAGTGATGAAAGTAATAACTCTATGAGAAGTATAGTAACTAGATGAATAGCATAATAACTATACATATACACCTAAGTCAGGAGATAGCATTTATATATACCTGCGTGAGTAACTATATATTCGATATAGTAATTATATGCACATATGAGTAAGTTAGGTATCTATACACACCAGCTTGGGTAGCTATACGAGCGATAAAGTAACTATACACGTACACATAAGTAACTTCCCTACTTATTTTATATTATTATTCTTAGGAAGATTTCTTTGTCTCCTCATCAACGACGATGTGACCTTATTTACGAGGATCTGACAATATTTATGTCCCTTCTTCTCTTTTGTACTCCTCGTCTAGTGTCGGTGGAACAAGTTAACTCAAAGAACGCAGGTGACTTTCTTTGATTGAAGATTGAGGAAGTTCCCTCCTCTGGATGTTTGAGGTGATCCGAACTCATTAATAATAGTCGAGTGCTCCGACCCAAGGTGGGTGCGTACTACGTTGCTCAAGCTTAGTTCGTACATACTTGTGCTTTGGCTAGAGTATGCTCGCCAGTTGTGTGCAAACTCAAGATTATGATCAAGTGGGCTGATCATCAAATTATTTATTTATCTAATTGAGTGGATTTTGACTTCGAGCTCTCAAGTCAAACTTGACCTCAGGTGATAGTTTGACTCTATCTATTCGTAAACTTCTAAACATATCTCTGATATCTTAATAAATTTCTTTAACATAAGTTATATGATTTAACTTTTATTTTTTGATGTAATATTTTTATTTAGAAAAAAGTAACATATAACGCATATTTAAATACATGTTGGATTGATTAACATGTAAATATTTTAATAAAATTATGTACATACTTTTCTCATAAGTAAAATGTTAGACATAAAATGAATACTTCAAAATTTCAAATTAAGCCAAAACAAATGTCATCTTATTTAACTTTAAGTTAGAGTTCGGTGTAACTTTATTTATAAGTTAGCACGATCTAAACTCATTTATGAAACTTGGATTTGATTTTACTTACTAAGCTTGAACTCAAGTAAAACTCAAAGTAAATTTATTTTTAGTTTATTTAGTATTTATAATTAATATTATATAACTATTAAATACTTAATTAATCATTTAATCAAGCCACTTGTAAACTTTATCAAGTCAAGTTTGAATAAGCCCAAGCTTAGCTCATTAAAAGAGATCAAACTCCTTTTTCTTGCTTTATCGAGTGTTTAGTTGTTATTTTTAAATCTAGGTCATCTTATTTTTAAAATATAGATCATATTATATCTTAATATCCTTTATAAAATTACAAAAATATGTACTTTAAGTGTTTGGAAAAAATGATATGATTTTTAAGAATTGTAGGATGGTATTTGGTAACATTTTTAAATTTAAAACTTACTTCAACATATTTATAAAATAAAAAAATGTTCAACACGATGATAACTTACTAAATAATATGTCAAATTATATACAAACATCAATCAACATCATTTATTATGATATTAGTGGATGATGTAGTAAAAAATACTACAAAATAAATTACATAATAATAAAATTATTTTTAAAAAAATTAATTATATAAAAACTAAATGAGTAAATATATTTAATTTTTAGAATGATTATTAGTTTTTTCTAATTTTGTTTCATCACCGATCTGATGGTACGACTTGGTCAAAAGCACAGCAAAAGCATGTAAACGTAAAAACATGATCTCATCGTTTCATTGGCTCGGAAATAAATCAATTGATGTTAGAAGGTGCTCGGCAAAAGCGTGAGCCGAGGAGAGAGAAAAAACAACGTATCAGCAATTTTTTTGCGGTAGCATGATAGGAAGAGTTGTAGAGAGAGAGATCGGACCCATGAGAAGGTTTCGAAGGGTTCCAATCAGATTACACGCAAATTCATGTAACAAATAGTACGATGAAAATTAAATAAAATGTGATATCTGTCACTATGTGTGTGATGACTCTCTCAAGAGAACTCCTAAGAGAATCCGATCTTGTACAACAAGTATCACCCAAGAGGCGGATACTATTTTGAAAAACGGGTCATACCATTCAAACTCCATCCTTCGAAGCCTCTTTTTTTAATTTAGAGAGAAAAAAATGTAAAAAAGTCAAGCCAAACACCCTCTTAACTAGTTCATTTAAACTTGATAAACTAGTTTAGTCACTGTTATTTAAAACTACTGAATAAACTTTTTTGTACCTTTGTGCTTGGTCCAACCCAAATGCATCCGCTCAAGGTTAAAACTATAAAATTTTGGGCTACCCGCTCATATCATAGAAAATCTTAACTTTGCCGGCGCAGTCCTACCTATTCATTTAATTTCATAACTCATGTTATTATTAAACTCAATAGTCTTAGTCATGATAAATAATACTTAAAATGACAATAACCTAAATTACAGTCAAATTTTAATGGGTAGAAATGACAATTTTGAGTTTAATAGAAAATAAAAAATGGTGGCACAGTTGCAAGATACAAGGAAAAGGAGTGAAGGATGAGAGAGAGAGAGAGGGGGGGGGGATCAAAAAAGCGGATGTCTATTATTGCAGTGATAGAATCTCCATCTAAAAATAAGTATATTTGGTTCCATCTCGAGAGTGTAATATTTCGGGTTTTTGAAACATTATTTAGGTTATTATCGTAGTGTTTTTAATTATTTTCTGTAAGGTGTTTAAATTATTTTTAAGATGTTTATATAGATAGGTAATATTTTATTTATTTATTTATATCATGTCTTATTAGTTTAGTGAATAGTTTATAGTTGATATTAATTATTTATTTAACTTCTTTTAATTTTCTCTCTCCCCTCTAATAATATCTCTCCTTCCATTTTTATCCCTCTCTATTCAATAACCATCTTCCATAATCGTCGCCTCCTTCTCTCCTTGCCGTTTTCTTCTTCGTTCTCTCTCTCTCCCCTCGCCATCGCCTTGCTCTCTCTCTCTCTCTCTCTCTCTCTCTCTCTCTCTCTCTCTCTCTCTCTCTCTCTCCATCGCGCGACCGCCGCCCGCGCGGCCACCTCCTCACCTTCATTTTGAGCATGGTTGTCTAACATGGATCAGTTGTGTATATATTCAAGTTAATGTTCATAGTTACTGTTGTTATGTCATGGCATAGTATTGTTGATGTTAATTGATCTTGCATATTGGGGGTCATGGCATGGCATGATTGAGGTGGATGCATGATGCATTGGAACTGTGAATGGAAAACTGAGCTACACCAGACTAGTTAGTCGTGACTCGAGGGCAGCGAGGGGTTAGAACCGTCTGGTGCATCCTTTGATCCCAGATCCCGCGGGCATCCTACGTGCCACCACTGCCTAGGTGCACTATGGGATTTCGATTAGTATATGGTACTTATATATGATAGATCTGATGGTAGCTGGATGGTAGCTGGTTAAGATGGCAAGACGACGCATTCCTTGCTAATGAAAATCTGTGTACATGATATGTGCATCTATTAGAGGATATGTGCATATGTGTGAATGTGATTCTTCTTAGAGGATAGATGCATTTTGCATGGTATGATATAGGTGGTCTAGTGATGTATTTTATTTTGTCAAGTATCAGGTTATGTTGCATGGTGTATGTATGGTGTGTCTCATTTGTAGTATATCATCATATGGAGCATATAGTAGGTGTCTATGCATATGTTCATACCATCTTTTTAGGTCATGTTATGATGCATATAGGTGCTGGTTGGTGTGATTATAGGCTTTGGTTGGTGGTGTAAAACATATGGATTAAGTCATATATCTAATGTATTGACTAGCCTATATTTTCATATAATTGGTGTAGGTCTGGGTACCTATTTAATTAACATTTAGGGCCTTTTGGCTATCCGATTTGGCGGATGATGGGGTGTCTACTGAGTCATCGTACTCATCCCAATCCTCTTATCAATTTTTAGGTAATCAGGTTTGGCGCAGCAGAAGCGTGATGGATTGATTCCCGATAAAGCAAATTGGATGGTTCTTATGTAATTTAGATGGTAATTAGATTTGTTTGGATTATAGCATAGCAATGTATTTAATTTGATTCTGTGGATGTATAATTTGGGACCTAGTTGTCTTTATTTTTCCCAAATCGATGTTTTTATGGGGTTAATTTTCCCCGATCGTGTCGTCGGATCATCCTGCTGTGCCTGTTAAAAATCCGGGGCGTGACAGAGAGTATCAAGGAAGCATTTAAACATAAGTACGTCCATCTAAAACAACCAAAAACATGTCATTGGTCAAGTGATCTTTAAACTTTCTTCACAAAAATTCTCTCTGTTCTAGAGAAATAAGAGGGTGCAAGAGAGAGAAAAGAGAGATAGTATTAGAAAAGGGTATTTTTGACATAAAGATAAAACACTAAATTAAAAATATTTTAAGAGTTTTTAAGTGACAAGGATTTATTTATTTTTGCCAGCAAAATCAGTGATTTATAGAAATTTCGATTTCATAAGAATATATATAATCAGGAAAGAACCATGACGACGATGTTATCTTCGGATTACAGACATGAGAGCCATGCATGGATTCCTAGGTGAAAGGTCACCATAGGTGTACGACTATGATTTTCATTTAAGAGCTCGAATCACATCAATTTCACGAGAACACTCTCAATCTTCAAACATAACATGCCACATCTCCATACTAAGTGATAGTTTAGTAACAATTGCTTCATCGTTATTGAATCGTTACTGAACTAGTACTTCATCATTACTGAACCTTTATTGAATCGTTACTAAACTAATTCAATAACCGTTCAATAATGAGTTATACTGACTTCAATAATAGTTCAGTAACGAGTTACATCGACTTCAGTAAATATTCATTAAGGCTTCAATAATGATTCAGTAAGACTTCAATAACGTTCAATAATAGTTCAATAAGACTTCAATAATATTCATTTCGTAATAGTTCATTAAAGTTTCAGTAATAGTTCAGTAACAAATAAAACTTTATTAACGTTCAGTACATAACAGTGAATCGATTCAATAACGGTGAATTGTTGTTACTGAACCGTCACTTTAGTGACACGAGGTTGAAACATATTTTGATTAGATATTGAGGTTGTTTCTTTCACCGTGAGATTGAAATGATCTATACTCTCGGTTTAGATGTCTCTGACAAATAAATAAAGTAGGTTAAAACTTTTTGTTAGAAGTTAGTCGTAAATATATAAGAGGGCTGAGATGTTTTTTTAGCTAAGTTCTTTTCATGAGTTTATCTGCTACCTGTGCTAATGATAGTGCGCGGTGAGCCGTGCATGTACGTACGCGCCCCCTTTGGCGAACCTTCGTCTGGCGGACCCCTCGCCCGGCGGCCCTCCTTTGGTGAACCTTCGTCTGGCGGTTCCCACACCGGTGGAACCTTCGTCCGGTGGATCCCTCGCTGGCGGAACCCTCGCCCGCGTGGCCCTCCTTTGGCGAACCTTCGTCTGCCGGTTCCCATGCCAGCAGAACCTTCGTCCGGCGGCCCCCTTCGGCGAACCCTTGTCGGGCGGATCCCTCGCCGGTGGAACCCTCATCCGGCGGCCCTCCCTTCGGTGGAACCCCCGCCGGCACCCACTTGCCTGTCAACGAGGCACTGTCGCCCGTCATCCTGAGCAGGTTCCACTTCAGGCTTCATCCGGCACTGGACGGCCCTCCTCCGGCAGTCCCTTGTCCGATGATTATCTTCTTCCATTCAAGGCGGTACAGTTGCTTTCTCGCGGAGCACCTCTCTGCCCTCATCCGGTGGTATAGATCCTTTGTCGAGCAGCACTCTCAAGGCGATCTTCCAGTAGACTCTCGGAGCGCAGCTTCGTCTTACACCCCCATTCTAGTTAATCCCTAGGAGTTAGTGTCTCCTTGCCTTCACTTTCGTCATCCTAAGCAGTTTCCTTTTACTATTTTGTAGTTGTTTTCGTTTTGGGAGGGAAAATCCTCCCTCCCACACTCTCTTTCTAGCGTTCCACCTAAATATGATTTTAGGTTTTTTGTCTCTTTTTGTTGCGCTAGAAATGTGGAGTCCGGCTTACTTACGTAGGTTTGTTTTGTTCGGTTCCTTGTTTTTGTTCGTTGTCGTGTGGTATTGTTCCTTTAGGTTTTCTTTTCTGGTTCTCTTCATGGTCACTCAACTTATCTTGAGACCGATAATTTGGGCGATATCCACACTTTTCTGATGTGATCATCTAGTCTCATGGTAGTTGTCAAATTTTTTTTATAGAGTTCCTTTATTTGCTATTCGACCTTATAAACACTTTTGTGTGTTAGTCAATTCATGACTATGTTTAAATTTCTTAGAAAAGATACGTTTAGAGTTGTCAACGGGTCCATTTCGGGTCGGATCTTTCAGGATCCGAACCCGAATCCGATAAGGCAAACCCGAATCGAATAGCAAATCCGATAAGCAATTGAATTTCGGATCTATATCCAAACCCGAATCCGAAAATGGTATTGGATCTGGATCCACCCGTAAACCCCATTGCTACGGAATATGGCGGAGAAGCCGGCAGCGGTACCCAACGACAAGCCGCTCCAGAAGCCCCCAGGCTACCGGGCCCCCCCGGCGCCCGCCCCCGCCGCTCCTCCCCGGCCCCCCGTCCGCAAGCAGCCGCCCCTCCCCGCTTCCTTCCGCCCCGGTCCCGCGAACACGAAACCCCATTCACGTCGCTCGCGCCGCGCCCTGCTGCCGTCGTTTCGCTGCCGGCGTCTCCTCCGCATGATTTCCGTCGTCGTCGCCACCTCCCTCCACCCTCTCTACCTCTATTCCAACAACCTCTCCAGCGCCCTCCCTTTGTGACCCGGAGGAGTCCATGAAGCTGGTGAAACTGTGGCGGAGCTCATCGGATCCTTCAATCTGTCCGACCACGTGTGGCTGCTCCGCGGGCTGGGACCTGCAGGGGATGAACCGCCGGATCTCCGACGTCCACCGGCGGTTCGACGCCATGATGGAGCGCATCATCAAGCAGAAGGAGGCTGCGAGGCGGGCGAGAAAGGAGGAGGAGGACCCCGCCGCCGTGAAGGACCTGCTCGACATCCTGCTGGATGTGTCGGAGGACGACAAGGCCGACGTAGCTGCGTAGCTGCGAATGGAGTGCAAAGGCGGTTGCCGGCGCCGGGAAAAACAAGAGAGCGGTCGCGCAGAGAGCTTGAGAAGATTGCAGGGAGGGGAGCGAGGGAGCGATCGGGTCCAGCGAACCCCAATCGGGTTTTCAAATATAACCGGTCATGTAATACTCGGATCTATTTCAAATCGGGTACACCCGAACCCGAAAATGTAATTTATTTGAAGCCACCAATCGAATATCCAAATCTGATTTTCATATTTGAATTCAGGCAAGATAACGGGTTGCCTGAATCCATTTACAGGTCTAGATACGTTCGTATCAAACTTTACTCTTTCTTGATTTGTTTGTGTGTCACTTCTGGTTTAAGTTTAGCGTTGTATCATGCTGTTTGTACTCTTCCATATTAAGAATATGTGATCTTGTTTGTTCAAAAAAAAGAGCTGCGCATGTACGTAGCTATTGGGGGAATGCTCGTAACAAATTAATGGGAGTATGTATGTTGCGTATATATATATATCGTCGGTCCGTCCAAGCATATATATTTTTCAAGAGGCTGGATCCTCTCGGGTGGGTACCTGAGGGGTCCGGTCAGCCCCTCTTACAATAGCATCAATTTCTTTTAATTTCTACATCCGAAGAGAAGAGACGACGGAAGTGCTCAACCCATCCTACAAAGACATATACAACAGTGCAAGTAGATGATAAAACGAAGAAAAGGGAAGCTCCTGCCCCGCGCGCGTCCCTTATCGAGACGTGCCCGCCGATCAGCCAGACGTGCTCTCATGCTCTTCACGTCGTTCATCTGATCTGCTAGCTCTCTAATTCTCTCATCAGGTTCTTCTCTCTATATATCGCTCTGTGCCGAGCAATGAGAGCCAAAGCCCCGATCCCTGCGCCATGGGTCCCCCTTGCACCGTACCGACCCTCCTCCTCCTCCTCCTGCTGCTCCCTTTGATCTCCATGGCCACACTGGGACGCGCAGGTGCCGAGCACCACAATGGCGGCCACCATCACACCCCGGCGGGCGAGGACGGCTTGGCGTTCGACCACTACGTCAAAACCTGTCCCAAGATGGAGTCCATCGTCCACAACAAGGTCAAGCAATGGGTGGAGGAAGACAACACCCTCGCGGCGGCCCTCATCCGACTACACTTCCACGATTGCGCCGTCAGGGTACGTATATGCGCGTGCCCCCCCCCAAACAACACAGAGGTCTCACGGGCATTTGATCGAATGGCTGATATGCATTCGTGGCTGCCGCAGGGATGCGATGCCTCCATCCTGCTGAACCATCCCGGTAGCGAGAGGAAAGCCAACGGCAGCAGGTCGCTCAGGGGATTCGAGGTGATCGACGACATCAAGGCCGAGCTCGAGAAGCAGTGCCCGGCTGCGGTTTCGTGCGCCGACATCCTTACGGCTGCCGCCAGGGATGCCACCGTCAAGGTGATCAGATTGTTATACTTAATTAATCCACAAAGTGGGGAACCTATTAATTTCCATCCATCGATACTCTCTCTCTCTCTCTCTCTCTCTGCTGATTTCTGCAACGACGACGACGACGCAGGTCGGTGGGCCTTACTGGGATGTGCCATACGGCCGGAAAGATGGGCTGGTCTCCCGGCAGGATGAAGTAGAGGCCGTCCCCATGGGGAGGGAGAACATCACCTACCTCATCGAGTTCTTCCAGGCCAGAGGCTTGAACTTACTCGACCTGGTTGTCCTCTCCGGTAATATATAAGCACTACGTACTACTTCCTAATTGATATATATACATACAGATATATCGATCGAACGGATTATCATCATCATCATCTGCATCACCGTCGTTGTTAATAATTTAATTACCTGTGAATTGATCAATCAAGGATCCCACACGATCGGGAGGAGCAGATGCGGGAGGGTGCAGGAGAGGCTCTACAACTTCCAGGGTACCCACAAGCCCGATCCCTCCGTCAACCCCGGGTACCTCAACTACCTGAGGAGGAAGTGCCGGTGGGCGTCGGAGTACGTCAACCTCGACGCGACGACGCCCGGCAAGTTCGACGCCATGTACTACCGGAATTTGCAGAGGCACATGGGGCTCCTCTCCACCGATCAGATGCTGCACTCCGATTCGAGGACGTCGCCGATCGTCGCCGCCCTGGCCTCTCAGCCCAGGCTCTTCCACCAGCAGTTTGCAGTCTCCATGGTTAACCTCGGCAACGTCGACGTCCTCACCGGAGACCGCGAGGGAGAGATCCGTCGCAACTGCAATTTTGTGAACCAAGAATAACACTGCTCTGCTCAGATCTCCTCTTCCGTTTGTCGCGTCCCCTGCGCTAGCTAGTTAGTTCTATCTGTATACAGGCATATATACATGATCTCTCTGTATGTAATCCTTGTTTTTTCTGCTTCCAGTATCTCTACCATATATATATATATACACGTCCTTTTATCACGTATACGTGCAGTGTGATCCATATGGACCGGAAATCACCGTACGCCACAGCCCTGATCTACTCCAATTTGGTTAGTTTCTGATATCCGTACGTAGACTCAACGATTCATGACAAAATTTAATTTGTTCTTTTCCTTATCTCGAGGATAAATGAATATAGTTATCATGTAAGCTCTTCTCATAATAAGAGTCTACTCTCAGCCTGGTTTACCAAAAACTCAGACCAGTTGGTACGTACTCTTCAACTCAGATATATAGCTAGCTTTGAGCCCCACCAGGTGTTTAGGGCATCAGAGAGAGGTTGCATATATGTATCTTCTAAAAATCTTTACAAATCAGACTAGCTATTGTGTTAATGAGTAGCTAATTATATATAGCTAGGATGAGTCGGAAGATGATATTTTTGTCCACCGCTCATAATTAAATTAAACTAGCAGTAAATTATTCAAGTTTGGTCTTTTGAAACACACCTGTAAGAATAAAAAAAGAGATTGCCTCCTCACTACAGTGTAGGCACACCGATATTTATCTTGGATTCATAGTTTGTTTTGGTTCCCTATTAGAGATGCTCCACAATTAGATAAGGTGAAAAAGAGTAGAGCCTAAGCTAAACAAATTTAAGCATAAAATATCTCATGTACTTGATAGGATGACTTATTTCTTGTTTTATTCTTATTTTTTGAGATAAATCATATTAAGTTAATCTAGGTTAAATCTCATTTCATTTGCAAAATAAACGGAAAATTGAGAATAAATCTGATTTATCCCTAATTATTTAGATACAAAACATAACTTGAAAGTTTGAACCACCCTCTTTTTGCTAATGACCTAGCTAGCAAAACATACGTTTGTGAGTTTCAGAAAGAATCAAAGAAAATAGTGATAAGCATGATGTGGCAGTTAATTTTATTCTTCAATTTCTCGTGCAAATTAATGAAAGCTTCACCACGCAAGCTAAAAGCATGCAGCGTCGGAGGATATATTCCATACCTTACTTTGAGACTCTTCTTCGACAAGAAAGAATAATCATGCCCCGGCGCCACTGAAGCCCTTGGGATCGATGGTGGCCATGTTCTTGTGAATATAATATATGTAAATTATATCAAGAAAGGGATAGAGAGAGAGAGGCTGGCCTTGACATGGAGCTAAGCATGCATACCCTTGGTAGCGGTGGTGATCTCCCGCTCCATCTTCAGGCTCACTATCTTGCGCATGCCATCCGCAGCCATCCAGCCCTTGTTATTGCTCTTGTTGTTTCCTCGGTTTCATGCGTCCTCTGGTTGATTTGCCCCTTGCTGCTGAAGGCTCTTGTCTACTTCTGGCCTCTGCTTGTTTCCACGGGGATCTGTTTGGCCGCATTCTACATGTTCTTCCGGGCGCAGAGTGGCGCCGGGGGAGAAGTGCTGCTCATCAAGGTCGGCAAGGTGGAACATGCCGTCGAAATCCGACTGTCCGGTGAGGACAAATTCGGAGTCTGCAGTGACCACGTCAAGGTGGGCTGCTTTCTCTTGGACGACCCCCGTAGAAGCGGCCAGGGACGAGCCGGGAGTAGCGAAGATTTTCCTTGGGTGGACGGGGAAGAGGTCCTTCTCCTTCCAGTTCCAGCTGCTGCGCCGGCGCCGGCGAGGGCCGTCGGGACAGAAGAAGCGCCCGACGGCAGCAGTGCCGACGGCTACGAGGAGGGTGACGACGACGGTGCGTCTCGCACGGATAGCTTGGCAGAGGGCTTGTGGAATTGCTACTTCGGCGGCTGCTCAGCGTGGCGCTACGGGGAGGAAGGAAATCCCTCGACAATATTGAGTTAATATTGTCCGTGTATGTGTTCAAGTGTATTATGCACACGTACGTACGTACGTACGTGCGTGGTACGTCCATGAAGTGGGAGGGATGAGGATGATCAGTAGCTTTCCCGACCTCTTTTATATATATATATACTGATCTTCTTTCCGCGTACATGGTTATTGTCTTTCGTTTCAGCTTCCATCATCATAGATAACATCCCATCTTACATATATATCCATCTCAGTCGAGCAGAAAATTCCTAGTCTACACACAGCTGGGCTTCCCCTTAAATCCACTATACCTAGTCTATATATACATAATTAAAGTATATTGTTCTGGTTCATCTCTTTTCTTTCTAATTAATATATTATTAGCTCTCTTCCCAAGCCCTGTCTAACTTCACTACAAGAAATAGAGTTATTAGGGACGGTTTAATGGCGACGGCTTTCTTAAGCCGTCTCTATAAGAGTTAATTGCGACGGCTAGAGCCGTCCCTATTAAAGCCGTCGACAAATACAAAGATATAAGCGACGGCTCTATGAGATCGTCGCAATATCGCTTATTAGAGACGGCCTAAGCTGTCGCTAAACCAGAAAATGCACCCGGAACACCCATCGGTCCGGGTTAATGGCGACGGCTACCGATAGCCGTCGCCAACTTAGTTATTAGCGACGGCTCGGAGCCGTCGCAATAAAATTTTTCGCCCGTTCAACGATCGACTACTTTTTGCGACGGCCTGAGCCGTCGCCGTTGTACTTAAACGTAAATGCGACGGCTTCACCTGCCGCCAATACATTAAGGGTTTACAAAACCCCGTCGGCACCTTCCCTCTTCCCCCCCCCCACTTGCTCTCGACGCGCTGCCGCCGCCGCCGCTGCCGCCGCCGCTGCGCCGCCGCCGCCGCCGCCGCTGCGCCGCCGCCGCCGCCGCCGAGGCCCGAGGTTATGCTTTGGTCCATTTGGAGATTTTAAAACTCAGAATTTTTCAGAAGCAATTTTTTAACCCGTCTAGGATTCTCACTCTGATGCATCTTTTGTCAAGGAATGGTATTCTGAATATAGGTTCTATCGTGACAAGACTTTGTTCAAGGATAGATTTTTAAGTTAAAAGAGATCGTGTTTAGAGGTTATCGACCACTACTACCTTGGTAGTGAGTAAAATTGTATCCTTCCTTGCTTCACCTCCTTTCCCGATTTGTCTGCCTTCCACTTTTCGTTTTTCATTTCTTTTTTTATGAACATGACCGGAATGGCTATTTTTTATTAATTATGACAATAAAAAAGTGAACATGATCTTCTACTAAGGAAGTAGAAGAACCAAGAGAACTACAGGAAGTAGAACTTGTTGACTTTCTTTTAAAGGAATGAATTGTGACCCGGGTCATCTTCTAAAAGAAATATTAGACTCGGGAACATTTTAAAAGCATAACTTTTTAAAAATATGTTGCGTAATGCATAAGTTTCAACAATTTATAATTATTTTAAAGAGGAAAACATAATAAGGAATCCTACAAAAATCTTTCAATATTTCTGCCAAGAAATACTTACGAGCCCCCCAATCTCCACAACAACGTGGAAAAATGCATAACACCCCACCCCGAGGCCGGTTTGCCCGATCGAAGCTGGATTCCGGCTTGGATCGGGCAATCCGGCCGGTTAGCTTGGAAAAATAGCATAACACCCCACCCCGAGGCCGGTTTGCCCGATCGAAGCCGGATTCCGGCTTGGATCGGGCAAACCCGCCGGCTAGCTTGGAAAAATGCATAACACCCCACCCCGAGGCCGGTTTGCCCGATCGAAGCCGGATTCCGGCATGGATCGGGCAAACCGGCCGGTTAGCTTGGAAAAATAGCATAACACCCCACCCCGAGGCCGGATTGCTCGAAGCCGGGAATCCGCTTGGATCGGCAAACCTAGCCGGTTAGCTTGGAAAAATAGCATAACACCCCACCCCCCGAGCCGGCTTGTTCGATCGAAGCCGGATTCCGGCTTGGATCGGCAAAGCTTGAAAAATAGCATAACACCCCCATTTTCGAGGCCGGTTTGCCTAATCGAAGCCGGATTCCGGCTGGATCGGCAAACCGGCCGGTTAGGCTTGGAAAATGCATAACACCCCATTTCGCTGCCGGTTTGCCCGATCGAAGCCGGATTCCGGCTTGGATCGGGCAAACCGGCCATAGTTTTGGAAAATGCATAACACCCCACCCCGAGGCCGGCTTGCTCGATCGGCCGGATTCCGGCTTGGACGGCAAACCGGCCGGTTAGCTTGGAAAATAGCATAACACCCCACCCCGAGGCCGGCTTGCTCGACCGAAGCCGGATTCCGGCTTGGATCGGCAAACCTGCCGTTAGCTTGGAAAATGCATAACACCCCACTCGCCGGCCGGTTTGCCGCCCGAATCGGCCGGATTCCGGCTTGGATCGGGCAAACCGGCCGTGCTAGCATGGAAAAATGCATAACACACCACACCGAGGCCGGATTGCAATTTTAAAGATTATATTGCGTATGAAGAAATTTAGCAAGAGTCGACGTACATCGAGGAGTGGGACAGGTGGATCCACCGATCGTGCCGGTGGTTCTCGTGGCCCATCTCAACCTACCCAGATGCGATGCCATCAGTGGACTCATCCCGGCGGTTGACACTCGCCTCTACCTACGGCGACGCCCCTACATCGTCCATCTTCTTCCGCCTCCGTAAATATCAATTTTATATTTTGTAGATTTATAAATATCAATTTTTAAATGTGTTAAATTTTTTGGCATGTAACGCTTGCTAGACGTGGGAGAGGTCCCGCAAAGGCGTATAATGTGCGGACATTAGCGCCCGGGGAGACATTGAACGTCCGGGTCATCGAGGATCGGGTGTAGGCCCGAATGGCCAGGAGTTCACCTCATATCTTGGAGTTTGCAACAGGGTACATTGCAACTTATGGCAACAGGATTACATGACCCTTCCAGATGACAAGAAGGAGGCGATATTTAGAGACCTCGAGGTAAATAAAAGTACTTGAGCTTATTTGTTTTTTTTCACTTTAAAATTACTAATCTATGTATTTTTCGTGTAGCAACATTTTACATTTGAGCGGTCACCATCCATAGATGCGGAAATTTTAAGGCATATGGGAGAGATGCAAAGAAAACAAAGGGGTCATCTTAAGAAGAAGGTAAAATTTCATATTTATTTTTTAGTAAACGATTATGTACCGTAACTAATACAATTTTGGCGTACAAGATTTTATAGGACGCTCACCTGGAGGAGGCACTTGTCGCTGTGCCTCCACAATGCGATCCGGACCAGCTGGCGTCATATGTGCGAGATATGGTAGGGACGACAATAAGGTAAATAATTTATTTAATTTAAAAGTAATCCACATTTGATAACTCATTTTATTAGCTTGTCTTAACAAAATTAATGTGTTATGAACTTGTTTGTAGGCACTTAGCCAAAGGAATAAAACAAACAGGCTAATTTGAAAGCATGCCTTATAGGCGAGGTAGAACCAACATTCATCAACTCATAGATTGATTTTGTAAGTTTATAATTTTTTTTATTATTCACTATTGTATATCTCGATAATAGTACTAATGTGTTCATAATGTTTTCTCTTAATGTACAAACAAAGAAGGGCGTCATCCTACCCGTCCGGTAGGTCTTCGAGATGACCCAAACGAAAGAGGCAGAGGATGGATCCCTCGTATTTATGCAACGAGGAAAGTCATCAAGTTATGGTACGCAATATGTTTGTTTGTATCAACATTAGACAATTTTTATTTCATATAACAACCGACTTTATATTTACATTATATAGGATGAGATGCGCTGCAAGATGAATGCCCCCGCCGAGGAATCGAGATGCTCTAATTCCGAGCGCCCATTCTCTCGCCGAGGATGCATTTATCACCGTGTTCGGCAGAGATAGGCCGGGACGGATCCGATGGGGAGAGGATGCACCCGCAACACCTCCGGTATGGTGTATGCGTGCTGGAGGTGCGAGTACCTTCCTGCGGGTCCGGCTACCACAGCTGGTGGACAAAGTCGATGCTCAAGCTACACAAATCGAGAAACAAAACTCGATGATCGACTCGCTCCAACAACAATCGGACGCCCAACGTCACCAGCTTTCAAGAGTCGATGACACGGCTAACACAAGAAATGTTAGCCCAATTAAAACAAGAGGGCTCCCACCCGCGCATCCGTTCTGGGCCGAGGCCAACCCAAGGCTATAGAGGCGCACGGGGACGAGGAGGAGGAGGACGATGACGAGGACGCAGAAGACGATGAGCGTTCTTTTCGGGAGGATGAGTGAGAGAGTTTACTCTCTATTTTATTATTTCTTTGTATTTGAGATAGTTGTTGTGTAATGATACGTTTTATAAATATGAATTTTTCTTATTAAAGAATGTCAGTGTTTATTATGTATGAATGAATGTTAATGACTTTGATCGGGCAAACCGACAAGTTATTTGTGTATATAGGTCTTGCTACGAGAATACAATTGATCGTAGGGAATTTTTTTTTTTAAAAACTGTAAGTTATTTGCGACGGCTCCACACGTCCCTAAAGTTCTTTTAAGCGACTATTAATGTAATAGGGACGGCTCTTAGCCGTCGCAAAACCAAAATGCACCCCCGCGTGTCTTCGGCCGTAAATCGGTATTAGCGACGGCTCTAAGCCGTCGCAAACCGTAAAATGCACCCCGCGGTATTCGCGCGACGGCCCTAAGCCGTCGCAAAACCGTAAAATGCACCCCCGCGGGTGTCGCCGGGTCGTAAATTGGGTATTAGCGACGCCTCTAAGCCGTCGCTAATGTCTATTACGGGGTTTAAATTTATTTACGACGGCTTAGTGCCGTCGCGAAAAACTTTACGAGGGACGGTTTCAGCCGTCGCTAATAACTTAATTGCGACGGCTTTGGTGGTCGCAAATAATACTAAAAGCGACGGCTTATCATGAGCCGTCGCCATTAAAATTGGCGACGGGCTTATTTGCGACAGTATTGCGACGGCGGAAGAGCCGTCGCTATTGCCTTATGGCGACGGCTTTTGTATTTTTAGCGACGGCGGTAAGCCGTCGCTAATGACTTTAATTCCTGTAGTGCTTATAGAGATGGCGTTTGTTTGAATTGATCTGACATGTAATATTTGATTCAGCAAGTATATGTGGTTAGAATTTTACTTTGTTCGACATTTTATTTCAGTTAAGATCTGAATTCTATCATACTTTCTCTTGAAACTATAATTATGTTTTTGTTTACGCCTGATCCTTTTCCGCCAGCGGGATACATTTAACATATACGTGTATAGATTATTATGATTCTGATCAGATATTATCAGAGAGGGGAAACCTTCTGCCTCCTGGCCAGTTCTCTCTGTATTTGCATATCTGCTGGTCCGATATTAATATCAACTTTCTTTATGTTTGAAGAGGATTTCAGCTAAATTTGTGATGATATATACGTGTGTATGTAAATTTATATATATACATAAACACATGCACAAATCAATGCACATACGTGAAGTGTAGGCTAAGCTCGTCGTGTGTGGAGGAGGCCGTCAATCGGGTACTATGGCCTTTGGACACGAATCTGATGCCCGTCGAGCGATCTAAAAGGCGATTCGGTCTGCCTCAATTCATATTTATGTGTATACTTCAATTAATTAATTAATTAAGCCATTGATATTCCCACCACACCAAGCATAAACGGAGGCTCGCTCTCGCTCTCTCTCTCTATATATATATGTATAAAGAACAAAGACAAACAATTAGAAAAAAGTCAGGGTGGACTTAACGAAAAAAACAAATCAAATAGATCTTATCAATCAAATCAAAGATAAATTATCTTTTTCAACAAGATATTTGGGAGAGAGGTGAAAAGCGGTGGAAAGAATCATACTCTCAAGAAAAAGGAAAAGACGGGATTTTTACATATCTAACCTAGTATATAGAAGTGGGGATTCCATTTTTTCGTCCTCCCCATTGTCACCGTCCGATCACCCGAATTTATTTTACATCCGTTCGATGGAGTGTCACAGCGGACACCGCCTCACCGCCCTCGGTTTGCCATCGACGTTGCCGCCATCCACCGCCGCGGACGTCGCCGCCGCTCTCCCTCTCTCCTCCCGTCGTCGCCGTCGCCAACGCCGATGCCGATGCCTCCGGCGCTGCCGTTGCGGCAGGCGCCGCGCTTCCCCCTCCGCCGCGCTCCCTCTCTCGCGTTCTCCCGCTCTCTCTCCCTCCTCCGTCGCGTGCTCTCCCTCGAGCTCCCTCTCTCTCCCCAATTAGCCGCGCCTCCGGGCGAATTAGCCACCGGCGCATGCGGCTGTGCCGCGGGGTGGGGCGGCGCAGTGCCGCCTCTCTCTCCTCCCCCCACGCGCTCTCTCTCTCTCCCCGCCAGCGCTCTCTCTCTCTCTCCTCCCTGTCGCACTCTCTTTCTCCTCTCTCTCTTCTCTCTCTCTCTCTCGCACACTCTAGTTCTCTCTCCTGATTAACTCCCTCTCTCTCCTCTTAATTATTTTATTAATTAAATTAGGTGAGTTAATTAATCAATTTACCGTTTTTTAATGCCAATAAGATTGGAGGATACCTCGGTGCCGCAATCGACTCGGTCACCTCATAATTGAACCGGTTTGGATTTCCAAAACTTGAGAATTTATCGATCGCCTTGAGGTAAACATTCCAACTTATCCTTAGCATACCGATATACTAATTAACATGTTAAAATGTGTTTATTAGATAAATAGTTAGAAATTAGTGATAAATGGTAGTTTAATTATTTAATTATCTGCATGTGATTATTTAAATGTCAATCATGTCATTCATGCGTGGTTGCATTCATTTTTATGAATTGGTTTAGTTAGTCATAAACGTGATTAATTATTGTTCAGTAATCATAGAATTTAGTTAAATATTGTGGTGATCAAATACATTGGTTATATTAATTTATAGAAATAGAATTATATTTTTTTATGAACATAGTTATATTCGATCTATGTTATGAATGATCTTGATTTATTTAAGTTAATTGAGATAACTTTGAAATTACTTGATAACGAAAGAATATGATTGATTAATATTAATAACTGCATGATCATGTAATATGCATCATTTTATGAATTGATATCGAATTGTAATTAATTGAGTTTAATCGTTTAATTATGTTACATATTTCGATTGGGTCAATTGCATGAATTGCGGTATAATTAGAATTAGTGTTCCCGATCGGGTCTTTTCGCTGAATATATGCATGAATTGGATGGTCCGCATGACTTGGCATCGTGTAAACTGGTTTGGGTAAATTTGCATATTGAATTCAATAATTGTGTGTATTGGCATATTGAATTGAAATGAAATTGTCTGAGTAATTGTATGGCTTGCTTGTGAAATGTTATTGATGCTGTGATGCATGTGATGTAATGTTTGCTCCTCCAACCTATGATAGAATCGCCCGTGGGCAGTGGTGGAAATAGATTGATCCGGTGCATCCTTCGATCCCGGATACCGCGGTTTATCCTAAGTACGCCCCTGCCTAGACGTACTTTGGGATTTAGCTTACTATATGGTACTTCTTTCTTTATCAGACCCTCAAGTTTATGAACTTCCAACGTTCGTAGTTTCATTTTTTTAAGGTTTTATGGTTTAAATGTCTCTGGTTGACTGATTTTTACAGATTTTTTGTTTTACATGTTTTCAGATTCTTGGATTCTCATATCGCGTACTAACTTTCTGATTTTTAAAGGATTGCCAGATTCCCGTACTTCCCAGATGCCTCGTCTTTTGGTGTCTTGGATTTTGTCGATCTTCAATACTTCAGGTTTAGACAATCTTGAAGGATTTCCATATCTCATGAAAAGGCATTTACATACTAACGAACCTGACTCTTCTCTTCCATATACCCCTTAGCATTCCCGATCGTATTCTTTTTTACACCCGTTTCTTCTATTTTCAAGTGATGGTCTTTCATAGATCCTGTTCTTGGTCTTCTCGTGTCAACGAACACCGCCCTTTCTATGTAACCCGTTTGCTTCCAATTGAATGGGGCCATTGTCTACCTACCTACCAACTCCCTTCCGTTCGCTGCATTCACTTGTCACACCTTCACCATTTTGTTTGTTTTTTTCTTTCTCTTCTCTCGCTAGCATTAATCGTTGTATGTTTATCGTAAATTACTTTTAGTGAATACTAGAATTTTGAACCATAATCAATCTCACTTTGACGCTTTCGATATGTCATACGTATGTGCACTTGGAGCACTAGGCGCTTTGGTGATTGTGAGTCCATGCCCCCTTAATGCAAACATACGATAGCCATCTGTGAAGGTTGATCGCGCACACGGCAGCCATCGCCGAGGGGCGAGGTATTTTATCATGATGTCGATATAAAATGTTTTCACTTTCTCTTTTGATGAAATCAATGTCTACATCTATCATCTCGCCCTTTCTGATGGTGGAATTAATCATGCACTTTGTAACCCTATATGTAATCCCCAGCCCCTTGGTTTTAGTTTTTGGAATTGATGGTGTTTGGCTTTTTTTTTCGTTTGGAACTTTGAGATATGAGATCTTGAATCGGCCCACACGCAGCATATGTGTATCTTAGTGTATGGATCACCTGTTGCAACCCACACACAAATGTATAGAAACTCTATCTCGTAAAAGAAAAAAAATGAATTATTAGAGAGTTGTCGTTAAAACAAGTAAGTAAATGAACTTAATCACGATCTTTTAATTTTACATTAAAAATAAAATATTTTTTTATATCAACACGTATATTTATATTTTTATAAAAATATTGATGTTATGGTCTATCGAAGTAAATTTTTTAAATTTATTTTCCAAGTGAATATATTAAAATGATAAGATGAATTTTAATTTAATGTTAAATCGCATAAATTTTTTCATGTACATTTTTTAACAATAAAAAGTAACTTAAAATTTATCAACTATTAGTTCATACTTAAATTAACTATAAATATAATTTTTCACAAAAAATATTATTTTATAAATATCAAAATTTTGTGCGCACACGTGCGAAGCACGTAATTTTAACTAGTATATATATATACACAAATAAAACAAGAGGTATCAATTTTTATCACTTAAACTTTATGGGGTGTTTGGTTGCATGATAATTGAGGTTTTTATTTTAACTTTTAAAAATTATAAGAAAACTTGTTAAAAGAGGTGTTTGACCACCATGATAATTTTATGTTTTGAAAGTGATTTTCTTCTTAAACAAAAAAAGAGGGTCTCACCTCTTTCTTTTTTCTTGTGGTCCCCCACTTTGTTTGGTCATGTGTAGTAGTTACTCTTTTTTGTAATCACATCCCTCCAAACATGAGAATTTTATGTCATGAGTTGGTTCACTTTTTATTTTAATACAATTTTTTATTATGAAAGTGTACAAAAAATTATCATGTAACCAAACACGTACCCCCTTATTGCTGCAATACAATTAACGTTTTCATCCCTTAGTCAGTCACTAAAGATAATATAGCGACCTGGTTATAGATCTTATTTGGGATAATTAAATGCGCTTCATAAGTAAAAAAGCTGAAAAGTATATTTTACAATTCACGCGCGTGCACACGTATAGGTTTAAATCGCATTTATGCTTTTAACACGTTGAAATCACGATTCTTCAAAACAACTTAATATTCTCGTTCGTAACACAATAAGGCAAACAAGTACAAGATGGACACGATCTGAATACATTAAAGAAAAAATGAAAACAAAATGTGAATTAATTAAGTCTCTCTGAATGATCACTAAAGATCATCATCAATTTGCTTCTTTTTCATCGTTCCTCGGACTTTTAATCAGCTTTTTCTTTCAATATTTCACATTTAGACTCCCAATCTTTGAATCACTGAATCGTCGCATCTTCGAAGGAGGAATTTTACTGTCTAAGAATTTAGCGCCTCGATCATATATAGGGGAGGAGATCTCCTCCGATTCACCAACAACATTACATCATATATACGATCGAGAAGGCGAATGTGAAAGGTTGTGAGATCAGAATTTATAAAAATAAAGACAAAACCTCTCGCAAGACACAGATCCATGGCCCTGTTTGCGTCGATGGTACGTGATTATAGACCCATCTAATTTCTAATACGGCTGTCACTGGTGAACAATTTCGGATAGACATTAAATATTTTTGAAACGCAGTGTCTTCGTACGTATAAGAATTTGTGCGTATTTACTTTACGCTCAAAAATTAAAAACCGCTTGGGAATCGATGCAAATTAATCCAGCCGTGCGCAGCACAGACGTATCTCTATCACTTATCGCCTATGTTGCCAAAAAAAAAAACTTTCGCCTATCGGTCTCCGGATTCCATTGTCAGCTAAAGATCTCTCTCTCTGTGTCTCTGCTACCTTCCCTTCTGACCTGGAAACGAACAATCGATGGGCGGTCCACGGTCAACGTCTCCTCGGTTAGTCTCATCCTCCCTTGATTGCCTATAAATAGCCCCCTCCCTAAGTGCAGCCGAATATGGGAGAACAACCGTCGTGGCTCCGCCGTTCATCGGGAGGATGAAGAGCTATCTCGGAGGTCGCTTCCGGGGGATTTCCTTTTGTTGCTGAGCGAGCGAGAGAGAGAGAGAGAAGAGCAGAGTAGGGCATTGAAGAGCGTACGTACGGCAACGCAAGCCAAGAACATCTTCATTCTGGTAAGTAGCAACTAGGAGATCAGACTGATATCGACAAGAGGAAGAGAGATCGATTAATGACTTGCCGGCTCTCCTTCGGACAGAGGCCAGATGCTGTTTCATCTCCCACCTCTTCTAGCGCGAGCGCCATGGCATGATGATCCTGCTCCTAATCTCTCTAGTTTCCGTCTAATTCTCTGCATGCAGATCGAGGATATCGGCGGCGGTCAGATAGCTAGAGCAACAGAAGAACTGTGCCGCCGGGACGGTGTGGGTGTGACACAGCGAGAGAGAGAGAGATGGGGATCGAGACAGCGGGAGCGTGCCCGGTGCCGATGAAGGCGACGTCAAACGGCGTGTTTCAGAAAGAGAACCCTCTTGATTACGCGCTGCCGCTGATCATACTGCAGATCTGCCTAGTCGTCGTGGTCACGCGCGGCCTCACCTACCTGCTACGGCCCCTCCGTCAGCCCCGCGTTGTCGCCGAGATCATCGTAAGTTCCCCAACGGTTCTCTACCTCTTCGCCCCCATCGCCGACTCATATTCATCCACCATCAGTACCCATTGAAATTACGTTCACACGGACGCACAAAAAACGGAGGGAAATGATAGCAGCCGGTGTTTTACATACATAGTTATTGCCCCTAAATGGCCGACGAAGCTTATAGACAACTTATTGTGAATTCTATTGAGATTCGTTAAGATCTCGACTTCTTAATTACTTCGTATTCCCACGGATTTAATTAGGGCGAGAAAGGAATTGGAAGTAAACATCGAAGATCATATAGAAACGACATGGCCGATATATTCTCCATGGCAAATATTCAAAAAGTAATTTATTTTCCTAACTCTGGGGACTAATATCGATAGGGAGAGCTCACAAATCGTTGCCGTGCCAAGCTTCTCATACACATTTTATAATTCAACTTGGTGGGGAGTTGCATTTCGGGTGGATTTCAAATTGTCATCTTCCGGCGGAAGTTCGAACGCAAAAGAAACTCTAATATATATTCTTCTCAAGGGTTAGGTACCCCGGATATATTTCCACATAGTCGGCAGGAATAAGTTCCCCGGCCCGTTTCCGCTAAAGGGGAACGAAGAGAATGCTTAGAGTATTATCGCTCACACAGAGGAGGAGTCTATAAGACGCTAGTCAGGGAGGTGAAGAAGCTTTTTCAATCATGGGTTTGAGAGAATCCACGACAAATACAAACATTTCGACTCCACCATAGATAGATAGATAGATATACATACAGAGAGAGAGAGATGTGAGAAGGCAATATTGCTTTGCATCATGCATCAACGCAGAGTAGACGACCACGCGTGCAAGCGTTGTAATAAGATGGATAAGAAGGCATTTTAACGAAATATATATACACCGCACCGCATTGTTTTCTCAGGGAGGCATCTTGCTCGGACCATCGGCCATCGGCCGCAACGCGACGTTCCTGCAGAACGTGTTCCCCGAACGGAGCCTGACGGTGCTAGACACCGTCGCCAACATCGGGCTGCTATTCTTCTTGTTCCTGGTGGGCTTGGAACTCGACCTCCGAGCCATCCGCCGCACCGGCAAGGAGGCCCTCGCCGTCGCACTCGCCGGCATCTCCCTCCCCTTCGTCCTCGGCATCGGCACCTCCGTCGTCCTCCGCGCCACCATCGCACAGGGCGTCCACCAGGGCCCCTTCGTCGTCTTCATGGGCGTCGCCCTCTCCATCACCGCCTTCCCCGTTCTCGCTCGCATCCTCGCCGAGCTCAAGCTTCTCACCACCGACGTCGGCCGCATGGCCATGTCCGCTGCGGCGGTCAACGACGTCGCCGCCTGGATCCTCCTCGCGCTGGCCATCGCCCTCTCCGGCACCGGCTCCCCCCTTATTTCGCTCTGGGTCCTCCTCACGGGCGGGGGCTTCGTCATCTTCGCCGCCCTCGCCGTCCGCCCCTGCCTCGCTTGGATGGCCCGCCGCTCTCCCGAGGGCGAGCCCGTCAAGGAGCTCTACATCTGCGCCACGCTCACCTCCGTCCTTGCCGCCGGCTTCGTCACCGACATCATCGGCATCCATGCGCTCTTCGGTGCCTTCGTCGTCGGCATAATCATTCCCAAGGACGGCCCCTTTGCCGGCGTCCTCATCGAGAAGGTCGAAGACCTCGTGTCGGGCCTCTTCCTCCCCCTCTATTTCGTCTCCAGCGGCCTCAAGACCAACGTCGCTGCCATCTCCGGCGCCCGCTCTTGGGGCCTCCTCGTCCTGGTTACCGCCACCGCCTGCCTGGGCAAGGTCGCCGGAACCGTCGTCGTCTCTCTCCTCGTCCGCATGCAGGGGCGCGAGGCCCTCGCCCTCGGATTCCTGATGAACACCAAGGGTCTGGTCGAGCTCATCGTCCTCAACATCGGCAAGGACCGCAAGGTTCTGAACGAAGAGACCTTCGCCGTCCTCGTCCTCATGGCCCTCTTCACGACCTTCATCACCACCCCGATTGTCATGGCCGTTTACCACCCCGCACGCCGCGCCGCCCCGTACAAGCACCGTACCGTCATGCGCACGGACCCCTCCTCCGAGTCCGAGCTCCGCATCCTGGCCTGCTTCCACTCCACCCGCAGCATTCCCACCACCATCAACCTCATCGAGACCTCCAGGGGAGTCGGCCGCCGCCGCGGAGTCATCGTCTACGCCATGCACCTCATGGAGCTCTCGGAGCGGTCCTCCGCCATCTCTATGGTGCACAAGGCCCGCCGCAACGGTCTTCCATTCTGGAACCGGAGCCTCGCCTCGGACGCCGGCGGCGGCGACCACCACCAGATTGTCGTCGCTTTCGAGGCTTACCATCAGCTCAGCAGCGTCGCCATCCGCCCTATGACCGCCATATCCGACCTAGCCACCATTCACGAGGACATCGTCACCAGTGCCCAGCAGAAACGCGCCGCCCTCATCCTCCTCCCCTTCCACAAGCAGCAGCGTCTGGACGGTTCCATGGAGTCGGTCGGTGGGTCCTTCCACCACGTCAACCAGCGCGTCCTCCGCTACGCCCCATGTTCCGTCGGCATCCTCGTGGACCGGGGCCTCGGTGGCCAGTCCCAGGTCTCCTCGAGCGACGTCTCGTACAGGATTGCGGCGCTCTTCTTCGGCGGGCACGACGACCGGGAGGCAGCGTCCTACGCTGTGCGCATGGCCAAACACCCGGGCATCTTCCTCACCATCCTCAGGTTTCTGCCGGAGCCAGGCAAGAAGTCCCTTGCGGAGAACAGCGGCAAGAGGCAGGAATCCTTGCGAGGAATCCACGGAGAGGACGGGAAGATGGCGGACGACGAAACCTTCTTGGCGGACCTGCGAACCGTGGTGGAGACCACGAACGGGTCGGTAATCTACGAAGAGAAGATGGTGGGCGGAAAGACGGACATCGTCGGCGCTATCAAGACGTTGGGCCGGTGTAACCTCTTCCTGGTGGGACGGACGCCGCCTGTAGCTGCCTTGACGAGCCGGTCGGACTGCCCCGAGCTCGGCCCGGTTGGGAGCTACATGGCGTCGTCGGAGTTCACGTCGACTGCATCGGTGTTGGTGATGCAGCAGTACGACCCCAACGGGAGCCACGAGCTTCTGGTGGAAGAGGTGGAGGGGGAGCAGGAGATGCCCGACACGCCGGACACCGCCCGCTCCCGGTCCGGACGCGTGATGCTGCCATGAGTCTTACAACAGGAAGTCAGATACGAAAATTACAAAAACATTATATATCGTGGGCTCCGTCTTATTTTTAAAGATGAGTCAAGAAGTTGGTCACAATACACGAAGAACAAGTTCTCTATTCGTTGCCTTCTGATAAAATAAAAAAGAAATATAGAGCAGATACAGCTGGTAAGGAACTTCAAAAATCAGTAGTCAATCCAGCTTACATAACTACCGTTAAGGATCCAGGCTTTGGCGCGGGAATGACGTGGGCGAGGAAGCCTCGATGGTTTTCCAGGAGTCGAATTCCTCGATGGTTTTTGTTGCAAGGGCGACAAGGTCGACGAATGAACTGAAAGCAGCACGAAGAAACCGCGCCTCAACCGCCTCAAAATGCCTGAATATAAAAACAAGGTCCGATTACGTACATGGCAATGGGATTCGACTGTAATATCAAGAAAGTTACCAACAGATTACTCACGCCAACAATCTCCCATCAGAAACCTCTACTTGCCTTTTCACTGTCTGGCTGCAACTGCAAATACAAGAAGATCATGCTAAATTCATTTACACCAATTCCCCATAACAAGCTACCGGCAGGAATAATAGAATGCAAATACCAAAAAACATTGTGTCAGAATCAAAACCTCATTATCAACAGCTAGTGCTGCATAAACAATGGAGACTTTTCGTTCCGATCCATAATCTACCTCCAAATCACTATAGAAACAGCGTAAGGAAAAAGAAGCATTCCCCAAAAAAAACATGAACCGATGAATTCGCCTACTCGCATTTGGTTGAGTCAGGTAATTATGACCATGAAAATGACAAAACAAACTGGGATAAAAGAAACTATATACAAACAATTCAGTTTGAAAGTGTATTTTATTCATGATATTCCTAATTTTGAGCAACTCCTGGATGGTTTTGACTTTTGAGCATGTCGAAGGAAAAGCAGGCAAAAATATGGTTTATTTTTCCCAATGGTCAACTGTGTTTAGGAGAATCAATACCAGTAAACCGAACTGACCCGAAATGACCGGTTTAGTTTGGTTCTTTGAACCAAACCAAACGGTTAAATATTAATTGGTTTGGTTCGGTTTGGACCCCCTCTAACCCCCCAACCGAACCAGTAAACCAATCAACCTAATTTTAAATATATATTATGATAAATCTATGTCAAATAATATCAAAGAAAGATAGTTCTCTCCAAGAAATGAAATACTAAACTTACGATGGACCCAAGTTAGTTGTTTTATTTTGATTTAATGTTTATTTATTTTTCAATTAAATAGTATACACTGAACTGACGGTTAGTTGTTTTATTCTGATTGTTCAGTCTGAACATAAAACATTTAAGTTATTAATAAAATCTGAAAATAAAGAAATTGTTCAGTCTGTTCCATAATGATGACGATTTGTTGTTGAATCCGATTTTGCTTCTGCATCATTCATTCTCTTAAAATCAAGGTTGTTCACCATTTGGTTTGGTTCGGTTTCGGGTCCTTTTTGTCGAAATGGAAACCAAACAGATAAAGGAACCGAACCGGTTTGGTAAAAGGCCAAACCAACACCGATTCAATTTGGTTTGGTTTGATTTGATTCATTGGTTCAAAACATATTATTCATTTCATAAAATAAAAAGTAAACTAAATTAAAATACTATAAGATTAAATAAAAAATAACTAACTTGGGTTAACTATAAGTTACATATTTTATTGGCACTATAGAACCATATTGTATTGATATTATTCTATATAGACTTATGAAAATATGTTTTTAAAATCAATATAATATAAAAAATAGACTGGGTCAACTAGGTCAATTGGTCTATCGGTTTGGTTCGGGTTAAAGAGAGACTAAACCAAACCAAACCATTTATAGCATAACAGTTCAGTTTGATTTTGGTTCACGAAACTGAACATCCAATGTCCCAAACAGAACTAAACTGTAAATCCAGTTCAATTTACCATTTTACTTAGTTTGGATGAGCACCCCTACCTTCAGTTGGAGAGAACACGGAATCGAGTTTTGCCAAGTACTATGTTTTCTTTGTCTTATTATTAACAAGGACAAACCCACCTCGCTTGTACTAACTCAAGTTCACAGGGTGCCTAGGAGAGCTTGTGGTCAAACACACCTTGACACCTGGTGGTGAAGAAAAAAAAACATGTGAAGAACCTTTATGGGGTGTTTGGTTGCATGATAATGGAGATTTTTATTTTAATTTTTAAAAATTGTAAGAAAATTTGTTAAAAGAAGTGTTTGGCAAGCATGACAATTTTATGTTTTGAAAGTGATTTTCTTCTTAAACAAAAAAGAGGATCTCACCTCTTTCTTTTTTTCTTGTGGTCCCCACTTTGTTTGGTCGTGTATGGTAGTTACTCTTTTTTGTTATCACTTCCCTCCAAACATGATAATTTTATGTCATGAGTTGGTTCACTTTTTATTTTAATACAATTTTTTATCATGAAAGTGTACAAAAAATTATCATGTAACCAAACACCCCATTACATTGCTATTTGTACTATGCTCTCTTAAAATTTTTAATGAAATGGGGTTTGCTTTTGCTAGTCACTTCAAAAAAAACTATGATGGTTGTTCAATTAATATACATAAGAAAATAGCAAAAAATAGGAAGAGAATGGGTATAGCATTTATTTCTAAGGATTCAGAGGGAAACAAATAAACAATAGCATAAGGAAATTGTCATATGAATAGAAGTGTTAATCAAGCATTACCAGGAGAAGTCCCATATAGAGAAGCCTTCAAAGTCGTCAACTGTCTGGTTCTCCATTCCTCCACACAAACTTCAATGTGTAATAACAAGATTAAAGAATAGCCATATAAAGCCCGAACAGACACATCATACACAGAGAAACAAAAGTCATAACAAGAAAATCATCTGACATAACAATGGGATTGCAATCCAATTTCATAATGACTAATCAAGAATATAATGTAGCAAAATCTTATCTGACATGTATATCACGGAAGAGGAGAGAACCATCAGAAGTGGAGACCAAATAAAGTAATAAACCATTTGTTCCAACTTTCAAACCACCCATACATAAGATCCTTGTGACAACAAGAAGAAAACAAACATACAAAGATATTTTTCTAAAAGGAAAGAATACTGCACTATTACTTAATGGAAAGGTAGGACAACCAAAACAATGATGAGGTGAATGTGATGCTAAAACCTGCTAGAAGATCTGCAAAAGGACCTACTAAAACCCAATCCAAAAAATATGATGTGAAGTTAAAACCTGCAAAATGACCTTTATATTTTAATAAATTCTGCAAAAATATTCTAAGTTGGTTGCATTAAAACTGTAGAAGAAAACCTTAACCTATAAAAACAAGTATTATAGTTTAAAAGGAAGTAAAAATATACTTAGAGCCTCAACCAAACATAAATTTTATTTTAATTGTAAGTAAATGACATTCAGTTTAGCAGAATGTATTTTAAACATAAATAATAAATAAATGAACAACAAAATTGAATATAAGTAACTCTTTGGAACTTTAAATTCATACAGATGCCCACGAAAATTTGACTTTCACCCACATTTTTTGAAAAAAAAATTTCTGTAACCTTGGCAGGGCCATGTCAACCTGTTTGGTCCCTGACCCCCTAACACTTGGGCTCCAAATCCCCACGAACATCTGACTTTCATCAACATTATTTGAACAAACTTTCCTGTAACTTTGGCAGGGCCACGTCAACCTGTTTGGTCGATGACACCCGAACACTTGGGCTCGAAATCTGCACCTAAGCATGCCTTAGGTGGATGGACCAAGGTGGAGAGGTGAGGGGAGTGACTGAGGTGGGGCCTGAGGGTGATGTGGGCGGACCTGGGGCCCTTAGGTGGATGGACCAAGGTGGAGAGGCAAGGGGAGGGAATGAGGCCTGAGGGAGATGGGAGCAGACCTGGGGCAAGTCTTGGATGTCTAACTATAGCTCCTTACTGCTAATCATGCAATAGGGGTGACTCATATATTAACCAACTATAGCTCCATTTCTTGATTCTATTAGCTGGATATACCAATGCATGCTACTTGGTTCACTCCTTGATAGATGTGAGATATCCCCTTGATTATAGAAAGAATAAAACATTACATGGCTTTTCTCGGGAGCACTTGACAAGGAAGAAGTATGCAAATTTAGCAACAACAATGACAAGTAGTTCAGGCTACAAAGGCATCCTTAAGGTGGCAGTGAATCAACATAAGCAGTGGAAATCTTCTACAAACTACATATTGAATTCTCCCACTTCTATTAATCTTTTTTATGTGTATCAGTCTAAAGCTATCTTTTAACTCAGTAAGACCATGCGCGGAGCAAAGGAGGGAGCAAGCGCCACCAAGCACTACCGTCCGCCACTCGCGCGGACATTTCTACGAGCACCTCTAACGCACCACCACATGACCCTTTTTTTGCAGGCCCCTATCGGCAACCATCCCCATCCGCACAATCGTTTGCATAGTTGCATCCACCTACTCCAGAGAAGTGACGACGCTAGCGCTCCTCCATTCACAAACATCAACAAAAGTTGCAGAACTTACGCGAGCTGTTTCAAAGGAATCCGGGGCAGAAAGCAGTTTTCTCACACGAAGACTGGCAGAAGAAGAGAATGTATCGAAGTTGTTGGAAATGAAGCAGATGATGGCCCTGCCTCCGACGGGCACCGCGACGGTGTTTAGCACACGAAGGTTCACCTCTTCTTCCCTATGCGAGAAGAAGTTGAAGCTGCGTCCGCCGTCCAGTGATGCGCTCCTCCTCGCTGCCTACGCCGCCTCCACCTTCCCTCCCCTTCTCCTGCCTTTCCTCGTCTTGTCCTCTCGCGTCGTGTGGAGGGTTTTCCGCGGGCTCAATGGGCCGAAGAGCGTCAAACCTGCCAACAAGATTAAGATAGAACCTAACGGGCTGGCTGGCTTCGCCCTCAGGTCGAGTAGGGACGACGGGGAAGAGTCCACAACTAGGGCGAACCGGAGACTGGAGAGGCGAGGCGAGGGGGACTTGGGGGAGGAGCCTGACGAGACAGTCCTCGGGCGATTTGATTTCGATCTGGGTATCGCAACCGTTGGATGACAGATCGAATGGTTCTCTCTTCTTCCGAATTAGCTCCGTTTGATCGATATCCGATTAACATATCCGCCGGACCTATATAATCGCATGTTATCCAGATCCGTTTATCCTTCCCCCGTCGGAACCGTGTTGTGGTATAGATCATCAGATCTCCCCTCCCGTGTGAGAGGAGGGAAATGATGGGAGTCCTGTCTAATAGGATCGAACGCGAGGAGTTGAAGCCCGGCGATCACATCTATTCCTGGAGAAAGGGTTACATCTACGCGCACCACGGTCCGTACCCTAGCGCCTGGATGAATTCCTTAGAATCACCCTTTTTTCGCAGCTGTTGCCTTTATGCCTGTTTTGTTTGCTATGTCGGTCGGAAGCTTTCCCTTTCTTGTGGGTGAATCGTTGCAAGGTTTGACGGAGACAAAGGAAGCAAATGCCTGTCTTTACTTTTCCGTAGTTGTGGTTTCTCTTCTCTTTTGATGCTTGCTGAAATTGGTGAAGCACGATAAAGGGAAGGCGAGGAACTTTTTTCCCCCCATTTAGTTATCTCCTCGAATTTCTGTGCCCCATTCAGATTGTTGTTCCTTGAAAGTGCTCGTTACATTCGAACGGTCCATTCATAGCCCCAAGGATGAGGGATTTTGTGTGCCTAACAATAGTATCCCTTTTGATGTTGTCTTTACTGACCCACTTTGTTCATGTGTGTTTGCACAGAAGATTCTATATTCAGTACCACTTTACGTCAGTGTTTTCAAAGTCAGCTTGTGTTCACTATCTCCATCTGTATGAAGAGTTTTTATTTTACTTCAAGGTAATTCTCAACATAAGATTTGGGTTTCAGAAATACGCAGTATAATTAGATTCTTTGCAACGGGATAAAGCCAAGTATTTTACTATATCCATCAACTAATTATATTTACTAGAAGGAGATCATGTTTGACATCAAAGACTTGAGGCCAATTAGTCTCCTTAATTGCAGTTACAAGATAGTGACTAAAGATCTTGCAAGCAAGCTCAGTAAATATGTAGACAGATTGGCCAGCACCTCTCAATCAACATTTGTTCAAGGAAGATTCATCTTAAACAAGTTTATTGAATGCATCAATGATCATAAGTACAAGAAAAAGGAAAGTATATTATTAAAGCTATATTTCGAGAAAACACATGATATAGTGAAATGGAAGTGTCAGCATAGAATTATGGACCTTATGGTTTCTTAGGAAATGGATCAGTTGGGTCATGAAGTGTATCAACACAGCTATGTTATTGGTGGAGTTTAGCAGCAAGTCACAGTTTCTTTGGATGTTCAAAGGGTCTGTGGCAGTGGGACTTGTTATACTCCCTTCTTTTTGCCCTGGTAGGTCAAGTGTCAAGCAACATATGTGAGAAGGCTACTTAGGGAGGTCTGCTTGAGGGGGTCTATGGGGGCACCAACATGGAGCAATTTGCACTTGTTGCAGGTGATACTTTACTGTTTACCTCAAAAATTGTGTCTACTTGAGGGTGCTTTTATACTTGTTAGAAGCAGTGACGGGACTGAAAATCACAAGGACACTTGTCAAGTAGTAGGCTTAAACATGCAGGAATCTCATATGGAGCATTATGGAGCATGTGCTAAATTTTTTTGACATGTCCAAGTCTTGTTTCCCGTTCAACTACCATTTGATAATGTTGTTGGATAAAAGCATGAGAAAAGGTGACTGACAAGCTATAATTCAAATAGTCAAAAGGAAGTTTCAAGGTTGGATTGTTGGAAGAGCAAAATACTATCAACCGGATGGATTTTTGTCAAAGGTAAGACATTTCTTTATATTACTTCTCCATATTGAAGATCCCAAAGGGTGTATGCAGGAAGCTAGATGGTACAAGAGAAAGGGGTTTTTTTAGCAGTAAAAGGAAGGAGGTAAAAATCATTATTTGGTAAAATAGAACCATGTGTACAGAAATATCAAGGAGGTTGGGGGTGGTCTTATGCTGCTGGAAATAATTAATTATATACTATTGACTAAATGGTTATAGAAGCTGAATCATTGAAGGAATCCTTGTTGGGGTAAGATTATCTATTCAAAGTATGGGTTGAACCAAGAGGAAGGTTGAATTACATAATTCTGAGACCATAACATATTATCTAACATTTGGAGAGCCATCCTCTGGAATTGGGAGATTTTCAGATCATCTGCAGCTATTGGTTTAGGGAACGAGAGAAAACACCCTTCTGGAAGGATAAATCAATCGGCTTTGAGTGATTGGCAACTAGATTCCAAAGATTGTAGATGATCCCATTAGATGGGGAAGGAAAAGTTCATGCGTTGATAATAGCTTGTCCATCGAGTTTAGAAGGAATTTTAAAGATGATGAAATTGTTTATTACATTGTTTTGATGCATGAAGATTAATTACGTTGAATTTCAGCCAAGAATAACTCATTTTCGGTTAAATCTGCCTGCCAGCATTTGTATCAAGGAGGTTTAGAAGTAGATTGGTGGAAAGCTATTTTGGGTATCTGAATTGTCGGTTAGAATCAAGTAGTTTCTATGAAAAGTACGCATAAATAGGCATCCCACGAAGGGGTTAATTCGTAGCATATGACCCGTGCATTTTACAAGATGTGCTTTTTGTAGGACATGCAGAAGATTTGGATCATCTGTTTTTAAAATGCAGTATCATTAATTCCTTGGGGCTCACTATTTTCAAAAGTTGAACATGCAATGGGTTAATCTGGATGATATTCGTTCTCTACTGTTACATTAGGGGAACTTATTGCCATGGAGAGATGCTCCAAAACTCCAGAGACTCCTACTTCCGGTGATACCTTGGGCTATTTGGAGTGTCTGGAATAGGAGGATTTTCAAGGAAAAGCTTGAGGACCCATCGAAGATTCTTCAACTCATGGCCTTCTTCATCAAGAATTCGAGTTTTGTGCAATCCTGATCACATTTGGTTTGGGCTTCTTTGGGTGTCAACTCTTGGTAGTTGCCTTGGTGTAACTTTAATCTTTTTTCTTTTGTATACTTCTTTATATGCAATATAAAGAATTGTAGCTTTTCCACATTAAAAAAAATTACATATTTGCATTCGTTTCTTGGCAAAATTGGGGCAGGATACATCTGAGTAAATGAGATATAAAGGATCTTTAACATTATATTGATATTTCTTAAGAGGTAATCAATGAGATTTTGCGGTAGCACATGATTCACATTTTTTTGTCGAAGTTTTCTGTAAATGATGGATGTATGCTCCAAATGATGTTGCCAGGTACTTGACTTGCTTCTTGTCAAAGCTTCAATCTGCTGACCATTGATGCTTCTTGAATAGAATCTATTCTTAATCAGGCTGTTGCATATGATTGCCACGCTGTCCAGATCTTTGATGCCTTGGTCACCTTGGGCAACTAGGTGGGTACCTTGGATGCCTTTTGGGCTCCCTAAAAGGCGCCTTGACAACTGTCTTACTCCTATATCGTAGTTTGATTTACTCCGCAACCACAACAGCTCCCAACACTTTTAGATCATTGGTATCCCCTCAATAAGGTCTTCTAATAGCAGTCAGAGGAACATACAAATAAAGAAATTGGAATTTTGCCAGAAAGTTGTTTTTGTCTTTACCCCTCTTATTGGTGGCTTCAGTAATTGATGGTCTGTTGGACAGCTGTGGTTCTCATAAAGTTGGTGCCAAGGATTGAAGAGAAACATCATTAGTAGGTGAAATACTTAAAATTTGATCTAAATTGCATCTTATCTTATTCTGCTACTTCTTATTATTAGGAAGTACAGTTTGTGCATTGATCAGAAAAAAGTCTTTTGTCATGGACATTTTTTTGGATTATTGCATTTATTTACAGGAGCATGCTTAATACATATCTACCATCAGCTCAAGTTCATTTTACCTCCGGAAGGAGGGGAACATCCAGCTTCTTAAAACACACTTCTACTTGGTTCTACGATGGTGCTTGGCAATGCCGGGGAGACTGGAAAACTAGCTAGTTAACTTAGATCTTTTTAATTTGTCATTTGATCCATCTAATATGCATTAGGCTATTTTCTATAATATTAGTGCCCTGTTTCTGTCTTCTTTTCTTCTATCCTTTCTTCAAGTTTGGTATTCAGACTCAATTCTTGAAATGCATGTTCTGTACCCACTACTCAGTTTGGATTCCGGTGTGTGACCCAAGTCACTGCCACATTATTGATGCTCAAGTAGTTGTTCTGTTAGGACCCAAAAAAAGTTGTTCTGTAAGATGGGATGAAAAAGTAAACCAAGTTGTGTTCCTTGCCTTATATCGTTGAAATGGTTTGTCTTAGGATCATTCTATCTCACTCAGGGCCTCAGGCTGCTTTCTTTCGGGTCAAGGGAGACTTTCCAACGATCAAAATCTCCAACGGCATTTGACCCCCCCCCTCCCCCCCAACCTCAAAATGTAGTGTTTAACATTGGCTTCCATGCCCCCTATCAAATCTGAGAAAGGAGAGAGAGGGACAATTTAAGGTGGTGAGACTAGATTTTTGTCTGTGGGACTAGCAGATATAAGGAATGGAAGACATATTGCACTTCTCCTGGAGTTTTGCATCAGATAATCCGGCATAGGGGCTTTGGTGGTACTAGATCCTATGAAGTCATCTAAGTTTAACAAGGCAACGTGTGGAGAGAATATATACCACTATCTTAGCATATACTTAAGCTTTCTATTTCATTGAGTGCAGATCAAGGAACCGTAGATGTGCTTGCCTGCATTCTTTTAGGCATTTCTCCCGAGGTGTGAGGCAGTTGAGGTGACGAGGGATGGGAAATTATCTTTGATAGATTTCTTGCTATATCTAATATAAATTTTTTTTCCAGGGATATATATGGGAGAAGGAAATGTCACTCACTTTACAAGAGGAGGTGAAGAGATAGGGACGGGAACCATCCTTGATAAAATGCTTTCTAGCTCTGTTCCTTCCGACTCCTGTACCCAGTGTAACAGATGCGGTGATCAGATAACACTTCACGGAGTCCTCAGCTCCTGCCTGGATTGCTTCCTGTGTGGCGGTGAGCCCTACCTCTTTCGCTACTCAGTATCACCGGCCTTCTTCATTGCCAAGATTCGAGGGGGGACCTGCACCCTTGCCGATGCCGATCCTGCCGTTGACGTCCTGTATCGCGCGGAGTACCTTCTCCAACGCGGTTTTGGCACGTACAACATTTTTAAGAACAATTGCGAAGATTTTGCCATGTACTGTAAGACAGGCTTCCTGGTGAGCACGACTTTCAGTGTGGGACGCAGCGGGCAGTTGGGAAGTGTTGTGGCTGCCGCGAGCGCCGTCGTAAGCTCCCCGCTCCGTTTTCTGACAAACAGCTTCGCAGGATTTGGCTTGATAACCAGCGGAATGTATTGCCTGAATCGCATAGTTTCTGATATTGGAATCCGGAGGGACGTTGTCAAGATCCCGGTGGAGAACCTCGTCGCGGGGACGAGCTTAGTTGAACCAGAAGCGTCACCTGAAACAGTAGAGGATTGAAAAGCTCGTGTCCTTCATCACTCGTGCATCAGAGTTTGTCGTGTGCCATACAAACTTCTTCAAATTGTTCCCTGCGAGGGAGACTGGTCAAATCTGATCGTTGTGATTTGAATCTTGATGAATATTTGGTTTAATGTAAAAACACACGAATTGCACTCCTTATTTTAGCCTTTCTCGCTTGCGACCGATCTTGATCTGGGCTCAGCTGCGGGTGTCGTATAGCTCAAGTCAGAAATATGCGCGTGCGCCGTTGGCCATTATGTTACGGACCACGGGGGTGATGGTCGGTTGATGAGGTTGCTCTCCGCTGCCTCGAACAAGGAGCTTCGCTGTGGTCACTGGTCATTGCGAGTGAAAAGCTTTCAATTTATAATGGTAGTTTCCAAATATAAAGATCATCAATTTGAAACATGTAGTTCCTTTTCTTCCTAGACATTAAGATGATTCGATACAAGCTTCGAAAATGCATGTTACAATTTATATTAATAGGAAATAACTTATTAATATTGTAATGGTCTGACAAGAACATCTCCGACTACAAATGTGTAATCTATTTACCTTCCCGTACAATTAAGAACACATGGTCGGTCCATGCTTGGAGCACGATATCTGACGTTGCAAACTAAATTTGTATGACCCAAAAAGATAAAATAAATTTTGAAGTTGGCTGGTGTAATTTGGCATCAACTAGAAGACCACTTTACAGAAATTTTAAAGACGAAATGAACACAGATCAAATTGTGCACTAACAGAATACCTGAACATGACACAGTTCCGAAATCGCCCAATGGCGTCGTATGGGACCAACTGTAATATTGACCCAAAAGAAACAAGCTGTCCTGTACAGAACATCTCACTATGTTTAAGCCGAAAGCTAGTAGTGAAAGGGGGTCAGCCATAGAACATGCAAGACCATTGTGTCATCACTGTTCTCTTTCTTGCTAAATAGCAAAATGTCCCGACAGGTGCAGTGACGATGAAACACAGGAGCCAATGAAGAAAACCCAGCCGTTGGTCACTGAATAGATACCACTGTCGCTAGCTACCAGCCGTTGGTCTGGCTCTCGAGTTATCGAGACAACAGAAATGATCAGAACAACCTCAACTCTCTTGAGATTTAACTCGTGAGCGATCGATGAAGTGTGTAAAAACAATGCAACTATAAAGAACAAACAAAAAAGAAAAAAAAAACAATTGCAGCTAGATCTGTTGGGAGAGGAGAACAAGGAGGCCCTGTGGACCGACCAATATTTCATTCAGAAAACTGATCAATCCGAACCACACGACGGGAGTCACATCCACGCCGCCGAGTGGTGGTATCAGTCTCCGGGTGAGGATGAGCAGCGGTTCCGTAGGTGCAAAAGCTACAACATAAGGGAACTCCTCCACCGGAAGCTTTGGATACCACGACATGACTATTCTCAATATAAACAGAAAACCGTATGCAGATAACGCGGGGCCGAGGACGCTGACCACTACCTTCGCTGCCGTTGCAGCGTCCAAATCCAGAAGAGGAACTACTTGTCTCTGAAAGCCACAGAATGTGGCTTCTGAGCCCTTTCCTACCAGAGCGGAAGCCGCTTCTGATGTAGCACAGCATATGGCATCGGCAATCACCACCAACGGGCCAACACAACCCGAGACTAGAAGATTTCTTCCTGATCTGGGGTGCACGGATTCCTGTTATCCATAAAGAATCAGCGTCAACGACAAAACTTGAGCATAACTTGCAGGCTAAATAAGTAGCTGAACCTTCAGGCAAGAAGCAGAACAGATATGGTCTACTCAACAAACTAGCAGTCCCACAAGTAGAGGGGTGCAAACGAGCCATTACACTCCACAGGTGACTCAAACTCCGCTCCATAAAATTTTGGCTTAAAAGTTCAATATATTGAATGAGCCAAGCTTCAACAGTCTCATGCCGGACTCAATAAATTTGCGGGTAACTCAATTAAATATTTGATTGAAGATTTATTTTAAAAAATAAAGTATGACTAATCACTTAAACATACAAAAAAGCCTATATAAAATCTAGTTTGAGTTTAACCTTCGATCTAGTTTCATAAATGAGCTAAAAGAGTATCACAAAGTAGTTCAGGTTGATTGTGAGTTTTATAAATGAGTTTATATCGACTTTGAACTTGAGTATAGCTTGAACATGAGTTGAGATACTATAATCGAACTCGAGCTCGAGTACGAATCGATTAAGTAATGAGTCAAACTTGAACAGGGTTGAACATATATACTCGTGAAAGCTCTAACTCGAACTTGTTTAAAAGCCAAACTTGAACAACACTTACTCTGCTCAGCTTGTTTGCACCCCCTAGTAATGGTTAGACCATAAATTCACTATAAAAATGTAATTTCACCAGTATTTGATGATAGAAATGGATTTACTATAAGTAATCATAAGTTTGGTATCTCCTGGTTGATGCACACTTCATATTTCATCAATCAGTTAACTTGATATACACATGTTTCTCATAATTCTACTTGAACTTTACTAAAAACTCTTCTCATGCTTCTCATAATTCTACTTGAACTTATCAAAAACACTCATTTAGACACAAGTCATAAATCACATTTGACGCAGCATAAAGTCGTTTATCCTAGAGTTTTACCATCGATGTCCAGAAATGAGGTCAGCGTAAACAAGATTTAACTGACCATGAAGTAAAGGCATCCACTAAAAACCTTCCATAAGATCACATGGTTTTGCATTGAAAGGTCTCTTTCTGCTTGATGCCTCAGAACCTTGCGACAAATAAAGTTATGACAGCCCCATTTCCGTTTCTTAACATGCAAATAACACATTAATTCTGAGCAACCCGCCATTTGCTTCCAGAAGGACAGAGAAAATATATGATGGTTCACAGATTGAGAGAAGAAAAACTCTATTGTCAGACTCTTCACGAAGAGCACGCTAAATCTTCGTGAGTAATAATATACGGAACCGGGGAAGATGGAATCAACCGACCCAAGAACCTTGGAGTACAAGGTGTAATAAGACCGGCCGACAGAGAAGCACGCGCTCGCGGGAGGGGATAAACAACCAAAAAAGCATAACGAGTGAGTCTGCAGAGGATGTGAAATTCAACCAAAAAAAAAAGAAAGAATGCACAAGAGACCTGGATGGGGGAAAGGTCGGTGATTACTCCTCGCTTCATGAGGATGAGGGAGTCCACCGCTTGCTGCGGCAAATCCCGGCTAGCAATGGAGAGACTGTGGCTCCCTGCCCCCACCGGCCCATAACCTTCTGCATCATACCGTCGCCCGACATCCCCGTCCTCCAACAACCCATTTCCCAGATGATTCCCGGCAAAGTAGCGCCTCCCGAGACCCCCGAAGACCTCCTCCGTTGGCGCGGAATTAGTATCGGTGGCGATCGCCGATGCCACAAGCGTTGCACCCCTCGAACCAAACCGCCGGAGGCATGGGGAAGGTGCCCGGGCGACCGCTAAATCCGATGGATTGGCAGGGAGTTTACCGGGCAAGGCGGACCGGTGGAGGGGCAAGACGCCTACGACGGGGGACATGCCTTCTGCTTGGCCAGCAAGGAAGAAAATTGACAAAAAGATGGGGCATCTCGTATGGATATGATATCATCAAAAGCCGCTGCGCTGTGTGGCGAAACGGATATCCACCTAGCTAGGCTCAGCGGACGGCCGCACTGCTCCGCAGTCTGCACAGGGCCGGCCGGCCGGCGGCACGCGCGGTCTGACTGAGTATTCGGATATCGATTCGACGGTTCGGACACAGTGTTTCGAAGAAGTGGAGTGGCCGCATATTCTCAGTAAGTGACCATATATATTCTTGTCACTTAACAGTTCAAATACGTGAATTGTTATCGAAAAAAACTGAACTGTTGCTGACGTCTTAATAACTCTTACCTATCGATAACGAGTTAGTAAAACATCGATAACAATTCAACAACGGTTCAAAATTTTTGAATAACTCTCTCTCTCTCTCCCCAAGATGTCCATCATTCATCAATCAGTTAACATGATATGCACAATGTACTTGGGCAGTTTGCCCAACCTAACATGATTCTATGCTGTACAACACCAGCGATGGTGATCAAGTTGGTACAGAGCTAGTAGACTTATTCCCACCGCTCAGGAGGTGGACTGGTTCAGAAGCAGCAAGCACATCATTGGCGCCAAAGATGAGCAAGCGAAAGAGCCCAGCATTTCCTCGTCTGGTTTGAGCATATACCTCAGGTAGACGAGGGGCACCAGGATAAAGAAACACACAAACCAAGATAGACGAGGTCGGGTCGGAAGGGGGTTGGTTAGGCCCAAATCGACCCATGTCAGCTGGAGTCGGGACCGAGTCTGGGGGTTGAAATAAAAAAAATAAAAACAATTACCGAGTTTGGGTTGCAGGGTCGGGACTGGGTCGGTCGGCTTAAAAATTGATCGAGTCAGCCGACCCAATCCGACTCGGTGACGACCTGGTGAACCACGACAGAAACTACCAGATCAACCCGGCTAAAAGAATACGCTGCTTCCACTGCACAGGCTTACGACTTGACGCTGATCCAAACAGATTTGTCTGCATATCCCATCAGTGCTTCCTCAATTAACAATCTGCGCAATTAATTATGCATGCCAGGAAACAAAAGTCATACATTTGTTCTAACTGGAAGGTCAGGCCGTCTTCGGCAGATAGCTTTTTTCTCAGCGGAGAGGATCTTAACCTAAACGGTTGCGCTGATGGTTGCTACTGGGCTTGTACATTTGATGATTAAATAAGCCACCGGGACTTTTTAACTCGAACTGCTGGCAATCTGTGTCCCTTGCCCGTAATCTTTGTGTGTTCTAATCTATTCTAGTATTCTATACTGACTTATGAGATCAAGATGAAACCATCACTATCTTCCTGAAAGATGTCTTGTCAGAGCACAGCTAGAATGCCAATTGTCCCAATTTTTTTCCTACAAGAACGGTGGACATCTTTCGTGGCTGGTAACTCACCTGTCCTTGACTCCATATCACAATGCAGATAAATATTTGGTTATCTCAGCTTTTAGTAATGCTCAGAGTGCAAAGCTTGCAGGAACATTTATTCGGCACCAGCCTGTGTTACCTCTAGCTCTGCTCTCCTGGTGTCAAATACAAGGCCGCAACTCCTGTATAGCTCCATCAAGCTACACCGGGCGATTCTATTACTGTCAAGTCCAAGTTTAATGGCATATGCATGGATCTGACGACCCGGAAGATCCGCTTTCTTCCTACCACAGACTCTTAGAATGCTGGAAAAGAGAGAGTCTTTTTGTTTCCTTTTCAGCCCCCTCATCAGTGCGAACAATTCCAAGGCCTTACTAACAATTCCCAATTCGCAGTAAGCAAGGATAGCATTCCAAATAACAGAATCATGAGAATTATTCAAAGAATCAAACACCTTATCTGCACTATCTTCCTGGCCTAACATGCCGTAGAAGTGGATCAGGGCACTCTCCATCCTTGATCGCCCAACTGCAAATCTTCCCAGACAGCTGCTTTTGAGAACCAATCCATGGACACTTAGCCCAAATTGCAGATCCCTGGAGATGGTACAGGACCTAAGAACAGTCGCCATGGTCAGGATGCATGTGCCCCCTCTGATGATCGAACCCTGCTCATGCATCATCTCAGCAAACAGCCGCAAAGCTTCTTGGTGGTTGCCAGCATCCGACTGCGCAGCGATCATGATCGCCCAGGTGATGGGGCCCCTTGTGGACATTCCATCGAACATCTCCGACGCGCGCTGAATCCTGCCTGAGGCAGTATACATTAGCAGCAACCTGTTAGCCAGCACAGGATTCCGAGGTTCCCCGAGGAGACAACGGAAGCTGCGTCGGATGTGGGCATGCACCTCAGAGCCAAGGGCAATATTTCTTTGAACGATGCACTCCTTGATCAAGGAGGCATAGAGGTCGGCTTCCACGGGTAGACAAAGGGCGTCCATTAGCTGGAGGACGTCTGCAACCGTCGACACACTTGTGTAGCCGCCGACATCGCCTTTCTCCTCATCTTCGTTCTGTTGCCGAACGAGTTCATCGGGTTTGATGGGGTCGGGAGTGGGAGAAGGCGGTGTAAGTCGGGGAGGTGGCAGAAGCGTTGGCAAAGATGTGGCCGTTTTGAGAGGTCGCTTCTGCAGTAGCCGGTCCCTTTTTGGTTTTGGTTTTATTTTAACCGCAACCATCGTCCACGGCCAGGCAGCGACGGCCGCCGCCGGAGACATTGCGGGCAGGTTTCGGCGGATACAGTAGCCGTTTCTGCACGCTCGTCTCCCTCGGCAGCGGCGGGGCTCTAAGGACGGAGAACTGTAACGGTAATTTCTGTCAGCGCCCATCGGAATATCAGATGGATGTAAAAATAAAATCGGCCGAGATTTACTACGCGTGCGTGATACAATTTTCGGGAACTTGAAAACATGACTAGTTATTTGGTTTATATATATATTAAAAAAAACATTCCCTGTATAGTTAGGGTATCCTAACCGATGGCGTTATACCAATTTTGATATTAGTATTTAAAAAAAAAGAGTATCAGAAAGTGACATGGATGGACGCTATATTCAAAATTACAAATTTTAAAATTAAAATTAATAGTTAAACACCTATTACTAATATATATCAATATGAATTACAAAATTAATAGTCACAGAAGCCATAAATATTGTTACCAAAAGTATTATGATATAATTAGGTTTTTTATAAAGAAAATAACATGAGTAATTGGATAAGCTCGTAAATAATTTGATTAAATATTTATCTTAAAAAGTTAGATTATGAGTTTATATTTTCACATAAATATATGAAATATGTGAAAGTAAAATTTGATTCAAATTTAATATTAGATGAATTTTCAACAATGTTTTGATGTTAATGTTTCGCGAATGACTTTGATTAATTGAGTTTTATAAATGAGGTTGTACCAAGTTTGAAATCCAACGTGAGTTGAAGTTGAGTTGAACTGTTATTCAAGTTTGACTCGATTAAATAAACTTGAATTTATGTGAAATAAATGAGCTAACCTTAAGCATTATGATACTCAGCTTGTCTCGTTTGCATGCTTGGCTCTAGATGTTTAGGTAGAAACAACTTATTTGATATATTTGTTGTTAGTGCTAGCTGTTCACTGTTTGGTTCAACCCGAAAAATCAAACTAAACTAGTACTTTGGTTCGGTTTGGTTTGGTTTGAACTACCGATCGGTTTGGTTTGATTTCTAGGACCCTTCAAACCAAATCAAACCGATAAATTAAATAACCCGAATTAGATTAAATATTTTAGTTTAAGTTATATATAAGATAGTATTTATGTATCTTTTCTTATAACAATAAATTTTTTTTAAGTGTTTTTAAGGTAAAATTAATGTAATCTATAAACACATACACAAGATTTTAATAGAATATGATTTAAAACGAACAAAATAAAATTATATATTGATATATCTATTATATCTTAATAAAATATGATTTGAACCGAACCAAACTAAATCGAACCGAATTAATTTGGTTTGGTTTGGTTTGGTTTGAGAGATAGTTTGGTTTGGTTTGGTTTGAGAAAAAATACTCAAAAACCAAAACAAACCAAACCATGAACACCCCTATTTGTTGTAACTAATCACTATTGGTGTTATTGAAAATGGTACATGTTTTGGACTTTCTACCGGATAGGGCTACATTAAAATATATTCTATTGATAAAAAGGAACTTTCTAATTCTTGCATAAGCAAATTAATCCATTTCAATAGAAACTTTAGGCTCAAACTATGGAGTGAACTTACCACTGATGGTTTCCTATGTAACCAGGCAGCTGTTGACTTTTTCAAGTGTTAGAAGGGAATCATATCCTTAACATTCTTGAAAACATAATATGCCCGATTTTTAGAGATGCCAAATGTCACATCCCGGATAGAATATAATCAGAGAAAACAACTTTCCAGAATTACAATGATTTAGAAACTAAGAAGGCAATACCAAGTTTCTATTGAAAATTAAAATTTTTAAATGATACAATGAGCCCCAATTATTTACATTCAACGATAAATTTAAATGTTAGCCAATTTAGCAAACTCACCACCTCAACCCTTACTTATCAATATTGTCAAATATCAAATATACGATATAATAATAATTATCCACAAAAGCATAGGATAGCATAAGAAGATAAGCACATATTAAACAATTCAAGGGCAGTCAATCAAATTTTGAGTCAAGCATACATATTATATGGCATATTTGGAGACATTAGACAAGAGATGTAACACATATATTATCTTACATAACGAATTAGGTGAAAGATCTTAACCAAGTGTCAGTGCAACTATATGTTGTGTCTAATAGTGTTACCAAATAGGGTCTTCACTTGTATTTAATACTGTGAGTCCTCCTAATCCATAAGGAAGCAATTATCGAGGTTAAGACGACCTAATAGAACATTTAAACAAAATATACACAAGGAAAGACATCTATTCACATGAGTTCACTCATTTTATTGCTTAATTTATAAATTAACACATGCAAACCATTCTAAAATGTACATGACTATCACTATATGCTGCTAATAAAGTAGAACATATTTCAAAAAAAATTACTATCTTGCCACTTAAGGAACACATGTCCAAAATCTTTCACAAAATTTACATCAAATTTTAAAAAAATATATAGTACAACTAGGAGATCTAAATTGATGTCATTGGCGCCAAATTTAAAAGATCTAAAATACATTTTATTTTGATTTAATATATAAAATGTATTTTATCTAAGGAGTCAAAAGGTTCAACAAATTTACATCATACTATGTTTCTAGGACATAGTAATAAATTGATCTAAATTTAGATCAATTTAACCATTGACGTCACTAGGAGATCTAAATTGATGACCTATATATATTTATATGACATTTCTTAACACAATGCATGCAATCTATCATATTTCACGTATTTAGCATATATATAAATAATAAAAATAATATGACATAAATAAAAGTAATTTTAACTAAAGGTGTGCATGAAAAGTCAAATTGAACCAGGTGAGAAGTTTTATTGGTGGTGGCCACCACTATTGATAATTGCAGGATGATTGGGCAAGATAGCTAAGGTGACTAGAGTGGATTGAAAAGTTTGGAGGGCTAGAATGGCGGGGTAGGGTGGTAAGGGCATCTATGACATAGGATCACCAAATGTAGCTAAAATGGCCAAGCACTACTGAGTAGAGGGTGTGCAGCTAGGCATGGTGGTGTGTAACAAGATAAGGCAAGCCCACACAACACAACCAATGTGGGCATAGGGGAGGGGACGAGGTGTGGGAGTTGGAAGCAAGATGAGATGATCGAACATAAGCAAGAGTGATTGAGTTGCACAAGAAAAAGGGAATGAAGGCGAATATCATGAAGTGAGGGCTACATGGCAAAGCTCAAGTGGTCAAAGCTAGGTTGAGAAGGGCTACTGAAGACTATGTTGGACTATACCGGGTAGGTTGGGTAGGGCCACATGAAACAATGTGTAGGGAGGCTAGGCTATAGAACAATGTTGCCTTGGGGCTAGACTACGATAAAAATGTATACCGTATAAGTTAATTATATGTGATATGATTTGACATTTTTTAAAACATCTCATTCAATATAAATGACATATCTTCATTACTAACACTATTTAGATGCATATATTGCAGTGAACTTTTTAATCACATATAATGATGATTAAATAATGATAATATTATAATATTGAGATCAATTATCTAGACATATGTGATCTAAATATTCCCAATTATAAAATCCCTAAGATATGACATTAAAGATCCGAATAGACAAGTGTGTGTAATGTCTTCTCATATAATGAAGATGACTGATATCATTGATTATTAGTGTGGAGACACTAAGATACATATACACGTGTTCATTAGATGAATAGTGAACTGACCAAACTAGAAATCCTGAATATTATTTTACCTAACTATCAATCAAGATATTTTACCATCACAGTTACACAGTTAAACTTTTGACCTAAGTCGCTAAAGATGTCTTGCTAGGTGTACCTTGTGTTTTGACTATTGACTTATGGATCACCTCGTTTGATAGTCCTATATAGTTAATGGATTATGTGCAAGAAAATCCTAGTAGAGACAATTAAGCATACTTAAGAGATCATACATTCTCACTAAGTGAGAAAGAATTCCCCATGCAATAGTACTTTAAATCTCTGGCCAAGATAGATAAGATAATTAAAAATTGAGTTTTTCAAATGATTCGATATCATGTATAGGATCCCAAAGTGTTAGTGTACTAAGAAGTTGACAGTTAATGCTTTACCCCTATCGAATCAAATCATGGATATATGAGAGTTTATATATGTATGATAATTGATGTTAAAAAAACTCAATAGAGATGATGTCATTCCCAAAGTCATTTAAGATTATGAGAAGTGATTTGTATCCTTTATGATAAAAAGTCATTAAATATGTTATTAGATAACATATTTAATTTAAATTAAATTTCTATTTTAATTGAATTTCAACCAAATAGACTATTAAGCTTAGTGGGTCACACACATAAGAATTGATCCGTAAGTAGAAGGGTATAGAAGTAATTTATAGCAATTGAGAAGATTATGTGAAAAACTCTAACTTCTATAAATATCAACAAAGTCAGCACAAACCCTATCAAACTAATGGTGATAATTTCATGACGAACCACCTACTTCACGGTGCAAGTGGAAAAGTGGGAAAATGGTTGGGGCAAGTTTGTCGAGGAGTGGTCTAGGGCAACAAAGGTAGATGGGAATGTAGGTGGGTCATACGGATGCGTGACAAGGCAAGGGAGACATTTGACATTAGGGGTGAGGGTTGTCATAGGTGGGCAATGCAAGTAGTGCAAAGCACATCATGCAGGATAGGATGGAAAGTGCGGAGGCTCAAAGAGAGAGAGAGAGAGAGAGAGAGAGAGAGAGAGAGAGAGAGAGAGAGAGAGAGAGAGAGAGATTTCATTAAAGTTTATGTTTTAAGTTTTCTTTCTTTATTTTTTTTAATTTATGAAAAAATTCGTTAAGGTTTAGGTTATGGTTCATTGGGTCGACCGACTAGGTGGCCCTGGTCACTACATCTTATAACTTACATTTTTTTTTTTCTTTTAGGGGGCTTTGCCCTCTGATACCCCCAACAAGGGGCACTGCCCTAGGTCTATCCGCAATTGTTGAGCACCTATTTATTTATAGTATAACAATATTTTACTATCTCTTATACTGTTACATATGGTTAAGATTTGTTATCATAAATACATGATACATACTTAAAACTTATAAAACTATTTTTAACCATCTTTACTCTCTCACTTGAGGTTAACTCTTTCTAAACATATACTAATACAACATAATCAAAAAAATCATATTTACATGTTAACATAAAAATATAATTATATTTATGTATGTATATTTTTTATGTATACATAAATATATAGTATAAAAATATACTTTTTCTATTTTCTATTTTCATGCAATTTTTATATTTTTTAACATTTTATTAAAAAATAATAAATTTAACCTCGTTCATGTCATGACCCGTTCTAACCAGGTTAGATTTAGGGCCACCCAACCTCGGGTTGACCCCCAACTTGACCTTTCTTAGTTTATGTTACATCGGTATTGACGAGTTTCCTTTTCTTTACTTTTATTTTTATTTTTATTTTCTATATTAGTGATGGTTGAAAAGCAACTATCGCAACTGTAATATCACTGATGACTGGATAAAAATTAGAGACCACTTTTGCTACCACAAACTTAGAAAAACCCCGAATCTTCGAAACTAGGGCACATTAAGGGCTACATTTGCAATGAATATCAAAAGCTATCATTAATGATCTTATGTCATATATTGTATAGTCTAAAGTCATTGACGACGTCTCCCAACCATCACCAATAACTTTAAAAGCACCACTGCAATGACTTGTTGTAGCATCGCCAACATCTTTTCCTTTAAACCATGTGCAATCCCGCTTTCTTCCTCCCCCCTTTCTTTTACACACTCTCTTTCCCCTAGCAAAAAAACTCATGTTGTTGGGGCACTTAACTTGATAGTTCAGAAAAAGGTGGCCTTTCGCCATGGTTCAAAAAAGTCAGTTTCTTTGGGTAAATTCTTTGAATATTATCTATTCAAATAGAAGTTTTGTGCTCTTTAATTAGGTCATTTTGACGTGTCTACAGCTTGCCATGTCTTAACATTAACTTTACAGGGGAATGTCATAGAGTGAAGTGAAGATGAGTGTAACAGTGTGTGAGAAGATGTTGTGGAGCGTAATAGTAATAAACAAAAAAGGTAAAGCTAATGTGTAAATTTTAACACACTCACCAACATCAAATTGAGTACTAAGTTAATAATTCACAAAAAGTTAAAAATTATTTTTATTCAAAAATAAGTTAATAATTCACCAATAAGTACTAAAAATGAAATAACCTCTTTAAAAATTTATTTATCATCATTTTATATATCATATTTATAATTTATTTAATTTTATTAAAATATCTAATTCTGATGTATATTATTTATAAGATACAAAAACAAGTTCCAAACTTTTGTCAAAATCGAATCAAGATTATTCCATTTACACCTATACTTACCGCCAATGGTTAAGGTAAATATTAAGGATGACTCCCAACGGTCACTAATGCCGAGACTCTTATGGGGTGTTTGGTTGCATGATAATGAAGATTTTTGTTTTAATTTTTAAAAATTGTAAGAAAACTTGTTAAAAGAGATGTTTGGTAACCATGACACTTGTATGTTTTAAAAGTGATTTTCTTCTTAAACAAAAAAAGGTCTCACCTCTTTCTTTTTTCTTGTGGTTCCCCCACTTTGTTTGGTCATGTGTGGTAGTTACTCTTTTTTGTAATCACATCCCTCCAAACATGATAATTTTATGTCATGAGTTGATTCACTTTTTATTTTAATACAATTTTTTATCATGAAAGTGTACAAAAAATTATCATGTAACCAAACACCCTATTAGTATCCAAAAAAAAAATTAGATATTACGCATTTTGGATTGACTTGACGAAGACTTAAAGCTATTGTCACTAATTTATTGGCGATGACTCGTGTGTGTTACATACGATCGAAGAGGCTAGTGAAAGAGTATAGCCTCGAAGAGAATTCACCTATAACAAAAACGAGCCCTACGTCGAAGTCGAATTATCTTTATTCCTTTGTCTGATATTTCATCTATTACATTGCGGTGCTGTTTTACATAGCAAGAACGAACTTTATCTGTCCAGTCTCAGATTATGACACAGGTGAACAAGCTCAGGCCTTCCTTGCATCCAAGAGGCGAAAGTCATCTCTCCAGGAGAAGTGCAGTGAAGGTAGGACTTGAAGGTAATCAAGTAGAAGTATCTCCTACATATGAGGAAATGGAATTAGGAACATAAGAGGGGAAAAAGATAAAAGTCATTCAAAAGTAAGGAACACAGGATGTTAAGCATGTCATGCTATTATATGTTTGGTCTTAGTTTCTTGGACAAGAAATCAGAAATAAAGAGTAAAAATATGTAAATATCATATATTCACTATCTATCTAGCAAAACTATAAAATTCACTCAAATAGATGCGAACCTCAACGCCTTAATACCCATATCCAAGACATGAGATTTTCTCTCTTCATCATCGGTATGGCATTTCTCAAGCTCCTTCTTATGGTGAAAAATATCATCTCGCAAATGTCCAACACCAGAACACCTGTTAGCATTAGAGTAGAAAAATGGATGGACAGAACAAGCAATCAGAAGGCATATCAACACAACGAAAAAAACAACCATTCAACAAGGTATTAGAATACGCAAGGCATATCATGTTGACAAAATTCGATAAAACCAATGTTGGGAATAATTCTTAGATTCAAGATAAAAAATACATGCCACATTTAATTGAATGTTAAGAGTAGCTCACATCTAAATGCCGACCGAGCGTGGCTCGGCTGGCACGACGCCACCCCCGCGGGGGGGGGGGGGTGGCGGGGGTTCGATCCCGGCTGTGGACAGCCGGGACCACCCCCCATGGGGGGGTGGATCCTGTGGGGTTCGAGCGCTCGAACCCTCGCCGGCGCTATGCTGCGCCCGTGGGTCCAAAAAAAAAAAAAGCTCACATCTAAATAAACATTCAATGAAAAAACTCTGTTTGCCTCACTAATGAGAGGTAACCATATCTAAGCAAAAGATAAATGTGAATACTACAGCATTCTCACATTTGAGTGGCTTACATATGACCCTTTATCCAATGTCTATGCACAGAACTGTTATCCGCAATGTCCAAGTGCAGTTCTGAAAAAAGATTCTTTTGTTGTTTTGTTTTGTTTTTTAAACATTGATGACTATGATAATATATTGTATTTCATAAAAGTATTAGACAATTTGATGTGGTATTCACATATAGGGACACACAAAGTGGATTCCGCAGTTTTTTTTAAGTGTTGACATGGGATTCATCACTTAGACAATCTAAACTTATTTTTTATATGTTAAGGTTATTTGAGTTCTTTGAAAAATTAACCTCTCCCACCTAACTTCCAATAATTCAGTGTTAATTACATCCAACAATTATTCTAATACTCTTGATTAACTGTCAAGGTAATACATTGATTAGACACCATTCATCCACACAAAACATTATACACTTCATTAACTGTCAATGCAACACATTGATTAGACATGATTCATCTACACAAAGCATAAAAAGATGGGTGGACATTCCTATAGGCATATGAGATTTGGTTTTGTGCTTTTTGTTTTGAATTTAAAGATCATCTTAATTGAATTGTCCATTATTTATTGAGTCTTTGATTATAGACATTATCTGATGTTCATCAGATTTTTTTTTGTTTCATTTGATTTGTATTTTTCCCCTTGTTTGACTTAGATGATTTGATTTTTCTTAAGATTATGTGATTATCTGTTTTTTTGGTGTTTATTTGTCAGCTTCTTGCAAGTTGTCAAATTTCTTTAATTTCTGCCTTTGTTTGCTTGTTTTATTATGGGAATCATCATCATTTTTTGTGTTTTATTGTGATGCAAGATATTTTTTTTTGTTATTAAGATTTGTTCATATTGACATCCTCTACTTAATTTGATGGTTAAGTTTGATTTAACTTAACAATTTTCGTAACATTTAGTTGTCATTTTTATATGTTATTTGATAAAATGACTTTGGTTTGATTATGTTCACATTTTGTTAGTGCTTAAGTTGTTATTTAATTAAAGTTTTATCACGCGTACTTATTTAATTAAGTTGTCTGACTTAAGTCATTTATATGACTTATTTAATTCCATTTATTGTATTAAAGTCCATGAAAATTTAATGTCATTATGTAACAACATATCATGACAAGTCAATTTGTAATTCATTTCAACTTGAATATGGAGTACACCAGAGTACCTAACGAATGAGGAGGATAGAAGCAATATCCCTCATCACATGGAATATGCTCGCATCGATGAAGTGTGATAGAATTAATATGCTTATCGATTATGCATTGCTACTTTCTGTATACATAAACCGTGTTTTTTCATACTTAATATGAAGAACTATTTATATATATTTGAAATTTTGGCAACATTTCATCTTATCTAGATGAGATTGGCTATATATATGTTCGTCCACCTTGTTTTGGAAAAAGGAGAAAGAAAAAAAACTTGGGTCACCCTAACCACCTTGGCCTTTCGTACCTTCTATATGGCTAAGTGAGCCTTCAAGAAGAAACTGTAACTCCTACAACTTCTCTCTCTTCTATTCTCCAACAAGTCAAATGAGCAAAGTAAGCTAACTTCTGTGTTATGCACTATTGAGGTTTATTTATAAAGGGTTTGGAGAGATATTGTCGTCCCAAAATTGGCTCCCACACCTCAAAATCACCTCATTTTCTCTCTTTTTTTCCATTTTCTTGTATTTTCTGATCTAGTTGACATAGAATCAACGCATGGTGGAAAGCCCACCACGGTAACCATACCTCCCCCTTGACTTGCTCACGGTTTGACATGGGTGAGTGGATGCATGCACCCACTTCGTTGGGTAGCTCAGAGGATGCGAGGGGAGCGGTTCTTTGACTGGGTCCATCAAATGGACGCGGGTGTGAGGGATTCTCCCCAGGGCTATAGTGATGATCGCAGCTTACGACGATTGTGGTGGCCGATGAGGAAGATGTGGTGGCTGACAAGGAAGATGGAGACGACCTCAACTTTTCTTCTCTTCCTGTGGGCACTGTCCTCTCTCCTAGTCACAGTGGTCATCTTCCGGTGGTGACGATAGTGGCAAATCATGACAATGAGAATGGTGATGGTTTCCCCAGATACCTCAGTAACCATGGCAAAGGTGATGGGGGTGATAGTGGCATAGGGCTCGGAAAGTAGTGACGGTGGCATTTGAGGACCTTACATCTCCTCTTCCCCTATCAACAATAACAAAACTCCCTTGGTGCCTTCTTCTTCCCTTGTTCTTCATCAATGGAGGTAACATACCATCGCAATGCCCGAACACCCTCTTCTTCCCTCTTCAGTGGCTATGAGAGGGCCACACCTTCTTTTTTTTTTTATTCTTCATCCACGACATCGAAAGACACCCCAGGCATCCTTCTCTTCTGTAGTGGCGAGGGAGGTTGTGAGGCCCTCTCCTTCATCAGAGGCAGGGGAGGCCACAATGACTTGTCTCTTTTGTCTTCTTGCAATCTTGGTGGCAAATGAAGGCTCAACGGTCATTGGCTTCTTCTATCTCATTCCCTTGGTGGTAGCATAGTCATCAAGGCGACAAGGTACCCATAACATTAAAGATTGTCAAATCTATTTAGGCGACAAAGTGACCTACTTAGGCATCACCTATGCAGTCAAGACAATAGTATTAGATGTTTATGTATACATATGTACAACAATGTAACTACATACAAATACAAATATATATAATTAGATGTTAATAGTGTATATGTTTATGTATACATACTATGTTATAATTAAATGTGTGTTTACTTGCGCATACATAAAAAATGATTTTATTTTCATAATTATATATATATTGGTATATGTTTTATTAGAAAGAACTAATCTTAAGTGAGGCGGAAAAGAAGGTTACGAGAGAACTTTATAAGTTTTAAGAATACAATATATATTTATAATCACAAATCTTAACCATACGTAATAATAGAAGTGATAGTGAAATATGTTTACACTATTATTAAATAGGCACTCATCATGGATTGAAGAATCGGTGAAATTGGATTGGAATCGGCCGATTCTTAGATCAGATCAATTGATTCCGATCTGATTCTTGGCTGAAGGGCCAATTCTTTCAGGAATTCTAGAGGAATTGGTTTGAATCGGTGGAATCGATCAGGATCAATCTGATTCCACCAATTCTGATATAGAATCGGTCCGATCGATTCCATCAGGACAACTTAAGTCCCAACGGTGGACGATACTGGGCCCAATGCAGATCCGATATCCATTCGATTCCGGCCAACTTAGGGCTAGATCGACTGATTTATGCGGTCTTTTGCCCTAGTAGCAAGGCTCAGTCGATTCTAGCCATTCCACCATCAATTTCGTCGATTTCAACAGCGGTGGCATTGATCTCAGTGATTCCCGGGCGATTTTGGCTATCCATGCTGCGATGGCGATCCAGGTTAGATTCTAGCAATCCAAGTGTTGATTCCAACAAGGAACATACCATTTCTTCGTCATTCTCATCTTCTTAGTAAGATTTCTTTGTCGGAATACCCATATGCTCTTTTCTACACTTTCTGACGACTCCGTAATGGTTTAAACATACCAAACAACTTGTCTAAAGAGTTGTTCTCTTCCCGAACATCCCCTAAACTAATTTTATTGTCTAACAGCCGTGATAATTTTTTAAAGTGTGTTGTAGGTGCAACCAATGGCCGACCATGACGAAGGTGATGTGTCGACACATCCATTTGATGTCTGTTGGGATCATGGACACATGGTAAATTTGTCCAAAAGGCAGGTTGAAAGCAAGTGGAGTGGCAAGTAGATGAACAGAGATGAGAGACTACCTCACAGGAAGAGCCTCACAATGTGAGATTAGGATTGAACAATAGGAGCAATTGCATGATGAGCTCTTTGAGAGGAGGAAGGTGGAGGGGATGAACAAAGAGAAAGGGAAAGACAAAGCAAGAGCGAAATTGGAGCCGGAGAGTGAGAACTCATCCTTAGACTATTGTTGGCACCTAAACTTTGTAAAAGACATATATGTATGCACATGTATGGGAAGGAAGGCTGGCGGCACTAGCCAGGTTGTAACACCACCTGAAAGGATAATTTAACAGAAACTAAAAAGTAGAAAAAAAAAGAAAGGCCGAAGATGACATACATCCTACACCCTTGAACCCTTGCATGGATCCAAGAGGTCTACATATCTGGGAGCTGATAGACTCCTGTTCAAAAAAAAAAAAAAACAGCAAAAGCCCCTCCAGAAAGAGAGAGAAAAGAGATTTTGATAAAGATCCCGACCAAGGATGGCATATGAAGAAGCCAGGTCCCTGCATATAGATCAAAATGAGAAACAGGGAAATAAATATGCTTTTTCAATGAGAACATCCCAGTACATCCAGCTACATGTATGCTTGCAAGAAGGCATGGCATAGGACAAGTGATATGCTTCCAACAGAAAATGGAAGGAGGAAGCTAGCATGCATAATACATCGGGGAAGGAAAAGAGAAGGATGATCATGTACAGTTACTAATAAACAGGAAGAACCGGAGATGGAATATAAAAAAAAAAGAAGAAGAGGAGGAAGACAGCCAATGTATCCAACAAAAAAAGAGAAGGAGAAGAAGATGATCTTCAAGCGGCTTAAATCCAAGATTACATTGGCCATGCGACAGGTTCAGGAGGGATTTATCACCAAGATATGGAAGTAAAGACTAAGGTGAGGGATTCCCATACCTGTAGATCCCGGACTCCAAGACTAGGAGGAGAAGAAGGAAGACCACAGCAGCAAGATGATAGTAAAAGCTGCAGGATCTTCAGCCGGCCAGGGACAAGCATCAAACAGCAGCTTCGGGAGGAGTAGCTGCCGTAGAGGCCTGAGACTCAGCGCGGGTTGGGTCTCTTTATGAAAAGAGGGGGAAAACAGCAGTCCGAGGCCCTGGGAGGTTAAATAATTGATTATGACCTAATCAGGCCTTCAGCGGGCATAAATCCAAAGAGATAAATGCCAATAAGGGTCGAGGAAGGGCCAGGATGAAAAGTTTATATATTCAAAGGTCAGGATTAGATATTGGATAAGTTAAATGGATCCTAATGCTCTTGGATCCCCAACGGTATAGCAGGATGAGCTTATCGGATCTTTAGTGGGATAATACCCATTGGATCTGGTCTTATTGGGTATTTGATGAGATAGACGTAATCTCCTCCATGTAGACTGCAAGGCCAAGGAGCATTGTTGACCAACGGACAGGATGTAATCTATTATATGGAGGACTGTTGAATGGAAGGCATAGATTGATCCATCAAGTAAAGATCAGGGGACATTTGATCAAGGGTTGAGATGTATACTTACTATACGATGAGCCCATTAAGAGAGCTCATTGGATCAATGGAAAAGATGCACATAGCAGAAGCCAATCGGTGGTCAGGATCCTTTGCATGATCAGAAAATACATGAAAAGGGAGAAGTAAGGCAGATACATACCGTATGCCCATCTCCTCCAGGATCTGACTTGGTCAATCAACCACCTTCCCCATGATCGAGAGAACGTGGCCCAGTCTGCAGGTTGTGCATGAACTGCACGTACCAGGGGAGTCAAACCACCCAGCATCCGCTATAAAAGAGAGCATCCCGCGACCAGAAAAAGTGGTGGAGGACTGCGAAAGCCCTGTTAAAGCTGTTTCAGCAAGGAAGAGTGCAGTAGTCCTATCCAAGTGCATCATCGGAGCAATACAAAGGAGAAGCAGTAGGAGAGAAGATCCTGCGGTCATTGTTTTGTAGAAGATTAAGGGCAGGTCTCGAAGGGTTTAAGGTAAGGTATCATGGCCATCACCTGATCCGTCCCCCTCTCTAGATGCTACGACCATTGACAGCTCAATCCCCATGATTCCTTTCCAATATTATCAGGATATCACCCTGCTTGGGCCAGAAATTCCTAGACATACATTAGGATCCCGCAGGTCCCTTTGATTACCAATCATAAGCCTGAAATTTACCCTTACATTCCCATACATTATAAGAAGCTACACCAGGAGGTCAGGTCTATAGGAATCCTTCATCTCTCGGACATCAAGGAAAGCAACCAAAGACTATGTTCTTGGGTTGATTCTTTTAGCCATGATAGTACCAAGTTGGTGATCATCCTTTTTCACCTTTTCGGACATATATGGACCTAACCTTAGATATGATATAAACCATATCCAAATATCCTAATTGGCCCCATAGCTGAGCCCATGTTACTTCCCTGATACACTTCTATATCACCTTTATGAAATTTTTTATCTCCTGAACCAAACCCCATGGATAGATCTGTCCTTTTCCTGATCTCTCTTTAGATCCTCCCTCGGCCTTGAAACCCTGAAATTTAAACCTTCAGAACCTCATATTTCCGGCAGAGTTTCAGGGATGCCATATGTCAACAAGGAAGAGTAGGGTTATACCCAGCCTCTTTGGAACCCATATGATGGACCAAAGATTCCCCGGGTAGCCCTGACAGAGCAAAGAATAAGAAGATATGATGGCCAGCCGGGCCTTGAAGACCTCATGATAGTCGAGCACAAGAACATACACAATATGTAGAGGAGCTGTCTACTGCCCTATGCCAGCTTGAAGATCATGGAATCAGGAGGCCGAGAGAGCCTATGAGCAGACTGATGCCTATTTCAGGGCATGACAGTAGCATATTTTGGGTATAGCCCAATATATATATTCCGGACAGAAACTAGAGCCATATGTTCAGTTTTCCTGGTCCATCCTATAATGGAAGGAGCACATAAGCTCAGTTTACTGAAAGAGAACAAGAGTTCCATATAAAGGAGAGGCCAACCATGGGCCGAACTTCTATGATTAGAGTGACATTCTTCTTTAAGAAGGTTTTTGTTTGCAAGATGATTGAGATGATCACAAGATAATGAAATTGTGATTATGTTTAAACCCCACCATGTAGGGATATGTTATACATCATATGGCATGAATGAGGCATATATGTCGATGCCCATACGCTGATGATCAAGGACCATTGTATATATATATATATAATCTATAAGAACTATGTGTAATGCAGAATTTAAATCACCAGAAGCTTGATCGGAGAGGCTAAGTCCGAACATAAGAGGGCAAGGAGAGCATGCAGGCACATTGTAAACCTGATTTCAAGACCTAAACATCTAGGTTCTGGTCTACCTATTAAAATTGAACAAAGAGAAGGCTGCTCTCAAATCTGATTAGAGATTGGAGGCCGGACATATTAGACTTAGCATTAAGAAATATCGGTCTAAGCTAAGGCATAGGGTCAAAGGTCACCATCACAAAGCACTGTGGGATCTCATATCCAAAGACCCACATCTTTGAGGCCTTAATCAGAATAGGGAGAGGGATTTCGGAGTTTAGATCAAGAGCATCTCATGACATGGAATTCTGACTGTTGCAGGTCCAAGACCTCTGGATACCTGTATTTCGGGGATTCCAATTTTGATTTCAGTTATTTAAAACTAATGTTATGACCTTGATGACATATAAAACATGAGCCTCTCGGCCATAGACTACCTGACATAGCTTCATAAGTTTTGGCCTTAGTTTCAGCTTGTCCGAGGGGCGGGCAAAGAGGGTCTTGGCATGCATTTGATCTGAATATAATCAGATCATTGAGGGTTTGTGCAGGAGGTTAGGATAAATACTCCATGGTATGCATGAAGGTCTTGTATGGCAGGCCTGTGGCCTAACTTGGGTGGCTTAGGTGATAGACATTTCAGGTTTGTACAAACCTTGTTTTGCATAGTATTTCAGGCTTTATGTAAAGTAGATTTAGTACCTATCATAGGGCAGAGCTTAATGCATGATTTAATGTAAAATTCTGACCATTCTAAGGTCAAAATCAGGATCGGCTATGGGCCTGAATCCTAAAGGTACTTAGGAGCTAAATGCTCAGGTTCAGGCTATCAAACTCCAGATCTTAGATGTTTAGATCAAGTATGCAATTGTATAAATCCCAAGCCAGCGGGGGTTTTCATCCATAAGTACCTAAGATAATAGCAAAGACCCAGAACCCATACATGAGTAAGGCCGAGCCTAAACAGAATTTCGGGTGAATCATTGAAAAGATAAGGGAGTATAGTCAGGTCCGGAGTGCCTGTAGAAGTTGAAAGTCTTAATTCTAAGGGGTGAATAAATTTCTGAGTTTAGCATATCTAAACTCAAGATTTAGAGTATAAAATGATGGCCTTAGTAAGTCCTAAGTCTAACATGCCAAGACTTGAGAAAAAGGGATACATAAGGCATCTTGGGAGCATGCCTATATTTATGCTTTAAAAAATAGCCTAAGTATGCCTAATCCTAGGTGTTTGATATCGGAATTCAGGAATAAAACCGATTTAATGGATACATCCACAAACATGTTTGATCCATTATCACAGAAAACAGATTTAAACAAATTTGACTAAGTCTAAGATATTAAGACTTAAAATTTAATAGTGACCAATTACCTAGATCCAGAATATCCTCCTGAATCCCATAGTTGGTTAAATATGTATCATTTTCTGAACACCCTATGAAACCTGAACATGTTTATGATCGGCCTTGAGAGCTCTGCATGATCTAAGAGCCCGGGTAAATCAGTTCCATAACCCATCAAGTCCTAGACCTTAGCCATGGCCATGGCATTCTAAATCGGATTATAATATGCCTAAGTCTATAGGTCAGAAACATATGAAAAGAAAGAGTTTTCAATAATGGAAGAACTTAGACCATAATAATGTTAAGGAGCATATGCCAAGATGAAAGGACTTAGTCATAAAAATCCTGGTTTTGACACTAGGTCTAAGACATTAGACTTTAATGAAGAAGACCTAGGTCATATAAGTGGCATAGGAAATGTTGACAGATTTCACTTAGTTCAATATATAGGACTTATATGGAATCAACATAGAATTTGATCCGAAAATGCTCGGATCCATATTAACTCTAATAATTCAACATATGTTTTAGTACAAGACCTTGAGTTAAAAGAGTTAATCTCATATAAAACATGTCAACACATTTAAAAATCCATTAAGAAACATAAACCTTAAAATGTTGGAATCCTTACATAAATCAAACTTAAATACTAAGTTTGCTTCCCATTGATTTTATGGGTTATAACTCCCATGTGTTTGTATTTGTGGATGAATGTTTCCTTCTATACGAGTTGCTACGACAGTTAATCAAGGATGTTCGAGAGTCTCAATAATTAACATCGGAAAGTCGCAACTTCCGATGGAGAGAGGTCCAAAGACAAACTTTATGAACCCTAACCTCGATATACATATCTTATATATATATATACTACATATTTTGGCTAATATCTTCTATGAAATATCATATATTTTCATAGTTGCCAAAGATAAGATAATGAAAGTTCATTTCTTAAATAAATGGAAGTCAAATGAATTTTCAAACCATGCCATACAACACATATTTTTATATTTTTATATAAAATCTCGAGGTTTCACAACTATGAACTCAAAAAAGCTAGGTATGCAAGCAAGCGTGCAGCAACAATGGAGGAGGAGAGGAGAAGAGGAGCAGGAGAGTCCAGAGCTGACTTTATTTTTGACCGATCAAAATCGACTCAACCTAGCCACACTAAGGGAGCAAGAGAGGAGCCATTACGTCTGTTAAGTAGTATGGGATCTACACTGATAGATGAGTATCTTTTTAGGAAGCACAATGTCTCGCAGATGAACATTAAACAAACAATGAAAGGGGTGAAGGCAACAAAAACGGCTGCAAAGAGAGTAGTGAGGCATAGTGTAAAATGGCTTTTATATGCAGGTATAAGTCTTAATATGTGATGTATATATGTTTTATTTAATTAAAATTTTTTATGGCTGAATCAACTGATATATATTTTTACCTTAATGTAGGTATCCCAACACATGTAGCCATTAGCCCATACTTCCAAACTATGATTGATGTCGTTGCTGAGGTTGGACCGAGAATGCAAGTCCTTACCAGCAAGCATATACATGCTGATGGGCTAGATGAAGAGGTTCAAGAGTTAAGGCAATGGATAGAAGGTTTTGAGTTGGTATGGAAGGAAAGGAGCTGCATAGTTGTGTAATGAGTGGACAAACATCACCAAGAGGAGCATAATCAACTTCTTGGTGTATTACTTAGAGGGTACCACCTTTTTGGAGTCGGTTGATGCTTCGGCTAAGATAAAGAACACTGACTATATTTTTTCATTGATGGATGCCATAGTGAAGGAGATTGGGGAGGACAGTGTGCTTCAGTTTGTGATTGACAATGAACCCTCCTACAAGGCAGCAGGGAAGAAATTGATGGAGAAGAGGCAACATCTTTCTGGGTACCATGCACAATATACTCCATTGACCTCATGTTAGAGAATATAGATAGGGAGGCTGCAATTTCTACACTTGTCAGGTAGGCACATGTTATCACTTCTTTCGTTTATTCACATCCTTGTTTGCTGCACATTATAAGGGAGTACACTGTAGGGCATGATCTTGTGAGGCCAAGCCTTACTAGGTTTGCCACGAACTTCATTGCATTGGAGAGTTTGCATTGGCACAGACATGTATTGGTTAGCTTCACTCAGTCTAAGGAGTACTATCAATATATAGTGGACTACCTATATAACAAGGAGGACCAGTTGGAAATTCTTGTTAATGCTGAAAAATAAATCACCGATGAGATTTTGAGAGAGGATTACCTATTCATTGACAATCATTGAGTCACTATTAGTTGTCTTGAGGTTTGTTGACTCAGATGACTTGAATCAAATGATCACTTTGTATGATACAATGAAAAGTTGAAAATCAAAGACAAGAATTCCAGAGGGTATAAGAAATGGTAGAAGAACATAGATGACAGATGAGATAGAACTTCGCATCATGATGTACATACTATAGATTTGTGAATATCTTTCTACTTATTTATTTTTTACTTAATCAATATTTAGTTTGTTGACAATGTATTATGGTTGAATGATTGTAGGATATTTTTTGAACTCCTACATCCAACACAGAGAACAAGTGTCCAACAATAATGAGGTGTTACGAGGTCCTCTCTTGATCATTCAGCGTCTATGCCGATCTCAGTAAGATAGAACAAAAGCTAAGTTAGAAGTAAGTGAAAGTGTATGTTGGCATCAAGATTTTTCAAAAAAAAAAAAACAGACAATTGGGCCAAAGAAGAAATGGGCTTAAGGAGGGAGTGGATAGTCCATAATTGAGTCAATTCAGGCCCAATTGACCACCCCAACATGTATTCTGGACGGCCAGCCCATAATTGAGTGAATTGGCCCAAGTAAAAGGGGCCTGCGCACCAGCCCATGGAGGAAATTGGGCCGCGGTCAATGAAGCTCACCTGCAGGCCCACCCAAAAAGGAGAGAGCAGGCCCAGCCTGCCAGGCTGCCAGCCGCGACCAGGCCCAAGCCCTGGCCAATGGGAACAGGCCGCACTGGCCTGCCACCTCAGCAGGGCTGACCGCCCAAGTCACCTGCCCAGCCACCTCATCCTTGACCCATTTATGAGGTGGAGAAGCCAATGTGGCCAGCCTACGTGGGAGACACCAAAGGTCAGTCCAATATTGAAGACTGGTGGGAATTCAAGGAGTTGGGGAAGGCCAAAAGCCATCCACGTACAGCACAGCCTGGCTCTTCACCTCCCCCTCCAGCCTCTATAAAAAGAGGTGGGGCGCACCAGCCAGAAGGGGGGCTGCTTCAGACGCCGGGAGGCTGCCAAATTGCACCTGCACCTGCTGCCACTTGCTGCCTGCGACCAAGGAGAAGAAGAGAAAGGAGGAGAAGAGGAGAAGAAGACAACAAGGCAAGAAGGTATAATGGGTACTTCTCTTTAGCCCTATAAAGGGTCTTCCTTCTATCTGTCCTACGTGCCCTCTCCTGCCCCCTATCAATCCTCACAAAAATGCTCCATTTCAGTCCATTCAAACCCCCTTGAATTGGACGACATCACACCCTGTCCGGCCCCTTCAAACCGGCCCAGTGCTGTCCTTGTTCAGCCCATGTTCAGACCACCAAACAGGTCCATAACCGGTCCCCTTGTGACCCGATCCTTTCCACTCTCAGACCTCTCTACACAGGTCCCAAATCAGGCCCCCCAAAAGTGCCCATGTGCAGGTCTGCTTCGGCCCAACCAGAGCCCCATCAATCAGGCCTCAGCCGAACTCCAAACCAGACCCCGTCCAGCTCAAACCAGGACCCCAAAACCAGCTCCAAACCAGGCCCTCGCCAGGCCCATTCCGGCCCAACCAAAGCCCCATCAATCAGGCCCCAGCCGGTCTCCAAACCAGACCCCAAACAGGTCCACATACAGCCCATATCAGGCCCCAGCCGGTCTCCAAACCAGACCCCAAACAGGTCCATATACAGCCCATATCAGGCCCCCAGCCGGTCACCAAACCAGACCCCAAAACCGGTCCCAAATCTGAGCTCCAAAATAGCCCTTTGTGCAGGCCCATTCCGGCCCACCTAAACCCAAACCAAAACAGCCCCATTGTGGCCTACTCAGAGGACAGCAGTCCAGGGGGTTCCAAACAGGAGGACAGCAGCCAGAAGGTGGGCCGACTTGAAGGTGACAGCCCGGCCCCCCTTGGAAACCGTACGACGGGCCATGGGCTTAGCCGGGTGGCCTTCCAAGTCGGTCCGGTCAGGCAGTTCCAGAAATGCAGCAGCTCCCCAACAGGCCCTTCAGGCCCAAACAGTACAAGACAGGCCCGGCGGGCCTATGAAGATTGAAGGCCGGCTCGGAACGCCGATGAAATTGAACCGGCCTCCATGGCCTTGTTCCAAAAAATGATCAAATAAAAATTAAGAATGCGAAAGCAATATTAAATTAAGGACTCCACCCTCCGCGGGGACTCCAACCTTGGACTACTCCCCCCGGGTACGCCCCGGGATGTCGATCCGGACGGTGGCTCAGGCATGCTCCCGTAGCCAGCGGTTCCTTCCCCCAATATGGCTAAGCTAAGGCTGGCTATTTTGGATAAGTAAATTTTCACTAAGTTGGAAAATAGCCGGCATGCCGTCGTAATGCCAAAATTTTTCCAAAGTAGTGGAGATAAACCTATATTGGGGGAAGGACCAATCACTTTGTACACCGATGTACTTCACCCCACCTTTCAATGAAATGAAGTTCGATGTCAATTTGGATTGCATGAAACCGGGCGTCCGATGGCAACCCGATGGGTCGGAGGCGATGCAAACCGCCAAATAAAAAACAGAATTAAATTAAATCTGAAAATAAAAACAATAAAAAAATCAGAACTAAACCAAATCTGAAATTCAACTTGTCCCGGTTCAACAAACAACCGATCTTCAACAAGATTGAACCGGTTTTTGAAACAAACCAAACCGAAATCAGATTTCAAATAAAAAATCTGCCAAAACAGAAAATTCAGATTCAAATTAAATCTGTCAACCATCAAAAATCAGGTTTCAAATTAAATCTGCAACCAACAAAAATCAGATTTAAGCAATCCCTCAAAACGGATTCTGGCCAGCTTCAAAAATCTGATTTTTGGCAATCTGAAAATTCACTTAACTTCTCCCAAAAGGAATCAAATAAACAACATTCCAAACACCCAAAATGGATCAAAATCAACTCAAAACCAGAAAATTCAGAAAAAATCAGAAATCTGAAAATTCATAAAACCAACCAAACAACAAATACCAAATTGCTTAAAACTTTAAGCACATCAAAACTGAAATCAAAACAAAAACTTGAACCAATTAAGTCCAAAGATCAAACAGATTCAAACCAAAACAACTTGAATCAACCAAAATCAAAATCAAACAAATAAAACAACAAAACCAAATCAATCAAACAAATTGATTCAAAACCCAAAATCAACAAAACTGACTTTCAAGTCAACCAACAAATAAAATCAAACCCGAACAAAACGGTTTGCATCTGATCAGACCCAAAAGGCCGCTGCCCTTTTGAGTTCTTTGCTTTATTTTGTGGATGTGCATGTCTCCAAAAACAGGTTGCCACGACGGTTAATCAAAGGCGTTCGAGCCGTTGCTCGATGTAAGTTAACGCCGGATACTCGCACCATCCGGCGGAGAAGGGTCAAAAAATGAAATTTTCAAAGAACCCGAACCTCGGTTCTAATATTTTTAAAACTATCACCGGACTACTTAATATTTTTAGGATATCACATATTTTCCTAGAAAAGTCCGGAGATGTCTTTCTTTCTAAAGAACAGACGCAGAAAAAAGAGGTTCACACAGTGTACTAATAATTCAAAGTCAATAAACAATTGAGAACACTAATCATTTTGTATTTATCATTTTTTAGATGTAGCACTATAAGATGAGAGTTGGGGTATATTTAGATGTTGATCAGAGATATTCTTGTGACAGAGTTTCTTCTGGTATGTTTATTTAAGATCATGTTTTTATTACCATCTTTTATAACTCCATTAATTGCATAGAGAGGGCTGAGTGTTCAAACATTGAACCCAAACCCATGCAACTTAAAATCTGAAATTTGAAACCTCAAATCCCAAAATTTGAGAACCTCAAATATGAAAACTCACCAAATCTCTAATTCAAATTAGAATCCCACAAAGCAACTCTAATATGAAAGACAATAAGTTAAGATGAGAACTAAACATAAAGAAACTAAATTTAAAACAAATCTCAAAGATAAAATATATCAAGTCTTAATAAAATAATAATAATAAACAATCAATCCAAAAAAAACCAAATCCCAAAATGACATTTTAAATAAACTCAAATCAAAATGAAGATGATTTCAAATAAAATTAAAAAATCAAATTTTAACCAATATAAAACACGTGCCAAAAATAAAATTCAAATCAACTCAAACTAAATCAAAACACTAAATGTTTGCATTCCATTAGGTTTATGGGCCGTTGCTCCCAAATGCTTTTGTCTATTTGTGTGGATGTATGGCTTATATTCACAGATTGTTATGGCAGCTAATAAAATGTGTTCAAACAGTTGTTCTATGTAATTAGTATCGGTACTTCACAAGTCCAATGCGAAGAGGTCAAAATAACATTTTCAAAGAACCCAACAATCTCAATACATATTCTATACATATTATTGAATTAGCTAATACTCCTATAGAATATCACCTATTTTCTTAGTTGTTAAGGCTAAATCACAAACCAAAGTCTTTTCCACAAAGGAAAGACATAAATTTTGAAGATATTTGAGGTTACATCAGTATGCCAACCTTTAGGGCATAAAGGCATATACAATCCCCAACTAGTCCATTAGTTATAGTCTTTTTAGGTTTTATCGAGACGTAGAGACATACAAAGCCGCCAAATAGTCTTGGATCGTTTAATTAAATTTGTAAATTTTTATTTAGATTTGAGTTAATTGTTTATTTTAGTCTTAATAGCCATACGGCCTGTTCATTAGCAGTCATGAGCCCGATAAGCTGTTATCGGTCATCAGATGTTCGCAAGTCTAATGTCGTCGTTAACCCATACATCTATAGCATCGGGAGCTACCTACTATTTTCTCTCTTTTTTAAGTTCTTCAATCAGGTGGGACCCATGTTGGTCTAGAAATGGGCATAGACAGTGGTCGCGCAGCCACCTACTAGACATCCGATGCCATGAGAAGCCTTTAGAGCCATGTCTGGCTTCTGCAGCTTTGACTATTCATCTTGATGGCCTTAAAAGGAGAATCCGGAGACCCCAATGTCAATGGCAGTGGTGGATGTTGTCCTCAACAGCGACAAGGGATGGAGCAAGCTTTGATGGTGGCAGCGAAAGACAACACAGGGTGCCTTGACAGGGGTCTGATGGCTTACAGATGATCTCGACTGTGGTAAGCAAAGCTTCTGACGGCCTCATGGGAGTGTTCCAGCTCTGGTGACAATGGCAAAGAACGTTGTTAGCCTCAGCAATGGCAGCAGGAGGAGAGGCCGAGTTTGACAGTTGTGACAGTAGGAGTGGGTGGCACTGACTGCAACGACTAGTGAAACAGGGGGTGTGATTGGCCTCGAGAGCCTCAAAAGGAGTAGGTGACTTAAACAACGATGAAGAGTAGAACATGCATTGATAGTAACAGGGGAAGCGGATGGGGTCAATGGCAGAGGGTGTTAACAACTTCAACATAAACGGGAGGCCTTGAAGACGATCTCGGTGGCGGCAGGAGAAGCTTCCAACATAATGGGGTGTTCTGGCTTTGATGACGATGGCAGAGAAGTCTGTTGGCCCTGGCAGCGGCAGCAAAAGGAGCAGTCAACCTCAACGGCTATGGCAAGGGAGGTAAGCAGCTCTGAAGACAACAATGAAGGAGGTGGACAGCCTCAGTGGCCTCTCCTGTTTCTCCTTGATCCTCTTTCTGCACCCCTGACTTGCCAACCCCCCCGGCTTGATGCCACGGGATGTTTAAATAGGCCGCGAGGCCTGCGTATCGTCAGGAAGAATCCCTACTAATCATACCCCCCAATTGTCGCCTCCTTTTTCTGAAGGCATCCGGAGATCAATCCTCCATCGGTCGCTCATAGTCCTCTGATACCTTTCCAGATGTAGAGGCAACTGCTCCTTATCTGGAAGTCCAAGAGGGGATCAAACTTGATCAGGGCAAGTCCCCCTATTTTCACGGACACCTTCCTGCTTCAACTCTGATTGGATTAGGGTGCAACGCTTGATCCTTGCTAAATGTTAGGATTATTGTGGGCTGTCATACCTTCCTAAAAGGAAACAACTTTGCAGTGAAAGCTCCTGAGCTTGGCGGGGGTGGCGGGTCTTCCTCATCTGTAGGATCTCTTCCGCATGTTCCTTTGTGACCTCAGCCTTAATGCAGTTTGGTAAGTACATCTATCTCCCGCTACCCAGGAGAGTTTTTTGAGGGATCCAGCTTCCTATTGGGTCCTTATGGAAGCTAGTGAAGGTTGTGGTTCTAGTGGGATTCCCCCATGATCCAAATTGCTGGCTTCTAGGACCATTGAAAACACTCGAAGTATCCTCCGGCACTATCTTAGCTAGGAGGTTCTCACAAACCCCAGAATTTAATCAACAGGTCCCAATTGCTCTTTGCGATAGGGTGTTGCCTACGAAGAGTCCTAAAATACAGAAGATTCTCCTGCGCTTCTTTGTGACAATTTCAAGAATGTTGTGGCAGCTGACTACTTTTAGGATAAGAATGTGTAGCCAATGTCGGGTTCTATCGTAGCTCGCAAGGACCATGGACAAAGCTTGTAGACTAGCCACTGTAGTAGGGAGGGCTGAATGATGTATTTAATGGGCTCAGCCCCAAAGCTCATTATTGAGATATTTCATGGAGGAGCTTAATGGGCCATGTCTATACTCCAATAATGGGTCACCCCGTAGAGCATTACCTTCTCTTAATCCTTCTGTACTTCGGTCATTGAATCCTAATCCTAACAAAATTGGAATAGGAACCATGGGGGTATTTGGCATCGATTGTGTGTCGGGTCTGAATTTGATTCAAATTTGCACCCAAACTCCCCTATTAGTCCATCCAAACTATCCTCTCAAGCTAATTACGCAAGTAACTCTCCTCCAATGCTGCCTTTCCCTTGCAAGTTGTAGCTGCTATGCTCTGGTCCTACATTGGGGTTGCTGAGGGGAGACCTGGTGACCGTCCTGGGCCTAGACAGGTCCCTTTTACTTGATTCTTTTGAATGAATCTAAGGATTCCCAAATCATCCAGTTTCTTTCTCACTTTTTTTCCTAATAGTACATGAGTCGACCTATAGGAATGAACCAATTCCAGGCTCTAATACCAAAAATGATGCGGGACAAAAAGAGTAAAACAAAAACCCAAAATAAAAGATGTAAACGATCTAAACTAAGCCGAATTGACAAAAACTGACTGAATTGGACTTAAACCAACCCTGAACCAGAGCTAAATTAGCTAAACCAGTTTAAACCAGTCTAAATCAGGTTGAACTGGTCAGAACCAGAGCAAACCACACTGAGTGAACCGGATTAAATCCGGTTCAACTAGGACGGCTAGGTTTAAAGTCAGCTGGACCGGGCAGCTCGGATGGGCTCTGGACCATTTGATCAAGGGAACCGCATTGCATGGCCACATGGACGATTGAGAGGGAAGGGTGAACACACATGAGGTTTAACTGTGACAGCTGAGATTCATCACAGGTGCCAGAAGATGGGGTCGCAACATAGCCGTTAAAAAGTGAGTAGGAAATGTGAGGGGCATTGTTTTTTTGTTGGGTTTTGGTGTCAATATTCCTTCATGGGTTCGCAATCTGTACCTTCGTCTGAGGGCTTACAAAACCTATGTTATCATGGGCGTGGGGCTCTTGAGGCGAGGAAGGGTTCGCCTTAGCTCAGGTGCCTTAGGTGGTAGAGGCCCCTGCCGGGTGCCCATTCTCACTGATGGTCCTGCAGGACAAGTCGGGGAAATGTCTACCAGATCTCACAGACTAGATAGATGTTGAATCCGCAACTTAAACAAAACAAGAAATGACCACCCAAAGCGATGAACTGGCCAGTCATTTTTTTTGAAGTTTTCAGATCAAACCATTTAGGTCTGCTTGACCCATCTTCTTCACCCGCTTCAGGTGAAGAAAGCTCCTATGGCACTGTAGGGTGGATGTCGTAGACAACATGACACAATGGCCTGGTTAGCCAAGGTGTGAGGGGAAAAGATGGACAATGTCGGGATACAGGGGCTTAGCCAAGGTGTGAGGGGTGACTTTGGCAGCATTGCGAGGGGAATGAACCAGACAGTTAGTGCTTGGTTCAGGACAGGCAGAATGGTTTTCGACGAATCCAGAGAATGGGAAGGGTGCTGTGTTGTGGACATAGGGATGGTGATCGAGCTGGGTTCATCGAGGCCCAAAAAATCCTTGGCTCAGATGATAAATTTGAGTTCTCAACTTCACAATTGGTCAGTTTTCTTAGGGATGTCTGAACTCTAAACTGTATTATTTATTGTTAAAAATTTTGGGATATTTACTTGTGATTCATTTTAAATAGAGAGCCAGAAATAACTCTAATTTCTTGAGTATTTGCATTTTTAAGCTCGTTAGCTTTTAAAAATTAGAGTTAGATCCCTAACATGGAGTCATCATAGTACATTGACTTTAAAGATTTGTGTATAAACCTATGCTTTCGGCCTGAATCTATTTTTTAACTTAGTTTAGAGGCATCAAAATACAGCTACCTTACAACGGGGAGTTAATTCTAATCCCCTATATTAATTGAAAATGTAAAAGCATTGGTTTATTATCATCACTTACCTGTGTTTCAAATATGTAAAAGACAGAATATGACACACTACTGCGCATTGTCTGAGAAGAACTTACCTTTCTATGACCATGTCAACCTCAGCCTTGCTCTTTGGGCCATTCACCAAAACTCGAGTGAGGCTCAGGATGTCTCGGTATTCCCCCTGTTTAAGTGCTGCTTCACCAGATGGTTGAGAGGATGAGATACCATCATGTGATGAGATAACATCATGTGTCACAAAGTGATCTTTCCCTTCTATCAACGAATCTGATATATCTGATGTATTTTTTCTATCTGAATCAAGACTCAGACATGTAATGGCCATTGCATAACCAACATCTCCGAGACCAGTGTTTGAAACAAAAAGATAACATCCTGCAGATCTGAGGAAGAAAGTTGTAATTACTTGTTGAATCCCAGAATTAGAACATTGACACAAGAATTTCAAGAAGATACCACATCAGCAACATGCTTTATAATTGAAACATACTTGTTTCTTAGATAATGAATTGCATCAATATCTGAAGCTAAAGCTTCTCTTTCTCTTGTCAAGGGTACTCGATGATATTCAATATTACATCCTTCTTTCAGGGCAGCATACATTTCTGCAGGTGTCTTCACATGTTCAAGTAAAATCTTTTCCCAGTACCCGATTACTTTTGAACGGTTTGAAACTGAACTAAATTCTTCACGATGCAGAAGCATCTGCCCCCCTGACTGCATTACTTCTACAAGTACATCCTCCTTCAGTCTTTCCTCCATGTGCTCCACCTATGTAAATTACAAACAAGGGCATCATAGAAAATATACATTTTGCTTTATCTAAAATATGTCAATAATTACACATACCAGAGGGCCACTTATACCAACATGTTTGAGTGCATCAAAAGGCTGATCTAGTTCTCTGAGGACAAATGGGGTTCCATTGATATAAACAACTGCTTCCTCCCTCAGATCAGTTATTATTATCTTTTCAGCCATACTTTCAGATGTAGAATTAGCACCCAGATACGCAAGCATTTCTTTAGCCCCATCTATCATTGGAGTTGCTGTGCTATATACAGGGTATCCAACTGCCTGAAATCAAATCTTTGATTAGCTAACTTAATCATACTACATTGATCAAAAAAGATTTGATACCTGAATGAGAAAACAGTAAGATAATGCAAGTGACATGTGTGAAGGATATCCCACGATTATTAGCCTCTAATAAGAGGAATAAGAACCAAAGTTAAAGTAGTTTATGATCCTAAAGTGTAGATAACAAATCCAAATTTCAAATCTAATAAAGTCTGAGGAATGAACTCTCAAAACATAAGCATTCCTGAATCCTACCACACCCATGTTGTTTAATATGATTAAACAATGTTGAATTCTAGGTACTATACAAAAAACATATGAGAGTAATGTTGAGCTTAGTTGCAACAACCGAAAAATTTATAGCAAAATGGATACATACTATTTCGCATCACTAATGGAGATTTGGAAAACATCTGTGATAGAGTTTTAAGAGATGCTTTGTGGTGGGTGTTGGAGTAATAGGTGGTGTGAGTTAAATATATATACAAGTGATAAAGACATCTATGACAAAGCAATACTAGTGTATGCACAATTGAAGAGAAACAAGAGATTTTCCTATTTCAATTGACTTACATCAAGGGTTGGTAATAAGTCCTTATCCTTTTGTTTTAGTTATGAATGAATTAACAAAGAATATACAAGATGATATATCATGGTGTATGGCGTTTGTAGATAGTATTGTATTGATAGATGACACAATGAGTGAATAAGAAGCTAAACTTGTGGAGAAACATTTTAAATACTAGAAGTTTCAAGATAAGTAAAACCAGAATAAAATATAATGAAAACCAAAAAGAAGAAAATGGAGGAGTCAGTTTGTATGGAGTAAAATTATCTAAAAGTACTTAGTTCAAGTATCTTGGATCAAATTATTCAAAAAGACAAAGAATAGGATGATAATGTCAACTATAAGATTAATACAAGATAGATGAAATAGATATTAGTTAGAGGAGTTCTCTATGATTATAAGATTTCAATAAAGTCGAAAGAAAAATTTTATCATACAACTATAAAATTTGCAATATTGCATGGCAGTGAATGTTGGACAAAAAAGAAAATTATGCTTTTGAAGTAGTATTATTGAAATGAGAATATTAAGATAGATGAGTAGTCATACTAGATTTGATAGAATAAGAAATGAATATATTAGAGAAAATATGAAAGTAGTGACACTTGTAGATAAATTGAAAGAAGAAAGATTGAGATGGTTTGGATATATTAAACGTAGACTTAAAAAAATTATAGTTATAAAAGTAGAAAATATCAAAATAATAGAAAATTAATGTTGTAGATCTAAGTTAACTTAGAAAAGGATAAGTCAATATGTTTTGGATGATTTAAATATCTCTGAAGAAGTAACTTAAAATCAATTTAAGTGGAGAAATATAATCTATAAGGCCAACTCCAAATAATTTGGAATTAAGGCTTGAGTTGAGTGGACTAAACTTTGCATCAAGTCTATGATTCCCGGAAGGTCAAAGCCGATCTAGTAAACTGTATTTAAGAAAACCTTAACTAAGGTTGTATTTGATTTCCCTTCGTTGATCTCTGACCTCTGATTCAGTAAGAGTTTAGAGAGTTAAGCTTGTTTGGCAATGTATCTTAAGTAAACTCTTAGCATATTTCGTGTCTTTATAAAACCTTTTAAAATTGTAATAAATGTAGCTTTTTAATTATTCAGACTTAATATCTCTGCTTGGTATAGAACAAGGCAAAGTATACAAATGTGTTATAATCTTTACTGAAAAATATTAATAAAAAATAAACATTTTAATAAAATTTAGAGTTCAGACTTTTCAAATTAAGCTAAAACAAACAAACCTAAAAGATATAACATTATCACAATCTCTATAAGCAACACAGCTTATTACTGACAGTAAAATGATCGCTCTTCAAATCTAAAATGTCTGATGTCTCCAGTCAAGAAATTATGATTATAAATCTAGGACACTCTCAAAATTTATACTTCTTAAGAGCCACAGATGCAACAAGAATGAGTTAGAGTACTTGTTAAATAAACTTCACAGATAGACACCACTGACTTTATACTCTGAATATGGTCGGTAACCATGAACAAGCTCAAATAATGTTAATCAACATATTTACCTGATAAACACGAGGGGTGCCTGGGAACTGAACGCAGCCTGAACTTCTCTGACCAGTGAAAAAGTAAGTTTTTAGTATAGAACCTTTTCCCAGGACAGAGCCATTACGTGACTTGACAACAGCTTCTATAGCTACATCCCCATGTTGTGATTCATATGACACTTGTAGGCGTTCCTATAGAAAAGAGATGAGACTTCGACTTAAAATAATATTAGATAGTATGTTTTATCCAAACAGATATCTAAAATCTTAAGCCTTCACAAATGAAAAGTTCTCCAGGCTGGTTATGGAATGCCTTACAGGTAAGGTGAAGAAACGCCCAGGCCTTAACCTTATACTCCATTTCATTGCTTGGATCTCCTGTCTTCGATGCAACCATGTCTTAAATGCTATCTTAGTTTCTCCTTGTCCACAGAAGCCATCAAATGCTTCACTTCCAAGATAAGCAGCAAATGCAATCAACCTGAAGTAGCGCTCCAGGTATTCAGCACCACGATTCAATGCAACCCGCCTTACCCTTGGCTCCACATGTTGTTGATTAAATACTCTTCTATATTGCAAAACAGCTTGCCGTATATTCTGCAAAGCAGAACATTTATCAATTATGGCATCTAAAACCTCTCTGCATTCAACACCATTATCAAATAGCCTTGTTATTTTTCGTAGAAATGGGATGTCATTGATTCCAAAAGCCCGATGCACATTGTCATGTCTGGAAAACATAGAATCAGCATTATCACTGATGCTTTCTTCACCACTTGAAAAACCTGAATAGAACTCCCTGTGCAAGTCAACCTCATGCTTTATTCTAATTGGCCTTCCATGGTCGATTCGAAGCTTCAGAAGACAGGCAATCACAGTTCCTGTGGTTGTTCTTCCCCGACCCATCTGCCAAAAGATCACCAACCAATATGATACACCAGGACAATTTCTATTTGTCTTGACTTTTTGATACACCTCAGTCTAAAGGAACAATGCCAACAAAATATATGTACCTGGCAATTGAAAACAAATGCAGTGTCCTTGGAGGCAGAAGCGATGTTCCATGCTATTGCATCAAAATCTGAACTCTTTGGGGCTTTTCCATCAGTTATTGGCAAACGTGCATATTTAATAGGAAGTCCCTCAGACTCCAAACATTTGTATACTTCAGAAGGAGTTTGAATAGCTTCATAATTGACATGTTCCCATGCATCAAATATTTGCCCATCATCAGTCTCATGAATTACCATTATAGCATCTCCATAAAGCTGTGCTTCCCTCAGAATGTCTTCTTTTAGACGTGCTTCCATTCTTTCTACTCGTTCACGATCTATCCCCTAACAATAAAAAGGTGTATTTTCAGAGGCACTTCATAGAAATGTCTTAAAATCACATCAGAGACTGGCATGTTATTCATCTCACAATAAACAACAAAGTGAATTTCCTTTTACAGAAGGAATGCACAGGTTTTATCCGAAGAAAACCAAAGCTATTCTGGTTTTATTCCCCCAAATAAAAAAATTTAACCTTCAAATGGCTCATGTGAGGAAAAATCAATCAAGCAAGATGCTGTTGACAATAAAGGTACTGAGGAAAGATGAAAACTTGCAAAAAAGAAAACAAAATTCTTTAAGTGTAGTTTCTATACAAAAAAGGGAAGCAGTAATAAAAATCAAAGTAGCTCTAACAATAACTAAACGATTACCGTATACTCTAACATGTTCTTGTATGGTCTTTCCACCTCACGAAGAACAAATGGTTTTCCATTGATATAGACAACTGGCTCTTCCCTCATGTTGTGCCAAAAAAGTGGGCGTCCACCTAAACTTATCCTATGAATAACAGCTCGAATGCCATCAATTGTGGGGTTGGCAACACCATAAACAGGAAATCCAGGAACTTCACGATAATTAGGTGCACCATCCACCCTTTCAGGTAAAGCAAGATTTTGGCATCCTGGGCAGTGATCACTTTTTAAGACAGTCTGGCTCCCGAGAACTTCTCCATTCCTGGTTGCTGCAACCACACTCATCTCAAAAGGACGACCATCAGAAGATACAGCTACTTTCGTTGAGGAAGGCTTTAGACTCGCATAACCAAGAGCACCCATTGGATCTCTCCTTAGCAACCTTGCAGAATGAGAAAATAGAAAATTTTACATACATATATTACGGGTGCAGGTGCATGATAAAAAATCAATAAAACAGTTTCAACAACATTTTCCCTCTCAAATGTAGATAGAGCTTCTTTAAGTTAATTTTTTTTAAAAAAATGCTAAAATGAGAAAAAAATAACAGGAAACAAGGATATATAGATTTATCGAGTGAAACTCGAGAAGAAACCAAGTTGACAAAGCCTTGAGCCCAAACTAATATTTGACCATATGGATTCTCCACATCCACAATCATGATTTTAGGGTACCTCTCTGATGAGATTGAAAACTTCCAAATCATTTTGATCCATCCTCCTCTGGACCTGTCATCTCTCTTTTCCCACCACTATCCAAATATGTTATATTTTCTCAATGTTTTAAAATATTCTAGCAGTCTAAGTCAGAAGATCCACTTACTCCCTAGATGTACAGTCTAGTTGGTAAGTTGAGTTAATGACTAAATCAATTAACTGGCTCAACGTAACCTTCCGAAGATCACTCATCCTGGGAGTACCACTATTTAAGCACGATTCATTTCAAAGATTTTTCAACTCCATCTCCAGATAGCGACTAGTTTGAGGTGTTAGTAGTCTATCAATCTAGTCTATTGACATATTCTTATACATGCCACATTCCGACCCATAAACTCACTTGGAGGCCCACCAAGGGCAACTAGGTCTTGTTTTTAGCAGGTCAGGCTGCAATAGGCCTGTGTAGAGAACCTACATAATTAGTGGGCTTGGGTGGTCTTGGGCTGAGTTGGTCCATGGATCACTGTCATAGTTAAACCTCAGTGCTTCCTGTCAATCTCTCCCATTGCATCCATAATCTCTTCGGTGTTCACCATCCCGAATGCCAACCTGAGGTGGGGTTGACATGGCAGCCATGGAAAGCCCAGCTCTTGTACCAACACCTCAGATCAGTGACACCAGTCGACCCACAGCAGGTCTAAGAAAGCATAGAACAAGCCACCTGTTGAAGCACCAATAAGCTCTAATTGGAAGACATCCCTCGCACCTGTTGACATTCCCAATAGCATCATATGTGCCTGTAAAAATTATAGTACATGGCTGTGTGTGAAGGAATTGATATCAGTGATAGTTGACTCAGTTGTGCTGACACAGTTGATCTTCCTCTTCATAGAGATCAAGGTGGTTTCCCTTGGAATTTGTCATGAATGATCTTATGGGGAAGAAGATGACACTCTTTTATCCCCCATCCTTATCATGCATGGTGTGCGATCTCACTCCTTTCTTTTCTCAATCTCTCTTCCAAACACCCTCCCATCCAATATCGCTATCTTGGGGTCTTTCCAAGCACTACCTGCCATGTGTGGTCTATAAAGCTGACTTTAAAACAAGCAAAAACTGTAAAGCAACACATGAACTGAGATTGTTGGGCAGACGGAACAAACCTTAAGAGAGACAACTTTATACCATAGCTGTTTGGGTTTACTTTAAAATGGTATGTAGAGTTCTATCATTATGTTCCCAAAAAAATCATTGATTAATTATACTCTAACAGCAGTTTTGTGAATCTAATCCATGAGTTTGAAATGGTCCTGTGTTGACCCCTAAATTTTGCATAAAGGAAATCAAAGGAGATGGACAAAGAGTGTTCTTACGCCAAACCCAACAAAGGACGGGGTGTATTTATCCTATGAAATGACTTGGATGAGAGCATACATCCCAACCGAGCCCAATTCCCATGATTTGATTGGTCCCCCTTTGCGCTATTGAATGCATCCCAATTGGATTAGATTTAAATCTAATCCAATCCCCAATGGGTCTATAATATCCAATTATTTGATGTGGCCCATTAATTGAAGCCCACTTCAGTTATAATTAAGTGAAAATGACTAAATTTAATGTCATTTTCGCAGCCCATCAGTTATGTGCTTAATGAGCTGTATTCCTATTAAAAAAGGCCCATGTTTATTGTTAATAATGGCCCATCCCTTCTCATTTGTGCAACCCAATCTTTATCTCGTTAATGGATTGCCTTTTAACTTCAAATCAAGACCAATTGAAGTCAAAAATCTGGTCTACACAGCTCCTGTTTGTGCAGCAATTCTTGATCCTAAAAAGTATGATTGGTTGGTTAGACAATGGCCTTGGAGGCTTGGATTGAGGCCCCTTCAAGGAACTGCTGCCTCCTCATTAATAACAGGAAATGTGGTCCCTTCAAGGCAAGCTAATATATATTTGGCGCTTTATTGTCAATCTGGTTGGGAGATTGTGAAATCTCATTTTTCATAACATAAATATAGTTAAAAATTCTTTTAATTTCCACTCATTTGGGAAAAGAATTTTCATTATATTTAGCTAGCATATGGTACTATGAAAGCACATGATATCCCATAGGAGTAATAGCCAAAATACATGGTATGCATAAAATATGTATGTCGAGGTTTATGGTTCATTAAAAATGTCTTTGAACATCTCATCAGAAGGTGAGAATTTTTAATGTTAATTACATCGAGACACTCAAATACCCTTGATTAACCTTCAAAGCAGCCCATCGAAATAGAAATATATATCTTCAAAACTCAATCGAAAGCTATAACCCAATAAACTCAATGGAATGCAATCTTAATATCTTAAGTTTGATTTGAGTTTCAAATTATATTTTTATTAATATGTATTTGTGAAACATCATTTTTTCATCATATGAAAATATATAAAAATATGTGTAGCATGGCTTGAAAATTCAGGTGGAGGTGGAGGTTCCTCAAGTAGTGCATGTACTAGTGGGGGTAAGAGTTGATTTGGGAAGAAAATAACATTCATGTGGTATAAGTCAATGTTGGAATCAAATGGAGCTTTTGATGAGTGTGCAGCAGCCAAGTATCCAGAACCCCTTGTGTCTAAGGACTTTTAGCTATACATTCCAACTAAATCTCCAGTGTATGACATTGCCTATGGTTTTACTCGAATGGCCGATTCTTTATGTAATTATGAATATAGGCCAATCATGACAAGCAACTCACCATGGAGCATGTGGGAATACAAAGGCCAATTCAAAAAATATTGGTGAAATGAAGGTATAGCATCATTACATTGTATTTCTTTATCTATAGTCTATACATCATTTGTATCATCTTAATTTTGTTTATTTGAATGATCATTGATAGAAACTTATATCTATTTAATTTGTAATGATATGAAATGTGTGAGAGACTTAGAGATTACATTATTACTTTTAATTTTTACAGGCTTTACTAATATTTCAAGATTTTTAGTGCTTTTTATAAATTTCTTATGACAAAATTAAAAAAAAGGATCAGGACTAATTTTAGATTAATTTTCATCCTGAAAAATCGGTCCAAATCGACCGATCACATCTGATCTAGATTGGATTGATATCCACCAATCAAGGTACTGATTCCAATCTAGCAATTTATGATCAAGGGAGTTCGAATGTATATTTGATGTAATTAACATCAGAACTTCACAAGTCTGACGGAGAGATGTTAAAATAAAAATTTCAAAGAATCCAAACAACATCGACCTACATATTTTTATTTATCATGAATTAGCTAATACTTATTTGAGTAATCACATATTTTCATAATTGTTAAAGCTAAACAAACAAATCAAATTCTTTTTTCCAAAAAGGAAAACCATGAACTTTGATTTATTCATAAAAAACAGGGTTACAACAATAACCAAACAAGTGTCTACCTGCGGAGAATACTGTAAAGCTCTGGCCTCGCCCTCATCCAGTCAGAAAAAGATACTTGTTCAGTGGAAATGGACTGGAGGGCTGGTCGCTCTGTATGGATGTAAACAGCAAAGCAAATGAGAAAGTAGTAACGTTCCAGGTACTCGACAAAGAAGGAAAGTGATGCTTCTCTCTTCATTTCATCAGGTTGACGAAGGATACTGTTGCGGTAATTAGAAATAGCTTCTCGCAAATTCTGTGAAGCATTCAAGGGAAACATAGAAATATCTTAAAGTTGTTCATGCATTGCAAAGTTTCCTTTCCTATTTGATTAGCAAAAAAAGAAACAGATGCAGAAATATTCAATAGTTTACTCTTTATCAGTTATAACTGCTGTGATATGTCTACCTGCATAGAATCACAACTATCAATGACTTTATCTACTAGTCTTTTGCCTTCAACACCACCCTGTTTGAAAATCAACAGTCAGAAATAGATGACTTAAAACTTGACTTTGAAGAAAGGGCCACAGCAATTTTGTACCTCTAGGACACGAATCAAACTACGAATCACAGCATATTCACCTCTGCTCAAAGCTTCCTCAGAATTTGGTATGCCAACAGAAACTGTGGATCCATCCCCAAAGACCTTTCCAACCAAACTCGTCCTCGGCATACCTAAGTCACAACTGTACAATGAGTGGAAGAAAGGATAGAACATAGCAGACCTAGATTTTATCTCCGTTGTTGATGTAATGGACTGCAGCAGCTAAGTGGACTCCTTGACCATCTCAATCACCTCTCACCTTTGACTATATAGATTCAAGTTACATCATCAAGCACACCCTAATTGTCTATCACAATATATTCTGATTTTGCTTTTATTGAACAAAATTATAAAAATCATGAAAAAAGGATGATGCTTATTAAAAATGCTTCAAAAAATTATAAATCCCAAAATAACATTATCGTGATGTTATTTACAAGAGTTATAGAAAGAAAGCACCATGGAAATGAGCAAGACTCAGGGTAGAAGCCACCATTTTGATGACTGATGTAGCCTCAAAATTAAAAATTCGTATATTTCCTTTGCGAAGAAGAATTTGATTTGTTTAGCTTTGAACAAAAAAAAACGTGATATTCCATTGGAGTATAAGTTGATTGATGATATTCATCAAATATGTATTTAGGTTGTTGGGTTATTTGAAACTTTTTTATTTTGACCTCTCCTCATCGAACTTGAAAAGTTTCAATGTTAATTACATCGAGTAAAAACTCGAATATCTTTGATTATCCGCCATAGCAATGCATTTGTAGAATCGAAAAAGTAAACACATGGGAGCAATGGCCCCATGATCATGGCAAAATGCAAACTTAGTAATTAACATTTTTTTATTTAGTTTGATTTGAGTTTGTTTTAGGAATTAGATTTGCTTTGGATTAAGGTTTGATGTCTTCTATATTTTAGCTCGTGTTGGATTTAATTAAAGTTGAGTAAAGTTCATTTCGGAGATTTAGTTTGGTTTGGATTAGTTATTCATTTTTCATTAAGACAATGTTTTTTTGGGTTAAGGGTTTGCTTTGAGTTAGATTGGTTTTAAGTTTAGGGTTTGGTTTGAGTTTTAGTGAACTTTCAGAATTTTCAGATTCCATATTTAGGGATTTTTAATGTAAGATTTCAAATTTCGGATGTGGGAGCTTAAAATTTTTATGTTTTTCGACTCAAAATTTATAGCTTCAGATTTGGTGATTTCATGTCTAAGATTTGTTAGAATCCAGGTTGAAGGGTTTTGATTTTGATGTTTTATCATTTCAAATCCAGTTTCAGGCTCTTGACATGCGTGTCTTCAGATTCAAGATTTTTTGTTGAAATTTCGTATTTCAAATTCTTGAACTGGATGTGCCTTTCAGGTTTGGAATTTGTGATTACGAGTCTTGATACAAGACTTGATGCCCTGGTTTTAAGGAACTTGGGACATGATGATCCTTTTCCTGCACTCAAACCCCCAGATTTGAGCATTTTTTGGGACTGTGATTTGACACTTTTTCAGATTTCAGTTGGAGAGTTGTGTATTTTCATATTTCAATTGGGGTTGGCCTAATGCTCTTTTTTCAATTTGAGATGATTTCGTTTTCACAGTACTCAACTTGTTGTTTTTATGCTTTCGGTTCTTTTTAGTTTAGATTTTGGGGTTTGACGAATTTTCAGATTCAGGGCTTTTAAGTTTTGGGATTTTTGATTTGAGCTTCAAAACTTCAGATTTCGATCACTTATTGGGGATCTTTGATTTATTGAATTTCGGATTTAAGATCTGGCTTTTAGGTTTTCAATTCTTGATTTATGACTTTTTGATTTGGGATTGATAATTCAGATCTTGTTTAGGATCCTCCGTTTGAGCTTTGAAGTTTTCAGACAAGTTTTGAGATTCCTGGGATTTGAAAAGCTCAGATATACAGATTTTGTTGAGATTTGACCCTTTGAGTTTTAGATTTAAACTTTAGGAATTCAAGACTTCTAAGACTGGACGGTTTCCCTTTAGTCTTGGGAACCAGGGATTTTGGTTTGGGGACTTGGATTTCGAATTTTCAGATTGGGTAATTTTTGAATTTGGGATTTTAAATTTTGGGTTTTAAATCCGATGGCTTTGGGATTAAGCTTTCAGGTTGTGATAACCTTAAAAAATGAGGTTTTGATTTCGAAGTTTAAGTTTCAGATTTAGAGACTTAGGGCTTTTGCACTCGAGTTTTTTTTAAAAGATTTTAGCTTGGAGATCCAGATTTGATAATTTTCAGATTTTTGGGAACCTGAATCCCAGATTGCATGAATTTAATTTTTTTTCAGTTCCAGTTTCTGACTTTGACACTTCTGCTTTCAATTTAAAATTTAAAAGTTCCAATTTTTTAGGATCATGGATTTCAGATCGCAAGACCTTTGAAATTGGGCCTTTGGATTTGGGTTCTTCAATGTTCTTGACTATATGACAAATGTTCTTTTTATGGGAATTTTCAGGTTCCATAATTCTCAGATTTGAGTAGGCTCTCAATTTTGTTAGAGTTTGTTGTCTTCCAAATGTTGATGACTTTCAGGTCATATCGATCTTCGACTTTTTTGAATTTTCAGGTCCTGTTTTTTGCATTCCTCCAAGCTTATTGAGCTATTTTTATTCCCTTTGCATCAATAGTAACAATGAACATTGGATTTCTTCTATTAATCACATGCATGTACATTGAGGGAGGCATGAAAGCCATAATTCCCTTGATTGAAGTAGGATAGAATTCTCCCCTAGTCTTTGATAGACAATTGGGGCATTCTTCCGATGAATGATCTTAGGATAGGGTCTCCTTTGGCTTTTGATAAGTGTTAGGGACCCCTCCCTATTGATTGATAAGAATAGAGTTCTCTTTGGCCTTCAATAGGCATTAGGGACCGGGGACCCTTCCCCTTAATTGATTAGGATACAGTTCCCTTTGACTTTTGATAGGCATTAGGGACCCTTCCCCTTGATTGATTTCCTCATCGGCCTATGGTTGGGTATATTAGCATATCTATGTGCATTTCCTTCCCATGGCATGATGGGTTCGGATTCGGACCTCCCTTAGCTTATGGATTGATTCCATGACATAGGGGGAGAAAAAAGGTATAGCATTAGGGTCCTATTCCTTTATGGAATTGACCCTTGGATGTCATCCTTAAGTTTGTTTTTGATTTTTCAAGTTTTGCCAAAGCGTAGGACTCGCAATCCTTAGGACCGGCCCCAAATACCATTGATTGGTTATTAATTTGATGCATTCTTATTAAATTTTAACTGAGACTAAAAGGCATGGCATCAAGCCATTCCTGCACACCGTCTAATCTACAGTTTATTTTATTTCTAACTTAGGCAAAAGGGTCTAGCTTAGAGCCATTCCCACAAACAACCTTAGCTAGATTATCATTATTTTATATTGCTTTGATGGCCACAAGGGCCTGTTTGCTGTCTGACCGGGCATGATAGGCCTGCATTCATCTTCAGCTTCAGGCCCAATGAAGCTTGCTTCTGTCAATTTTAGCCCAAACGGGCCTGCTGCTGTCTTGCTTGTTCCAGGATCAGATTGCCTTGACTCAGCTGGCTGGATTTCTTCCATCTTCTGTCTTTTGGACTGTCCTCTGTGCTGGCTTTAGCTTCTGGTTTCTGCTTGTTAGACAGCTTTCAGCACCAGCATCCAGCTTCTGGCATTTTTTTGCTTAGCTGCCACCTTCAGACTTCCGAATGCCGAATGATTGGAGAAAGAACATCATTATACCTATTTTTAAAAGAAAAGGAGATATACAAGATTGTGTAAATTATAGAGGGATCAAACTCATGAGTCATACTATGAAATTATGAGAAAGAGTTATTGAGCGACGATTACAGAGCTGTACAAATATTTCAGCTAATCAATTTGGATTTATGCCTGGTCGATCTACAACTGAAGCTATTTTTCTTATTAGAAGTTTGATCGAAAAATATCGAGATATGAAGAAAGATTTACATATGGTGTTCATTGATTTAGAAAAGTTTTATGATAGAGTACCAAGAGAGGTTCTATGGTAGGTGTTGGAACAAAGAATGGTGCCTGTTAAGTATATACAAATGATAAAAGACATGTATGATGATGCAACTATTAGCATATGCACAATTGGTAGAGAAACAAGAGATTTTCTTATTTCAATTGGCTTACATCAAGGGTCTGCAATAGTCCTTATCTTTTTGATGCGGGACGAGGCGGGACGGACCGGCGGCGCGGCGCTGCAGCGCGCCTTCAAGAGGCGCAAAAGACCTAAAATGCATGAAATAAAGCAAAACCGGACTTAAACCGGTCAAAACGAGCCCAAAATGTGTCGAACCATGCCCGAATCACTCAAAACGGGCCCCGAACCGTGCCCCAAATAGCTTCGAACCGGCCCGAACCGGCCCGAAATGGCCCGAACCGGCCGGTTTAGGGCTTGAACCGGGCTCTGGACCGTCGAACCAGCCGAACCGGCCCCGAACCGGTCCAAACCGGGCTGAACCGGCGGCCCGACCCGGTCCGGGACGAACCGGTGCCGGTTCGAGCGAGGGCAGGCCGGCCGGGCGCGGCGGGCGAACCGGGCACCGGTTCGCCCGCGACTTGCCGGGGGGTCGTGGCCCCGCGCGGTTGGCCGCGGGGCAGAGACGCGGCCGGCTCGCCGGCCGCGTACCCCCACGGGGGTGTCGCCGACCTCGCGGCGCGAGGGTTCGATCGGGGGGGGTCCTTCGTTCGTCCGCCGCCTCGTCGGGCGGCCGCGGTGGGCCGCGGGCGGGAGAGGGCGTCGCCGTCGCCGTCGCCGTCGGGGAAGGAGGAAGAAGGTGGCCGGAGGGGCCGTCGTCGCCGTGGAGGCCGTCGCCGGAGGAGGGAAGAGGGGGTCGCCGGCCTCGGTGCGCGAAGAGGGCGGGGAAAGGAACCGGCGGAAGCCGGTTAGGCCGCCACCGCCGCCGGCGCGTGGAGGCAGGAAGAGCCGAGGGCCCTTGTGGGGGTCCGACCAGCCCTATCTCTCCCTCATCTTCTTCTCCTCCTTCCTTCTCCGTCTTCGTCGCGCCCGACTCCCGGAAGGGGCCGGCGGGGGAGGGGGGGGGTGCGCGGTTCAGCCAAGCGGGGGGGGTTGCGCGACGAGCGGGAGGGATGGGGGTAGTACTCGGGGATCGCCGGAGGTGGGATGGACGGAGGGGTGGAGATCGACGCGGTCGGAGGTGTCGAAACGGACGTAAACGGGGGTGAATGGTGTCGATAGGGCTGCAAAACGAACCGGTGAAGGGGGAAGGGGAAGGAATGGCTCGGAGGCCGGCCCCGGACGGAGGAGAAGGAGAAGGCACCCACGCCGGAGGGTCGCGAAGAGACCGGTCCCGCACCGGAGGTGGAGGGCGGACGACCTCCATCGCGAGGGGTGAAGAGAAAGGGGCGCCGCCCCCGCACGGGCAGCCCCTCTAGGGTTCCAAAAATCGACTAAAATTTCTCTCTCTCTCGTTCAACAAGTGGCCCCTCTTAAATAGAGGAGCCTATTACAAAGCAAGACACCATAAATGACTAATTACATACATGTCCTCTTCGAGGACCCAAATAAAAAGAAAAGACCACAAATAAAACTGAAATATTTACAAACAAGTCCAAATGGACGTAAATGCAAATAAACCCCAAAATGGACCGGACCGGGTCCCCATCATTCTCCTCTACCAGGAGAAAACTCGTCCTCGAGTTTTGATTTATCTTCAAGTGTTGCCGTCACGTTCCACCAAGCGCCGCACTTCATCGGAAGCATCCCAGGAGTCGGCTCATGAGAATGGGCCGATCCCAGGCTCTGATACCATTTGATGCGGGACAAACCGGCTAATCCGGGCTAAACCGAACGGAAACGAAGTAAACCGGCGCTAATCGCCGTCAAACAGACCTAAACGGACCCAAAATGGCCTAAACCGGCCTCGAACCGGTCCAAACAGGTCCAAACCGGGCCCAAGATGGACTGAATCGGCCTGAACCGACCCAAAACACCTTGAACCGGCCTGAACCGGGCGGTTCGAGTGCTGCCGAACCGGCCGGGGTGAACCGGTCGAATCGGTCGACCACCGGGAGCCGGTGCGGGCCTCGGGACCGGCCGGTCCGAACCGCGCGCGCGCGTCGCCCGCGCTTGCGGCCGCGCGAGCGAACTTCCGGGGGGGTCGTGGCGCGCGGAGGGGAGCCCCGAGCGGGGTTGCGTGGCCGCATCGACGCCGTCTCGCGTCCGTCGCCGTGGCGCCATCTCCGGGTGCGCCGCGCGCCGCGGCAAGCCTCGCGAGGAGGCGAGGTCGAGCGGGGATGCCCGCGGCGTCGTCGTCGCCTCGTCCGGACGGGCCGCGCGCAGACGGCGGAGCAGGCATAGCGGAGGGAGGGGGCGTCGTCGTCCTCGGTGGGCGCAGGCAGTGCGCGGACGGCGGAGCAGGGGAGACAGGGGAGGGAGCTCGCGAGCCGACGCCGTTGCCACCTTCGCTCTTCCCCCGTCTCCTTCTCCGCCTTCCTCTTCTTCTTCTTTCTTCGTCTGCAACCGCGAGGCGAACCAAAACCGTCGCCGTGGGGAGACGGCCGCAGGGAAGGAGCCGCGGAGGGAGGGGGATCCGGGGATCGCCGGATCCTCCTCCTGCTTCACCGTCTTCTCCTTCTACTCCTTCTACCTCTTCCGTCTGCAGCCACGAAGGAAGGAGCACCCCGCCGTCCTCATGGAGGGAGGACGCCGCCGGAGGAGGGAGAGGAGGGTCACCGGCTGATGGGGATGCAGTCGAACCGGGAAGGGGAGAGGAGGGGAACGGCGCGGAGGCCGGAAGATGAGGAGGAAGGGGTAGACGGCGCACCTCGCCGGATCCGGAGGGTGGAAAGGAGACCGACCTTACTGTCGGAGGTGGAAGAGGAGCGGCCCTCACTGGCCGGGGTGGAGGAAGAAGACGGGGGCCGTCGCCGTCGCCGTCGGGGAAGGAGGAAGAAGGTGGCCGGAGGGGCCGTCGTCGCCGTAGGAGGCCGTCGCTGGAGGAGGGAAGAGGGGGTCGCCGGCCTCCGGTGCGCAGAAGAGGGCGGGGAAAGGAACCGGCGGAAGCCGGTTAGGCCGCCACCGCCGCCGGCGCGTGGAGGAGCAGGCGAAGAGCCGAGGGCCCCGGGGGGGTCCGACCAGCCCCATCTCTCCCTCGTCTTCTTCTCCTCCTTCCTTCTCCGTCTTCGTCGCGCCCGACTCCGGAAGGGTCGGCGGGGGAGGGGGGTGCGCGGTTCCCGACGGGGGGGGTTGCGCGACGGCGAGGGACGGGGGTAGTACTCCGGGGATCGCCGGAGGTGGGATGGACGGAGGGGTGGAGATCGACGCGGTCGGAGGTGTCGAAACGGACGTAAACGGGGGTGAATGGTGTCGATAGGCTGCAAAACGAACCGGTGAAGGGGGAAGGGGAAGGAATGGCTCGGAGGCCGCCGGACGGAGGAGAAGGAGAAGGCACCCACGCCGGGGAGGGTCGCGAAGAGACCGGTCCGCACCGGAGGTGGAGGCCGGACGACCTCCGTCGTGGAGGGGGGCGAAGAGAGGGCGGCCGCCCCCGCACAAGGGCAGCCCCTCTGGGGTTCCAAAATCGACTAAAATTTCTCTCTCTCTCATTCAACAAGTGGCCCTCTTAAATAGAGGAGCCTATTACAAACAAGACACCATAAATGACTAATTACATACATGTCCTCTTGAGGACCCAAATAAAAAGAAAAGACCACAAATAAAACTGAAATATTTACAAACAAGTCCAAATGGACGTAAATGCAAATAAACCCCAAAATGGACCGGACCGGGTCCCCATCACTTTTTGCATTAGTTATAGATGACTTACCGAAGACTATACAAGATGATATACTTTGGTGTATGATATTTGCAGACGATATCGTATTGATAGACGAAACACAAAGAGTGAATAGAAAGTTAGAAATGTGGAGAAATATTTTGGAAATTAAAGGTTTCAAGATAAGTAGAAATAAAACAGAATATATGCATTGTAAATTTAATGAAAACCAAAAAGAAGTAGGTGAAGGCGTCAGTTTAGATGGGATAATATTGTCTTAAAAAACTCAGTTCAAGTATCTTGGATCAATTATTCAAAAAGATGGAGAATGTGATGAAGATGTTAATGATAGGATTAAAGCAGGTTGGATGAAGTAGAGATTGACTTCAGGGGTTCTATGTGATTGTAAAATTCCATTAAAGTTGAAAGGAAAATTTTATCGTACAAGTATAAGACCCGCAATGTTGTATGGTAGTGAATGTTGGACAATAAAAGAAAAACATACTTCTAAAATAAGTGTTGCCGAAATGAGAATGTTAAGATGGATGAGTGGTCACACTATATTAGATAAAATAAGGAATGAATATATTAGAGAAAATGTAGGAGTAACAAAAATTATAGACAAATTGAAAGAAGGGAGATCGAGATGGTTTGGACATATTAAACGTAAACCTAAAGAGGCTCCAGTTAGAAAGATAGAAAATATTAAAATGACAGAAACAAAAAAGGAGTGTGGTAAACCTAAGTTAACTTGGAGGAGGGTAATTCAATATGATTTAGATGGTTTAAATATCTCTAAAGAAATAACACAAAATCGACATGAGTGGAGAAAGAGAATCCATATGGCTGACCCCAAGTAATTTGGGATAAAAGCTTTAGTTGAGTTGAGTTGAGTTGCCACCTTCAAACTTCCTGCATATTGGCTAGACAGGTGCCCTAGTTCTGCCATTATCTGCACTGGCACACCATTGTCGATGTGCTTCCGGGCTCCTCCACTATCCTCATGGCCAACGCATCTCAAAAACAGGTTGCTGACCTGTCTGTCATCCCATGAACTTTGAAACCAAAGTTAGGATGGCTAGGAAGGGGGGTGCTCGGGTATGGCATACAAGACAATTGGGTCTGGGAGTGCATATAGGTTGGACCTCAGCCTATTCAGATAAGATCATCCATATGGGTGTTTTTTTATTGGGTTTGGAATGCGTAAGTTGGAGGACTGTCAAGCTGGTACAAGCTTGGTCGGCTATTGGTTTAGGCTTGACACCTATTTTACAAGGCATGTGAGTGTCTGTGCATCGGGGTCAGGTTTTGGGTGACTGTTGGCAGTATTTTGATTGATCTCCCATGCCTATTCCTAAAGGTTAACAGGCCTGAGATCTTCATGCTTGCAAGTGAAGGGCATAAACCATTTTTGTGGGACTGCTAAGAGGGGTTTTGGAGGTGTTCGGCCAAGGAATTAAGTTCCCATGAGGATTAGGTGGGATGAAGGGTAGACACAGTAAGTAAAGACTTCACCTCACCTTCCTTTTTTCTTCTCCTTTGGAGCCCTTCTTCGGACCTGTCTCTGTACAGCGGCAGCAGTTGAGGCTTCAATGGAGCATCTTTGGACCTTTGTTATCTCTTCTTCTTCCTGTCTTTTTCCTGGCATAGCAGCAGCAACAGGGAGCATGCGCTCTTCTCTTCTCCTCCTCCTTTGCTTGGCGCAGCAACAGCAGGAGCAAGAGCAGAGTAGCACTCGCTTCTCTTCTTCTTATCCTCTTCCTCTTCGAGCAGCAGCAGCAGAGCAAGCGAGGTTGAACATGGCTAAGGTTTGAGAGCTGGCGGCTGGAGGGGAGAAAGGCTCTGGCGGCTAGGTTTTTCTGGAATGGAGGGAGCAGAATTGGAAGCCCGCGTGAGAGCCAGCAGGCTGTCGTTAATAGAGAGAATTGAGGGGGCATAACATCTAATGGCTGTGGATGATGGGGCCAGATGTGATGGCTGACAGTGGGAGGCTGTTGGCATCAGATTTTTCAAAAAAAATAAAACAGCAAAACAAGGGGGGGAATGGCATGATCGGACCGGCTCCAGCTGGCCCAGACCTTAATCGGGCCAAAGCAGGCCTCAATTTGACCCAGGGGCACTATTTCCAGCTGTCCAGCCCTTTATTTCATTTAATATAATTATTTTCCAGCTCCTATAGCCCACCTACGTACAGGCCCATAAGAAAAGGAAGAAGTGGGCCGCGGCCATTGAAAACAGGCCCAATTCAGCCACATCAGCACCCCTGTGCGCACCAAACCAGCCACCCGCCTCCTCAGCCCATTCATTAGTCAGTTTATGGAGGGGGGAAACCGAAGAGGCCAGGGGGAGATCAAGGGACAGCCAGCCATTAATTTGGAATTAATGGTGTAACCACCATGGGGAAGGCCAAAAGCCATCCACGTACAGCACATAGCCTGGCTCTTCATCTGCCCCCCACTCTCTATAAAAGGAGGAGGGGCGCACCAGCCAGAGGGGGGGCTGCTGAAGACGCCGCCAGGCTGCTGGTTTGAGCCCTCATCCTGCTGCCCACTGTGCACCTGCTGCCCACTGCACCTGCTGCCTGCCGCCAAGAGGAAGAAGAGAAAGAAGAGAAGAAGAAGACAAGGTAGGAAGGAGTAGTACGTACTAGCTATGTAGCCCTCTAAGGGCACTCTTTTCAACCTGTTCTAGCAACCCTTTTCTGCCTTTTCTTCATCTGCAGAAAATGCCTCGTCTCGGCCCAGCTAAACCCCCTTAGAGTGGACTACACTGACCTCTGGACAGCCCATAATCAGGCCCCCTTGCAGCCCACTCAAAAACTCCCCGAACTGCACCTGTTTTAGCCCATTGAGCACCCCCCTTTAACAGGTCATTTCCTAGCTCTCTGCGCACCCCAATCCAGGCCCATCTCCGGCCCATTCAAACCCATCCAAGCAGGTCCCCTCGTGACCAGTTTCCTGCTCCCCTTTCAGCCCGCCTGCCACCTCAGCAGCCCCTCTGCGGCCCACCAGGACAGCCCACATGCAGGCCCAGAAACAGGCCTATAACCAGCCCACGCCTGACCCCAATCTGGTCCCAAATCAGGTCCCCAAAGTGCCCATGCGCAGGCCTACTTCGGCCCGACCAGAGCCCCATCAATCAGGCCCCAGCCAGTCTCCAAACCAGACCCCAAACAGGTCCATATACAGCCCATATCAGGCCCCAGCCGGTCACCAAACCAGACCCCAAAACCGGTCCCAAATCTGATCTCCAAAATAGCCCTTTGTGCAGGCCCATTCTGGCCCACCTAAACCCAAACCAAAACAGCCCCATTGTGGCCTACTGAGAGGACAGCAGTCCGGGAAGCTCCAAACAGGAGGACAGCAGCCAGAAGGTGGGCCGACTTGAAGGTGACGGCCCGGCACCCCTTGGAAACCGTCCGACGGGCCAAGGGCATAGCCGGGTGGCCTTCCAAGTCGGTCCAGCCAAGCAGTTCCAGCAGTGCAACAGCTTCCCAACAGGCCATTCCGGCCCAGAAACAGTCCAAGACAGGCCCGGCGGGTCTATGAAGATTGAAGGCCGGCTCGGAACGCCGATGAAATTGAACCGGCCTCCATGGCCTTGTTTCAAAAAAAATGAATAAATAAAAAACTCAGAATGCGAAAGCAATATTAAATTAAGGAGATCCACCCTTCGCGGGGACTCCAACCTTGGACGACCCCCCCCGGGTCCGCCCTGGAATGTCGATCCTGACGGTGGCGCGGGCCTGCTCCCGTAGCCAGCAGTTCCTTCCCCCAATATGGCTAAGCTAAGGATGGCTATTTTGGATGGATAAATTTTCACTAAGTTGGAAAAATAGCCGGCATGCCGTCGTAATGCCAAAATTTTTTCAAAGTAGTGGAGATAAACCTATATTGGGGGAAGGACCAATCACATTGTACATCATTGTACTTCACCATATGAAATGAAAGTGACCTTCTATGTCAACTATGAGATACATGAAAGTGGGCACCGATTGGCAGCCCGATGGGTCGGAGGCGATGCAAACCGCCAAACAAAAAAAAAAGCATTTCAAACCTAATCTGAAAATTCAAACAAAAACAGAATTAAATTAAATCTGAAAATCAAAACAATAAAAAATCAGAACTAAACCAAATCTGAAATTCAACTCATTCCGGTTCAACAAACAACCGATCTTCAATAAGATTGAACCGGTTTTGAAACAAACCAAACCGAAATCAGATTTCAAACAAAAAATCTGCTGAAACAAAATCAGATTTCAACTAAATCTGTCAACATAAAAAGAAATCAGATAACCTGCCAAAAAATCAGATTTGGACCGAATCCAAAGCAGATAAACTTCAGAGTCAAATTAAATCTGTCAACCATCAAAAAATCAGATTTCAATTAAAACTGCAAACCAAAAATCAGATTTAAGCAATCTACTAAAACAGATTCTAACCAACTTCAAAAAATCTGATTTTAGCAATCTGAAAATTCACTTAAAATCCACAGAACTTCACTTAAATGAACAATCAAGTGCTTAACCCCAAAGAAACCAAATAAGCACATTTCAAACATCCAAAATGGATCAAAATCAACTCAAAAACCAGAAAATTCAGAAATCAGAAAAAATCAAAATCAACCAAATCAAAAATCCAAACATGCTTCAAACTTTAAGCACATCAAAATCAAAATCAAACAAATTCAAAACAAAACAAATCAAATCCAAATCCAAAAATAAATAAATAAAACAACAAAACCAAATCAATCAAAATAATTGATTCAAACTCAAACCCTCAAAATTGACTTTCAAGTCAACCAACAAACAAATAAAATCAAACCCGAACAAAACGGTTTGCATCTGATCAGACCCAAAAGGCCGCTGCCCTTTTGAGTTCTTTGCTTTATTTTGTGGATGTGCATGTCTCCCAAAACAGGTTGCCACGACGGTTAATCAAAGGCGTTCGAGCCGTTGCTCGATGTAAGTTAACGCCGGATACTCGCACCATCCGGCGGAGAAGGGTTAAAAAATGAAAATTTCAAAGAACCCGAACCTCGGTTCTAATATTTTTAAAACTATCACCGGATTACCTAATATTTTTAGGATATCACCTATTTTCCTAGAAAAGTCCGGAGATGTCTTTCTTTCTAAAGAACAGACGCAGAAAAAAGAGGTTCACACAGAGGCGCAAAAAAACTCCAGATCAGCTGCTGGTGGCTAGGATTTGAGAGGTTGTGAGATGCCAAATCCAAGGGCTGAGGATGCCCAATGATCTGCCCAATGGAAAGGGAAAGATTTGCTCATTAAATGAGCAATGATTGACATTGATTGGGTTGCCAACTTGAGAATTCAACTTAGGAAACCCAAGACTTTCTATTATCTTGCATGCCGAAGTAAGATATTTGATTCAAATTTCGTAGCACCCTTGATGGGCAGTAAGATGACCTCCTTAGATCATTTAAGGGACCCAATAGTAGGCCCATTAGGGAGCTGCGAATTTTACTGATTTACAGCCCATAAGTGCCTTGACCCAAATTGAGCTTTGAAAATTACCTCAGACTCGGCTTAAAAAACAGATCATAGTGGACCCTCAAAATTAATATTTTTTGCACATACTCCCATCTGATTTTTTATTGAGGGTAAAATTTTAACAAATCCGAATTTTTTTTCTTTTCTTTGGGTCTGAGTTTTAGCTGTGTGTAAAATTTCGGTGTCAACAGAAACCAAAGCCAGAATCTTGAGAACAAGAAAAAAAAATCTTTGAAGTGACAATGTCTACTTGAAGGAGTTGCACATAACTACCAGGTGAGGGTGTCAACAGCTACAAGGGATAGAAAAGGTCTACCTGAACCTGGAATATGTCTCAGATCCATATCCACAAATACTTGACCTGCTTTAATGTTTCTATGGCCTGGGATAAGATCCATATATAACTAATTTGTATCACATTCCATATCCTTCTTGACACAAAAAAGAGCAAATAAACTGTTCAAGTGCATCTCAATTTGTAGAGAGGGCATCCACATCCACACATGCCCCCTCAATTCCCCACCATACTTACAAGATATCTTCGAAAAGTAGGGGTGTGGCCCAAATCTTTAGGAAAATTTCTCCATCCATAAGCCTCCAAGGAGGAAAGGATGAAGGTGTCACATCAACCCTCTAACCCATCCATGCATATAAAAGTCAATAGAAGACAAGAAAATAGAGGGTGCGGCCCCTATTTTCAAATCTTGTCCTCACATAACTAGAAACAAAATAAGAAAACAAAAAAAAGTCCTTATAGATTCTGCAGGTCTGGAAACAGACAACAAAAAAGAAAGAAAACATGTTGTTTGCAGATCTGGAAAACAGAAAGAACCAAAAGAAAGGACAGCAAGGACCTGTTTTACAGATCCACAAAAAAATGCTCCCTGATGTTTTGCGGCTCTGAAAAATAAAAAGGGGGGAGGGTCTGATTGCTGTTCGGCACATTTGAAAACAGCAAAGACAAGACAGACATCAAATCCCTGCTGATCTTCAGGTCTGAAAAAACAGAAAAAAGAGGATCCTTGCTGATCCACAGGCCTCAAAAACAGAAAGATCTTTGCTGTTTGGCAGGCTTGAAAACAAAAAAAAAGCCAACTTTGCCATTTTGCAGATTTAAAACCAAAAAAAAGAAACCTTTTGCAAAACCTGAATTTTCAGAACTAGATAAGAAAAAAAGTACAGGTTTTTAAACCTGATGCTTTCTAGAAAAAAGGTTCTTGTTTCTGAAGAAGCCTTTGGCAAAACCTAGTCAGTTCTAGTTTTTGAAGAGCCAATACAATCCAATTCTGGATCAGTTTTTCTCTCATAGAATCGACCAATTTTCCAATCTGATTTGATCTTGATCGGAATCAGCACCCACTAATCTGGTGGCCGATTCCGATTTTGCAATCTTTGGTCTGCAATAAGTCCTTATTTTTTTACGATGAAGACCATACAAAATGATATATCTTGATGCATGATGTTTGCAAACTATATAGTACCGATTGATGAGAAACAAGGAGTGAATAGAAAGTTAAAACTGTGAAAAAATACTTTAGACTAGGGGTTTCAAGATAAGACAAACTAAAATAGAATGTATACATTGTAAATTTAATAAAAACTAAAGAGAAGAAAGTGAAGGTGTTAGTTAGGATGGAATAATATTATCTCAAAGAACTTAGTTCAAGTATCTTGAATCAATTACTAAAAAAGATGGAGAATGTGATGAAGATATTAATCATAGAATTAAATCATCATGGATAAATTAAAGATTGACAACATGGTTCAATGTGATCATAAGATTCTACTAAAGTTAAAAAAATATCGTACAACTATAAGCCATGCAATGTTGTATGTTAGTGAATGATGAACAATAAAAGAAAAACATGACTTTAAAATAAGTGGTGCTGAAATGAGAATGCTAGGATAGATGAATAGTCATACTAAATTACACAAAATAAAAAATAAATATATTAAAGAAACTCAAAATCAACATGAGTGGAGAAAGAGAATTCATATAGCCGAAACCAAATAATTTGGGTTAAGACTCAAGTTGAGTTGAGTTAAAAACTAGGTTTCCAGTATGCCAAATGACCAAAGACAATGAGAGAGTGACCCCCTATTCAAAAGAACCCTCAAGCTCTGGATTAAAAACATGAGCTCTTGTAATGCCTTCTTTTTTATTCTTCTATCACAAGTAGGAAATCAAGTAAGGAACATGCTTTTACTCAAAGCATGACCCTACCCTTGATTGGCAAGTGGGAACTCGTATATTCTCTCAAGTGATGAGAGATCTTGAACACCTTGCTTGATCAGTTGATCCTTTTTCCTTCCTTAATTCTCTCAACCTGTTGGTTATTTGTAGGATGAGAAGTCGGATGTCCATTGACATGGAACATCCATGGACGATACATGAGAATGGGACTAGACATGTTTGTGGCTTGAGATAGGCAGACTTACAAAGTTGCAGTTCTCTTTTACTTAATTTTTTATGTTGCTTTTAATTCTTTTAGGCTTCTCAGATTACCTATAAATTTAAGGGGCCGGTAAGCAAACTATATTTCTTTTTTTTTGGGTAAGTTTGTCCTCCTATAAAGGACCCGCATGTGAAAATACGCATGAAGAAATTGCATACCCCTATGACCTACCCTCCCACCTCTCTTCCTCTCCTCCCTCTTGTCCCATCTCTCCATAGTCCATCCAGACAACTTCCCCCAATCCCTTGCTGTCATCTCACCATTGGCAGTTTCTCCTCATTGGCAACTTCCACACTTTTTAGTTCTCTCATCTCTGCTATCCTATCTCTCCACTCTCTCTCTCTCTCTCAACTGTACGTCCACTCCCCAACTTGGTTAAAGGGGGAAAAACAAGTTAGCTCAAGGTTCACGGAATTGGTCAATCCACTTGGAGAACTCTTGATCTAGAATCATTCCGGATCGGTCATTTTTTCTTTTTTAAAAATTACAAAAAATCAGAAAAAGTAGAAAAATAACAATCAAATATCCAAGCACACATGCATATCAATTTGAGCGGTATCAAGATGAGTACACAAAAATGTTATACCAATATTATGATTCAATAAATTTACATGATAGAAAGGATATACAATACAAGTGGTACCTTAAAATCATCAATATCTATAATAACTCTCATATGGCTCCTCATTTTCCGATCTCCACTATGAATTAGAAGGCATAATGAGCCTATATCCATATCCAATAATGATTGGGCCATCTTTCAAAACACATACTCTACCAGCTGGTGGTGGATGTGTAGGTGGAATATATGTCTACATTGCATTTGGATCTGGATAAGAGTATATTGCATATTCATCATAATTTCCCATTTGTGCCCAATGATGATGACCACTAGAATGTTGGCATTAGGCCGCATCATGTTCTCCTTATCCAGCTTGACCTGAATCGGCTCAACCCTATTTTTTGTATCGGATTCTTAGTTTTATTCTGTAGGAATCACCTAGATGGGCCGATCGGCTAGGATTTGGGGTGAGATCAGTTGTCCTGGACAAAGTCAAATCAATGGGTGCCGATTCGATCTATGAATTGACCAATTCCGCTAACCATGAGTTAGCTATTACATTATTTCCTGTCACCAACATCCAAGTAAAGTAAAATCAAAATGGGAATCTGGATACATACAACTTTATAGGTTAGAGGGCATGACTGATATGAATATATTTGATTAAAAACTGTAAAAGGGATGAGAGTAATCAAGAGCACATGAAGTTAAACAAAAAAATGTAACACAAACAGAGGGTATGAAACAGAAGGTTTTCTATCATGGGTACAGTCTTTAAAACATTGAACGTTACTCTGGAAAGAACTGCATGAGAGAATAAATGCAGCGTGCCATGCAGCCTAGCAGAACTACAATGACATTAGCTTATTGAAGTCAGAACCTGATGCTCCAATGCGATTGAGGTAAATCAGAGTAGCAATCACCATCCCGGTGGTAGTTCGACCCCGTCCCATTTGACAGTTGAAGACTATCTCTGTACTTATATCAACCTGTGAAATTCTTCTTACCTGAAGTTGTAAAAACAAAAGTCAACACCAAAAAGATGCTGCAATGAGAGAACATTGACAATATATTATTTAACAACTTCTAGCTTGTCAATAGTATAATTTTATGACCAAGGTGAAGTAAGAAGAATAAATTGATAATACCTAGATATGAAACTCCTTGCACAACCATTCATCACATCTACATTAGTGTGACATTAGCAGACCATTTCATGCACATATATCATTCGTATAAAGGTTGTTGACACCACAAGTTCTCAAAAGAAAAGAAACAAACTAGGATCCAAATTCTAGAAGTATTCAAATTCTAATTCAACTTGGATTCAAATCCTATTTCAAGTAGGATTCAAAGTCTTCACGAAACTAGGATCCTAATCCTAGTAGAATTCAACATCCTATCTCAACTAGAATCCTATTCCAACTAGGATTCAAATTCCTAATCAAGTTAGGATCTAATTCAAGTAAAAGTCAAGCTAGGATCCTATTCTAATAGGATTCCGTGGAGCATGTTATTTTTCACACGTGTATATGTATTTGATCCCATCAACCAACTCATGTTTTAAAGGGCTGCCATCATTCCAATGGAGTCAAGCATGCGTCTATATATGTGAATAAGTACGGGCATGCATATACTTATATACCTTAGTGTTGGCGTACATTTTTTCAAAAAAAAAGAGAGCAGAGGGGCTGACTTAGGAGCTGGGCCAACAGCCCATTAATCAGCCACAATTGGGCCCAATTGGACACCCCAGCAGGGGCTGGATTCATCCAGCCCATAATTGGCACAATTGGGCCAAGATTAGGCCTTGTGCGCAGCCCATAGGAGGGCTTGGGCCTCCTCTCAGCCTGCTGGCCCAGAAACCAGGCCCAGTTGGGCCAGGCCCACTTCAATTCCAATGAGAATAGGCCCAGCCGCACCCACCTGCCACCTCAGCACCCCTGTACGCACCATGCAGCCACCTCAGCCCATTCATTAGTCAGTTTATGGAGGGGGGAAACCAAAGAGGCCAGGGGGATATCAAGGGACAGCCAGCCATTCATTTGGAATTAATGGTGTAACCACCATGGGGAAGGCCAAAAGCCATCCACGTACAGCACATAGGCTGGCCTTTCATCTGCCCCCCACTCCCTATAAAAGGAGAGGTGCGCACCAGCAAAGGGGGGGGGCTGCTGGATTGCGCCCTGCACCTGCTGCCAAGCTGCGCCCCTTGCTGCTGCTGCTGCCGCCCCCTGGTGTTGCTGCTGTCCCCTCTGTGCACCTACTGCAGGTCCTTGCCCGCGGCCAGGAGAAGAAGAGGAAGAAGAGAAGAAGAAGGCAAGGTAGGAAGGAGTATACGTACCAGCTATGTAGCCCTCTAAGGGTACTCTTTTCAACCTGTTCCAGCACCCCTTCTTCTGCCTTTTATTCATCTACAGAAAATGCCTCACCCAGGCCTAACTAAACCCCCTTAGGGAGGACCACGCTGACCTCTGGACAGGCCATTTTTAGGTCCCCAAAAAGGTCCATTCCTAGCCCATACTCGACCCTAATCCAGGTCCATATGCAACCCATGTTTCGACCCCAAACAGGTCCATATACAGCCCATATCAGGCCCCAGCCGGTCACCAAACCAGACCCCAAAACCGGTCCCAAATCAGGTCCCCAAAATGCCCATGCGCAGGCCCATTCCGGCCCAACCAAAGCCCCATCAGACAAGCCCCAGTTCAGGTCAACCGAAGTCCTTTTGTTGGCCCACCTACAACCATCAAGAAAAACAGGCCTAACCAGACCCTCTGCTCGGTCCATACCCAGCCCCATGCTGGCCCATCTTCGGTCCCCTTGTGACCAGGTTCCAGCCCACCTGAAACCACCTGCGCAGACCCTAAACAGGCTCATAACCGGCCCAGTTCTGCACACTGAACAGGCCCCTCGCCCAAGCCCATGACCGGGTCCATATAGGCCTGTCGTACAGCCCCCTTTCGGCCCAGCCAGGAGATCCCAAAACAGGTTCAATCTCGGCTCCCTTGCAGTCAGGCGCCAACCCCCTTGCGGCTCAATCAAGGGCCCCTTTCACGGGTCCAATCCGCTGCCTAAGAAGCCCTACAGCAAGCTCCCTTGCAACAGAAAAAAATGAAGGTTGCAGCAGCCCCCTTGTGGCTTGAACCGGCAAAGTGAGGGATGAACCTCAACGGCCCTTTCACGGGTCCGGTTCTCCCCTCAATCACACCAAGGGAGGGAGGAACCTCAACGGCCCTTTCACGGGTCTGGTTCTCCCCTCAATCACCAAGGGAGGGAGGAACCTCAACGGCCCTTTCACGGGTCCGGTTCTCCCCTCAATCACCAAGAGAGGATTGAGCCTCAACGGCCCTTTCACGGGTCCGGCTCGGCCTCCAAGAAGCTGTCCTTCCAACTCAAGCAAAGATTGAAGCCCGGCTTTGAACGCCGATGGAATGGACCGACCCAGAGTGGCCTTCAAAAAATAATGAACAAATAAAAATCAGAAATGCGAAAGCTACATTAAATTAAGGAGATTCACCCCTAGCGGGGAACTCCACCTTGGGCGGAGACGCGGGCATGCATCCCGTAGCTGGCGACCCGGACGGAGGCGCGGGCATGAATCCCGTAGCCGTCGATCCTTCCCCCAATATGGCTAAGCTAAGGCTGGCTATTTTGGATGGGTAAATTTTCACTAAGTTGGAAAAATAGCCGGCATGCCGTCGTAATGCCAAAATTTTTCCAAAGTAGTGGAGATAAACCTATATTGGGGGAAGGACCAATCACATTGTACACCGATGTACTTCATCCTATCTTTCAATGAATGAAACTCCGATGTTCATATTGATGCATGAAACCGGGCATTCAAGGTGACCCGATGGGTCGGAGGCGATGCAAACCGCCAAACTAAAATAAAACAATTTCAAAGTCAATCTGGAAATTCAAACAGAAAATAAAAAAACAGAAAATCAAATCTGAAAGTCATAAAATCAGAACTAAACAGAATCTGAAATTCAACTTATCCCGGTTCAACAAACAAACCGATCTTCAACAAAGGAGTGAACCGGTTTTGAAACTCATTAAACCAAAAAATCAGATTTTGACCGAATCCAAAACAGACAAAATTCAGATTCCAATTAAATCTGCAACCAAAAAAAAGCAGATTTGAACAATCTATCAAAATAGATTCTAGCCAGCTTCAAAAATCTGATTTTAGCAATCTGAAAATCCACTCAAAAATCCACTAAACTTCTCCCCAAAAGGAATCAAATAAACAACTTCAAACACCCAAAATGGATCAAAAACCAACTCAAAACCAAAATATCCAGAATCTGAAAACTCTGAAAACAAGCCAAATAAAAAATCCAAACATGCTTAAAACACTTCAAACTCATCAAAAATCAAAACCAAAACAAATTCAAACCAAAACAACTTGAATCAACCAAATTCAATCCAAAAACAAATCAACAACGAAACCAAATCAAAAAAACTTAAATCAAACAACACTCAGAAATCAACAAAACCGACTTTCAGGTTGACCCAAAAGTCAACCAACAAACAAATAAAACAAACCCGAACAAATCAGTTTGCATCTCACCGGACCCGAAAGGCCGCTGCCCTTTTGAGTTCTTTACTTTTTTGTGGATGTGCATATCTCCAAAAACAGGTTGCCGCGACGGTTAATCAAAGGCGTTCGAGCTGTTGCTCGATGTAAGTTAACGCCGGGTACTCGCACCATCCGGCGGAGAAGGGTCAAAAATGAAATTTTCAAAGAACCCGAACCTCGGTTCTAATATTTTTAAAGCTATCACCGGACTACCTAATAGTTTTAGGATATCACATATTTTCCTAGAAAAGTCCGGAGATGTCTTTCTTTCTAAAGAACAGACGCGAGAAAAAGAGGTTCACAAACTTAGTTTATCACAATCAATCGAAACTTGAACCCAAGAGGATAAACACTTGTTGAGCCCTCAAGCAATGGCAATAACCTTATAGAGGCTTGATTCCTAGGGAATAAACCCATGTTGAGTCCCTCAAGGGACGGCAATGACTTTCAACAGACATGACCCTGAGGGGATAAACCCTTCTTTAGCCCCTGATGTAACCTCAATTTTAAAAATTCAAAATTCTTTTACTGTTATAGAAAAAAATATTCTTTGGCATTGATTTAACTCGAACCGCTAGAAAAATAGATGAAATTCCATAAGAGTGTAATTAAATCAATGATATGTATATAAAAATATATATTGAAGTTGTTGGGTTCTTTGAAATTTTTTATTTTTTAACCTCTTTCCATCGACATGCGAAGTGCCAATGTTAATTATATCAAATAACAACTCGAATACTCTTGATTAACCGTCAAAGCAATTTGTGAATAGAAGGTATACATCTACAAAATAAATGTATGAGCGACGGCCCCTATGAACTTGATGAAATGCAAACACGTGTTTTATTTTGGTGAAAATTTGATGTCTTAGCTTGGGTTGTTTATAGTTTATTTGTGGGGTTTTGTTTACTTTAAATCGATTATTTACCTTATCAAAATTGATGTCTTTAAGTTTAAGGTTTTAAGCTCTTTCTGAGTTTTGACTTCTAAGTTTGCAATTTTTGGATTTGCACTTTTCGGAATAGGAAGTTCTAAAAATCAAGACTCCAATTCTAGGGTTTCAAGTTAGAATTTTGAACTTGAGATTTTAAGCTCTTCAGATTTTTCAGATTTGATGTGCTTTATGGGTTGGGATTTAGACCACTTGGCACCTTCAGATTCTTAGGACTTCCGCAACATTATTTCTAGTTTTCTTTATTTTACTTCCAGTCTTTGTCAGAACTTGCTGAACATTTGGACGTAGGACTTCATGTTTCCTTGTCATTTCCAGCTTTGCTGCATTTTTATTTATCGTTATTTTTTTATTACAGAGCTCTTGTTTATGTTTTCTTCATTTGTTGCCTTCCTCCTTTTTGTTTTGTTTATCTTGTTTTAGGATGTGAACACAGGCGAATGATTTCTTGTATGTATTAGACTCTTCTTTTCTTGGCGTATGTTCATTCTTTATTTGTTTGTTTTATCGTTTGTTAGGTTCTTTGTTCTTTGCTCATTAAATGGATTTTTGAGCTTCAGAAATTTATTCTTTGTTATTTTAATCATCTGGAAATTCACATCCAGGTTAGAGAACTTCTGTCTGACTGATTTTGACTGAATTTTATTTAATTGTCCCATTTTTTATTTGCACTCATTTAAGTTCATATGGCTATCAATGTTCCAATCCACATCATGAGTAACATTGAACATGACATTGTATTTTTCAAATTGAATTTTTTTACAAATATATAAGAGAAGGCATGAGAACCATGATTTCTAGAGTTTGATTGAACTAGGATCAAATCCATTTGGCCTTTAATAGGCATCACGGAATTCGTCTCGATTGATTTAGGATAGGATGTGCCCGGTCTTCGATAAGCATATGACGACTATTTCCAATTAATTAGGATCAAGTATGCCGGTTGAAACCTCGTTTTTCTCACTTCTCTTAAAAGAAGAAGAAAAATTTGTTAAGATTAGAATTCCTTTTTGAAATTCTTTTTCTTCCTTTGGGCTAGCATTGACTACTATGAAAATATGTGGTATTCATAGAAGTATTAGCTAATTTGATGTGGTATTATCTTATAGGAACACCGATGGTTCTACAGATTTGCTAAGTGTCGACGTGGGTATCACCCACCACTTAGATGATCTGAACCACAAATTTGATTTGTGAGGTTTTATGAGTTCTTTGAAAATAAAATTTGACCTCTCTCCACCGGACTTGCGATATTCCGGTGTTAATTACATCGAGCAAATACTCGAAAACCCTTGATTAACCGTCACAACAACCTGTTGAACTGAAGTCATTCATCCACATAAACACAAAATTGGAAGACATATCCCCGTAGCCTCATGAGATGGAATTTGGTTGAACTTAATTCAAACTTTTGAGTTTGGGTTTATTGATTTTCTTCTTGGTTTAAGATTTGATTTTATTTGTTTTGTTTATGTCTTTGGTCATTTGTTGACTTAGACAATTTTGAGTTGATCTCCTTTTTTTATTTGTTTGTAGGAAATAATTTCCATTTTTTTCTAGTGTGTTTGTTAGCATTTTCTGCTTGATTTAAGTGAATTTTTTTATTATCATTAAGAGTTGTTCTTAATAATATCGATTACTTAAATTTTTTCATGGATGATTTTAATCCAACATAACTTGTTTTTGTAGTCATTGGTTGACATTTTTTTATGCATTATTTAATGACATAATTTTGGTTGGATTATGTTAACATTTTATTAACACTTTAATCATTTATTTGATTTGGATTTTATTATGTACATTTAATTATTTAAGTAGCATTATCCATTTGGCTTGATTTAATTTTTTATGGTTAAGTCGGATTCAAACTTAACATGTTTTGTAACCATTTGTGGTCATTTCTTATGTATGATTTTATGACATAAATGTAATTTTATTACGATGGCATTTTTGTTAATAAATAAGTCAAATTTGATTATTTGATTAAGTTTGGATTATTAATATAATTTATTTAGTTTTATCCATCTTTTAGAGTCCATGGGGATTTGATGTCACATATTGAAGTAACACAACATATCAGTCGAACTTGAATTTTATTTCATGTCGATCTGAATAGATAGAAGTACAACAATTAAGGGGCATTCAAGCCTTTCTTCTCAATACATTTCATAACTTGTGTTCGGTTTGGCCAGCATTACGGCTTTACCGATTTGGGTTTTTTCATTTAGAATTCCCGTTCGTTTTGACCGGCATTTCGGTTTTACCAATTTAAGTTTTCATTTAAAATTCGCATTCGGTTTAACCGGCATTTCAGCTTTACCGATTTGGGTTTTCATTTAGAATTCCCGTTCGGTTTGACCGGCATTTTGGTTTTACCAATTTGGGTTTTCATTTAGAATTCATGTTCGGTTTAACCGGCATTTCGGCTTTACCGATTTGGGTTTTCATTTAGAATTCCCGTTCGGTTTGACCGGCATTTCGGTTTTACCAATTTGGATTTTCATTTAGAATTCCCGTTCGGTTTAACCAGCATTTCGGCTTTACCGACTTGGGTTTTCTATTTGAATTCCCGTTCGGTTCGACCGGCATTTCAACTTTACCGACTTGGGTTTTCCATTTGAATTCCCATTCGGTTCGACCGGCATTTCAACTTTACCGACTTGAGTTTTCTATTTGAATTCTCGTTAGGTTTGACCGGCATTTCGACTTTACCGAATTGGGTTTTCTATTTTTACCAAAAATAACAAGCTGTTTTGGGTCCCTTTTAATGGAAAGGTAGCGCAAAACCACTTAATTTCGGTAGCATTTCGACTAGACCGAAGTTGGGTTGACTTTTTTCTATCCAAAATAGTTCACTATTTTGGGCCCCTTTATGGAAAGGTAGCACAAAACCAAGGTATTTCTTACCTTCTAAGAAGTAAGAATCTAGAGCTTCTCTCTCTTCTCAACTCTCTTTCTCACCAATGCCCAACAACTTCCCCCAACACTCTCCAACCCATGTACGTATGGCTATATGAGGGTATTTATAGAGGCTTTTGGAGGGGCATTAGGGTCATTTGGAAGACCCCAACTAAACCCATTTTCGAGTTAGTGGGAGGTGACCCGATTCAGGGTGAGTTTAACCTCTTTTTCCCTTCTTTAAGGTTTCTGTTTGACCAGTGGTCAAATTGGGTGGTAACTCCACCAGGAGTGACCGAATCCAGAGCAAATGGGGAATCTAACCGTCTTACCTTCAAATTTTAAAAGACTCGGATGTTTAGGGTAATTTGAGTGTAGTAAAGAATCCTAGAGCTTGTTGTCATTTTGCACAAATTTCAAATGACTTGGATGATTAGGAGTTGCCCATCCTTAGGTAGCTTAGCAAAAAATGAAAGTAAGTTGGAGTTGAGGAGGAAACACTTCCTGGGGATCGAGAAACTTGATAGCTCTTAGCAATAGTAAGGCTCGAGCTGGACCCCAGTTGGGGTGAAGCTTGGCCTATATGGAGCAAGCCATATATAAAAAAAATGAATTTTTTTACAAATATATAAGAGAAGGCATGAGAACCATGATTTCTAGAGTTTGATTGAACTAGGATCAAATCCATTTGGCCTTTAATAGGCATCACGGAATTCGTCTCGATTGATTTAGGATAGGATGTGCCCGGTCTTCGATAAGCATATGACGACTATTTCCAATTAATTAGGATCAAGTATGCCGGTTGAAACCTCGTTTTTCTCACTTCTCTTAAAAGAAGAAGAAAAATTTGTTAAGATTAGAATTCCTTTTTGAAATTCTTTTTCTTCCTTTGGGCTAGCATTGACTACTATGAAAATATGTGGTATTCATAGAAGTATTAGCTAATTTGATGTGGTATTATCTTATAGGAACACCGATGGTTCTACAGATTTGCTAAGTGTCGACGTGGGTATCACCCACCACTTAGATGATCTGAACCACAAATTTGATTTGTGAGGTTTTATGAGTTCTTTGAAAATTAAGGAGATTCACCCCTAGCGGGGAACTCCACCTTGGGCGGAGACGCGGGCATGCATCCCGTAGCTGGCGACCCGGACGGAGGCGCGGGCATGAATCCCGTAGCCGTCGATCCTTCCCCCAATATGGCTAAGCTAAGGCTGGCTATTTTGGATGGGTAAATTTTCACTAAGTTGGAAAAATAGCCGGCATGCCGTCGTAATGCCAAAATTTTTCCAAAGTAGTGGAGATAAACCTATATTGGGGGAAGGACCAATCACATTGTACACCGATGTACTTCATCCTATCTTTCAATGAATGAAACTCCGATGTTCATATTGATGCATGAAACCGGGCATTCAAGGTGACCCGATGGGTCGGAGGCGATGCAAACCGCCAAACTAAAATAAAACAATTTCAAAGTCAATCTGGAAATTCAAACAGAAAATAAAAAAACAGAAAATCAAATCTGAAAGTCATAAAATCAGAACTAAACAGAATCTGAAATTCAACTTATCCCGGTTCAACAAACAAACCGATCTTCAACAAAGGAGTGAACCGGTTTTGAAACTCATTAAACCAAAAAATCAGATTTTGACCGAATCCAAAACAGACAAAATTCAGATTCCAATTAAATCTGCAACCAAAAAAAAGCAGATTTGAACAATCTATCAAAATAGATTCTAGCCAGCTTCAAAAATCTGATTTTAGCAATCTGAAAATCCACTCAAAAATCCACTAAACTTCTCCCCAAAAGGAATCAAATAAACAACTTCAAACACCCAAAATGGATCAAAAAAAACCAACTCAAAACCAAAATATCCAGAATCTGAAAACTCTGAAAACAAGCCAAATAAAAAATCCAAACATGCTTAAAACACTTCAATCTCATCAAAAATCAAAACCAAAACAAATTCAAACCAATACAACTTGAATCAACCAAATTCAATCCAAAAACAAATCAACAACGAAACCAAATCAAAAAACTTAAATCAAACAACACTCAGAAATCAACAAAACCGACTTTCAGGTTGACCCAAAAGTCAACCAACAAACAAATAAAACAAACCCGAACAAATCAGTTTGCATCTCACCGGACCCGAAAGGCCGCTGCCCTTTTGAGTTCTTTACTTTTTGTGGATGTGCATATCTCCAAAAACAGGTTGCCGCGACGGTTAATCAAAGGCGTTCGAGCCGTTGCTCGATGTAAGTTAACGCCGGGTACTCGCACCATCCGGCGGAGAAGGGTCAAAAATGAAATTTTCAAAGAACCCGAACCTCGGTTCTAATATTTTTAAAGCTATCACCGGACTACCTAATAGTTTTAGGATATCACATATTTTCCTAGAAAAGTCCGGAGATGTCTTTCTTTCTAAAGAACAGACGCAGAAAAAAGAGGTTCACAAACTTAGTTTATCACAATCAATCGAAACTTGAACCCAAGAGGATAAACACTTGTTGAGCCCTCAAGCAATGGCAATAACCTTATAGAGGCTTGATTCCTAGGGAATAAACCCATGTTGAGTCCCTCAAGGGACGGCAATGACTTTCAACGGACACGACCCGAGGGGATAAACCCTTCTTTAGCCCTTGATGTAACCTCAATTTTAAAAATTCAAAATTCTTTTACTGTTATAGAAAAAAATATTCTTTGGCATTGATTTAACTCGAACCGCTAGAAAAATAGATGAAATTCCATAAGAGTGTAATTAAATCAATGATATGTATATAAAAATATATATTGAAGTTGTTGGGTTCTTTGAAATTTTTTATTTTTTAACCTCTTTCCATCAGACATGCGAAGTGCCAATGTTAATTATATCAAATAACAACTCGAATACTCTTGATTAACCGTCAAAGCAATTTGTGAATAGAAGGTATACATCTACAAAATAAATGTATGAGCGACGGCCCCATGAACTTGATGAAATGCAAACACGTGTTTTATTTTGGTGAAAATTTGATGTCTTAGCTTGGGTTGTTTATAGTTTATTTGTGGGGTTTTGTTTACTTTAAATCGATTATTTACCTTATCAAAATTGATGTCTTTAAGTTTAAGGTTTTAAGCTCTTTCTGAGTTTTGACTTCTAAGTTTGCAATTTTTGGATTTGCACTTTTCGGAATAGGAAGTTCTAAAAATCAAGACTCCAATTCTAGGGTTTCAAGTTAGAATTTTGAACTTGAGATTTTAAGCTCTTCAGATTTTTCAGATTTGATGTGCTTTATGGGTTGGGATTTAGACCACTTGGCACCTTCAGATTCTTAGGACTTCCGCAACATTATTTCTAGTTTTCTTTATTTTACTTCCAGTCTTTGTCAGAACTTGCTGAACATTTGGACGTAGGACTTCATGTTTCCTTGTCATTTCCAGCTTTGCTGCATTTTTATTTATCGTTATTTTTTTATTACAGAGCTCTTGTTTATGTTTTCTTCATTTGTTGCCTTCCTCCTTTTTGTTTTGTTTATCTTGTTTTAGGATGTGAACACAGGCGAATGATTTCTTGTATGTATTAGACTCTTCTTTTCTTGGCGTATGTTCATTCTTTATTTGTTTGTTTTATCGTTTGTTAGGTTCTTTGTTCTTTGCTCATTAAATGGATTTTTGAGCTTCAGAAATTTATTCTTTGTTATTTTAATCATCTGGAAATTCACATCCAGGTTAGAGAACTTCTGTCTGACTGATTTTGACTGAATTTTATTTAATTGTCCCATTTTTTATTTGCACTCATTTAAGTTCATATGGCTATCAATGTTCCAATCCACATCATGAGTAACATTGAACATGACATTGTATTTTTCAAATTGAATTTTTTTACAAATATATAAGAGAAGGCATGAGAACCATGATTTCTAGAGTTTGATTGAACTAGGATCAAATCCATTTGGCCTTTAATAGGCATCACGGAATTCGTCTCGATTGATTTAGGATAGGATGTGCCCGGTCTTCGATAAGCATATGACGACTATTTCCAATTAATTAGGATCAAGTATGCCGGTTGAAACCTCGTTTTTCTCACTTCTCTTAAAAGAAGAAGAAAAATTTGTTAAGATTAGAATTCCTTTTTGAAATTCTTTTTCTTCCTTTGGGCTAGCATTGACTACTATGAAAATATGTGGTATTCATAGAAGTATTAGCTAATTTGATGTGGTATTATCTTATAGGAACACCGATGGTTCTACAGATTTGCTAAGTGTCGACGTGGGTATCACCCACCACTTAGATGATCTGAACCACAAATTTGATTTGTGAGGTTTTATGAGTTCTTTGAAAATAAAATTTGACCTCTCTCCACCGGACTTGCGATATTCCGGTGTTAATTACATCGAGCAAATACTCGAAAACCCTTGATTAACCGTCACAACAACCTGTTGAACTGAAGTCATTCATCCACATAAACACAAAATTGGAAGACATATCCCCGTAGCCTCATGAGATGGAATTTGGTTGAACTTAATTCAAACTTTTGAGTTTGGGTTTATTGATTTTCTTCTTGGTTTAAGATTTGATTTTATTTGTTTTGTTTATGTCTTTGGTCATTTGTTGACTTAGACAATTTTGAGTTGATCTCCTTTTTTTATTTGTTTGTAGGAAATAATTTCCATTTTTTTCTAGTGTGTTTGTTAGCATTTTCTGCTTGATTTAAGTGAATTTTTTTATTATCATTAAGAGTTGTTCTTAATAATATCGATTACTTAAATTTTTTCATGGATAATTTTAATCCAACATAACTTGTTTTTGTAGTCATTGGTTGACATTTTTTTATGCATTATTTAATGACATAATTTTGGTTGGATTATGTTAACATTTTATTAACACTTTAATCATTTATTTGATTTGGATTTTATTATGTACATTTAATTATTTAAGTAGCATTATCCATTTGGCTTGATTTAATTTTTTATGGTTAAGTCGGATTCAAACTTAACATGTTTTGTAACCATTTGTGGTCATTTCTTATGTATGATTTTATGACATAAATGTAATTTTATTACGATGGCATTTTTGTTAATAAATAAGTCAAATTTGATTATTTGATTAAGTTTGGATTATTAATATAATTTATTTAGTTTTATCCATCTTTTAGAGTCCATGGGGATTTGATGTCACATATTGAAGTAACACAACATATCAGTCGAACTTGAATTTTATTTCATGTCGATCTGAATAGATAGAAGTACAACAATTAAGGGGCATTCAAGCCTTTCTTCTCAATACATTTCATAACTTGTGTTCGGTTTGGCCAGCATTACGGCTTTACCGATTTGGGTTTTTTCATTTAGAATTCCCGTTCGTTTTGACCGGCATTTCGGTTTTACCAATTTAAGTTTTCATTTAAAATTCGCATTCGGTTTAACCTAAGCATTTCAAATTTTTACCGATTTGGGTTTTCATTTAGAATTCCCGTTCGGTTTTGACCGGCATTTTGGTTTTACCAATTTGGGTTTTCATTTAGAATTCATGTTCGGTTTAACCGGCATTTCGGCTTTACCGATTTGGGTTTTCATTTAGAATTCCCGTTCGGTTTGACCGGCATTTCGGTTTTACCAATTTGGATTTTCATTTAGAATTCCCGTTCGGTTTAACCAGCATTTCGGCTTTACCGACTTGGGTTTTCTATTTGAATTCCCGTTCGGTTCGACCGGCATTTCAACTTTACCGACTTGGGTTTTCCATTTGAATTCCCATTCGGTTCGACCAACATTTCAACTTTACCGACTTGAGTTTTCTATTTGAATTCTCGTTAGGTTTGACCGGCATTTCGGCTTTACCGAATTGGGTTTTCTATTTTTACCAAAAATAACAAGCTGTTTTGGGTCCCTTTTAATGGAAAGGTAGCGCAAAACCACTTAATTTCGGTAGCATTTCGACTAGACCGAAGTTGGGTTGACTTTTTTCTATCCAAAATAGTTCACTATTTTGGGCCCCTTTTTATGGAAAGGTAGCACAAAACCAAGGTATTTCTTACCTTCTAAGAAGTAAGAATCTAGAGCTTCTCTCTCTTCTCAACTCTCTTTCTCACCAATGCCCAACAACTTCCCCCAACACTCTCCAACCCATGTACGTATGGCTATATGAGGGTATTTATAGAGGCTTTTGGAGGGGCATTAGGGTCATTTGGAAGACCCCAACTAAACCCATTTTCGAGTTAGTGGGAGGTGACCCGATTCAGGGTGAGTTTAACCTCTTTTTCCCTTCTTTAAGGTTTCTGTTTGACCAGTGGTCAAATTGGGTGGTAACTCCACCAGGAGTGACCGAATCCAGGGAGGTGGGCACACCTCCTAATCGGTATGCATCATGGGAGGCCGGTTGACTCAGTCTCCCCCATTTTCTATTTTATTTTTTCTCTTTTTTTTGCGTTGGGTCCGGCTGACTCAGTTTGACCTGAGGGGTGCGCTAGCGCCTGCACCCGCGCGACCCGCTGGCCCATCGGTTGGCACGGCATTCCCGTTTTTTTTAGTTCATTGTTGACCGGGTTTTAACCCGGCTACCCGAACCGTCACCCTTCTCTCTCCCCGACGCTCTCTCTCTCTTGGCGACCAGGAAGCGCCCGCGAGGGCTCTTGCGGCGATTTGAGCGGACTCCGATAGCGGCGCTAGCGAGCTCCAGCGATGGCGATGGCGATGGCGATGGCGGGCTCCAGCAACGGCGGCGACGGCAGCGTCGGTGCAAGAGGATGGCGGTGCCGGTGGGAGCTCCCCCCTTTTTGTCTTCTCTCTCGCTGTGACGAACACAGAGCCCACGAGGGCTTCTACGGTTATGGCAAACCTCGACGGCGGCCTCCTCTGGAGACTGCGAAGGCGACGACGGCTGCGGGAGGAACTCCTCCTCAACGGCACGGCACTCGCGAGGGTTCCCTCGCGGTGCTCCTTCCGGCGATGATGGCGGCGGCAACTGCGGCTGGTGAAGGCGGCGACGACGGCTCCTCCAGCTGCTCCTCCCCCTCTTTCGCTTCTCCGGCGCACAGGGCGGTGCTTCCGCCCCTGCTTCTTCTTCCTAGCGACCGTAGCGGCGGCGATAGCGGCCTCTCCCACTCCCGATGGGTTCAATGGATGCGTAGGAGGGCAATGAAGACAACATCGGTGGCCTTAGGCCCTTCTATCGGCAGTGATAGGAAACTTTTGCTCCTCCTTCGGCTTCTACCCCCCTGTTCCATTTCTTCTTCTTCCCCCCTTTTTTTTGCTTGAGAAAGTTTTTGTCCGACAATGCCCCAGTGTTGAATAGGCTTGTGGGGTCTCACCTCTAAATGATGAACCTCCTTAGCTTGTGGTTCAGTACATTTGCATGTCAAACATGCATAGCCTTCCCCATTGCATAATGGGTATACTTATCCCTTAGTGGGAAAAATGGGATGACATCGAGGTCTTCATGACCCTTAGATGCCAACCTTAAGGAATCGATACTCATCAGAATCAGTATTCTAATTCCAATTTTGATAGCTTATCAAAAATCTAGTTCCGATTCCGATAAACTATTGAAAATATTATCGAAACTCCATTTAGTGATAAGCTAATTGAAATCAGGTTGGATTATTAGAATATCGAATACCGTTTACAGCCCTAGTTTTTAATGAGTTTACTGTGCAATTCAACCCATTTTGGGTCGAATCGGCACAGGATTCTAGCACCAAGGCGGTGTCGCTGCCGCCGTAGCTTCATGCTGCACTTAGGTAGGGAAGGAACACATATCAGGCCCTACAAGCTAGATCCAATCACTTAATAATATCAAATATACAATATCGAGTTATCAAGACCCGAAATCGCACATATCTAGCTCGTATTGGGTCCAAGAAGAGATGCAACGGAGTCACTGCAGCGGCTCCACCATCTCACGACCAACACCGGCCCTCAAACCTTCAAAACAACTGATTTCAACTGTTTCGAATCTCATGGGGCCATCGAGACCAAGGTTGTCACGAGATGGCATTCCATGTTCTATATTTCATGATGAAATTGACTTTGAATAGGTAATCTATCGGTGGGGTTGATGCTCAATGGAAAAGTGTTGTGTGGAGGACTCTTGTCAAGGATTGTCATCTCCCATCTCACTTTTATCTCGAAGTGATTGAACTACTGAAGATAATAGATCTCGAAGAGATCTTGAAAATATTTCAAGAGGTTGAATCTTGGAAATGCCAATTAAAGTGCATGTTTAAGTGTAAAATGTCATGTAATCTCTTCAAAAAGGGTAATGGACCTTATATTAAACATCAAAATAAGGTGACAAAGAATTAAAAATGAAATACAAAAAATGTGAAGTTGTGAACATTTATTAATAGGAGGTATACAAAGGATCATGTGTCAAACATAAACTTCATCTTGAACAGTATGAAGAAAAAAATGAAATGACATCTTAGATTAATTGTACAAATATAGTCAGAAAAGGTTTGTGGTTATGGTAACCGCGGGAACTCATACACAATGGTGGTTTGTTAGTGGAAGGATGAGACGATGGTTGAACCTACTGTTAAAATTGTCCATTCGGTTTGGATCAAAGTCAAGGACCTCCCAAGGTTTGCGTGGATAGTGTCCACCTTGAACACAACGCCTTCGCCCTTCGACAACATGCTCTTCATCAAAAGGAAGCAGTTATGGTGGTCAGTAGAAGAATCCATTGTTGTCCTTATCAAGAACCAGCATAAATTCTTCACCAAAGTCAGGTTTCCAATGCTCATCAATGACAACTTAGCTTCGATTTCACTAAGTGCCAGAGATGGCAGTTAGGGAAGTTTTCGATTCTTCGCACTTGCCTTTTGTCACTAATCCTTTCTAGACAAAGCTGGCGGAGTTGCTTGCATTCACCTCCGGTTGCCACAGAGAAAATATCAGGTGGTGGAGATGGCACTATTCAAATGGTTACGGGTCCACCAAACCCGTTATAGTCTGTTGAGGGCCAAAATTTGATTGACTCGTGGGCAATCCGGCCAGTCCAGATGACCCACAAACTAGTTGGGCATTCACTTGTTCATAACAACCCAGGGCAGCTTACCCATTTATTAAATTGATCACCTCTTTGCCAGTTCTCCTTCCTGGTCTTCAACCTCCTAGAACCAGTCTGGTTCCTGGTTTAGACAATTCTACAATGATCAGGAAGTCCCCAGCAATTTCTACGGGACCACGGGATTTGCTCATCTCTGGGAAAGCATCCCCAGATGTGCAATCTCAACTTGGGGATGGTTCGACCATTGAGGTTCCTACAAAAACCCCTACATTATTCCCTCGAATGCAAGATTTTATCCATGAGGTTGGGGGCTCGGTCTCCACCAATCCACTGCTATTAATCTAGTTGAGGAAAACGCGACCTCTCTTCCAGCCATGGTCAAGACTGGGGAGGGGATTTGGTCCCTATCTAATGAAGAGGTAAAGATTATAGGTGAGATCATCAGCCTAATCTTCCAAGGTTAGTGTTGGCGTCATTTTTTTTTCAAGAAAAAAAAGGGAAAAAAACAGGAGGGGCAGCACCAAAAAAAGAATAGGTTCAGGCCAATTTCTGGCTGGACCGACCCTCAATTGGGTCAAATCAGGACCCAAAACAAGTCCTAGATTGGGCCCTTTGGCACAAATTCCAGCTGGCCCAATCTCACATGATTTAATTAACTGATTTCCAGCTCCTATAACCCACCTACGTACAGGCCCATAAGAAGGAGAAGAAGTGGGCCACAGCCCATAATCAGGCCCACCTGTGGCCAAGTGTGAACAGGTCCAGCCGCAGACCACCTGCCACCTCAGCTCACTCCTCCTTGCGTACATAACCTGCCACCTCATCCTTGACCCATTAATTGCATGGGGGAAAGCCAAGGGACAGCTCAACACTTAATGCCATGGGAGAACTCAAAGGTCAAGTCAAATATTGAATGGCCTAGGAGAAATTCAAGGAATTAAAGCCTATTAACCACCACCCAAGGCCATCTTACGTACACCACAACCTGGCCCTTGATCTCCCCCCATCTCCTATAAGAAGAAGAGGGCGCGCCAAAGAAGAGGGGTCTGTCTTTGGACGCCGACAGGCTGCTGCTCCGCTGCTGTCCCTGCTGCTGCCTGCGACCAAGGAGAAGAAGAAAAGGGGAGGAGGAAGCTTGGCGCACCAATAGGCTGCCATTCTGCCACCTACTACTGCCCCCCTGCTGCTGCACCCGCTGCTGCACCTGCTGCACCTGCTGCTACCACCTGTGACCAGGGAGGAGAAGAAGAGAAGAAGAAGAAGAGAAGAAGAAGACAAGGTAGAAAGGAGGCAATATACGTATGCTTACTACATAGCCCTCTAAGGGCTCCTCTTTCTATCTGTTCCAGCGACCACCTTCAGCCCCTGCCCTCTCTGCAGAAAATGCCCCATTTTGGCCTGATCAAACCACCCTGATATGGACTGCACTGGCCTCCTTTCCAAGCCCAGAAATCTGGCCCCCTATGTAGACCATTTTCGGTTACCTGAGACCCCTTGGCTCAGACGAACACTCCCTCTCCATAGGTGTCTAAAACAAGCCCCATTTTAGGCCCATATCTGGCCCATACTCACTCCATAATCAGGCCCCTTGCAGCCCATTCAAGAAAACCCCCCGAACTGCACCTGTTTTAATTCAAAAAACCAGGCATATGCGCAGCCACCTGCAGCCACCCAAACCAGGCCCCTACACAGGCCCTGTTCGGTCTCCAAATCAGACCCCTACACAGGTCATGTCTCAGCCTCTTCTGCCCACACAAAAGGCCGCTGCAGCAGGGGAGAAAAACTCCCAAAACAGGTTCTGCAGAGGTCCAATGAAGCGGTGGACAGAGGTTTGAAGATGGGCCGACTTGAAGGTGACGGCCCGGCACCCCTTGGAAACCGTCCGACGGGCCAAGGGCATAGCCGGGTGGCCTTCCAAGTCGGTCCAGCCAAGCAGTTCCAGCAGTGCAGCAGCTTCCCAACAGGCCCTTCCGGCCCAGAAACAGTCCAAGACAGGCCCGGCGGGCCTATGAAGATTGAAGGCCGGCTCGGAACGCCGATGAAATTGAACCAGCCTCCATGGCCTTGTTTCAAAAAAAATGAATAAATAAAAAACTCAGAATGCGAAAGCAATATTAAATTAAGGAGATTCACCCTTCGCGGGGACTCCAACCTTGGACGACTCCCCCCGGGTCCGCCCCGGAATGTCGATCCGGACGGTGGCGCGGGCCTTTGCTAACCACGAAGATGTCTCAACTTTGGAAGTGTGGCAAATTGAGAGGTTTTTCTTTTATTCCCTCAGTAAGGAAAAGTGGGGAATTGGTTGTAGTTTGGGATGATAAGTTAGCAAGATTTCAAATGGTAGACACTTTCAAGCTCTCAGATTCTATGTTTCAGGCACTGACAAGATGTGGTTTCTATGCAACGTCTATGGCCCTGTGATTGAGGATTTGAGGCAGAGAAAGCGACTTTCTTTTCAAATATCAAGGGTGCAATGGATGGCTTAATCAATTATGCTTGATGCATGGGGGGTTTCAATGCGATACTTAAACCAGGTGATCATGTAAGGCAGGTCACTTGGTCTTGTGAGATGGCAGTGTTAAATGATTGGGTTCATGCTTGTGGTCTAATTGCATGCTTAGGTTTTGGTATAGAATTCACATGGTCTAACCCTAGATCCAGGTCTAAGCTTGATAGATTTTTCGTCTACTCTCCGCTACTTGGGTTCAAGACAATGGCATGCCTGGGGATTTCTATATACCCAGGGTTGTCGCTAATCACTATGCATTTGATATTGCTTGCAGTAGGAATATTTATGTTCCTATTATAAATTTCTGGTCCGAGATGGCATCATGCAGAGATCCCAATTTTAAGGTACTAGTTCAAGGGTGGTGGAATGAACACGATGTCACTTTGTGTTCTACAACATGGAGATTTATTGACAAGCTCAAGTGGACTAAGAGGCATGGAAAAGAATGGGCCAGGTCAGTGTTCAACACTACTACTGAAGCTAGAAAGGATTGGTTGTCCAAGATTAATAGGTTTGAGCAGCTTAATAGTGAGGGGTCGATCAATGATGGCCGGAGAGATGAGTAACTCTTTGATAAGAATGCTTATAAAGAATGGAGTCTCAGAGAGGAAATCAAATGGAAACAGAGGTCTAAGAAGATCTGCCTGAAAGAAGGTGACAATAACACAGTTCATTGACACACAAGCATCAATCAGAAAAAAAGGGAATCATATTCAGAGGCTAAGAGTGGGCAGGACAGATTTTATGGGGACCAATCAGATCGGCATTGCAACCTCAGATTCTTACAAAAATCTTTTTATGACAGACAATTTTTGGAGCCCTCTCTTTAACTTCATTCCATTAAATAAATTAGGAGAGGATGAGGCAGCCTTACTTGTAACTTTACCGTGCTGAGGTTCTTTATGCAATCAAGAATACGGACCCTTTTAAATCTCCCGGACCAGATGACTTTTTTGCAAGCTTATATACTAGTTGTTAGGATTCCCGGGAGGACATTATGGCAATGATCAAAGAATTTGAGCTTCATCCAGAGTCCATTAAGCTTTTGAACTCAACCACACTGGTGTTCTTGACTAAGAAAGAGCCTGTCTAGGACATAAAAGATCCTAGACCCAATAACTTACTGAACTGCAATTACAAAATCATCATCAAAGTCTTGGCAGGTAGGCTTAACAGATACATTGATAAGTTGAACAGACATTCACAATCTGTTTTTATCCTAGGGAGATATAGTCTAGATAATTATATGGTTGCACACGAATATATGTATATCAGAAGTTTAAAACTAGGAAGTGTGCAGTGCTAAAACTTGATTTTGAGAAAGCTTATGACAACGTCAAGTGGAGTTGTCTACTTGTCTCTTTAGAATTAGGCAATTGATGGAATTAAATAACAAGTGAATTGCATGGATCAAGGGTTGCATCTTGTCTGCCAAGTTCTCTATTGACATTAATGAGAATCTTTCAGTTTTTTCACATGTTCAAGAGGGTTTCAAAAAGCGTGACCCACTCTCTCCTCTGTTTTTTGTTCTCATCGATCAAGTGCTTAGCATTATGTGGCAAAAGGTTGTTACATCGGGCTTGTTTAAAGGCATTAAGGTACTAGCCAACAAAGAGCGCATCACTCACCTACAGTTCGCAGATGAAACCATTCTCCTCTTCTGGAAACTTGATAAATGTATCTACCTAAGAACCCTACTATCAAGGATCGTAGAATCGGAATCGGATCACCGGAGCCCTGGAATCGGTCGAAATCTTGAGAAGGGAATCGATCCAAGAATCGGCCTGGATCGATTTTTTTTTGATTTTTTTTCATAAAAAATCAGAAAAAATTCCTAAAAATAGGAAATGATTTAGAAAAAAATTTAAAAATAAGATTAATATGCATCCACATGGAATAATTACTAATGAATATGAAATGAAGTTAAGTACATATTCAGATGCAAAAACTAATTAATTAATATATCATGAAAATATAAAAAATAAGAATATACATGATATCAATTTAATACCAATGTCTATATCCATGATATGGATATTGGCCTTCCTCCTCTTCCTGCTACTGTCGATACTCCTGAGTTGTGCCCAATCTTCTATATTGTCTGGGACCATATTCATATGAAAATAATGCCGATGTCATGCTATCAAAGTCGTAAGCATCGGACTGCGGGACGATAAGGACGTAGGTAGACTCTGGTGGAGCTAGTGGTGGTGGTGGAGGAATCCACTGCTCTTGAGGCTCGCCAAATACTGGATATTGTGGCTCTATAAAATGATGCTGTGATGTCTGCTCATTTAGCATGTAATACCGCTTTGGCCGTCGTGAATCAGGTGACCGGGCTGCTGATGGCTGCGTCGCTGGTATGCACTCCTTGTCATCATCAACTGAGTGAGAAGGAGCCTGCGTGCTGTCATCTGAGCTCACAGGACGCCTGATCTCTAGCTTCCTTCTCTTCATCTCTTCAACCATCTCTGAAGTTTCACCACAACCAAAAGATTTTTTTAGCTTTGCAAATCTGCCCATTTTCGTGTAGTCACTTTTGTTTTCGTTTTTCCTAAACTACGAATGGGCTGGGTAGCGGCGGCTGGAGTTGGGGCTAGAGCTGGAGTTAAAGCTGGAGGTGGCTGCTTCATAGTTGCTGCGGCAGAAGAAGTCCCTTCCTGAGCCTGATAAGTAGGTGGAGGTGGAGCTGGAGCATTCTCCTCGACTTCAACACCATCCAACTCTCCTTCAACCCATGCACAATCATCTGAATCAAACTCAGTTGGATGATCCTTGTCTGTCCTCTCCTCTATCTAGGAGACAAGTACATGCTCCTCTTGGAATATCTGATCCATATCCACCTTCTCAAGTGGTGGTGTGACAGAGGTATGCCTCTGCTCGTATGGACCACCTGCGAACCGTGCAAATCACTCCTCATTGATCTTCTGTCGATTCTTGATATTCTTGATGCACAGTCACATATTATAATGACAGAAGACTAGCTTATCCAGCCGGTCTGAGGTCAACCTGTTCCTCCTTTTGTATGTATCAGGTTGAATGTACTCCAGTTCCTCTCATAATGAGAGGAACTAGTGCTCTGACTGAGTATCCTAATACCGATGGCAGCAAGTGAATTCTATCAACTCCTGGTATTCACCTGAACTCACCACTCAACTGCAAAAAAGAAAGAAAGAAAAGGTAAACAGTCAACACATCATCTTCATTAACTTATAGAAAATAAAATAAAATCTTTATCATAAATAAGTATACCAGGTGACACTTTGTCGCACGAATATCTCAAATCAGTATCTGAGTATACGTCGACCCTCATCTTATACTTCTGCATCTGAAAAAAATTAAAAAAATTCATTAGTTGTTTAATAATTAACTACTCCAAAGTATTGAATAAACTCCAACTTACTTCTATCTCAGCCTCTATCCTGTCCTACTGAGATCGACAGAGACGCTGAATAACAGCTAGTGTACCCCGCATCACCTCGTTGTCGTTCACCACCTGTTCTCCATATTGGATGTGGGGTTCAAAAAATATCCTGCAAGAATTTAATAATTAACATTATGAATAAGACAATTATTGACTAAACTTAAAGTAGGTAAGCACAATATTTTTTGAACCTACTAATATGCAGCATGGACATCGTGGTGCAAAGTCTTGTCCTATCAGTCATCTATGATCTTCCACCACTTTTTGTAACCTCTGGGATTCTTCTTTTCTATTTTCAATTTTGCCCGATCCATGGCATCGTACAGCGTGCCCATCTGATTCCTGTCATCTGAGTCTACCAACCTCAAGACAACTATTAGTGGCTCAATGATTGCCAAGTAGTAGGCAATCCTCTCTCAAAATCTCTTATCAGTGATCTGCTTCTCAGACCTGACAAGAAATTTCAGCTGATCTTACTTGTTGTGCAGGTGGTCCACCATATAATTATAATATTTCTCGGACGGCATGAATCTAACCAATGCATGCCTGTGCCGGTGTAAACTCTCCAGTGCAATGAAGTTTGTAACGAAACGTGTAGGACCGGGCCTAACAAGATCGTGCCCCTTGTGTGTGATCTCATAATATGTAGCAGGCAGGGATGCGAATAAATAAATGATGTGATCGTCTGCGCCTGCCTGACAAGGGTGGATACACTCTCCTCTTTGCCTATATCCTCTAATATGAGATCAATAGAATGTGCCGCACAGGGCACCCAGAACATGTGCTACCTCTTCTCCATCAACTTTTTCCCAGCTGTCTTATATGAAGATTCATTATCAGTGACAACGTGAACCACATTATCCTCCCCAATCTCCTCCACCACCGCATCCATCAACGAAAGAATGAAGTCGACATTTTTTATTTTTCTAGAAGCATCCACCGACTTCAAGAAAGTGGTCCCCTCAAAATAATACACCAAGAAGTTTATCATACTCTTATTGGTGATACATGTCCACCCGTCACACATAATCGTGCAACCCCTCTCCTTTTACACCAATTTGAATCATCCATCCACTCCCTCAACTTATGCAACTCCTCATCCAGCCCAGCACAATATATATGCTTGCTGGTTGGGCTCGGTCCAACCTCACCCACGGCATCCACTATCATCTGGAAGTACGGGCTGGTGGCTGCATGTGCTGGGATGCCTACATCAAGTTAAAAAAAAATTTGGATCAGGCAAAAATTAAGCTTAAGTAAATAAAACACACAAATGCCATTTTAAAAGTGATACCTGCATGTAAAAACCACTTCACAATGTGACGTACAGCTCTCTTTGTAGCCGTTCCTGTTGTCTTCACCCCTTTCATAGCTTGTTTGATCCCCATCTGTCCAGCACTCTGTTTCCTAAATAAATACTCATCAGTCGGCGTAAACCGAGTACTGGCAGAATGGCTTGTTTCCTGTTGTCTTCACCCCTTTCATAGCTTGTTTGACCCTCCTGCTCCCCTCCTCTTGTCCTCCTCTGCAGCAGATGCACGCTTGCTAGCGTGCCTAGCATCTCTAAGCTCGGAGTTCGTGGAGTCGTCCTCACTTTCTAGCTCCGGCTCGGCTGGTGCTTTCCCCTTGCCTTTCCCTTTCCAGGTAAGCAAATCCCGCTCTCTCCTCCTCTGGAGTAACTCATCGTGCAACTCCTCCCTTTACTCAATCCTAACAGCCCGTTGAGAGGCTCTACCTGCCATGTAGCCTCTCAACTCCTCACTCTTCTCCCTCGGTACCTTATCACATTTTTTTACATTTCCACTTGTTCCAACAATATGTTATTTCAGCCGGAACACCCCCCGTTCATCTTCTTCCCACACTATTTGCATTGCACTCTCTTTCTGACCAGGTCTACCATATACCCGTGTTCCCAACCCACGTCAGAAGGACGTGCTAGTGCTGCATCACCCTGATTGGCCATTGTTTATACCTACAAAAATTGTAAACAATGCATGAAAAGTTATTAGGCAATATAAAAATTGCTTTAGGGGCTATTTGGGAAGCAGACAGCCCGTCAATCACATAATTTGGTATGTTTAGAGGGTTACGTATTTGCCGAAAATGGTCGTAAATCGACGTACGAGGTATCCGAAATTTTTTCCGTACAAAGAACATCCAATCGATGTTTTTACAATTTGAACAGAGTTGTTCAATCAAAAATCACCGAGTTTAATCATGCTCGGAGTCGTCGGAAAAACGTAAAAATAGGCGTATAGGGTATCCAGAATTTTTCCCGTACAAAGAACATCCAATCGATTAGTTTAGAACTTAAACGGAGTTGTTTGGTCATAAATCACCGAGTTTAACCACACTCAGAGTCATCAGAAACGCGTAAGAATGGGCATACGAGGTTTTCGACGAAGAAATCTTACCAATAATCTTCCAAGGATCGAAGAAGAGGTTGAATCGAGGCCGATCGGAGCTTGGATCGGCGGAATCCCTTGAAGGATTAGGCTGGAATCGCTGCTGGAATCGGCATAGGGAGCTAGGATCGAGCTCGGAATCGCTTGAATCCTCGATTCCGAGGGTTGATGGAGCTCGGAATCGCTGGAAGAAGAAGCCGCCACTGCTGGATCGCCGGAATCGACCAGTAGCAGTCAATTCCGGCCCTAAAAGGGCCAGAATCGGTTCGATTCCCGAGCCATAATCGAACCGGTAATCGAATTGGACCGGCCAGACGGGTCTCCGCTGGAATCGGTCGGGATCAATTGATTCCAGATAGAATCGTCGAAATCGGATCGACTCCGACCGATTCCAACCGATTCAGCGGAATTCCTCCTGGAATCGGCCATTCTGCATGGAATCGGATCGGAATCGGTCGATTCCGATCCAATTCCAGCGATTCTGCAATCAATGCCTACTATACTTCTTTCATTCTATCACAAGGTTGAAAATCAATGAAGCAAAATGTGAACTGATCGATCTCAATTTGCAGGAGTCTCTTAAAGAGTCAAGTGCAGATATTTCAAATATGCCTTGGTCTTCCTTCCCCATCAAATATTTGGGTCAGCCACCTTCCCACGAAGGCACTAAGAGTAGAGATTGGCAAGGTGTGGTCCAGAAGATGGAGAGTACGTTACAAGGATGGAAAAGTAGAATGCTCTCAGCTAGTGCCTCTGGTAAAAGGATGTTATCTAAATTTGTCCTACAGAATACACCCCTATTCTTCTTTTTTATTTTCAAAGTTCCCAAAGTCTTTTGCAATAAACCTGAAAGTATTCGGGCCAAGTTTTTCTGACAAGGTATAAGGGTCTTCATCTGATTAAGTGGAAACATGCGTGTAGACCGAGTAAAGAAGGGGTGTGGGATTCGTTCCCTTGGATATTATCAGTATTACTCTACTCTCGAAGTGGCTATAAAGGTTGAACTATAACAGAAACGCCATGGGGGGACGGGGTGTCGGTATCCTCTGCAGTTGGGATTTTTTCAACACATCCTCTACAATTAAATCGGGTGACAGCAATAGGACTTATTTCTAGTTGGGTAGAGGGATTGATCATGACACACTGGCTCTTTTGTTTCTTGCTCTTTTCATAATTAGTAGTGATTTGTATCTGTATGAGAATGTGTGTGGGCACTGGAATATGAGAATGAAATGAAGTATTACTTTTAGAAGTAACCTGAAAAAGGATGAAATTGGTGACCCTTCTAGACTGTTGCTGCTCCTCAAAGACTGATTGTGTTGCAAATCAGGAGGATAGAATTGTTTTGCTCCCTAGCAAGAAAGCTTTTTTCATGGTCAAGTATGTTGTTCAGAGATTATCTCTGAGGGTGTAGATGTTCCTTGATAGCCTTTAATTTGAAGCTCTTGGGCAAATTGGTAAGCTTAGATTACCAACAAGGAGTCATCTCAAGAAGATCTTGAGTAATATCCTTACTTCATGTGTATTTTGTAGTTTGCCGGAGGAATCAAATGATCACATCCTTTTTGGCTGTCATCATCAACTCACTCTGAAGGATTTTATTCATAAGTTGAAAATTCTAGTTGTCTGACCCTGTCAACAGTACACTACAGCTCTCATTCTCACATGGTCACAACTCAATCTGTGGGCCAAGGAATCTAATCAATGAGATCTGGTTTTACCAGCCATGTTGTAGACCATTTGGCCTACCATAAATAGAAAAGTATTTGTTAATCAATTTGACAACCAGAGGCTGATTTTGAATTGGGTAGCACCTTTGGTCAAAGATTGGACTTTTGCACACTGACCACTGTTGTCAAGGCGAGTGCCTAAGCGGCGCTTAGGGGCCATTGAACAGGCACCTAGATGGAGCGCCTATTTCAAACTGAAGAAGGCGTACGCCTTGGCCGACCAGGCGCCAAGGCGTACACCTTGGCCGACCAGGCGCCAAGGCGTATGCCTTGGCCCGCCTTGGCATCACTCGGCCAAGGTGGGCTGCTTTGTTTTTTTTTTTTTTTTTTGAACCGGCCTGGTTTTTGTTAAGTTAAATGATTTAACATTTAACTTGAACCCCCCCCCCGCCGATTGTGCTCCCTCGGTCCCTACCGAGCTCATTCGACCCCGACGGCTGCAGACGCACAACGCACGCTGAAAGCTGCCGCTGCCGCCGCCTCGCGACAATCTTGACCTCCTTGGCCTCGCAAGAAGCAACTCTCACCACCGTGGTGCCGTCCTCCTCTTCCATCGTTCTCCTATTCCGATAATAGTTAGGTTTTTGTTTTTTTATTTTTTTACCTTTATCTTGGCATTTCTTCCTTCAAATTTAGTGTTGTACATCTATTGTAGTGTTTTTAATCCTCTTGTACATATAAATGCTTAAATGTTGAAGATATCAAGTGGTTTGGACGGGCTCAATGCATCAGAAATTTTTGACTTTGTTGTTTTTTGATTCTTCGACTATTTGTTAGCATCTATGCATTATGTAGACATGATTTGAAGTTTGTTTATTATAGTTTGAGTACTGTTTGATCCGTTGCAAAATTTTGTCAATTTTAGCTGTGGCTTGTTGTGGGATTGTGTGTAAGTGGCTTCCGGTTCAGCTTCTGGTTCGGTTAATATGACGGAGAAGAAGAAGAAAGCTAAGTCGGCTGATCCGAGATGGAAGTGTGCTTATTGGTCAGATGGGCATGACAAGAATAAGATTAAATGTGAACTTTGTGGATTTGTTACGAATCGTGAAATAAAAAGACAGAAAGAACATTTGATTGACGGATTTAGTGATGTGAAAAAATGTTCGAAAACTACATCAAAAATTGTCGAGAAAATGCGTACATGGTTGAATGAAAACAAAAAGAGAAAGATGTTTACTTCCGATATACATACGGTGCTTGAATGTTCTGATGAAGAAGGTGATGAGCAAAACTAGAATGTATAGGTGAAGAATTCATCTTCAATAAAGAAAAGTGTGACATCAACTATAGTTATGGATAGAAGTAGCAAGAAGAAAGACCAATGGATGCATTTGCAAGATTATCTGTTGAAGATTTTGTAGATGCAAGAAGAAGTGGCAAACAATATCAAAGTACTATGGGGACTAAATTCAACAAGGAAGAACAACTAAAATTTGAGCTTGATGTGGCCACTTGATTTTGTGAAGCAAGTATATCTTTTAATGCAGCCAAATTAAGAAGCTTTCATGTCATGTGTGAACAAGCGGGGAGGGTTGAGTCTGGTGTGATGCCCCCGAGTTATCACATGTTGAGGTACCTTAGTTGAAAAAAATGGTTGAACGAACAAAGAAAATGCATTCTATGTATAAAAAATCTTGAAAACTTTATGGTTGCACTATAATGTGTAATGGTTGGACAATAATGTGTAATGGTTGGACAGATAAAAGACAGAGAAAATTAGTGAACTTCTTAATAAACTGTCTTAAAGGTACTTACTTTATGGAGTATGTTGATGTTTCTGATCGTAAAGATGCTATCCTTTTGTATGACCTTCTTAACAACATAATTGATAAGATTGACGAACAAAATGTGATATAAATTGTGACAGACAATACTTCTTACAATGTTTCAGCTGGGATGTTGTTGATGGACAGAAGGAAACAATTGTTTTGGACACCTTGTGCGCCTCATTGTCTTGATTTAATGTTAGAGAATTTTAAAAAGATAAAATTTTATGCCAATACCATCTCCAAAGCAAAGAAATTGACTACATACTTCTATAACCATTCTCGTTTACTAGATTTCATGAGAAAAGAAACAAAAGGAAAGGAACTAGCAAGATGTGAAGTGACAAGATTCACTACATCTTTCCTTACTTTGGAAAGATTACATGATGATGCAGTCAAAAGAGAGTTGAGAAGATTGTTTTCTTCCAATAATTAGCATAAAAGTGTGTGGGCAAAGACAAATACAGGAAAACATGTATCTTCTATTGTTTTTCAAGTAAAGTTTTGGCACGGAGTTGAAGAGATTTTGAGAATATCTCAGCCTATCTTGTAAGTGTTAAGGCTAGTGGATGGTGATGAGAAACCAGCTATCGGTTATTTGTTTGCTGCAATGGAATTTGCGAAACATAAAATTGTTGAAAATTTTATAGGAAAAGAAACAAAGTATGTTCCCATATTAAAGATTGTAGATCGTCGATGGGAGATACAAATGCAATGTCCTTTATATTTAGCTGGCTTCTTCTTAAATCTCAAATTCTATCATGATACTCAATCTAAAGATCCATCTTGTGTTGGAAAGTATGAAACTGAATTTTATAAATGTGTTTAGAGAATGGTGCCGGATAAAGATGTGCAAGACAAGATAGATGAACAAGTTGGTATGTACATTACTACAAAAGGCACATTTACCATCTCATTTGCTATAAGGGCACGAGAAAAGGAACTTCCAAGTAAGTCATTTTCTTATTGGAGATATCAACTACATGTTAAAGAGTGTAATCATGTCTTAATATGTGTTTTATTGTCAAATTGTCAATATAATTGATTGATGTGTGCAATATGGTGGACAAACACTTGAGCTAAAGATACTTGCATTAAGAATTTTCAGCTTATGTTGTAGCTCATCCGGTTGTGAACATAATTGGAGCACATTTGAATTTATAAGTATTTTATAATTTTGAATTTTAACACATCGTCCTCATCAATTATGTTTAATTTGTAATTCATGATGTATGCTTTGTTTTTGTTGTTTTTCAATTTCATACGAAGAAGAGAAACCGGTTAGAGCACAAGAGATTGAACGATTTGGTTTATATGCAATACAACCGCCGCTTTCGTGAAAGGTTCTTAGAGATTAAAACAAATCCGGAAAGATAAGATCCTATTTGTCTGGAAAGTTTAGATTGGGGGAGTGAGTGGATGGTAAAGAAAAGCAACAATTTAGTTCATGAAGGTCAAGATCTTACGTGGGAAGATGTTGAAAATGCTATGGGAGTTTCAGAGAGTAGAGCACAAAGAGTCATTGGCCAAACAAGTGGGGACACTAGCTCACAAGCTATGACGGTGAGAGATGAAGATAGTGATGAAGATCATTGAGAGGATGATGATGTAGATGATGATGAAGATGCACCATGGGAGGAAGAAAATGATGAAGACGGCGGCGGTGCAAATGAAGAGGCTAATGCATGAGATGAGACTTTAGAGAATGCCATGTTTGGTTTTAAGATTTGAATATGACATTGTTGGTGTCCAGATTTTTTCAAAAAAAAAAAGAAATCAGGCCAAAGAAAAAGTGGGCTTAAGTGTAGGGCGGACAGCCCATGATTGAGTCAAATCAGGCCCAATGGGGTACTCCAATAGCTGTTCTGGTCAGCCAGCCCATGAGCCCATGCAAATCAGAAAAAAGTCCAGCCCATGTAGAGGCTGGCGCACAGCCCAGCAGAAGCTGGACCTGGCTGGGCTGTGGCTGCCCAATGCAGGCCCATGTTGGCTCCTCCCATCTGCCAGCGCACCTGGCCCACCTGCCACCTCCAGCCGCACCATGCCAAGCCATCAATTGGTCAGGTCATGGGAGAGGGAAGTTGAAGAGGCCAGGAGGAGGCCAAGAGACAGCCGATCAATTATGTGGTTTAATAGCGTAACCCCCAATGGGAAGGCCAAAAGGCCATCAGTTATTGCCCACCTGCTGGCCCTTCATCTGCCCCCACTCTCTATAAGAGAAGAGGGGCGCGCCAGCTTCAAAGGGAGGGGGAAGCTGCTGAAGGAGGCCGCCAGGCTGCCGAAGTGAACTGCCACCTGCTGCACCCTGCTGTCCACCTGCAACCTGCAGTCCAGAGAAAGGAGGAGAAGAGGAGAAGAAGAAGACAAGGCAAGAAGGTATAATGGGTACATCCCTATAGCCCTCTAAGGGCCTTCCTTCTATCTGTCCTACGTGCTCTCTCTCGCCCCCTATCCATCCTCACAAAATGCTCTATTTCGGTCCATTCAAACCCCCGTGAATTGAACTACATCACCCCTGGAGCCGAGCCCAATTCAAGCCCACATTTCGGACCATCTGCAGGTCCCTTTCTGGCCCTGACTGGACCACCTGCAGGTCTCCACATCTGACCCCAAACCGGTCCCAAACCAGGCCCCCCAAAATGCCCCTGTTCAGGCCTACTTCGGTCCAACCAAAACCCCATCAAACAGGCCTCAGCCGTACCCCACACCAGGCCCTGGTGTTGATGTTACTGATTTTAAGTGTTATTTGGCATTTCCTCCAACATGTATTCTGGACAGATAATGGGTTTCTCTAAGTGCCAAAGGCCCATACGGATGACAATTGTAATACATTAAATCTCGATTGAGTGAAAAAATAGAAATTTGTATTTGAAAGGTGTTACAGAATAAATTTTCTTTGAAGTAGACTTGTCACTTACTAACCAGAATGTCAAAATCCTGTTCTTTTGGTGACTTTTCATCTGTAATCGGAATGCGTTCATAATCAATGAGGTATCCTTCATTATGCAACTCTTCATATACCTAAGCAACAAAAGCAATATCAAAAAAATTTAGCTCTAGAGGAGATGAGTACAAGTTCCTCGAAACATAGAAAGAAATGCACCAAATGTTTACCTCTAGAGGAGTCTTAACAGACTCATAAAGAATGGGTTCCCACTGGTCCACCATCTGACCATCTGGTAGTTCATCAGTTACAAGGACTTGATTGCCATATCTGCTAGATCAAATGTGCAAGAAAATAGAATATCACAAGCATAAAAAGCTCAAAATAGACATTATTCTTCTGAGAAAAATTTAGATGATGTCAAAATGTACATACCGAGAAGCCTCTAACATGATATCTTCCTTAAGACGATCTTCCATCTGTTCGACTCTAGCCCTATTTATTCCCTGATCACCATGCATTAATTATGATTCTAATTGATTTACTTGGAGAACTAAACTTAAAGAAGAGATGCATTGTTAAAAAGATGTGCTGGAATGCATAATTTCTATTCAGGTTTTCACACATGCAATGGCAACTGTGAGTTTGGGTTAGGTGTTTGGACGAGAGTTCCATATGGCAATGACAATCAACTTGCGTGGATGATCATTTGCTGAAACTAGACAGTTACACAGTAATGGTGATCTGACAAGTGACAACCGATTCAAAATAAGTCTTGGAAAATGGACAGCTCAACTCAACTAAAGTCTTAGTTGCAAATTATTTGGGGTCAGCTATTTAAAAGGGGGGGATATGGATGTCCCGAACTTAACTAACAAAATAGGTGATATCCTGTAAAAATATTAGATGGTCCGGTGCTATTTAAAAGATATTAGGACCAAGATTCGGGTTCTTTAAAAATTTGATTTTTGACCCCTCTCCGCCGGATGGTGCGAATATCCAGCGTTAACTTACATCGAGCAACGACTCGAATGCCCTTGATTAACTGTCGTAGCAACCTGTTTTAGAGAGCGTACACATCCATAGAAAAATAATGAACTTAAAAAGGCAGCGCCTTTTGGGCCCGATGAGATGCAAACTAATTGTTTGGGGTTAATTTTGTTTGTTTTGTTTGTGTTTGTTGGTTGATTTTAGTTGGCTTAAAATTGGCTTTACGAGTTTAAGAAGTTGTTTGATTTGTTTTTGTTTATTCGGTTTGGTTTCGGTTTGGTTTTGATTTGTTTTAAATTGGGTTAGATTGGCTCAACTTGTTTTGATTTTAATTTTGATGAGTTTAAAATGTTTTAAACATTGTAGAATTTGGTTAAGTTGATTTGATTTTTTTTGGTTGATTTTGATGTATTTTGAATGCTTGAAATATTGTCTGTTAGTTTTCTTTGAAATCAGTCTGTTGTTGTTTGTTTTGGTAATTCATTTAAGTAAAGTTGGATGTCTTTTAAATGAATGTTCAGATTGTCAATTCTAGTTTTTTTTGTGTGTTTAAAAGTTGATTAGAATCTGATTTTTTTGTTTGGAGTTATGATATTTTAAATTGAACCTTGGTGATTTTTTTTAATTGAGTTCCCAGATTATTTAGATCTGATTTTCATGTGTTTTTGGATTGATTAAAGTCTGATTTTTTGGTTTAAGACTGATTTTTAATGTCTTCTATGTTGTGATTCGGTTTCTTTTATTGAATTGAGATGTTTTAAGTTTCAGATTTGTTTTAATTCTGATTTTTATGTTTTTATTAGATTTTTCAGATTTGTTTATGTGTTTTGTTAATTGTTATGTTTTTTTTTTGTTTTGGTGGTTTACATCAAATCCAGCCCTTGTAGGCTACCGTTCGGTGCCCGACTTCATGCATTCTAAGTCGACATTAGAGATCATTTCATTCATGATAATGAGAAATACAATGATGTGAAAAAGATAAGCATTCCTTCTCTCAACATAGGCTCTTCACCAATTTAGAAAAATTTTGGCATTACAACAATATGCTGATCATTACCCACTTAGTGAAGTTTTATCCATCCAAAATGGTCAATTTTTACTTAGACATATTGGGGGAAGGATTGCTAGCTACGGGAGCATGCCCATGCCACCGTCTAGATCAACATTCCGAGAGCGTGCCCGAGGGAATCGTCCAAGGTTGGAGTACCCGTGGAAGGGTGAAGCTCTTTAATTTAATTTGGCTTTCACATTTTGATTTTTGTTATTTGTTTTTTTAAAAAGCCATTTAGGCCGATTTGAGTTCCATTGGCATTCAAAGCCGGTCTTCCATTTTTCTTAGGCCCGGGGGACCCGTCTTGAAGTCTTTGGGCCAGCAGGGCCTGCTGGAGCCTTGGCTTGGAAATTGACGGACCCGTGAAAGGGTCGTGGAGTTTGCTTCTTCCTTGCTTTCTTAAGGGCAGAACAAGACTCATGAAAGGGCCACCCGGTTTTCTTTCTTTCAAGGGTAAAGTAAGACCCGTGGAAGGGCCATTTGGTTGTGCCATAAGCGGAATGCTGACCATTTTTGCCAATATGGGCCACAAAGGGGCTGTCGTGCTTTTGCTTCTTTTTTTTTGGGCAAGGCCGCGAGGGGCTGTCAAGGGGCATTTTTTTAGAGCAAACAGGACCCATGGAAGGGTCATTCGCTTGAGCCACAAGGGGGCTAGGATTTGGCCGCAAAGGGGCTGTTTGGTGGGAATTTTGGAGAATCGAAATAACCAGGGGGCTGTTTAAGTGGGCCAACGTGACCTGCACAGGACTGTTTGAGTGAGCCGCAAATGGGGGCTGAACAGGATCCTGCTTGGGGGAGTTTTTGATGAGTCGAGGGTGACCAACACAGGGCTGTTTAAATGGGCCGCAAAGGGGCTGGTCAGGACCTGTTTGGTGGTCTTTCAGGTGGGCTGGCAAGGGGCTAGAGATGGGCTATCTAAGGACCTGTTTGGGGGTCATTTCATGAGCCAACAGGGGACTGGATTGGGGTCATTTGAGGGGCTGCAGAAAGCCGAGAAGGACCTGTGTATGGGTCTGAAGATGACCTGTTTAGGGGTCTTTTAGGTAGGCCGACAGGGGGGCTAAACAGAGGGATGTATGGCCTGTTTAGGGAGGCTGCACAATGGGCTGAAACAAGTCCTGTTTTGGGGTTAGTTCAATGGACCGAACAGGGGGTTTTGTGTGGGTTGACCAGGCCTTGGATGGTGCATTGGGGTTGCTGATGTCGATGAAGGCTGGTTTAGGCTATGAGAGGGGTTGAGAAGAGAAATTCGGAAAAGGTGGGAAAGGTGTCCATAAGGACTACATATGTATATTTATATTTTCACTCACCTAGTTATTCTTGATGTTGGATGCAATGGAGATGGAGGGTGAAGCCATGGATACTCCTCCACCAAGGAGAAGTGGCACCAAGAGGATCTCTTCATCTTCTCCTTCTCTTCTTCTTCTTCTTCTCTTTTTTCTCCTATGGCCGCTGGCAGGTGATGGAAAGCAGGTGCGCGCAGGAGGGGCAGCAGCCTTGGGCGCCCTCCTCTTTTTATAGGAGATGGGGGGATATGAAGGGGCAGCTGGTGGAGTACGTAGGATGGTTGTTGGCTTGTCCTAGGTGGCTAGGTGGTCAATTGGTTTTAATTTCTTGAATTCCTAGGTCATTCAATATTTGACTTGACCTTTGAGTTCTCCCGTGGCATAAGTGTTGAGCTGTCCCTTGGCCTTCCCCACACCATAAATGAGTCAAAGCTGAGGTGTCAACTGAGGTGGACTGGGCAGTGGGGGCTGCTAACTGGGCTTGCTGAGCTGGCCTGCTGACGTGAACTGAATTGGGCCTGTTTTCAATGGCCGCAGCCCACATCTTCTTCGTCTCATGGGCTGTAGTAGGTGGGCTTCAAGGGCTGAAAATCAGTTAATTAAATTTAGTGGGACTGGGCCAGCTGGAGTTTGTGCCAATGGGCCCAATCTAGGACCTGTTTTGGGTCTGACTGGACCTGATTTGACCCAATTGAGGGCTGGACTTGTCTGATTTAGGTCCTGTCCTCTTCTTCTGTTTTCTTTTTTTTTTCTTTTTTTTTTTTGTAAAAAGTTGACGTCAACAGATAGTTACATCGTCTATAATCAGTCTTTTGGTTCTTATCTTGTGCATGAACTTTATTCCTCTCTATCTCACCGTACTGACATTTTGTGCTGCTCAAATCTGATTGACTTAGCATATGCTTTGATTTCCTGTACTTCGAAAGAGGTACCTTGATCATGTTTAGTGCTCTTGCCGGTCAGTTAGGTCCATGGTATGGCATGACCACGACCATCTTTTGGGCGGGGTTAACAATAAGTTTCCTTGTTTTTGAATCACCAACTCTGCTTATTTGGGGAGTGGTGGGATAGGTGGTAAGGCATGAACATCCTCTGTGATGCAACACTTACTTTCATCAGGAATTTGACTGATGCTGAAGCCTTGGATTTTGATATTAAACTCCCTTATGTCCAATATCATAATGGATGTCTAGGGCAGACAAAAGAGTGTCAAAATAGAAAATTGTTGGTTATTTCTGTTCAGGGATCAAGAAGACTTTTAGCAGATGTGTAATTTATGGCACTTTTCCAGAGAACATAGATCATACTTTCATGTTGGATTATTGAGGTTATGTGGAGATATATTTTTTACTTCCAGATGAGGCATACTTCTGATATCTTGTAATTTTTTATGGAACAGGAGAATATATATATTCACGCAAAGATGATATTATCAAGTGGAACAGTTGTCTTCTGGCAATCCTGTGGGCATTCTGGATGGAGTCAAGAATGCTAAGCTGCAGCAAATAAGCAGCCTCTCCATTATTGGATCCTATCTTCAGTGCAGGTTTTTCTACCTGAGACGAGTCAGACAACTTAAATGGCTTCATTTTCTCTCCAACATGAGGTTTGGATGTTTATCTTGGACGTTACTGATATAGTGGGGAATAGGGATATGCAGTCACTGCTGCTGTTTCTTTTGTGTTTTTTTCTGTTTCACTGTACTTAGTTACTTACTTTTATTTCCAAAGAATTGTGTAGTGATATAATGGCCTCCTTCAAAAATGTCAATAATAGGTGATCTGGTGAGCCTTAATATGCCTGTCCAATAGAGACATTTTGTCATCTATACCAGACACATCTTGAGGATCTTTCCCCATCGAACATCATGGATAACATCAGAGCAGAGTAAGCCTATTGACTGACAAAGTTACAGGACCGGAAATGCAGGTTCATATCATTCAGAGGCCAATGGGTCTTTGTCTAAATCAATCTCATCTGAAGTTTGGCGGCATCCTATGTTTAACATTCTGAAGACAGTCCATTCAAAGTTGGAGGCTATTAGGGCCAAATTCTTTTGGTAGCATTACACTCATTGCAGTATAGTATTGCGCTTAATAAATCATAGTTTTGCCCTGTAGCTTCTATCTGACTGCAGAAGAGAGGCCCCTAGAACTGTTCTGCAGCGTCGCTCATTCTTGCTAGCAGCTACTCACTCTGGATCTAGGGTCTAGGGATCTGGGAGAATGTCCCATAGAGCTGACAGAGATGTTGGTAGATCATCTGGAGTAAAAGTAAATAAATAACAGCTGCTGGGGCTTCAAGGAGCAGTTGGATTCCGGTTGGGGTCAGGAGGGAAGGCTGGTCACTTAACTTTGCATGAGTGGCTGGATTAAGTGCTACAGTCTGGTACATAGAAACTTTACAAGTGTGGCCAGAAAACCCCATGCACTTGATGCCCCACCCTGTGCCAATCACAGCCACCCACACGTGAGATCTTCCGCACTCCCCTCCCATGCAAACCACAACCCTTAATTGCCAACATAATGTCACACGCCACGTGCGAACCTGGCTCATCTGATTGAGCAACATGGTCCCACCGGCCCAGATGGTCTGCTGATTTTGGTTCAGCCAGGTCGACCGGGTCCAATCCTGTTCCAGTGAGTTTAAAGCACCAGTTCAGGACCGGGACAGACTGTCTCTTACCAGTTCAGGCCAGTTCACCAGATTTTAAACCCAGTTCATTTTACTAAGAACCAGCTTTTAGTCATTTACAGTATTTATTTCCCTTTTTTGCTTCCTTGACCCGCATCAGATATACTATTTTTTATTTTAAGTGTAGGTCCTTTTACTTGAACTGGTTGGCAGTTTTGTAATGCTTTTATTTTCATATTTCCTTTTGATGGGGTCTTTTAATTTTAGTCTGTTTTTTTGTTCTACTCTCTAATAGATAGTCTTTATTGTTTTCCTTAGCCTTCCCTGATGTCAATCAAAAATTGGGCTATTTTAAGTGCAAATAGAATTAAAGGATATTGTATAAAATAAGCACCTTCTTGTGAAGATTTATTATGGAAGATTGTACAGGGCTAACTCCCCTAGAGCAAATAACTTGAAGTGGTTAAAGAATAGAAGAAATAGACCATGTTTTCTGTTGCAAAAAAAAAAGAATATCAAGACCATAACTTCATCAATTTTAGCATAATCCAAGTGTTGTTGATTGTCTGTTAGAAAGCCTTCTTCTGCAGTAAGAAGTATGAACCAAGGTGCTCATGAGTGAGACCACAATTACAAGTATCACAGAATGGAAATGAAATGGGGAGACAAAACAGATAAAGAAAGTGAGAACAAAATCAAACTGTAAAATGATAAGATTGTAATTCTTGGGAAAAAAAAGAGATATGGAGTGAGAAACGAAATAAGAGACAGAGGACAGGAGAGTCTCACTGCAACTATGATTGTGATGGCTCGAACTTATTCTGTCAGCACTCTGCAGCTTTTTGTTTTGTTTGTCTGATGAGAAAAAAAATAATATTTGGTAATTAATTTTTTAATCTCTCTCCAGCTTTAGAAGATTCAGAGCCACATTCTTGAGTTTTGTATAGCTTTGGAGTTAACATGAGTCCATGACTTCCACCCTCCTTTTGATCTCAAGTTCTAGACTCTAGTATTATTTTGGAAGCTGGGACCCTTGCTCTACTTTCTAATCGTTCTCTCCAGCTTCTAAAGATTCACAACCAGATTCTTCAGTTTTGTATAGCTTTGGAGCTGCCTTGCCTTCTCTGCCCTCCTTTTGTTTTTGAGTTCTAGAGTCTAGTTTTCTTTTGGGAACCTTATTCTGTTTTCTCAATAGAAGGCTTCTAACAGTGCTGATGGCTTCCCTTTTGTTGATGTTATTGCATTTTTAGCTTTTGAATTCTTAATTGTATCCCCGTTTGGGGTCACTTGTATTCCTTGTAACCTAGACAGAATTAAATTAACAGCGGGTAGTATTATTTGCTAGAGTTCACTACTATTAACTATATTGGTTAAAGAATAGTGAAGCTATATAACCATCATATAAACATAATAAACCGTATTCAGAAAAAGAATATGAAATCTATGTTACTGGCATGTGAACCACAGTGTACCGTATACTCAAGATTAGAAAAGGGGCGCCCAACATCGCGCAAAACAAATGGACGGTGGTTGATGTATACTACCTGTTAAAAGAAGAAAGAAACAAGAACTAATTACTAAATTTATAAAATCATCTAAATACAATACATATTCCAAAATGTAGAAATATAGCTTGAGTGTAGAAAATCACATGCCATGCTTATTTTGTATCAAAATGCATGTCCTTAATTCACAGCCAAGTACAAACCAAAAGCGGGGAATTTAAGATAAAAACAGAAACATGGTTCAATGCCAATTACTAAGTGTTCTTACAGGCTCCTCCCGAAGATTATGCCAGAGAACTCGTTTTTGCTTTCCATCCTTTCTCGCTCCAATATGATCAAGCACATTTCTGATCCCATCAATTGTTGGTATTGCAACGCCATGAACACGCAATGAGGCAGCCTGTTGAAATCTAGTAAGAAACTAATTGATGACTCTACTTTGTTCAAAAAAATAGAAAAAAAAATCCTCAAGTGAGAATTAAAGAAGAATACTGAGGATCCTATCCAGTGCAATACTAGACACATACCTTCAAGAAAATACTAAACATGAACATTCTTCAAATCATTTAGGAGTTTCAAGTAGACAGGAGCACGGGGAAGAAAGTATGATACTCCTTGATAATGCAGCACTAGAGATTGCAGTGTATATCTTGCATGACTTGCATTTTGCAAGTTATTGAATGAATACCAAACATTCTGAAGCATGTGCTTTTCACATTCCAGGTTACTGGAAAGGCACTTAACTTAGAAAACATGATTCTTCTCAGGATGTTCAGATGTGGGATGCCAACATTTTTAGGTTTCAGTGTAACTATTAAAGAACAACTGACTTCAAGTGTTCTGCAGAAAGCATGAAATGATACATTGCAGGAAATGGTTTTCTTCATCTGAAACTTTGATGAGCTTCTCATTCTTGAAGTTTCCATATTCTCCTATTTGATTACACAATGTACAAATATACAATTTGAATTTTCCCAGATTTGCAGCCAAAGAACTTCTAATGGAGTACAGATCCCAGTTCAGATAAAAAGCAAAATCTATGATGTCACACCCTAGAAAATGCAGTGGATTTTTTTTTTCTCAGCAACATAATAGTGGGATAAAACAGACAAGATTTTGATAACAAAACACACAAACTGACATTCTCATTAACCATAAATGTTGACCATCTAATGTTGGCAAAAAGTAAACAATTCTAATACAATTTTAAACCAAAACAACATGACTATGTCGACTTCCAACCCAATGAAGTCAATTTAACGAATGCAACATGAACAACTTAAATAGTAGCAATCACGTATCTCCCCTATCCGTTAATCTTGTCCTTCTAATGGAGCTCCTCCGACTTTGTCTCTGGATCCAACTCCTCTACTCCTAGGAAAGCACGAAAACTAAATGGAAGAGTTATAATGACTCAATAGGCATTCCATCATCGTCTAATCATATAACTATTGATTTGGTTTAGATTTCACATTTGAGATTCAAAGATTTTAACCTTTTATGTTTCAGGCTAAGAATTTGAGATCCTTACTCCACTTTCTTTTTTTTATTATTTAAAGTTTGGGATTTTGGATTTAGGAATTTGAGATTTCAAGTATTTGATATTAAATTTTTGATGTTTCAGATTTTAGAAGTATTTCAATCGGATGATGGTTTTTTTATTTTTTGAACCCTCAAATTGGAGAGTTAGACATTGGAAAATTAAAGTCCCAGGTCTTCATTATATATTTTTTAAACTCCTGACTTTCTAATATGTGGAATCCGGCAATTTTCAGGTCTTCAGATGTTCTGCTCAGAAGGGGTTCTAAATTTTGTTTGAGTTTTTAAATTCTCAGACCAGCTATTTTGCAGATTTTGTTTATTTCTTCAAATGGACAGCTCTGTGAATTTTGCAGTACTCTTGGGTACTGTGCTGACTCTGATATCCTTGGCTTTGTGGTTTGCAGGATTTTTACTTCTCACTATTTTGTTGGTCCGTAGAGTTGATGAATATAGATGTGTTGTGTTTTGGTATTTTTGTGTTCCTATTTTTTTATTTCCATCCCCACAAGTTCATAATGCTATTGATGGCTCCTCCTCACACCATAAGTTGCACCGAACATGACATTGCATTGCTTGAATCAAATTGAATTGCAGATAGATGAGGGAATGCATGGAAGCCACAGTTTCCATGAATTGAGGTGGGATTGAATCCCATTTAGCCTTTGATATGCATTAGGAAATTCATTCCACTAGTTGATTTGGGGTTGACTGTTTAGTCACATTTGGCCTTTGATAGGCATTAGGAACTATCCCATTGATTTAGGATCAATTACACCCGGTCTTTGATAGGCATGTGGGGATTCATCCCATGAGTTTAGGCTCAAGTATACCCCAGCCCTTGATGGGCACATAGGGACTCGTCCCATGGTTGATGAATCTCATTAACACACGGTTCGGTATATTGGCATGTTAAACACGTGCAACCTTCTCATAACTTAATGGGTAAATAACTCTCTGTCGGGGCATGGTATGACATTGAGGTCTTTATATGACCTTTGTATGCCAACCTTAAGAATGTAGGGGCATGTGCAAGGCCCATATGCAAAGCTGCTACCCCCAACTAGCCCATATGTAAGCATTTTTTTAAGTTACGCAAATATGTAGGAGCGTATACAATGCCGGCCCCTAACTTTTCTTGATTGTTTGATTAAATATGAAAATTTTTATTTTTGATTTCAGTTGAGACCTAGGGTGTGTCCTTGGATGCTAGCATTATTCTCAACATACAATTTGTTTATTTTAATGTTTTAATGGCCATCTGGCCTATCTTGAAGTGGTCCGGGACTAATAAACCTATTAATGGGCCGACGATCTTGTTTACTTAACTCCATGTTTGGCCTCTACCGACGCCTTCACTTCCTTATTAAACTGCCTTGGTCCATGCCTCTTGGCCTCAAAGGTGCTATGTCTAAGTGTAAAGTCTTGGTTGACCCTACATGAAGCGTGACTTGATGAAGACAAGTCCACCTGTGCAGGCACTTAGTGGAGAGAGAAGGGAGGGGGAGCAGACGGGGACCTTGGCTCTATGAGCCATGGAATGCCATCTCGCGAGATCTCGGTCTCGCCAAGGGGCTGAGAAACGAGATCGCCGAGATCTCACCCCATGTAGATCACCGAGGTCGATCCGCGACTACTCTGCGCCCCCCGTTTATGATAGTGTAAACATATTAATATATCTCACTATCACTTATACTATCACATAACAAATGTGCTACAAGTTTAATACCATATTAGTATTTAAATAAGATTGTATACAAGTTTTAATCTTTTAGAAACACAAATATCATCTTTTTGGTATTGAGAGTACTTTGTAATTATTCATTCACACAGTTGATGTATAAATGTGTTATATATTTTCATATAAATTCATTGATGTACTTCTATCTTTATAAGATATTATGTTATGTTTCATATATATACATTTTGATCTGAGAATCAAAGATTCGATCTCTCGAGATTTTTTCAAGATCTCTCCGAGATCTCTTCTTTTTCACTCCCCTGAGACGAAGCCGAGATCCGAGACGGCAATCCTTGCTATGAGCCTCCTCCGATTTTGGCATGGATAGCAACAGCAGGCATGATTGACTCTAGCAGCAACAAAGGGGTCTATAGGGGCTCTTGCCTGTGATGGTAGATGAAGGAGATGGAGTTGATGTTGTCGACAAAAGAAGCTGTGGGCATTGAAGGTGGTGACGGAGACCAAAGATGACCTTGTGGGGGTTTTTCGTCCTCCACGATGATCAATGACTAGGCAAAAGCTTGTTTGATAGTCATGTAGGCCCAAAGGAGGTAAGCGGTCTCTTGAAGGTCTATGCGGTGCATGGAATGCGATCTCCCGAGAACGAGAATCTCTCGAGATCTCCCGAGAATCTATTTTCTTCCGTGCATCTGAGAAACGAGATCGCCGAAACGAGAATATCTATGTAGTACTTGTGATACCTTGATCTTCTCCGCCTATTATTATCCCCAACTTGTTAGTTGATCTTGTTAAGTTTTCTTCTTATATTGCCAATTTTATTATGAAATCCATCCAAATATTCATCTAAACATTATTGTTTGATAAAATTTCATAGCTTAATATTTTAACGACTATATATGTATAATTGACCCAAAATGTTATCAATCTCCTATCCATATTGTTCAAGATGAAACTTTAGTCTGACACAAGATCCTTTGTATGTCTCATGCTAACAATAGTTCATCATCTCTGTATTACGCTTTTAATTCTCTCACAACTTATTTTAATATTTGATATGAGTTCTCTTGTCATTTTTAAAGAGATTATATGACATTGTACATTTAAATATACACATTGATTGGTATTTCCAAGATCTAATCCCTTGAGATTTTTTCGAGATCTTTTATCTTCAATCTCCGTGAGATAAAATATAGATGTGAAATGGCAATCATTAGGTAAAGTATACCCTGCATAAATGAAATCCGAGATCCGATCTCCCGAGATTTTTTCGAGAATCTCACGAGATCTCTTCTCTTTCATGCTTCCGAGATGAAGCTGAGATCCGAGACGATAGTCCTTGATGCGGTGTACCGCCAGCTCTGTTGGCGATGGACAACGCTGTAAAAGCCCCTGCGATATCCTTTTAACTTTGGAGGTGGCAAACAATGTCATGAGGGCCTACACGGTGCACTGCTGGCTTGCGTGACAATGGTGAGGGAAGATGACGCCATCGAAAGTGGCAGTGGATGGGGCAGATGACCTCGGTGTCGACAGATGAGGCAACAAGGGAAAAGAGGCACCTCTAAGGAGGGTGTCGGGCTCCAACGGCTTCATGATAGAGTCCCAGCAACCATGCGAAGGTACTCTGGCTCTGTGGCCATTAGAAGTGGCTCACAGCGGGAACCTCCCCTATTTCGCCCTGTTCCACCGATACTCCCTTTCTCTCTTTTTCTCTAAGGCTCTCTCCCCCTCTCCTTTTTATGTGTTTTTGGAACTCCCTTGACGATGTTGCAAGGGATACTTATACAGGCCACAAAGCCTCTCGCCTATTAGGAAGACCTTGATAGCTTCGGCTACCTCGGAAGTCAATTACAGAAGCTTCGACAGCTCTGGTCCTGCCGGCAGACTCCAGGGCATGCATATGGCCTCCATGTTCCTTGGTGGCCTATGCTAGGAGGTTGCAACACATTTTGGGTAAGGGAATTGGCTTTTGCTATCAAAGGAGGTCTGGGACGACGTTGGATGCCATTGGCGGCCATCCAGGTGCCCAACGGAAGCATACGAGGCCCACGAGGCTTCTTGTCCCACCAACTCTCCCTATATTGTCCCACATGGCCTATTGAACACCATCTGATCATTGGCATAGCTGGGAAGCAACGAGGACATCCTTTGCTATGTAGAATGTCCGATTGAATATTGGCTTCTATCAGTGGCAAGTCTTTTGTTCTCCCGGTGTCCTTCGGCGTTGACTCCAGCTGCCCAGTAGGATCATGATGCTATTTCCGGTAAGTAGTTGGTCTCCTTGCCTCTTGAGAATGTCCTTTTGATAACAAATCCTTTCAGCGGCAATGATGGTACCCCGATGGGAGCTAGCAAAGGCTACGGGGCATTGTTTCCTCCACACAATCTCTCCCTACTATCTTTAAGGACTGTTAGGAGTCCATCTAAGCTTCCGACGCTTCATCCCACCTTCAGTGGCACTTCTCCTACCATCAAATGACCTTCTATTTGCCAAAGAGAAGACCGGCATTGTTCAATTGTCTTTCTTGCCTCGGTGAAGGATCATCTAAACATATTATTTGACTCCATTAAGACTTCCACGGACATTGGCACATTCTGAGTCATCTCCCATTGGTCGCAATCCTTACAACAACCAAGAGAGATGTCGAACAAGCTGAGGTTTCAGGGTTGGCAAAATCCTCAAAGTGCCCTCAAAAGGATGGCCCATAGGAGGATTAGATATGGGAATTTAGTGAGCAGGATTTTGCTTGTGCAATAGGTTAACAGATGGCCCAAATTTAACACCTATTGGCCTTGTGTAGGAATTAAAATGTAACCCATTAAAAGGGGCAAAGATGGGTTGCAAAATTAGCTTAAAATATGTGCCAATTTCCCGTTGAATTAAGACCAAAAGTTGGCATATTTTGAGATTAAAATACAACCCATTAATAACATGATATGTGGACTGCGCAATTGGCACTTGGGTGAGATAATTTCTTAATGGATTGCAGGATTGGTAATGAAAATGGGCTCCAATTGTTACAAAATTTAGGTGCCAACACAATCATAGTCTCTTTCTCATTCTCTTTAGGCCCTCACATCTTATAGATTATCTTTAGCCATTATATGAGCCACATTGAGTTACACAATTGCAATGACTAAAAGGTTGGATATCAATGTAAGATAATCATTGTATCCAAGATAAATAAATGCACATAAAATGAATACTATCACCATCTATCATGCCAATAATGAATATATCCATTTATAATTTTTTTCATTTTTCATATTCACAAAGAATTTGACGTCTTGCGATCTCAACTTACTTGCACTAGATCTATATAGAGAGAGAGTATTAACATATAGCAAAACTAAATCCAAAGAACATCTAAGCAGTAATGCACTTAAAACAATTCACAGTATCTAAGATCAAAGGATGTACAAGACTGTCGTAATCTCTGCTGCCTATGAGGACAAATAAATAATCTATTGAAGCTTAGTCTTACAAACTATGTAACTCTTTTGCATTTCTCATGTCAAACTCATAATGATATCAATATTGGTTCTCATACAAAAGGGAGTCTATGTTTTATGCTCTATAATGTACACTCACATAATTAATGCATCTATTGAGCTAATTTAATAACTATCCCAACATAAGGATAAACGCAAATGCTATTCTTATTCCATCTAACATATACTTCTATCGTATCTTTAAAACAGGAGTCAGTTTTTGCTTCATACTAAACCAGATTTGTGTTTTTCAATTCACTCTCTAACACTTCTCTATTTATACACCATGGAAGGTCTTTTAAGACTTAAGTATAAAAGTCCAATCTTACCATTATCTAGATATAAGATCAAATTTCAAAGTACAACACTAACATCAAGCCTCCTTAACTAAATCAGATTATGTCTCAAAAATCAGATTTCTAAATCTTAACATAATCAACCATTGGATATGAGATCATAAATCAAGGTAACACAACTCATATAAGATTTCCAACTCTCTAAATTAACAGTAAACAACAACCTGCTTTGTATTCCAACTATACATAAAAAATCTAGTTTTTGTCTTTAACCAAGCATTAGGTAGCCATATGATTTTTAATTAAATCCACACATTCTAAACTAAAATTTAAACTAAACACACAACTAAATCAAGTTAACTCATCAAAAAACATGGTCATCATGATTTATATTAGCCTTCGTGATTTAATAATATCAGTCACGTCTAAGATACCTACTTAATCCGAGCTTTAAAGCACTTAAGGTCGAACATCTTTTGATAGCAAAGGCCAATGGCTCAAAGGCGACTTTGGAACTACCGAAAAGGGGCTAGTTTTCTTCTCAAGGAAGGTTGAGTCAATAGACATCAAAACGACCAAACAGGGAGGAAAATCGGAACCCAGAAACAATTGAGATCCATCAAACAGACATTGCCTCGATACTAAGAACCCGACATAGACCCAAACGAGATGTTGGCACCTAGGAGTAATAGTTGCAGATAGACCAAAATAGGGCATGCGAATGGATCAAACAAGAGATACATAATCAAGGGTGAACAAAAAACGCAAGAGGGGCTGCCTTCTACAGTAGTCCAGTATCAACATCCTAGCAGGAAGCACTATTGGGATATCCAGGGAGAGAAGGAAAAGAGAGGGTTCTTACCAAAGAGGGGAAAAAGGCTGCACATGCAACCGCGGTAGAGGCGATCAGCAGTGGTCAACAATGAAGGAGCGATCAGCGATGTCCCACAGCAGTGTAGGACATCCGAGAAGTGGGGCTAAAGGGTAGGGGTAGCGCCAACCGAGGGGCTGGGCTGCTCAGATGGCCTGCTCCAAGGGAGTGGCAGTTTTATCCTTGACTCTGAGAGAGAGAGAGAGAGAGAGAGAGAGCAACAGAGTGAAGGGATGGGAGCCTGGTGCTCAGCCATGGCTAAACACAAGGGCAGATGCAAGCGCCGGTGGCTGAGGCAGCAACAAGTGGGGGCAAGGCAGTGGCCCTCCTCCTAGCAAAGAGAGAGCAAGAGAGAGAAAAGAGGGAACGAGAGAGAGAGAGAGAGAGAGAGTTCCATAAGGTGGGGTGTGGGTTTCATAAGGAGAGAAGGGGTGATTAAATAAATTTATTAAGATTACGTTTTCTTAGTTAGATCAGGATTAGGATTAATCAAATATTATTTTACCACATACTCCTCTGATTTGCAATATTCTTTCCTTTTTCAGTCCTTGCATTCTCCACCCGGTAAAGTAAATTTTTGTCCTCGAAAATTGAATATCCTCACCAAACCATTGGAGATAAAAGTTCTTCCACTCTTCTTTACCTCTAAGTCCTAAAATAAATTATGCTCAATATCATACATGTGCTGGAATTTTTATCATCTGATAATATCATCTAATCAAAATTCTAAATAGTTGTTTTTTAACTAGATCATATAAATACATTTATATTCACAATCTAATCATCATGTGCCAAATAAAATATAAATCCACAAAATTACCATAGCTCGGTTCTCCATGTTACTATCAAAATGTCCCTAACTCCTTTTAAGAAGTCATTTAAGTTGTATAAGAACATACATGCACTCTTCATTTAAAAGAGAGATAATTATCATATCTCTAATTTTCTTTCAAAATTATTCTCCATAATTTCTCACTTCACTGATATCATATATTTTTAAGTTATCAGCACCCAATCTCAATTATTAGTAAAACAATTATCAGTTCTATCAAATTCCAACCAAGGTGGAACATCTTTGGTGGTCAAGTTTTTCAACTAACAGGCACGTAGCAGCCAGAATTATGTGCACATCTACTAAATATTCTCATCACTGTAAATGAAGTAACAAAGCCATCTAAAATGCTTTTAGCATGACAATCATATGATTTAAGATGTCACATTTCCTTCAATGTTATTAAACATAAACCTAAGGAAGCTCTAGTTAAAAAAAGTAAAAAATATTAAAGTAATAAGAAAAAAAGGACATAGTAGACATAAGTTAACTTGGAAAATGGTAATTTAATATGATTTTGATGATTTAAATATCTCTGAAAAGATAACTTAGAATCGATGTTAGTAGAGAAAGAGAATCTATATGGCCAACCCCAAATAATTTGGGATTAAGGCTTAAGTTGAGTTCAATGCTATTTTTCATGAATGCATATTAATTATGAAACCTCCTCTGATGTGCCACCTAACCAGTATGAGAGTGGTCAAGCTGATTTATAGAATGAAAGCACAAATAACAATAATGTGAAGATAAATACTTCTACCAAGTGGCAGTAGGTCAAAAGGAAGAAAACACATGAAAATTACCAATCCTATAGAGCAAACTGAATGAGCATTCTCAACCCTCCAACCAAAATACCAATTTTCCATCTCATAAGTAACTCCAGCCCTTCGGGATAAAAGTTCCTCTTCTAGTCTGTACTCCTGAATTCAGTTTAACTCTTTTCAAACTAGTTTTTTCTCCTTACAGATCTTCTGCAGCAGCAGTGGAAGACTCTTTCTACACTATCGGACACAACATTGAGGTGTTCATTTCATGATATAAGCACATTTGAATATGTTCACATCTTCCCTATAATGCCAAAAATCAATTAAGCAAAACATGTTTAGCATGTATATGATATGGTAATTAACTCTGAGATAACCTGCTGTCTTGAGATAATAGCTTACACTATATTTGAAATAAAAAAAGACTGACATAAAAATTTGCACGAAGTGTTAGCAACAAATCTTCTAGAGGAATGTAGCTCAAGTATGTGCTAAAATCATGTTTAACCAACCAGCAAACATTGAACAGGCAACTCTCATTAACAATGTGCATACTAGAAATTTGTAGCCCACCAGAAATTAGGGTAATAATTTTAAGATGAAAGGTGAAAACGACATGGGATGAAACCTCGTTAAATAGCATTCTGGATGAAGCCTACTTTGGTGGTGTTTTCTTGGACATATTTGAGAAGCCGTTACCAGATCTCACCGGTAAGACTGGCAGAAGCAAAAGGAAGAGATGGAAAAGGAGTCAACAAGTGGAAATGTATAAATGGGTAAGAGGCTATGGAGGGCAAATAATCAATGCTTGCTACATCCGGGAGTTGTTTATAACAAAGTCGTGGTGTTACTACGGCATTATAACTACAAGAAGTCAGCTGGACGATAAGCACGTAATCAACTAAGCTAATAGAACCACGACCTCACTCGGGAACCCAATGCTGAGTTCTGCTACTTTCCTGAGAGCGTGGTTGAAATGAGAAGTGTGAAATTGGACCAAAACGCAAGTCACCCGCTTAATATCCCCGTTTGACACAGCCTTTTTTCTCCTTAGTTTATAAGACGAGAATGCTTGTCAATCCCCAGGGGTTGTCTGCACGCGGGTAGCTGTAATCGAGATAGACTGACAGTGTAATAGTTTAGATAGAAAAATGGGAATAAGGCGATATATATATATATATAAACAAATAACAACCCACCTGCCTGTAATTGGGGGCACCCTCAATTTGGGGGAAGAGACGCTTGTTCTGGCATCCAGGAAAATGGTCGCTCTTAAGGATAGTCTTTCTACCGAGGACGGAACCATCCCTACAGCTCATGACATGTTCCGGCTCTACCATCTCGCCGGTAGAGGAGTCCATTATGTTCTCTCGACAGGATCACCCCACTGGAGTCGCCGATGCTGGCGGCATGCTGCTGGAGCTGCTGCGGAATTCCACGCCCTGACAGCAAAAGTCTTTAGTTACTTTCCTTTATTCAGGTATTCGCGGCCTCATCACAGTTGGCGTCAGAATTGATGTAGGTCGATGGTACTCTCCTTGTCAAATTACCTGGTATGCCTGTCAAATTGCCTGCTAGCAGAGTGACTGATGGCGAACGGGGCTATCGGGTAAAAAGCATTTGGTTATCTTGGGAGAAAAAGACGCAGGAAGTTAGCACCGGCGTCTTCGAGCAAAGAAGATTTGGATCGCAACAAGCAAGCTGTATCGCAGCTAAGAAGAGAAAAAGCAGAAATCCACTAGTCCAACCCCTCGGGACAGACAAAGAAGAACCGCAGAACTTCCGATTGGCATCGAAGCCGATAGGAACTAAGGAAACATGTCACGACCCGAGAAAACGCAGCCGAAATAGACGCGCCGTGAATCTGATCCCCCAAGAACTTTACAGAGACGACAGAACGGTGGACAACAAATGTTATGTCTTCTTTGATTAGAATATTAAAAATATTTTTATATTAATTTTGGGGCTTATATTTTATAAATAAATAATAATAATAATATCAAAATTAATATAAATAAACACTTATGTTACCATTCAGATTTTATTGATTATAGATTTTAACATAAATATAATTAGGCAAATATCAATCTACATCGATATAAATTTTAAAAATTAATAATTATATAGATGTTTAATAATGTTAATAAACATGGCAACTTTTAATTTCATCTTTAACATCACATTTTACGATGAAAATTACTTATTAAGATGTTTATACATTAATGAACTTAACTCTGTCATACTATCCTAGTGGATAAGTTCATAATTAATCTTCGTTCACAAATCATATAGAAATCGCTCGTAATCATAATTATGCAAGAGATTCCGGACATTTAACAAATATATATATATACATGTTTAACTACTAAAAGTTTTATGGGAGTGTTTGGTTGTATGATAAATTGAGTTTTTGTTAAAATTTTATGTTTTTGTAGCAAAACTTGTTAAAAGATGTGTTTGACAACCATTATAATTTTATGTTTTAAAAATAATTTCTTTATTGGGCAAAAAATAGAGACTCGCCTCTTTTTTATCTTGTGGTCCTTTCACTTTCTTTTCTTTGTTATCGCATATCTCCCAAACATGACAATTTGTCATTGGGTAATGCACATTTTATTTTAATATAATTTTTTATTATGAAAAATATATAAAAATTTATTAACACCTCTTTTAACAAGTTTTCTTACAATTTTTAAAAATTAAAATAAAAATTTCCATTATCATGCAACCAAACACCCCATTAATCTCATTTCACATAGCATGGAACACATTCTTGAGCATTGGAGCTTATCATAATGATAAAAAATTGTATTAAAATAAAGTGTGAACTAGTTAATGACAAAAGTTATTTTATCATGTAACCCATCCAAGTTTCTTTTGTTTGTCCATAAAAATAGGCACATGAACAAGATTTTCCTGATAAGTTTATCAAAAATTTTATTTAGTCTTTTGTAAAATGGAGACTACTGCAATTGTTATCCATTTTTTCAAAAAGAAACATTATATGGTAAACTTGGATGGGCCTATACATTGCTTTAATCGATAAATCCCACCTTTACAATCCTTGTTGTAGAAGGCACATCTAGCAATGTCCCTATTTTTGAGATCTACAAGTATCCCCCACTTCCATCCAACGTCATTTGACTTAGGAGCATGTCTTGAAATTAACGAGCTCGTTGTAGATGGGGTCTGGTTGGACCCCGTCCCCAAACCATGATTTTACTATATAGCTTGGGACATGTTCACAATAAAAAGTAAAGAACCTAAAAAAAGAAACTATATACATTAGTGACTAATGATCAAACTTAGTTGAAGACTAATCGAAAAAACTAATTAGTTTGGTAATATTAAAAAATAAGTTGAACTAAGTAAAAAAAACACAAAAAGAACCTTAAATAATTGAAAGTATAGCTTTCCTAATAAGGAGAAACTTCATCAGATTTAGAAAAACAAAATTGATATGTGTTGATGAAAGCACTAAGTTGAACTAAACAATAAAATAAAGAATAAACGTAAAAATAGAAAAGAACAAAATAATATACCTTTCCAACAACAATGGCTACTTTTTCTAATTCCGACAACGTTCAGCATCTTTGTCTCTTTTGTGTGCTAATGACAACAATGTATTATATTATGAAAAAAAGTAAAATAAAAATAAATAAATCAAGAAAACATACCTACCTTGGCTAAAAATAGTCCTCCAACAAACGGCACCAAAAAAGATCAAACCAAAATCTAAAATAAGAATGTTGCATTAGAAGAATGATGAAGAAAAAATTGAAAAATAAAAAATGAAATCAAAATAAAACCTAAACCAAACCTAATTTTGTTGTTGGAGAATGACTCTGTTAGCATTGGCAGTTTCTTTGATAATAGGAGGCGGTGACAGGCTTGTATTGTTCCGTCAAGGAGGGGCTGCAATGTGGTGTTCCGTCTAGATGGACAGACCATCGAGAGGGAGGAATAGAGAGAAATAACGAGGGGTTGGATCCAATTGTGATGAGGCCAATTGAGGACTGCCCGATAATTGCTTGCATATATTTGTTGTGTGTTGTTCAAAGTCGATTGGCTCAATTGTGAATTGGAATCACAATGCTGAAAAGCCTTTTTCTTCTGTACCTTATCTTCTGACTAATATCAGAGTTACGTACACTATTGGCTCAAATTGAACATTTTTTTTTCTTCTTCTTCTTACTTAGACTCCACGACCAAGATTTGACATTGACTAAATTGGCTAGGGTTGTTGTCGTTGAGTAATCGCAACTTTGGGTCCAAAGCCCATATATGAAGGGTATAGCACCTTTTCCTTCATAGACATGTAAGTCCGTAGTAGGGTTGGAAAAATCATGGCCATTTTGATTTGTCTGCATCAGATTGAGACTAGGGTGCACGGGGGGGAGGGGGGGGGGAGTTGATGACCAAGCAAAGCTAGCTAGAGTTGCTTGGGCAAAATATTTGTAGAAAATAAAGGGAATTTAGTTGCATGAGAACGGGCAAGAGAGCCCGTAGGTGCAAGGAGACTACAGGGATTCATTGATGCATTTGTGCCAACCATGGTTGCTGTTGGGATTCAAAAGGCGAAGACAGCAAGGTGATGTTGGA